>JAGIQG010000006.1:57834450-60234450 GCA_024679065.1 Sphyrna mokarran | reverse complement strand
ATGGCTGAGAACTTGCAGAGCATGATCTAATCTCAGAGGATATGCTGCAGCCATTGAGAGGTGGCCCCGAATCAAGTGGTCATCGCAGAAGGCTCGACCATCATGGGTAGGACTTAGGTGGTCCTCCAGGACTGGCAGTACCAGGTGATACCAGAGCTTCTGGAGCTCACTGCAGAAGCACCGCCTTTTCACGGATCCAGGACCCACAAGAAACCAAGAGAGAAGGAAGGGCTTGAGCCCATGCTGGAGCCTTCCAATCTGGAGACTATGGTTTTGGCTACACCTTCTGACTCCCCCTTTCCTAGCACTGTGGCATCTCAGGAGCAATGGGATGAAGAGGATGTCATGGAAACATCCCAGACACCTGGAAGCAGGTCAGGGCTGTGAAGGTCCTGGGCCGCCACGTGCATCATAGACTGTGGGGTGAGGTAGGCAGCTGGCCTTCTGATGTACATTCTAGAGAGTCACTGAGATGTAGTGGTAGGCCATGTGAGGTTAGTAAGCTGTAATTGCAGAGAGATGGCTCACATGAAGGGCTGCACTATTTAGATAGATATTTAAACATCTAAACATTTTCTGTTCACAAATTTTATATAAGAGCATCTAATTTAAACACTTCTATTGAAAATAAATATTTTTTCACCACCTACCTGTGTCTAAATTGTTTCCATTGAAGGTCGTCTGAGGGATGCTTCATGTTTATGTCGGTTGGGGAGGTCCCTCGATGCTGTGCCACTGAGAAAAAGGACAGCATTGGTTCCCCAGACAATTCTCTCCTGTCCTCCACTCCAGGGCCCTGCATGGGGGTTTCTGATCCTTTACCCACTACACAGACATGGGTTCAGGTGCCAGCATGATGTGGAGCTTAGCTAGGAGTCAGACCAGTTTGCAGCAGGGCATCATCATAATGGTGCTTAGCGAGTTATCATCATCCTCCTACAAAACAAAAAACTTGTCAGAGTACCCAGGCCGAGCACTTTGGTGTGACATTGTGCAGGATAGAAGGATTTTGGGGAGGTGGAGGGGAGTGGGGGAAACGGAACCCATAAACACAAACCCCCAGTGAGTGAACCACCTCATGAAGTCTCTTGCTGCTCTTGCATGCATCATTCCAGCTGCTGGCCCTCAAGCGCCTGGTTGGTATATCTTGGCATGCTCTTCCTCTTCTTCCTCCTTTTTCTCCTCCTGCTGGTCAGCCTCCACATCCTTCTCCTCCTCCAAGAGGTAACCTGTCCACAGAGGCAGATTGTGTAAGGCATAGCACACGATCACTATGCAGGAAAAAAAAAATCACTAGGCTGTTTTGGAAGGTCCCACCAGATTGGTGCAGACACCGGAATCGCATCTTGAAGAGCCCAATGCACCTCTCCACTATTGCATGGGTGGCTACATCGGCCTCATTATAGCGGGTTTCCATCTCAGACACCGGCGTCATCAGCCATACCGAAGTGGGTAACCCATATCATGCAGGAGCCAACCTCGCAGCCTAGGCTTCTCCTCGAATGCCTCTGGGATGTCCGAGCACCTCTCAATGAAGCTTGGATGTCTGGTGTAGACGTGCATGATGGTCATTGTATGGTCACACACTAGCTAAACATTCAGAGAGTGGAACCCCTTCCTATTTACAAATCTTCATGGATTCTGTAGTGGGCCTTGAGGGCAATGTGTATGCAGTCGATTGTCCCCTGCACATTCGGCATCCCCGCAATGGCTGTGAACCCTGTAGCCCGGGGTCCCTGCTGCACCTGGTCCAGTTGATAAACTGGCCAGCCCGGGCATACAGGGCTTCAGTGACCTGCCTCACACAGGTCTGCACGGCAGATTGGGAGATGCCACAGATATCTCCACTTGGGATTGGAAAGAGCCAGTCACGTAGAAGTTTAGAACCGTCAATTTGACAACAACTGAAAGTGGGTGCAACTGACCCACCCCTCACCTCTGGGTGCCAGGTATTACAACAGGTTGCACAGATGTTGCATGGTCTCCTTTCAGAGTCGGAAACATCGGCGGCACACTGTTTGACATCTGCTCAAAGCACTCAAGCATAGAGCTGCCAGGGCTTCTCCTCTCCTCTCCTCCCTTCTGAGTGAATGGCAGACTCTCCTGCTACTGGTGGTCATCTCCTTCCGGTCCTGGAAGTAATATGGCCCAGGTTTCTTGTGTTCACAATTTTTCCTCCAGCTCCTCCTCAGCTCCAGAAGCAACCAAAAGAACAGCTAGATTAATGGTTGCATAGAAAAAAAACTATCTCATCACTCTGAAGGCAGATGGTGGGGAGTATGGGGGGAGCAGGTAGATCTATTGGTTGCATAGAAAAAGCCATGTTGTCACTCTAAAGGAGAGGAGAGGGGAGATGGAGAGGAACATGTAGATGTTATGGATTGCTGATTGCCCCAGTGCATCAGTAGTCACTGTCCAGCTCCCCCAATTCCCCCCAGCCATATGCTCCCCACAATCACAGCCCACCTCCCAATTCCTCAGTCACATGTTCGCCTCAATCACAGCCCCCAATTCCCCCAGCCACATGCTCCCACAATCATAGCTCCTTGCTGTGAAGCTGCAGCGGTGCAATTTGCGAGGACTTTGTGCACATCCTTCAGCTGGAAGTGAGCTGAGTGCACTAGGACCCAGCAGCACCACAAGATCCGAGGTCAGTGCTGAGGCCTGAGTTTGTGCTGCAAGTTGGACATTGGAGAGTCTGCAGAGCAACAGCTTCCCCACCTCTACACACTCACAGAGCCAGCAGAGACAGAAAATGGCCACAACGAAAGGGCATCCATGAGTAGCAGACAGCTGTGGGATGCTATGCACTTACCTTCTCACTAACTCACTGATGGAGCTCCTGAATCGGATTTTTGTTGACCATGTCTGATTCACGCCAATTCAAGACTGGCGAATGCGATGATAAAGGGGAAGTGCTGGGAAAATTAGGCATCCAGCCTCTAATTCAATTTAAATGAATTCAAACACATTTAAATTGCTGTTGCACCCGTTTCAGGTGCAGTCCCAATCATGGTCATTTTAAGCGCTTGATAAAGGGGGAATGGGCATGGAAGTAGTTGCAGATTACACTATTCACCTCACAGCTTTTACCAAATTTTCACGTCCAAAAATGGGCGCAAGTTGTTGGTAAAATCAGACCCTGTATCCAAGTTAGTCAAAGACATAAATAAAAGCATAAAGAGACTAAATTCAAATCAGATGTGCATTTCCTTGAGTCCTCTTGTGATGTCCCTTCATCACAGAATCCAAACACCAATCAGATTCATTGAAAACAAGCTATTGGAGAATCATCAACTGGGTGAAAGATGCTCTTAGGTCAGCCCAAAACTTGTTGATCTTCAGTGCGAAGAATTGCTCTCGATCCAGTGTTGCAGGCTGGCATATTCCAGGGTCCAGGACAACGTGCTGAAGATGCACTCAAACCACTGCCAAAGCGTAACGGGGTAAAGCCACCACGTAAGGCCTTTCAAGCAAAGTTCACCGAGGGACTGGTAACCGTGTAAAACCCTTCAGACTGTGTGCTGAATCCTAACTGTGTACAAACGAATGAAGCACCTCAAGATTGATGTATATAGTTTGTAGGAATTTTACTCTCAGCAATGAAAATATTGAAATATTCACATTACTGAACCGAAATACCTCAGAGTGCATCTCAATCTCTGGAGAAAATGGGAATATTGCGGCACTTTACTGTTATAAGAATTTACCATGTTTTCTAATGTGTTTCAGATTTGATATGAATAAAAGCGTAGTTTTGCGAAATAGGTTCACGGAATTTATTTATTAAGGGACACGCTGATACTATCCTTTGGACTATATGGACTTTATTGTCCATATGGCAATGTTGTTTAGTCTCAGATACTCCCTGGTGGCACCTCAACCACAACAAATATAAGCTGTATGGATGTGAGTGTCAGAAACCGAACTGGAAGTCAAATATTGTTACGTGCATGGTCGGAAACTAGTTTAACAGAAGTTCCCTTGTTCAGAGGTTTGTTTTGCGCTATAAGTGTAAGGTTTCAGCGACTCGAGTTACACAGAGAAACTTTAAGCTACAAATACAAGATGAAAGTACCGAAATAGCAGCTTGGGATAATGATAGCTCCTGAATATATTTTATGAGCAGTATAGCTAGAAAGATACATTCCCTTCCTTGTAGGTGGCAAGGAATTTCTTGCCCCAAATAAGATGTTGGCACTCGGGAAGAAGAGATGCCGAAGCACGGTGCTGTGCATGGCACTGAAACAAGCCACTTAGACTGCATCCGCTCTCATTCTATAACCCAGCAGCAGTAAAATGTTAATTGAGTGCCTGGACTTCAAAAAAGCGTTTTATTAAATCTGCTGGAGTTCAAGTTAACTCTTGGAAACTCACCAAGCTAACTGCTGAACAGGGGGAGAATTTAAACACAACGGGGAGAAAAACTCAACAAATAAATAAGCAAATATCTGGAAGAAGAAAAATACCGTCCGAAAGCGAATGCATGTATTACAGTCAAGGTTATAACGAGCTCATTGGCAGCACAGATTTTTCTTTTATCATTCTTAAGAAAATGGAGAGGCTATCCCGAAATCAAAAATGTCATGCCAGTTAAGAAAAGCCAAAGTGTTGCTTAACCCGGCAGCAATGTGATATTTACTTGCTGGGAAAAGCGCTCTGAGACTTTCCAAAGTTGTACCATTCAAACTCTCACTCACTTGTCGGTGTTTTTCTCTGAGTAGTGACTGATGAAAAGTCCCGTTGGCTCCTCGTCCAGGTGCCCGCTGTAGTCGGCTTGGATAACGTACTCCAGTCCCGGCACCAGCTTCCCGTCCAGTTCGATCACCAGGTAGTCGTTCTTGAGTTCAATCCAGATGTCCTCAATATTCGGACTCGCCTCAGGAGAGCTGCCGGGGGCAGTGATGCTCACCCTGGAGTAATTGAGGTCTAGACTGTGAATGAGAATGATCTCAGTCTCCTCTCTGCACAGCACTGTCACATTGACCTGGCCGGTTAGGAAGTAGAGCCGGTCCTGTCCGGGCATCTGCTTTGGCCACAGCTCCAGCTGGTAATGCCTAGGGATCAGGCTGCCTGGTAAGCGGCTGTTGTTCCACGGACCCCAGCGCTCAGCCACCGCTGGCGGCACGGTCTCGGCTTCCCCAGCCCTCAGCTTGGCGTAAAGAATGACAAAAACGCTGGAAATCACCAGCAAAGCGAAGACGAGGAGGGTGAAAAACACAATCGCCTTCTTACTCAGATAGAATCCAGAATTGGACTTTGGCCCCATTTTTTTGATCCCGGGTCCTGGTGTTGGTCCCCCTGCTCTGCGGAGTTTATTCACAATTTATTAAGGGTCTCAACTTGCCGGGATGAAAAAGGACTGAACCTGATCCCATTCGGACCCAGTGTCAATCTGAATAGTTTTGAAGAGGTTACACTGCACGTCAAACGCTCAGTGGTATTTCATTTTACCAATGGCAGGAAGCGGAGCGTTTTCAAATACTTTGTGAGTGCCTCAGATCACTTTGAATATAAAGGTGGAGACTGTTTGGTTAGAGATCAAGTAGAATGCGAACAACCAGATGAAAGGGCTACGCTTAGATTAAGTAATTCATATCAGAAATACATTTGAAATAGAGCTTGCTTATTCTACTTTAAACTGGTCGAAAACTGAAATCAATAACACCAATTGTTTGGCTTGCGTTTGAAAAGTAACATATAACACTGAATTGATGCCGGTGGCATTTTAGAGCTTATGCTCCAGCCAACACCCTCCCTTAACTTCCCACAGCTGAACTTATTTTAATCACCACTCAACCCATACTACTTAAAGGGGTCTTCAGCTACTTAAAGTACAGTAAGAAGTCTCACAACACCAGGTTAACCTTCAACAGATTTATTTGGTATCACAATCTTTCAGAGAGCTGCTTCTTCCTCAGGTGAATGGAGAGTTGGGTTCACAAACACAGCATCTATAGACACAAACTCAATTGCAAGATAATGGTTGGAATGCGAATCTTAACTAGGCAATCACGTCTCTACAAGTACAAACAGTGTGAGTGGACAGAGGGAGAATCATAGGTTAAAGAGGTGTGAATTGTCTCAAGCTAGGACAGTTAGTGAGATTTGCAAACCCAGGCAAGTCGTGGGGGTTACAAATAAACAACATGATCTCAACTGAAGCCGTCCTCATGTGTGCAGACTTGGCTATCAGTTTCTGCTCGGTGATTCTTCATTGTCAACTTCTTTCCGTGCCCATCCTAGTCCAACGTCAAAATCTCTACATCATACAGCATAATAACTGGTTGCTACAATTCCACTACTGTTTGGTACTCTCTTTAGTTGTTTTATGTTACAGAAATCTATAGGTAATGTTGCAGTAACTGCTGAAGGATTTTTGCTGACCTCAAGACTTCTGAACAAACCAGTTACTGCTGGACATGGATACATCAATATATATTCTCCTGGGAATATAACAAGGTTAAGAGGATGGGCTGAGGTCATCCAAAGTAGAACGAGCTGCTAGGAGAGAAAGGAGGGGTATAAGGACTCACAGCTGGAGGATGTATCTGTCCCAGGTGTTTAGGAAACAATTCTCCAAACTGAACTTTAGTGCAGAACAAATGTGAGATTTCTGGGATTCCATGTTGGGACATCCTCACCACCTGTTAGAGGCACAATTGTAACCTCTGAACAGGGTGGGGATCATATTACATATAGATGTGAAGGTGACCGTGGCAATGCATGTTTGTGTGCCAGGCTTCTCCCAGGTAGTGCTTATGATATTTACAACATTTCACAGTTTGCCATCCAATATTACATAAGGGAAGTCATTGAGCTTTTCTATTCATTGAGAACTGACTACATTTCAAACTCTCTGGCTAGTGAGAATCAGGTGGTGTGAGATGACAGAACTGTACATGATGCAGAGCATCAATGAATGCACACACCTTTCTTGTGCTCCATATGGCCATTGTCAACTTTAGTGATGGTTTAAAGAATCAACACCATGTTTTCAGTTCAAGACCAGGCAAAGTTTTAGTTTCTAGGTAAATTGTAGATTAGATTGTCTATCAATTCATTGTTCCTATGCAGGGTGCAATGCAATGCATCTACAGTATGTTAACTCTGTCATACAGTGGAAATTTGTTTTCGTTAGAAAGGAGGCGGCTAAGAGGGGATCTTATTGAAGCATATAAGATGATTAGAGGTTTAGATAGGGTGGACAGTGATAGCCTTTTTCCTAGGATGGAGAAAGCTAGCACGAGGGGACACAGCTTTAAATTAAGGGGTATGAGTTATAGGACGGATATCAGAGGTAGGTTCTTTACTCAAAGAGTGATTAGGGAGTGGAATGCCCTGCCTGCAGCTGTTGTAGATGCGCCAAGTTTGGTGGCGTTTAAGAGGTTAATTGATAAGTATATGGAAGAGAAGGGAATGGTTTAGTTTGGAGGGGCATTGCTTTTTATTTTGGTCGGCACAACATCGAAGGCCGAAGGGCCTGTTCTGTGCCGTAATGTTCTATGTTCTAAATGAAAGACTTGCACCCTTTCAATATTCAATTAGTGAATGATTACAGAGAGAGAATCACACAGCTTAATATCCTATATCCAGGTTATAATCATAATACTTTCATTCTATGGCAGTCCATTTTGTCAGCTGTACTCTTGCCACCATAGCAAACACAAGGGTTGTTGGGAAAAGATATGGGCTATCCAGTGGTGATATGGCCAATAATTCTGATGCAGAACCAAGCATACATGTACGGTATTTATATAGCAAAAGCCATGCTGTCACAAGAAATTTGCTTGTGCAAACAGATGCTCAACTGCCTGGAGTGCTGTGGAAGAGCACAGTAGGACTCAACACAATGGGTCAAGATGGTCTGCTGAATGCTACAAGATCTCACCTTCAGCAGCAACTCAGGAGCAATGCATGGGGAGGAGAAACACGACCACGAGGAAAAGGAAGAGAAGGAAGAAATGGAGGAAGAGGAAGAGAAATGACAACATCATCAGCCTCTTGCTTGCTGGCCTGTCCAAGACAAACTCACCTGACTGCAACACCAATAACCACAGCCTAAATTCCCCACTCAGCAGCAGTCCCACAGCTCTGTCATTGAACATCTATTTGGCCCCAAGGTAAAAATAAACATTCCAAATTACATTTATAAATCAAATCATTATTTACATATGCAAAAGCTAAATAATTATCTTTGTGTATTGCCTTAATTCCTATATTCCACGGAAGAACTGGAGAATAAAGAGGAAGAAAAGGAAGATGCTGAAGAGGAGGAGATGGATGATGAGGAAAAGGAAGAGAGGCTGCAACCCCTTTTCGAGCTAAGCTGTACATGAAGAACTAATTCTAGCATGTTATCTTAGTTACCTCTGCCTGATCTAATGCTCCTGTGTAAATCTATCCTAGTGAAAGCAGCATAGCTAGTGTAAAGTTCTAACTGAGACTATAGATGGTCTCAGGGAATGAATTTAAGCTGTTCTGGGTCTCAAAGGTTGTTCTGTAGTGAACCATCTCGATATATTGGGCTGGCTGGCTGACAGGCATTAGCTAAGGTAGATTAACCTGGGTGGAAGGACAAATTATGTCATCCTGAGAGTGGACCAAATGGTTTGCACTCCATGGATCCACTGCTGCTCCCTTGAAGTGACACCTTAGTTATCCTGCATTGAAGGACAGATTGCTGGATTATTGTGATAACCTACAATCCCCTTTGCACACTGTAATCCGTACTCAAAATGAGAAAAATATACACTTGCATAGCAGCAAACTCAACTTGCGTGATTTCAGTCTGATCTACCACAACAATAACTTGACTTCTGGTGGAACCAACTTGTATTTGCAGGGAAGCTGAGGTTTAGGCTATCAGAAGCTCTGTGATAGTTGGGTACACAAGTATGCTGATGGAGCTGACCATCACTAGCATGCTGATTAGGATGTGCTCTAACATTTGTACAATGGCCTGAGCCAAATTGTTGCTGCACACCTAGGTGCTCATTGAAATTGTTCACAGGTTTTCTGACAGGTTTACAAATATACCAAACTTGTTGTCATGAATACCTATCCACAGGTTGTCCCATTACCATGCTTATCTGAGACTTCTGAAATGAAGCCATGTGCAATACAGCCCTCCAGCAGGCCAGTACCTGTTTATCCTTGCTCCCTGACCAGGCCTCAGGACATTTGGATCTTCAATACCACCTCCATGTTATCCTTTAACTTATGTAAACTGTTATTATCTCAGCTAGTGCTGAGAGTGTGAAATTGAATTAATCTATTTTCTTGCTGTTCCTCCAATGACTGGCTGGGTTAAATTCAGTGTCTGAAAGGAGAAAGGCACAATAATAAGGTGATGGTGTGGGGAGCCGGGGAGAATAAGAGGTGTATGTTTACATAATCTGCAGCTTATAAATCAGAAGTGAGTTTGGTGAGGAGTGGTGTGATGTGAAATGTGAATTAGGAATCAGGATAACATCATTATTGATAGTTTCAGTACCTTCACTGTCCACAGTCTCAGCAATGCCCAATCCAATAATGACCATTGCTGTCTCCTCCATTCTTCCAGTATAGTATCTTCAGGTGTGCCTATCTCTCTCTCTCTCTCTCTTTCCCTCGTTTGTTCAGGTTACCTCTGGTTGTGTGTGATCTTCTCTTGCAAGAGTGAGGGAAGTATGAAAGCCATTATTGTGCAATTTATTTGGCTAATATGACCATCTTGGTTGATTAGCTGACACCATGGGTGTGGGATTTGCAGCAGTGGTGTAAGTATGTGGTAGAGTATGAATATCAGTTAGGAGTTCTGATTACCAGAAATTGTTGGTAGGTGAGTGATGGGGGTTAATGGAATTGTGAAGACTGAGGGGCTAGTAGTACGATCAGTAGGATATGGCATTTGAGCATGGAATCATTAACATTTACTACTTATATGAAGATATAGAAATTCTTGTGTTATTAAATCCAGGCCTTTGGTTTGTTCCTGGCATTTACTTCCATGGCTATGTGATCCCTTGGGCTACTAAGCATGTGTCTGGAAAGCCTTTTGATCTTGTGTAGATAAAGGACATCTCTCCTCCTTTGCACTTCCTCCAATAAGGCTTCTAATGTGGCATCCAGAAGCCTTGGATCCCTGGCTCTCTCTCTCTCTCTCTCACTCGCATGTTGTGCTATGGTTCAGAGTTTCGCTGGTCAGATCCATTTTCAGCAGGAATATCCACACCTGGTCCAGTCACAATGGACTTCCCTCAAGAGCTGCCATCCAGCTTTAAGCAGTGCAGTCTAGCTTTAACTGGCACTAACCACTTCTGATATTGGCCCCTTGCTCAGGCATCCAGCCCATCAATAGCACAGTTAGTACTACTGGTTGCTGAAATAATTTAAAGCAGCAGGCAGAACGATGTTGGTGAGCTGCCTGCATTGTCGTCAAGGAGTGCAGGTTAACTTCTGATCTGGATCACCAGCATCATTTTCGAAGCTATTGAGTTTAACCGTCTCCATTTGTTAACTTTTTTCATTGCTTAAAAATATTGGTGCAGATTTAAAAGCAAACACAGCTGTTTGACTTCAGGCAATCTTATTGCTAGTTGTTGTTCTCTTGAGTAACAGACTTCTTGCTGCAGATTGGAGCCTGGATTATGAGAAACAGGCATCCTGCGACATTTAGTTCAGTTGGCAAACACAGGTCCTTCCTGGACATGAAAAATAAAGCAACATGATTACTAATGATGCCTATATAATTGTATAAAGTGCAGAATTTAAATTTAAACACTATTTATAGGTGAATTCAGGTTATTGTCAGGTAGCAGTTCTTGACAAAGAGCAATCATATTTGAAATGATTTTCTGTGCTCTAGATGGGAACTAAAAGGGGACATTTTGATAAATCACCCTCACGCTGCCCATAATTTTCTATTCATTAACTTTATTCTGAATATCTACATTTAATTCTATGGTGTTGTGCACTATTCACCCAGGTTTTTCACTCTTAAAGAAAAGCTTCACTCTCAATGGCAGTGAAACATGTTGGAAAATAAGATATGGGACAATTAGACACTTTATAGACCTTAAGTTTAAATTTTCATCTACAATGTGATGCATAATACTGAAAAAGACTGCAGTCCTTGTGTGGATATATTAGCAGAGAAGAAAGGAAAGCAGTCTGACTAGGGAGAGAAAAACAAATCTCTGATAGAATGGAAGACAGGAGTGATTTACTGACAAATGGGATGATACTGCAAAGCAAAGGGGGATAGTAGTGGGCAAATAAAGAACCAAAAGACTGTAAATGACAACATCAGATTCATTACCAACCCCCACTGTATGAACAACATTGGAGCACGAGTTCTGATTTGAGAATGTTGGGTTTAATGTGAGTGCAGAAGGCTGCATCTATTAAGAGAGATAGAACATAGAACATCATAGCACAGTACAGGCCCTTCGGCCCTCAATGTTGCACCAACCAGTGGAACCATCTAATGACCCTCTAACCTAAACTATTCCAATGTTATCCATATGCCTATCCATTGACCATTTGAACGTCCTTAAAGTTGGCGAGTCCACAACTGCTGCAGGCAGGGCATTCCACGCACTTGCTACCCTCTGAGTAAAGAACCTACCTCTGACATCCATCTTATAACTACCTCCCCTTAATTTAAAGCTATGTCCCCTCATGTTAGCCATTACCACCTGAGGAAAAAGCTCTCACTGTCCATCCTAGCTAACCGTCTGCTCATCTTGTATGTCTTAATTAGGTCACCTCTTAACCTTCTCTCTAATGAAAATAATCTCAAGTTCCTCAGCCTTTCCTCATAAGACTTTCCCACCATACCAGGCAACATCCTGGTAAATCTCCTCTGCACCTTTTCTGTTGCCTCCACATCTTTCTTATAATGTGGCGACCAGAACTGTACGCAATACTCCAAGTACAGCCGCACCACAGTTTTGTACAGTTGCAACATGACGTTGAGGCTCCAAAATTCAATCCTTCTACCAATAAAAGCTAACACACCGTACACCTTCTTAATGCAGATGTATGGGATAGAGGGTGATTTAGCTAATTGGGTTAGGAATTGGCTAGCAGATAGAAGACAGAGGGTGGTGGTTGATGGGAGATATTCATCTTGGAGTTCGGTGACAAGTGGTGTACCTCAGGGGTCTGTTTTGGGGCCCCTGCTGTTTGTAATTTTTATAAATGATCTGGATGAGGGTATTGAAGGATGGATTAGTAAATTTGCAGATGACACTAAAGTCGGTGGAGTGGTAGATAGTGAAGAGGGGTGTTATAGTTTGCAGAGGGACTTGGACAAGTTGCAGAGCTGGGCCGAGAGGTGGCAAATGGAGTTTAATGTGGAAAAGTGTGAGGTAATGCACTATGGCAGAAATAATAAATGTGTAGAGTATAGGGCTAATGGTAGGATTCTTAGTAGTCTTGATGAACAGAGGGATCTTGGTGTGTATGTGCATAGATCCCTGAAAGTAGGCAGTCAAGTCGAGAAGGTTGTTAAGAAGGCACATGGAGTCTTAGCTTTTATTGGTAGGGGGATTGAATTTCGGAGCCGCAACGTCATGTTGCAACTGTACAAAACTCTAGTGCGGCCGCACTTGGAGTATTGTGTGCAGTTCTGGTCCCCACATTATAAGAAAGATGTGGAGGCATTGGAGAGGGTACAGAGGAGGTTTACCAGGATGTTGCCTGGTATGGAGGGCAGGTCTTATGAAGAGAGGCTGAGGGATTTGAGGTTGTTTTCGTTAGAAAGGAGGCGGCTAAGAGGGGACCTAATCGAAACATATAAGATGATTAGAGGTTTAGATAGGGTGGACAGTGATAGCCTTTTTCCTAGGATGGAGAAAGCTAGCACGAGGGGACACAGCTTTAAATTAAGGGGTGATAGTTATAGGACGGATATCAGAGGTAGGTTCTTTACCCAAAGGGTGGTTCGGGAGTGGAATGCCCTGCCTGCAGCAGTTGTAGATGCGCCAAGTTTGGTGGCGTTTAAGAGGTTAGTTGATAAGTATATGGAAGAGAAGGGAATGGTTTAGTTTGGAGGGGCATTGCTTTTTATATTGGTCGGCGCAACATCGAAGGCCGAAGGGCCTGTTCTGTGCTGTAATGTTCTATGTTCTATGTAACCTGGGTGCCAACTTTCAGGGAGCTATGCACATATACAACAAGATCTCTTTGCTCGTCAACACTACTAAGAGTCTTTCCATTAGCTCTACATTCTGTAGTCCTGGTACTCTTAACAAAGTGAATCACCTCACACTTTTCCGTATTAAACTCCATTTGCCACCTCTCGGCCCAGCTCTGCAGCTCATCTATGTCCCTCTGCAAACTGCAACATCCATTCTCACTGTCTACAACCCTACCAACTTTGGTGTCATCAGCAAATTTACTAACCCATCCTTCTACACCCTTATCTAGGTCAGTTATAAAAATGACAAACAGCAGTGGTCCCAAAACAGATCCCTGAGGTACACCACTTGTAACGCAACTCCAGGTTGAATATTTCCCATCAACCACCACCCTCTGTCTTCTATCAGATAACCAATTCCTGATCCAAACTGCTAAATCACTCTCAATCTCATGCATCTGCATTTTCTGCAGTAGCCTATCAGGGGAACCTTATCAAACACTTTACTAAAATCCATATACACCACGTCAACTGCCTACCCTTACCCACCTCTTTGGTCATCTTTTCAAAAAATTAGATAAAGAATATAGGTTTGTGAGGCACGACCTACCCTTCACAAAACCGTGTTGACTATCCCTAATCAATTTATTTCTCTCTAGATGATTATAAATCCTATCCCTTATAATTCTTTCCAAAACTTTGCCCACAACAGAAGGAAGGATCACCGGTCTATAATTCCCACGATGGTCATTAATAGCTCCTTATTCCCTGCACTGCCATCCTTTCCTTCACTGATATTGTTCCAGTCTCCACCTTGTCACACACCTTTTCTTTTGTTCTTTTCTCCTTCACCGCCTTTCTCTGCCTCTGTACTTGCTAAAAAATCTGTTGCATGTGTACCAATTTCCAGTTCTGGTGAAAATTTAACTTTGGTTCCCTCTCCACAGATGCTGACTGAGAGAGCATACTAAAGTACTTTCTCTTTATAATTTCAGGTTCCCAGCATCTGTAGTATTTTGCCATTTGTGGACTTAGTACTATTTTCACATTGGACCCATGATTTTCAGTGGATGTAAATCTAACTGTTTGCTTTCAGTTAAACTTCACCTTGGACATTTAGGTGCTCACTTTAGCTGTGGCTAATTATTGAAAGTGTGAACTGGTAATGTCACATTGAGGAAAATACAACATTTGGAACTTCGATGATCAAGGCAAGCAACTATGTAACTCTGAAAATAATCAGACTGAATTATTGTGCAAATAACAGTGGATGTGTCAAGAAGAAGATGTAAATTTTAGCATTTAACCCCGTACATCTGCCACATGCCTGAAGTCACTGTGTAAATAATAGAGTGCCATTTGCCTCACCAGAATTTACAGAAGATTCTTGGCAATGTGTTGTCAATGAATAAGAGGTCAAACCATTGGAAGAGCTTAATATAGAATAATTTCATATGCATTTTCAGGAATTCTCAGTGACTCTAAATGTTGGTATTATACATATGACGCAACGTATTTTTCACAAATTCTCAAGAATCGAAAATTGATGGTATGGTTGGTGTTATGATGGCTGTGGAGGATCATCAATAGATTTCCCCATGGGCCTTGTAAAGTACAAGATCTCCTATTAAGCAAGTGAAGACTCACCCAATAGGAAAGGAGCATTTAAGATCTGTTAGCTCCACTCAGGGCGGCAGTTGAAGGACTCCAAGACTTGAGTTGCACATTGTAGGCACAGAAGTGATACCTTATGTACATTATAAATAAAGGGTATTGGTGACAGACAACTGGCCTCAGTGAGATTATTACAGTGGCAACAAAGAGTAAAATGAGTTTTTATCTTCCCTCCAGACAATGTTTACCATTGAGACAATTAATCCTCCTGTAAGAAAAATGTCTCTTTTTGGTAAACTACAAGTCTACAATGCAATCCCAGAAGCAAAGCCCCATATACAGGATGCGTATTTTTTTTTGGAATTAACAATATTAAGGGGTACAAGAAGCAGAAAGTAGTCCTGTTGATGGCACGCAGGGCCCCAACTTGCAGTGTAATGAAAAGCCTGACCTACCTAAATACCCCTGACTCCAAAGCTAAATGAATTGGTGAACTTAGTTAAAGGCAAATATAATCAAACCTTTCATAACTCTCTAACAATACCACTTTCATACAATAGGATGAACACTTAGGAAATCTGTCACCAAATGTTTGCCTAAACTATGAAAACTGGCAGAGACCTGTGAATTCAGACCACCGCTTAATGATATGTTACAAAATAGACTTGTCTGTGAAATTAACAACATGGCAGTCCATAAAAAGATTATTTGCAGAATTCAGTTTGGATCTAAAGCCAGGTATCAAGATAGCTCGATCATTGGAGAAAGCAGAGAAAGGAACTCAGGAAGTACAGAGGATGTCAGACGGTAGTGTTTTCCAATTGGGGGAGGGGCCTCATGCAAAACCTATCCCTCAACTTAGAGCAATGGTATTGTTAAAATATCAGTTACAATGTGTGGAGCCCAAGTCACATCACCAGGTGGTTAAGGAAAGGCAGAGACAACCTTCAGACTACTAGACAGCATATTTAAGAAGGTTGTAAATAATAGATAGTGGACTATTGCATGTGCTGCTGAAGACCACAGCTGAGGCAAAATAAAGGGACAGTCAAAATATGTGCACTTTTGAAAAGAGGCCAAGACCAGTAGCATACTGTACCATCCAGGTATGCCCATTACCAGGAACAGTGACAATGCAATTAAATCATATCTCCACATCAAAGGTTTCCTCCATAATGATATGGGACCAACCTTTATAAAGGTTGTCAGTAAATGGCCACCCATTATAAATGGAAGTGGGGAATACAGAGACTGTGATCTCCTCTATTGGAGAGCAGACTTATAATCATCTCTGGACTGGTATTCAGCTCCTGAACTTAAAAAACATAAAGGTGAGGCTTGTCACCTACACAGGGAACCATTATAGATAAATTTACAGATAAATCATTACAGATCATTACAGAAAGGATGTGAAAGCCATTGGAAGAGTGCAGAGGAGATTTACAAGGATGCTGAATTGGGCGACATGCCTTATGAGGATAAGTTGAGGGAGCTTGGTCTTTTCTCCTTGGAGAGACGAAGAATGAGAGGTGACTTGATAGAGGTGTATAAGATGTTGAAGATATTGATTGGGTAGATTCTCAGATGCTTTTTCCCAGGGCTGAAATGGTTGCCACAAGAGGAACAGGTTTAGGGTGCTGGGGAGTAGGTACAGAGGAGATGTCAGGTGTAAGCTTTTCACTCAGAGGGTGGTGGTGCGTGAAATCAGCTGCCAGCGGTTGGTGGTGGTGGAGGCAGATTTGATAGGCTCTTTTAAGAAACTTCTGGATGAGTACATGGGACTTAGTAAGGTTGAGTGTTACAGGTAAGCCTAATAAGTAGGGACATGTTTAGCACAACTTGTGGGCTGAAGGGCCTGTTTCAGCTGTAATTTTTCTATGTTCCATGTTCTAAAGGGTACCATGATAACTCTAGTGACTTGCAGGCAGCAGTCAGCTTGACTTCCATTTGTTGTTTTTCAGGGACAAAGACCTAGTCTAATAGAGAGAGATTGGCTCCAATACATCAGACTGAATTGGCTAGAGATCTTCAGTCTGGTCCCAGGAGCACTGTACAAAATCATCAATAAGTACCTCAGAGTTTTCCAGAAAGAGCTTGGAAAAATAAAGTTAATCAAAGCTAAGACCTACGTTGACCCCAATGTTAGAGTGAGACATATTCATACCTCCTATTGGAAAAATCAAAGTTGAAACTGGAACATCTAGAAAAGCTGGGCATAACAAGACCCGACAATCCAAAGTAGGCTGCATGTGTTGTTCCTGTCCTGAAACCGGATAAATTGGGCAATTTGTGGAGGATGTCAACTTATTGTTCTTAGAGTTTCTCAATAGAGTTTCAGTGGCAGGATCAGAAACAGTCAGCATGGATTTAAAAAGGGGAAATCATGCTTGACAAATGTGTTGGAATTCCTTGAAGATGTAATCAGTAGAGTTGACAAAGGGGGAACCAGTCGATGTGTTTTATTTGGATTTTGAGCATTTGACAAGTGATTATCATGCAAGATTTAAGTTCATGAGATTAGGGGAAATGTATTGAGATGGATAGAAAACTGGGTAGCAGAAAGGAAACAATAGGAATTAATAGGTACTTTTCAAATTGGCAGGTGGTAACTAATGGAATGCCACAGGGATCAGTGCTAGGACCCCAACTATTCACAATATATATTAATGACCTGGATGAGGAAACAAAATGTAATTTGCAAATGATACCAAGTTGGATGGGAGGATGAACTGCAATGAAGACGCAGAGATCCTTCAGAATGATCTGGACAGGTTGGGTGACTGGGCTAATATAGTATAATTTGGATAAGTGTGAGATCATTCACTTTGGAAGCAAAAACAAGAAGGCAGATTACTAGCTGAATGGCTGTAAATTGGGAGAGAGGAGTGTGCAGCGGGACCTGGGTATACTTGTGCACCAGTCACAGAAGGTAAGCATGCAGGTGCAGCAGGTGGTAAAGAAGGCAAATGAGAGACATAGAGGTTTACTGCATGGAAACAGACCTTTCGGCCCAATTTGTCCATGCCGCCCTTACTTTTTGGCTTATATTTATCTACACCTATCTTCCCCATGTAACTGTCTAAATGCTTTTTAAAAGACAAAATTGCACTCACCTCTACTACTACTTCTGGCAGCTTGTTCCAGACTCTCACCACACTCTATGTGAAAAAAATTGCCCCTCTGGACACTTTTGTATCTCTCCCCTCTCACCTTTAACCTATGCCTTTAGTTTTAGATTGCCTTACCTTTGGGAAAAGATATTGACCAACTAGCTAATCTATGCCCCTCATTATTTTATAGATCTCTATAAGATCATCCCTCAGCCTTCTACGCTCCAAAGAAAAAAGCCCCAGTTCTATCCAACCTCTCCTTATAACTCAAACCATCAAGTCCCAGTAGCATCCTAATAAACCTGTTCTGCACTCTTTCTAGTTTAATAATATCCTTTCTATAATAGGGTGATCAGAACTGTATAAAATACTACAAGTGTGGCCTTACCAATGTCTTGTACAACTTCAATTAGACATTCCAGTTTCTGTATTCAATGTTCTGATTAATGAAAACAAGCATGCTGAATGCCTCCTTTACCACTCTGTCCATCTGTGACTCCACTTTCAAGGAGATATGAACCTGTATCCCTAGATCTCTTTGTTCTGTAACTCTCCTCAATGCCCTGCTATTAACTGAGTAAGTCCTACCCAGGTTCAATCTATCAAAACCTCACATTTAAACTCCGTAAATTAAACTCCATCAGCCATTCGTCAGATCACTGGCCCAATTGATCAAGATTCCATTGCTAGAAGAGATAACTTTTTTCACTATCCATTAGGCCATCAATCTTGGTGTCATCTGCAAACTTACTAACAATGCCTCATATATACTCATTCAAATCATTAAAACAAATATCAAATAACAGTGGACCCAACACTGATCCTGAGGTACACCACTGGTCACAGGTCTCCAATTTGAAAAACAACCCTCTATAACCACCAGAAGCCAACTTTGTATCCATTTAGATACCTCACCCTGGATCCCAAGAGATTTTATGCAACAACCTACCATGTGGTACCTTATCAAAGGCCTTGCTAAGATCCATGTAGACAACATCAACTGCCCTCATCTAGCTTCTTGGTTATCCCTTCAAAAAACTCAATCAAATTTATGAGACATGATTTTCCACTCACAAAGCCGTGCTGACTGTCCCTAATCAGTCCTTACGTCTTTGAGTGCCTGTAAATCGTGTGCCTCGAAATACCTTTCAACAACTTACCCATCACAGATGTGAGGCTCGCTAGCCTGTGTTCCTAGGCTTTTCCCAGCAGCCCTTTTTAAACACAGGCACAACATTTGCCCCCTCCAATTTTCAGGCATCTCATCCGTAACTATCGATGATTCAAATATTTCTGCTGGGTGACCTCAATTTCCTCCTCTATGTTGGCTTTCATTGTGAGAGGTTTCAAGTACGGGGCCTTGGTGAAGCCATACTTAGAGTATTGTGTGCAGTTTTGGTCTCCTTTTCTAAGGAAAGATGTTCTTCTTCTCGAGGGAGTGCAGGGAAAGTTTACCAGGCTGATTCCGGGGATGGCAAGACTGATGCATGAGAAGAGATTGACAAGCTTAGGATTGTTTTTGCTGGAGTTCAGATGAATAAGAGAAGATCTCATAGAGACTTATAAAATTCTAACAGGATGAGGCAGGGTAGAAGCAGGGAAGATATTCCCAATGTTGGGGGAGTCCAGAACTAGGGGTCACAGTCTGAGGATTCAGCGCATACTATTTAGAATGGAAGTGAGGACATATTTCTTCACCCAAAGAGTGGTGAGCCTATGGAATTCATTATCATAGAAAGTAGTTGATGCAAAAACATTGAATTCATTCAAGAGGCGGCTGAATATAGCACCTGTGGCAAATGGGATCAAAGATTATAGGGAAAAAGCAGGATTAGACGATTGAGTTGGATTGTCAGCCATGATCATAATGAATGGCAGAGCAAGCTTAAAGGGCTAAATGGCCTCCTTCTCCTCCTATCTTCTATGTTTCTATGTTTAACTTGATAGATACCTCATGCCCCAGATTGAAGACCAAGTTTGGGGGTCTCGTCCAAATGCACCATTTTTCAACAGATCATGGAGAACATAATTCAAGGGTTAGTTCAGGTCATGGTGTACCTGGATGAAGTTTTGGTCACTGGAACCTTAGAACACAAACATGTAACAAAGCTGGAGGAGGTCTTAATGCAATTCTTGAAAGCTGGAGTATGCCTGAAAAGGGAAAAATGTATCTTCCAAGCAAGTGCTGTGACTTATTTGGGCTATTGGATAGATGGTGACAGACTTTCATTTGGTGGAGGGCAAGGTTAGGGCTATTACAGAGCCAAGGAATCCTGAAATCCATTCCAGGGTAAGTGAATTATTACAGGAAATTTATTCTGAATTTGGCTTCCTTACTAGACCCTTTCCTTGTGGCAACATGAAAGGTGGTCTTGGGTGGTGCCACAACTGGAGGCTTCCAACAGTGTTAAACAGCGGCTTTTGTCTTCTAATTCATTGACCCATTTTGACCCCAGAAACAATCTTATTGTGACATGCAATGCCTCCCCTTACAGGGTTGGGGCAGCATTGGCACATTGCTGGAGAGATGGAACAGAGAAACTGATTGCATTTGTATCTAGGACGCTCTCGGAAGCTGAACAGATGTATTCCAAAATTAAGAAGAGAGTTGACAGTTGTTTCCTGTATTAAAAACATTCATGAATACATCTATTGTAGATGTATTCATTTTAGTAACTGATCATAAACCATTGTTGGGGATTTTTAAAGAAAACAAGGCAATACCCTCCATTGCCTCCACTGCCCTGGGACCCAGATAGCTAACATGATGCACTGAATCATCTGCAGTTGCCCATAAGCTGGGCTTTGTTACCAGCTATGGAGGAGACGGTGATGACCCTCAATGTTTGAATAGTTTGTTGGTATCTGCAAGACAAATCAAGGCCTGGATGCAAAAGTTCCCAGTCCTATCTCAATTAAAATGTATCATATTATACACAGAGGACAACCTTCAGGTGAAATAAAACTTTATCTGATGAAGAAAGATGAGCTTAGTGTTGAGAACACAGTTCTGAAGTGGAAGCAGAAGAGACTAGTGCTCCAATCAAAGCAAGATCTCAGGAAGAACCTCAGTGGCTTTATGACACTCCCTTCAGGAATGAAGATCTCCAATCCATTTCGCACTCCTGGTCCAAGTCCTGCCTCCCTTTGGCTCCCAACCGATTGGCAAGCAGTGACCAAGACCCTCCCATGTGGGGGTACTGGGGAAGAAATGGACTTGAGGGGGGAGGAATGTTACGATGGCCATGGGAGATTGTTATTAGATTGCTCAACAGAGAAAGAGTAGCAGATGGTTTAAAACCAGTTGGTTCCACTCAGGCTAGTTGTCAAAGGACTCCAGAGCTTTACATGTACACTGTAGCTACAGAAGCAGCATCTTATGCATACTGTAAGTAAAGGGTTTTGATGATGGAAGACTAGCCTCAAAAATATTATTACAGATGATATTTATTTATCCTTCCCACACATCTTATATTTTTATTGAAACAGCTCTTCACTTTTACGATCATGGAAGGTCACATTAAAACAAAGACATTTGGAACGTTCATTCCTGATTGCGCATCTTTGAAATGTTTACTTTAAAAATAGATTAAGGACTTCTTAATTCATCCCAGCTAGTCTGAAATATTCCTTGGTGCTGTTTGCATCATTGGTCCATATTTTGCTATAGGAGTGAATCAAACAGCACCTGCCATTTGTTAAGCTTACTCCTACCTGTTTAATCTCGATAGTATTTTGCTCCAAAGTATGAATTGAAAAAGCTGCAGCGAGGGAAAAAAAACACCTGAGGCAAGAGTAAATACAACAAGTAAACATATTTCTCCTCAACCAGTCAGATCAGAAGATTTAAAATGAACAATGCAAGAATTGAACAGGAAGCGTGAATTAGAGTGGGTGAATTTAGTGTCAAATCGAGTACTGTAAGAGAAACAGAGGGAAAGAAAGATTGGATGAAGGGACAGAGTTAAAAAGGAAATGTTTTTTTAAAAATGTTGCATAATTAAAATGCCAACAATAATTAAAACCTGAAGGAATGACATTCCACTCTTGTAATAATTCATTTTCAGTGTCAGAAAGAATCATTGTTAGCAGTTAACAATTAGTAGAATGTCTGATTGTTAATCCATGAATTATTAAATATGCTTGGCCTGAAATGGCTTCAAAGCAAATTTGTTGCATCACTTTGGACCAACTCTAACTTTGTGTGGCAAGTTTAATTTGTGACTGTGATGCAAGAACAGCAACTTCACTTGGCTCAATGCATCGCTCTGGTGATAAGAAACACAATGTCACATTTTACTAACAGTAAAGGAGAAGCAGCTAGTGTAAGCAGCATTGATTAGGACTATGCATTTGATCAGGTAGCTTTCCTCAATTGAAGTTTCAGATGTGTATGCACCTACAAAACAGCAAACACTGCCAGTGTTACCATTGTATTGACAACAAGTTGTGGGCTACTGCATGCAGGGATTTTGATATGCAATTTAGTAATTCAGCAGCTCTGCTTGGGGTTTGGTCACTTGTAATAATGATTATTGCTTTTCAAATTTTTATGTATGTAATCTGCAAGTTTGTGGATGATGAGAATATGTTTGTAGTTATGAAGATCTAAAATGGGGAAACTATATTGTAGGTAGATTTAGAGGCAATGGGGAGATATGCCCTGATCAGCAGTTGTTTTTTTTAAATATTTGTACATGTTCAGCAGATGCAATTGAGAAGGGAGAATGCTATGCGTACATATATCTTTAGAGATTACTAATTTAAAGCAGCTGTCAATCATCAATCCTACCACTCCCATCAACCTTCGCTGTTATTTCAACAAAAGAAGCGAAACGAGCTATTCAAAAATGACTTACCCTTAACAAATCTATCTGGCTTGCATTTTTAAATATTTGCTATTTTCCCCAATTACCAAATAATTTTGGCCCGCAGTATTTCCACAATGAGCAGGAAAAAGATCTGGAGTTGCCGGGGGGAGGGGGGGTGTGTAGTTCTGAATATTTGAAGGCCCACTCATGTAATAAGGCTATTGTGAAAGTTGAATAGGGTGCAAGAATGCACAACTCAGGCAAGTAACAATTAATCATTCTTAACTAGTGCACGGCTTTGATGTGCAAAGAACAAACGGAAGTACAGCATGGGAACAGACCTTTCAGCCCTTCAAGCCTCTGCCAATCATGATGCCCTAACTGAACTAAAAAAAACCTTCTGCCCTTATTTGCTCCGTATCCCTCTATTCCCTCCCTATTCATCTACCCATCCAGATGTCTCTGAAATAGTGCTAGTATCCCTGTACCACCGTCTCCTCTGGCACTACATTCCAGGCACCACTCTCTGTGGGAATTTTCTCCCACATAACTCCTTTAAACGTTTTCTCTCTCACCTTAACACTGTGCCCCCTTGTAGTTGCCAATTCTACTCTAGGAAAAAGCTTCTGGATATCCAGCCTAAAATTATGCCTCTCATAATTTTAGAACATAGACACTAAAATATTGATAGGATCAGTCTCCCCTCAGCCTCAGTGAAAACAATCCTGGTTTATTCAACCTCTCTTCATAGCCAACACCCTTGATACGAGAAACATCCTGGTGAACCTTATTTACACATTTTCTAAAGCTTCCATGTCCTGATGGTAGTGTGGTGACCAGAGCTGCACCCAATATTCCAAATGCAGCATAAACAAGATTTTAAATAACGTGATGCAACATGATTTCCCAACTCTTGTACTCAGTGCCCTGGCTGATGATGGCAAGCATGCCATATGCTTTCTTAATCACTTGGCCATCTGTGTTGCCACTTATAGGGAGTTCTGGACCTGCATGCCCAGATCCCTTTTGATGTTAATTTTCCTATGGGTTCTGCCATTTACCATATAATTCACACCTAACTTAGATCCTCCAATATTCATCACCTCGCATTTATCCTGATTAAACTCCATCTGCCTTTTCTGTGCCCAAGTCTCTGATCTATCTATATCCTGTTGTATCTTCTGATAATCTCCGGTACTATCAGCAGCTCCACCAATCTTCGTGTCATCCAAAAACTTATTCATCAGATCCCTTACATTTTCCTCCAGATCATTTATATAGATCACAAACAACAGAGGTCCCAGCACTGATACCTGCGGAACACCACTGGTTACAGATCTCTATTTTGAAAAATACCCTTTCACCACTACTCTCTGTCTTCTCTAACCAAACCAATTCTGCGTCCATTTAGCCAGTCCATTCTGAATCTCATGATGATTTTAATTTCTGTACCAGTCTGCCATGTTTGACCACGTCAAGCCCCTTACTAAAGTCCATATAAACTACATCCACAACCCTTCTGTCATCAATTAGCTGCATCTGAATACCATTTCTGACTTTGTTCTCTTCACATGGGACGGATAGTAAGTCCTTCAAAAAATTGAGAAGCATACAACATAAGGCCTGAACTATATGCCATCCCATAGTTCACATTCCATCCTGCCGAAGGGTAGCCCCTCAGTTATTTAATCGATTGACTATTAAAAGACCAGAGGCAAGATTTCTTGCAGGAAGAAATCTTTACCCAGCTTCTAACCAAGCAGAGGCCAACAGTTCTTAAATACAGACAAGTGCCATCATGGCCACATTGGTACTGTACTTCAGACTTGACATGATTAGCGATGGAACAGAATTTTAAAGTGTTTGTGATTTGAGGAAGGGAGGTCAGCAAGGAGTTTGGGATCTGGGATTTGGGAGGCCATAAGATGAGAGGAACCTGGGGGATGAGGGTGGATGGGATCTTCTCTGATAGTTTCAAAGGGGTAGTTAAAAAGCTCCTATCATTTGTTTACATCGAGCCCGTTAGGGAAACTTTGACATGCGCTGTTCCTGCCATCAGTTTAATATTGGTGACAAGGAGATAAGGCTATTAAGTCAATATTTATTACCCAGTTCAAGGCCTCAATTAACTCAAAGGTGGGCAGTCCACAAAATGTCACTCCTGACAAGAATAGAGATGGAGGCAGGGGCAGGCAAGTAGGCAATGAGCAGACCACCACTGTTTACCACGCTCACCTAGTCAGCCTTCAGACCCTCAATGAGATCATATTAAATCTAGCACTAGAAGTTTGACAATTTTCAAAACAGAATAGTCACCTGGTCTAATGGGATGTGCCTGAGTTTGCTGAAGAAATTAGGGGCGAAAATTATGATCACAATCTTCTTGGGCCAACTTAGACACGGAAGTGATACCAGAAGACTGGAGGATTGCAAGTATTATCTCCCTGTTCAAAGAAGGCAGAGGGCTAAACTCAGCAATTTACAGCGCAGTCAGTCTAAAGTTTGTGGCAAAGAAACTTTCAGAGACAATTGCCAGAATAATACCACCCTACCAACCATGGAATCGAAGCAGGCGAGGGACAGACAACAGAAATGTCCATTGACCTCGGGTGGGAATTTCCAGTCTCGCCCAAGCGAGGTTGTAAAATCCCGCCCAGTGATCAGGGACACAAGTAATTAGCATTTGGTAAATATGGGCTAATAAATAAAGGCAACTTGGATCTGTCAAGTTGCGTTCGACTTACTTGGCTGAGTTGTTTGATGAAGGAAGAGTGTTGACGAGGGTGATACAATTGATGTGCACATAAGCTTTCAAAAGGGTTTGATAAAATAGCACAGAATGGACTCATTAGCAAAATTGAAGCCTATGGAATTGGGAACAGTGGCTGTGTGAATATGGAATTTTCTAGGGGAGAGGGAGTAGAGAGTAGTGGTGAAATTTTTTTTTGTGGTTTGTGTAAGGACCATTGTAGTTTGATATATGTTAATAACTGGGACTTGGATATACAACGAGGAGGATAGTACCAGGCTTCTGGGGGACTAATGCATCCTGTTGAAGTGATTGGATACATGGAAGATTGAAGTCAACGCAGAGAAGTGGGAAGTAATATGGGTTGGAATTTTCTAGTCCTGCCGCCACAGGAGTTGTTGGAAGTGGGATGGAAAATGTGATGACCACCGAAAGGTTAATTGACTTTGGGACCGACAATAAAATTTGGTCCTGCAATGGGCGGCAAAAGGAAATTCTGCCGACTGTTGGTAAGATGAATGAGGAGAAGTAATAGAATATAAATAATAATGTTTTAAAGAATTTGCAGAAACAAAGTGATCTAAAATTATTTTTTCACATATTTTTGAAAGTCATAGGACAAATTTGGAAGATACTTTAAAAGCTCTTTATAGAGATACCTTACTAAAGGCATCTACTGGTTCTGCTGAAGTGAATGGATGTTTGAATGGCCCACCATTATCTGCTGCAATGGAATCCACTACGCTGGGGCAGGGAAATCCCAGCTATGGATTACAAAAGCAGAGGACTTAAGCTAAACATCTGTAAGTAATTAATTACAGTCATGCTGGGGTATTGTGTCCAATTCTTGGAATAATACTTTGGGAAGGATGACAAGGTCTTGTGAGGGACCAAAGGAGATTTACAGGAATAGTACTATAGATGAAAGACTTCAGTAATGTGTGTTGACATGGTGGCACAGTGGTTAGCACTGCTGCCTCACAGCATCAGAGACTTGATTCGATTCCCGGCTGGGATCATTGCCTGTGTGGAGTTTGCACATTCTTCCTGTGTTTGCATGGATTTCTTCTGGGTGTTCCGGTTTCCTGCTACATTCCAAAGATGTGCAGGTTAGGTCTATTGGCCATGCTAAATTCTCCCTCAGTGTACCCCAACAGGTGCCAGAGTGTGGCGACTAGGAGATTTTCACAGTCTCTTCATTTCTATGTGAATGTCAGCCTACTTGTGACTAATAAATAAAACTGAAAGCAAAGTCAAGAGAAACTGAAATAAAACCAAAATGCAGGTCAGGCAGCAACTGTGAAGAGAGAAATACAGTAAGATCGATGACCTTTCATCAGTAACTCCATTTGTTTCTCGCGTGAAAAGGTTAAGGGCAGATTCAATGCAGTTGTTCAAAATAATGAAGGAATTTGATCAAATAAATTATTTTTGGTAGCAGAAAGATCAGTAACCAGGAGGCACAGATTTAAGCTGTCTGGCAACAGAATGAGAGGCAATGTGAAGGTTATGTTGCGCTGCTTGGTGGAAGTTGATTCAGTGGCATCTTTTCAAATGGAAATTGAAGGGGAAATTTTGCAAGGCTACAGGAAAAGAACAGAGAGTTGACTAAGCGTATAACTCTCACACAGGCATGCATTTTATAATTCTATGAAGGGATGGATCTGGGTGGCAAGGCAAGGAGAGTATTACAAGACTGGTAGCAAGTTGGCAAGCAATTTTAATGTGAATTGACTGTCAGAGAAATGTAAAATGGGCTGCCAAATGATATTCAACTTATTTTACATTATTGCACATAGTCAAAATCACATCCTGCCTCCTGCCCCTATTAAATATTAGCTGGTACTTCTTAATTTGGAAAATTGTCCACTTGAGGGAATGTGATTGAGATCTTTAAACTTATGGAAGGATAGATCAGTTAATCTTTCTGGGCAAGGAGAGACTTAGGGGCATCAATGCACATTACAAATGAACATTCTGCAGAAAGTCATGGAGCTCTGGAATAATTTGCCAGCGAGAGTTTAAAATAGCTCTTGTTACAGAAGAAATGTGGGTTAACGGGTTTCATTATGAAGTCTCTTATAGATTTCTTTGTTCCCTGCAGGGGTGGAAGAACATAATCCCTGGGGATGTCCTATATTGACCTATGTTTTTTTTCCACCTTTTTGCTTCTTTCAAGAGATTGTAGTGCAAGTTGGAAAAGAAGATGGGTAAATGGTGTCAACAACTTCTTAGGCTGGGTATATTTATAGTCACCTGGCCATTTCCCGTCCTTTTTTTATAAGTTTGTGCAATTCTTCAAGTAAAACGTGCAATGTAGAATAATTATGTAAATAAAAGCTTTTGGTCAATTATTATTTTGTGACAAATAGGGCATCATTACACTTTAAATATTAAGAAAATGTAAACTCATACAAAGGAAACAAACTAAACATAAAAAATCATAAGGTCACAAGCTATACAGATATATTATGTACCACATCCAAATAACAACAGAATCATTAAATGATGGAATGGTTATAGCACAGTAAGAGGTCATTCAGCCTATCAACCTTCTTTTCACATAATTATCCAATTCCCTTTTGAAGGTCTCAGTTGAATCTGACTGTATCACAACCTCAAGCAGTGCATTCCAAATGCTAACCACGGGCTACATAAAAATATTTGTCCGTATTGTTGCCATTGCTGTTTTTGCTAATCACTTTAAATCAGTGTCCTCTGGTTCTCAATCTTTCCACCTACAGAAACAGTTTTCTCCTGTCAGCTCTCACCATACCCTTCATGATTTTGAACACCTCTAACATATCACCTTTTAATCTTCTTTTCTCCAGAGAGGTCAGACAGCTTCTCTACTCTACCTACATAGCTGAAATCCTTCAAATTGGAACTAGTCTCTTGAATTTTCTCTTGATCTTCTTTAATGCTTCTTATAGCTGTTGGTAGCCTTCCATCCAGTGAGATAATAATTTGTGTGGTGATGATCAGTTCTGTTAAACATTGTCTTGTTTGGCTCAGGAACCCTGTCTGCCATGGGAGTCTCTGCTGCATTTGCTGCAGAGGAAGAACATGGACTGAGGAAGTAAGGAACTTGCTGGCCTCTATTTCTCGTTCTCTTCACAGCCAGCTCAGCTTTCCATTTCTGCTCACTTTCCCAATGTACCTTTAAACAAGCAGTCTCCCAGAGTCTTCACAGTCTTCCACATAATACTCTGGGTTGAAGCTGGACACAAGTTTTACATAGGTTCATGATTAGTTCCTTGCTTTTGTACTCTATTCCGCTATTTATAAAGCCCAAGATGCTGTATGCCTTTTTAACCACTTTCTCAACCTAGCCTATTCTTGCACCATCTTTAGAATTGTACCTTTTATCTTGTTTTGCTCCCTCTTTGTTCTTGCATTTGACAAGGATCATTTCACTTTTTTCTGCATTAAATTTCATCTGCTATTTACCCACCCATTTCACTAGCCTGTTGAGCCCTCTTGACGCCTATCACTATTCCCCTCACAGTTCACAATATTTCTGAGTTTTATGTCATCTTCAGATTTTGAATTTGTACTCTAAACAACATGTTTAGGTCATTAACATAGATCAAGAAGGGTAGTGATCTTGCCACTGATGCATAGAAAACTCCACAGGATATCTCCACCAATCTGAATAACAACCATACACCACTCTTCATTATTCGCTGCTATTCAGCCAACTTTGTACCCATACTGCCTTGTCCGTTTTATTCCATGTTTGAGTCTAAGTTTGTTAACTGGCACTTTACTAAATGCCTTTTGGAAGTCCATGTGCACCACATCAATTGCATAGTTCCCATCAAGTGTCTTTAATACCCCATTAAAAAACAAAAGGAAGTTATTTAAATATGATTTGTCTCAAACAAATCAATTAGAAATAAGTAATCATTCCCCTCAGTCTTATTTAATTTTTTACTGTTCTCTGCCTTTTATTTATTATCTTTATTTTTCTTCCCCCCGCTGCACTCTTTCCCCTACTGATCTTTCCTTTCCTTATCTTTTCTCTCCCTTCGCTTCCCTTTTTCCTAATTTTACCTCTTTCCCACCCATTCCCTCCCCTTCCCCCCACATCTTCACCTGTCACAGCTTACCTGCTGATTTTAGTTTCTCTGCCATTTGGTCATTCACATCCTTTATTTTCTCTATGGACTGCCATTAGCAGCCTCTTCCCCTGGTTTCTGTGGCATCGACTCATCTTTTGTTCCCTCACCCTGCTGTATAAATATCTCCCATTTTCTATGCTTTTAGCTTTGACAAGGGGTCATCTGGACTCAAAATAACATTCTCTCCTTACAGATGCTGACAGACCTGCTGAGATTTTCCAGCATTTTCTCTTTTGGTTGCAAATAAGTATGTACATTATGTGTCATTTACAAATAACACTTAAAGATACTACTTTTGCACAAGAACAGAAACATTCCTATTTTAATGTTGGGAAACATAGAAAATCAACAACATTTTACAAATATTTATTATAAACTGTATGAAGTTTGTATTATCCAACAGAAGTTTCCTGTTATGCAAATTCAGTTAGAAATGTCCAAGGAATGAGTGCAAGAAATAAAGCTCACAGGTGTCTTCTGAATTTATGATAAAACGTTGTAAAGGTCAAGCTAGGGCTTCGGTGAATAAAAGTGCTACAAATGTGCACGAGGTGTGAATTAAATCCTGTAATAGCACCGGCTGGATGGTAATTGTGAAACATATGTTCAGGAGAGGGAGAGCTTGAAATTGAGTTAGGTAACTGGAGGCTGTGGTGTTTGTTTTGAATTCTTCTTGCAACATTCAGTTTGCTGTCATAGTAAGAGATCAAAGTGACTAAAAAGCCAGTTGGTTTGGCCGAGGATAATCAATTACTTACGATTGTATACTTCAGGGTTCATGTGCAACCGTTCGCCATGCTGATTAACTGCACTGAATATATTTAATCATTTTCTTGCCATAATCTATTCTGCCAAAGCAAGCCTATGTTGCTGTGGATTAACTTGTCTGATGTTAGCAAGTGTGAAACACAATCCTCTAATTTTATAAAGGCAATGAAAGTCCTGCTGTGCCGGTTACAAGCTGGGCTTTTTCATGTTGCTCAGTTTAGCCCATATGCTCAGTGTTATACTTTTAGTTTGAATAATGGAAACTGATGCCCTTTCTAAGCTTGAAGCTACCATCAAGAATGAGGAGTGTGGGAAAGGAGTGTCACGGGGACAAAAATATAAAAACTTTAATCACTGTGAGCCAAACCAATTAGCAATAAGGGAGCTTTGCTTGGAATCTTTCTGTGTTTTTCCTGGCTGTTCACCATTGCTTCAGTAGAAACCCTGGCTACAAAAGTAAACAGGGTGCCCACCGATCTTTCACCAACATTACTGTGACAAAGAAAGAACTCCCCAAAGAAATTCCCAGTCGATAACAAACTTCAGTGTAACTCTTGTTTCAAAATTAACACCAAATGTACAGCTAAATGAGTCAGTGTGGGAAAAATATCTTGGAATACAGTCACTTTGGATGTAATTCTTCCTTCAATTAAAAAAATGAAAGCATGCCTTTGTGTTTTCTTCATTTTCATTGACTTGCTAATAAGATTATATTTTGGGAAACTAAACATTCCAAAGCAATGCAATTTAATTCAAACGCTATTAATTACTAAGCAAATAGGTAGACTTCCGCATTTCATTGGGCATTGAATTAAAAGTCCCTTGGTGTCCAATAACATAATTATATAGGTTCATTGTCTCAAAACTGGCAACTTCAAGACCAAGATATTGGATTGGATTGGATTTTGCTGCTTTTTGATTCAGGCAATTCAGGTCATGTATCGATCAAAACTACATTGTCATTTTCTTATCACAGTCTTTGGCAGCCAATTGAGTATGTAATGATTGTGACGGCTTGTATATATCAAAAGGTTGATAGCTAATATCACACAGCTTTCCATGGCACTTCTCTATCAGCAGACTAAGAGAAAGATATTCTTGGTGGCAAAATAAAGTTCAAGATGTCCTTAGAAAAATATCCAGCTTTAGGAATGGCTGGCTTTTGGATAGCCGGATTGAGGTATTGTATCAGCATGCAAATGAACCCCTTTACAATGGAATCAATTATCTAGTAAAGGAATTGAATCTTACAAAATTGAGCCTTGTCTACTCTTATGCCTGAGTCAGAATTATGAGTGCTCAAATGTAACTTCAGTCCCAGTGAATTATAGGGAAGGGGAGCTTCTGCACTTCATCATCGTTGACAGGAGAGGTGATAGGAAATCCTCCAGGTGACATTTTAGAAGGCAAGGGGAAGATATAATTCATCCAAGATGTCGCCAGAATAAGGTAACCTCTTGCAAATTGCCCCGAGCATATCCTCTAATTCTATCTTTTCCTCATGTTCTATGCTTTTAAAACTCTATTCTAGCTCTTTTTATATTAAGTCAATCTTTCTCTACACCCTAGCTATGACTTTAATACTACATTCTGCACTTTCTCCTTTCCTTCTCTATGTACAGTATGTTTTGTCTGTATAGCGTGCAAGAAATAATACTTTTCCCTGTATACTAATACATGTGGCAATAAACAAATCAAATTAAAACATGTCTGAAGAGTTAAAGCAAGCAGTTAAACAGCCAAGCTTTGGCTGCAATATTACAAGTTCAAAGACCTCAGCAGAGTTATCTATTATAATTTAAATTAGTATCATCCTCCAATCACACTACTCACACCACTCTCCAATTCCACTTCCTTGCACTCATCCACAATCACTGCACCACACTCCTTCATCTCCTATTCACATAACACTCTGCACCTTCTACTTTCAACATTACTGCAACTCTAGTTTCCTGTATCTCATACTGTGCATAGAATATCTGCTACTTTCCAAAATGGACACATCCACAAAACACTTCAGGTTGTTGCTAAAATGCCCTCTTCTTTCTCACAAGAGAAACTGGCGGACATGTTGAGGCAACACATATCAATCAGAGAAGTGTAAGTTTGCCTACATGTCCTGTCCTCATTCAAGCAAGATCTGCTGACCATCAGGGGCAAAAAATGAGTTGTATCAATAGTAAGTGACAAAGCTGAAGGACAGACACAGATTTTTAATCACACAGTACTCACATTTTCCCTTCATACTTCTCTCTCACCTTTCACACTCTATATGACTGGATGCTAAAAGGTTTGATAAACTATAATTCTGATAATGGAATCCTCATTAAAGACTGAGGGATGCTCCTCTTTCAGGACTTCAAATTTATTTGTACATGCATTTCTTTTTGTTAACCAATCCAACAGTTGAAGATTTACCCATTTAATTTTTGTGATTTCTGTTCTCTCTAGCATCTGTCTTAAGACAGCGATGTCAATGGGTCGTCTTTCTTCACTCACAATTGTCATTAGGAATATATTATCACACAACAAACATTTTCTTATATATCACATTTAGTGGATATACCATTTTCAGTACTTACAGTACAGAATCTCACTTAAAATAGCTGACTTATGAAATCTCATATCCACTGCCTCTACTAAAGATAACAACAGATAAAATACTTTTAATAAAAGTATAAAAATGAATAAACCTTTTTATTTTCTTAGCTTTCCAAGCTATAGGACATTTTCCATTTTCACTCATCAGAAGTATTATGAACAAACAACTCTAATTCAGGAAGATTAGCATCTGAATCATTGCTAAAAAGGATGGAAACCTCAGCACATGTTTATCCAGATTTAATTTTCTAATATTTTATTTGCCCATAAAACATTCTCTATTCGGCTCCTAAGTATACAAATGAAGACAGGAATCAGGTTTTGTTTGAGTGCCAAACTAATTCATCTGAGCAATCAAACTTCATAATTACTCTCTTTAACAGACATTATATCATCTTTCTGTAATGAAGTAATATTTATTAACAGGATAGAAAAAGCACTGTCTAAATAGGATTGTTGAACTGAAGTTTTTCCAAACCTATTTGGCTTAATGTCTAAACTAATATATTTAAAAGCCCCCAAAAGCCTGATTCCCAATTTTAAATTATGTTCTAACCTTAATAAAAACATTTTTTTTTCAAATTCTGCAATACCAGAAATCATCAACATGTACTGTATCGTGACAGTGCCTGAAGGTTTTCCAGTAAAACTTTGCAGGATCTGCTTTGAGTTAAACCTAACTTAGTTTCAGCAAATCAAATCTCACTGAAAAATACTGAACCTGAGAAGCATCTTTTAGGTCAGAGAAACAATTGTTTAGTTTATTGTTTTCCACCTGGATATGGTGTTTGGACGGTTTCAGAAACACTTCTTTGTGAAATGAATTGGTCTTCACCCTCACAAAAATGGGTTCAAAAGAACTAAAATGATTTTTAAGATTATTTTTCAAGCTGTGGGGAATAGACTCCAACATTTGTATCACCCTGTCAACCTACAAAATCCCTAGAAATAGCTTCGCTAAATCCTGAAGTTTTCAAGGATGTTTGCAGTACAAGTCCATTATATAAGAAAGCTGGTTGACCCTTATGTGGTAACCCTGAATAAATTCATTCCTATGATCACAATTATTATTATTATTTCATTCCCTATTATAACCTGGGATTCAAGCACATACACTTCATGAATGCTATAAACCAGGAATCTTTTATTCCACTGGCATCAAACCTGTCTAAGCATTGAAAGGAAAGCTTAGCTTAAAGGAACAAACTATTTACAATGAATATACAGAGCCAATACTTCAGATCCACCCAGAAACTGTTGAGAACTTAACTCGTGATCTCTAATCAACCAGATAGCCGAGTTCAATTGGTAGACCTCCTAATGCTAACTTTCTGTGACAACATGAAGTTGACTATTTTGTTGAGTCTTCTGCTCCTCGTGGCCACTTGAACTCATCATTGCTGTCCAAATGGTCTGCCTAGGCCTCCAGCAGCTGTTGGCCTGCTTCACTGCCATTTCCCGGGTTTTAACCACTGCCAGAAGTTTTAGTCTGCTCTATTATGGCCTTGGCTCCTTAACACATTGACGTACTCATCTCAAATTTCTGCTCCAGCTCCTGTCTCTATCTTTTCTCTCTGTCTCTGTGGAGTTTTTGCTTTCTCCTTCTCCTCTAGCTCATGCTCTGGACCCAGATCCCACTCCAGCTCTCTTCAGCTAATGCTCTAGGCTTAGCTGCCAGCTCTCTGAGGACTTTGGCTTTTGTCCCAATGGGAGCTCCCAGAGCTGACTGAATCCTGGCCCTGTTCCTCCCAGGCCAATTAGTCCTGGTAGAGACCTAATGCCCTGCAGTGAATGTCCCTTTTCAGCTCCTGTCCAAAGTCTAGGGCACACTCGCTGCTTTTGTTACACTATGACCTAGTCTTTCAAAGTATAATAAATCCCCTCAATGCGGTGTGTCCTTGATGGTCTGATACAGTGTTTCACTTCTGTCTGAGACCTCTGCTTGATGAAAGCTTGTTACCCTGTATGTAAATGTAGAATGAAATTGCAGAACCATCAGGTGCAGGAGGCCAATTGCACGGAACAGACGGCAATTGGGATTTCACCCATAGACTAAATGAGACAGATTATAATCTCCAACATCTGGAACTCATTCTTTGTGTGAACTGCCCGGGCCAAAACAAGTGCCAAAGTGCAATCTGTTGAAAATTTGATGCAGCATTTCATCCATCGTTGCATGAATTTTTCAAGGTGCATTGCAGAAAAGACTTTCAGCGACTATATTCACGAACATGTCATTTATGTTTTTGCACTAAGTCTGAACTTTTCACTGGCAACTTTCCCTGCATTACCAGTCAGGAACATGGGGTGGAATTTCCCCATCCTACCTGTCACACATTTGGTGGTGAGCAGGAGTGGAGATTCCAGCAACAGGCAAAAAGTTGGACACTTGCTAGAGTAAAATGAGTTTGTGATTCTGCCACTGGCAGATCGATTATCCCATTGTCCGTTAAAGTAGCTCGCCAGAATCTTTTAACGCTTTCCAATCTTATGCCGGTGGGAAATAACGTTGGTGTGAAACCCAATTGACAATGAGTGGAGTGTACTCATCAGGGCTCAGTTCATTCAAGGTGAGTGCAATATGCATAACCTATCTACCAATGTATTGCATCGCTCTTGTTGCAAATAATCCACACTGCTGTTAGTCTCCTCCTGCTCTTTACCTTTGTAGACATCGCTGTGGTACTCATTAAGCCCTCCAATGTCAGACACTGAGTAGTACTGTACCTTTTGTTGGGGATTGGAGGGGTCTGCTCTTGCTGGCTGTCATGAACATCTGGAAGGACATCACTGTGCAGTGATACTCAGGCAGAACTCCATCTATAGAAACAAATGTTTTGAGTGAGGGTAGGGAAAGAGGGGACGGGCAGGAGGGATGAGGCAATACTGGAGGATGAGAAAAAATAGAAAGCAGAGGGAAATCTGAGAAATGGGAAGCTGAAACCCAGCAAGGGGACATGAAGTGTTAACAAACAAGGGAGTCAAAAGGATAACATATGTTTGAATGGAAGGGGATGCACACAGACTCTGGAATAGGAAGGGGGGTGTTGTTATGAAGGCACAAGAGGGATGGGTCACATGGAGGGGGTGTTGTTTGGGAAGGAACACTATGCTCTTCAGTCATCAGGACAATGGGGAGCTCAGTCAATGTCCAAGTCCTTGGTCTGAGGTTTTAGGTCAGGAGTCACAGAGTACAGATACTCCTGTGGTGATATGAAGTTACAGAGTATAGAGAGTCCAGGGGCTAGTGGACCTCATAATCAGAAGTCAGAGATTTGCGATAGTCTAGGGGACATACAGCAGGAGTAATCATTGGAATCACCGTGTGCTCCAGCTGCATAGAAGAGCAAGGGCTGTGTGCTCCACAGGGAAAAAGAAAACAGCTTCCAATCACTGTCCCTGGCTTGGCTATCTTTATACTGGGCTGCAGATGGAATGGTGATGGTAACTGGAGGCATTTGTGGCCTGCAGATAGAAAACACAATAATGACACAATGGAGGAAGCAAGATGTGGGAGCTGTGCCTGTGATATTCTAATTGCTGGCAGGTTTCAGGAAGAGTAATGTTAATTGGAGGCATATCGCCACATCTCGCTCAGCTCTCAATGTCATTCTCTTTCATCTCACGGGATATCCAACCACCATTTCATTCAGACTTGCACATTCTTCCTTCATAAATCACCAAGCCATGATCTCTGGTAAATAATGCACTCATCTGCCAAGTGACTTTTGATGTTCTGCGCCGCCTGTTAGTGTACAGACTTTGTAGTCATTCTCGGATTGACTCAGCTGGCTGGTCTCCAATCTAACCAGAGACATGGGGTGAGTTTTTCCATCCCACCCACCATGGGAATCATAGCAGGCGAGGGGGATAGTGGGTGTACAGCTCATGTAAAGATCCTTTGACCTCGAGCAAAACTTTCCGGTTTTAAAGAACAAAGAACAAAGAAAATCACAGCACAGAAATAGGCCCTTCGGCCCTCCAAGCCTGCACCAACCATGCTGCCTGACTGAACTGAAATCCCCTATTCGTCTGGGGACCATATCCCTCTATTCCCATCCTATTCATGTATTTATCAAGATGCCACTTAAAAGTCACTACCATATCCGCTTCCATTACCTCCCCTGGCAATGTGTTTCAGATATCCACTACTTTCTGTGTAAAATATCTGCCTCGTACATCTCATAAGAACATAAGAAATAGGAGCAGGAGGAAGCCATCAAGCCCCTCGAGCCTACCCCGCCATTTGATAAGATCATGGTTGATCTGATAGTGGTTCAGTTTCACTTACCTGCCTGCTCTTCATAACCCTTAATTCCCTTATTGGTCAAAAATTTATCTATCTGTGACTTAAACACATTTAATGAGGTAACCCCCACTGCTTCATTGGGCAGAGAATCCCAAAGATTCACTACCCTCTGGGAGAGAGGTTTCTCCTCAAATCTGTTCTAAATTGACTCCCCCTTATTTTGAGACTGTGCCCTCTAGTTCTTGTTGCCATTCAAAGTGGAAATAATCTCTCTGCTTCTACCCTCATTTAAACCTTTCCACTCACACCTTAAATCTGTGCCACCAAGTAATTGACTCCTGGAATAAAGCTTCTGACTATCCACTCTGTCCATGCCTCTCATAATCTTGTCCCTCAATCTCCATCGTTCCAGTGAGAACAAACAAGTTTTTCCAACCTCTCCTCAATAGCTAATGCCCTCCATACCAGGTAACATCCTGATAAATCTTTTCTGTACAGTCTCCAAAGCCTCCACATTCTCCTGGTAGTGTGGCAACCAGAATTGAACACTATATTCCAAGTGCAGCCTAACTAAGGTTCTATAAAAGTGCAACACGACTAGCCAATTTTTAAACTCAATGTCCCAGCTGATGAAGGCAAGCATATGCAGTCTGCCTTCTTGACTACCTGCTCCACCTACATTGCTACTTTCAGTGACCTGTGCACCTGTACAGCCAAGAACCCTTCGCTTATCAATATCTTAAGGATTCTGCCATTTACCTTCCAAAATGCATTATCTCACATTTGTCCAGATTAAACTCCATCTGCCATCACTCCGCCCAAGTCTCCAACTGATCTATATCCTGCTATATTCTCGGATGGTTCTCATCGCAATCCGTAAATCCATCAACCTTTGTGTCGTCTGCAAACTTACTAATCAAACCAGTTACATTTTCCTCCAAATCATTTATATATATTACAAACAGTTAAGGTCCCAGCACTGATCCCTGAGGAACGCCACTTGTCGCAGCCTTCCATTCAGGAATGCATCTTTCACTGCTACCACCCGTCTTCTTTGACTGAGCAAGTTTTGTATTCACCTTGCCAGCTCACCTCTGATCCCATGCGACTTCACCTTCTGCACCAGTCTGCCATGAAGGACCTTGTCAAAGGCCTTACTGAATTCCATGTAGACAATATCTGCTGCCCTCCCCTCATCAATCATCTTTGCCACTTCTTTGAAAAACTCAACCAATTTAATGAGACATTCCCCTTCTCAAAACCATGTTGCCTCTCACTAATACATCCACTTATTTCCAAGTGGGAATAAATCCTGTCTTAAAGAATCCTCTTCAATAATTTCCCTACCACTGATGTAAGGCTCACAGGCCTGTAATTACCTGGATTATTCTTGCTACCCGTCTTAAACAAAGGAATAACATTGGCTATTCTCCAATCCTCTGGGACCCCCCCCTATATGTGGAGATGCTGGCGTTGGACTGAGGTAAACACAGTAAGAAGTCTGACAACACCAGGTTAAAATCCAACAGGTTTATTTGTAGTAAACACTACTAGATTTCAGAACTAGCTGCTCCTTCGTAAGGTAAGTGAGAGTTCTAATCACAAACAGGGCATATAAAGACACAAACTGAATTTACATGAATAATGATTGGAATGTGAGTCTTTACAGCTAATCAAATCTTAAAGGTACAGACAATGTGAGTGGAGAGAGCGTTAAGCTCAAGTTAAAGAGATGTGAATCGTTTCCAGAGGGGGAAATTAGTGAGATCTTGCAAGTCTGGGCAAGTTTTGGGGGTTACAGATAGTGTGACATGAATCCAAGATCCTGGTTGAGACCATCCTCATGTGCATAGAACTTGGCTATCAGTCTCTGCTCAGCGACTCTGCGCTGTTGTGTGTCATGAAGCCGCCTTAGAGAACGCTTACCCAAAGATTAGAGGCTGAATGCCCATAGCCACTGAAGTGTTCGCCAGCAGGAAGAGAACAGTCTTGCCTGTGATTGTCAAGCGGTGTTGATTCATCTATTGTCATAGTGTCTGCATGGTCTCCCCAATATACCATGCTTCGGGACATCCTTTCCTGCAACGTATCAGGTAGACAACATATGCCCCTATGGACAAATCCTCTATATACAAAGGATCTGCTCAGATGAGGAGGATTGCAACAGACACCTTCAGCTGCTGAAAGATGCCCTCATAAGAACAGGATATGATGCTCAACTCATTGATCAACAGTTCTGACATGCCACAGACAAAAACCGCACCAACCTCCTCACAAGACAAATACGGGACACGGTGGACAGAGTGGACAGAGTGGACAGAGTACCCTTCGTCATCCAGTATTTCCCTGGAACAGACAGGCTACAATATCTTTTCTGGAGTCTTCAACATGTCGTTGATGAAGACAAACATCTTGCCAATGACATCCCCATATCCCCACTTCTTGCCTTCAAACAATGCACAAACTCAAACAGACCATTGTCCACAGCAAACTGCCCAGCCTTCAGGAGAATAGTGATCACGGCACCACACAACCCAGCCACAGCAACCTTCACAAGATATACCGGATCATCGACATGGATGTCATCATCTCATATGAGAACATAATCCACCAGGTACATCGTACATGCTCTTGCAATTTGGCCAATGTTGTCTACCTGATATACTGCAGGAAAGAATGTCCCAAAGCATGGTACATTGGGGAGATTATGCAGACGCTACAACAACAGATGAATAAACACCGCTTGACAATCAGAGGCAAGACTGTTTTCTTCCTGTTGGCGAACACTTCAACGGTCACAGGCATTTGGCCTCTGATTTTTGGGTAAACATTCTCCAAGGTGGCCTTCATGACACATGACAGCGCAGAGCTGCTGAGCAGAGACTAATAGCAAGTTCCACACACATGAGAATGGCTTTAACAGGGATCTTGGGCTCATGTCACATTATTTGTAACCCCCATGACTTGCCTGGATTTGCAAAATCTCACTAACTATTGTGTCTGGAAACAATACACATCTCTTCAATCTGTGCTTAACACTCTCTCTACTCACATTGTCTATACCTTCAAGACTTGATTAGCTGTAAAGACTCACATTCCAACCATTATTCATGTAAATTGAGTTTGTGCCTTTGTACGCCCTGTTTGTGATCAGAACTCCCACTCACCTGACGAAGGAGCAGCTAGTTCCAAAAGCTAGTGGTGTTTGCTACAAATAAACCTGTTGGTCTTTAACCTGGCGTTGTGAGACTTCTTACTTTATGCACCTCCCCTGTAGCTAGTGAGGATACAAAGGTTTCTCTCAAGGTCCTAGCAATTTCCTCCCTTGCCTCTCTCAATATTCTGGAATATATCCCACCAGGGCCTGTGGACTTGCTTACCTTAATGTTTCTCAAGAACCTCAATACCTCCTCTTTTTTGATCACAACATGACTCAAACTATCAACACACCCTTTTCCAGCTCATCATCTACCAAATCCTTCTTTTTGGTGAATACTGACACAATGCTTTGGAGTCAGTGTGGTCGGAAAATCCCACCCATAGACTGTCCCTGGCTCAGGCTACTGCGAGACCAAGTCTAATTTCATACTGCGCTCCCATCTAGGTGTGTGGGTCTCTGCACTGGTGGAGGATTTGGTTGGTGAGAGCTATTCCGTTTCTTCCTCAGCTTCCTCATTCAGTGTGGCCTAGAGGCCGGGACTTATGTTGCCCAGTCTTGTGGGGCTCAATCTGCTGGCTATTAAGGAAAAGAATAGAGTTTTTGTTGATGAGCATGCAGAGTACACTATTATGTGTCACTCACTGTGATTGTCAAGATGTGATGAACTAATGGAGTTATGATCTGTACTGTGTTGCTGAGACAATCTGATCACTGTCTCCCAATGCCTTCCCCCCCGCCACACACATACACACAAGAACAATTCCTGTCTTCCGCAGAAATCTCAGCACCATCTTCCTCAAATCCCGTGAGGGTTCACTGTTAGTTATATCTCCTTTGGTCTGGGATCTTTCCTGCTTGCTGTGGACAGGCTTGTCCTGGATGAAGATAAATGGAAGGTATGCAAAGAGCAAAGAACGAAGGAAATTTCAGCATAGGAATAGGCCCTTTGGCCCTCCATACCCCTGCTGATCATGAAGCCCTAACTAAACCGAAAAAAAACCTTCTGCCCTTACTTGGTCCGTATTCCTCTACTCCTTCATCCATCCAGATGTTAGTTGTACTTCCTGTGGTCTGGAGTCTTATCTGCCTGTTGGCTGGACAGCTGGTTTGTGACTATCCACCCTGTCTAAGCCTGTCATATATTTTGTAGACCTCTATTAGGCCTCCCCTCAACCTCTGTCTTTCCTGTGATGAGGCAGGATGGAGCAGAGTTTAGGAAAGATTCATGCCCCTCACACGTGATGAGCCCTCGCCAGAAAGGCCAGAGGATAGACTGTGAGCAGCATGATAGATGGGATGGTGGCTATGAGGAAGTTTCCGTGAGCTAATGAGTGCTGCAATGTGTACCGCACTAATGGTTGTATGAGATTCCTAGAGTAGCTATTTGAGTAAATAATATCATGTTGAGAGTTTGACATTGGTGGGAGTTAAAGGATAACTTAGAGCGGATAAGATCATTCATTGTTTTCCTGCACTATGATGTTTTGGACGTTGCCAGCTGTCTTGGCCTGCTCTGTGATGGCCGCCCAGACCAAAGTGATGAGTACATAGATAGAACATAGAACATAGAACATAGAACATTATAGTGCAGTACAGGCCCTTCAGCCCTCGATGTTGCGTCGACCAGTGGAACAAATCTAATGACCCTCTAACCTAAACTATTCCAATGTTATCCATATGCCTATCCACTGACCATTTGAACACCCTTAAAGTTGGCGAGTTCACAACTGCTGCAGGCAGAGCATTCTACGCCCTTACTACCCTCTGAGTAAAGAACCTATCTCTGACATCCGTCTTATAACTACCACCCCTTAATTTAAAGCTATGTCCCCTCATGTTAGCCATCACCATCTGAGGAAAAAGGCTCTCACTGTCCACCCTATCTAACCCTCTGATCATCTTGTATGCCTCAATTAGGTCACCTCTTAACTTTCTTCTCTCTAATGAAAATAACCTTAAATCCCTCAGCCTTTCCTTATAAGACCTTCCCACCATACCAGGCAAGCCCCGGTAAACTTCCTCTGCACCCTTTCCAATGCTTCCACATCTTTCTTATAATGCAGTGACCAGAACTGTACACAATACTCCAAGTGTGGCTGCACTAGAGTTTTGTACAGTTGCAACATGACCTCACGGCTCTGAAATTCAATTCCTTTACCAATGAAAGCTAACACACCATACGCCTTCTTAACAAATTTATCAACCTACGTGCCAACTTTCAGGGAGCTATGCACATGTACACTGAGATCGCTCTGCTCATTGATACTACTAAGAGTCCTTCCATTAGCCCTACATTCTGTACTCCTGTTACTCTTACCAAAGTGAATCACCTCACACATTTCCGTATTAAACTCCAATTGCCACTTTTCGGCCAGCTCTGCAGCTTATCTATATCCCTCTGCAAACTGTAACATCCATCCTCACTGTCTACAATTCCTCCGACTTTGGTGTCATCAACAAATTTACTAACTCATCCTTCTACACCCTCATCTAGGTCATTTATAAAAAATGACAAACAGCAGTGGCCCCTGAGGTGCACCTCTTGTAATTGAACTCCCTGTTGAATATTTCTCAACAACCACCATCTTCTGTCTTCTATCAGCTAGCCAATTCCTAATCCAAACTGCTAAATCACCCTCAATCCAATGCATCTGCATTATCTGCAGTAGCCTACCATGGGGAACCTTATCAAACGCTTTACTAAAATCCACATACAGTGAAACCTTGACTTACGAGTGACTCAACTTACGAATTTTCCAAGATACGAGCCGTTGTTCGGTCAATTTTTTGCTTTATGATGCGAGCCGAGATCTGAGTTACGAGCGAGCGAGCTTAGGCCACCCACCACTAGGTAGCCCAGCGAGCCTTCAGTTCACGTGCGCGAATGTGAGTGGTGACTGCAAGATTAAGCCGCTACTCGTATATCACTCTGAAAACCACAGAGCCTTTAAGTTTCATAAGATACTTAAAGAAAAGTTAAATTTAGCGATAAGTAGAGCACGAAATGAAAAACTCCCCCAACCTCCTCCGCCAATCTCCTCCACCTCCGCCAGCATCTTCGTCTGATCTTCAAGGTAAATACACTTAATAAAACCAGTTTATTTCTTTACATTCTCTTTTATTATGTATTTTTTTTTATACATTATTTGTTATTTATAAAGTACTTTTTTCTTATTTAAAAACACGTAACAAAAAAAATTGGTGTGGTTTTTGGGGGGCTGGAACGGATTAATAGCATTTCAATTCATTTTAATGGGGAAATTTAATTTGATATACGAGCAAATTGAGTTACGAGCTCGGTCACAGAACGAATTAAACTCGTAAGTGAAGGTATTACTGTACATCAAGTCAACTGCCTTACCCTTATCCATCTCTTTGGTCACCTTTTCAAAAAACTTGATAAAGTTTGTGAGGCACAACCTAATCCTCACAAAACCGTGTTGACTATCCCTAATCAATTTATTTCTCTCTAGATGATTATAAATCCTATCCCTTATAATTCTTTCCAAAATTTTGCCCACAATAGAAGTAAGGCTCACCGGTCTATAATTCCCAGGATGGTCTCTACTCTCCTTCTTGAACAAAGAGACAACATTTGCTATCCACCAGTCTTCCGGCACTATATCTGTACCCAATGACAACATGAAGATCAAAGTATGGTGTTCTTTTTGGAGCCATCCCTGACATAGGGCATATCTCTATGCATCATCATTCCTCTTATCAAGGCCTGAGGAATGCTGGGGCGGAAGCCTTCTTCTTTTGGTTCATTGACAGCTCTGTAGATCTTCTGGAGATGCGAGATGAGTGCAATTGAGTGGCATTTAAATATGGTACCCTAAGCTTTCTACCCTGCCATGCAGTGATGGATTAACTACCAACTGGACCCCTAGGCTGAGCATTAGTAAGTCTCCCTGACCTTGCCCCCCTGCTCCACCTTCGTTGAATAGAATAAAATGACATTAAGTGACATTAGATTTCTTGTATCGTTATAGTATGTATAATGTACTACATATATAATATCATAAAATTGTATGAATCAATTACAGCTTTTTTATTCATTTATTTTTCATTTTCTTTAGATTTGTACTTTAAAAAACTTCCATGTTTTTTGCTTTACAGAAGTGTCGATAACACCATGTAAATCAACAGATCGAAGCACGTCTGATTCAATGTGCATGAGTGCCAGATGACTAAGTTTCTCATCACTCATTGTTGAGCGCAAATAAATTTTGATCCCCTTCAGCGCTGCAAAAGGGTTAAACCAATTTTTTTTTGCTCTTGGGCCACCCCCCTCCCTTCTGGACCCCTAAGCTTAAGCCTACTCAGCCTAATAATTAATACACCACTGCTCCCATGTAATGATAGGGCAGGCGAATCAGCTTCCAACCTGCCAGGTAATTCAAAGAGATACTCAGCCATGCATAATTAATGAGATTCCAAGTGTAAAAATTAAATGTCACCAGAGGGTGCTCTCCCTCCTGAGAGAGAGCTGGCTGATACTGCTTTACCCTGAGGCAAAGGGTAAGGTCAAGAAAGTGGGGTCTTCCTAGTTAACCTCAGCTGGTACAGGAATTGAACCTGTGCTGTTCACAGTACTTCCTTCGCATCACAAACCAGCTGTCCAGCCACCAGGCAGACTTTAAGAACTCAGTGAACATTACGCTTTATAAAATATTTTGTCAAATTCTCCCAAAAAAAGGAGACAATGTGAGACAAAAAAAAACCCTTAATTCGAAGAGCAGAAAAGAATACTGAGACTAATTTGCTGGAACCTTTTGGTGAATTCAGTTCAACAATTTCTTGCAGTAAATAGTTTTAGTTCACAAACATTACATCTGCTGTATACATCTCATAATTCAATCAGAAAAAAAGGATGAAAATAAAGTCACAATGTGATCATTTTTATTTATGCCATTGGCATAATCACAGGATGGCTAACATGACTGTACCAATTACATTGAGATTCTGTCTGTTTTTGCAAAACCGCAGTTTATATGCAGTTTCCTCAAATTGCTCCCTAATTCCAATCATCATCTCCTCTGCACAATGTTTCAGTGACAGCTCATAACTTGTAATGTTTTTTGTGACAATTTAAACATTCAGAATGAGTAACTTTTTGTCGTTGTACAACTGCAGTAATGTGGTATCTGTTGGAACCTTTCTATCTAAGATTTTGATAACATCGATTTTTGGGCATTATGTTGTTCTGAAATAACAACTGTTGATATTATTTTAATAATTTTTTAAACAGTTCCCTTAGAACTTCTATAGTGGAAAACTTTACATTTAAGGTTGAGAACAGGATGGCAATTGATGCGGGAAATTGGAGTTATTGGATTTTATAATTTTAAAGATACTATAAAGTCAGTTGTATGTTATCTTCATTGTACCATGAGAAATTAAGTTTCTTTTTGTCAGCTTTGAAGAAATGGCTGAAAAGTTGTTTGAACTTAAGATGATAACTTATATGTGAACAAAACCATGATTTGCTTTAATTGATTAACCATATCTGTCAGGCAGAACATCTGTATTAAAAGAAAACCTTTCTTCTTTGACCTTTTGATAGATGGTATTATTAACCTTTGTTTCTAATGGCTTTGGTATCTGTGGGACTTGGGTTAAAACATATTGAAGAGCATGTAACTGCTCTGTATCTAAAACAATGTGTTATTTGTTCACAGTGTGATGTACCTATGGGGGCCTAGGGAATAAGAGATAGACGTTTGTCTTCGGTCTACATGGCTCTAGCTATAGAGATGGGGTGACACTAGATGACATATAAGCCTTTGGAAGAGGTGAATTTGAGGCCATTTCCAAATAAGGAATTCCAGAATAATGAGAAGTAGGGATAAAATATGGTAAATCAGCAGTTTTTATCATGGCTTCTGTGGTATGATTTTCCTGACTCAGCAGCATCATTTCAGAAACAATATCACCTGCGTTGACATAAATGCTATCAGCACAGGAGGAATCCTTGGACCTTGAGGGATAAGAAACTTCCGTTTTTTGTTAAATATACATAAGATTGTGCTTAATAAATTCCACTTGATTCATAAGTAGTTATTCATATCTTTTTAGAATAACTGAAAAGTAGAATATTAGATTAACTGAAGACCCTCATTATCAGAAATAAAGATATTTTAATTGATAGGGTTTTGTATCTCAAAACCATAAAACTTACACCTTGTCACAAATATCCATAAGATTATGGTAGTATACTTTGTTGTGATGACACCTAGTGCAAACCACATATTGTCCTATTTTTGTGTGCTCTGCTACCTCTAGTGAAGCTTCCCCTGTTTCCTTGCCAATTAAATGTGGGAATACATGCTGCAGCCTGTTGCTGGTCACAGATAAATGCTCATCTGTCAGTCATCGCGTAACTCCTCTGTTCTTTGCTGGAGTTCTGCCAGATTACTTCACTGATCTAATGACAGCTTTAACAGCTCAGCATACACACAATGAATGTAGGAAATCTAAAACTATGCAGAAGCTTTTCAAATAGTGTCCTGAATTTGTCTTTAACATGACCTAACCAGGGAAATCACATCTTACCCAGGACTATTCGTTAGGTCAATCGACAGTAACAGATTGATAAGAAATAGAAATAGGAGTAGGCCATTCAGCCCTTCCAGCCTACTCCACAATGCAGTAGGGTCGTAGCTGATCTGACTTTCCTCTTGACACTTTCCTTCCCTTTCCCTGTAACCCTTGATTCTGTTACTGATCAAAAATTTATCTATCACAGCCTTAAATATACACAAGGACTCTGCCCACAGCTCTCTGATGCAAAGAGTTCCAAAGACTCTCAAATCTCTGAGAAAAGAAACTCCTCCTCATCTCAGTTCTAAATTTGCACCCTTTATTCTGAGATTACATTCTCTGAACCTAGATTCTCCCATTCCAAGAAATATTCTCTCATTATATACCCTGTCAAGCCCCTTAAGAATTTTATATGTTTCAATGAGACCACTCTTCATTCTTCTAAATTCCAATGAGTAGAGTCCCAACCTGTTTAACTTTTCCTCATAAGACAATTATAGGGGATAATTTTAGAGAACCATCTTTGAACCGCCGCCAATGAAGTTATATCTTTTCTTAAATAAGCGACCAAAACCACTCCAGTACTCTAGATGTGATCTCATCAAAGGCCAACATTCCATTAGCCTTCCTGATTACCTGCTATACCTGTTGTTAGCTCACTATATATTTTATGCACAAGCACCCCCAAGTCCCTTTGCGCTGCAGCTTTCTGCAGTTTTTCTCCATTTTGGTTTTGTTCTTTCAAAATTAACAGTTTCATATTTTCCCACATTATAGTCCATTTGCCAATGTTTTGCCCACTTACTTAACCTCTCATGAGAAAACTTTGGAAGAAACTTTGTAATAGCACAGAATCCACAAATGCTCCATGTTAGTATCCAATTTGTGCATTTGGCAAGTTTGAGAACAGAGACATTTCCCTCCCTCATGATATAATTTGTTTTTCTACATAGTGATATTTAAGAATTTAAATTCATCGTGCGCCCCTGTAGTAATAACTGTTGGAAATTAGTAGGCAGCTGCATAATTCACACACTTGGCTAAAGAAAAAACACAGTTAAAAGATATTTTCTCTCAAACTGACATTGGATCAATGTGTGTATACACAAACACGCAGTCTTTTTGCTTGATTTATTGATCATTTCAACCACTTGGTGTTATATCAAGCATTTTAAGAATATATTGAGGAAGACATATGAACATAGAAGATCTTAGTCCAGATGTGTTAGGAAGTGTACACTGGTCCCATGATACTTAAGCAATAACATTTGCCAATGACAGAAGGCTCCATTCTGCAGTTTAATGTTTCTCTTCTTGCTAACATAACAAGTGCTCTCTTTACACAAGTTTGGACATTGCTTTGAGGAACAAGCAAAGTAAAAGAGAATACTTTAATGGCATTAATGATAACTGGGAACTCTGCAAAAAGTTACTTCAAAGAGAATGAGAACACAGATGTTGGTCAGGATTCCAAGACGAAGCAATGAAATGGAAACATGACTAAAGTAATACACAGATGGAGAGCACATTATATTTTCTTCATTATTGCAAATATTGGCTGTAGTTTTCCATTCCTGACATTACATGAAGGGAAACACAGTCTGCAACTGATGGGGGGATGGGCACAATCATGGCAAGATTTCCCAACAACACGAAACCTGATTTGAGCTGCTCACAAGATTTTCCACTCCCATCGCCAAACCCAATTTAGAGTTCCCCATTCCTCAGACAGTAATAAACACACTGCTTACCAAAACATTCAACAAATTTGAAGTTGCTCATATTGGAGGTGTTAAATTAATTAAAATCTATGGTAATAACATAACATGGTTTGCAACTAAATAATTAATGGGGAACCTTGAGCTAATCAATTAAACTAGTATGATTAAACATTACAAAGAGGAAATTAATTGTGCTGAGTCACTTCTTTTTATGAAATTGTAAGCACTTAGAATCAAAATGGTAAAACAGGGTTCTATATAAAACAAGAAGATGCAAGCCTGGTGACCAGGCATTAGAAGCGCTTCTGCAGGGAGTGAGGTGAATCATCATGGGCGGAACTACTTAGCCCCTCTAGAACCAGGAATTTCAGAACATGGAATGTAAGAAAGAAGCACAAGAACACTCTGGAGGCATCAGAAACATGGCCAATTCACTTAATCCCACTACTAACTAACAATCTTTTGTATCAGGAAGGTCCAAGAAACAGCATCACAAAAGTGAGATACTGATTTTTCAGCAAGAACATAGAACATAGAACAATACAGCACAAACAGGCCCTTTGGCCCACGTGTTGCGCCGATCACATCTACCAATCCACAGACCGATCTATAACCCCCTATCCTATTCGTTTCCATATACTCATCCAGAAGTCTTTTAAAAGACCCCAGCGAGTTTGCCTCAACAACCTCCGATGGCAGCCGATTCCATTCACTCACCACCCTTTGAGTGAAAAACTTACCCCTAATATCCCCTCTGTATTTGCTTCCCTGCACCTTAAATCTGTGTCCTCTCATAAGGTGCTTCCCTGCACCTTAAATCTGTGTCCTCTCATAGTGACCATTTCAGCTCAGGGAAATAGTCTCTGAGAGTCCACCCTATCTATTCCTCCCAACATTTTATAAATCTCTATCAGGTCGCCTCTCAACCTACGTCTCTCCAGTGAGAAGAGTCTCAGCTCCCTCAACCTATCTTCATAAGGCTTGCCTCCCAATCCAGGCAGCATCCTTCTAAATCTCCTCTGCACTCTCTCAATAGCCTCTACATCCTTCCTATAGTGAGGCGACCAGAACTGCGCACAATACTCCAAGTGGGGTCTGACAAGAGTCTTATAGAGCTGCATTATTACCTCCTGACTCCTAAACTCTATTCCTCGATTAATGAAGGCCAGTACACCGTACGCCTTCTTGACCACTTCCTCCACCTGCGAGGCCGATTTAAGAGTCCTATGGACCCGGACCCCGAGATCCTTCTGCTCTACAACACAGCTAAGACTCCTACCTCTTATATTGTACTCCTTCATCCCATTATTCTTGCCAAAATGGACCGCTACACATTTATCCGCATTGAAGTCCACCTGCCACTTCTCCGCCCAGTCTTGCATCCTGTCTATGTCCCGCTGCAACTTTTGACATCCCTCCAGACCATCCACAACACCACCAATCTTTGTATCGTCGGTGAACTTACTAACCCATCCCTCCAATTCCTCATCCAAGTCATTTATGAAAATGACAAACAGCAGGGGTCCCAGAACAGATCCCTGGGGCACTCCACTGGTTACCGACCTCCATGCAGAACAAGACTCATCCACAACCACTCTCTGCCTTCTGCCGGCTAGCCAGTTCTGGATCCACGAGGCCAAAGCCCCCTGGATCCCATGCCCTCTCACCTTCTCCAGAAGCCTTGCATGGGGGACCTTATCAAACGCCTTGCTAAAGTCCATGTACACTACATCCACTGCTCTTCCTTCGTCAGTGTATTCAGTCACATTTTCGAAGAACTCAACTAGGCTCGTAAGGCATGACTTGCCCTTGACAAAACCATGCTGACTATTTCTAATCAGTCCAAACTTCTCCAAATGTTCGTAAATCTTATCCCTCAGAAGCCTCTCCATCAGCTTACCAACCACTGAAGTCAGACTCACCGGTCGGTAATTTCCTGGACTATCCCTGTTCCCTTTCTTAAAGATAGGAACCACATCCTCCAATCCTCTGGAACCTCTCCCGTTTCCATGGACGACGCAAATATCATCGCCAGGGGCTCTGCAACCACTTCCTTCACCTCCCACAATAACCTGGGGTACATCCTATCCGGTCCTGGCGACTTGTCTATCTTGATAGAATTTAACAGGTCTAACACATCATCTTTCCTAACATCCACATACTCAATCTTTTCCATTTGCCTCAAACCTACAGTACAACCTCCCAGTTCACTTTCCACCGTGAATACCGTGGCAAAGTACTCATTAAGCAAGAAATTCACTTCCATCAAAAGGTTGTGTTCCTATTAATCATGAACAAGAACACCAACTTGTATTTCAATAGCATTATTTAACATTTAAAATTATAAGGCAGAGCACAGGATTGCAAAGCAATATTTGACAAAGAGTACATAATGAGAAAGTAGGGCAGATGGCCAAAAGCTTGTCAAAGAAGTAGGTTTAAGGACTGCTTTAAAGAAGGAAAAAATGGTAGGGAGGTGAAGAGATTCTGTAGATTAGGACCTGGGCAGTTGAAAGAATAGCTGCCAATAAGGAGCAATTAATATTGGCAGTGTTCAAAGAACCGGAATTGGCCCAGATGTCTCAGAAAACTGTGATATTGGAGAAGGGCAGTGTGAAACCATTGAGGGATTTGAAACAAGGCTTCTCCAAATCTATAACTTCTGGCAGGAACCAAATGAGTCACAAACTTCATGAAAAACCAATCTTTCTAGATCTACTCATTACTAACCCTAAGATACCCAAAAACTCGTGGAAGGAAGAAAGTTTTACACTTTTACAAAGCCTTTCACAAACCCAGATCATTGCAAAGCATGTAGCTGCTAACAAGGTATTGTTGAAGTGTAATCACTTGTGTAATGTAGGAAATATGGCAGCTAATTTGCACACAGCAGGTCAATAATATTCAGATAGTTTGCTTTTTTTAAGTGTTGCCTGAGGGAGAAATTTACCAAGGCACTAGGAAAAACTTCCCTGCTCTTCCTCCAAATAGCCCAATGGATTTTTTTACATTTGGCTGGGAGTGCAAACGAGATTTCGGTTGACATCTATTCAAAATAAAGTACCTTGGACAGTATAGCACTCTATCAGTACTGCTTGTGTGACAGTGCTGTCTCATCTGCATGTTAATAGGCCCATAGAAACACAGGGGTGAGATTTATTTTATCATGGAATCTGGGAACAATCTTTCACAATCATCTCTTGTAGTAAATGCTTTCTCCTCAAACCTGTACATTCAATGCACAACAACCTGCCTAGGATTCGTATCAGCTGATTTCTAGAGAATCCCAACATGATTTGATTTGATTTGATTTATTATTGTTACGTGTATTAGTACACAGTGAAAAGTATTGTTTCTTGCATGCTATACAGAGAAGCATATCATTCATAGATAAGGAAAGGAGACAGTGCAGAATATAGTGTTACAGTCATAGCTAGGGTGGAGAGAAAAATCAACTTAATGCAAGGTAGATCCATTCAAAAATCTGACAGCAGCAGGAAAGAAGCTGTTCTTGAGTTGGTTGATACGTAACCTCACACTTTTATATCTTTTTCCAATGGAATAAGGTGGAAAAGAATATGTCTGGAGTGCGTGGAGTCCTTGATTATACTGGCTGCTTTTCCGAGGCAGCAGGAAGTGTAGAAAAAGTCAATGGATGGGAGGTTGGTTTGCATGATGGATTGGGCTACATTCGCAATCTTTTGCAGTTTCTTGGGGGTCTTGGGCAGAGCAGGAGCCATAGCCAGCTCCGATGCAACCAGAAAAAATGCTTTCAATGGTGCACCTGTAAAAATTTAAATTTTATTTATTAGTCACAAGTAAGGCTTACATTAATACTGCAATGAAGTTACTGTGAAATTGCCATAGCTGACATTCATATTTCCTTATGCTTCTGAGAAAGTAGAGGCATTGGTGGGTTTTCTTAATTATGGCATCAGCATGAGGGGATGAGGAGAGGTTATTGGCGATCTAGATACCTAAAAACTTGAAGCTTCAACGCTTTCTACTTCATCTTCATTGATACAGACAGGGAGTTGTTCTCCTTTACAATTCCTGAAGTCGATGACAATCTCCTTTGTTTTGTTGACATTGAGGGAGCAATTATTGTTGCCGCATCAGTTCACCAGATTCTTTATCCCATTCCTGTACTCCCTCTTGTCATTGCCTGAAATCTGACCTACAACAACGGTGTCATCAGAAAACTTGAAAATCAAGTTGGAGGGGAATTTGGCCACACAGTCAAAGATGTATAAGGAGTATAGTAAAGACACAGTCTTGTGAGGCACCGATGCCGAGGATAATCAGGGAGGAGGTTGCTGCCTGTCCTTACTGATTGTGGGCTGTGGTCTGTGATTCCACTCCATATGTAATCACACCCTCCTAGTTCCTTTAGGGTTTTTGGGATTGCGTTATTTGTAAAATTCAGGAGGATGCCAGTTTTAGCACAACTTCAGCCCCATTCAAACAACTGGCAGCAAAAATGTGTTTTATTCCGCAGCTGCTTGAGGGTGAATTTTGTACAGTTTGAGGATATTTGAGGACCAATTTCACACTGATAAAAATGTCAGCTTTGGAGTTTTCTAGGCTACGAACTTAAATTGTTCAACTCTGTTGAGTATCAGTATTTTGTAAACATGGAGGAAAAGAGATGAAAGCAAAGAGAATTTCATTATCTCACCAATAGGATATCAGTCAAAACTATTGTCTGCAACATCCATGCCTACCTCCAGCCCCATCTACCAGTCCAGCTTGAGAACAGTCCTTTTAGACCAGAGGCCCATTGTAGCCATTGCCTTCTAAGTTCACGCCTTTGCCATTCTTTCACTGCTGTAATTTTGCACTCCATCTCATACTCCAAGAAAGGATTGATATTTCCTCAGATTCACCTATCTGCTAAATCTGTTCAAAGAATACTTGACCCACCTGAGTCACACAAATTAGCAAAACTATCACTGGTACAAAGAAGCTTATGCTTCATTCCTCTTTGGCTGTACCTCTGCTACATTTATGTGTTTAATGCCAGTTATAACACGTGAAGTGCAGTTGAAAAATTGCTATGAATTTGGACACTCTTCTTAAAACCTATATAATAAGTCCCCTCTCACAAACCCCACCATATATGTTATATTGTACTAAACAATTCAAACACAAGCTCAACTGTAAGCAGCCATTCTTGAATTAATTTTATTTACACTTCTCCAACAGAGAGGCTAGCAGAGAAAGCAATACAAGTGAGTGGGCAAAAATCTGGCAAATGGAGTAAATGTGAAATTGTCCATTTTGGCAGGAAGAATTTTAAAAAAATATTATCTAAATGGTGAGAAGTTGCAGAGTTCTGTGGTGCAGAGGGATCTGTGTCTTAGTGCATGAATCACAAAAGGCTAGTGTAAAGTACAGCAAGGAAAGCTAATAGAATGTTATCATTTATTGTGAGTCAAATTGATTACAAAAGTAGAGAAGCTATATTTTAGTCATATAGTGGCATCAGTGAGACTGCGTGGAGTTCTAAGTTATTGATCAATTTATTTAAGAAGGATGTAGATGCTTTGGAAGCAATTCAGATAGGGTTTACCAAACTAATACATGGAATGGATGGTTACCTCATGAAGAAAGATTGGACAGGCTAGGTTTGTATCCACTGGAGTTTAGAAGTGTAAGGAGTGGCTTGATTCAAATACAGATGATCCTGAGAGTCTTGGCAGAATGGATGTTTTCTCTTGGGGAGAATCTAGAACTAGGGGTCACTGTTTAAAAATAAGGGGTCACCCATTTAAAACAGGGATGACGACTGTGAATCTTTAAAACTTTCTTTCTGAAAAGGCAGTGAAAGTTGAATCTTCCTGTGAGTCCATTGAACTTATTGCTCCACTGCATTCAGATCCTCAGGGTTTGAGTCATAGTAGTGATCTCGATGGCTATCATTGTCACTCTCTTTGAACCTATGCCTGGAGAAAGAACCTGGGACATGGCGGTGTGCAAGTTACAAAATATGGGGCCTGGTCCAATGGAGGTCCAGGTTCATTGTTGTAGGTGTAGTTCTCATCACTGTCCACTGAGGAACCATATATTCAGACCTGAAAGAGAGGCATTAAAAAATACATCAAAACTGTCAGGTCAGTTTCATTGACACTGTTGCTGCCTCTGACCTTTGGGCAGCTTCATAGTCCCAAATTTGTTTTTTTAAAAATCTGCTAGAAAAACAGGAGGCTACTCAAAAGTTAGTAGCAACCAGAAACAATACCTTATAAATGTTCAGAGTTGGCCCTGGATGTCGGGAGAGTCTGTTACAGAGTTAAATCATTTCATTGGAGACTAAATTCAGTAGGAGTATAAAGCAAACATCCAACTCAAGCCTGTTGCTACTGGGTGAGTTATGATAAAATTAGGTTTTCTAACCCTCATTACTTGAAGTTTATAGATTATTTATAATTTGAACACAAACAAAAACTATAACTGGTATATATAAGCCTATCACATCTGAAATGGATTCACATACAGACAGCATGTTTCTTTTTAACATAAATTAAATACAAACATTACCCAAATACATTTTTGTAAGCTGCATTCCAGATTTTCTTCAAATAATATAAAAGGTAATCAAAAAGATATGAAGAATTTGAAGAGAAACATCTGTGGAGCACACTCAAGGCTGTTAACCCATCATAAACATTACTGTTCAGAACACAGAATCTGTCTTCAGCAAGCAGAGCTACAGCTCTAGTTAAAAAAAGCACTAAATCAGGGCAGGGCTTCGGGTGAGACTGAAGCCTTCAGGTGATGAGTAACAGAAAAATATAAATATATTTTCATCCAGTAATACACCTAATGTTATGCATGAAAATGAAATGAACAAGTTGTTGCCCCTCCCTAGTTGCCCTTGAGAAGGTGGTGTCAATCTGCCTTCTTCAATTGCTGCAGTGCACATGCTGGGGGTTGGCTTACAATGCTGTTGGGGAGGGAATTCCAGGATTTTGACCCAGCTGTGCTGGCACAGATGTGTTATTACTCAGCCTTATACCAGATGGGTCCCAGCAGTTGTCCTCATCTGCAGTTCCCAAGCAACTGGAATTTTGCTTCCAGTCACACCGAGCTAAGTGCTGTGTCAGTGTAGCAGAGGAGAGAGTTTAGGCATGACAAGTGAATGGGACCATTCCCTCTCTTCCTCCCCTTCTGCAACAATGAAACAAAGTGAACTGCAGTGTGGAGATGCACTTTCTATTCTATGTGGAACAGATAGTCAAAACATAGAAAACAAAAGCTGAAAGGTGTTCCTGTAATCTGGATTGCAAGTATTGATTTTTTTCCCCTTCAAACGTGAATTTACTGTCACTGTGAATATGTTGTGCAATGCACAAAACATGTTAACAAGACAGTCACCAGAATCAATATTATCACCCACAAGGTGTTATGACTAACTAGTAGGATATTTTCCTGTCAAACGGACAATATTGCACAATGCTGTTAAAATAAATTTTGATCTTTCTTGTTTGCTTAATATTCACAGTGGGATTATTCATAAGGTGCACACAAACTAACACTTCAATATATCATTGCTGATATTAATGACATATGCTGCATATTGGACAATATTTCACTTCACTAGGACCATACGGTTATTGATGAATTGATTAGTGAGTCTTAAAATGAGAAAAATAACATGCATGATTGAGGAAGATGGTTGGGGATGGGGGTAGGGGAGGGAGTGTGGCAGAGTGGTTGAAACTAAGGAGTCCAGAGATAGGAGAAGCACAGGAGCACAAAGGCCCATTATTTCTCTCCCTTGCACTTGCATTGGCTCCAGGCTAACATTAGGTAGTGTAAGTATTGGGCCACCTGCTGAGTGAAATGCAGGCAATGTGCCATCTCCATTCTGCTTCTAATTACGATGGTTTTATATATATGCAGCTAATGAACAATATGGGGAGCATTAGAAGCATGTAGAAAATCTTATAATCAACAGAACGCAAATAATGGCATATCCCATTAGTTAGATTTAGAGGCATAGAGATTTACAGCATGGAAACAGGTCCTTCGGCCCAACTTGTCTATGCAGCCCTTTCTTTTTTAAACTCACTAAGCTAATCACAATTTCCCGCATTTAGCCCATATCCTCTATACCCATCGTATTCATGTAACTATCTAAATGCTTTTTAAAAGACAAAATTGTACCCGCCTCTACTACTATCTCTGACAACTTGTTCCAGCCACTCACCATCCTCTGTGTGAAAAAATTGCCCCTCTGGACCCTTTTGTATCTCTCCCCTCCCACCTTAAACCTATGCCCTCTAGTTTTAGACTCTCCTACTAAAAGATATTGGCTATCTCGCTGATCTGTGCCCCTCATTATTTTATAGACCTCTATAAGATCACCCCTCAGCCTCCTATGCTCCAGAGGAAAAAGTCCTAGTCTATTCAGCCTCTCTTTATAACTGAATCCATCAAGTCCTGGTAGCAGCAGATTAAACCTTTTCTGTACTCTTTCTAGTTTAGTAATATTCTTTCTATAATAGGGTGACCAGAATTGCACACAGTATTCCAAGTGTGGCCTTGCCAATGTCTTGTACAACTTCAACAAGATGTTCCAACTCCTGTATTTAATGTTTTGACCAATGAAACCAAACATGCCAAATGCCTTCTTCACCATTCTGTCTATCTGTGACTCCACTTTCAACAACTATGACATGTACCCCTAGATCTCTTCTGTAACTCTCCCCAACACCTTACCATTAACTGAGTAAATCCTGCTCTGGTTCAATCTACCAAAATGCATCACCTCGCATTTGTCAAAATTAAACTCCATCTGTCGTTCATCAACCCACTGGCCCAATTGATCAAGATTGCAGTTGGAGATAACTTTCTTCATTGTCCACTGTGCCACCAATCTTAGTGTCATCTGCAAACTTACTAACCATGCCCCCTATATTTTCATCCAAATCATGAATATAAATGACAAATAACAATGGACTCAACACTGATCCCTGAGGCATACCGCTCACAAGCCTCCAGTTTGAAAATAACCTCCACAATCATTCCCTGGCTTCCGTCAAGAATCCAATTTTGTATCCATTTAAATATCTCACCTTGGGTTCCATGACAGTTAACCTTATGCAACAACCTACCAAGCGGTACCTTGTCAAAGGTATCTTGATTTATTATTGTCACATGTATTAGTATACAGTGAAAAATATTGTTTCTTGCGCACTATACAGGCAAACGTACCTTTCATAGAGAAGGAGACGAGACGGAGCAAAATATAGTGTTACAATCATAACTCAGATGTAGAGAAAAATCAACTTTATGAGAGATAGCCCCATTCAAAAGTCTAGCAGCAGTGGGGAAGAAGCTGTTCTTGAGTTGGTTGGTACGTGATCTCAGACTTTTGTATCTTTTCCCTCGACGGAAGAGATGGAAGAGAGAATGTCTGGGGTGCGTAGAGTCCATAATTATGTCTTCTGCTTTGTTGAGGTAGCAGGAAGTGTGGACAGAGTCAATGGATGGGAGGCTGGTTTGGTTGATGGATTGGGCTATATTTACGACATTTTGTAGTTTCTTGCAATCTTGGGCAGAGCAGGAGCCATACCAAGCTATGATATAACCACAAAGAATGCTTTCCATAGTTCATCTGTAAAAGGTTTTTAGAATGGTAGCCGACATGCCAAATTTCCTTCATCTTCTGAGAAAGTAGAGGCATTGGTAGGCTTTCTTAACTATAGTGTCAGCATAGGGGGACCAGGATAGGTTGTTGGTGACACTTAAATACTTGAAGCTCTCAACATCTCCTTTGATGTAGACCTGTTCACCTTTACGCTTCCTGAAGTCAATGATAATCTCCTTCATTTTGTTGACATTTGACTGGAAGCAAATGTTCTCGCATCAGTTCACCAGGTTCTTTATCTTATTCCTGTACTTTGTCTTGTCATTGTTTGAGATCCGACCTACTATGGTAGTGTCATCGGCAAACTTGGAAATCTAATTGGAGGGGAATTTGGCCACAGAGTTATAGGTTTATAAGAAGTATAGTAGGGGGCTGAGAATACAGCCTTGTGGGTCACCAATATTGAGGATGATCATGGAGGAGGTGTTGTTGCCTATCCTTACTGATTGTGGTCTGTGAGTTAGGAAGTTCAGGATCCAGTCACAGAGGGAGGTGCCGAGGACCAAGCCACGGAGTTTGGAAATGAGCTTTGTGTGAATAATGGTGTTGAAAGCTGAGCTATAGTCAATAAATAAGAATCTGGCACAGATATTCTTATTATCTAGATGTTCCAGGATTGAGTGCATCTGCTGTGGACCTGTTGTAGCAATAGGAAACTGTAATGGATCCAAGTAGTCGGGGAGGCTGGAATTGATTTGTGCCATGACTAACCTTTTGAAGCACTTCATAATGATGGATGTCAGAACCACTAACTGATAGTCATTAAGGCATGCTGCTTGGTTTTTCTTAGGTATTGGGATGATGGTTGCCTTCTTGAAGCAGATAGGGACCTCAGATTGTTGTAAAGAGAAGTTGAAGATGTCTGTGAATGTCTCCACCGAATGATCTGCGCAGGATGTGAGTGCACATGCAAGTACACCATCCGGACCAGTTGCTTTCCATGGCTTGACCGTCAAGAAAGCTGTTCTGACATCTGCAGTGATGACCCCCAGATACAGGGTCATCGAGGGCTTCCAGGGTGGAGGCATGGTCTCGATGACCTCTTGCTCAAATGAGTGTAGCTCATTGAGCTCATCAGGGAGGGGTGCTTTGGAGCTGGTGATTTTACCTGCCTTCATCTTGTAGCCTGTTATGCCTTGCAGACCTTGCCATAGTTGGCGAGGCTTGGTGTAGCTAGTCTGGGACTCTAGCTTGATCTGGTACTGTCTTTTGGCATCTTTGATGGATCTCCTTAGATCGTATCAGGTTTTCTTGTATCGGTCAGTATAATCTGACTTGAACATCTCAAACCTGGACTTCAACAAGCAGTGGATATCCCTGTTCATCCATAATTAGACTAACTCATGCAGAGTTAGATTTTAATATTTATGCCACAATGTTTTTGGAAGTGCCAACCAATAATGGTGCAGGAAAGATAAGAAGGCATCTGAGATCGCATTGAACAATAAGATGAAAGCTTATATCCGATAACTTATAACCAATGGGATTAAAGAATTGAGGAATAAATAGGAAGGACTGAGAAAGAGGTAAATTAGAATGGGTGACTTCAATGATAAACAGAGAAGGGAGGATGGAAAGAGAATAGAAAAGTGCTCTCAAGCCTCTTCTGAAAAATGTTAACTGTGAATAAAGCAGTTGCTTTTGAAATAATATCCTCCTTATAATTGTGCATGATACTTTATTGTGGGATGATCAACCTGTCCTCTCTTACGCTTTGCCAATACAGCTTGTTTTTAAATACAGCCAAACGTAAGGTTTATCTCATACTGTGTGGCTTGAGTTCAGCAGCACAGCTGTAATAGCTGATAGCACTTGTAGCAATATTTCACCTTGTACTGTTTATTTTTCTAAACAGGTAGAAAAGAGAATGGGAGCTAGTGTGGAGAGAATAAATGAATCAAAGTTCATGTTGTAGTTTAAATGTTTGCAAACATTATTTTCTGATCTATGATTTAATTTGACCTCCCCTGATTGAATACATAAATTACCTTCAGAAAACGTTTTGGTATTACTCTTGTTTTCCAGTGTAAATCTGTTAGCACATTCTTTGGCAATGTTTGTATCATGAATGACATTTTTATTTTTTTGCTTTATTTGCTCTTATGAAGTATCTTAGATGTTTATCATGGCCAAAGGCTGTAGCCGACTGAACTCATCATCCAGACACTTGGGCTAATGCCAGTTGGGGAATTTAAAGTCAATTATTTATTTTTTTTTAGAGCAACACAGCACGGGAAACAGGCCCTTCGGCCCAACGAGCCCGCGCCGCCGTCATAACTATATAGTAGTAATTCCATTATCCTATTCTAAATTTAGGTTATTCCTAATATGGAAGACTCTCACTATAGGGACAATTTGTTTCCCAATCAGCCTAAGAGCGAATTTTTGGGTTGTGGGAGGAAACCGGAGCGTCCGGAGAAAACCCACGCAACCACGGGGAGAACACGCAAACTCCCGCAGACACCGGCCCAATTCCAAGTGTCTGCACAGCTACAGCGATAGTCTCTGAGCTGTCATGGTGCCCTTCAGATGGTCCACATAAAGCACTCATTTACGACATGAAGCACCAGGCAATCCATGAATCAACATCCAAGAGCTGTCCTTGCACCACCTGCCGAATGCATGCTCCTTGTTGGTCAAGTTGGACCGAATTACCTGTGGAAAAAAAGCCGTAGTTAAACAGTCCTAATATATCCCTCTATCTGCATACCGCTCATGTGGCTGTCCAAGAGACCCTTAAACAGCCCCAGCGTGCCTGCTCCCACCACCTTACTCGGCAGTGCATTCCACAACCCCACTACCCTTTGTGTGAAAAACTGCCCTCTAATATTCGTCTTATACATAGCACCCCTCACCCTAAGGCCATGACCCCTCGTCCTATCCATTTCTGAAGGTGGAAAAAGTTTACCACCATTTACTCTATCTATACACCTTATAATCTTATACACCTCTATTAGATCCCCTCTAAGCCGACGTCTTTCAAGGGAAAACAACCCCAGTCTATTTAATCGTTCCTCACAAGACAGTCCTTCCATACCAGGCAGCATCCTGGTAAACCTCCTCTGCACTCTCTCCAAGGACTCCACATCCTTCCGATAGTACGGCGACCAGAACTGGACGCAGTATTCCAAGTGAGCCTAACCAACGTTCTATACAATTGCAACATCAAACTCCTACTCTTGTATTCTATACCCTTTTCTATGAAAGCTAACATACTATACGCCTTCTTTATCACCTTCTCCACCTGTGACGACACCTTCAGAGACTTGTGAACCTGCACCCCCAAGTCTCTCTGCGTCTCTATGCTCCTTATAGTTTTACCTTTTATCCTATAACTCTCTTCTACATTTTTCCGGCCAAAATGCATCACCTCGCATTTATCCGGATTAAGTTCCATTTGCCATCTACCTGCCCAGTCTACCAACCTATCTATGTCCTGTTGTATTGCCTGGCACTGCTCCTCTGTACCCGCCAATCCAAGCATCTTAGTGTCATCAGCAAATTTGCTGATCTCACCACGTACCCCAACTTCCAAGTCGTTTATGTAGACCACAAATAGAAGAGGACCTAGTACTGAGCCTTGTGACACTCCACTAGTGACAGACTTCCAGCCGGAAAATTATTTATTCAATTGGGAAATAAAAAGCAGGTCTGAGCATTGATGGTGAAAGAACCAATTGTCATAAAACTGATCTGATTCACTAAAGTCAGGCAATTAGCCATCCTTATACCATCTAAGCCTACATGGAACTCCAAACCCACAGCAACGTGGTTGGCTCTTAACTATGCTCCCTATGACCTCACAAGTCACTCCATTGCAGAGGAAATTTGAATACAAAGAAAATTGGAGGGGCTACCCAGCAGCAACCTGGGCATTGGAAACCACAAAGCCACATCCTGCCCAACTGACTCTACAAGGTTGCAAAGTCCTCCACCCTAACAACTCAATATCTGTGCCAAAACTGTCCCTCAGACTATCAAGCAATAGCCTGATATAGTCAATCTCATTGACACGTGCCTGATAGCCAATGTCCTAATCCCTTTTTACATTTGTTCATGGGATGTGGGTATTGCTGACTAGAGTAGCATTTGATTGTTGTTGTCTGGCGTACAGACTTATATCTCATAGAGGCTGAGAACCAACTCACAGACACTTCCTCTCACTTTCTCCTGGACCATGACCCAACCACCAAACATCAAGCCACTGTTTCCAGGATTGTCAATGACCTTGTCTCCTCTAGAGATCTTCCTTCCACAGCCTCCAATCTCAGTTTCCCAATCCTGCACAGCCCACTTCTACCTTCTTCCCAAAATCCATAAACAGGACTGCCCTGGTAAGCCCATCATGTCAGTTTGTTCCTGCCCCACTGAACTTATTTCCTCCTTTCTAGACTCCATTCTCTCTCCTCTTGTCCAGTCCCTTTCCACCTGCATCCACAATTCCTCTGGTGACCTACGCCATGTCAAAGGCTTCCAGTTCCCCAGCTCAAATCTCCTTCTCACCATAGATGTCCATTTCCTCTACACCTCCATTCCCCAACAGGATGGCTTCAAAGCTGTTTGTTTCTTCCTCGAATAAAGGTCTGAACAATCCCTATCCGCTACCACTCTCCTCCATTTGGCTGAACTGATCCCCTCATTTAATAATCTCTCCTTTAACTCATCTCATTTCTCCCAAATAAAAACAGTTATGCCAGTCTCTTTGTGTTACATGGAGCATTCCCCTCCTGCAGCCCCTTCACCTGTACACCAATGACTATTTTGGTGTCACTTCATGCTCTCCTCTGGACCTGGAAAAATTTATCAATTTTGCTTCCCATTTCCACTCCTCAATTATCTTCTCATGGTTCATCTCTGACACTTCACTTCTTTGACCTCTCTGACTCCATTTCTGCTGATAAGCTGTCCATTAGTATCCATTACAAACCCACTGACTACCTTGACTCCAGTTCTTCACAGCCCACATCCTGTAAGGACTCCATCCCATTCTCTCAGTCTCTTCACCTCCGTCATATCTGTTCTGATGATGCCACTTTCTAAAGTAGTGCCAATGTCTTCCTTCTTCCTCAATCATGGTTTTCCATCCACTGTAGTTGACAGGGTTCTGAACTGTGTCAAACCCATCCCCTGGACTACTGCTCTGATCCCCTCCACTCCTTCCCAGAATGAGGATATGGTCTCCCTTTTCCTCATTTGTCACCCAACCAGCATCTACATTCAAAGGATCATCCTCCACTATTTCCAGCGACTCCAACATGATACCACTACTCTACACATATTCCCCTCACCCTCCTCCTCCTCCTCTTCCTCCTCCCCAACTCCCTCAGTCAGCATTCTGCAGGAACTGCTCTTTCTGGGACTCCCTGGTCCACTCCACTATCACACCAAACACCTCACCCCCTGCCCATGGTACCTTCCCATGCAATCATAAAAGTTGCAACACCTCTCCTTTACCTCCTCCCTGATCACAGTTCCAAGCCCTAAACATCTCTTTCAGCTGAAGCAGCTCCTTCAATCTGGCCTGTTGCATTTGCTGCTCCCAATGTCCAAGCATCAGTCTGCCTGTGAGCAGGACCAAGACTTCCTGTCACTTGCCACTCAACACTCCACCCTGCTATCCATGTGTCTACCTTGGTCTTTTGCAATGTTCCAGTGAAACCCAACACAAGCTGGAGGAACAGCACTTCATCTTCCGTTTGGGCACTTTACAGCCTCCAGACTGAATGTAGAGTTCAACAGCTTCAGAGCATGAACTCTCCCCTCCACTTTCACTCCATTTCTGTCAATTTATTTTGTTTCATTTTGGTTCATCCTATTCATCCATTTTATCATTCTTCTTTCTCACTCCCATTTTCTCACTTCCCATTCCACCCATTTTCTTGCCCTCCCCCCCTCAGCTCTGATGAAGAGTCACCCAGACTCAAAACGTTGGCTCTATTCTTTCCCCACAGGTGCCTTCAGGTCTGCTGAGATTTTCCAGCATCTTCTGATTTTGATTTGATTACCCATCCCAGATAATCCTTGAGAAGGCTGTGGGCTGCCTTCTTGAACTGCTGCAGCCCATGTGTGGTAGGAACAACCGCAGTGCTGTTAGGAAGGGAATTCCAGGATTTTAACCGAGCAACAATAAAGAAACGATAATATATACCTGGAAACAATCTGATAAATGTCCTTTACACCCTTTCAATGAATGTTATGTTTTTCCTAAAGTGTGGTGATCAGAACTGGATGCAGTAAATTAACTGTGGCCTAATTAAAGCTTGATAATTGTACTGCATGGTTTCCCTGCTTTTGTACTCTATACTTCTATTTAATGAAGCCCAAGACCCCATAGGCTTTGCTAGCAACTCTCAACTTGTCCGACTACATTCAAAGATCTTTGCACGTACAGCACAGTTCTCATTGACCTTACAAACTGTTTAGAACTGTGTCTATTGCCTCTTCCTATCCTTTCTGCAAAAATGCATTCTTCTGGAACCTCCTCCTCATCTAGGACAGGTTGTAAACTTATAGCAAACCCTTCTGCTATTTCCTTCTGCATTTTCCTCAGCATCCTGGAATACAAACCATCTAGATCAGATAACTTATCTACTCCACACATAGATAGCCTTTCCTTGCCACCTACCTATAAACTTCCACCTCCACCCTTACTGTACCTTCTCCAATTCTATACGTATTTTGTCAGTTTCATTTTAGAACATAGAACATAGAACATTACAGCACAGAACAGGCCCTTCGGCCTTCGATGTTGCGCCGACCAATATAAAAAGCAATGTCCCTCCAAACTAAACCATTCCCTTCTCTTCCATATACTTATCAACTAACCTCTTAAACGTTAAAGAGGTTTTTAACTTCTTGGCGTTAAAAGAAGTTTAACTTGGCGCATCTACAACTGCTGCAGGCAGGGCATTCCACTCCCGAACCACCCTTTGGGTAAAGAACCTACCTCTGATATCCGTCCTATAATTATCACCCCTTAATTTAAAGCTGTGTCCCCTCGTGCTAGCTTTCTCCATCCTAGGAAAAAGGCTATCACTGTCCACCTATCTAAACCTCTAATCATCTTATATGTTTCGATTAGGTCCCCTCTTAGCCGCCTCCTTTCTAACGAAAACAACCTCAAATCCCTCAGCCTCTCTTCATAAGACCTGCCCTCCATACAAGGCAACATCCTGGTAAACCTCCTCTGTACCCTCTCCAATGCCTCCACATCTTTCTATAATGTGGGGACCAGAACTGCACACAATACTCCAAGTGCGGGCGCACTAGAGTTTTGTACAGTTGCAACATGACGTTGCGGCTCCGAAATTCAATCCCCCTACCAATAAAAGCTAAGACTCCGTATGCCTTCTTAACAACCTTATCGACTTGAATGCCTACTTTCAGGGATCTATGCACAAATACACCAAGATCCCTCTGTTCATCAACACTATTAAGAATCCTACCATGAGCCCTATACTCTACACATTTATTATTCCTGCCAAAGTGCATTACCTCACACTTTTCCACATTAAACTCCATTTGCCACCTCTCGGCCCAGCTCTGCAACTTGTCCAAGTCTCTCTGCAAACTATAACACCCCTCTTCACTATCTACCACTCCACCGACTTTAGTGTCATCTGCCAATTTACTAATCCATCCTTCAATACCCTCATCCAGATCATTTATAAAAATTACAAATAGCAGGGGCCCCAAAACAGACCCCTGAGGTACACCACTTGTCACCGAACTCCAAGATGAATATCTCCCATCAACCACCACCCTCTGTCTTCTATCTGCTAGCCAATTCCTAACCCAATTAGCTAAATCACCATCTATCCCATACATCTGCATTTTCTGCAGAAGTCTTCCATGGGCCACCTTATCAAACGCCTTACTAAAGTCCATATATACCACATCAACCGCCTTACCCCCATCCATCTCTTTAGTCACTTTTTCAAAAAACTCAATGAGGTTAGTAAGGCACGACCTACCTTCACAAAACCATGCTGACTATCTCCAATCAATTCATTTCTCTCTAAATAACTATAAATCCTATCCCTAATTATTCTCTCCAACACTTTGCCCACCACAGAAGTAAGACTCACTGGCCTATAATTCCCTGGAAGGTCTCTCTTCCCTTTCTTGAACAACGGGACCACATTCGCTATCCTCCAGTCCTCCGGAACCACACCCGTAACCAACGACGACCTGAAGATCCGAGCCAGAGGCTCTGCAATCTCCTCTCTTGCCTCCCAGAGAATCCTAGGGTAAATCCCGTCCGGCCCAGGGGACTTATACAACTTCAAACCCTCGAGAATTTCTAACACATCCTCCCTATCTACTACAATACTCCCCAATTTGCAACCCTGTACCTCAGTGCTCTCCACAGCTACATTTCCAGCACTCTGCGTGAATACCGAAGAGAAATATTTATTCAGTGCCTCACCAATCTCTTCAGGCTCCACGCACAACTTCCCACTGATGTCTATGACTGGCCCTAATCTTGCCCTAACCAATCTTCTATTCTTAACATATCGAAAGAAAGCTTTAGGATTCTCCTTAATCCTATCAGCCAACATCTTCTCGTGTCCCCTCTTAGCTCTCCTCAATTCACTTTTTACCTCCTTCCTGGCTAATCTATAGCTATCCAATGCACTATCTGAGCCTTCAAGCCTCATCCTGACATAAGCCTCCTTTTTCTTCTTAACCAGCAAATCAACTTTTTTCGTACACCAAGGCTCTCTTACTCGACCATTTCCTCCTCGCCTGACAGGGACATACTTATCAAGGACTCGCAGCAGCTGCTCCTTGAATAAGCTCCACATTCCAGATTTTCTTTAATAAACACTTAGTAAACAAAGTATTAATTAAGTTTTCTAGCAATATCCTGTTCCTCTATCCAGGTGTCACCCTCTTCTTCCTTTTGGGAGTCACTCCAAATCTTACTATGCTGGCTTTTTTTCCCTTGCCTTTCACACTTTCTGGAATGTGCTCAGCCTGTACCTGATCCACCCATTGTTCTTTTACAGCTTTCATGTCAGTCTTTGGTTCCATTTTTTCCTGGCTAAATCCTTTGCCATTTGTTTCAATTAGTTCTCTTTTGAGCTAGATCTTCTATTTTAAGTTGTTCCTTGATCTTCTTTACCACTAGTCCAAATATAATGATCACTCTGACCCAAAAGTCCCCTCGCATACGTTTAATGCATTTAGCTCACTTAAATCCCTCACAACAAATCCAGCAATATCTCGTTATTTTGTGAACTGAGAAAGTGAGAACAACTAAGGTTGTTCTCTTGAACACTTCTAAGAAATTTCCCCCCTGCTCACCCTTCATTTCGACAATTCCATTCAATATTTGTCCCCCCAATATCACCACACCATAACTCTTGCATATTACGGTGAATTCCATTCTGATTTGTACCTCTAACTCTCTCTTTCACGATTTGAAAGCCAATTTGGATAAATATGAGATTATCCACTTTGGTAGCAAAACAGAAAGGCAGATTATTATCTGAATTGCTATCAATTGAGAGAGGGGGTATATGCAACGAGACCTGGGTGTCCTCTTACAGCAGTTGTTGAAGGAAAGCACACGGATGCAGCAGACTATAAAGAAGGCAAATGGAATGTTGGCCTGTGTAGCAAAAGGGATTGATTAAAAGAGCAAGGATGATTTGCTCCAATTATACTGTGCTTTGCTGAGGCCACGCCTGGAATATTGTGCATAGTTTTGGTCTCCTTATCTGAGGAAGGATGTTTTTACTCTAAAGGGAGTGTAACAAAGGTTTATCAGACTTATTCTTCAGATAGCTATCGGAGGATTATATCTGAGGAGAGATTAAGTCAGTTAGAATTATATTTGCTGGAGTTCAGAAGAATGATGGGGAAATCTCATAGGCTCCCTATGAACTTCTAACAAGACTGGACAGAGTAAATGCAGGAAGAATGTTTCTGATGATGGGGAAATCCAGAATCAGGAGTCATAGCCTAACGATAAGGGGTAAACATTTTAAGACTGAGATTAGGAGAAATTTCTTCATATAGAGTGGTAAGCCTGTGGAATTTACTACAACTGAAATCAGTTGAGACCAAAACATTGAATGTTTTCAAGAAGGAGTTATATATAACTCTTGGGGCAAAAATGAACAGAGAATATGGGGGGAGATGAGATCAAACCATTGAGTTGGATGATCAGCCGTGATCAGCCTGTACCTGATCCACCCATTGTTCTGTTACAGCTTTTCTGTCAGACTTCGGTTCCATTTTTTCCTGACCAAATCCTTTCCCATCTGTTGAAATTCACTTTCTTTCCAGTTAGATGTTCTATTTTAAGTTGTTCCTTGATCTTCTTTATTACTCTCTGATCCAAAATTTCCCTCGCATAAATTTGATCCATTTACCTCATCTAAATCCCTCACAACAGATCTAGTGATATCTCAATACTTGGTAGGCTGAAAACATGATAGTTAAGAATGTTCTTTTGAACACCTCTATGTTCTCTAAGTGGAGCAGGCTTAAAGGGCCATGTGGTTCAATCCTGCCCTTTTTTTAAAATTTTCTTTGAAATATGCCCAGTTCTGCATCATCCATTTGTTAGCTACAAATAGATTCTGGCCCCTATCCCGAAGGACATCCTTCCTTTCAACATTAAAATATCTTCCCTAATCAGTCCTGCCATCCCTTTTTTTCTCTTTTCCAATCATTTCTGAGCATTGATATCCATGAATTGCACTGTAATTGTATTCTTTGCAATCCTTCTTAGTATGACCCTACTCGAAAAGATACCAATTCCTTTCCAGTAGAGTCCAACACTTTCCCTTTGCCTCCTTTATTCCTCTTTTCTACTTGCATAAGCTGGTGCTCAAATCCCTGCCAATTTAGTTTAAATCCTCTCCTGCCACATTAGTGCAGGAATATTTGTCCCAGTCCTGTTGAGGTGTATCCCATCCTTTTTGAATATGTACCTCCCCTCAGAACTGTTCCCTGTGCTCCAAGGATCTTAAGACATCCGTCTTGCACTATACCTCAAGCCAAGCTCTGGTCCTCCCTACCTTCCTATTTCTACTCACATACACACATAGCAATGGGAGCAAGACCAAAATTATTACCTTTAAGATCCTACTTTTTAACCTTCTAACCTCCATTTAATTTCTGAAAATCTGACCATAGGAAGTTGCCCACTCAATGTTGTTGATGCACAATTTCTGATCAATTCTCCCCACTGCCCCATGATATTCTTGACACCAGGAAGACAGTACACCATATGGGACTCACAATGACAGTTCCTGAACTGTTGTTTGTTCCTCTGACTATGGAATCTCCTATGATAGGATTTCTACATTTTTCTGTACATCCTGTTGTAACGTAAAGGTGCCATAGTCCTAACTGACCATACGCTGCCCTCACCTTTGAGAGGGAGAGCTGACTGATGGTGATCGGGTGAGTGGCAATGTTGAGAAGGCAAGCTTTCATAAATAACCTCAGCCAGTACAGGAATTGAACCCACATTGTTGGTGTTGCTTTGCATCACAAAAAATCAGTTGTCCTGAGATAAACCGATTTGTTGCAGTGCCTTGTCCATTGATGCCATGCTCTAAATGTACACCTTCAAAATGTTATCACTCCAGTTTCTGATACTGAATGCTTGTGCTTTCTGTATCTGCTACCTCTTCATACTCTTCCTAATGGCCACCTCCTAGAATTTATGATCCAGGAAATATTCATGCTTCCTGATGCTCCACAGTGACCGCAGATGCCACTAAAACTTGGAAAATCCAAGCTGAGGCTGAAAATGTTGGAGACATACATGGTCCCCCTTCAAGTTCACAGATGTGCAGGAACTGCAAACAGCTGGTTTCAGATTCCCATCCATGATGTAAAATAAACCCCGCTGTTTCCTCTTTTACAATTTAGTTAGTATGCTAAAGTTATCAATGTTAATAATCCCCTAGACCTACTCTGTGCTAATATTCTCATTAATTCACTTATTGTTATATTTAACACAATGGAAGTTTTTGATTTCCTACTTTGAATGAATGCCCCAGTTGAGAAACAAGAAGAGAGAAAAATGCCCTCTAACCAACCACTTATCTGTGACACCACACTTCAATGTTTTTGTCCAAAGTCGGTCGGCTCTGATCTATGCACAAGCTGTTTCATTCTTCCAGTGGCCTTGGTCTGTTCTTACTATTAATGTTGCTGCTGCTACTGTTTAATCCTCTCTATTTGTCTCACCGTGCTCTCAGCCTATTACTACTATCATTGCTCTTCATCCTCCTGCTGGTCTCACTGTTCTCGTGTTGCTGATCTACTTTCATCCCCCCAATCACAGAACTGCTCAATCCCCCATTATCAAAATCCCAGGGATTACTCTTGACCAGAAACTTAGCTGGACTGGCCACTAAATATAGTAGCTACACAAACATGTCAAGTAAGAATTGGAATATATATTGTGCTGCAAGATCCAGTTAACCTCACATCATCTATGCATCAGAATGTTATGAAGTAGGGGCCATAAAGATAAGTTAGTCATGAATCAGTCCAATAAACAAGTCAGGAGAACTGGGGAGAATCAAGAGCAGAGCAAGGGATGTGGAACAAAATATTACCAGTACTAGTTAAAGTTTATGTATTAGTGTCACAAGTACGCTTACATATTACTGCAATAAAGTTACTGTGAAAATCCACTAGTTGCTACAGTCCAGCACCTGTCCGGGTACACTGAAGGAGAATTTGGCATGGCCAATGCATCTAACCAGCACATCTTTTGGACTCTGGGAGGAAATCAGAGACAGGAGGATGTGCCAACTCCACACAGATAATGATCCAAGCCAGGAGTTAAACCTGTATCCCTGCTGCTGTGAGAGCTAACTACTGTGCCGCTGTGCCATCAATGTTGAAATGAATAGCACAATTGCCTTAAAAGGGAAGATAGAAGTTAATAGTAAATATATGTAAATATAGTTTGCTGAAGTTGTGTGAGAGGAGCCTCACATTGAGCATGAACACTGACAGTGGCCAATTGTGCAGATTGGTCTGTTTCTGTGCTGTGAATTCCATATTAAAGTATTGCTAAATCCAGATGTTTGGCCAGAATCCTGGTACAAAAGGTGGACATGGACAAACTCTGCTAAATTTTGGAAGGTCCAATGTACTTGGCAAGTTTCTAAAAGTTTGTAAGTTACAATGGAAAAATATACCAGCTGCTGCACTTAAAAATATCAAGGGAGGAAAACAATTAGTGTATCAAAGAAACTCACTGCCAAAGACAAAAGGTCCAAATAAATCTCTGTGAATTAACTGAAAGATTCCTTAACCTCATCAGTGTACATGCAGTTGAACAAAGCAATTTGCTAGATAGCTACAAAGTACAACCACACACTGGGTGATTAACAGAATAAGAAAAGCAGAAAATGTTGAGAGTGCAAAGCAAAATTCTTCAGGTGTTGGAAATCTGAAATCAGAACAGAAAATGCTGAAAACAAAGCAGATCATGCAGTATCTGTGGAGAGAGAAACAGAGTTAACTTCCGACTAGCACACTTTTTCTTTGTTTTTATTCCAATTCAATCAAATCAAGTTTAATTCAGAGTCTCAACAAGTTGAGACATTCCCGATCCAAGCTGACGAGACAGGGCTCTCACCTCCTCTCTTGGGCTTGACCCATTTGATCTAAGCTGATTGGAGTAGGAATAACTCATCCTCCAAGGCTTGATCTCATTTGCATCTTAGCCAAAAGGCCGAGATGCTGCTTTTAAAAATTGCTTCAAATGAAGCTAAAATGTAACCTAATGAATTCAACCAAGTACAGCATGTTGATTCTACACTTGATCTTAGCCAAAAGGCTTAGCACATTTACCTGTCCTCAACATTGCACTGAAAATTCAGCCGGAGCTGCTGGGGTCTGCATCGAAAGAGTTCCCCCAGGGCCATGGTATAATCCAGCTGGATTGGATTCATGAGATGTGGGTCATGCTTGTGGGCTGAACAGAGGTATTCCGCAAAGCTGAATCTGGTCTCTCCAGTGAAGAGGACACTACAGTGTAAGCAATGAATACAGCATACTAAATTGAAGCAGGTACAAGTAAATCATTCACCAAAATCTTGAGTGATTTTTAGGTTAACACAGGTTATCACAGTCCTGTTGACAGTGCACCCCCACCACACACTCCCTGGCTCTGAGAGTTGTGGTCAATGGGAATCCTCATGTGCGTGGAATCCTGGTCTCAACAGGGATCTTGGCTTCATGTCACACTATCTGTAACCCCCATGACTTGCCTGGGTTAGCAAAAAACCTCACTTACTGTACTGTCTGAAAACAAAACACATCTCTTTAACCTGTGCTCAGTGCTCTTTCCACTCACATTGTTAGCCACTTTAAGGCTTGAATAGCAGTTTAGGTGTAAAGAATCGCATTCTAAATCAGTAACCTGATATATGTTCTGCCTGAGGCCAGAACTCTTCATTCACCAGACGAAGAGGGAAACCTCAAAAGCTTGTGAGTTTACTATCAAATAAATCGGTTGGACTTAAACCTGATGTTGTCAGACTTCTTACTGTGTTTACCCCAGTCCAACGCTGGCATCTCCTCATCAAGAATGCTTGGAGCATTGCATTATGAAAAGGATTAGAAGGGCAGATGTTATATCTTCTACATTGAATGGAAATGTGCGATGGGAAAGAGGCAGATTTGGTGATTGAGAGTGCACTTTGTAGTCAAGGTAACTGTGGGAGTCAATTATCTTGTGGTGACTATTAGTAAATAGTCAATGGAGACAGAAATTGAGGAAGGGAAGAGTCAGAAATGGACATTGTGAATGCGAGGGAAGGTTGGAAATTGGAAACAAATTTGTTGAAACCATCCTTTTCCGAGTGAGAGCATGAAACAGCACTGACAGTGGTTAGCACTGCTGCCCTGCACCAGGGACCTGGTTTGATTCCCGACTTCGGTCAGTGTCTGAGTAGAGTTTGCACCTTCTCCCGTGTCTGCATGGGTTTTCTCCAGATGCTCCGGTTTCCTCCCACAATCTGAAAGACATGCTGGTTAGGTGCATTGACCCGAACAGGCACCAGAGTGTGGTAATTAGGGGCATTTCATAGTAATTTCATTGTAGAGTTAATGTAAGCCTTACTTGTGACTAATAAATAAACTTTATCAACATACCGGTAAAAGAAATGAGGAAGAAGATCAAAGTAGGACTAGATAAAAGAATGCAAAGATAAAATACTGCAAATTCTGGAAATCAGAAATAAAAAAACAAAAATTTGCAAAACCTTAGTTGGTCAGGTAGCATTTATGGAGTGAGAAACAGAGTTAATGTATTAAATTAATGATCTTTCAGTTGAACAGACTTTTTTTAAAGCAGAAAAGCTGGAACAGGTTTAAAGCAAGCAGTGTCAGGAAAAGGTGAGTGAGCAGGAAAAAATAAAAGGGAAGTGATATGGTAGGATAGAAGGCGGGAGGAAAACACCAAAAGGCATGATTCTCTAAACATTGGGAGATTACTGATCTTGACCTTGCTGTGACGTAATTAAATTTCTTCCAGCTCACTCAGAGGCCTTCAGGGTTAGACTCTGGCATTGACCACCCTTACCATCTGCTCTCATTCACACTGGGAGACTTGACTTGAGAGCCATTTGGCACCCTGCCTTTTCCCTTCTGTTCTTCACTAAGGCCAGTAAGGAATCTCACAACTTCAGATTAAAGTTCAACGCTGGCATCTCCACATCTTCAATAAGGCCATTAGTGATGCATTGGTAACTCTGGGAGTCTTCTCTTTACCTTAGTAATCCATTTGCTTTCTACAGAATTATAGCAAAAGCATTCAGTAGCTGTAACTTTGTGCAATTTTTCCATTAAGAACAGTCTACATTTAATTGCTGGAACATGCACTAGCCGCTAATGTTATTAGACCCCCTGTTGTACATGGAGACAGCCAGCATCACAGCATGTATGGGCACACTAAAATCTCTCAAATTAGGAGGCAGCACCATGTCCAAATGAGGTGCTGAGTAATTTTTAGTTCATAACACTCTCAGTCATGCAATTCTGCAGCTAATAAAGTGACTGACTGACATATCATCACAAAATTCTCCAGTTCTATTTGTCGAACTCAACACATGGCATCTCATATTACAGAAATTATCTAACTCATATCAAAAATATTTTTAACATAATTAATGTCCTGGGAGATAGACGAGAAGCAGTTTTCTGCTCATAATGAGGCCTCATTATTTTCTACCTGCTGTGCATTTCAAAAGTTTCCATTTTTATTTACTATTTCCAACTTCTGCAGTTTTCCAATTTTTAAATTTTATTTTAGCATAAGGCTGTTTGCTTGTTACAGCTGGCAATAAATAACCACAAGCAACTCTTAATGGAGCAAATTCAATTAAATGTAGCATCCAAAATTTGTTTCTCTTTGCAGCTTGTGACATCAGAAAGTCCATTAAGATTTTCTTACTTCAATGAAGAAAAGATGTGTCATAACTCATGGATGAACGTGAGCATTATCAGAGGAAGTAATAAAACAAGTTTGTCTTGGCTGAAGTAATTCTACTTGGGACATGCAATGTTTTTCATTTCCACCAAGCAAAGTTTTGTCAAGTCAACGCACACTCTAACTTGAATTGTAATGTTTGCACATTACTCTGACTACACATTACATTGAAAGGGGTAGGAGAGAAAATATTATCAAGTTTTATATTGATCAGATTGGAACTAACAAAAATATTTTAAATTACTTTCATAAACTTACTTGATATAAAAGTCTGGATTTTATGGGGGAACAGATTTTGCTTGCCCCCCATTTTACTACATAAATCAATCTTGAACCAACTGATTGACCAAATAAAAGGTTGCCCCAAAGCAATCACATGCAGGTGGCAGTCTGAACAAGCTGACAGTCAAACGTTCACCCCTCAGGAGGAGGAAATCCCATCTTCAAAAATTATCAGCCAGTCTGATTGGCCAGCAGCTGTAGCTGTAGACCTTATTAGTGGATGTCGCTGGGACTGCCAACAGACCTAGGAAAAGAGAGCAATGGATCCTGGAGAACCAGGGATCAGATAAATCTCACACTTTTGGCCAGTGAGGAATCAGGCAACCTCGGTAGGGGTGTCTGGGATATGTGGACTGGACTTTGGAGGTCAGACACAGACCTTCCCTTTTGTGGGGAGCAATATTCTGTCCCTGCTCCCACACCATACTCCCACCTTTATGTCTAGTAGGTTTTCTAACAATAATTTTAGCTATCATTGAATTGCTTGTTAGTTCCAGTTCATCAATGTATGACTACAAACTATTATCTCTAAGTTGGATGTCAGCTTGAGGGTACTATTGCAATGTGATCTATCCATTCATCACTGGACCATGCCAGGTGGGTGAGAATGAGAAGATTGTTTTTAAACAACTTTATTGAAAAGATGGGAGGAAAGGGTTTCACATCCTTCAAACATCCATTAAGGGGGTGCCTGTACACATCAGGGGCACTTCGTGAAGATGAGACAGTACCCCCCCCCCCCACCAACACCCACCCCCCACCTTCAATCCCTTCACCTTTGTGCTCCCTGCCTTGCATCCAAAAACTTGCCTTCCACCCTAAGCTTCTCATCCCTCCCTGCCCAAACCTCAGAGTTGCCTCTCCAAGTGGTAGCTGTGTTCTCCTTATTCTACGGCCTGCTTGCAGGCCCAACAGTGCCCACTACTGAGTTCTGACTCAGCAGGGACTTCTTGATCTGCTGACCAATCAATTGGCCGACAGCTCTTAATTGCAATATTTTGTTCCACTGCGGGGTGGAATATTGACCCTCAACTTGTTAGCATGTTATTGCTTGGAACGACCATTTTTGAAGTTGGATCAGTTTGGAACTGAATTTCCATTTGAAAAGGTGGGAATAGTATAGTTGCTGTGTAAAATCCAGCTCAAGAGTTAGTCCAGAAGATTGAAGTGGTCTGATATTGGAGAGCTCTGCTGTAGAATTTGGACAACATTTCTCAGTTGCAGATTGCTAGTCTTGGGAAACATCTAAATTTGTGGACAGAGTCCTGGATAATGAGGGAATCCCACCAAAATTTAGGCTTGTTTTGGATGATGGGCCCCAATGCAACTTTCAGCTCATGGTTAGTGAGTGACAGTGTTTACGAGGGATGCAGTTAGGACTTCAGGTTGGACTTCAGGCCATGAGGAATGGGCTAATGTGGCAAGGCCATGGGCAGGTTTTGTGTTGAGGTGAGAAATGCACCCATCAGACTGCTGACTTTTCTGACCATGAAAGGCAATGAGATGGGTAACAGTCTGACAGGTCAAAGAACAGAAGGATGTGTGTTGAAATGATGGCTGCAGAATGAATTTTGGGCCACTGGTAGCAAAGAGGTAAGTCACCGGTAGCAGCAGAAAGGATCGTGAAGGGAGTGGCAATGGACAGAAAACCAAAGGAATGCAGGGTCACCTGACAAACACTATTGGAGAATAACTGAGGTGAAACTGTGGAGCAATTTGAAATCAAGATCAAAGAGCTGGAAGTTGACCATTTGGAAGTTAATGAGCTGGAAAACAAGCAACTTCGTAGAACTTTGCAAGAATCAGGCTGATGGATGTTCAGGATTTTGGGGCAAGAAACTTTTCAATTTCCAAAATTCTATATTAACAAATTTGCTTTATTATAGACACTAAAGTTATAACCAAATATGAGTAAAACCTGTAATTGAATGCAGAATTAGGTATTACACTGTCAAAATACTAGCAACTCCAATGATTACAAAATTCACTACATTAGTAATCCTGTACAAGATGGGTGGTGGGCAGAGAACAATCAGCATAAAGAAGGCATTGATTCAGTGCTTTTGTTAATTCTTTTGATTTTTGACATACCAAAGAAACAAGTACTTATCTAATCTGATTCAACTTATTCATTGCCCACTCACTTCACAAAATGCACATGACTAGGTCATATTCTTCCTTCTGCACAATCATCTGAACAGTAGAACATATTCCAATATGTTCTTTCAATTGAGGTTCTGTTTTTGTGAAAAGTAGAACAGTTATCTGTTTGTGTGAAATATTTACTCAATCCTCTCCTTTATGGTTTACCAGATTTCATTTTAAAGAGTACACACAGGATTGCCAAGCCTTCAGGATTGCCCAGAGTCTCCTGAAATTGCACGACATTGTTGCAGGATATTGCAGTGTGCAACTTGAAGAAAAGTCATTGGGACATTAATAATATAACTTTTTTGTCATTTCTTTTTACTAAATATATAAGTATTGCAATGGTGGAGATGGAGAAAAGTTCTTTGGTTGAAGGTCAAGCAACATCCAGTTTGGTAATGAGTTTTCTTGTTTTCCATTGGCTTTGGAAGGCACTGCATCACAAGGATGGATATTCAAATGTAGAAAGTAAGGGCTGAAGTAGTCTATTCAGCCCCTTGTGTCTGCTCAGCCATTCAATTTGATCATAGTTGATCTGAATTAATTTACAGCCAATCATTGATAGTGTGAAGATCAATACAACAAATAATGTTTATATAGCAGTTGTCATCTTAGAAAACAAAGAAGTTCATAGAATAAGTATATGAAAAACAAGCATAGCTATTTAATCTGACCCACCTTTTGAATTATCTTATGTCCTTATATTCAAGGACACAGTAATATAAATAGATATGTTACTGCACAGACATAATTTCAAATCCCAGCATGGCAACTGGCAGGTTTATATTCAACAAATTAAATATAGAATAAAAAGTTAGTGTCAGTAAGGTTAAGTGTCAACCCACATAAATTGATATGGTTCACTAATATCCTTTTGGAAAGGAAATCTGCTATTCTTCAAAGTCTGGTATATGTATGACTTCAAAACAATATGCTTTGCTTTCCTTGGAATGGTCTCGGAAGTGGTATTCAAGGCAGTGGTTCAGATTCATCTTCTCAAGGATAATTAGGAGTGGGCAATAAATGTTGGTCTCAACATTGATGCCCATATCCTGTGAACAAATAATGTGATTATTTGATCATTGGTATCACTGGTGTGAAGTCAGAAGAGTGATAAACTTAAAATAGAAGTTATAAAGAATAAACGTTTAAAAATGGAAGGTGTCCCATGGGTGTGGTATAAAGGTACATCAACAGAAACTTACTCTCAATGTTGCAGGTGTTATTAATTGTAAGGGAGGGGGTGTTAAGATTTATTTAATTGCATTTTGTTGCAGTATTGCTCATTATGGCTGCTGGTTAACTCAGTTGGCTAGACAGTTGACATGTGGATCAAATTAACACCAACAATACAAGGTTTGATTTTCCAATTCTGGCTGAAGTAGACTCCAGACCTACCTTCTCACTCTACCACAATAAAAATCACATCCTATAAAAATGTGGCTGAGTGAAAAATCACCAAAGCCCAGCCTTCAGGCAGAGAATGGAAGAAGAAAATTGTTCATGACTGACTTATTATTGAGACAGTAATAGCTCAATACTGAATATCACATTTGCTGGGCCTCTTTACCATTACGTTGATTCATAAGATTTCTAAGACATTTGTGCTTGAACACATGATATTGTGCTTGAACCCATTTCTTTGAAACATCTCAAAATATTTGCGTACGATTGATTATTTTGAAATACAGTATAGCCAAATGCAACAGTTATGCTGTGAAAAGTGCAGAATTCAGTCGTTAAATAATTCAGTTATTGCTGAATTCTTACTTTTGCCTTGTTATTTCTTGTGTTTCCCAGAAGCAGGAAAGACATCGTACTTTTAAGCTCAAATGCTGGAGTTTCAATGAATGTACTTTCAGATCACACCAAGTGTTGTGAACTGATGCATTGTTGCCAGGTATTCTGACTGCCGTACACTAGACTGCCGTGAGTGATGGATTTTATATATATATAATGAATATATAATTCATGAATCTTCTTGGAATAATATTACAATGTAACAGCCATTTCTTAAATTATGGCTGTCTATGTCAAAATAACTGTTCCAATCATTAACCTTTTCATTTAAAGAAGAAAATAACCAGCCTACTTTATAAATAAATGCAGCAGCTTAAGAGTCTTTTATAGCTTGTTTGCTTTACTCAAAAGCACTATTCACCATCTTGCTTAGGTGGTAAAATGCGATGCCTCTTCTGAGCTAAGGCAGCACTCTGCAGTCGGTACTTCTCCTCAAGATTCGCTTTATTATTCTGGAGCATATGTTTCTCTTCTAATCATGTGTCTGCCTTCCACCAGTTTTACAGCATCCTGCTGTACCCACACTACTTGACTTTTTGCAATTCGTGTTTCCTTTTTGAAATGCTCCAGCATTTCTTACTGTATTTTATTGCTCTCAGTAAATCATTCTCCAACTGTGATATAGTGTGAAGCTGCATCTGTTGTTCACTAATTTGTTGCCTGAACTCAGCCCATCATCCTTTTCTTTTTGAAATTCTTCTGTTTGAAGCATGTGTTGTTAAAGTTTTGACGTGAGGTTCAGGGTCTCCCTTCTGGGTGCCTCCTCTGCTGACTGTAGTTTGCAGATGTTTTTCCATGTTCTCCCATCTGGCTTGCCACATTCTGTTCATCCTTCAGGATTTCAACATCCACTAATTTATTCTCCAGTCCTAACTCCTCATCTTGGAGTGCTATATTTTCAAGAAAGCTTCTTCTTTAGCTGCTTAAACTTTCTGAAATAGTTCAATTTCTTTTATGTCTTTCAATATTGATCTTAAGAATTCCAATAGCTGACAGCAGGGAAACCATTCACTTGGCTTTGCCTGTTATCTCCCACAATGATGGAATTTACCCAATCTGTAGGTACTGTAACTCTGGCAAACGCTTTCTATACTTTCATCTCTAGGCGCTGTCTTTCAAGCTTTCCTTTCAGTTCTGTTGGTGCTTAACGTGAGAAATGAATCATTCATTTCGTCTCTGGATCAATAGTGATGTTTAAAACACCCAACAAACTGATCAAAACACTCTAGATAAATTTGGACCAGATCCTTCTTGCTTCAAATTGAAGGGCATTTTCCAACAGAGGTACTACCTTCAACCTTAACTGAGATGAGTTGCACCTATTAGTAACCACTCAACACCAGGATGGTAGGAACATCTGTTTCTGTGACATAAAACATCCAGTTAACATTTTTTCCTTTATGTGTCCCAAGCTGCCATATCTCAGTTCCCCCATTTGTTATTAGTATGGTATTGTACAGTATTTTTCCATGGGCAACCATTTTCTTTCAGATTTTCAGTCAGATCTTCTATTTTTCTCAGCCTCTTTGATGTTACACTTATATAATGCTGCCATGATGTCAAGGTTAATCACTCTCTCTTGAAACTCAGCTCATGCTAAATTGCCCCTTAATGTTCCTAGAAGGGATAGGGCAGGGAAGTGGGCTTGGGTAAGATACTCAGTCAGAGAATTGGCGCAGACCGATTGGACCGAATGGCCCTGCTGCGCAGCAGGAATTCTATGAAATCCCCCTGCACTGCAGCATTCTACAGTCTCTCTTCATTGAAATAATATTCTGATTTTCTTTTCTTCCCACCAAAGTGGACATCCTCATACTTTCCCCATGCTAACATCACACAGAGTGATTTGTTTTGCCTGAAGTCTAACATCTATGATGGTGGGACTAGCAGATCCACTTCGTATTTCTGGCTGAAGATAATTTCAGATGCCTCGTTGTTCGCACTGACATGCTGGGTTCTCATTGAGGATGCAGTTGTTTTTGGAGTGTTCTCCACCACCATTCATAATTGGATGTTGCACAACTTTGATCTGATTCATTGCTTGTGGAATTGCAATGCTCTATAGTGTACCACTTTCAGCATGCATGTAATCCTGTGCTATAGCTTCATCAGGTTGGAATCTCATTTTAGATATATCTGGTGCTGCATCTAGTATGATCTCCTGCATTTCTCATTGAACCTTCTGGTTTGATGATAATGGTAGAGTGAGGTATGTACTGGGTCATGAGGTTGTAGGTTATGGTATGCATCTCACCAAAATTAGATGACCAGTTTTGAATGGCTAGGTCAGGTCTGTGTTTACTCCATTTAGCACATTGTTAGTGCCACACAACACAATGGAGGGTGTCTTCAGTGTGAAAAATTGGCGTTGTCTCCAAAATGACCCTGTGGTGGTCATTCCTACCCAATTCTGTCAAAAATAGATGCATCTACAACTGGTAAATTGATCAATACAAACGTAATTGTGACTAGTGTAGAAACTGTTAGTGCTTAAAGAGCAATTTAAATATCCTATGATTAACTTAATGAACTACACCACAAATTTCACATTTTTAAATCAAAACAAACTTTATTGTATATTTAAAATTGAACAAAGCAAACACAATAGGGGTGATATTATTAGACTAATTCTAAGTGCATGAAAACAGGAGAGTTCCAGATGCATTTTTTGGCTGTGGTTGAAAATGCAATCTTTTACTACTGTGCATCATTTTTTGTACAATTTGTTTCCTGTCAGTTGGGTGAAGGGACGGAGCCTAAGCTTGCTGGAAAGCTGGCTTCTCATGGTAGTGGGCAAAAAGCAGCCAGCATAATCAAGGATCTCATGCACTCTGGATATATGCTCTTCCATCTTCTTCCATCATTAGGTGGATTGGCCATGGCTAAATTGCCCCTTAGTGTAAAAGGTTTTAGTACAGTAGATTTGTGGGGTTCCGGGGATAGAACTGGGTGGAATTGTTTTCAGTGCAGGCTCAACGGGCTGAATGGCCTTCTGAACTGTAGGAATTCTACGATCAGGACATTGATACAAAAGTCTGAGATCATGTACCAACCAACTCATAAACAGTTTCTTTCCTGCTGCCATCAGACTTTTGAATGGAGTTACCTTATATTACGTTTATCTTTCCTTACACCCTAACAATGACTATAACACTGTATTCTGAATTCTCTTCTTTCCTTCTCCCCTGTGTATGCAAAGAATGGTATGCACCCAAGAAACAGTAGTTATCACTGCATCCCAATACATGGGAGAATAACAATTCAAATCAATTGCTCATGTGCAGATCTCTCTCAGTTCTGCACAACATCCTGGATTGCAGGCCTCCCTGGCTGATAAAATCCTCCATCCTTGGCCCAACCGATTGCCAATTGCAGAGAATGTAGCTCCCTCCCTCCCTATTCTTAGGTCATGTTCCATCGTGGACTTGATCCTTTCCTTAAGCCCTGCCCCATCCAGTGCCCAAAGTGCAGTGCTAGGTTGTCCAGTGGGACAGTGCCAGGCTGGCAAAACCAGGGTTATAGGTTGGCACTACTAGGGTCCCAGGCTGCCAGTGCCTGGCTGGCATTCCCCCCTGCCCTGACCACCATTCTTGCTGCAGCGGTAGTGGGTGAAGAAGATTGGAGAATCCCAGCTATTATTTTAAATGAAAGGAAATGTAACTCATCACTGTTGAGGAGTTTTATGTCCAAAGGAAATATAAAAACCAACTCGAAGATTTACATCAGGGTTGTTTCTGATTAACACAATGATCTTAAAAAAGTAGAAGACTGCAGCAGTTTATTTATAGTTCTCAAATATCAGGATTAAAAGCTGCTTTAAACATGTGGAAGTTGACCTCGACAGCAAAACATTTAAAATGACATTGGCCAACTTGTGATCACTAAAAACTTGTAAACTAAATTTGAATATGATGCATTTTTGTGGTCAGTCTTTTGTTTGCTTTCTGTGGTCCACAGATTTTAAATCATAGCTTCACAATCACTAATTGTTCTATTCATCACTAAGGTGAATTGTACAGCACAAAATGTCACGTTGTCATTCTCAGGCACTGAATAAGATACTTAGAAACATAAACATTGTTACGAACTGACTGATTCAAGTGTTCACTCATATTATTCCAGTTCCAAAAGTCTTTTGACCATTGTGTAGATATTAGTATTGCACATTAATGTTCTTTGGTTAACATTCCTGAAATGATTCCAATATAGAATTAACATGTAATAAGAAAAAACTAATTTTGAACCTGAAAAGAATTACTGTGATATCTAACTTTTTGATACATCAATTAAATTTTCCTTTATACTTTAAAAACGTTCAGCATTAATAGATAAAGTAAAATTAAATAAATTGTGTTTTAATTCAAGGAAAAATAAAACTTGTCAGGATATTCAAAACATCTGGAATTTTGGCTTTTTGAAATTCTTGTTATTTTTTATAAACTTTCAATGAAATGACTGAGGACAGTAGTCCCTAAAATGCAGTTGAGCAGTGTCCATTCTTCAGGCTAGTTTTGCACAAGGCATTCACAGAATTATTACAGTGCACACAAGGAGGACATTCAGCCCATCATTTCTACACCAGCTCTCTAAATGAGCAATTTGTTTAGTGTCATTCTCCCACCTTCTCTCTGTAACCCTGCAAATTCTTTCTTTTCAGTTAACAATATAACTTCATTTTGAATGCTTTATTTGAACCTGTCCCCACCACACTGTCAGGCAGTGCCTCCCAGATCTTAACAACTCATTGCATGACAAAGTTTTTTCTCGTATTGCTTTTACTTCTTTCATCAATTAAAGAACAAAAAAAAAGAACAAAAACAGCACGGGAAACAGGCCCTTCAGCCCAACGAGCCCACGCCACCACCCCGATGTTCCCACCTCTACCCACGATCCCTGTCCATGTTTATAGATCTATGGATTAAAAACCAAATTGGAGACAATTTAGGGAGAATTTGTTTTGCCAATTAGCCTAAGAGCACATCTTTGGGATGTGGGAGGAAACCGGAGCACCCGGAGAAAACCCACGCAAGCACGGGGAGAATGCGCAAACTCCCACAGACACAGGCCCAAATCCATGTATCTGCACAGCACAGCGATAGTCACTGAGTTGTCGTGTTGCCCATCAAATGGTCCAGGTCAAGCGTACACTAACGATGTGAAGCAGTAGGATACTCTTGAAAAAAAAATCCAAGAGCAGCCCTCTCACGACCCATCGCGTGTATGCCCCTCGTTAGACAACAAGGTGGACCAAAGCACCTGTAGGATGAAAACAAGTACATCAATATCATCATCTATTTACACACTTCCCAGGGGCTCCCAAGGCTCATGATCCCTATTTTAAATCAGTTTTCTATACCCCTCCATTCCCATTCTGTTCATGTGCCCATCTAAGTATTTCTTACATAACTCCAGAGTACCTGCCTCCACCACTTTACTTGGCAGCGCATTCCATACCCCCACCACCCTCTGTGTGAAAAAACTCCCTCTAGCATCCAAATTATACCTTACCTCCCCTCACCCTAAGCCCGTGACCCCTCGTGCTATTTGAGTCCATCCTAGGAAAAAGCTTAACCCTATTTACTCTATCTATACCCCTCATAATCTTGTACACCTCTATTAGATCTCCTCTAAGTCTACGTCTTTCTAAGGAAAACAGTCCCAATTTGCCTAACCTCTCCTCGTAACTCAGACCTTCCATACCAGGCAGCATCCTGGTAAACCTCCTCTGCACTCTTTCCAGAATTTCCATGTCCTTCTGGTAGTAGGGTGACCAGAACTGGACGCAGTATTCCAAATGAGGTCTAACCAACGTTTTATACAACTACAACATTAAAGGCCGGCTCTTGTACTCTATACCCCTTCCTATAAAAGCTAACATACTATATGCTTTCTTCACAACCTTCTCCACTTGCTCTGCCACCTTCAGAGACTTGTTCACCAGGTCCCTCTGCGTTTCTATACTCTTAATAGGTCTACCCTTTATCATATACCTCCCCCCTACATTCTTTCTCCCGAAATGCATCATCTCATATTTATCAGGATTGAATTCCATCTGCCATCTGTCTGCCCAAGCTACCAGCCTATCTATGTCCTGCTGCATCGCCTGACAATGCTCCTCACTATCCGCAAGTTGAGCCATCTTTGTATCGTCTGCAAACTTGCTAATCACTCCACTTACTCCCTCTTCCAAGTCATTTATATATATTACAAATAGAAGAGGTCCCAGTACCAAGCCCTGCGGCACACCACTAGTGACCGACCTCCGGCTAGAAAAACACCCTTCCACTACTTTACATTTGTGCCCTTTCGTTCTTGATTTTTTTCGTTAAGTGGGAACAATTTCTCCCTATCTATTCCTTAGGCTTTTGAAAATCTCTATTAAATCTTCTCTTTGACTTCTTCTCTCCAAGAAACGTAATCTTTTTTTTTGTTCTTTGTTCTTTGTTCATAATGTCTCCAATTTAAGGGGAGACAATGGTCCAGTGGTATTATAGCGAGACCATTAATTCAGAAATTCAATTAATATTCTGGATTTCCAGGTTTGAATTCCGCCACAGCAGATGGTGTATTTTGAATACAATTTAAAAATTCTGGAATTAAGAATCTACTGAAGATCATGAAACCATTGTCAGAAAAATATAGCTGGTTCACTAATTTCCTTTAGGGTAGAAAACCTGTTGTCCTTACCTGATCTGACCTACATGTGACTCCAGAGCCACAGCAATGTGGTTGACTCTCAACTGCACTCCAAAGGCAACAATGGACAGGCAATGCCCATGTTCCATAAATAAAAAAAATTGTCTTCACAACTGAAGTTCCTCATCCCTGGAACCATTCTCATGAATCCTTTCTACACTCCCTCCAATGCTTTCACATCCTTTTAAAAGTGCAGCACTTGAGACTGGACACAGTACTCCAGTTGAGGACAAGTCATTAAGTTCATAAGGAAATGTCATTACCACTTTCTTCAGAGTAACTAGGAATGGACAATGAAAGTGTTTGTCTTGACAGCAATGCCTACATCCTGAAAGTGAATTAACAAGGTTGAATCTCTAGACTGAGCCAGTGAATGTAGTTGCTGTACTGAGAGTAATAAGCTATTCCTAAATAGGCCATTCAGTCTCCAAGATTTTTAAACATTTTTATTCATTCAGGGACTATAGGTGCCATGGCAAGAATAGTATTTATTGCTCATCACAAATTGTCCTTAAGAGGGTCATGGTGAGCTGCTGTCTTGATTGGCTACAGTCATCCTGTCATTCAGTTAGATCATGGATGATATATATTTTAACTCCACCTGTCTTCTTTGGTTCCATATTATTTAATACTTTGTCCAACAAAAATAAATCAATTTGCTTTATTGCAATTTAAAAAAAAATCATTCATGGGACATGAGCATCGCTGACTGGTCAACATTTACTGCCCATCCCAAGTTGCCTGAGGATAGTTGAGAGTCCACTATATTGCTGTGGCTCTGAAGTCACATGTAGGCCAGATCAGGTAAGAATGGCAGATTTTCTTCTCTAAAGGAAGAAAATCCCTAAAACAAGGTGGATTTTTCTGACAGGCGACAATAATTTCATGGTCATTAGTAGATTCTTAAATCCAGGTTTTTTTTAATTGAATTTAAACACCATCATCTGCCATGACTTGGGTCCACAGAACATTAACTGAGTTTTTAATTAATAATCTCGCAGTAATACCACTAGGTCATCATCTAATCTCAACAGCTTTTTGGAGAAGGAAAATATGATGGGAAATGAGTTGTATTGTTAAACTGAAGAAATCCACAGATTGAGCATTAACTTAGATTAACCTAAATATATTGTGGTCCCATACCATCTGCACATGAATGAATTAGGTGACTGATTCATGAAGGTCATCAGATTGACCTCAGGCCTTGAGAGCCACAAATATATGACATATCATTCTCTGCATTCTTGCACAGTCTGTCATCTGATAAAGGGAAAAGAATGATGGCATTGCTTCTTAGAAACATGTCTAGTAGCATGTATAAAGACAGCAGGATCACTGAGCTGGCAGATGCCGTCTGCACTGCTTTGCATTAATTCAAAACTAATTAGAATTGGAAAAGCTTGTTAATAAATGAAAGCCTACAAATTTATTGGAGACAAATAATATTTGACGAACTTAATTGAATTCTATTATGAAGTAATTAAGAGGGCTGCTGCCACTGAGTGTCATTTTCAGTACAGTGTTCTTGTAAGCCTTTTCTCCGATGTAATTGTTTTACTGGCATCTGTTGAGAGTTCTGAGTATATGTGGGTTTTGGAGGGCTTTTCAGTCTGTAGGAGAGAGCTCTGCAACAGAGATCTGTTTTATATGAATAGTCTGTTTTCATAGTTATTACTCTTTTTTTGTTTTTATTCCAATTCAATCAAATCAAATCCAATTCAGAGTCTCAACAAGTTGAGACATTCCCAATCCAAGCTGACAAGACAGGACTCTCACCTCCTGTCTTGGGCTTGATCTACATGATCCAAGCTGATTGGAATAGGAATAACTCCTCCTCCAAGGTTTGATCTTATTTGTATTTTAGCCAAAAGGCCAAGATGCCGCTTTTAAAAATTGCTTCAAATGAAGCTAAAATGTAATCTAATGACTTCAACCAAACTCAGCACGTCAATACTACACTTGATCTAGCCAAAAGGTCAAGAATTACTGTTATTAATGTCCTGCTAAATCACTGTAATTGTTCAACTTTGTTATTTTGTTTTACAGAGAAGATCCTTCTTTTAAACAGTGTATTTGACTACACTTATTGTGGTCTTTAGTTACTACACGTTTTGGACGACAAGGAGAAAACAGCAGGTGAAGGGAAAACAACATTTTTCAATGTTTATCATTATAACACAAAATTGCATGCAGTGACTAATTAGTTTACATTGTGAATTTATTCAATGAATTTCAAGTTAGCATCACCATGGCTATGTTTGGCGCAGTCAGAGAGTTTGATAAGAGAAGTGAGGACTGAGCAAAATATGAGGAGAGGGTGCAGTATTTCTTTTCAACAAATGGAATAGAAAATTAGGTGAAGCAGCGCTCAATTCTCCTGGGGGTGGGAAGAGCAAAGACTGATAAGTTGATGAGGAATCTGGCTGTACCACTGAAATCAGGAGAGATTTCATTTGTAGATTTAGTTGCTCTGGTCTGGAATCACCGTAATACAAAGCCCTTGGTGATTGTTTAAAGATTAAAATTTCATAACTATTTTTGAAAAGCAGGTCAATCGGTAACTAACTTTGTAGCAGAATTATGCCCACCTTCAGAATGCTGATTTTGGAGCAGTTTTAGAGGATATGCTCAGAAATAGGCTGGTTTGCTGCATTAAGGAGGACAGCACTTAGCATTAGTTGTTGGGGAAAGCCACACTGAGTTTTAAGAAGGCTCGAGAAATTGCTTAGCACATGGTAAGGGCTGCCAGTAATACTATAGCTATCTCTTCACTTTCATTTATCCACTCATTCCAACACAGGGTGCTAAACACCCAGAATGGGATGCCAGTCCATCACAAGGCACACACACAGACAAACAGTGGCAGCTGAATGACCAATCCACCTAACCTGCACATCTACAGATTGTGAGAGGACACTGGAGCACTCAGCAAACATTCATACAGATATGAGGAGAACGTACAAACTCCACACAGAATCGAACCCAGTCCCTGATGCTGTGAGGGCATGCCCCATATTACTAGAGATATTCAGCAGGCAAATGGTAATATTCAGGTGGGGATGCTGCACAAAGTACAGAGGAAGCTGCAAACAGAAAGGTGAAATCAGTGGAGTGTTTTAGCTGTGGAGGCCAGACTATGCCAATCATTGTAAACTTACGGATGCTGTTCATCACCGATGCAACAAGAAGGGGCATTTAATGAAGAAATACAGAGGTGCAAACAGTGAGGCAAAAACAAGACAATTTAAATTCACGGAAGCCTCAAACAGCTACCTACCTACCATGTGGAAAGTTTGGAGCAGCAGATGAGCATACTTACTACATATTTAATGTTAGTGAGATGCAAACTTATACTATTTACAGAAGGCTTTTAACAAAGTCCCACATAAGAAATTAATGTGTAAAATTAAATCACATGGAATTGGGGTAATGCATTGGGATGGATAGAAAACTGGTTGGCAGACAGGAAACAAAGAATAAGAATAAGTGGGTCTTTTTCTGAATAGAAGGGAGTGACTAGTAGAGCACTGCAGGGATCAGTGCTGAATCCCCCACTGTCCACATCTTGGTTGTGGTTATTACCATTGACCAGAAACGCAATTGGATTTGCCGCATAAGCACAATGGCTATCAGGGCAGATTAGAGGCTAGGAATACTGCGGCAAGTAACTCATTGCTGACTCCGCAAAGCTTTTTCACCATTTATAAGGCACAAGCCAGGAGTGTAATGGAATATTCTCCATTTGACTGGATGGATGTAGCTCCAACAACCTTCAAACAGCTTGATATCATCCAGGACAAAGCAGCCCACTTGATTGGCACCACATCTACAAACATCCACCGCCTCCATTACCGATGCTTAGTAGCAGCAGTGTGTACAATGTACAAGATGCACAGCAGCAATTCACCAAAGATCCTTAGACAGCACTTTCCAAACCCACAACCATTTCCATCTAAAAGAGAACAAGGGTAGCAGATACAATGGAGCATGACAACTTCCAAGTTCCCCTCCAAGGCACTCACCACCTTGACTTGGAAATATATCGCTGTTCCTTTGCAGTTGCTGGGCTGAAATTCTGGAATATCTTCCCAAGAACATTTTGGGTCAACCCACAGCATGTGGACTGCAGTGATCCAAGAAGGCAGCTCACTGCCACCTTCTCAAGGGCAATTAGTGACGGGCAATAAATGCTGGCCAGCTAGCAACATCCATATCCCATGAACGAATAAAAAAAGAACATTGTATGTCTTCAAGAGGGAGTATATAACTCTTGAGGCCAAAGACATCAAAGAATATGGGAGGGAATCAGCAAAATGTTATCGAGTTGGATAATTTTCCACGATCATAATGAATGGTGGAACAGGCTCAGTGAACTGGATGGTTTTCGGTTTCTATTTGCTTTGTTTCTATGAAAGCATTTTGGAAGGGGTAACAAGGCAAGGATATTCAATGAATAGCAAAACACCAGGAAACTCAAAGGAACAGAGAGATCTTGGGGGAATTAAGAAGGCTATGGGATACATGCCTTCATCAGTCGTGACATAGATTACAAGAGTAGGGAGGTTATGTTGGAGGTGTAAAAAACTTTGCTGGAGTACTGTGTGCAGTTCTGCTCACTTCACTATAGGAAGTATCCGCAGAAGGGATTCACCAGGATGTTGCCTGGAATGGAGTGTCTGAACAATGAAGAGAGGCTGGATAGACTTGGGTTGTTTTTTTTAATGCAGAGAAGGTCTGAGGGAAGACCAGATTTAGGTGTATACGATTATGAGGGGAATTGAAAGGAACAGTTGTTCCCCCAGGTGAAAAGTCAATAACAAGGGAAATAATTTTAAAGTGAAGTATAGGAGAATTAGAGGTTATTTGAGGAAAAGTTTATTCACCCAGAGGGTCGTGGGAGTCTGGAATGCATTACCTGGGAAGGTAGTAGAAGCGGGAAACCTCACAACATTAATAAGTACATGAGCACTTGAAATGTGGGCCAAGTGCTGGAAAGTGGAATTGGTGTAGAACTAGTGTAATTTTGGCAATGCATACTCAATGGGCTGAAGAGTTTCTTCTGTATGTATGACTTTATGACTCTTTCTAACTTATGGGCCAAGGCACAAAGCCATTCCTCTGGCAATGATTACCCAATGCTAAGGAAGAAGACCTGTTGCCAGTCCATAAGAGGGAGGAAATCCTTTTTTAGGCAACAGGGCAATAACTACCTTGCTCCACAAAGGGGGCATCCAGTCAGTCGTGATATCCTCACCGAGTACCTGCATGTCATTGTTCCCCAGAATGTCCAAGAATGCCTTGAAGAACTCTCCATCCAGCCTCATTGCTTATTCCAAAAAGACGACTCAGATGTAAGTCTTGACAGGTCTCATCATCACCTTAAAAAGGGGAAGCCTCTCTTCTTCCTTCTCCAACTGGCCCAAATTTGACGAAATGAGAATGCACTTCTCCCTGTATCTGTGTGGGTTTCCTCTGGATGCTCCAGTTTCCTCCCACACTAGAAGGTGTGTAGGTTAGTTGGAGAGTAAATGTGTGGGGTTACCTGATGGGGCAGTAGGATGGTCTGTAGGGTGAAGTTCCAAGGACCCTTCCCCTCAAAATAAACCTGAATCTATTGGAAGGATGAGAAATATGAAAAGAGTCAGATGTTTTCATTGTAATAAACTGGGTCACACAAGAGAAGTATGCTGCAGTTTAAATCGTCATCCCATTGGCATTATCAATTGTAATGATGTGGAGATGCCGGCATGGGACTGGGGTAAACATAATAATAAGTAGTCTCACAACACCAGGTTAAAGTCCAACAGGTTTATCTGGTAGCAAAAGCCACTAGCTTTTGAAACGCTGCTCCTTCATTGGTAAGTGGGAGTTCTGTTCACAAACTGGGCATATAAAGACACAAACTCAATTTACAAGATAATGGTTGGAATGCAAGTCTTTACAGGTAATCAAGTCTTAAAGATACAGACAATGTAAGTGGAGAAAGAGTTAAGCACAGGGTAAAGAGATGTGTATTGTCTCCAGACTGGACAGTTAGTGAGATTTTGCAAACAAGTTGTGGGGGTTACATGAACCCAAGATCTTGGGTGGGAGATGTGTGGGTGCCATGGCTTCTGTGCAGCTCCTGCTGCCGGATTTCCAACATTGTCAGCTACACCAGAAATCAACGTGGAACTGCTTTAAATATTTAAATCCCTATTTAAATTGCATTAGTGGGTCCGGGACTGAAGTCTTCCTCATTAATGGGAAGCTGGCAGCCCAACCCTGCTGCAATGAAGGGAGGCCATGGTGTTCTCCAGGAGCTCTAAGTAAGGTGGGGTTATTACCTGGGCATTGCCAGCTTGGCCCCGCTGGCACTGCCCAAGAAGCAATGTGACAATACATAGTGGTGCATTGGCACTGCCTATGGGGGAAGGGTTAGGGCTGCAGGGGGGAGGGACTGCAGGCTGGAAATCAGGGGATTGGGGGAGACAGGGGGGAAATCAGGAGATTGCGGCTACCATGCGGTGCTTGATCGGGACTGGCCGAGAGACATCCGGAAGGCCGGCGATCAGGATTGTGGGAGGTGGATGGTGTTCTCACTGCCAGCAGTGTGGGACCTCAGGGCTGGCCAATCATCCAGCTGGTAGCGACTGGGAGGCAGTGCGGGGCTAACTGCATATGCCACTCCCAATGCTGACAGATTGACTCATACACTCAGCACTGTGCTGCCATCCTCTCCAGTGGGAATAGGCCCTGCCAACAGAATTTTATTGTGATTCACGCTAAGGCTCTCTGCAATGCACAGAGTGTGAGAGGTTCAGTTTTAAAATCATGCTAAAACAAACCAATGGGATTTACTTCAGTTTTTATGCAAATTTGGCATTTAAATTTTTTTGGGAGAATCCCAGCTTTTGTGTGTAATGGTAAAATATTTCCACATGGGCAGGATGGAATGAGAAGTGATATTAAAATATTACAAAATACCAGTGCAAGTCAATCTCTAATAGTGTGGGATAAAAATATTTGTTGCCCAGAAGGGGTGTTGAAAGAGCAGGTGTTCATTTACAGAATTCAGGGAGAAATGAAAGAAATAATTTTAACAAAAATAAGTTTAGAGAGTAGCTGGAAGAAGTGAGAAGTAGTAATCATAGAATCCCTACAGTGCCAGAAGGAGGCCATTCAGCACATCAATTCTGTACAGACTCTCTGACAGAGTATCTAACCAAGCCCTTTCCCCTATCCAATCCTTGTAACCCTGCACATTTACTATAGCTAAACTCGCTAACCTAAAAATCTTGGGACAATAAGAACAATATATTATGGCCAATCACCTAACCTGCACTAGACAGTGGTGGGGGAAGCTGGAGTATCTGTGGGAAATCCACGCAGATCCTGGAAGAACATGCAAACTCAAGTCGCCCAAGGCCAGAATAGAACCCAGGCCATAGCGCTAATGGCAGTGCTCCTATTGTGCCACCATGCCGCTCACGCTCTCTCTTTTGCTACTATGTCCTGTCTTACACCTCTCTAATTTAAAGGTGGGGTCTGAAAAAAAGTTTTTGGTCTATGAATCAAATTGTCTGCGGGCTCTGCAGTTTGTCTGGCTATTCTAATCTTTTGTTCCTTGACATGTGTTCTAATCATGGTAGGCCCTAAGTCCTCAAATATCTCTAGCAGAATTATCTCTCCAAGTGCTACATAGCTTTGGGCTATTTTCAGTGATGGCATCCATTTATCAAACTGCCTTAGTTTGACCCTTTTGAAATCAAGGTACATCTGTCCAGACTGTTTTCTAACAGTTCTAAACTGTTGTCTGGAAGCCTCTGGTCCTAGTTCATAAGCACTCCATAGATTTCTTCACTGCTTCATTGGAGCAAACTTTCCCATTCCGCCTGCCACGGGAATCATAGCAGGTGAGGGGCAGATCGTGGAAAGGTCCGTTGGCTTTGAGCGAGCACTGCTGGAAAATCCCATCCAGGTGTTCCTCAGTCACAGACTCATATACTTCACGAGCCCTACCTCCAGATTTAGTCTACATGAGTAGGGTACAAATATCTGTAGCCATCTTATCTGTCCAGCAACTTTTTCAAAAGCACAAAAGAAAGTCTTGCCCCCCATTTCATCAAATTTTAGGAGAATTTGAACATTTCTCCATAGGTTTCCTCTCTGGGACAACATTATTTCTCATTCAGCTCTATCCCTGCTGCCATTTGTCACATTTTAATTTGATGTCCTCTCTCTTTCTGCCTTTCTTCCATTACTAAGTTTTGCATTTCCAATCCGCTTTGAAATTCTCTCTCTTTGGCTTTTTCTTTTCTTTCCTTCTCTCTGTACTGATGATCTTGACTGGGATTTCAGTTCGAATTGTCCTCAGTCTTTACAGAAGCAGCTATTACAGCTCTTTTGAAAATGGCAAAAAGTCTACTTCAGTCAAACCTTTAGTTGACCACCAGCATACTGAAAAAGAAGATATAGAGGAGGAAACCCGTGCAGGGAGAACATGCAAACTCCACACAGACAGTGACTGAAGTCTGGAATCGAACCCGGATCCTTGACGCTGTGAGGCAGCAGTGCTAACTATTGTGCCACTGTGCCGTCCCGGCAACTACAAACCAATAGTCAGACAAAGCAGTTGAGATATTCACACCCCCAAACTTGATCTGGAAGAGTTGTAAAGCCTCCAGACCATCGGAATCTGTAAAATCAGAGACTTGTGGGGAGAGGAGAGGGCATATAAATATTGTTGTAAATATATTTGTATAAAGACTTAGTGAGAGGTGTAATATTAGGTCTTCGGGACTGTAAGTGTTAATGTGGGATTGGGGAACAATATTGCCAGCATTGTGATGCATGGGAGTAATAAAGTGAGTCTGGTAGAAGTCAGCATAAAAATAGCAGGATTATATCCTGTAAATATATTAGAAATGTATAATCCTGTTATTTTTAAACAGTCATTGTTCAATCACATAAGCTTCAAGATGTGTTAATGAGACAACATACAACATTACAATGGTCTCAGTCCCAGGACATTGTTGCAGGAGTTCCACAAGGTAGTGCCCTAGGCCCAACCGTCTTCAATTGCTTCATTGGTGCCATTCCTTTCATCATAAAGTAAAAAATAATGGATGTTTGCTGATGATTGCACAATGTTCAGCACCATTTCGAACTCCTTAGATACTGAAGCAGACCATGCTGATATGCAACAGGACCTGGACAACATTCAGGTTTGGGCTGACAAGCAGGAAGTGACATTTGTACCACAAAAGTCATTGACTATTTGCAACAAAATTTAACCACCTCTCTGACATTTGACCAATTACCATTGCTGAATCCCTCAAAATCAACGTTCTAGGGGTTCCCACCAACCAGATATTGAACTGGACTAGCCATATAAATACTGTGGCTACAACAGCAGGTCAGAGGCTTGGAATTCTGCAGCAAATGACTCACTTCCTGACTTCCCAAATTCAGTCTGCCATTCCTTGGCACAAATCAGGATTGGCATTGTATACTTTCCACTTGCCTCAATAAGTTCAGCTCTAGTACTCAAGAAGCTCAACACCATTCAGGACAAAGCAGTCTGCTTGATTGCCGCCCCACCTACATTCACTCCTCCCAGTACTAACACACAGTGGCAGCAGTGGTGCCAAATATAAAATGTACAGCAGCAACTCAGCAAGGCTCCTGTGAAAGTATCTCTACCATCTAGAAGGTCAAGGACAGTAGACACATTGAATCACCCTCTCTTCAAGGCCTCCCTCCAAATTACACACCATCCTGAAACGTTATTGTCATTACTTCATTGTTGCTGGATCAAACTCCTGGAACATCAGTTTTTCTCTTGATTTATGAAATGGTGGGGTTGGCACATCTAGACACAAGAGAAAGTTAAACAAGACACCAAAATTTTAGATTCATCAAGATATTTAGAAGGCCTCACAAGCCTAAGCCAACTTCTAGAATGTAAACTTTCATGAGTGGTTACTCTAAAATATGCCTCTGATTTCCAAAAGTTTATGCATTTTAGAGAATCAGAATATATTTTCCATTTTACTTTTTTAAAATGACTCTGAAGTCATGTATGAACTGAAGATGTTTAATTCTAATGTTGACATTTCTCCTGAGCTTATAAATCATTATTGCTTTCTTTACAAAACCATGGTTCATGCCCGAAATGTCTTTAGAAAAAAGAATCCATTAAGTGAAATGTGCAATTAAAATTGTGTGGAAATAAAAAGTATTTCTTCCAAATCAAAGAAAAGCAATACAATACACTTTTAGTCCCTACATAGCCAAGGCACTCCAATATATTGCAGTAAATAGCAGTAGATGCTGTTTTCTTCCACTTCAAGTTCTTTTTTAAAATCTTGTCTTTCATTTATATGAATGTATATTACTAAAGCACACAAGTGACATCAAAAAGAAGTATATTGAACAATTACTCTGGATTACATCTGTCAGTAAATTATTTATTTTGGAATCACTTTTTAATTCATTTAATTTCAGTCTGATAATGCCACCATCTGGGGTTGAGTGGCTTACCCTGAACATGCTGTTCTTGGCAACAGGCTTGCGTATTCAAACAACAAACATCTCCACTAATACCTCCTTCCAAGTCCAATCCCTCCTGTCCAAGACCGCAAGAAACTACAAAGGGTCATGAATGAAGCCCAATTCATCACTCAAACCAGACTCCCATCCATTGATACTCTCTCCATTTCCCGCTGCCTTGGAAAAGCAGCCAGCAGAATCAAGGACCTCACGCATGCTAGATATACTTTCTTCCACCTTCTTCCATCAAAAAAAAAGATATAAAGGCCTGACATCATATACCTACCAACTGAAAAACAACTTCTTCCCTGCTGCCTTCAGGCTTTTGAAAGTACCTACCTCGCATTAAGTTGATCTTTCTCTATACCCTAGCTATGACTTTAGCACTACATTCTCCATTCTTTCCTTCTCTACAAATATTTTATATAGTGTGTAAGAAACAATACTTTTCATTGTGTACTAGTACAAGTGACAATAATAAATCAAATCAAATCAAAATCCTCTCTTCTTCAGTAGAACATCTTGATGATGCAACTTGGTGTAGAACAATCAGGTATATAAGGCAAAGGTCAGAAGCTGCTGTTGAGGACTGAGTGAGGGAAAGGAATAGGAGACAAAGGAAGAAATAGAAATGGCGAAAGAGAGAGAGGAATGATGGGACAAATGAGGTAGAAAAAGAAAATGGAGGGCAAGTGAGATCTAGAAAGGGAAGTTATGAGTGAAGTAAGAAGTCTCACAACACCAGGTTAAAATCCAACATGTTTATTTGGTAGCACAAGCTTTCAGAGCGCTGCCCCTTCATCAGTGAGTGAGTCGCTTACCTGATGAAGGACAAACACTCCAAAAGTTTGTGCTATCAAATAAACTTCTTGGATTTTAACCCTGTACAGTGAGACTTTTTATCATACCCACACCAATCCAATGATGGCATCTCCACATCACAATTATGACAGACACAGAGAGAGGAATATGGGAGGGATTGTGAGAAGGAGTTTTCAGAGTACAGTGATGATCTTTTATATAGTGACAAACAGGATCATAAAAGCTAGCAGTTTTGTGCAGTAATGATTGGGAGATCCTGAAACAGGTCTTGTGAATTAGCGATGTGACGATTGTGTGCTTTAAGGTGGAGATGTTTTTGAAATTAGTGATTTATTTGTTGATGGCAACAGTGAATTTAGAGAGGTTGGCAGCATATTTACAAAAAATGCGACAGAGTAGTAGAGGCCATCAGTATTCATGTATGATAAAAGGATGGATCTTACCATGTTGCATATTGTTTTTTGGCATGCACAGTGTCCTTGACCAATTTAGGTGAAAGAATGATGTGCAACAATAAAAATGGAAGTGTACAGAAGTTGGATGGATCTATGAGTGGTTAATTTATTTTTCACATTAAGTTCTAAAACAATTGCAATGCCTTCCAGGTTGCATCAAGTTAAAATTACCAATAATTCAGTATCTACTGTCTTCATGAATGCCTAATTTTTTAACGAAATACACTACAATTGATACTCATGAACTACAAATGTATCTGAAAAATGGCCATTGAGTATTATGTACGATAAATCCATCATTTAAGATGAGGTAAATAGCCTTGACATTACGGCAGCATTTGATCAAATATGGCACTAAGGAGCCCAACGGGCCTTAGGATCTCATCAAGGAATAAAACTGAAGTCAATAAGAATGAGGTGAAGTATTTTCTGTTGGTTGCAGTCATACTAGCACAAAGGAAAATGGTTGTTATTGCTTTTGGAGGTCAGTCATCTCAGCTTCAGGATTTTGCTGCAAGAGTTATTTAGGATAGTGTCCGAGACTCAATCATTTTCATTTGCTTCATCCCTTCTCTTCATCGTTAGCTCAGAAGTTTGCAGGGGAATGCACAACATTCAACACCACTTGTCACTTTTCAGTTATCAAAATAACCCATGCCTGTACGCAGCAACGCCTTGGCCTGGTAAGTGGGAAGTAACATTGTACCATACAAGGGTGGAGTGATGATCATCTCGAACAAGAGAGAATCCAATCATCTCCCCTAGATATTTGGGCATTACCATTGCTGATTTCCCCACCATGAATATTCTGAGGATTATCATTGACCAGAAATTTAATTGGATCAATAAAATGATTTATGTGGTTACACAAGCAGCTCAAAGGTTGGGAACTCTGCAAAGAGTAACTCACCTCTTGACTTCACAAGGCAAAAGTCAAGTGTGCGATGGAACTCCCCCATTTGCTCAGGTGTCAGCTTCAACAGCATTTAAGAAACTCAATATCATTTGGGTCAAAGCAGTCTACTCAATTGGCACCCAATCATCCATCTTAAACAATATCCCATCCATCACTGTCGCACAGTGCCAACTGCATTTACCATCTTTAAGATGCACTGAACCAATTTGACAAGACTCTTTTGACAAAACCTTTCAAACCAACGATTATCAACACACAGAATAAGAGCAGAAGAAATGATTGTCCAATGACCTTATATAATTTTGGGAAATGAATATTATAGAAGATAAACCTCTCTCTCTTTCTCCATTATAATAAAAAGATTCTATCGAAGGCTGCCAGAGTTGAAAAGACACAGAACTGCTTGGGTGCTTTTCTTTGCCAAAAACAATTACTAAGTACAAACCGGGTGCACATTCCTGCAGCTGATAAGCTAGGAATTCGCATCCACATATCTAAAACAAACTGTCTGGAAGATAGCAAGAGGTCCAAAAAAGGGCCAGGAATGGGAGGTAGTTAATAGTGACACTGTACTTTAGTTATTGGACATTTGATTGAGAAGATGTAATTGAATGCATGATTGGCATGAGATATCCATTAACCTTAGAGATAAGAGATGTGATTTTACCATCCATTTACACCATGGTCCCGCTGCAGCAAAGTCAGAGAATTTGGCAGTAAGCCAAATCTCCATTCACTGCAGCGGAGTGGGAAAACCCCACTGGCATGAACAGTCGGAAATATAAATGAGCATCCAGAAAGGGAAAATCACATTGGACAGGGACAAGGGCTTAATAAGAAGCCATCGGTACCATGAGCGACAGAAATTAAACCACATTGCCTCTACAGTCTGTGTCTTCGATCTGGCTAAGTAAACTGCCCTCACCTTCTATGGGAAGTATGTCTACTTAATTTGATTATAAGCTGTAGTTGAATTATCACTCTTTCATTTCTCAATTAGTTCTTGTAATTCCCCATATCTCAGAGTGATCTGTGATTCTTAATTAAATGTTACAAGATGCAATGAAACACCATCACCTGCAAGTTCCTCTCCAAGTCATATGCTTCTTGATTTGGAAATACACTGCTGGGTCAAAATCCAGGAACTATTTCTCTGGTAGCACTGGGGATGTGCCTACACCACATGTACTCAGCGGTTCAAGAAAGCAGCTCAACACCATCTTCTGAAGGCTAATTAGAGATGGGCAAATGATAGCCAATCTTAATGACAAAATAAAAAAATAAATCATCAAAACAGATAATCACAAAATGTTATCAGTAACTTGAAGGCAAATTTTGGCCAGAATTTCATGTGGGTGATGAAGGTGTCATCCACTGTAGGGAGGAGCAGTGGGAGCCCTGAGTCGCTTTTCTCTGGAAAGCTTGACTTACCTGGGCAGCATTCAATCACCAACCCACTTATACACTGAGCAAGGTGAAAATCCCTTTCTGGTACTGGGTCCCTTAATTGGGAGTAGTCTGCCCATGGATGGGAACTCACTCTGATAGGCCATAGGCAAACCTGACAAAGTATGCTGAGTGCCCTGCTTGGCACCCCACCTAGCACTGGTTAAATATCAGCTTAAGGATCTCAACTGGCAAATGTGAGAAGGCTGCTGGCAAATCTTTCTGCCTTAGACTTGGACGAAGGTGGGAGGATGGCAAGACCTTGTGCTGTCCTGCATGATCACATGTATCCTCCCCCGCTGACCCCCACCTCCAGATCCGGAATCTGCTGGTGTGGGGGTGGGGGGGAACATTAAATTCTGCCCATTGCATTAATTTATTTGCAATTGAGTGAGAAGAGATGGACTTTAAATTTGGTATTCGTTGAACTTCAGCTTATTTTAATTTCATTTACCATTACAGTGAGGTCAATCTTAACTTGCTGAAACTGATCAGCCCTCTGTCATTTCAAAGGCTTACACTGTTTGCTGAAATACTTGTTTCAGGCATCAGACTCTTTTGCAAATGATGCAAAGTGAAGTGTAATAACAATGCAGACAAATAAACTCCCATGATCTTATCAAAAGATATGCAATTTCATAATAAAATTTCATCCCATTCATTTGTGAGGGGTCCTATAATCTCAGGATTCTTTATAGGTGATCAATGACATTACGTTCACCAGTTCTGCTATTTCATGGATGGAAGATTGTGGGCTGAATTTTGTAGAAGAGGGTGAGGTGCCACCATTCGGGCTAAAAGTTGGAACCGGCCTTGTTTAGGCTGGCAGTGGGACCCAGGATGGCATACTTCCGGCAACGGCCAATTAAGAGGCTAGTGGCTCAGTAGCTTCAGCAGCTATTATAAAGGTTGCAACACCAGGGCGCGGGCATATCAATGGCTGAGCACCCTCAAACGAGGATAAATGTGGTGAGTGGAGACTGAGGCCTGGCAAACAGTGTCTGGCAATCAGGAGAGGTGGTTTGGTCTCTTTGGTTGAGAAAGGATACACTGGCACTGGAGGAGGTGCAGGGGAGATTCACTAGGTTGATTCCAGAGTTGAGAGAGTTGGCTTATGAGGAGAGACTGAGTAGACAGGGGCTATACTCATTGGAATTCAGGAGAATGGGGGGAGATCTTATAAAAACATAAAAGATTATGAAGGGAATGAATAAGATAGAAGCAGAAAGGTTGTTTTCACTGGCTGGTGAAACTAGGACTAGGGGCATGGTCTGAAAATAAGAGGGAGCAGATTTAGGACTGATTTGAGGAGGGACCTCACCCAAAGAGTTGTGAATTTGTGGAATTCCCTGCCCAGTGAAGCAGTTAAGGCTACCTCATTAAATGTTTTTAAAGCAAGGGTAGGTAAATTTTTGAACAGTAAAGGAATTAAGGGTTATGGTGAACAAGCGGGTAGTTGAAGCTAAGTCCATGAAAAGATCAACCATGATCTTACTGAATGGCAGAGTAGGCTTAAGAGGCCAGATGGCCTACTCCTGCTCCTAGTTCTTACGTTTTTATGTTCTTATTGTGCACCAATGCAACTGTTCCCTCTGGGAGCTGTGAGGTACCCATAAATTAGGGTAATCCTTTTTAAATATAATTTTATTCCTTTTTTAGAGTTACAAAACCATTGTGCAGAGTAAGAGTGGATAGGATAAATACTTAATCTGTCACCTTGCTTGCTCCGAAAGCCAATACAAATTTAATTAAATTCAAGGTTTCCAAAAGCGAGGCATGTTAGATCACAGCTGACAAGAGCAGGCATTGTACCTGATCTTGGTCAAGAACGCAAAATATCAAACCACCAATTCACTATACCATCACAGCAGGCAGTTAAGAGTCAATCACATTACCATGGGACTGGAATCACATGTAGGGTAGATTAGGTAAGGGCAGCTGATTCACTTCCCTAAAGGGCATTAGAGAGCCAGATGGGTTTTTTGTAACTGCCATTGGTGAGATTTGAACCCATGTTTCCAAAGCATTAGACCAAGCCTAAATTACTAGCCTAATGACATTCCAACCATTCCACCATAACCCTTAAATTTATCTCTGGTACTTAGTTTTGATCATTTTCATTTGCCTATTTTCTGCTGTTAGTCTGTATTTGGGTTAACTGATATTTAAAAATGTAAAATGCAGGACCATAAAATATGACTTTGGTCCATCTGTTTGTTATGTTGTAAAAATAAAGTTTAAGATATTTTATTGTGATATTTTACTGTTAATATCTTGCTTTTAGCGTCTTTGCATTGACAGCAAGAATTGAACAAAGATTTTTGTACCTCCAAAGAAATCTTTTATTTGTAGAGTCAGAAGGTTACAGAAACATGTACCTTGGCTTGCCCAATGTTACAGACCTTTTAAAAATTTGGCCCTTGAATGTGACATTCAAAAGGCAAGTTAAATATAGAAACTATCTTTTGGAAAATAATTGCTTAAGTGATATTGAGAAGTTATATTTGGAAAGAACAAATTGGATTCCATTGCTCTGAGTTGTAATTCTACTTACACTATTTGACCTTCCTCCCACCTTAGTTCATTTAGTTTTACCAGTGTACCCTTTCAGTCATTTCTCCATTGTGAATTATAATTATGATCTGGAATGTGTTGTCTGAGAGCTTGATTGAAAGCAGGATCAACAGTAACTTTTAAAATACAAAATGAATAAATATTTGAAGGGAAACAGTGCAGAGTTATGGGGAAAGAGAAGCAGAGTGCGAATAAGTGAATAGCTTTCTCTCAGAACTGGCATTGGCACGATAGGTCAAATCTTCTGTGCTGTGTGGTGCTGTGGTGGGGGGCGTGAGCACGTGGAATCTTTTGTGATGAAATGTAGATCCCTCTACAAGTTTTGTATAGCATTTTACAGATGCAGTAATATTGTTTTTGTAAAGATCATTTTTGATTTGGTTTGATTTATTATTGTCACATTCATACACACACTATAGAGATTCAACAAGTCTCTAATGAGGTTTATACATCAACTATTAATCTATATTGGTTTATATTTGAAAAACAATACAGGATTTTGCTATCAAATCTGATTTTAAGATTTTGTATCATGATTTATGAGGCATATTTGATGTGTAAAGAACTGAAAAGAGGGCAATTTCATAAAAAGTGATAATGAATTAAATGCAGTAAGAGTTAACGATTTAAAAATACAAATAAGAACATACATTTTACATTCATATTTTGCCTAAATTCATCAGGAAAACTGTCAGGATGTGATCTCAGTGCTTTCAGCTTTCTATTGTTTTTCACTAGCTAGTCAGAGGCAGCAAATGTCCAATTTTGCAATGTGCAACTTGCTGCTCATTTTAACTCACAATCTCCATTATAAGCTTGGAATTTATACATTCCTTTTAAATGTCAGTAAATCACATGTATCTACCAATATTGAAAAAAGTATGGCATTCTTCCAGTTTCTCTGTCTTCATGGTATCAGTTCTGACAATGCCACCTTCCACACAGAATCAAGAACCCCTACAATAAAAAGGAGGCCATTTCACCTATCAAGCCTGCACTGACAACAATCCCACCAAGGCCCTATCTCCATAACCCCAGTATTTATCCTGCTAATTCCCCTGACACTAAGGGGCAATTTTGTGTGGTCAATCAACCTAACCCACACATCTTTGGACTGTAGTGGGTAATTGGGGCACCCGGAGGAAACCCATACAGATACAGGGAGAATCTGCAAATTCTACATTGTCAGTGACCAGAGGCTAGTATTGAACCTGGGACCCTGGTGCTGTGAGGCAGCAGTGCTAACCACTGTGCCACCTTGATGCCCCTGGAAACATACTAGTGCTTCTAATATGTCTTCCTTTTCTCTTAACAGAGGACTGTGCTTTGGGAGTGGAAACATAGGAAGATATAGTTAAACTCAAAAATGTTATTACTGCTCAATAATGTTTTATTACTGTTTTATGTTTCAGGCAAATATTTATATGTACTGCTGTAAAAATCTAATTTGTGGTATATATGTTTTAAAATATAACTTTTAGTTTTAGGAATTAAAGTTTTAACTGCAAATGAATGGGAACATCTGATTGAGAAGCTGATAAGGAACCCTGTAATAAATGCAAATCAAACTAGCTTCGGGTTAATTACACTGAAAAAGTAGCCTGTGTCTGTCTTGTGTCTTGCAAGGTTACAGTTGACAGTAAAACAACTTGAAAAATGAATGATTCATTTCAAAGCTTGAAATAGGGCCCACAAAACCATAGAGAGAGATTAGTTAAATTGTTTAGAAATGTAGGCCAAGATTCTTCCAAAAAAACTCCAAGTGCCAAATGTGCATGGAAACTGGAGTAACTCCCGCTGACTTTTTTTAGGAAGATTTTCAGAATGAATTTCACACACAAGTGTGCCCTCGCGAGATTCACTCTGAAAATCAGGGGGTGGACCCTATGCCTGCTGGAGAGACTGAAATCAGCGCGCTGAGCAGGCCACTACAGAGATCAGTGCACACACAGTAGCCCTGCACTGCTGGTCTCTCAATTATTGGCCAGCCCCGCAACACCATATTGCTGCCCCTCTGAACCGCCACTCCCCGATTGCTGGCCCCGCCGGACCTCTCTGGACATCAGCCCAGAGCATGTCACGTTGCCATAGAGAAAGTGATTCAGAGCTGGAGTTTTGGTCAGAAGTTTCTTTGGTTTAATTCATTTGACAGAAGTAGGCAGTATAGCTTGGGCACCATGACCTCTTATTGTATAATAATCTTTGATGTGACACCTTGTCAAACACCTTCTGGAAATCTAACAATAGCTTGTTTATTGATGTCTTTTCTTTTAATCCACAGATGATTTGGTCCGCCTTGTTGTCCAACAAGGGGCATACATGCGGTGGGTCATGCGAGGGCTGCTCTTGGATGTTGCTTCAAGAGTTGCCTAGTGCTTCACGTCGTTAGTGTACGCTTAAACTGGACCATCTGACAGGCAACATGACTATTGCTGTGATGTGCAGATACATGGGTTTGGGCCTGTGTCTGTGGGAGTTAGCACATTCTTCCCATGCTTGCGTGGGTTTTCTCCAGTGCTCCGGTTTCCTCCCACACCTCAAAAATGTGCTCTTAGGCTGATTGGTGTTAACAAATTATCCCTAAATTAGTCCTTCCTCAATCTTTCCCAATGGGTGTAGGCAAAGGTCATTGGTAGAAGAGGGCACTTACAATGTTAAAATGGCGGCACGGGCTCGTTGGGCCAAAAGGCCTGTTTCCCACGCTGTGTCGTTCTTCGTTTTGTTTTTTTAGCACATACATAGATTCCTCTTTATCCACATATCTTGCTACTTCCTCCAAAAACTCTAATAAATTGGTACTTATCTTTCACAAAACTACATTGTCTCTGTCTAATTGCATTGAAATTTTCTAAGTGCCCTATTACAACCTCCTTAATAATAGATTCCAGCAATTTCACAATGACAAATGTTAAGGTAACTGGCTTGTAATTTCCTGCTTTCTGTCTCCCTCTTTTCTTGAATAGAGGAGTCACATTTACTATTTTCCAATCGGTAGGACACTTCCAGAATCTAGGACATTTTGGAATATTTTACTATCTCAGCAGCAATTTCTTTTAATGTTCTAAGACCCTAGGATGAAATCCATCAGGACTTGGGGATTTGTCACTCTTAGTTCTAATCATTTTCTTAGTACTCTTTCCCTGGTGATAATACATTTTTTTAAGTTTCTTCCTTCCAACTGTTGATTCACTGTTCTGGGATGTTATTTGCATCCTCTATTGTGAAGATAGACGCAAAGGAGCAGATTCTCTGTGCCCCCACAGTGGCGGGAGGCAGTCCACCATTGGTCAGCAGCAGGATCTTCTGGTCCCACCCCTTTCAATGGAATTTCCCAATGAATCCATTCCCTATCACCAGGAACTCTTAGTGGGGGGCCTGCTGTTGGCAGGACCAGAAGATTCTGTCTACAAGAACTGCCGGAAAATTTCTGGCCAAAATATCTGTGCAACTCATCTGACATTTTCTTATTTTTCATTAATATTCCCCCATCCTAACTCTCTAGAGGATAAATGTTAACTTTTTTCATTTCTAAATACCTGGAGAAACTCTTTGCTAATCTGTTTTTATATTTCCAATCATGATGTGGAAATACCAGCATTGGACTGGGATAAAACAGAAAGAAATCCCACCACACCAGTTTAAAGTCCAAACATGTTTATTTGTAGCAAAAACAGCAAGCTTTCAGGACAGTCTATTCCTTCGTCTGGTGGCTGGGAGTTCTGATCGTAAAATCAATACAAAGACACAAACTCAATTTATATGCATAATGATTGCATTGAGAGTCTTTACAACTAATCAATTCTTAAAGGTACAGACAATGTGAGTGGAAAGAGCTTTAAGCACAGGTTGAAGAGATGTATATTATTTCCAAACAGAAAGTTAGTGAGATTTTGCATGTCCAGGCAAGTTGTGACGGTTACAGATAGTGTGACATGAACCCAGGGACCAAATTTGCACCTCACTATGCCAACATCTTCACGCACAGGTTTGAACGAGACTTTTTCATCACACAGGATTTTCAACCGATGATATACACGAGATACATCAATGACATTTTCTTTCTTTGGACTCATGGCGAACAATCACTGAAACAAGTATATGATGACATCAACAAGTTCCATCCCACCACCAAACTCACCATAGACTACTCTCTAAAATTGGTTACATTCTTGGACACAAGCATCTCCATTAAGAACAGTCACCTCAGCACTTTTCTGTACCGCAAGCTCATAGATAACCTCATAATGCTACATTTCTCCAGCTTCCACCCTAAACACAGTAAAGAAGTCATCCCCTGTGGACAAGTCCTCTGTATACACAGGATCTGCTCAGATGAGGAGGATCGCAAGAGATACCTCCAGACACTGAAAGATACCCTCATAAGAACAAGATATGGCTCTTGACTCATCAATCGACAGTTTCGACGCACTACAGCCAAAAACCACACCGATCTCCTCAGAAGATGAACATGGGACATGGAGGACAGCGTACTCTTCGTCGTCCAGTACTTTCCCTGAGCAAAGAGGCTACGATATCTTCTCCAGAGTCTTCAAAATCTCATTGATGAAGACAACCATCTTGCCAAGGTCATCCCCATACCCCACTTCTTGCCTTCAAACAACCCCACAACCTCAAACAGACCATTGTTCGCAGCAAACTACCCAGACTTCAGAAGAACAATGACCACGACACCATACAACCCTGCCACAGCAACCCCTGTAAGACGCATCGGATCATCGATAAAGATGCCATTGTCTCACATGAGAACACCATCCACCAGGTACACGGTACATACTCTTACAACTTGGCCAACATTGTCTACCTGATACGCTGCAGGAAAGGATGTCCCAAGGCATGGTGCGTTAGGGAGACATTACGACAACGGATGAATGAACACTACTCGACATTTACCAGGTAAGACTGTTCTTTTCCTGTTGGGGAACATTTCAGCAGCCGTGGGCATTCAGCCTCTGATCTTCAGGTGGGCGTTCTCCAATGTGGCCTTTAGAACACACAACAGCACAGAGTCACTGAGCAGAAATTGATAGCCAAGTTCCGCACACATGAAAACGGCCTCAATCAGGATCTTGGGTTCATGTCACACTACCTGCTTCCCCCACAACTTGCCTGGACTTGCAAAATCTCACTAACTTTCTTGTCTGGAAGCAATTAGGGGGTTAGCCTATGAGGAGAGATTGAGTAGACTATGTTTGTACTCATTGGAGTCTGGAAGGCTGAGAGGGGATCTTATAAGATAATGAAGGGGATGGATAGGATAGAGGTAGAGAGATTCTTCCCGCTTAGAAAGGATTGCAGGGCTAGAGCACAAAACCTCAAAATAAGGAGGAGGCAGTTTAGATTGGAGTTGAGGAGGAACTTCTTCATTCAAAGGGTGGTGAATCTTTGGAATTCTCTGCCTGTTGAAGTGGTGGAGGCTTCCTTGTTGAATATATTTAAGTCACGGGTAGATAGGTTTCTGATAGACAAGGGAATTCAGGGTTATGGGGAGAAAGCGGGAAAGTGAAACTGATCCACTTCAGATCAGCCATGATCTTATTGAATGGTGAGGCAGGCGCGAGGGGCTAGATGGCCTATTCTTGCTCCTATTTCTCATGTTATGTTCTGAATACACATCTCTTTAACCTGTGCTTAAAGCTCTCTCCATTCACATTGTCTGTACCTTTAAGAATTGATTAGTTGTAAAGACTCACATTCCAATCATTATGCACGTAAATTGAGTTTGTGTCTTTGTGTCCTTTTTATGATCAGAACTCCCAGCCACCAGACGAAAGGACAGACTGTCCCAAAAGCTTTCTGTTTTTGCCACAAATAAACCTGTTTGGACTTTAAACTGGTGTTGTGGGATTTCTTTCTGTTTATATTTCTATTCAGTTTCTTTCATACTCTAATATCCCCCTCCATATTAGTCTTTCAGTCAATCTGTGCTGTTCTAAATAATCTTCTACCTGCTACTCACTTCTGTGGAATTTTATGCCTTTTCTTTCAAGTTGATGCTATCTTTAACTTATTTAGTTAACCAATGATGGTACTCCCCTCCCTTACAGCCTGTACCTCTCACTGGAATGTATCATTTCTGATTATTCTGAAACACCTCTTTAAATATCTGCCATTGTACCTTTACTGACCTATCCCTTAACCTAGTTTCCCAGTCCACTTCAGCAAGCTCTGTCTTCATGGCCTCATAATTGCCCTATTTAAGTTTAAAACACTTATTTATAGAATCCCTACAGTGCAGAGGGTTACAGATGAGGACAGTCTTAACAGGGATCTTGGCTTCATGTTGCACTATCTGTAACCCCCATGACTTGCCCGAGTTAGCAAAAAACGTCACTTACTGTGCTGTCTGGAGACAACACACATCTCTTTAACCTGTGCTCAGTGCTCCTTCCACTCACATTGTTAGCCACTTTAAGACTTGAATAGCAGGTTAGGTGTAAAGATTTGCATTCTAATCAGTAATCTTTAAACAGTCTGTGCTGGTATGTGTGCTTTTGGAGACCAGAACACTTCATTCACCTGATGAAGGCCATAGGTCGAAAGCTTGTGAGTTTACTACCAAATAAATCGGTTGGACTTAAACCTGATGTTGTCAGACTTCTGACTGTGTTTACCCCAGTCCAATGCCGGCATGTCCACATCATGACTGTGGAGGAAACCAGAGCACCTGGAGGAAACCCACACAGACACAGGGGAAATATGCAAACTCCATACAGATAGTGATCCGAGACCAGAATTGAACCTGGGTCCCTGGTGCTGTAAGGCAGCAGTGCCAACAAGTGTACCACTGTACTGCCATTTAAGCATGATGCCACCACTGAATATATCTTCCACTTCTATTTTTAGCATTCTGGAGAGACCATTCTTGCTATGAAAACCTGTTTCATTTATCAAGCATCTCCAACATTCCCTACCCTTTCCACAGCAACTTTCTAGGCAAGCAATAAGACATAACACCAACCCTTTCACCTTCTCTCTTCCCAACATTCAGGGTTTAGAAACACCTTCCACATGCCCAGCAACAAACCATCAAAGCTGCTATATTCTCATATATAATTCTCATTCTCACACATCTCACATTCCACTCAGATTTATAATCTGCAGTATGTGTCAGCATACAACTGTTACTTTCCATCTTTTGCCTGCTCATCTTATCCTTTTGTCTTCTTCCTTTCAGTTAGCAAGGAGGTACAACCTGGCCAGTCAGTAGAGGAACTCCAAGAAGAATGATGAAGACATGGCAATGACTCTTAATTCATATGTTCAACCACCAGTTCAGATACTTTAGAGGACAGAGCAGAGGTGGGATCAATATGTGGTGAGATAGAAGGCATGAGTGTGCTGGAGCCTGGATAAGGGTAGCCCAGGTACAGTTCTCCAGAATTCAAAGGCATTTCATAAGATTGCTGATGTTTCACTTGCTGATGATGTTGCTGAAGTCACACCACTAGTTGGTAATGCTATTGATATTGTCTCACTTGTTGGTGATCTTTACTACTTTTCCAACTTGAGTATATGTCTGCATTTAGCTTTATGCCAGTTTTCCTGGTCTTCTCCATGGCTTCATATAAATGAGAGTCACAGGGGTAATTTTGGCAGACCAGAAATTGGACGATGTGAAGAACCGTTGACCTCGGGCTGGATTTTCTGGTTTTGAGGCGAGCATGATGGGAAGATCCCTCCCATGATCTCTTCCATTGACATCACGGATCTAGATATTCTCACTGGGCTGACTTCTCCTTCATATCTCTTGTGTGTCTCACCTTTCTGCATCCTGGATCAGTCAGGCAAAAAGGTAGATATAGAAATTTGTACTGTTAAAATAGTGTGTTGAATGTTATCAATAACACAGATTGCTTATCAAGCTCAATATTCCAGCAACTATTTCTGATATCATACTTGCTGAAAAGTGTTGCCACTGCCAGGGCTGGAATCGGATAGCAAATACTTCTTATTGCTTGATTAAGATCTTTGAGATCCAAACAAATTTGTAGATATCCATGTGACTTCCCTTTCACAAAGACGGAATTCACCCAATCTGAAGTTTGTGTGACTCTGGTAAACACTTCCTTTTTTTTCAATTTCTTGGATCTCTCTTTCAAACTGTCTTTTTAACTCTATTGGTAAGTTTCTCTGGATCAATAATGATGCGATGTTTGAAATCTTCAGAGCATTCCACTGTCTCATCAGAAAAATCTTGATTTTTTTGGATGAGATCTTCATTGCCTCCTCCTCTGATTTGGATTGTGCCTAGCTGTCAAGTTTCAGTTTCCCCATAAGCATGATGCTGCTCAAATCCTGACTAGCTCCTTTTGGGTAACCATTTTTTTTTTTGATTTTTCATGAGAAATTTTCTGGTATTGTATGAGCAGGATGATGTTACTTTGTGCTCCAGTATCAAGCTTCAGCTTTAAATATATGGCTGTGAATTTATTCCTCACTGTCTTCCTGATCTGAACGGTTATGTGAATTGTTTTCTCTGACAACTATCACATGTAGAAATTTCATGCCGTTTTATAATTTCTGTGTCTATTATATTCTCATATACATCTTGTTCCAAGATATGGATGTTTTGGATTCTTTACTTTTTCATTGGAGCTGTTGCTTTGCCACTGGCAACTCTTTTACCACCATGTTTCTTTGTTCTGCACATCTGTTCTCAATGATTTGACTTTCCACAAGTTCAGCAGTTTGATTTGTATGAGGGACCCATGCAAGAGTGAACTCACATGGTCATCCATAGCTTTTGCACATCTTTCTTGATATGTTGTGCATTTTTTTGTGCTGGTTCACTGCATTTACACTGCTGCCTTTCCCCAGACTTAACTAAAAGTTATCAGTTTGGATAGTCAGCATCTTCATCTGATTACTCCAGGCTTCACGTACCCCAGCAGTGTCAACAGCCTGCAATGTTGTGAGCTTGTCTTTTATAATCAAAGCTTTTTTCCACATCAGGATGTAAAGAGGCCCAAATGAGCTGATTTATCAGCCTTTCATCTGTTCTTTGAATTTACAATTGTTTTCTTCACTCTCAATCTCATTAAGATATTGTTAACAGGCACATCTGGTTCTTGCCTCAGACTTTGAGATTTATATCAGTGGATCTGACGGTCTGTCTTTGGAGATGTGTGGTGACTTTTTCAATAACATTGAGCTTTTACCATCATCCTCAATAATCTTCCAGCTATTAAACAAATTTATATTTCTCATCTGCCACAAAAACATATAGTTGACCTTTTCTTCTTCACTCATTCCCTTTAGAAAACAGATGATTGTCAATCTGCATTTACATTTAAACATCTTAAATACCACAATAACATCCTTAACCTCTCAATTCATACTGAGGTGAAATGGCAGCCATTTCATTGTTGTGCAGTTTATTTTGTTTCTCTCTTGCACTAATTCAGGCTGATTTTTCTCTATTTAATTCCACAAACAATGGATCCGATCTGAGCTCAGCAGTCCTGCAACATCCAGCTGTGAATGGCATTGGACAATTAAACAGCTCAATGGAGGAAGAGGATCTGCAACTATCCCTGAATTCAATGATGGGGGTGCCCAGTACATCAGTGCACAAGATAAGCCTGAAGAGTTTGTTACAATCTTCAGTCAAAAATGCCAAGTGGATGATCAATATCAGCCTCCTCCAGAGATCCCCAGCATCGCAGACAGCAGTCTTCGGCCAATTCGAGTCACTCGTTACCGAAAAGTGGCTCAAGATACTGCATTCTGCGAAGACTATAGGCCCAACAATATTTTGGCAAGATGACTGAAGATTTGCATTCCAGAACTTGCAGTGCCCTTAGTCAAGCTATTCAAGTACAGCTACAACACTGGCATGTATCTAGCAATGTGGAAAATGGCACAGGTATGTCCCATACACAAAAGGAATAAATCCAACCCATGCAATTATCACCCAGCATCCACTCTTAATCATCAGTAAAGTGATGGAAAGGGTCATTAATAGTGTTGTCAATTGGCACCTGTTTAGCAATAACCAGCTCAATGATGTTCAGTTGATGTTTCTGAACTCATTACAGACTTGGTTCTAACATGGACAAAGGTGAACTTCAGAGATGAGATGAAAGTGACTGCATGCAAGGCAGCATTTGACCAAGCTTGGCATCAAGGAGCCCTAGCAAAACTGGAGTGAATGGGAGTCAGAGAGAAAACTCTCCACTGGTTGGAGTCATACCAAGCACAAGAAAGATGGTTGAGGTTGATGGAGATCAGTTTTCTCAGTTCAGGGTAGTGCAGGAGATCTTCAGGGTAGTGTCCTAGGCCTAACTATCTTCAACTGCTACAATTACCTCCCCTTTCACCATAAATTCAGAAGCAAGATGTTCACTGATAATTGTGCAATGCTCACCACCTTTTGCAACTCTTTGGATACTGAAACAGTCCACATTAAAACATAGCAAGATCTGGACAATATCCTGGTTTGGGTTGACAAGTGGCAAGTAACATTTACGCCATATAAGTGCCAGGCAATGACCATCTTCAACAAGAGAGAATCTAGCCACCTTACCTTGACATTTAATGGTATTACCATCACTGAATTCCCATATCAACATCCTAAGGAATTATTTTTGACCAAAATTTTAACTGGATTTGATATACAAATACTGTGTGACTATAAAAGCACATCAGAGGCTAGGAATCCTGCAACAGATAAGTCATTCCTGACTTCTCAAAGTACAAGTCAGGATAATACTGGAATACTTTCATCTTACCTGGATGAACGTAGCTCCAATAACACTCAAGAATCTTGATAACACCACGGACAAAGCAGCCTACTTGATTGGCACTTTATTCACAAACTTTCATTTCTTCCTTTACTGATGCACAAGTAGTATGTGCTGATGACACAAAGATAGGTAGGAAATTAAGCTGTGATGAGGACACAAAACAGCTGTGAAAGATATGGATTAGTTGAGTGAGTGAGCAAATATCTGACAAATAGATGATAAAAATGTGAAAATGTCCATTTTGGCAGGATGGATAAAAACATTTTCTAAATGCTGGAATATGGCGGAGCTCTGAGGTGCAGATGGATCTAGGTGTCTGGTGCATGCAAAGGCTAGTATGCAGGTAGAGCAAGTAATAGAATGTTGTCATTTGGTTTGAGGGGAATTGAATACAAGAGTAGGGAGGATACACTTCCATTGTATAGGGGCACTAGTGACACCACAAGGGCAATCCTTGGACGTCGTTACACTGTTAGTAGATCAGTCCAGTGCTGGAGATAACCTGCAGGCCTAAAAATCCACTTCGCACCCGGCGCCAACCCGCTTGTAAGTGTTCCAGCCTCCTCTTAATGGCACAAACCGTATCGTGTCCGAAAAGGACTCAAGTCCAGTTAACATATTTAAAGTAGTTTTTAAGTATGCATAGCCTATTTAAGTCGGCTGCATAGAATTCACAGGCTTTTAAGGTGATATGAATCAATACTGTCTACACCAGTGGAGTCCTGCAGCAGTGGACATGCCAAGGGGCTCTGTTTAATGTGGGTAAGTGGGAAGTTATCCATTTTGGCTGAAAAAAAATAGAAAGGCAAATGGCAAGCAGATTCAAAATGCATCTTAGAGGGGGATCTGGGTGTCTTTGTTCGTGAATTACAGAAAGTTAGGATGCAGGTGCAGCATATAATAAAAAAGGCAAATGGAATATTGGATTCATTGCAAAAGAACTGGAATATAAAGAAGTGGCTTGTTTCAGTTGTTTAGGGTGTTGGTGAGACCACATCTGGAGTTTTGGTCTTCTTATTTGAGGAAGGATGTGGTGGTATTGGAGGCAGTTCAGAGGAGGTTCACCAGATCAATTCCAGGATGAAAAGGTTGATGTATGAGGAGAGGTTAAATAGTTTGAGTTTATACTCTGTAGTGTTTACAAGGACAGGAGGGGATCTGATTGATGTATATAAAATACTAAAAGAGATGAATAAAGTAGATCAAACGTTTCCTCCTGTGGTGTAATCTAGAACAAGAGGTCACAGGTTGAGGGGCAGTAGATTTAAAACTGAAGTGAAGAGGAACTACTTCTTGCAGAGACTGGTGAATTTATGGAACTTGCTGCCCCGTAGCACAGTATATTTCAGAATCATTAAATGGTTAAGAAGATGGATATACTTCTGATTTTTTTAAAAAACAGTTAAAGGATATTGGGAAACAGGTGGGGAGATGGATTTCAAACGAAGGGATCTGCCATTATCTGAAATGATTGGCGAAGCAAGCTCAAAGGACTGAACTGCCTATTTCTGCTCCTAGTTCCAATGTTCCTATGAAACCTACGAGATCCTGAGGGAATCTGATTTGATATGTCACATGTATTGACAAATGTATGAATATTTGTATCTATGAATATTTTTAAGGCAGAGGTGGATTGATTCTAGGGTAAGCAAAGGGCCAGTAGGTTATCGTGGATAGGCAGGATATAGATCTGACGTTACTCTCAGATCTGCCATGATCTTAAGAGATGTAGCAGGCGTTTGGGGCTGAATGGCTCATTCCTGCTCCTTGTTCATATGCCTCATCTGCAAGATGTGACGCAGAACTCATCAAGAGTCCTTTGACAGCAACTTCCAAATCCACAATACTATCTAAAAGGACAAAAACAGCAGATACATGGAACACCAATGAGGAGTTCTCACTGAGCCACTCACCATCCCACCCTGGAAATATATCGCTGTTCCTTTACTGTTTTTCAGTCAATATCTTTGAACTCCCTCCATATCAGCATTATGAGTGCACTGACACCACAGGCAGCACACTACCACTTGAAGGGCAATTAAAGATGGGTTAAAAAATGCTGGCCAGCAAAACCAACATACTTTGAATTAACTAGACATTGCAATTATATTAGTTTAAAATAGGAACATAGAAGCAGGAGTAGATCATTCTGCCTGAAAACCTCCCTGGATTTATTTATGGACACTTGCTACTGCTATGTTGTGACTTGTAGCTTCCCAGAATAAATGCTGAAGCTTCATTAAATGTATTTCTGGCAATGTATGTACCATGTGGTGTGTTCTGATACATTGTTAGTTTTTGGGGATCGGACAGAAAGGGGACATGTCCCCTTTTCTTTGTGCTCTGCCACTTTTAGTTCACGTCCAATCCTTGTTGCCCTGTTAGTTTGATACTAGCCTGTCATGCAGAGAGTGGTGTGGCATTCTGGATGTTTAGATGTACATATATATATATGAAGTTATAGTTCCTAAATCATATTAGAATAATAACTGTCACCAAGCTGAAATGTTAACGATTTTTTTCACCACAGATGCTTTCTGTTGAGCCGTTCCAACACATGTTTGTATTGCAGCTTTCAAGCACCAGTAGTATTTTGCATTTGTATTTCTGGAGATATTGCGCAAAGGTAGAGCCAGTAACTTCAGATTACAAACCATCAAGGGAAAAAAAACTTTATTAATCATCAAATAAAAATTGTAACAATTACAGCTACTTGCTTTGCTGAACACTATGTACTCACTACTTAACACATATTTCTATTGAAATTAAATTTAAAACTAAATTAATGCTTTCTAGATTGTAAATATGCTGATTTGAAAATCATTACAAGCTGCGTTATTTAGCCCCATAATTGGACACTGCAAATTACACCTATGCAAATATTCCTCAAATTATTCCCTTTCAGTTAAGTATTTAAGTCTCTTCCTCACCTGATAAGTAATTTGTAAATGCTTTTCCAATAACTTCAAGTAATCTTCCAGTCATAAATACATGTTATATTTCTAAACAATAAATATTTCACAATTGTTCGATGTTTTTACAAGTAATGCATAGGGTTAACATTGTGCTCAATGTACTAGCATTTGCATTATAAAAATTAAACAACTCAGCTTTCAGGTCAAACCTATAACATCAAACATGCAAGTATTGGTCATAAACCAGTGTTTATTAGTACTTGAAATGACTTTTATCCTTTCCATCCCAAGCAAGCCAAAAAATGACTTTAAAAAATAACTTTGTTCTGATTACATTGTGTTTTAAACACTAGTGCCAAACTCCATGATGATATCTGCCTTAACCTTGTCCAAGGCTGCTGACATTAACTATAAGCACACACAAATGTTATCACAAATACATCATCAGCAAAATATTGTAACTGGCTGGCTTGTTGAAGCTGGATTCTGCAGTAAGTCTGAGATGGAAAGGATGACATAACTTGCACATTTGAAGTTCTGATAAAACTCATTTATCTTTTAGCCACCAAAACACTGCAACCGAAAAATTTATCATACTAGCTTCTTTGGCTCCTATACAACTAAATAAATACAAATATCCCAAAAATAGTCAGTGTTTGCTTTACTGTTTATATGGAATCCATCAGATATACAAAGAATAGTTCAACAGCATAGAATGTACAAAGTCACCATCATCTTAAATAAGTTATCTTAAATAGCAGCCAGCACACAATAAAAGTCACTTCAGAGGGCACCGGAATGTAGCTATAAATGTGACATTACAAAGGAAACTGATCAGATTTAAAACAAATTAAGCACAAATGATATTTTTTTGTTTCACCGGTGCACTTCAGAATAAAATTTCCCAATGTACTTTTCAATACTAATTCGATATTTTTATTTGGTAGACAATTACATGGTAAACCTTTTCCGAAACTATCCCAAACTGGAAGTGGAATTTTGTTTTATTTAAATGAAGGTAGGTTTGGCACTTTTATGCTGATATCTCCAATGTTAATATTTCGAGGCATTTCAGGCAGATTCATATTCTTTACTGCTGATACAGCTCTGGCTGGAGCTCCTGCTAGACCAGCCTACATAAAAGTGTAAATTTGAAAAGTAATTAGTCAATGAGTATACAAGCACACAAAATTGAAATTCAGTAATCAATCCTATCAATGAAAAAATGAACTGTTCCATTATTTGCAGAACTGCAAATGTGTGTCCTTTATACATACTTTTAGGGACAAGAATAAAATGTGGAAATGTTTCTGCCAACAACTTCTGAATTGATCTTCAATATTTTTAAAGAATTAAATTCATAATTTCTATTTAGATAATTGAAAATCATGCCTCAGGTATCTAAACAACCCAAAAGATAATAAACTAATTCAGTTATTGCAATAAACGAAGTTTAACTATGCAATTCACTCAATAGCCCAAGAATATTTCTAATGACAATGAACTGAAAAGGTTTCAATTTTGTACTATTTTAAATGGAACCATGGGATATCTTAATATTTTTGGCTATTTCGACAAAATAGAAACTGTTACATGACTTTGTAGCAGTTTTATTATTGACAAAGGTGATTGCTTACTTAAAAGAGTTGGAACATTTTATTCTAAACCTTCTCTGATCTATAAGATGAAATTACTATGATTGTGTCTATCTGCAAATAAGGAAAAAATCCTTTACGTTTAAGTTATGATTTGGAATACATTGCTTGGAGATGGTAAAAGCAGATTCACAAATTACTTGTTTGTTCTGGTGCAGAAGAATTGCTGTTCAGCCCATCATGTCTATAAAAGCTTTTCAACTGAGCATTATGACTTACTGCCACCTTCCGTCTTTTTCTTTTTGCTGTGCATATTGTTTCCATTCAAAAATTAATTTAATGCCTTCCGGAATGCCTCAATGGACCCTGCCTGCACCAGATCTAGAGAGTATGTTCCAGACCCGAATCACTTGTTTGAAATTTTTTCTCACATCTCATTTACTTTTTTTGCAAATCATTTTAAATTTATGCACTCTCGTTCTCAATTCTTTTATGAGTGGAAACAGTTTCTCCCTATCTACTCTGTTTAGATCCCTCATGATTTTGAGCACCATTATCAAAATCTTCTTGAAGTTCTCCTCTCTAAGGACAGCAATTCCTACCTCTCCAACCTATCCTCAACTCCAATCTATTCTCATCCCTGGAAACTTTCTTGTCATCTTCTTCTGGACTATTTCCAATGTACTCACAACCTTCCTATCATGTGATATCCAGAATACAAAATAGGATATTAAGCCAAAAAGCAAAAACACACTTACATTTATATGGCAACTTTCATGACCTAATAACATCCCAAAGCACTTTACAGTCAACTTAGTTTTTAAAAAACAAATGTAACGTAGGGAAACAGAACAGCCGATTTACGCTCCCAAGGTCCTTTGAAAAGTAATGATTTAATGACCATACAATCTGTTTTACTGTTGGTTGAGGGATAAATATTGACCGTGATTCTGGGGAGAACTTGCTGCTCCTGTACAGAATTCTTTTATGGGATTGCTTACATGTACACAGGGCAGAGAAGACCTTGGTTTAATATCTGATCTGAAAGGCAGCTCCTCAGAGTACAACCTTGCACCAGTGCTAACACTGGTCTAAAACTGACATCTTTAGAAAAACATAGGTCCTGCTTCTGGATTTTACTTTATCCCTATTTTTTCCACTAGGAAAATACTACTGGCATTGAATGGTTACAATGTTTTTATTTTTAAACAGATCAATGTCACCTTTGGCTACAATCAAAAGCATTCTCCCAGTTTTGCACTGTAACTTTAATTCAAGATTAGTGGAAACCCAGATTGTTCCTCAAGTTTACATTGACCTTGAATGGGATATCATAGAAACCCCATCAAAATTCCATCAATTTGCACTGTTCCAACAATAACCACTGACTGATTTATTTCATACAAATCTATCCTACCATGGGTTTATCAGAGATAAAAGTGAATATCTCTGAAGTAGCAGTGTATCTCTATAGGAAATTAACTAAAGATGGTCAAAACTCACTAAATAGATATCTAACTGATGTCATTATACGCAAAAGGAAATATTCTTGGGCTATTCATTATTTTGTTCAATTGGAGGCAGAATTTCACAATGCTATCTTCAATCATAGCCCAGTGAAGGCCAATTTTGTTCTTTCCTCTATTTATCACAGCCTCAAGTAAAGCTTCATCTTTATTCAAAGGTAACTCTAACCTGACTATCTTTGGTTCTATGATTCCAAATGGCAATATTTTGTCAACTGCTGGAATCAATCAAGTTATCCTGAGTAAAACTGAAGGTTAAGTAGTAACTTTAAACCTGTCAGTTCTTTAAGTTGTAAGAAAATTCTGAGGACCAATTTATATTAACCAGAAATCATGGAAAATATGGCTAGCAGTTACAAGCATCACCTTTAGGTATGCATTCACTTGTCTGACAGGATTTTATGACAAAAGGGCACAATTCAGAACATCAGATGCTGATAGACTTTTGTATATTTCCAGCATTTTCTGCTTTTCATGCAGAACACACTTCTAAGTTAGAGTATTCTAAATCCACCTTGGAAGAAGTCCAACCATATGACCAAAAATAAATAGAAAAAAGCAAAACAAAGTAACCTAGACCCCCAGTTGAAGGCAATTTTTAAAGACACATTTGAACAACTTCACAATACATAAAAAAAGTTTTCCCACAAAATACCCTACTTTACATATTCATTCACTTTAACATTTTTTTAAAGTCATGCACTGAAAGTTAAGTAGACAAAGAATTATCACCGGGCAGGCTCATGCAGTGTTCAAGCAACAGAGTTACCAACAGCTTTAACCATTCTAGTAATTCATCTGTAATAAGAGTTCATCCAAAGGCAGAGCAAGCAATGCATAGAACTAATGCTTTACTCACAGCAAATGAAAATACACTGAAAAATCCTTTAGAAAAATATCAGGCTCAAAATTAGAGAACACACCAGATAATTAGTACACAGGGTTGATGGAATTACTCAAATGGTCTTTATGCAAATTATCAATGTTACAAATTAAAACTAGATCAATACATTAACATTAAAATGATTGCACAGAGAACATACACAAAAGGGTGACATTATGGAATGTATGAGGAGGGTTACACTATAAAATGTATGAAGGAATTAAAAAATAAAATGAAGTAAATTGAATACAATTACTTGAATGAAAATTTAGATGACATAGCTCACTGAAGATATAATTGACAGAAGAAGAATGATTTATAAATATCAGGTGGATTCAAAGGAAGTTTCACAGCTTGAAAGCAATAAAAATTATAAGGAAGAAATCATTAGATGACAAGCAGGCTTTTATTGGAATTAATAATGCAGCATTTTACCACCTGAATTGATTTTAATCAAAATTATAGATGGGGAGAAAGCATTGTTAAAAATTTTTCCAATCTCTTCTAATTTTCTTAGGGGACAACTATTAGATAATGAATGGATGAAACTCTTGACAGCTGAGAAAGTTTCATGTTGCTAGCCTGATGATACACTCTACAGTTGTATTGTATGCATGCAGCTACTAGAAAGAGAAAACAAAATGAAGTCTGCAGGTAGAACAAAATGGGGAGAAAGCTATAGGAAGAATTAGGGTCATCTTAAAAATTTAGCATCCCTACCAAGAAGCTTATGATAAGAAGCTATCTTCCCATGGTTACCCCACAAGTGGCCCATTACTGTGATGACATCATTTTGCTTTCTAGTTGTGAACAACAAGAAAAAGAACTGTGGTGGGCCATTTAAAGGCTGCAGTACCTGAGAGATTATAGTAACAGTATCTATCTGTCCTGTCTGGGAGACTGAAGGATAAAGGTCTGTAAGAGAGAAGAATGGAAATAGCTAGAAAGGTCACAAGTCTTGGAAAGTGAAGAATGATTTCAAGACCATTGATGGGGACAAAACGTATTTTTTGTTGTTACACACAAATTGTGGAGAATGAACTGCTCTAGCACAATCTGAAACTCGTTTCCCTCAATAAAAAAGCATTGTTTAATGCTGGGCTATGATTTCAATTCCCCTAATACCTCATCCAAGAAGAAATTTTTTTTGAAATGTGACCCAGACAATGCCAATTGATTATTCATCTAGAATGACATTGTCCTTCGTGATGTCCATGCGAACATTTTCAAATTAAAGTCACTGAATAGCAATGAGGAGCAGTAAATATATATCAAAGCCAATTTTAGGATCCATTTAGAAATCGGCTAATGACACAGGCATATTCATTAGGAAATGTCAGGATATCTTTTAACTTCATTCAGCACCTGTGTATATCTTACCAGTGAGTCTGAAACTTGTTGCAATTTTTAAATGCCTGTATACCGCAAGATATTACCTTCAGAATACCCACCCCCAGTTACAGTACACTGTAGCAGAACAAATTATTGGGGAACATATAGGTATATTTAAAAAAATGCTGGATAAGTAGTTGGAGAGGAAAGATAAGTATGTCCAAGTACTAAAATACCAACAAAAAGAATTCAGATTACAATTTCACATTTCTATTCCTTCTCAATGGCTGAATGTCAAGAATTTAAAGTCATCTATTTTCTACCACAAATAAATTACCTGGAGATATTTAATTAAACACTTAAAAATAAACCACTCCAGCTGTTGCATTTTTTTTTGTTCATGTAATAAATAGCAGAAGCACTTCACAATGGGCAGCAAGAATAGGAGTTACTGATTCATTGAAGCCAGAACAAATTTCAGAATATTTTGGTCAATTTGAAAACCTATCCCTTGGACCTAATCACCAAATGAAAGAAGTACTTACTGTGAATGCCCAGTGACTTCCCAAAACAGGAAGCGTATGTAAGAAAATTACCAAGATTTTTAAAAATAAATTTCAATACATCAGTCTCAAAATTACTTAGGTCAATAATCTTACTTACGAAACTCTTGAAACACTCTCAAGCTGCTTTTATATCACAGTCTTAGGACCACCGCCTATAAATGTAGCACTCACCTGTACTAACTTGTTGATAGGGTAGTTGATCTTGTGTAAACTGGTTACACCCATGAATCCTGATGCTTCACATCTTAAAACTGACTATGGTCACTTGGCCAGTATGCATTTGTGAAGTATTAAAGTTTTTACGTTTGTGGAATTTACTGGACTACAACTAAGAATCAATGTTTATAACTACCATTTTCCCAGATTATTCTGAATATTGTTATAAGGAACATCACAGAAAATAGCCTGTAAAATTGATAATCAATCCTAGCACATCAATTAAAAGAGGCAGAGTTTTGTCCAGTGAGCGTGAGGTCAATAAGCACTGAGCACAGGTTAGCAGCTTGAGCTATGTTGTTTGAGCCTTGGTCAGCCCTCTGGGTAGTAATGTTTCCAAATAGCTGGTTGTAAGCAGCTATTTTAGATAAATTCAAGTGCCCATTTTTTCTATTCCAGTCATGTTCTTTTACCATTTTCCTCTCCACTTTTGCTGCAAACTTCTCAAGTTGACTTCATTGCCTTTTTGGCAATGAAGTCAACAACAAACAAATCTCTGAACAACTGTCACTTCCTCTTTCATCAATGAAAGCATCTATTAGGACCTGCTTTCTCTTCCAAAGAAACGGAATAATTTTCAAAGTATAAAAATGTATATCGTATATAGAAGTAATGTCACAATGGCCATTCATACAAAGTAATTTTTGCTATGTGGTTCCTAAAGAAGAGAGCAATTTTCATGAGCCACTGACAGTCTACCATTTAATTACAACTTGATCCTCCCAGTGGAAGCAAAACCAGATTATATTCTCTGAAGAATTTGGTGACTGAAGCAGAGATTATATCAACATTTCAGAATAGGAAAGATAGGTACATGGGTACAGTGCAGGTTCAGTAATTAAGCTTATGGCTCATATGGATAACAAACACCAACATGGACTGTTCCCGCTTGCTGTACGTGGTGGAAGGCAAGGTACTTTTTTGGAGAATAAAATATAGTTTTTCCTCAACGTTGGGCCAATATGCTTCCTTCAACTAATAACACTGACAACAGATCAATCTTTCATTCATCTCATTGCTGTTAATGGTATTTGGTTGTGTGCATATTGACCATCATATTGCCTAAAATCCTAAATGACAGCACTGCGACTGCTTGTGAAGTGGTTGGTATCTCCTCAGGATGTGAAAGGTGTAATGCAAACTTCTTTCTCCATTCTTACGGTGCACGCAAGCCCCTGCTTTAGATTCAGTGCAAAGCATTTGATTTTGCCAAACCCTGCTATTACATTGTAAATGCAGTCTTAATTTGGCATCAGCCTCTGATCAAGAGGAGGTAATCTCACTCTGCTTCACTGCAGGGGAACTTGGGGTCTAATTTGTTGATTTATACTACAAGATCAGCATTGGCACCAAGTGATTTTGATGTTGTATTGGCAAAATGTTTGTAGCATAATGTATTGTTATAAGCATATAGCTTTCTAGTTCAATCAGTATAAGCTGCCATGGAAGTAGATGTCAGGAGTTTATAGACACAGTAAACATCTTATGAAATTTCTGATTTTCTTGTCCTATGACCAGCAAACATTTGACAGTGAAAATTTTGCATGGCTGCAACCTGTTTTCCAAAGCAACCCACTGAAAAAGAAGCTGGTGTACAAATGTAACCTAAAATAAATGTTAAAGAGCTCTGCAGGGTATTAACTCAATTCCATGCAAGCTAATGCTTTTAAGTAAAGTTAAACTACAATCTTCAAATAATGTACATTTGTTAAATGACAAAGCTTTCAAGCAGCTAACTTGTGAAGTTTAGTGTAGAGAAAATGCAAAACTTAGATAATTATGCAGTAGTTTCCCAAAGATCACAAATTACAGAATGACTAGCATTCTGATATCCTCTCTATTTCTTCTATATTTTGTCTCTATACTTCAAACAAATTGATGTCATTCTATAGAACCATTTCCTAGGCCAAGAATTTCAGCTGTGTGCTGGTTTGAACTATTTGGGAGGTAACATAATAATATCAGTATATAATTTCCATATGAAATTTATCTTCTTCTACCACTAAGTTTAAAAAAAAACTTCCTGTATGGTCATGGGAAAACTCCTTTTAAAAACAAACACATTCTAGAACTTAATTTTAATGGACATTGAACCAGATTGAATAATTCAATTAATTCTCCATGCTTCAGGACATCTGCTTACTCCCATGTGAACAGCAGCAGCCAGGATACATCAATAAACAAATGATGCTCACCATTACAATAACTAAAATGCAATATGGGGATAGGGTGCTGGCTTTGACCTGCCATAAACTCCTACATACGATTCACACTGCTGAGTTCCAATGGTAAACAACTTTGGGTTGAAAATTTTGAGGATAAGAAAGACTACTGGTCAATTCATTTATACATTATTCATTTTTATGACCCTTCTAATAATTCAGTTCATGTGTAGTCCACTCTTTGTGCTTCTTCCTATGGGGTTTTGTGTAATATTTTGGATAAAGGCAAAAATGCCTCAAACATTAGCATTCCCCCCCCCATGCTCTCCACAGATGCTACCTGACCTTGAGTGTTTCAAGCTGTTTCAGTTTCAGATTTACAGCTGCTATTTTGTTCCTTTTCTCAAAAAAAAATTAAACTCCTGATCAGCTTAGTTGCACAAATACCGTTTAAAACCTGTTACTGATTAACATCACACAAACAAAAAATCCTTATGTATTACATATGCTTTTAATTCCCCATTTTCATCTTTTGCAATAGTTACAGTAAAGGAGACCTTTCAGCCTTTGCGCCAGCTCTCCATCGGAACAAATTACTTAGTGCCACTCTCCCACCTTTTCCCTGAAGCCCTGCACATGCTTCCCTTGCAGACAACAATGTGAAGGTGGAATAACCAACTTCAGATGGCTGGCAGGTATCCTGATGCCCCACTGAATGAGGTGCCAGCCAAAAGTCAGAATTCCTGACAGGTGTGATGATTGTGGGGATTCACTCAACTCACCCTGATCAGGTTCCCACCCATAGCAAGTGGCAACCTGATAATTATGCAAACCTACTAATTGTAATACAGTGAGTTTGATGGCCCATTCATCATTCCATGCCATGCATCTGGACCCACCAGTGAGAATCGCACTGGATGGGTGTCAGTGCTGGGAATCAATCAGCATAAACATAGGAACACCAACAAGACTCAAAAGAGGGGCATCCTACCTCTCCACCATTAAAATCATAGATCACCCTCCTTCACACCACACAGGCACGTGGGTGATCCGATTTCCACCACCCCCATTCCCCATTCCTCCTTTAACTCCACACCCTCCCCCCATTCCCCATTCAGACTTTCCACTCAGGCCTATTCCCTGTTAGACCTCCCATCCCCCCTTCTTCTGCATCACACCCCTATGTGCTTTAGCAATGCCAATGGTGTACACAGCCCTTGCAACCTGGCACTGTCAGCCTGGCCCAGCACCTTGGGCCCCCAGGGTCAAGGAGATAAGTCCAGTGGCTTTTTTCCCCCCTCTCTTCTACTGCCAGACTGTAAAAGGGCCCCAGAAAGGGTTCTTGGGGTTGGGAGGGCTTAGGGCAGGGAATGGAGTTCACTACTCTCTCCCATGATGAGGTCTCATGGTTGATATGCCCCTTTAGTTTGGGTGGACCTGAGGATTATGCCTGACATGGTGATTTCAGGCAGCCACATGATCAACATCTTCATTTCTATCGGTCAGCTGTGGAAGTTTTGAAGTGGTCATCTCGCGTTAATCTCCATGCCCCCTGGTCACCTAACAGCCTTCATTCTGCAGCAGAGATGTTCCTTTTCCCCTGTCAGAAGCTGCAGGTGTGAGCAGACCACTTTGAAGATCTCCTATAGAGAGCATTTTCATGTTTGGCAGATGCGGGGTGAATGAGTTCCATTCCGTACCGGCTGTGCAGTGAACTCTCGTGTACTCTTATAGCTTTGGCTTGAAGTCTGTGCTTTGCTAGCAAGCTGAAACATTTGAAACCTTCTTCATCCCATTGGAAACCTTTGGGCTGGAACTCTACCACTTCACCCCCTACAGAATCAGCGCAGGCAAAGATTCGACAATGAAAATTTCCATTGACCTCAAGTGGGAATTTCCAATTGCGCCCAAGCAAGGCTGCAAAATCTCACCTACAATCTTTGTAAATTTATAAGTGCGGTGCTTTGAAAAAGGCTTCATTGATAGCTTAATGAATTTCTACTTGGGCTCCAGAGACAGTACAGGATGTCACTCTTCATTGAAGGGTTGGTAGTGTCCCCACCCCCCCATCAAGTGGTAGGGGGAGGGGTCGCCATTTAATTTTTTTGGAGGAAGGTTGGCCTGTCTGCAAGTGCAGAAATCAGAGAGCCCTTTGAACGGACGGAGGTGAGGAGGGGATAAAAGAGCTGACCAGCAGGTTCCCCAACTTGAGCTCATTTGCATCTTCCAGGTGGGTGAATCCTACCTGACAGATGCTGCCAGGGTCAGCAGGAAACACTCCCGCTTTCCCTCTGTATGAAAACAGAAAATTCTGCCTCTAATTCCTCAATTGAACCCTTAAATTATGCACAGGGCCTCTGCAATTTCCATTCCTACCCTCCATATTCTTAGATACATCCCATTGGTCTTGGTGCCTTATCAGCTCTTAAGCAAAAAGAGCCTATACTATGAATGTACAGGAAAGATGTTTCTTCTGTTTGGAGGGAAAATAAAGAGTGGCGTAGAACAATGGATAGAGTCTCATGACAAGAGATAAGCAGTTTAGCACTGAGATGAGGAAAAATTTCTTCCCTTGGAGATCATAAACCTTTGAAATTCTGTCATTGAGTACCTTTAAGACAGGCATCAATAGATTTCTAGACAGCAAAGACATTGAGGGATATTGGGACGGTGCAGGAAAATTACATTATGGCAGAATATCCAATTAAACGATGGAGCATGCTTTAGGGCCAAATGGCCTACTCCTGCTTCTATTTCTTATGTTTTAATAATTAGCATCACAAGTAGGCTCACATTAACACTGCAATGAAGTTACTGTGAAAATCCCAAGTTGCCACACTCCAGCGCCTAATAGGATACACTGACGGAGAATTTAGCATGGTCAATGCACATAACCAGCACGCTTTTCAGACTATGGGAAGAAACCAGAAAACCTAGAGGAAGCCCATACTGGCATAGGGAGGACATGCAGACTTTGCACAGACAGCGATCCAAGCGGGAATTAAACCTGGATCCCTCGCACTATGAGGCAGCAGTGCTAACCATGTGCCACCCTGCTGCCTAATATGTTCCTACAAAGAGACTAATTGCCCAATTTTCAACTTCTCTTTTGTCAATAATGCGAGATTGATAACAAGATAAAATTATAGCAAATTTTAAGCAACCGAACTTACAAAACTTTAGCTATTCTCAGCAAAAGTTTTACTTGTTGATCTAGTACAGAACCTATTAGTGGATTTCTCAACTATCATGGCAGGAGAGAGAGTTTGTAAAACTCCTCCATTTCAAAGGTGAATACAGGATGAAGAGCATTAAGGAGCACAAGGAAGCTCTTAAATGTAGCTACTGGTAAATATTGAAAACATAATATCTACATATTTGCAAATATGCAAGGAGTAGGGTCAAAAATGCATTTCCAAAGAATCAGATGAAAATGTTAGCAACACCATTTATTTGGACATGTATGTCATCATTAAAACTGAACTCAATTGTACAAGTAGCTAAATTCTTAAATTCAATCAATTCAGACTCAATAAATGGTGGCTAACCTCATTGTATTGTGATGAGATATAGATATCTGGCTTTCTTGAGTGAGCATAGTATGAAGTCTCACAATCCCAGATTAAAGTCCAACAGACGTACTCGGAAGACTGCCCCTTCATCAGTGGCATGAGTGGGACTTCTGTTCACAAACAGTGCATATATAAATACAAACTCAATTTACAAGAAAATAGTTGGAATGCTAGTCTTTACAGGTAATCAAGTCTTAAAGGTACAGATAACGTGAGCAGAGGGAAGATTCAGCATAGTTTAAAGAGACGTGTATTGTCTCCACCCTGACAGTTAGTGTACATGAATTTATCCAATTAGTGAGATTGGCTGGAGACAATACACATCTTTTTAATCCTCTCTCTGCTCACATTATCTGTATCTTTAAAATTTGATTACCTGTAAAGACTCTTGTAAACTGAGTTTGTATCTATATTTGCCTTGTTTGTAAACAAAGTTTTCACTCACCTGATGAAGGGGCAGTGTTCTAAAAGCTTGTGGCTTGTGCTACCAAATAAGCCTGGACTTTAATATGGTTTGGGGGATTTCTTACTATGTTTACCCCAGTACAATGCCAGCATCTCCACATCATTTCTTGAGTGATACATTGATGAATAAGCTTGCAATGTTAAATAAACACACACAGACAAGGCATTGCTATCAATAAGATCCACTCATCGTACTCTATCCCAATGACAGCCTCCACTCTAATTCCAATAAAATGCTTTTGGCAAGTATCAATTTTTTTGGGTTTGGTTTTCTGAATGAGCGTGAAATTTTTGCTTTGAAGTGTCTTTCATTCAAAAGCTTGGTACTATAGACCACAGTTTTTTCAAAGCTGGCAACATACTGCACAAATATAGCTCAAAGTTCTCTTACAAAAGAGAGTTTTATAAATCAAGTACAAGAACAAAGACCTAACATAGTTTATAATAGGCAATGGAAAGACCAGTAACAGGACTGCATGCAGAGCTGAATGTCCATTATAGAAATATCTTAAAGCTGTAAAAGAACATCCAATGTATGGCACAGAATGATATTAAGGATGGGGGAAGTATGGTTTGAAAGAGTATTTGCTGATACTAGAGGAGAGATTTTCCAGCCCCATTCGCTACCGCAATGTGATCAGGTTCATGTCCAGCAGAGGGGAGGCTTGTATTTTTAAAGCTTATTTATTAGTCACAATTAAGGCTTCATTAACACTACAATGAAGTTACTGTGAAATGCCTCTAATCGCCATACTCCGGCACTTGTTTGGGTCAATATAACTAAACTATCACGTCTTTCAAATTGTTGGAAAAACCAGAGTACCCAGAGGAAACCCATGCAGACACAGGGAGAATGTGCAAACTCCAAACAGACAGTGACCCAAGCCAGGAATCAAACATGCGTCCCTGGCACTGTGATGCAGCAGTGCTAGCCACTATATCACCGTGTCACACTAGAGGCAATTGCCGCATTGAAGGTTGGGAAACTCCAATGCCCCAATGCTGATGATGATGAGCACAAGAGAATCTTTAACCTCCACTGATATTGGAGGCTGCCTTTTGCTGGCGTCTTTAGGTCCCACCTCAGGAATGAAAACAGAAACATGTCACCCTCTTTTTTTAATAATGTGTCCAAAGATCTGGAGAGAAAAGCTGTCCATTTCTCTGGGGAAAACTGCACCATTTGTCATTCAGAATATGTCACTGCAACTTTATGAGAGAAAATCTCACAATAGGACTATTTCCTTTGGAGCAGAGAAGGATAAATTTAAACAGAACGTTTTAAAATTATGAAATGCCTCGTTGAGGATCAGTGATAAGGAGATGGCAATTTCTTTATACAAAGAGCATTGGAAGCTTCACATGGAAGCTAAGGAGAAGGCAGGGCAATATAATTATACCTATAGTGCTTTAGAAGACAGCTGGCATAAATAGAATGGGACCAGTTTACGACAAATCTCTATGACTTTATGATGGTCAAATAAGATTTTCCTCAATCTGATGTAGTAGCAAAAGAAAATTCACACTATAGAAACCAAAATCACTTTTCAACTACTCTGAATTACCGTTTTGCTTTAAGACTTTGAATCATTGTAACCTGATCCACTCATGCAGTACTTTTTTCCATGATGTGAGCATTGTGTCTTTAGAGAGCTTCAAAGCTCTTTGCTACCAAAGAAGTAATAGAATTTTAAGTTATTTTACAAAATCTGAAGTACTAAACAAATATCCTGTTTTGCAGAAAGATATAAAATATTAAGGAATAAAATGAGAACAACACGCATCACAACTCACAAATAGAATCTACAGCAACAGGATTTACAGCACAGAAACTGGAAATTAACCCAACTGGTCTCTGCTGCTGTCTTATGCTCCCAAAAGTCTCTTCCAAAATACTTAAATCTAGTATGTTCTGCATAAGCTTCTATTTATTCCTTTCTCCTGCATGCAGTAACTAGCTTCCCCTTAAATGTACATAAGTTATTCACCTCAATCATTCCTTGGGGCAGCAAGTTCTGCACTGTAATGACTTTCTGTGTAAAGAAGCTTCTCTTGGAACTATTTATTGGATTTGTTCATGACTATCAAATATGATCCCAAGTTTTGAACTTTCACAGAAGTGAAAACATTTCCACCAACTCCATCCTATTAAACTTGCCCATAACATTAAGTATGTTGGGCAGAATTTAAAGTAACAGATGTGAGTTCAGCCCACCAGCTGGGAAACGCACATGAAGGAGAGGCCCAGCTGGTGGGGTCTTCTCTGTGATCCAGACTAGAGGCAGAAATTCCTTACACATTATAGAAAAAGCCATATTTCCCACTTAAGATGCATTAACTCTAGCCTCTCAGCCTTCTCTTTTCTAAAGGAAAAGAGCCAAAGTTTGATCAGTCCATTCTGGAAGTTATAGCTTTCAACATCATCGAATGGAATCATTGTATTCTAGTAGAATGGAGCTGTACTTGAGATTTCTTTGCACATCATTGACTAAAGCAAATATATTTATCTGCCATTTAAAAAACAAATAACTGCTTAACTATTGCTGCACAATTTCCTCTATAGCCACGATATCACTGAGGTTAGGTGACTGAAAGGCATGCCAAAGATGGATTGGAGCTCAGATTAAGCAAACACTGGTAGGTGGCAGCAATATTCAAACTCATCAGACTAATGCCAAACGTTTCTCAAGACCTTATTTTAGTTCAAGTCAGGGAAACATTCATCAATTTGTTGGAAGTTAGAATCAACTGTAAGCTAATAAATGAAGCTACAGATTGAAATACGTATTGTCATCACAAAAGTTGTAATTGTGGGGCAGATTTCACATTTTACAGAAGTTAGCTGTTTTTTATTCTACCAATTTTCAATGCAATGAAAATCAGACAGGTTCTATAAATTACATGGAAAATGAAAATCTATGCTCCAATCCACGAGGAGAGTTTGATCTACTTCCAATCTAAGGAAGATCACAACCAGTTACCACAAAAACTATATAGTTGTTATCTGGGAAGGAGAAGCCAGCGGAGTCTGTAATTTAATCCAAATATAGCACATCTCTTAAAACCACCAAGTCACGCAAACTGACAATGTTTGATGCATGCAAATTGTCTTCAGAAGCATAAGAAGTTTGAGATACCATCACTTTAACTGCTAACAGGTTATTGGAGAGTCTCGGTTTATTCCTTCAGCCAATCCCAGGACCTGCATAGTTTTCCGAAATTCTGCATTCTATTACTGTGGTACAACGTTCGCACTGGAAGGATTCTCAACTAATCAAATGACAATGAAGCTAAACACCAGGGATATTTGACATTTGATCATTTAGAGAGGACACACCCTGCATTATTCTAGCTAGCACTACTCCAAATGGAGTAGTCTCAGCCTTTCAATGTGCATTCTGCAGTTTTGAAAAGAAACTTAAATATAGTTCAGAAAAGTTAGTGAAAGCCACATAGATATCATATACATGAAATAAGAAAACTCAAGAATATATACCATCTTACTCCTGCATCATCCTCTCAATCTAGCAGTTAAAAATTATATATTATTAAATTTATTTATTAATAACAAACTTTCATCTAAGTTAGTTTAACAAGGGATCAGAGTAATTTTAAATTAACTTTAAGACATATAAATTGTACCTGAGAATGCCCAAAGTCAAATACAAAAAAATTGTAAATGCGGAAGGCCTGAGAAAGACAATGAAATTTACATGATTCAGGAACAGTAGTACAACCTAAAGCAAGTATTAAAGTAACCTTCTTAGAACAGTTATTTTCTTATTGAAAGGGGAACTGAAAGGTATGTTTTAATCTTTTCTATGAACCATTTCCTAAATTTAAAATGTTGATTGGCTTACCCCTCATCTTTTATCAATGCCATTCCATAATGATCATCAGAAGTACATTAAAGCAATTCAGGTAAAACATTTTATTAAAATTTTCCTGCCTCAGTAGGGAAACAGCTGGGCTCTGCTCAGCCAAATGCATGTGATTACAGACCTAGCTAGGTGAAAGGAAGAAATTAAGCCTAAGGTTCCACAACTATGCTCTTACTCTAACATGCTGCTTCTGAGCTATTAAATGCGTTTGAAGTGTCTCGAGGGGCTTCATTACTTTATTAGTTGGAATGTTGGCCAAGCCATGGGCTAATGAACAAAATAAGCAAACAAAAGCTTCTACTGAAAGTTTTAAAAACAATTTAAATCTGCTCTACTGAAACCTTATTTTTACCTCTTACACCAAATGCTTTTAATTCATTGTTGTGCGTTAGTCATATTTGTTTAAAAATGGTAATAAAGTTATCATATTTGAAAACTAAAATGCTGTAAGTTGTGTTACTTGTTTTTCTCTCACTTGGTTTCCAATTAGGAAACAAATAGGAAAACTGCATTTTGATGGGAAGATGAAATAAAGATGGAAAATGCAGAAGACGTACAGATCAGTCTAAGAGAGATATTAATGTCAATCTGTTTTCTCAACCAATTTTGCAATTTAAGATGTCAGGTTTTTGTATGAAGAAAGAGGGAGGAATGGGTAGAAGAGAGTGCAATAGCATTAGTATTGAATTGATCTAGCAAAGAATTAACATAACACAATGAGCTAAAAGGTCTCCCACGTTGTATCTTATAATTTTCTGCTTCAAGTAGTTACAACTGTTTCTAATTGCTAGTGGTCGCCACATCACTAAACATGCAAACAAGCCATTTTTATAAAAACAAAGGAAAATATATTTTTTGAACTCTGTCCTGAAGTAGTAAAACTCTGAAGAGGAAGTTCAAGTGAAAACTGTTCCACGAGCAGCAGACATCTTATACAAGTAACATTATTTATATGCAAGTCTCAATGGTGAATGTAAACAGATTATTCGATCATAGTGAGCATCATGGTTTAGCCTGATCCCATTCACATACTCACCTTTGTCACTTCATTCTTTCAAGAAATGTAGGCATCGCTGGTGATGCCAACATTCGTAGCCCATCCCTAACTGGCCTTGAACTGCACGGCTTGCTAGGCCAATGCAGAGGGCAGTTAAGAATCAACCACATTTATGCAGATTTCCTTCCCTAAAGGAAATTAGTGAACCAGATAACTTTTTAGAACAATTGATGATAGTTTCAATGTCACAATTACCGAGACTAGCTTCCAGATTTATTAATTAATTTCAAATTCCACTAGCTGCTGTGTGGGATTTGAACTCACATCCCCAGAGCATTAGCTGGGTCTTTGGATTATCTAGTCCAGCATTATGTCACTGCCAGCGTGGGTCACCAAAATGAAAATTGCCATTGTTCCAGAAAACCATAGGCTGTTCTCCCCTTTGAAAAAGAGTTGAGGATGGTGATTTGAACACCTCATGCAAGGGGCAAGATTAAGAATGTGGGGCCTTTACAGACAACTTCAGCTGGTACAGGAATTAAGTCTATGCTGCTGACATTACTATGCATCATAAAGCAGCCATTTGGCCAACTCAGCTAACCTATCCCCGTGAGTCATTGAATAATGTTCTGGAGTAGTTTGTTTTGGACAATTTTTTTTCTCTTTAATCCTGAAACACTAAGGTGAACTACAAATGTTGTCAAGCTTGAGACCAATTAATTTGACACACTGAACATTAAATGGAAAGATATTTTAAAGAGGCAACAGCCTCAAAAAGCTGGTAAACTGAAGCTATCATCAGAGCATTTCTCTTTTAACAGTCATTTATGGTCAATGCACTTTTAATTTGCAAGAACCATTGCCTTAAACTTATAATTAAGATTAATTTGACAAGGCCTAAATCTTTCAGGTTAATATACATGCAAATTCATTCATGCAGCTCTCGACTTAACCAAAACTTGCACACCTAAAGTTTTGTCACCAAATTGTGTATGTTACACTGTATTATTCCCACTGGTAAGTCTACATTTTACAATGTATTATCACTGCTGTTGATCTGTCACAGAGTAATATTGCCTAAATTGTCATTCAATAGCTTTACTTAGCACACCAAGCAAGCGGGCTGTTGGCATTGAAGAATAAGCTACAACAGAAGGCACAAGAAACATGCAGGATCCACAGCCATGCAAGGTAAAAGCTATTTTCTTCAAGGTACAAAACTCTTACCTCAGATTTTTCCATTTTGTTCTGAGCATCAATCTGGGTTACGATTTCATTCATATTGGTCTCCAAAACCATTCCACCCATTACCATTTCTGCCAAAATATTGTGAACCTTAAAAAAAAATTAAAATTACATTAAGCAGAGGTTATACAAAAAGATTTTAATTTCCCATTTTGCAGATTACCCATTATAACAAGATGGTTGTTAAATGTTATCGCGAGAAAAGCAGGGTTGTGCTAAATCAGGGTTCAAGAAAATCAGCATTCAAAGTGACCCAATGTTGACCTAACATAGTTCAGTATAGGGAGTGGAATAGCTTGATCTTGGGTTTGAACATAGCTCGGCACAACACTGAGAGCCAAAAGGCCTGTACTATGCTGTACTGTTCTACGTTTCTATGTTTAACATCCTAAAACACCCCTATATAGGTTCACATCTTAATATTTTCTTTCCTTGAGCTTCATATCAAACTTTATGTTCTGATTTCAATTGTGCACTATTCCTGCCAGTCTATCAACTTAAAGCATCATTAAGAAACCCCTCTCAATTCTTCTAGGTAGTATATTATGCATTATTCTTTGCATGTACAAAGTACAACTTTTAACAGAAAACTTCAAAGAAAAAGTTTCCATCTCAGGTAACTTAGTTCAGAGGGATGTGGATGGAAAAATTGGATGCTGCCTATCCCATTTACAGTTCCCCGGAAAGAACAAAAAAGAAAGAGGGTTCAATGATTAGTGTTATATCCAAACTCGCGCTAAATCGGGGCATGTAAAATCAGGTTTCACTATATATGACCCCATCTGTTGGTAGGCTCTTCTGGGCCCATTGAAGTCAATGGAGTTTTGGCTGGTTCGCCGTCTCCATTGTAGCAGGACCAGAAAATTCTGGCGTATATGTTTCATATATAAATTCAGGAAGCAATCTGCCTCATCTTAATATCTCAGATAAACAAAATGAAGGCAGACACAGCAGAAACTTTCTGCAAGAGTAACTTCTGTAAAAGTAGATTTTATATTAAAAAAGAGTAATTATCTAAGATCCAATGTTTGGACTTGACTAGGAAAGGGTTTATCACCTTAAAAGTCTGACTGAGAGATATTTCCCAATATTAAACATAAAAAATATCCTTTCTGCTGTGTCTGCCTTTATTTTGTTTATCTGAGGTATTAAGATGAAGCAGATTGCTTCCTGAATTTATATATGAAATATATACACCAGAATTTTCTGGTCCTGCCACAATGGATACGGTGAACCAGCCAAAACTCCATTGACTTCAGTGGGACCAGAAGAGCCTACCAACGGATGGAGTCATATATAGTGAAATCTGATTTTATGTGCCCCATTTAGCGTGAGTTTGGATATAACACGAATCATTGAACCCTCTTTCTTTTTTGCTCTTTCTAGGGAAATGTAAATGGGATAGGCAGCATCCAATTTTTCCATCCACATCCCTCTGAACTAAGTTACCTGAGATGGAACTACAACTTTGCACTGACTTCTACCTAGAGAACTCCACCTTTCCAAAAACTTGGAGATTGTGGATGTTGGAAGAAATAAGCCAAGTAGCTGGTTAGAAACAAAGGCCTTTTCAATTTGTTGACGGTTTTAATTTCTAGGGGCCACATGTGGCATTTCAAACATGCAAAAGCGCTCTTCTATATAACGTATCAAATATTGGGCATTGCAATTCATAGGTTACACTTTCTAGTTAAAAGGAAGAAGGCCAAGATCATTTTAAGACAGCAAGGAGCACTAAGCATCAATTGTGACAAAAGGTCATTGACCTGAAATGTTATACCCATTTTTCTCTGTCTAGGGAAAACAGCTTGGTTTAAGCATTTTCTGTACTTACTAAGCAAGAAAAGTACCACATGCAATGAGAAAAGTGCGGGGGGGAAATGGTCTAGGAACTTTAGCCTGAATATATGACAAAAACCAGAATTTGAGTCAATGACCTGCAACTTCCCCTGAGCTGCAATCAACAGCAGATTGCCACTCTGGAGGGATTTTAGCCTGGTTGAAATTCCAAAGCCCTGGTCTTGCTCGATTTTCTTCTCTCAGGCTGGGTGAACAGGAGCAGCAAAATGTGCTCCTAGCTGCACGAGTGAGGAGTAAAATAAGGGAAAAGAGGAAAGATAGGACACCAGCTGTCGTAAAGCAAGTGTTTAAAAGGGACAATTTAAAGGGAGGAGGTAGGTTTGAAAGGTAAATCCAGGTTCAGACATTGGAAAGCAGGGTGTGGAGTCAGACTGGAAGAGAAGGAAGGAGAGTTGGATCAAGGGGGCAAGCCCAAGGACAGAGTTGGAAGGGGCAGGAGGAAATGCTATTTTTCCTTTTAATCTTCTGCAGTAACTATCAGAGTAAAACTAGCAGAATCCCTCCCCAAAGTTAGCAGTATAAATCATTTTGTCAGATGGTTCTCAGCACAGCTGTCCAAGGAAATTAGTCCTTCTGAACAATTGCCAAGTAAATCCTTATCTGGTAACGTCCTAGAGGAATTCCCCAGTGCAGTATTGGGGTATGCCCCAATTGTGACATTTGAGAATGAGGAAATTATAGACCGTTAAACATAACTGATATTGAAAATACTTTATTTGGCACTTACCAAAATACTTCAAAATGCTTAAGAATATAGTAAACTTATCATAGTTTAATTTATCATATCTAAACAAATTTCATTTTTTTTGTAAAAAATGAACTTCTAAAGTCAGGGTGAGAGTGACTAAAACAAAAAAATCTGAAAACTTAGCAATGGACTCATAATTAAAGCAGTTTTATTATCTGTCATGAATGCACTTTTCTTAGTCATTCATTGACTCTTAATTGCCTTCTGAAATAGCCTAGGTCACTCGGTTCAAGGGCAACAAATGCCGGTGACTTGCACATGCTGTGAAAAAAATTAAAGAAACAAAGAATTGTAACATTTAGTATACAATTAAACTTTGCATATTATAGATCAACATATTGTCATGTTCAATGAAGATATTATGAAAACTTAAAGCTATATTTCTAAAACTGAATACAAAAGCTGTTGGTTATAGCATACATGTATCTGTCAGCATTTGAACTGAAAACAGAACAGCCTGCAACCAACGTCTAACTAAATACGGACCTGAATAAAGGAATCTCACAGCCACTTGAGATTTACACATCTCATTCATAGAAAACACAGAATTATAGAAACCCTACAGTGCAGGAGGGGGCCATTTGGCTCATCAAGTCTGCACAACAGCAATCCCACCTAGGCTCTACCCTGTTACCTCACATATTTACTCACTAATCATGCATCCCGGGTCACTAAGGGGCAATTGAGCATGGTCAATAAATCTAACCAGCACATCCTTGGACTGCGAGAGGAAACTAGAGCACCCGGAGAAAACTTAGACACAGAGAGAATTGCAAACTTTGCACAGACAGTGACCCGAACTGGGAATAGAACCCAGGTCCCCGAAGCTGTGAGACAGCAGTGCTAACCACTGTGCTTAAAAGGTAGACTAAAACACTTGAACAATGGGATCTGCAATGAATAGGAACCCAAGAGCAGCTGTGGGCCAATCAGTCCATCAAGCCTCCTCCAACAACTCATCCCATGTTCCCCCTGATCTACAGGGATATCAGAATGCAATCGATGTTAGATTCCATTGATCTTTCATTGTATGATGATGGCTCTTCATCCAAACATAAAGACAATAGCCCTGGAGAAACATAGTTAGGAAGCTGTTTTCTTCACTGGAAGATAATGAAACTATGATAGGAAGTTTCAAGGAAATGGAATGCATATTCCTCGAACAATATTGAGCCCAACAGATGCAAATCTGCCTTTCAACTAAGGCATAAACAACTCCCTATCAGACTTACATATCTAAGATTATAAATAAGCTGTGAAGCCAGGCATTTAAGATTTGTGATCATACTGCTAAGCCTGTTATTATACATGGACAGTTTTATGTATGTTTTTTCCCCAATGTGAAATGTTTTGATTTTGTTAAAGTCTCTGGTGAAAGAATAACTAGACATCTTGTGTTTAAAGTCCTGTTGCAATATAGAAACTAATTTGATTACAAGTCTGCAGGTCTCTTATTAGTTTTCCAATAATCTTAAAATATTTTCAAAGTTGTAGTAATAACATAATTACAAATAGTAATATGCAAGTGTCATTAAGAGTGTATAAAGGGCCAAATTTCAAGATTAATTTAATTTGAAATTCAAGTATTTATAAAAAAATTGTAACTTTATTTTCAAATTGCTTGAACCACTTTGTAATCAACTATCAACAAATTTAGTACATGGAGTATGCAAAGGTCATAAGCCAGCACAGATACAAGTGGCTGTTCCCGTGCCATAAACTTTATATAAGTACCCAGAGCACCCACTACTCCTGCAGCTATTTTACGAATACTTGCACAATAACTACCTCATATTAAGAATACATCCGCCTGTGACCATGCAACATGGCTACATTTCCACAAAAATCATTAAAATACTTACTGAAAAGTCCCATCTGCTTTTTTAAAAACCCAACAATTGTTAAGGTTCAAACTGAAGATTTAAAGAATTTTTTTAAAAAATATATTCCAAAATGTGACAGTGTTTATCAACTGAATCTTTTTTAAAAACTCAAGTATTTTCCAAATGCCTAGTCTTGTATTTGATGAATAACTTTCTTCAGTTAAAAGTTAGTTTTAGAAAACCACAATCAATCGTCAAAAAATTAACATGAACTGGAAGGGAAACATGTTAACATAAAGCTTTTATTTAATATATTCAGACCTGTGATTCTGAGCCAATTTTAGTTTGTGCAACTGATGTTGCTGAATTTCATCAGTACCAATCAACTGTATTGATAGGACATGTTTACATCATCTTCTAAAAAATATCTACTGTGTTTTCATAACTATTTGTAAAAAAGCTAGGGGACACTTCTAAAACTTTTCAAATTATACGTCTAAATCTAAATGCAGGTGAATAGAGATGTATTTATACATTTGCAACCACATATGCACGTGCTAATGTTTTGATCAAATGTCTGATGTAGAATTTTGTTTTCATTCTATAAACTTTCTGAATTGTTTCAATTAAGTAAAGGAGCAGAAGATTTTTCACGCATCATATTGTGTTTATATAGTGGCAACTGCTGCAAGTAAACATTTCTTGGTTTGTTCAAAGTGTTTTACACAAAAGGCTTTCCCAATCCAAATTCTTTTTTCTGTTTGAAGGACACGTGTTCTTGGCTGTCACTGCAATACTAAAAACGCAAGCTGTAAATGAACCAGCAGTATTGAACCTCAGTGGGCCACCATTTGACAATAGCAAGTATAATTAACACAAATTGTGAACAAATACTACCTTGTCTACATGGAAAATTAAATCCAGCTCACAGACGTTCTCAAAACATTTGTCTAATGTTTCCACAAAAACCTGTTGAAAGAAATAATAATTTTTAAAAAGTTTTAAAGTTAGTAGCTAAAAGCAATTGCATTTCATTTGTAAAGCTAGAAGATAAAGGACGAAACCAGATTTCATTTAATGCAAATAATCTAATAGTGTTTTATGAATAACAGCTAATTAGGGAGAGGGAGGACTTGAACATTTATGCAGGAGCTAGTCAAGTGATTCAGTGAAAATTTTGTATGCGAATGTTAAAATGGGATTTCAAAAATATATTTTAGAGTTTCCTGCTAAAATGTATGAATGAACTTTCAAATCACCTTTATTAAATCACTTAAGATAGCTGAAATACTAGGGAAAGTATTGTATTACACAAGGGGCAGGATTTTCCGGCTGCGCTTGACCATCTAACGTCAATGGATCTTTACATGGTTTGCCACCCACATGCTACAATTGCCACGGCAGTTGGGTCAGGAAAATTCTCCTTCAGGTCAAAGCTATTACCTATGTAGTGCAGAGTGTTAACCGACTTCAATCCTTCTTATGCTTACTAAATTACTATGGAAGGTTTGTCCCCATTTTGGTAACCATTTTGAAACCTTTGTATGGTCTACTGTGTAGATATAAAGTAAATTAAAGTTTATTTGTTAATCACAAGTAGACTTACTTTCACACTGCAATGAAATTATTGTGAAAATCCTCTAGTTGCCATATTCTGGTGCCTGTTCAGGTACACTAAGAGAGAATTCAGCATAAATAGGGACAAGAGGTTCTGGCAAGAAAAATGGATTCTTGCCACAATCAAAGCACAGGCCAGACCTGTCCCCTACACCGTCCAAACCCAAGACAACATCATTTGGAGGGGACATGCAGATCAACTGCTGGAGGAAGAGAACCATTCCTTCAGAGGCAGAACTTGCAGAAAGTCCGATTCCAAACTTGCAACCCAGACCTTCTAAAAAACCTGACGTTAGCAGAACCATTTGAGGAAACAGCATCTGAGTTGCATTCACATTAAGCAAAAGATACCAGAGGTTTCAGCAGTTGCCAAGAAACAGATGCCTGAGGAAAACTATAAGCTCCAAATCATCTGACCTATCGACCATTGATGTTAATTCATTGTTCATGTTTTACTTGTTTAACGTGTTGGGGATGTTTGATTTAAAGAGGGAGGAAATGTTATTTATAGTGATTGCTTACCAGCAGAATTGAAACTGAACAGAGCCCTTTAAGATATTGCATATGTGAAATCACCTGCAGTAACATTGATTGTTAGCACAGATAACTGGACAGAGTGGGTTTGCAGCCTTCTACTGAACACACCTCCTTAATAAAGCTTCTTATTTTGTTAAACCACTGTGGCCACCTAGCTTTGATCCAACAAAGGCCACAGTTGTAACCCAATACGCTGTCCTCCACATAGTGTCAATTAACTTGTAAACGCTTGCTGATACAACAGCCTTGTCCAATTCACCAACGATTGTCAACAGCAATCTGAGAGATACAGCTGAACAGAACAACATTCAACTTTTCCAAAGCTAAGCACAATAGACACCAATAATGTAAACATTTCAGTCTTCAGTGCACTTTGGTGGCACAATGGTTAGCACTGCAATTTCACAGCACCAAGGAACTGGATTTGATTCCCAACTTGGGTCATGCTCTGTGCGAAGTTCACATGTTCTCTCCGCGTCTGGGTTTCCTTTGTGTATTCCAGTTTCCTCCCACAGTCTGAAAGACATGCTGCTTAGGTGCACTGGCCATGCTAAATTCTCCATCCATGTACCCAAACCGGTGCCAGAGCGTGGCAACTAGAGGATTTTCACAGTAATCTCATTGCAGTGTTAATATAAGCTGACTTGTAATACTAAGTCAACTTCATTGTCAAATCTCAATAGAAAGGATTTCAGGCAAACAACAACATCTCAGAAATACTTGCATGGTTGCATGCACGATTAGCAATATTTGAATCAAAGCCACCTGCATTTGACTCATATTGTGATTGGAAGATGCATAGGCCCCAATTCCAATAGCAATGGTTTTTCATAGTGCTGCCTCCTGTGTCGCTGCCACTAACTGTTCCATGGCCAAAGATCATGGAGGAGGCTCAATCTATGACCTGGATAAGAATGGGGCTCGCAGGGGTTTGTGGGGTGGGGGAGATAGGGCGGGAGTAAAGAGCAGGTATAGGCAAATGGGGGCTGAGTGGGAGGCAAGGCACAGTATAAGTGGAAAGGAGTGTGCGTGCGTGCGTGGTGCTTAGAGGGGTGAAGGGCATTAGTAATTAAGTGAAGCCTGAGTGGGAAGAGATTTAGGACATGGGTGAGTGTCTGGGGAGGCCTGATGACTGATCTTAATTCAGATTACATTGCATTTGATGTCAAAAAAAAAAAGCTGAGTACAGATGACTAATTAAAGTCTCATTCCAAATTACATTTTTTCATGGCAAATAATTACTGATTTTTTGAGTGCATTTGAACACAAAATGTTGTGAAAATTTTCTGGAATCAACACTATTAAGGAGATGAAGTGGAATGATGGCAGTACCCTATAGTAAAACAATTCAGCAATGAAACTTGTGGCCAGCACTTGATCATTTTAACTGTGCAAATGTTTGTACAGAAAATTCAAACCCAATTTCTGCCTTTATCAAATTATTAAAAAACACATTTGGAAGGCTACAAATCAACAATACATGTAAGCAAGCTAACTGTTCTCCGAGCTCCAATTCAAATAGGCTCAAGCAGATTATCTTTAAAATTAGCTTGCCTTTAAATCATATTTCAATTACTGCAAATATGTCTAAGCAACTGGTACAAAAGCACAAAATGCAACTTCCAATCTCTTTTCACCTTTCTGAATTTTTTTGCAAATTCATAATTTTTACTGCATTAGTAAAACTAAAATACAGTAAATGAGCAAAAGCTTCTAGCGTTAAGACTCAGCAATGGCAATTATCCACATCCATTATGAACCTATATCAAAATTAGACAAAGCAATGGAAAAGCTGTTTCAGAGCACCCTATGCTATGCTTGCGTCCTTTTCAAAACAAGTTGTCAGTTATTAATTTCAAACCTAGAAAAACACAGAATTACGGAAGACATACTGGAAACCTAGGAATCAATCCAAATATTGAAGCAGCATTTAGAGATCCATGTTTCTAGAAAATGAATAATATTTATCTGATAAAAAAATCATATTGTGCACTCAAGAAAAAAATGTGAATGCTTTAACACCACTACAACATACCTGCTACTACTACTGATAACATGAATGGAGGATCAATTGAAGTATGATTCCAAGAAAAATCTACAAACATAACACAGCAACTTTCAGCTTGATAGTTTAAAAGTCATATAACTGATGTCACACAATGTAGCTACACTAAGCCATTAATTTACAAAGAACATAAGTAACTCCATTTATAAAGCAGACTTTAAACAATTTAGTTTTTTTCTCCTGAAAACAGTCCATTTTTTCAAAGTGATTTGCAATCTTTCATCAAAAATCTAGCATAAATTAACTTTACAATTGGCTTTCGACTATCTGTTTTAAAGAGAGAGAAGAAAATGATCAGGAACATAATATAGAAAACCAAAACAGGATTAGACCACAGCTTGTGAAGACTGCTCCATCATTCAGTAGTCACAGTTGATCTGTAGCTTCAACAGCAGTTTCTTGCCTGCTCCCCATATTCCCCTATTCTTAAGGCTTCAAAAATCCAATGAGCAATGCAGCATGCACACCCTGCAAGGGTTGAAAATTTCATAAACCTACAACTCCCTCCCACTTTGAGTGAAGAAATTTCTCCACACTTCAGTCCTAAATGATTAGCCCAGTGAGGTTAAAAGGGAGCAGGCAAGAGAGCATGCAAGAATAAGAAAGAAAAAAAATAGATATAGCACTTCACACATCCTCAGGATTGCCAAAGCACTTCACAATCAGCCATAATTGTCATGTTGGCAAACAAAAATCCAGTTAGTCTAAATTTTTGGTTACTTTTTTTTTCCAAAATTGGGTTCAAATGCGGGCCAGGACACAAGAAGAACTCTGACTTGTTTTGAATAGCAGGTAGAAGGCCTTAATCTAATGCCTAATCTGAAAAACAGCACCTTCTAAACTGTAACACTATCCCCAAGTAATCAGCAAGTTATGTTCTCAAGTCCTGAAGTCAGGATTGAACCTATAATCTTCCCAAAAGAGTGAGTGCTACCAATTGAGTCAACTTGGGCCTCAAGAACTTGGAATTTTCCAAAAATTTGAACTAGAAACCTAATTTATTACGGACTTATTTGCTTTTTTGCATGAACAGTAACACAGGTTTCAGTTTGGCAAGATACATTAACACAATGGATGGTATAACTAACATCTCCATTATTCTTAATAATGGTTGTGCTGTTAAACCATTGATCATTTGTGAACCAAAGGCAGTTTCAAATAAACAAAGTTTCTTTTGGGATTGTACAATTCAAATTATTACACAAATATTAATGTTGCATTGCACATTAATTGAAGTATCCAGCCTGTAATTACATGATGGCAAAATAAGGCTTGCAGGCACTACTTCACAAATGAGTAATGTAGATGGCAAAATACAAAGCAATGGAAATCCATGAAATCTGATTTGAGGCTGGATTATTCTCTTTATTTACCAAATATGATTTGGAATACATGCATTATTGTATATTATTTTAAGTTGTGGTTTATTTTTGATACAATTATTTTCCATGTGGTCTGGAGAGACCTGGAGCACAGATGCATCAACTCTGACTTGGGATCTGAACAGCATGTGATTGTGTGATGGGATCTGCTGTATTAGGATGTCATATTTGGCAATAGGTTACAGGCTGTGACCCGAAACAGTGCACATTGCTCTAAACAAGCTGTCAACCCCCCACACACTAAGAAGAATACACCAGATAAGGAAAGAGTCACTGGAGAGGGAAGAAAATGAAGTTATAAAACCTTAAACACCACACATTCAAGTTTTTTTTTGAGTCCATTATTCAAAATTAGAAAAGGTTTTAACTTTTATAAATGACAAATACTGTTCAGTGAAACAGTGTTCAATGAAAATTCACACACGAGGAATGAAACCAAAAGCTGTCCACCTTCCTTTAAAGTTGGATCTTGCCCAATAACCTGGTATATTACTCGAGGGCCTACTCCGACAATTGGATAAAGTTGTTAAGAAGGCTTATGGAGTCTTAGCTTTTATTGGTAGGGGGATTGAATTTAGGAGCCGCAGCATCATGTTGCAGCTGTACAAAACTCTAGTGCGGCCGCACTTGGAGTATTGTGTGCAGTTCTGGTCGCCACATTATAAGAAAGATGTGGAGGCATTGGAGAGGGTACAGAGGAGGTTTACCAGGATGTTGCCTGGTATGGAGGGCAGGTCCTATGAAGAGAGGTTGAAGGATTTGAGGTTGTTTTCGTTAGAAAGGAGGCGGCTAAGGGGGGATCTTATTGAAGCATATAAGATAATTAGAGGTTTGGATAGGGTGGACAGTGATAGCCTTTTTCCTAGGATGGAGAAAGCTAGCACGAGGGGACACAGCTTTAAATTAAGGGGTATGAGTTATAGGACGGATATCAGAGGTAGGTTCTTTACTCAAAGAGTGATTAGGGAGTGGAATGCCCTGCCTGCAGCTGTTGTAGATGCGCCAAGTTTGGTGGCGTTTAAGAGGTTAGTTGATAAGTATATGGATGAGAAGGGAATGGTTTAGTTAGGAGGGGCATTGCTTTTTATTTTGGTCGGCACAACATCGAAGGCCGAAGGGCCTGTTCTGTGCTGTATTGTTCTATGTTCTATGTTCTATGTTCTAATTACATTCTATAATACAATCTGAGTTCATGGATTTTGTCCATGGAGAAGGTACCTGGCTTCCATTCCATTACTCCAAAAATTTAACTAAATTGCCACAAAGCACATCGTGAAGAATATTCATGTCACCCCACTTCTTCTGGTACAATTATAAAATAGGTACAGAACAGTAGAAGCAGCCCCTTCAGCCCATTGTGGCTGTACTGCTCACTGATGCAGCAATTCACCTTGTGTCGCTCCCCCGGCCTCTCCATGTAGCTCTGCACATTCTCTTTTCAAATAATAAACTTATTTTTAAAAATTAAAAAAAGTTTTTGAACAAATACCGATCAACATTAGTGAAATTGAGATTTACAGCAGCTGTTTTAGTTTATAGCACCCCTTGATGGATTTACTATGAAACTACAAAACTGTAAATCAAAATCAATTGAAACAATAGTGCACATAAATCCAGATAGTTATTATAGTTATTCAATAGAGATTCTCCTGTTTACACTATACCGTGAATAAAGTTTAAAAAACACTTAACAAAAACTTTGGTCTATTATCAGAACTCCAAGATCACATTTTCTTAAAAGCACTGGATAATATCTAATTAACATGGACAACTTGGAGCAGTCTAACACTAGCAAAGAGCTGCAAGTCCCATGTTATGATGACATCTGCAATAAAATTTATAGTTTTCAAACTATATCAAAAAAAAATTTTTGCTTTTGAATACTCCATTTATCAGATTAAGACATTCACACACTTTTTCTTGTGAAGTCACCTGATTGGGGTGGAGGAGATAAGAACATAAGCTTCATTTTCAATTATCAGTTTTACAACACTAAATGTATTTACAGTTTTCAATTTTATAGTCAACAGATTTAATTTCTCAGATCTCAAGTGGTAATAAGTGGTCTCAGTCTCAAGAGTAGTAAGGAATCATTCAAAACAGGCCTCAGCTCCTGGAAGATTGCCATTTCACAATGAACGACAGAATTCCAAACATATCACTCAACACCAGGCTCCAAGTGGCCATGTGCAGATGGTTTCCCCACCCCCACGATACAACAGTTAACAGTGCTCATACTTTAAATGGTTTTGAACAAAATTTTCCAACAAAATGTTCTATTGACACCAAATATTCAGCTTATATGTTATTACTGTTTGAAATCGGCATGTTATGCAATCACTGGATAAACTGATATCCAGCCACATCTCTACTTTCCTTTCCTGCATGTATTTATAACAAATACAGAGGACCGTTGAAGATTTTACCCATGGAAGATTTAACCATGACTGCATCTGTGTGGCATTTTCCACAACATCTATAAATGTCAGATTAAAACCAATGCATTTCATGACAATTTGTCTTATCAGATGACGCACATACTGGGAATTGGATTGGACCTGTGCAAGCTTATTTTATTCCTGTTAAGCCTACTTTTTTCTAAGTACAGCAGCAGTGGCCTGTAATGCAAGCTTTCAAAGTTATGGGCTGGTGTCCACAGATTTGTGCACTGAGAGATCTTTGTTTTGGCTCAGTTGTCATCACAAAATATCAAATAGAGACAGCATTAATTTATTTTCAAAGTGCTACCTAACCCATCATGATTTATTAAAAAAGCAAAGAAATGAAGGCATAAATTTAAGATATTAAACATAAATCATAATGTGATCCCAAAAAGATTCTGCAAAACTAATTCTAATTAAAATCAGGTTTTCTCTTAGGTCATAAAAATGACTTGCTGCAATCAATTATTGCAGTACTTCTGTTTTATGAACCACTGCAGTTAATTTATTAAGAGTACTGTTAACTTTCTACAAGTTAACTTGTGCCTGATTCTGGTAAAGCATTAGCTCAAAGTATTATATATCAGAATACTTCAGTTTTCAGGCAATCAATTGCTTGTGGAGGAAGTGATACTGCCATCTTACAAAGAATGAATTCATTATTAATCCTTAGAATGCTGCTACTTGTAAGAGACCCACCTCCTTAATTCAAGTTTTCCTGCTCACAATTTCAAGATGCATATGGTTATGCAGTAACAAACTCAATTGGAAAGAAAAGACAACATTTATGTAACATTTAATCATATCTTACCAAAACACATCATGTATATTTGTACAGCTTTCATTCTGTGTACAGCAATAATGGTGTTGGTCATCAGAGGAAAACATTGGTCATGCTAAATTACATGAACTTAGAAAAGTGTAACGGATGTAACTTATACAACTTCCAATATTCTCAACTCGTCCCCTTGTAATTCTATCCTGAATATAATGCCATTTTCTTTAGTTTTGAATTGGAAATGTTTTCATTAATGTGCAGAAACGTTTTTGCATTTGCTCTGTAGAAAAAGTAATTCATCCTTTCTCACTTCAAGTTTTATCTCCATTCTATGCTTCCTATTTTCTCACTACTTCAGCCTCTGAAGTTGAACTGCTCATTCTGAAAGTACAATTCATTTTATAGAATTGGTTTCTTATCAAATAAAATCCATCTTCAAAGGGCCAGCTTCTCAGACCAATCAATTTTAAATTGCTAATGTCATATGTTGAGAAATATTAACCTTCTGATGCCCAACTATGAAAGCAACTACACTAGTAGGGTGGCACAGTGGTTAGAACTGCTGCCCCACAATGCCAGGCACCTAGGTTTGATTCATGGCATGGGTTACTGTCTATGCAGAGTTTACACATTCTCCCCATGTCTGCATGGGTTTCCTCTAGGTGCTTCAGTTTCTTCCCACAGTTCAAAAGACATGCTGGTTAGGTGCAGTGGCCTTGCTAAATTCTCTCTCAGTACACCCGAACAGGCATCGGAGTGTGGCGATTAAGGGATTTTCACAGGAATTGCATTGCACTATTAACAAGGGCCTACTTGTGGCGCTAATAACTAAACTTTAAACTAGTGTTAGATTAGTTTTTCTTCAGTGACCGTGCAACCTGGGATCATCCCAATAAAGCAGCTTGAAATTAAAATGGGCTGATGTATCATTTAAGGCAGATCAGTTAAAAGCTAGAACTATGCTGCTGTGTTGTCTGGCACCATGCCAGACTGGTGCTGTGCATGGATTCCCAAGACAAGAGGGAGCTCTAATCAAGGGCAATAGTTACAGCATGGTGAAGTGATATTGAATTTACTGAGAGTATAAAAGCAAATGTTTTCAGTGAGTAAAGAGGATTTCCATTTACAAGGTGCCAATGTTATCAGTCCAGATCTATCATATAGCTGCCTATTATTCACATTGAAATTTCAGATTTCCTCCTATTCTAATATTTGACCTTTTCATTACCATCTTAGAATACTTGCTAACCTTAGTTTAGTTCCCTCCCCACTTCCTCCCCCACCTCTCAGTTGTGATAACCATGTGCTTTGGGAATAAACTTACATTTTGCCCTTGGTTAATAGTCCCTTCAAGAAAGTTGATCTCTCGGAAAAAGTCATTCCTCCCATGTGATCAAACTACTTGACATAAACAATTGGGGGTGGCGGGAGGCAGAGGGGAGTGAAAGAGAGAAGTAGTAGATTCTTACAGATGACTCTCTTTCAAACAGTTGGAACAAACTGTTTGCAGCTTTTTAAACACAGAAATCAGTTGATATTCTTTGGGCTAACTAAAAAAAAATTTCACCTTTCATAACTGAAGGGTGTATAATATCTATAACAAATCAAACATTGTTCTTAGTATTCATGCTCTTCGACCTTTAGTAAAGTTTTGTTTAAAACCATAAACTTTGTGATTTCATTCTTTTTATAAATATCCAGGTCTGCAGATTCCCAAAACAAAGAATAAAAATGTTAATAGCTCTGATATTATAACAATTAATTAATTTCTGATGTGTTGCTTGCAGGATATTCCTTGTGTTTCTTTTCTTTCCCATTTCTGAAGCAAGTCATACTGAGCATTATATGCAACTATTCACTCAGCGCCATACAAATTCTGTTCATTTTTGAAGAACCAATCATGCCAATTTCAAAAAGAAAAAGTACAGAATCAAGATTGAAGGTAGCCTAATCAGTCCATTAAAATGTTGAAGCAACTTAAATCCAGCATCCCCTTCCTATCGTAACCCACAACATAAAGGTAAGCGATGATTCCACAAACGTTTTTGTTAGAGTTGCTCATACTTAAATTAGTTACGTGACAGTTCTGAACTTGGGAATTCAGCTAAGTATTGAAGTTTGTTGATAACAGCAAATTATGATGCAAATTGTTAGAAACATGAATGTCTGTAGAATGATAGATTAGGCCAGGAAGAATAGGTGGCAGTTCAACCTGAGAGAGAAATCTGAAGCATGAAGTTTCAGCAGCAAGTTTAGATAAAATAAATAATCTTAAAATTGTAAGATGGTGTAGGAAAGCCTTCCTGTGCAGAGACATGGCTATTGGAGCACAACTGTAAGAACATAATGAAGGCTCACACAATCCTTGATTTTGCTTTAATAAACTATAATACAAAAGTAGGAGTTAATATTGCACTCGGACAAAACGCACATTCAATTGCAATTGAAGCACTGTGTACAGTTTTGGGTGTCTCATAAAAAAGTAGGGTAAATTGTCTGGATGTTGAGAGGCCGCAAAGGGCATATTTTAGTAATTGTGGGTTTTAATCAAGAGAATTGATAACATTGGGGGATAAGCCAAATGAGCTATTCAAGAGTAAAGTGGGTTTTAAGAGTTAAAAGTGATAGCTTGTATTGATTGATCTGCAAGATAGTGATGACAATAGGAAATTAAAGGAGACTGCATAAATAAATTGATTGTAGTTAAAATGTAGAATTCTATACCATAAATTGCCATTAAAATACCATCAATATTTTAAAAGAGAATTACATAAGTTTTAAAGTTAAAGTTTAAGTTTATTTATTGGTCACAAGTAAAGCTTACATTAACACTGCAACCAAGTTACTGTGAAATTCACCTGGTTGTCATATTCTGGCACCTGTTTGGGTCAATGCACCTAATCAGCACATCTTTCAGACTGTGGGAGGAAACCGGAGCATCCAGAGGAAACTCATGCAGACACGGAGAGAACGTGCAAACTCCACACACACGGTGACCCAAGCCGGGAATCAAATCCGGGTCCTCGGTATTATGAGGCAGCAGTGCTAACCATGCCACCCTTAAGAGGGGATAACTGAAAGAAATAAACTGGGGCAACAAAATTGGATCATGCAAAACAAACTTGTAGCCAAATTTACCCATTTATATTATAGCATTTCATGACTTATCATTAGTCACATTAAGTCCAACATCGGTGGGATGATCCTTATACATGACCAGCATCAAATGGTTTGGTTAGGTTAGGCCTAGACTGCAGTGAGTGTTTGAGTAATGACCATTGAATAAAATACACAAAGTTGTCTACAATTGGCACATGGGGAAAAAAAAACACACTGTTCTGCAGTGAAACAGAACAAGCTTCCTTTGGGAGAGTAAAGCGTGGTATTGAGGCAAAAGCCCTAATCCACACTGGCAATCTCATGTTCAAATGCTTTGGAAGCATTCATTGCTGATGTTAGTTGGCTAAAATGGAAAAGGTTTTCAATTTTTAGTACTGGCATTTTTTTTTACTGTCATTTGAGTGGGTATACTGAATAGAGTGGACAACCAAAAAAAGATGCATTGGGATGCACCATGATAGCTCATACCCGTTGCTGACTCTTCCAACATTTGAGAGAATGGGAAGGAGAGCAGGGGCAGGAGTGGTTAAGTCAAATCATCCTCACCATTAACTTGGTGCATTCAGGCAGCTCCTCAAGAGCTTGCATTCCCAGCTCACATTTTCTGGTATCCTACCTCCATTGTAAATATTTCCAGCTCCTATTTGGTAGTCATTCGAGACCCGTTTTCAATTAATCACTCGCCCCCATCAAAATCTGAACCTTTGTCTATTCCCAGTTGGAGCAGACAACTCAAATTAACAAGTCTCCAAAATCCTGTCTCCCCAGGCAAAATCTGGCTCTTTGGTTCTGTAACCTTGAACTACATTATTAAATTTTTTTTGTAAAATTCATGGGAGTTGGGTGTCAGTGGCAAAGTCAGTATTTATTGCCAACATTAATTGTCCTTTTGTACTACTTTGATGAGTACTTGTAGGTGGCAGTATTCGCATGTGCCTCGTGGTTTTGCAAGGATCTTTGGACAGATGTCCAATTGGAATCAACCCAATTCACCAGTAATTTGTTTCAACTCAGGTTCGAACAATACTTCAGACCTAAAGGGTAAGAGAAGAAAGTGAATTCAAAAGTGAATTTAAAGAAATTTTATTTAAAGTGAAATATAAATAGAATTGTAATTAATACAGATTTGAAGTTATAATAACTAAATAAAAATGTATAAGAATAATACATATTATTAAATATTCTCCATTTCAATGCACAGTACATGTGTCTACTTAAAATATTTCAATCTTTTTCTACACGAGATTAATTTTTAAAAACAGCCCAAAAAAAGGAACATAACTATACTTATCATATCCAACGCAGACCTTCACAACTTGATGAATTCATCAGATTCACAAAAGTGCATGTTCTCTTTCTTCTCTCAATAAGTATCTTTTAGACAGGATAGGTTTTTCAGTTGATCCTCCTTCTTCACATTCTAATTGTGCTTTACCATTCTTTGATTGGCAGACTTTTTAAATTCATCTTAATTGATCTTCAATCTCGATAACAGAACGAACAAACAATCTGATTTCAAACACACCCCCTTATGCAATTTTTATAAACTTTTAGTTTACTCCTAATCTGATTTTATTACATTCCTCGCAGCCTTCTGTACCTTATTTCTAATCTAAGAAAGACAAAGGCACAAAAAAATCCTTTAGAACGTACCTAATCTTAATTTGCGTAATCTTAAAATCTAATCCCGCTATAAAACTAATTAGCTAACAATTCCTTCATTATAAAAGGAACTGAAGCTCACATTATTTTATTGTTCCTGAGCTGAAAGTTCTCCTTATTGGTTGTTGACATGGCTACACACATTGGCAAATAAGGTCATTTGTCTTAATGTATTTGAATTTTAATTTATCGTCAGGTCATTAAGTTTAAATATAAGAAGCTGTTTACTCGAAAAGATAGTATTCCTAAACTGAGAAGTGGGAACGTACAGTGCCAGCTCAGCTGATTAGAGTTAATTAATTGCCAAAGTACAGTTCTTGCAGTTAATCTCATGTTGCTATAGATAGTTATACATTATATTATGCACGGAAGTTACAATGAATGAGAATTTTGTGGTATTTCAAAATTGCAGCATAATGCAAGTTTTAAAAAGACAACAATTTTTTTTAAAATATATAGTCAAACATTTTAGAATGGTATTTAGATAACTCAATAGTTATGTTAGGATCACACAATCAATATAACAATTTATTAAAAAATTCGCTATCAAGAAACCAAGAGCAGAATTCTCCCATTTCAGGATTAAGTCCTGTGCTGTGGACAGGAATATGGAGTGTTTCCTACTGCAGACACCAACAGGAAAAACACACCAAATCTTCTGATGCCAGCTTAATTAATTATGCATCTGGGTATTTTGCATTCTATTCCATGATAGAGCAGGCCTGACTGCACATAATACATCATCTATTCTGGGCGCAGAAAGTGGGTGGTCAACCCTTTACACCTAGTCCGAGCCCACCCAATCTCCAACATCCTTGAGGAACCTGTTCACTACAGTCAGGCAGCAGTAGAGGGGAGCTGAGTGAGGGAATTGATCATCCTCATGTCTAGATAGTTTAGGAGTTGTGTTAGGATACCCCTCGTTGGAAACAGGTTGGTAGTGCTCCCTTGATCAGTATTTCTGGGAGGGAGACCCGTCATGGAACACAGATTGGATCACTATTCAAAAATGGCCAATAGGTTGTCTGCTATGCACAAATTAGCACTTAAGAGGTGGGAAAAACACTAGTGCCAGCCAGAAACCTTCCATGTTTCTCGCCAGCATAGGCACTTAGTCCCAATTTGGGAAAATCACAGCCTACGTCTAATGGTTTGTCTTCACCCAGTCGAGTACTCAGATGATTGTCCAAATGATTTATTAACAGAGTAGGAGATGGCCTCCTTTCATATTCCAAGGTATTTGCTCCTCCTGAAGCTTTGCAGGCAGATCATCTCCCATTTCACTGGACTTAGAATTTAGAAGTGTAGTGATGCAAATGTTCACCCATCATTCAGTAAGATTTCAAGTTATTGGAAGGTGACTTTAGTCCTTTTAAAGTTTTTAATGCGAGTTTTCTAGCCAACAAATTCATCAAGTCCCTTTTTCAATACAATGCATGACTTCATAATATAGCTGTGCCCTTCACAACTATGCCAACTCAGTCAACAATGGTGTTATCAAGCCACTCTCGCTAATGGATACTGAAATCACCCAGCATACATTTGGTGCTTTATCGTAAGTGTTTCTTCCATGCATGTTTAATTAACAGAGTACTGCAAATAGCCAGCTCAGGGAGAGCAGCAGGTAGTAATTAGAAGGAAGTTTCTCTACCAAGAGGCCAGATATGGCTGGGTTAGCTCAGAATAAATTTATTATTATTGATGTGGAGATGCTGCGTTGGACTGGGGTGGGCACAGTAAGTTGTCTCAAAACATCAGGTTGAAGTCCAAGAGGTTCATTTGGAATCACGAGCTATTGATGCACTGATAATGGTCAGATCTCGCAAACTCAGGGCAAATGGTGGGGGTTACACATAGTGTGACATAAACCCAAGATCCTGGTTGACACTATTCCTTGTGTGTGGAGTTTGGCTACCAGTTTCTGTTCAGTGATTCTGTCTTGGGTGGCCTTCAACACACATGACAATGCTGAATTGCCAAGCAGAAAATGACAGTCGAGTTCTACACACTTGAGGATGGCCTCAACTGGGATCTTGGATTCATGTCACATTACACGTAACTCCTAAAATCCCGGTTGAAGCCGTCCTCACACGTGTGGAACTTGACTATCAATTTCTGCTCAGCGATTCTGTATTGTCACGTGTCTTGAAGGCTGCCCAAAACAGAATCACCAAACAGAAACTAATAGCCAAACTCCACACAGAGAATGACCATCTTATGTTCATGTCATTCCAATCATCATGAAGTTGTGCTTTTGTTGATATATGCTGTGTTTGTGAAACCTACATCTTTACTCACTTGATGAAGGAGTAGCGCTCTAAAAGCTCATGATTCTAAATAAATCTTTTGGATTTTAAGCTGGTGTTGCGAGATAATTTGTGACCTTAAAAAATGGTAGAAACTATAATTTATTACTGAGCCATTGTTGTCAAAAAAATCAAAAATGCATCTGTCTAATATGTGCCTCATGACATTCATGAGGATACTGGCAGAAGTACAAGGTAATTTGTCAAATGTGCTGTAATCTATTGCACTGTGTAGAACAAAAACACTTCAGACGTAGCAAGATCCGTTTACTTTGTGCTGGGCAAATAGCAATTGTTTAGAGTTTCTCTAATTACAAGTAATTGATTATGATATCAATCTTGTTTTAGTTTAACTGTGAATCTTTGACTCATATATTGAGTAAACAAATCTGAAACATGGTTATGACATTTAGGTGCTAACATGGCCTCTGCTTTAAGATGATTTCTTTAAATAGCTAATTCTGGGTCAGAATACCCACATTTTCCAGTTGAGGTCTTCTTGATAATTTCAGGTCAATTACTTGCCTATCTATTTTTGATATTTTGAATGTGTAACCAAATGTGAAAATTGTAACAGATGCAATGACCTGGAATTGTGGGCTATTCGTTATCAAACTGTCAACCCTCTGAAACGCATCACAACTTCAGGATTTAATGTGAGCAAAGAATACGTCCCTCCTGAAGTTGTGTTGTCATTGATTGCTTCACCACAAGGTGGCGCTATGGATGCCCATCACCCCACTCCAGATCAGCGAAATCATGATGCAGCATCAATGTTCCTATTCGAATCTCAAATCGCGTGAGAACACATTTAAAAAGTTACCCCTTGTTGAAATCAGGTGTCACTGAGTATATTTAGCAATAAGAGTAATAACATGGAACAGTGGATTTGGCCCCAAAATAAAAATGCTATATTTGTGAAATGTTCTTAAATGTCTCCAGAAAAGTTTTTCTTGATAGCTGGGTAGTTTATATCTACAAGTCATCTGCATGCCCCAATTTTTACTTTGCTCTTGTAATTTCTTTTATACAGTGATCTGATTTTATTGACTTTCATTTCCTAATTGACTGTCAAAATTTTCTAATATGTAATTGGCTGAGAGGATGGCTTGATGCAGCTCCACCTTGGAAATCTTCACTAAAAAAAAAACACTATAATCTATTGCATGTTGAGAGGACGTACAGTTCTCACCACAGATCACTAGCGTTTCTTTGAGGAAAGAAGCAAGTACCGCTAATCAAACTCTAGGCTAGCATTTTAATTTATAAGCTAGTTGACTTATGATGCCTCCAAGGAGAACATACACATGGCATCAAATGCAAACCATTAATCCCCAACTATTTCTTCTATTAGCATTTGTGTTTAGAAAATAATGGAGCGAGGGCAACATTTGCTCAATTCTAACAAAAGGTGCTCCAGTGTGTGATTCATCAAAGATACAAGAAGCATGACAATCAGAGTTGCTTTGCGCTTGCGGAAGCATTATCATGAACAGTTTTTGCCAAATTCTCAGTATATCGGGTATGCACCCTTTTGATTACGGAATAGTGCACAGAGACACTATTTAAATATAAAGCAGCTTTAAGAAAAACACAGATGCTTGGGCTAATTGTGTGCAGTTACTATAATTCAAAATTCATATCACAGGATGTCTCCTAGGGCATTGATTTGAGTTAAATTTCACAAGTTTTCCTGTTTGGTTTAAACCAATCTCAAAATCCATGAGGAGAGACTCTCTAGTCTTCCCTCAGTTTTTTTCATGGTGGCAAGAGGTGGCGTGCCACTCGCAGGTGTCTGGATCCTCTGGTCCCACTGTTGTTAAACAGGTTTCCCACTAAAGCCACCCTACACCATTGGGAAACCATGTCACAGAATGCACTACCAGCATGAATAGCTGGAATTTACCGGCCATTGTCTTGTACGAGAAAAAGTTATTGCAATCTCATGAAAACTGCTAGTCCGACATGTTATTGCCTTTCCAGTCAAATGCTATATGTAGACTTGGAAGTCAATCGTTACAAATTTCAAAAAGGAAAACATCAGTAATACCAAACAATGTTGAGACAATATATTGGCATTAAGTACAGTAGCCTCCTCAGACTAACATTTGTGGACTACTGACTAAGTTAGGAGAACAGTTCTACAAACAGTGAAACAACATACAGTCATACTGATATATTCATATCCTCAGATTCATCATGTCTTTTAGTCAAAATCCTACACTGCTCCATCACTACCCTTCGGTGTTTCTTGCTCCACCTACATACAAATCCAGAGGTGCAATATTTCAGATTGACTTTAGACCCATGAAATCAAAACGCCTCAATCAAACAAGGCTGAAGAATGCCTTTTTCTGCTGAATACCTAATGTCTGTCAATTGATGACTTAGTACATCTTCATATTTAACGTAACTTTGAAGAAACTCTTGAGGGAAGCAAAGGCAGAGAATGAATGTTCACCATTAAGAATTGCGAAGTAATATCACCACTAACTGAGTTAGTAGCATCCTGAAGGATATATTTGTCAGGTTAGGTTTACACAAGCTGAGTGAATCAACAGGAGGTAAGGTATGGGACTTTATCCTCTATATCCCTGTTGCAGACAGTTTTGTACACAATAATGAAGGTGGAAGTAATCTTTATAATTTCAAACTCTCAGCTTTACAATAACGACATTCTTCATCACGATATTACGATGCTAAGTGAGATATACTAAGCACTATCGAGTAGCCCAAAATTGAGGAGATGGAAACAAAGCCCATGAACAGTATAACAGAATTATATAGTATCACAAAGGTGAAACTATATAATTTGTTCCTAGACAAAAACACCCCTCTTTAAATTAGAAGTATGATTGAACACACACTGCTTGCCAGAATGAGCCCAGCTGTAACACTAATTTAATTGGAAATCATTCATGATAAAGCACTTCATTTGATACTTCTCCTGAATTCAAAATAAACTTCCACCATTACACTCCCTGGATTCTTGGTGCAATGTGGCTGCAATATATACAATCCATAGAATACATAACACTACCTTCCCTAGGTTACTTTAAGCAATATGGGGATGGAGGATTTTAATCTTCAAGTAGAATGAGCAAGACAAATTTGCAGTAAATAGTGTGGAAGAAGAATACGTGAAGCACATGTAAATTAGTTTTCTAGATCAGTATCTCAAGAAACTAACTGGAGAACAGACTATTTTGATCCAATATTGTGCAATGAGAAAGTGTTAATCAATAATAAATTATCAATTGTTAACAGATTAACACTGATCCGTCAGTTGCAATACCAGCTAATCATTGTGTGTATTTTTCAATAACCCCAAAGGACAATGATTAGCTAATCAATCTTTGCTAACAAGACCATGAGAATGAGAGAAACCTCAAGGTTGAATTAATAACCTTTTGAGTTATCAATGCAAAAATGACGACTGAAGACACTTTCAGTCAGCTAATGATTAAACAGGACTAAAGCACTGATTTAATTGATCTTATAGAACTGGTTTATTACTGCCAAACTGTAATGCGTTCATAGGCCACATAATGCTTTACTACAACCAAAAGACTGAATTGGCACATTTACTTTTCTGTATTAGTACTACGACATTGTGGTAAATTATATCACTTCACACTGTAAATTTAAGCCAGAACAATAAGTATTTAGTATGGGCTGTTCTCTAAACAAAAATTCATTGACATTTTTCCTCTGTATTGGTAAGATGGGCAAGTGGCTTCCTTTGTTATTCATAGTATAAGCTAAAGTCAGATACTGAGCCCCACATCAAAACAAAGACTCCATAATCTATTAAATCAGTCATGTCACCACTCCAGAATTTCAGTCTGAAACAGAAATTACAATTCTAATAGAGAAACTAGTCTAATTATGTTCAGCAAGCAACTACTGCAGATTTTATTTACTTGTACCAAAAACAGGGGATGATCAACTATGGCTGAAGTGATTTGTAATTAACCCCTATTATCTTTACCAGATACCTCAAAGCTGATAAGAGGTTCATGTATACATACCTGAATTAGGTCCAGGATACCCAGTTCACTCTCTGAAGAATCCACACAGAAGACAAAATACAATGTTGCATAATGTCTGTAAATAAGTTTATTATCTGCTCCTCCAATTAACCTAAAAAATTACAGAAAACAAGTTACGCATTATTTTGAGACACAGCTTTTATCAAAACAAGAAAAAAAATGAACAGTTTCCCTTATTTGTTCTTCAATTAAAAAATACCAATTAATACAATTTGTTATTCACTTAGTATAAAACAAGTACTTAGATAGCAACTTTCCAAGTTCCCAGGAATTGGCCCAAATCCTATGTGTGTACATGGTTTACAATATCTGAAATGCAATCTTCAAACGCCCAATTCTATAAATGTGTATTCTGATACAGGCATGCATTCGATATGTTTCAAACAGAAAATGCATTGTGCTTGCTTTGGAAGCATTTTCACCATAGTCACAATAAGGTGGCTTGTTGTCAAAACACAACCCAGACCTGAATGTCTACTATAATTTGATAAGTTGCTTGTTTAACTGAATAACTGCAATACTTGCATAAAAAAATTGTAAACATAACTTGTGACTTGGGAATAATGTTATCCCTGAACTCTGAAGGCTTTAACAAATGTAGCATCAGGTTACCTTCAACAATGACACTAAGCTTAACATAACGTAACACTATACGCAGCTTGGTCTAAAATTCTGAGCAGTTATACTGTATCCTTTCAATGATATTCTATACAGAAATGTAATTTAGTGTCTTTGGTTCATGCGAAGTGCTTATCTTAGACAGTGTTTTTGCTTCAGATTCACTTACATGCCACCTTCCAGGAAATTACAGACATTTTCATCTCTTTTTGACACCAGGTGAAATGTCTCCCTGATAATTTGTTGTTGTGTGTCTTCACTCTGTAAATGGATACAGGTTGATTTATTATTTAAAAGCATCCGTCATGACATAAAAAGATAATGCATCTTTTGAAATAGTATTTTTACGCTGACATCTGCAGCTGCAAAGATCAAAGTGAACAGCAAAAGAAAGAAATAGTAGTAAAAACCATACATAAAATTGCCTTCTTCTTCAACCCACGTAAATAGACAAGATCAGAATTTTCTGACCTCTCCCGCAGCTGGGATTCTCCGATCCCAACGCTACGAATGGAGGAGATTTGGCTGAGCTTCAAATTCTACGTTCCCACTGGCAACAGTAGAAGGGCACGTGAGACTGCAGAATTCCAGTCCAAAGCTCTAGTTGGACATTAATGGGGCTAGGGAAGGTGGATAGGCTCCGAAAATCCATGGCAAAATAATGCAGGAACCAATGCACTGCTTTGTTGTATATTTAAGGCTGAAGGTCTGTGGAAAAAGGAAATGCCTCATATTATTAGAAACAATATAAAATAATTCCTGCGTTAAAACATTAATACTTGACAAAATGACTGGTTACTAACGTACTTTATATTTTCTTCCAGCTATAAGAGGTTATTTATGTCAGTCCAGTTTATTATAGCATATCTTTGCTTCCCTCATGATGTATTCTTGTCTTCATTATTTTATTTGGTTAATTCTCTACTTTATTGCCTATTCCTAATTGTCTTCAAGAAGCTATTAGTCTATTTGTGGGCATGCCACTCCCAACATGTTACTTAGGGACTTCCATGATTTTGACTGAACGACATTGAACGAATGACAATAAAAACTAAATTCTCTGCAGGAAAGACACGTGCCAGCAAGGAGGGAGGATGGGAAAGGTAGGATTAGAGAACCATGGCTTACCAGGGATATTGAGGACTTGATCAGGAAGAAGCGAGAAGCTTACATTAGATCTAGGCAACTGGGGACTGAGACAGCGCTGGAAGCTTATAGAGAGTGTAGACGGGATCTTAAAAGGGATGTTAGAAAGGCAAAAAGGGGCCACAAAGTGGCTCTGGCAGGTAGGATTAAGGAAAATCCTAATGCATTTTACTCCTATGTAAGGAGCAAAAGGATGGTTAGAGGCAAGATTGGACCTCTCAGGGACAGAGGAGGGGATCTATGCTTAGAGCCTGAGGGGATGGGGGAGATCCTGAATGAATACTTTGCGTTGGTATTCACGCAGGAGACTGGCCAGATGTCTGTTACTGATTTTGACAAAGTTGAGGATGCGTTGAGGGAAATAAAGATTACGAGGGAAGAGGTGTTGGGGCTGTTAGGCAGCTTAAAGACATATAAAGCTCCGGGGCCTGATGGCATTTACCCCAGGCTGCTAAGGGAGTTGAGGGAAGACTTGGCTGGGCCTCTGACGCAAATCTTTGTCTCTTCCTTGGACACAGGTGAGGTCCCAGAGGACTGGAGGATAGCAAACGTAGTACCGTTGTTTAAAAAAGGTCAGAGGGATCACCCAGGGAACTATAGGCCGGTGAGCTTGACTTCAGTTATAGGTAAGCTAATGGAGAGGATCCTCAGGGACAGGATGTATGAGCATCTGGAGCGCTGCAATCTGATCAGGGATACGCAGCATGGCTTCGTCAAGGGGAAGTCTTGTCTTACAAATCTAGTGGAATTTTTTGAAGAAGTGACAAAAACAGTTGATGAAGGACATGCTGTTGATGTCGTCTACATGGATTTCAGTAAGGCGTTTGACAAGGTTCCTCATGGTAGACTGATAGAGAAGGTGAAGGCGCATGGGATACAGGGCCGGGTACGTAGATGGGTTGAGAACTGGCTCGGGAGGAGGAGACAGAGGGTAGTAGTGGAAGGCTCTTTTTCCGGCTGGAAGCCTGTCACTAGTGGAGTGCCACAAGGCTCAGTACTAGGTCCTCTTCTATTTGTGGTTTACATAAACGACTTGGAAGTTGGGGTAGGTGGTGAGATCAGCAAATTTGCTGATGACACTAAGATGTTTGGATTGGCAGGTACAGAGGAGCAGTGCCAGGCAATACAACAGGACATAGACAGGTTGGTAGACTGGGCAGATAGATGGCAAATGGAATTTAATCCGGATAAATGCGAGGTGATGCATTTTGGCCGGAAAAATGTAGAAGAGAGTTATAGGATAAAAGGTAAAACTATTCGGAGTATAGAGACGCAGAGAGACCTGGGGATGCAGGTTCACAAGTCTCTGAAGGTGTCTTTACAGGTGGAGAAGGTGATAAAGAAAGCGTATAGTATGTTAGCTTTCATAGAAAAGGGTATAGAATACAAGAGTAGGAGTTTGATGTTGCAATTGTATAGAACGTTGGTTAGGCCTCACTTGGAATACTGCGTCCAGTTCTGGTCGCCATACTATCGGAAGGATGTGGAGTCCTTGGAGAGAGTGCAGAGGAGGTTTACCAGGATGCTGCCTGGTATGGAAGGACTGTCTTATGAGGAACGATTGAATAGACTGGGGTTGTTTTCCCTTGAAAGACGTCGGCTTAGAGGGGATCTCATAGAGGTGTATAAGATTATAAGGGGTATAGATAGAGTAAATGGTAGTAAACTTTTTCCACCTTCAGAAATGGATAGGACGAGGGGTCATGGCCTTAGGGTGAGGGGGGCTATGTATAAGACGAATATTAGAGGGCAGTTTTTCACACAAAGGGTAGTGGGGGTGTGGAATGCACTGCCGAGTAAGGTGGTGGGAGCAGGCACGCTAGGGCTGTTTAAGGGTCTCTTGGACAGCCACATGAGGGGTATGCAGATAGAGGGATATAGTAGGACTGTTTAACTATGACTTTTTTTTTCCCACAGGTAATTCGGTCCAACTTGACCAACAAGGAGCATGCATTCGGCAGGTGGTGCGAGGACAGCTCTTGGATGTTGATTCATGGGTTGCCTGGTGCTTCATGTCGTAAATGAGTGCTTTATCTGGACCATCTGAAGGGCACCATGACAGCTCAGTGACTATCGATGTAGCTGTGCAGACACTTGGAATTGGGCCGGTGTCTGCGGGAGTTTGCGCGTTCTCCCCGTGGTTGCGTGGGTTTTCTCCGGGCGCTCCGGTTTCCTCCCACATCCCAAAAATTCGCTCTTAGGCTGATTGGGAAACAAATTGACCCTATATTGAGATTCTTCCATATTAGGAATAACCTAAAATTAGAATAGGAAAATGGAATTGTTACTATAAAGTTATGACGGCGGCGTGGGCTCGTTGGGCCGAAGGGCCTGTTTCCCGTGCTGTGTTGCTCTTTGCTTTGTTCTGAGAATCTTTGTTTTTCTGAGAAAAGTCCAAATCAAGGTGGTGTGAGATTGGAAGATGGTTCTGTTCCTATGAGACTGGTGTACTGGTCTTCTAGGTGGTGGAGGTCACAGGTTTGGGAGATGCCAAAAAAAAAAAGCCTCGGTGAATTGCTGTAGCGCACCAGTGAATGGTACGTACAGCAAGATGTAATATATTGATGGTGGAGTAAGTGAATGCTTAAAATGCTGGAGCAGCACTAATGAAGCAGGCTTTTAGTATAGAATAGCGTCGAACTTAACGGGCTTATTGGAGTTGCATTATTCAGGTAACTGGAGAATATTCCACCACACTTCTAACCTATGCCTTGTGGCAAGGCTTTGAGGAGTCAGGTGAGAGTCACTCACCACAGATTACCAGGATCCACCTTGCTCTTTGAAGCCACAGTATTTGCATGGCTCGTCCAGTTAATTTTCTTGTTTGTGGACATCTCAAAAAGGTTGATGTGGAGATTAGATGACAATAATACTATTGAATACATAGTGAGATAGTTACCTTTCATTCTCTGGAGTGACCAGAGATTGGGTGGCCACTTTGCCTAACATCTCCATGCGGAGCACAAGCACATCCCAGAGCTTCTGGGTTACTTGTCATTTTAACTCTCCACTTTGCTCCAATGCTGAAATATGCCTTTGAATGTTCCAGTGAAACTCAATGCAAGCTCGGAGAAAGAACATTTATCTTTTGACTCAGTACAATCTTCTGGATTCAATTTGAGTTAACATCTCTGCTTACATCTCATTTTTTCTCTTTGCTGGGTCAGTCTTTGTCTTCTTTCTTTCTTTATCCCTTCATGCTGCATTCAGATGTTTTTTTATGCAACAATTTACAGCTGTCAACATAACTTCTTTCCCCCAATATATCCTTTACTACTCTCTTTAGCTGTTGCAGCATGAAATTGTTTGTTAACCTGCTTTGCTTTCTCAAGCCTTTTCTTTAGTTCCCACCAACAAACCCACTCCCCCTCCCCCACAACTTCCCCTGGACTCCACGGGCTTCATTTTAAGAACTAGGAGCAGGAGTAGGCCATCTAGCCACTCAAGCCTGCTTCGCCCTTCAAATCCATGACTATTCAGAATGCAAGTCAGGCAAATAAATTTTCTTAACATATTTAAGAGAGTTATATCTAAAGTTTCATTCTACTTCCAGATGTCTTTACATATCTAACCTCAGCCACATGGTCTACATGTTATGTGGTCTACATAAACGACTTGGAAGTAGGGGTAGGTGGTGAGATCAGCAAATTTACTGATGACACCAAGATGCTTGGATTGGCGGGTACAGAAGAGCAGTGTCAGGCAATACAACAGGACATAGACAGGTTGGTAGATTGGGCAGATAGATGGCAAATGGAATTTAATCCGGAAAAATGCGAGGTGATGCATTTTGGCCGGAAAAATGTAGAAGAGAATTATAGGATAAAAGGTAAAACTATAAGGACAATAGAGACGCAGAGAGACTTGGGGGTGCAGGTTCACAAGTCTCTGAAGGTGTCCTCACAGGTGGAGAAGGTGACAAAGAAGGCGTATAGTATGTTAGCTTTCATAGAAAAGGGTATAGAATATAAGAGTAGGAGTTTGATGTTGCAGTTGTATACAACTTTGGTTAGGCCTCACTTGGAATACTGCGCCCAGTTCTGGTCTCCGTACTATCGGAAGGATGTGGAGTCCTTGGAGAGAGTGCAGAGGAGGTTTACCAGGATGCTGCCTGGTATGGAAGGACTGTCCTATGAGGAACGATTAGATAGACTGGGGTTGTTTTCCCTTGAAAGACGTCGGCTTAGAGGGGATCTCATAGAGGTGTATAAGATTATAAGGGGTATAGATAGAGTAAATGGAGGTAAACTTTTTCCACCTTTAGAAATGGATAGGACGAGAGGTCATGGCCATAGGGTGAGGGGGGCTATGTATAGGACGAATATTAGAGGGCAGTTTTTCACACAAAGGGTAGTGGGGGTGTGGAATGCACTGCCGAGTAAGGTGGTGGGAGCAGGCACGCTGGGGCTGTTTAAGGGTCTCTTGGATAGCCACATGAGCGGTATGCAGATAGAGGGATATATTAGGACTGTTTAACTACGGCTTTTTTCCACAGGTAATTCAGTCCATAATTTGAGCACGCATTCGGCAGGTGGTGCGGGTACAGCTCTTGGATGTTGATTCATGGGTTGCCTGGTACCTCATGTCGTATATGAGTGCTTTATGTGGACCACCTGAAGGGCACCATGACAGCTCAGAGACTATCGATGTGGCTGTGCAGACACTTGGAATTGGGCCGGTGTCTGCGGGAGTTTGCGCGTTCTCCCCGTGGTTGCGTGGGTTTTCTCCGGGCACTCCGGTTTCCTCCCACAACCCAAAAATTCGCTCTTAGGCTGATTGGGTAACAAATTGTCCCTATGGTGAAAATTTTCCAAATTAGGAATAATATATATATTATTATATAGGAATATTAAAATAGGATAATGTATTTGGTATGACGGCGGCGCGGGCTCGTTGGGCCGAAGGGCCTGTTTCCCGTGCTGTGTTGCTTAATAATTAATAAAAAAAAACATCTTGAACTGGAAAACAGGAAAACTAAACGGAGAGCAACTCCCTGCAGAACATCACTGAGACACTTATGGCAACCTGCAGGACTTCTTGGTGAAGGAATGAGTTACCACATGCAGCATAGGCAAGCCATACTGCTATATTTTGTAGCCAAAAGAAAATTGCTCTCTTGACTCGTTTAATGTTAAGAAAGATTTTTTAAAATGTTTGACACAGAGTTAATGGAATGGTGATTACATCTTTAAAAGGAAATGGATAAACATTTAAAACATGCATTATAAAAGGTGCATCAAAGAAGCATTATCAAATAAAATTTTATACCAAACCACAGAACATCTTAAGTAACTTGTCAGTTTCAGAGAATAATGACTGTGAATACTGATAATTAAATTTTAATGGTGAAGTTAAAATCTCAGAAATCTGCATGTACCATATAAAGCATAAACATGGCTCAATGGTAATCCTATAACAATATATCAAGGTAAGGTCACTTTGCACAAGATATGCTGTTTAATCCATAAAGCAGCAAGATATGGCTCAGTAGTTCAAATAATTTAGCTGATGCTAAAATTCAATTACTAGGTATGTTTATGTGAGGAATATAAATTCAAAACTAAGAAAATATCAAATTATTTTTCTATTGCACAAATGTGGTCACTGGGTTTATTTGTTAGATTCACAGCAATACTACAAAAGAAGCAAACCAATACGCTTTAATTTTGTACATTATGGTCTTTAAATCACCATACATTATTCCACCACTATTATCAATAACTCCATCTGTAAACAAGCACAGTGCATATCACATTCCATCTCTATTAGAGTGTTCAGGCTGAATTACTCAGTTACAGTATGCTTAAATATTGCTAGGAAAGCCAATTTCTCTTCCATTCCATAATTAAATGCAATTGTATTTGTATGTTGGCACTCAAAGGTCTTGAAAATGTTAGAATGCTATTTTACACAATTATTTTTTGCAGTTCAATGTGGTCAAATGCAGCTGCAATTCTTTACGAGATAGGGTAGGTTGTATAGTAATGTTATTGGATAATAATCCAGAGATTTGGGATTAACAATCTGGGAACATGAGTTCAAATCCCAACACCGCAGCTGGGGAAATTCAGTTAAACAAATTTATCAGGAATAAAAAGCCAGCCTCCATAGTAGTGACTGGCTTAATAGAAACACCCTGTGGTTCACTTTAGGGAATATAATCCTGTTATCCACTTTGCCCTTTATTTGGCTCCAAACCCACAATAATTCTTAACTGCCCTTTAAAACAGCTTAGCAAACCACTCAATCCCATTCAAACCATTACAGAAAAGTCAAGGAAGAATAAGGTTGACAGAGCACCTGTTATCAGCTAAGAAGTAGTTGCATGTGGCCAGTTAAATCTATAAATTTCTCCATATTGACACCTCAACATGTGTCAAAATTGGAGAGCTGTCCCAGTAGTCCACTTAAGCAAAAGCACACAGAATCAGCCAATATTCCAGACACCGCTATCACCACTGTAAATTATGATCTGTCCCGTAAGTGAATGTCAGACAAGGAAACCCTATTTTCTCTACTTTACGCTGATTGTGACCTAGCTACCTTCATCAATACCCTTCGACATTAAACATTTGGAAGAAGCACTTTGGATAGCAAAGGCAAAATATGTTCTAAGTGGGGTCTCTAATACTCCCCACCAAGATCAACTCATTGGTAGCACTGCTACTAACTGAGTCTTGAAGGAGATAGCTGCCTGGCTTGATAAATGGTGGATGGTAAGACAACCAATGTGAGGGAAGGCTTATATGACAATCTTCCAACAACTTATCACAGAAGTATCTGTCCTTGAAAGCTCGAGTCCTGCCTTCATACTGAGGGCACCCTTAATCATATTGTGTAGCAGAATCAGTACACTCGGAACAGATCTAATGGCTCAAACCCACAACGCACTGAAGTCATCAGCAGAATTATTTGCTATAATTTTCAGCCATCTGGCCTAGCATATCCCTTACTCTATCACTACTATCAATCCAGAAGAGCATAGAAGGGCATTGTAGGAACAGTACCAGGCATACCAAAAAGTGAAGCATCAACTTGAGACTACAACACTACAGGCAGGATGACAACATGCTAAAAGCAGATGCAGCATGCTATGAACACAGTGAGCAATCTCTCAATCAACAAACTGCTTAACCTTCACAATCCTGGTAGCCACCACCAATTAGGCAAGGGGGCTGGCAGGGGATGAAGAAGGAGGCTCCATGACCTTCTCCTTCCACACTTGGATGGGGGAAGCCTAGCATTTCAATATAAAAAGGCAAGACTGAAGCATCTGCTACCTTTAACCAGGTATGTCAAGTAGATGATCAACTGTAGCCAGCTCCTGAAATACCTATAGATGAACAAACTTCTGCCAATTTATTTCCTTTATGAGGCGATAAATAAAGAGCAGTGCAAGCTTAATATAACAAAGGTTATGGTCCCTGACAACATCTCAGCTGTCGTGCTGAAAGTCTGTGCTCCAAAACTAGTCATGCCTCTAAGTCAACTATATCAACCTAACAAATGGAAAACTGTCCATATATGTGAGGCCACAAAAAGGAGGAAACCTACTCTGGCAATTACCACCCCAATCTACTTTAAATCAAAGTGATGGGAGGCATTGAACTTGCTATCAAGCAGCACTTACTCATCCACTCACCAATGCCCAGTTTGGGTTCTGCCAGGACCACTCTACTCCAAACCTTATTACAGCCCTAGGTTCAAACAAAAACTTGTGGAATTCAACACAATGAGGTTAACCTCAAGGCATCCTTTTGAAAGAATGCAGCAAAGAACAGTTGTAAAATTGAATTCACACAAACATGTTTTGCCATTTATGAATACCATGACTGATGGTGGCCTCAACTCTACTTGCCTATCTACATCCACTAACTTTTTACTCCCTGGTCAATCAAGAATTTATTCAACTCAGCTTTGAAAAAATATTCAATAACCCTACCTGCAGTTCTCTCGGGGAAGAGAATGCCACAGACTATCTTAAATTGGAAAGCCCTCATTTTTAAAATAGTGTCCCATAATTCCAGTCTCTTCCACAAGGGAAAAATATCCACTCAGCATCACTCTGTCAAGTTCCCTCACGATTTTGTGTCAATAAGGTCACCTCTCAGTCTTCTCCACTACAGTGGAGAAAGGCCAAACCTTTTTTCGTAAGCTAACCTCTTCATCCCAGGAATCAGCTGAGTGAACCTTCTCAGAACCCCACTTCAAGTCCTTTCTTGAGCAAGGAGACAAAGTTCTACACATTATTCCAGATGTGGTCTCACCAATGCTGTGAAACTGTAGCAGCTTTTCTTTTATATTCTGTTCTCCTAGCAATAAATGTTATCATTCCACCTACTTCCTTATCAATTCCTGTAACTGGATATTAACTTCTGGTACAAGAACACCCACATCCCAGTGATATAGTGGATAGCTTCACAGCGCTAGGGGCCTCGGTTCAATTCTGGCTTTAGATTAGTGTTTGTGTGGAGTTTGTATGTGCTCCTGGTGTCTTATGGATTTCCTTCACGCGCTCTGTTTGCCTTCCAAAGATGTGCAGATTGATTAGCCATGCTAAATTAATCCTAGTGTCAGGGGATTAGCAGAGTAAATATATGGGTTCCAGGAATAGGGCCTGGGCAGGACTACAGTTAGTGTAGACTTATAGGTCAAATGGCCTCCTAGAATCCCTCTAGACCCTAGAGTTCTGCACTTTCACTCCATTTAAAATATGTACTGATTTTCTATTCTATTAAAGTGGACAAATTCACATGTTCCAACATTATACTGTGTCAATCTTTTGCCCACCCAATCTACCAGTATGAGTCAATAGAAACCAAGGAGGAGAAAGTCTCTGCTGGCTGCTCATAGCTAGCATAAATGATGTTAGTTGGAGACCAACCACTTCAGCCAAAACATTGCTGATTATGCTTTTCAGCATTATGTCCTAAACCCAACCATGTTCAGTTCCTTCATGAAGGATCTGCTCTCCAAAAACGGTCAAGGTAGGGATGCTGATGAGTGCAGTATTAGCTTCATTTTCAATTCAGATATTGATGCAGTCTGCGCCCACGTGCAGTAAGACTTGGACAACATATAAGATTGGGATGATACATCGTGTGACAGTACTTCCCACCTCAGGGTCAGGTAATGACCATCTTCAATAAGAGTCAAACCATCTCTCCCACAATTGACAGGGCACAAGTCAAAGTGTGATGGAATACACTTCTTTCCACTTGTCTGGATGAGCACAAGTCCAATACACTCGATAAGTTATCTAGGACAGAGCAGCCAACTTAATTGGTACTCCATCAACCATCTTAAACTTGCACTTTTTCCACCACCACACAGGAGCAGCAATGTGTACCATCTATAAGATGCAGCGACTTGCTGAAAATTCTTTGACAGGACCTCCCAAACCCAGGTTCTCCATCATTCAAAAGAAGAAGAGCAGGAAGTGTAAGGGAAAACCATTACCTCTATTTTCCTCCAAGTCACACAGCATCCAGATTTACTTTGTCGCTGGATCCCAAAATTCCCTGTCTAACAGCTTTGTGGTATACTAACACCATACCAAACTGTGCTCCACCATATGCTCTAGTGTAATTAGTGATGGACAATAAGTCCCGGCCTTTCCAGCAATGCCTGCATCTCATTAATGAATTAAAAACCTACATTAATGACATAGAAAGGTTCATTAACATTCACTGAGCAGGACCTTTGCTTCAAAGTCTTTTCTATTGGAATGCAATTTAGAGAATGCTCTCACTCACTTAGGTTTATACTGAAGCATCAGTATAGATATGACACTACCAGACAGCTGTATTTGCAGCAACACTAATCTTTGCAATATTACTTTGTATACGATCCCTATTATAATTCTGATAATATCTATGCAAAGTAGTCCAAGAGATTGTGGTAATTCTGAAATCCCATTCAACAAAGTAGATTACAGAGATACTGACAAATTATTTTGAACTTGTGAAATAAACCACAAATAATATTTTGCCATCTGCACAATTGGTGGCGTGAAAAAGTGCAGACATCATAACAGAGAATTCAACCACTTATTATAGCACGAACGAATTGTTGCTGCTTCAGGCACAGTTTAATTAACTGGTTTTCTTAGCTGCGAAAAGAACAAATCACAACAGAATTGAACAGATCCAAAACTAACTGATCAAAGAGAAAACGCATGTGTTCTCTAACTGTAATACCTTTTGAAACCAATTTTATTTTGTGTGGTAACCCATCTCAAGCTGCGGACCACAAAACTGAAAATGCACCATCGATCTCGGAAACTAAATAAACATCTTTATGACATGACGATTAACAACAGACAAAAAATATCAAAACCAAAACGTACAATCCAATTATTTAAAGATGCAAAGTTTTCTAATAGGATGAAGTCACAGTAAGTGATACCATAGTTGGCATCAATGCAAAGCATTTCCTTAAATCAAAAGGATGTAAACTGTGCAGCCCAATTTGGAAGTAATAACCAGGGTTTCCTCCTTCTGAAATTATCAGCCCACAAATTGTTGGCCTACAATTTCATACTTAAAGTGCATAGGTTAAAAATTATAGGCTGATGTGCTCAAAAGCAGAACTTACTGAAACCAAACTTGGGTAAAACATGCCAGTGTATTGGATATTTCAAAAGTTCTCAACTGAACCAATGTTTTGAACAGAAGACTAGAGAAAACAGTACAATTAACTCTTCTAACATGCTGAAGGTCAACACCATGCACAAGCTCAACTGCTCTATTAACTATACATTACTCTTAACAAGCTCAGTTCATAAAACTATTCCCAGAGAATTTGCATCCAGAAATGTTTTACATAGGGAAAAGGAAAAATAATGTGCTTCAAAACTTTAAGGCAATATCAGTTCAAAGTTGTGCACTCAACAGAAATGGCTTCACTACAAACAAAACAATATTGTGTCCACACAAGTGTAAGCACCAAGCATTGAAAACTAAATCAACTGCAAACGTCCAACTTTAATTTTCACAACATAACAAAGGGAATTCAAAACAGTAATTTTGAATGATAATGATCAAGGATAAGTAAGATAATAATTTATAATTTAGTGAAATGTTAACATAGTGATATCACTGATATAACATGAATGACAACATAACATTTGTAATGTCTCAGACCTAAATGACATTGATGCTGTTAGACCGATCAGTCCAACAAAAAACCGTCACACAGAATTACAATGACTCAGTACTTTGTCTGCATGACATAGAACATAGAACATTACAGCGCAGAACAGGCCCTTCGGCCTTCGATGTTGCGCCAACCAATTAAGAAAAAGCAGTGACCCTCTAACCTAAACCATTCCCTTTCCGTCCATAAACTTATCTACTAACCCCTTAAACACCACCAAACTTGGCGCATCTACAACTGACGCAGGCAGGGCATTCCATACCCTTACCATCCTCTGGGTAAAGAACCTACCTCTGACATCCGTCCTATAACCACCACCCCATAATTTAAAGCTATGTCCCCTCATGCTAGCTTTCTCCATCCTAGAAAAAAGGCTATCACTGTCCACCCTATATAAACCTCTAATCATCTTGTATATTTCAATAAGGTCTCCTCTTAGCCGCCTTCTTTCCAATGAAAACAACCTCAAATCCCTCAGCCTCTCCTCATAAGACCTGCCCTCCATACCAGACAACATCCTGGTAAACCTCCTCTGTACCCTCTCCAATGCCTCCACATCTTTCTTATAATGTGGGGATCAGAACTGCACACAATACTCCAAGTACGGCCGCACTAGAGTTTTGTACAGTTGCAACATGACGTTGCGGCTCCGAAATTCAATCCCCCTACCAATAAAAGCTAAGACTCCATATGCCTTCTTAACAACCTTATCGACTTGATTGCCAACTTTCAGGGATCTATTAACATATACACCAAGATCCTTCTGTTCATCAGCACTATTAAGAGTCCTACCATTAGCCCTATACTCTACACATTTGTTATTCCTGCCAAAGTGAATTACCTCACACTTTTCCACATTAAACTCCATTTGCCACCTCTGCAACTTGTCCAAGTCTCTCTGCAAACTATAACACCCCTCTTCACTATCTACCACTCCTCCGACTTTGGTGTCATCCAAAAATTATTTGGATTAGTAAATATTAGTAAATATTTGACATCAGCTATAACCCAACTGTAGCACTCTCCCTTCAAGTCATAAGGTTTTATGTCCCATTCCAGAGACTTGAGTGCAAAAGTCTGAGCTGCACAGTCAAAGGTGTTGACCAGATGTTCACATCTGCTGTCGAAATTAGACGCAAAAGATCCCATAGTACTTCTTTGAAGACAGGGAAGTTATCTGTAGTGTCCTGGTCAATATTCAACCTTCAATCAATAAATTCAAGAACAGATTATCTAATTATCATCCCTGTTTGTGGGAACTTGTACTCAAATTAGCTTTAACGTTTCTTCCAGTGCAAAAGAAACTGTATCTCATTAGTTGAAAGACCTTTGGGGAAGGCCAAATTTGTGAATGTCATGTGTTTGTTTGCAATAATAATTAGGGTTGCAATAAATATCAGCAACATGATAACAACATTGCTGCCTCACAGCACCAGGTACCCAAGTTCAATTCCTGGCTTGGTCACTGCGTCCAGTTTGTATGTGTACCTCCCCTTTCTCCGTCCTGATGGCTGCGTAGGTTTCCTCCAGGTGCTCCTGTTTCCTCCCACGGTCCGTAAGACGTGCTGGTTAGGTATTGGCTATGCTAAATTCTCCCTGACAGTATCAGGATAGGCACCAGAGTGTGGCCACTAGGGGATTTTCACAGTAATTCCATTGTAATGTTGATGTAAGTCTACTTGTGACAATAAAATAAACAGACCCTTTGCTATTATTTTCATAGGAGTAATGGAGTAGCATCAGCTCAATTCATGATCAGCAACATTCAACATTAACTATTAATTAATATCACACCTTGCTATTCCTCAAACCCTCTTTTATTTACCCAATTAAAAAGCCAACTGTTGCAAGTCAGTCGCTGTTATCTTTAAGATCACACTACAGTTCTGAAGTACTGAAGTTCTAAAACTTTATTTTCCATAAGTTTAAAACTCTGTGATCTAGGGGGCTAATTTGATCCTAATTTTCACTGGATTTTGTGTTTCTTCTTGCTCTAGTTTCAGCAGATTGTCTCATTCCGTGCATCTGTACGACAGCTAAGTCAAGAGCACTGCCTACAGCTGACCTGAACGGCAAACAACATTATTCGATTAGTCTGTCGTGGTGTAATTCTATACTTATAATGTTTCGTGCAGAGAATACTGTAGGATTCATTCAGCAATTTTGGGGAAAAAAAGAACGTGCTGCGTGCTCTTAAATAAAATACAACAGGGGGAATAGTTCGCGCAGGCAAACAATCCTGGAATTCAAAACATACTCGGGGGACACGAGTGTAGTTTAAATTAGCAAAGCGCTGTGGTGTGGAGTGGAGTGAAGCGGGCGGACCTGCTTCATGCCCTTCGATTGCCCAACATCGACGCTCAGTCTCAAAGTGCAAAGATGCTTTTGCTTAACCTCAGCTTAAGCTGCTGTTTGCGCGAGCTCTGGTTTGGAACGTGGCCTGGAGCGCGTGTCCCAGGGTGGGTTTCGCGCGCGGAAGTTGACAGTTTAACGACCCCCCTGTTCTGCCGGCCCTCCTCATTACTCACATAGCGCTCGTAGAACTTGGAGAGGCGCGGCTTGCCGTGGTTGTTAAATATCAGAATGGCTTTAATCATGACGATCGGATTGCTACTCCTCCGGAACACCGAGTGACAGCGGGAACCGAAGCGGAATTTCTCCGAAACATGAACGAACAGACAGGAGGTGGGTGGGACCGAGTCCGCTGGAAACTCCCCCATCCGCAAGGCCGATTTAACGGCGACGGCGGCCGCCAGAGTTCAAGACCAGCAGTAGGAAAGTAAATTGTACTATTTCGCAATGCCAACGAGTGAGGAGCATACGACTATTATTTTTGGAATATCTGACTTGGTATCGAAATAGGAATCTAATCAAAAAAAAGAATCAAATATTTATCTAATTCAGACAGCTTTTAGTTTTGCTTTAGTTAGCAAAGGACTTACTTAAAGCGTGTCGTACGCATTAAATTACTATTGCTGCAGTCGTCAATATAGTGACCCTTATTATTATACTTGTCTGAGCTGCAAGTGACTTCATGATCGTCTATGGGTGTTCTGAATTACACCAAATAATCAACTGCAGGTACCAATTTTTGAACACCCTTATTTATATCTCCCCAACAGACAGATAATATAACAAAATTTTGCAATACCCCACACTTTCTCCCTTACTTAGAAACCTTACACATTATATATTTTCCAGAATATATTCAGTGTGACCAAATAATTGGTTTCTCAGCACGTAATTTGAATGTTGCTGAAGTTTTTCATCTTGCACTCACCAGGACGAACAGAAATGTCAAATTTCAAGTGATCACAATTATTTACATTATTGGAGAAATGTGGTGCTGATGGGTTGGCATGTTGGTTGGTTGGGAGGAGAGGATGGCCTAATGATGTCATTACTAGACAATTAATCCAGAGACTCAGCTAATGTGCTGAACCTGGATCCAAATCCTGCCATTTAGCAGATGGTGGAATTTGAATGCAATTTTTAACAATCTGGAATTAAAAATCTACTGGTGTCATGAAACCATTGTCAGTTGTTGGAAAAGTCCATCACTAAAGTCCTTTGGAGAGGAAATCTGTGGACCTTATCTGGTTTGGCCTCCATATGACTCCAGAACCACAGCAATGTAGTTGACTCTCAAGTAGCCTCAGGTAATTAGGGATAGGCAATAAATGCTGACCAGTCAGCAATGCCATGCTCATGAATGAATAAAAAACTGTCAGCTCCATGGTGCCAATCAGCACTTTTTTGTCTCATATATAAAAGGTTGTGAGCGAATGAAATTTGGCATTCTTGCATTTATTCTGATGAATACACAATGAAAAACTTTAATGACATGTCTCTCAGCAATATTCAAATAAGACTAAACAATCAACAATATTTGAAAATTTAACAGGTTGCATTACATACCTGTTTATGCTGTAATCATAATCACAACTGAAATCCATATGGCTGATACTTCCAGAGTATATGTTGAAAGAAGTTTCTCCTTAACATCAGTGAGTCATTGGAACTATAGCAATGATTGATTTATTTTAATCAAACATGAGAGGGCAACTTTACATAGAAACCAGAAGCAGGAATAGGCCATTTGGCCGTTGGATCCTGCTCTGCCATTCATCTTGATCATGGCTGATCATGAAATTCAATATCCTGACCTCTCCCCATATCCCTTGATCCCTTTAGCCCCAAGAGCTATATTTAATTTCTTCTTGAAATCAGACAATGTTTTGGCCTCAATTGCATTCTGTGGAAATGAATTCCATACATTTACCACTCTCTGGATGAAGAAATTTCTTTTTGCTTCAATTCTAAAAGGTTTGCCCCTTATTGTCAAAATATAACCCTTAGTTCTGGACTTCCCCACCATTGGGAACATTCTTTCTGAATCTTTCTGAATCCCTGTCTAATACTGTTAGAGCCTTATAAGTTTCTATGAGATCCCCTCTCACTCTTCTAAACTCCAGTGAACATAATCCTAACCAACTGAGTGTCTCCTCATATGACAGACCTGCTATCCCAGGAATCAGCCAGTAAACGTTTGCTATACTCCCTCTATTGCAAGAACATCTTCCTCAGATAAGGACACTAAAACTGCACACAATATTCCAGGTGTGGCCTCATCAATATCCTATACAATTTCCACAAAATATCCCTGTACTCAAATTCTCTTATTATGAAGGCCAATATATCATTTGCCTTCTTTACTGCTTGTTGTACTTGCATGCTTATTTTCAGCAACTCATGCACAAGGACATCAAGGTCTCACTGAGTATCTACTCTCAACTTATAACTATTCAAGTAATAATCTATGTTCCTATTATTGCTACCAAAATGGATAACTCTCAATTATCTGCATCATACTACATCTGCCATGTACATGCCAACACATTCAACCTGCCAAAATAATGCTGAAGCATCTCTGTATCCTCCTCACAGCTCATCCTCCCACCCAACTTTTGTATCATTGCAAATTTGAAAATAATACATTCAGTTGTCTTTTCCAAATTATAAATATATAATGTGAACATTTGGGGTCCTAGCACAGATCTCTGTGGAACCCCAATAGTCACTGTCTGTCAATCAGAAAAAGACTCATTTATGCCAACTCTCTGCTTGCTATATAAATGCTAACCAGCTTTCTTTCCATCTCAAGACATTACCTGGAATTCCATGTGCTTTAACTTTTCATAGTAGTCTGTCATATGAGACCTTGTCGAAAGTCTTCTGAAAGTCTAAATAAACCACATCCACTGGTTCTCCTCAGTCAACTCTAGTAGATACATCTCAAAAAATTCCAATAGATTCATCAAGCATGATTTTCCTTTTGTAAATCCATGCTGACTTTGTCTGATTAAGCCACTGCCTTCCAAATGCTGAGTTATGAAATCTTTGATAAAGGACTCTAGCAACTTCCCCAGTACGGGCGTTAGGCTCACTGGTCTAAACTCCAGTGAATATAATCCTAACCAACTGAGTCTCTCCTCATATGACAGACCTCCCAGGAATCAGCCAGTAAACCTTTGCAATACTCCCTCTATTGGGAGTTCACTGTTTTCTCTCTACCTATCTTTTTGAATAACAGGCTTACATTAGCTACCCTCTAACCTGTAGGAGCCAGTCCAGAGTCTAAAGCATTTTGGAAAATAAGCACCAATGGATCTACTATTTCTAGGTAATACTCTGGGATGAAGATTATCAGGACCTGAAGATTTATCCATCTTCAATCCCATCAATTTCCCCAGAACCATTTCTCTGTTAATGCTGATTCCTTCAGCTCCTCACTAATACTTGTTTCTTTCAGAACTTCTGGTACATTATTCATGTCTTCCTTTGTGAAGACTGAAGTAAAGTATGAATTTAATTCCTCGGCTATAATTTTATTTCCCATTATGAATTCTCCCATTTCTGACTGTAAGAGGCCTACATTTGTTTTTGTCAATTTTTTTTCTTTTTACATACCTATAGAAACTTTTACAGTCAGTTCTTATATTTCCACCAGCTTAATTTCATACTCCATTTTCCCCTTTTTAATCAATCCCTTGATCTTCCTTTGCTGAATTTTAAACTGTTCCCAACCTTAGGCCTATTGATTTTTCTTATCAATTTGCATGTTTCTTCCTTGAACCTGATACTGTCTCTAATTTCCCTTGTAAGCCATGATTTGGCTACAGTTCCCTTACCATTCTTGCACCAAACAGGAATAAACAGCTTCTGGAGTTCACTTCTTTGTTCTTTAAATGCCGGCTATTGCCTTTCCACTGACTTTCCTTTCAGTAACAATTCTCAGTCCATCATGGCCAATTCATGCCTCATACCATCATAGTTACATTTATTGACATTCAAGGCTATGGTCTCAGAATCTACTACATCACTAACCACCTTCACCAAGAATTCTACCATATTATGGTCACTTGTCCCCAAAGGTTCTCTCACAACTAGGTTGTCAACTAATCCTTTCTCATTGCACTACATCCAGTCCAAGATGGCCTATTGCCTTGTTGGTTCTTCAATGTCTTGCTCCAGAAAACTCCATCTGTAAACACTCTAGAAATTCCTCCTCTATTGTACAGTGATTAATTTGATTCTCTCAATTTATATGCAGATTGAAGTCACCCATAATCACAGATGTTCCTTTAACACATGCATCTCTGATTTCCTGTTGAATGCTTTTCCAACATTACTACTACAGTTTGGTAGTCTGTGTGCCACTCCCACCAATGTTATTGTCCCTTGTTGTTTCTTAATTGGACCATACAGGTTCCATATCATTTATGCTAATATCTTTCCTCAATATCAAATCAATATCATCTTTGATCAATGATGCAACTCTACCACCTTTTCTTTTCTGTCTGTCCTTCCTAAACATTGAATAGCTCTCAATGTTTAGTTCCCATTCTAGGTCACCTTGGAGCCACATATCCCTAATGAAAACTATATTATATCCCTTTATATCTATCTATACAAATAATTCATCCATTTTGTTTCAAATGTTCCTGGCATTCGGGTACAAAACCTTAAGATGAACACTTTTAACATTTTTTTTCAAATTTCTACTAGTTCTTACAAGGTCCTTGGGGTGATTCTCCCAAAAATACTTTAAGCATTAAATTCGTAGAAAAACTGGAGTAATTCACATTGGTTTTCTCATTGGGAATACACACTAGAAATTTCCCACACTCTGTCCACTGCAGAGGCCATCAGCATTAATCTCATTAAATTTCAGGGAGGCTGAAACCAGCAGGCCTCTGTACATGCACAGTGATTCTAAACTGTCAGCCTTCCTCTTTGCCAGCCAGTCAATCACAGCCCAGTCTGGGACTGCCACAGTGCTGTCCCCCAACCCCTCCATGGCCCGACTGCAATCCCCGTCTACTTGCAGACCAGTCTCAAACACTCCGTTTCAGCCCACTCTGATCTCCAGCCCACTCACCCAGCAGAGATGATTGCCCCCACTCCTCCACAGACAGACCTCCTTCTGCAAGCAGACCCCAATCCAATAGACAACCCACCCTGCAAATCCTCCAGCTGACCATACACCCAGGCTGCCCCAACCAAATCCCATTGCAGAGTGGCAGCAGGATCACCCCTCCCCCCTGCCCCACTAAGTGCACAACAGGCCCCGCCACAATACGTTCCACCCCCAATAGACCTGTCCCTTAGGCACTGTCCCATGCCTGCTGGCAGTGCCAAGATATCTCTGGGCCTGGGTACATTGACCCTCATGCAAAGCCAAGGGACACAGGCTGGTATTGCCAGGGTACCCATATGTAGTGGGCAGCACCCTGTGCTGAGTGACCTTAATTCTCCCCTTCACTCCAGTGGGGTCATCCCATTAGTTCCCCAAAAGTGGGGAGCTATAGTAAGCCCCACTGGAGTGAAACACTCAGGCAGGATGGAAGAGGCTAGCGAGCCCGGAGAATTCAGTCCCAGGCTCACTAATAGCATTTAAAATACTTTTTAACTGCTAACCCCATCTCCCAGCCACCAGAAATCCAGGCTTGGGAAATGCATGCATGGCACAAATGCTCATGGGAATTCCACAAATCGGCCGATGTGCAATTAAGAACATAAGAACTAGGAGCAGGAGTAGGCCATTGAGCTTGCTCCACCATTCAATGAAATCATGGCCATCTTTTTGTGGACTCAGCTCCATCTACCCATTCATCAGAAGTCTTAATTTCTATACTATTCAAAAATTTATCTATCCTTGCCTTAAAGACATTCAATGAGGTAGCCTCAACTATTTCACCGGGCAGGGAATTTCACAGATTCACAACTCTTTGTGTGAAGAAGTTTCTCCTCAACTCAGTCCTAAATCTGTTTTCTCTTATTTGAGGCCATGACCTCCCTAGTTCTAATTTCACCCTCCAATGGAAACAACATCCCTGTTTCTAAGTTATCTATTTCCTTCATAATCTTATATATTTCTATAAGATCTTCATTCTTCTGAATTCCAATGAGTATAGCCCCAGTCTACTCAGTCTCTCCTCATAAGCCAACTCTCTCAACTCTGCAATCAACCTAGTGAATCTCCTCTGCAACTCCTCAGCCCCAAATATTCTTTATCAGTAAGGAGACCAAAACTGTACAAGTACTCCAGGTGTGGCATCACCAGCATCTTATACAACTGCAACATAACCTCACTGTTTTTAAACTCCATCCCTCTAGCAATAAAGGACAAAATTCCATTTGTCTTCCTAATTGTCTGCAAACCAACTCTTTGAGACTCCTGCACAAAGATACCCAAGTCCATCTGCATAGCAGCAAGCTACAATTTTTTATCATTTAAATAATAGTCCAAGATACTGTTATTCCTACCAAAATGGATGAGTTCACATTTACTGACATAGTTCTCCATCTGCCAGACCCTCACCCACTCACTTAGACCATCTATATCCCTTTGCAGACTTCCAGCATCTCTGCACACTTTGCTCCGCCACTCATCTTAGTATCATCTATAATTTTTGACATTCTACACTTGGTCCACAACTCCAAATCACTTACGTAAATCATAAATAATTGCGGTCCCAGCACTGATCCCTGAAGCACACTACTAGTCACTGATCACCAACCAGAAAAACACTCAGTTACCCCCATCCTTTGCTTTCTGTGAGTTAATCAATCCTCTATCCATGCTAATACATTACCCGTAACATCATGCACCTTTATGTCATGTAGCAGTCTTTGGTGCAGCACCTTGGCAAATGCCTTTGGAAATCCAAATACACCACATCCAGATGTTCCCCATTGTCCACTGCACATGTAATGTTCTCAAAGAATTCCACCAAATTACTCAAACATGGCCTTCCCTTCATGAACCCATATTAGCAATAGGACAATTTATATCCAGATGTTCTGCTATTTCCTCCTTGATGATAGATTCAAGCATTTTCCCTACTACAGAAGTTAAGCTAACTAGCCTATAGTTTATCCGCCTTTTGTCTACTTCCTTTTTTAAACAGTGGCATCGCATTTGCTGTTTTCCAATCTATGGGAACCACCCCATAATTCAGTGAATTTTGGTAAATTATCACTAGTGCATTTGCTATTTTTCCCACCATCCCTTTTAGTACTTTGGGATACATTCCATCAGGACCAGGAGACTTGTCTACCTTTAACCCCATTAACTTGCCCAACACCATCTCTTTCGTGATAATAGAATCCTACAGTGCAGAAAGAGACCCTTTAGCCCATCGAGTCTACACCAAACGCAATTCCATCCAAGTTCTACCCCCATATCCCTACATATTATACCCACTAATCTCTCTAACCTACACATCCCTGGACACTAAGGGGCAATTTCTTAACATGGCCAATCAACCTAACCCGCACATCTTTGGACTGTGGGAGGAAACTGGAGTACCCGGAGGAAACCCACACAGACACGAGGAGAATGTGCAAACTCCACACAGACAGTGACCTGAGCTGGGAATCGAACCCAGGACCCTGCAGCTGTGAAGCAACAATGCTAACCACTGTGCTACCGTGCTGCCCAACATAATGATAGTTTATAGATTCTCACATGCCATATCCTTCCTGTCATCAATTTTTGGCATGTTATTTATGTCTTCCACTGTGAAGACTGACACAAAATATCTGTTCAATGCCTCAGCCATTTTCTCATTTCCAGTTATTACATCTCCCTTTTCATCTTCTAAAGGACCAATGTTTATTTTAGCCACTCTTTCTCATTTTGTGTATTTGCAGAAACTTTTGCTATTGGTTTTTATATTCTAAGCTAGTTTACTCTCATAATCCATCTTACTTTTCTTTATAACTTTTTTTGTGGTTTCTGCTGACCTTTAAAGATTTCCCAATCTTCTAGGTTCCCACTAATCTTAGCGACTTTGTATGCATTTTCTTTCAATTTGATAACTTCCTTTATTTCCTTAGGTGTCCATGGCTGATTTCTCTTTTTCTACAATCCTTCCTTATCACTGGTATATACTTTTGCTGAGCACTATGAAAGATCACTTTAAAGTCCTCCACTGTTCCTCAATTGTCTCACCATGAAGTTTTTGCTCCCAGTCTACCTTGGCCAACCCCTCTTTCATCCCTTCATAATCTCTTTGTTTAAGCACAAAACACTGGTATTGGATTTCTCATGCTCCATCTCATGCTCCATCTGTAATTTAAATTCCACCATACTGTGATCGCTTTTTCCAAGAGTATCTCGAACTGTAAGATCATTAATTATTCCCGTCTCATTACACAGAACCAGACCGAAGATAGCTTGCTGCCTTCTAGGTTCCATTACATAATGTTCAAGGAAGCTATCACAGATCATTCTATGGATTCCTCCTCAAGGCTGCCTTGACCTGACTTGTTTTGACCAATTGATATGTAGATTAAAATCCCCCATGATAATTGCTGTACCATTTTTATATACTTCAGTTATTTCTTGCCCCATTATGATGTTGTTATTTGGTGGCCTACAGACTTCGCCTATCAGAGACTTTTTCTCCTTACTATTTCTAATTTCCACTCAAAGAAATTCAACCTCTTTTCCATAGAATTTATGCCATCTCTCACTACCTCCCTGATGTCATCTTTAAATATCAGAGCTACACCATCTCCTTACCTTTCTATTCATCCCTCCAAACAGTGAGAGACCCCTGGATATTTAACTCCCAGTCATGACCATTCTGCAACCATGTCTCTGTAATGGCCATCAAATAATGCTCGTTCGTAATGATTTGTGCCGTTGACTCATTTCCCTTGTTTTGAATATGAGTATTCAGATAAACTGTCCTTATGTTAGTTTTTATTCCTTCTTTTTGAATTCTAACAGTTTCATTAATAACATCTCCTGAGTTCTCCTTCCCTTAACTTTTTTCCTGATTTTTGATGTAGTTGGAACGTTCTCCCTATATTTTGTCCTTGCTTCTCTCCTTCTCGGACTCCTTACATAAGTTCCCATTCCCCGGCATATTAGTTTAAACCCTCCCCAACAACTCTAGCAAACAATTAGCACAGCAGAATGGCAGAATCACCCTCCTTATCTGACTCTAGCCCTTGATTTCTCTACCTATTAACTTTCTTTATTCTTCTTACTCTCTATTCCTCTTAAATTTGCCTGTTCTGAATCCTTACAAAGGTTCCCATCCCTCTCCCATATTTGTTTAAAACCTCCCCAAATACTCTAGCAAGTACCCCCCAAGGACATTAGTCCCGATCCTGCCTAGGAGTAATCCATTCAGTTTGTACAGGTCTCGTTTCCTACAGAAACAATCCCAATAGCTAGGAATCTGAATCCTCCCTCTCACACTATCTTTTCCAATGCGTATTCATCCTATATATCCTGCTGTTTCTACTCTGAATAGCACATGACATTTGTGTTAATCATGAGATTACTACCTTTGAGATCCTACTTTTCAGTTTGCTTCATATCTTCCTATGTTCTGCTTTTAGGATCTCATTTTTTTTTAACCTATGTCATTTGTACCAACTTACTGTTCACCCTTCCTCTTCAGAATTTTTTGCTGTTCATCTTTCCCCTTCTTCTGCAGCCACTATGAGACACTTTTGACCCTAGCAGCTGGGAGGCAACATCTTATCCTGGAATCTTGTTTGCAGCCACAAAAACATCTACCAATTCCCCTTATAGTTGAATTCCTTATAACTTTTGCATTACCACACTCTTTACTGGCAGAACCAACCATGATGGAATGGATTTGGCTGTTGCTTTCTTCCCCAGAAAGGCTATCCTCCTTTTGTCACACAGGTCGATCAGTGAGGCGAGCCAGTAAGATCAGACAAGAGGCAAAAAATTGGGATTGCACCCAATTTTTTACCTCTTGCGATTTCATGCATTGCCAAGAGGGTGGGGCTTGAAGATGGCAGGGCCATGATGGGGGTGAGGCCAAGATGGGGAAGCAGGGTGAAGAACTCTGCAATGGCAATTGGCATGGGTGGTGAAGGTGGGAGTTATCGGGATCAGTGATCTGCCAGCAATTGGGGGGATGCAGTGATCAGGGGAGTTGGGGCAATTCTGAAGGGGTGATTGGCAGAAGCAGAAGGAGCAATGTCCAGTGGAGTTGGGGAGTGAGAGATCTCCCAGTGCATTGTGTACACTGCAGTGAAAGATTGGGGCACATGCACAATAGTGCACTTTGCAGTCAACAGCTGGCTTCCCAGCATGAATAGATTCTGCTCACTTCCCCAGTGCTGAGAATCACATCTTGCCTCAATATTTTGCTAAGTGCCATAAGATAGTGCCTGGGAGCTCACCCAAAAAAGGGCACAATTCTTTCCTGTTTTCATGATCGTTTAGCATTTCAAATTTTTTTGGTAAGTCCTATGACTCACTTTGCTCTACAATGGAGCCTGTAATACCAGCAAACCTTCAGTTTCTTTGTGACTCATTTTCTTTCTCACTTTCACTTTGGTCCACAAAAGAAATTTGTATGAAGAAGTTTCTCTTGCATTCTTGGTGCCAGATTTCAAGGAAATAATCTGCATGAACTAATAGAGTCTATCTTCACAAGATATTTGAATGCTCCTAGTATCTGTACAACAACTCCAATCGCATATTTCTCATTATTATTCTGTGGTTTTTCACTGTGACCTTCTACGTAGCACCAAGCTCTCCAAGTTTCATGCCTGAGGTATCACAGCACACCTTCACTTTATCTTGTTTATCTTGTACTTTGGTATTCACATCAGGCTTAAAAAACTAAATCTTGTGTTTAAATACTAACACAAAAGTTGAACAACCTGTTGTAGATTGTGGGGTTATTTTGCAAGAAAAAAGTACATTTTTTAGCCTGTGTCAAAAAGAAACATGGCACTTTTTGCTTAGTTCAAATCGTAAATATTTTTGCAAAAATCTCTTCACAACTTGTACAATTCTTTTGATAGCATAGTTTAGCACTGGGGTAATATGGTGTTATTACAGTGTCTTTGATTTAATTCTTATTCAGAAATATTTCAAATTCTTCTGATGTAAACTGTTGACAATTAACTGACACCCATACCCCTGGTGACTCATAAATTGCATACCAACTTCTTAAAATCTCAATAGTTTTGACACTTGTTCTTTTGGACTCAACATTTAGACACTCACTGTAGCTATCAATGAAAGCCATGAACACCGTTCCCCCTCCTCCGATCATGGCCTCAGTGGATTTCCCCTCCATTCATTGCCTGGCTGGTCAACATCCCCCTTCCCATCCCGTATGGGGCTCCCCTTTTCCCCTGTCATGGGATTGCCTCCATCAGGCACCATCAGCAGATACTGTCCAGTGCCTGGTATATAGTGCCAGACTGGTGCTGCCCCATGGGTACTGCCCAACCCTGCCCCCCCCAACTACCCAGTGGCCATCAATCTGGTCCTCATTGGTGGGGATCTTGACTGATGAGGGGGCAAAATAAGTAAGCCCGAATGATAATGTTCAGGTCTTGTTAAGACAGTGGTAGTGGGTGGGCATTCTGCATTTGTGATCAGCAGGGAAAGGGAGGGGGAGAACTGCTGTGCACTCCACAGTTGTGATCGGTGGGGGAGGGAGGAAGGGGCCCACTGCCACTTTGCAGTTGCAATTGGTGGGGGGGTTGGAAGGAGAATCAGTCTGACCAGATGGGGGGTCAATCTGACCGGAATGGGTGTAGGTCGGAGGATAGACAAGTCTGGGCGAGGTGGGATCACAATAGGCAGCAGAGTCAGGAGAGGTCTTGTATGTTTGGGGCCTTGATCAAGAGGGTGATGATGTTCGGAGCGATGATCAGTGAGGGAGATGATATCAGTGGAGAGGAGGAGTGAGTGATAGCTCTCCCAGTATACTGTGTACACTGTGTTTACAGTTTACTGAGAGATTGAAGCATTTGCTCAATGGTGCCGTGATGTGGAGACGCGGGCGTTGGACTGGGGTAAACACAGTAGGAAGTCTCACAACATCAGATTAAAGTTCAACAGGTTTATTTGGTAGCAAAAGAACGTTGCTTTTGGAACGTTGTTCCTTTATCAGTTGAGATGATGCCTCCACAGCTCAGCAGCTGGCCTTATGGGTATGCTGAGATTCCAACCATCCCCTACTGATGAGATTCACATCATGACCTCTATATTACACTGAGGGCCTTAAATTACCTCCACCAACCGGGCTGAAAAAATGGGTAACAAAACATTCGCTCATTGTGTCGTAGAAATTTGAGATGATCCATTTTGGTATGAAGAATAAACAAAGTTATTTTTTATTGTCAGAGGAACTATTACACGTTGGTTCAAAGGATTTGAGTGCCTTACAATTTAGAAATTTTGGCTGAAGTACAGTAGTTAAGATGTATTCTGGACTTCATTGCAAGGGGATTTCAGTTGAGTAAGGAAGTCTTAATGCAATTGTATTGGACACTGGCGACACCACACGTGGCATATTACGAACAGTTTTTGTCTTTTTGCTTAAGGAAGGATATGCTTACTTCAGAGGGATTCTAATGAAGGTTCATTAGATTGATTCCTGAGTTGAGATGGTCATCCTATGAGGAGGGTTTGAGTAAAATGACAGCCAGACTTATCATAGCTTTAGAATAACGAAAATTTCTGAAAGGTATTTACACTTGTAGAGATGAATAGCATATTAGAAGAGATGTATTTCCAAAACAATCCACTGAAAATTGCCATGTCTCAAAGACATGAAAAAGATTTTGGACTTAGAGTTCAAACCTTACCTTTTTGCTTACCTAAAAAGCGAACTTTGCTGCATCAAAAGATTGCTGTTACTGGTCACATGATTCACAAGTTGGTTACAGTTTCTGGAAATTTCCAACAGAAGTTACAAGACAAAGTCTAAACCCTCTCTCTTGTGGAATCTTACACCTGTCATCGTGATGACATATTACAATTAATGAAACTAGGATCACTAGACAGTTCTTTTCCTAACCTGATTCTATAACATAAAGGGGAAGCCATTGAAACTTACTGTACATGTAAGTGCAATGAATGCCACCATTTACATCCTAAGGTGAACAATGGATTTAGAGCAGATGCATAGAAACTGTTGTTAGCCTGTAACTGACTCACCAATGGGCAACATACATGATCCAAATTGCTGGACTATTGAAAGTTTTAATATTACATTTTTAGATTCATAACTCAGTCTGCTGTTTAAACTCCAACCTGCAAGCATCAATCACGTAGTGTGACATGAACACCACCATTTGGCCTGGGCTTGCAAAATCTTACTAACTGTCCTGGCTTGAGACAATTTACAATTCTTTAACTTGTGATTATCCCTCTCTCCAGTCGCACTGTCTGTACTTGTAAAGATGTAATTACCTGTAGAGGCTTGCATTCCAATCATTATCTTGCAATCGCGACTTTGTCTATATATGCCATGTTTGTAAAACCTAACTCTCCACTCACCTGATGAAGGAGCAGTGCTTCGAAAACTTGTGATTCCTAATAAACCTGTTGGACTTTAACCTGGTGTTTTGAGATTTATTACTGTGCCCACCCCACTCCAACACCGGCATCTCCAAATCATGATCACATGTACTGATACCCATATCTGTGGTGCTTTTCCTTTAAATTATTATTGTTGTAAAAATCCTCTTTTCTATCTTCTTATTATGTATACACGAAGTTGTGACAATTCCCCAGGTATGAATGTGTGAGTAAACTTTACTTCTGATTTAACCATAAAAGAGTTTGCTGTGATGTACTTTAAAATTTGACCCCACAGACAGAGATTTTGGGGAAACATAGTCTATTTCTAAAATTTATGGATTGAGAGCTTTCCTCTCCTGTCCATAACAAAATATACTAAGGACAAAATTTTGCAAACTACAAGTGACATAATTCAAATATAAACAACAGACAAACAGTATACGAGCTAAAAATAAGGGAGAAATTTCTTTAAATTTACATCATGTTGGGCGCATGGGTAATATCAAAGGGCAGTCCCAGCTTTCTGCCCAAGTCCAATCACTCCTTGCCATTTCAAGTACTATCTTTCAGTGTCCATTGCCAATTGCTCCACCTTCACTGAGCTTTTGGATACAATTATCACCAGCAAGGCACACTTCAATGAATCCTCTTTTCCTAATACGAAGATCGTAGGGGCACAAATCACCAGAGAATCCTTGATCCAATCTCTTTAATATACTATGTCAGATGGCCTAAATCAGCTTTAGCAAAACCAAGACAGTAGGAATGGAACTTTTCCATTCGAACTCTGCAGCAACCTGTCTCCAACTTACTTGTTCTCCTTTCCCTGAATCCTGAAGAGCTTTACCCATTTTTTCATTTCTTTTCAACAGAAATAAAATCCTTAAAGTATCTTGCATTGTTTATTAACACAAGCATTTTTTTCTCTGCTTTTCCACAGTAGCAACTTTTGTGCTTTGAGCTACTATGAAAGATGCTAGAAAAACTGCAACTTGATAGCTCAGTTTGACATTCTATTCCTTCTCAGCTCTCATCCCTAGGGCAACCTGAAGTCACACAAGCATTTCTCTGGACTAAGATATTTACCAGGAATTCAACAACCTTCTTTCAGAACTATTTGTTTTAATTCGAGTTAAAGAACAATTTTAAAACATCATAATCACCTTGCAAAGTTAAGCATTCATGACAAAGGGTTCAACTGGGTTAATGCTGACAGTTTCCTCTAGTAGAAAGTCTAGAATTAGAGGGCATAGCCTTAGATAAGGCATCAGCCATTTAGGTTTGAGGTGAGAAATTCTTTCATTCAGAGAATTGTGAATTTTCAGATATCTCCACCATGGATGCTCAATTGTTGAATTTGGTCAAGGCTGAGACTGATTGATTTTTACATTCTAAGGGAAAAAGGCATATGGAAATTGAGTGGGAATTTATTTCTGAAATAAAAGCTCAGCAATGATCCAGTTAAATCCTGGAACAGATTCAAAAGGGCATTTGGCCTACTCCTGCTCCTGTTTTGTATTTTATGTTCTAGTCTTCATTACAGTCATTAGAACCGAAGAGTTTGCTGCTTTAACATTTTTAATGCACCTTACAGTATACTTAAAGCTAATCAAGCTTGATAATGAACGAGATGGGTATAAATGATTGCATTTTTCAGGAAATGTCATGTCATGATATATCACATGTCTCGTTACAAAATTTACTTTAGAAATGTAAGGAACTTCATCTTTGATGTGCTGACTTAATCAGATTCAACAGTCTGCTTTGTTAATCCATTAAGAATTTAGCAACACCAATTATTAATGCAACCGATTTATTTGATAGTAAAAAAGCACTATCTGTAACCCCCGTAACTTGCCTGGGTTAGCAAAAAACCTCACTTACTGTGCTGTCTGGAGAAAATACACAATTCTCTAACAATGCTCAGGATCCCCTTCACACACATTGTTAGCCACTTTAACACTTGAATAGCAGGTTTGATGTAAGGATTCGCATTCTAATCAGCAATCTCTGACTGTCTGTGCTGATGTGTGCTATTGCAGACCAGAACACTGCACTTGCCTGAGGAAGACACGGGAGTGTTGAAAGCTCGCTTTTTTACTATCAAATAAATCGGTTGGATTAATAAAAAAAAATGCTTTTTTACTATCAAATAAATCGGTTGGATTAATAATTGGTGTTGCTAAATTCTTACTGAGTTCTTACCACCCCAATCCAACGCCGGCATCTTTACATCATTGTTAATCCATTCCATACAATTGCCATTCCTTGCATAACATAGCTAGTCGGGATTTGATTGAATCCCTTTGTTGATTTTCAGTGTAACTCATATGGGGAAAGGAATGTATCAAGAACTGGCTCTATCACATTCCAGTTACAGCCATATCATAATACTAGTGCCAAAACCTTAACATATGTATGTACAGTCCTACTCTCAATTGATTATTTATTCATGTTTAAAACCATGACTGGGAACATCCATATTACTTTATTTGACATCACTCTAACTTATTAATCTAGAATCTAAAATAGTTTAGCTCTTATATCAAATTATGCTCAAGTCCTTATTCTCCAAGTTTTCAAAAATATCCATTTTTGCCTTGAGATCTAAACAAGGATCTAAACTTTCAATGATGTATCTAGATAAACAAACAGAAGGCCTTATAGGAATTGATTGTAGATACAGGGTCACCTTGCACTTCTTTGTGAACCCATGTAAAATATGGTAGAACTAAACCAATTTTATAAAACCAATATATAAAATATGTAAAAAATTATTATGCAATTAATAATGAAATGTATCATATAACACTAGTAGAAAAGTTAGATTTACTTATACAATCCTTCTCCAGGATCTTGAAATTGGTTTATTACTGAAATGCTATCAAATTTCAACCATATCAAAAATACTTCAAAGGAAATCATTAGTTCCATTTCAGAAACAATTTCCATTTATTATTTTCTTTATTTAATCATGGCATGCATTATTGACATTATCTGCAAATAAAGCACATAAGATTTCATGATTTTTTGGGCATTAATGTATGGTATGGTAAGGAGTGATGTTAATCAATTTCAATTGCAGATGGAAAACCATGTGATAACAGCCACTTGCCGCCTACTGAAGATGTACATTTGTTAGCACAAATAACCCATAAAACCAACAGTGATATGCACATTGAAAATTAAGGAACATATTAAAAATAAAATAATTTATAAGAGAATTTGGAAATACAGTTTTATACAAAACTTATTGATGTGTAGAACAAGTCACTGAAGACATATATTGAAATAAACAATATAAAGCGAGTCAAAAAAAAAATTATTTTGTGTATAATGATATCTTCAGTTTATCAAGCATAATTTTGCACAGATGTTCTAAGCATCTTTTATCTGGATCTTTTAAAAATTTGAGATTGGAATTGAATATGTTGGCAAAAGAGCACATAATAATAAATAAGTCCACTAATATGTAGTTTTCAGAGGAAAAATAGGTAGAACTTATTTAACCTACAAAACATTATGGGCTGAATAATACATGTCCCTGGTAAATGCATATCCTGCAAGGGGAGGTGGTGGAATGGCACATAAAAAGGGTGGGGTTCCCATTTCACCACGTCCTCACCCACTTCAAGCTCACCTCCATAATACAGAAGGCAGATGGGTGCTTAAATCAGCAGCCCACTTGCCATATTTAAATGAATGATTAAGAGTCAATTAGGCTTGTTATCTAATCAATTGACCCTGATAATGCATTGCGTGTGTCATAAAATGTTTAGTGTGGGCAACAGAGCGGAAAACTCAATTTTTTTTATTTTAATGTTTAAAGAGTGGAAAGGAAGTTGGGGGAATTGGTCTTTGGGGCAGCCCTTTGCTGATAATGGGTCAACTTCCTCTTCAATCAAACCCCCCCTTCTTTCCTACCCTCTCGCCTTTAAACTTCCTCCTCACCTCTGCTCCTCTCCCAAACCTACCCAAATCCTCCTCGCCCAAGATCCAGATCTAGCTGCTCCCAGGGATCCATAAGCCTGATCTTCTTTCCTTCTGCAGTCTCAACAATGGCACCAATGCCACTTGGCTGCTGCTAGGATTGATGGAGTTGCTGGTCAATCAGACTGGCTGATCCAGGGGACTGTAATGAAGGATAGAAGCCCCTGTCAGTCCTCATTAAGCAGCCCCACTGTGCTTCATTACTGTAGGGTGAGAAGGTGCAGAGTATGTATTTCAGCTATCTGTGTGTTCCCTCTCCCCATGTTATTTAGCCCCGCAGAAATCCTCAACTACCATATAATAAAAATGTAATTTAACTTATTTACTCATCTATGCATGAATGGTTCTGACAATATATTGTATATCTTCTATTTAGTCACTAAATTGTGTACTTTCTTTGGTGCTTCTTAATGGACTTGTGCTTTTAGAAAGTGATTAAGAAAGAGTTTCTATATCCTTCTTAGTACATTAAAGAATTGGCAAAGACGTCTAAATTTATAGATCGTAATTTGCTAAGGAATGATTCATGCATTTTTGGATGCTACACGTGCTAAAATTGCTTCAGTGTACATGACAAACATGTAGAAGCAGAAAATAACACACAAATCCTGATGTACCTTGCTAATGTAAGAGTGTAACTTAATGATTTGTAACCTGTGAACAACATACGAAATTGAATGTCTTATCCATATTAATTTGGCCATTGATATTTATTTGAATTTACTCTCCTAGTCATTACCTTCACAGTTAAGGATTTTAAAAATTATTCTGGTAGAATTGAATTTTACCAAGTCCACAAATGTAAAGTACTGAAAATGCTCTAACCTGAAATGAAAACAGAAAATGCTGGAAGTAATCAGCAGGTTATGGAGCATCTGTGGAGAGTTAAATGCAGTTCATGTTTCAGGTTGATGATGTTTCATCAATTCTGACGAAAGATCATCAATCTTAAATGTATTTCTGATTTTCCATTGATGCTGCCTGACTTATTCAGTATTTCCAGAACTTCCTATTTTTATTTCATTATACCAAGCAAAATTCAGCTGAAACTCCAAAAAATACATACTTCCCATCACCGCTGGGCATTTGCTGCTGTATACTGACTACTTCCAACACTTAATGAATATTAATGACACATCCAATGCAACCAGGGCATGATCAACTTCCACATGTATCTGCAATGCTAGAGATTGTAGTCCTGTTTGTTTATTGACAGATTTGCTTCTTATCTTCCAAGCTTATGTTTGTCATTGATTAATTATTATTGCCATTGCAGGATGACCAGAGACCCATTGAATCATATACAAGTCCAAGGTACAAACAGCTGACTAAATCCACCCATAGGTTGAAAATATTTAAACTCCAGTGACGATAAAGTATGACTACATCCAACAGTTTGCAAGAAGCTTTCCATGAGAAATGAATATGACAGGATCATTGGCCTATTTTAGTGCCATGAATAAAAACTATCAATTTTTAGTTTGGACATATCTTGAATCTTTCTATTAGTGGTGCCCTCCTTTGAGGGAAAGACTTGGCATATAATCATGAAACTTCATTGTCTGGACTTTAACCCAACAACATTGCTGATTTTACAAAACAAAATATTTTATAAGCCAAAACTTTGTTCACTGCAGCAAGATTGGAAAATCCCATTGGTGTGAACAGTACTAAGATTCCAGCCTTGGTATTTCAACAGGATATGGATCCGCTAGTATATTGTTCATTTTGAGTTGGAAGTTTTGTATCTGGTGTCAAAAGGAAATTAAGTCTCAACTAAGTAAAACTCATGGTGTGCTAATTACTGTCCTAGTTCTGCCAACATCAAACTTTTCATGACTTTGAGGCTGGCCAGGACACAACAGCTTATATTTATATAGCACATTTCAAGTAATAAAACATCAAAGGTACTTTACTGGTGAATTATAAAACAAAACATGACACTGTGCCTCATAAGGATATATTAAGTCAGATGACCAAAAGTATAGTCAATGAGGTTGATTTCAAGGATTGTGTTAAAGGAGAAAAGCACAGTAAAAAGGTAGACAGATGTAGGAGGGAATTCCAGAGCTTTCCCTTTGACAACATAAGACACAATTAACAATGGTGGAGCAATTAAAATGAAGGATGCTCGAGCAGCTCTGAATTAGATGAGTCCAGATATCTCAATGTGTTTTGGGGCTGGAAGAGATCACAGAAACAGGGAGGGATTTGAAAACTTGCCTGACTAGGAGCCAACATGGGCCAGGGTGCATCAGGATGATAGGTGAACAGGACTGGGTTCAGATAAAGAAAAGAGAGCAGGTTTTTGAATGACCTCACTGAGGGTAGAATGTTGGGGACTAGGAACTAACTGAGGCATGAATGATCATTTCAATTAAGGTAAGCTGAGATGGGAACAAAGTCAAGCAATGTTATATAGATGGAAATAGATGAAGTTAGTAATTATGCAAATATATGGTTGAACATGCATCTTAAGGTTAAATATGATACCAAGGTTGTGAGCAAACTTGTTTAATCTCAGACTGTTACTAGAGAGCAGGCTGGAGCTGATATCTAAGGAATGGAGTTTGGTGGGGGAATTAAAAATAATGGTTTCAGTCTTCCCAATACTTAATTCAGAGAATCATAGAATACCTGCAGTGCAGAAGGCCATTCAGCCCATTGAGCTAACAACAACAATCCTATCCAAGCCCTATCCCCGTAAACCCACATATTTACCTTCCTAATCTCCCAACATCGCTCTAAAACTAAGGAGCAATTTAGCATGGCCAATCAACCTAACCCGCATGTTTTTGGACTGTGGAAGGAAACTGAAGCACCTAGAGGAAAGCCATGCACAAAGGGGAGAATGTACAAACTCCACATAGACAGTCACCCAAGCTGAGTATTGAACCGGGTTCCTTACCACTAACTACCCTAATTAGAGGAACTTTCTGATTATTCTCTTATGGATGTCAGATAAAGAATCTGATAATTATCAATAGCGGAGGATTCAAGCTAACAGGCAAATAATACTCCTGATGACACTGGTGGGAATATTTTAATTACTTAATTTGGAGTCACACACCATTAACAGCATCCCTGGTTAATGTGGGAAGAAACTCCGCATTAAAGTCTACTAAACGGCAAAATTAAGATCAGCTCAAGGTGCTTCACTTCCACTGGCAATAATTGTTTAATCATGAACTTTATTAGCTAAGACATGGGAAGAACATTCTTGTCACATTGCCTGTATTGCATTGACCACAAAAAATGCATAACATCCTTTAATGTTGGAAAATATTTTGAAGTGCTCACAGAGGAAGAAAGGAAAAGATGTTTAGCCTTTTTTGACAAGTTGGGAAAGCGAAGATTCAATTAATTTTTAAAAAATAAGACTAAAATGTTTTGATTCAGATGCAGAAACCTCCCTCCAATGTCACTACTCTCATTTTGCTATTTTTTTGGTGCTTTTTTTGTAACCAACGTGAAGGATGTCAAAGTAATGGATTGTAATAGATCATTTTCTAAAATTCCCAATTAGGAGTTGAAGCCATGATCTTCTCCACCAGTAGGTGTCAGGTGTGCACTGCATACTATAACAGTAATTATTATTTTCACTTTCCTTGATATTGTGCCTCAGACTATTGCCACCTGAAAGATAGGCAGCAATCTACAAATAGGCAATTTCCAATTGTCCTGAACTGGATAAGAATGAGATTAGAATACATAAAGGACCATCTGAAGTACTCACCTGAAATTTGGGTTCTCAGTGAAAGCAACATTTTCAATCAAACTACTTAGAAAACAAACTGTGTGGTTCAAAATTTGATGGATGGCATTCATGGGTGATGTTATGAACAATATATAATATTAAGTTGAATTTATATATATTCAGGTGTTCAAAGCACTCACCTTCCCCGTGCTATTGTGGGACTCCGCAGCAGATCGCAAGCTCCTTCCCCCATTCGGCCAGACTGATCAACTGCCGCCCACATGGCTCTCTGGCTAGACCAATCGATACTCACTCCAACTGGAATGAACGGCCCCTGCAACCAACCACCCAGTTCTACCGGTGGGTCATCACATCTGGCTCCCATGATCATCACCAGAAAGGATCGCCCCTGGTGAGGTCACACAATCAAATAAGTCATAGAAACATAGAACCCTACAGTGCAGAAAGAGACCCTTTGGTCCATCGAGTCTGCATCAAACACAATCCCACCCAGGCCCTACCCCATATCCCTACATATTATACCCACTAATCCCTCCAACCTACGCATCCCTGGATACTAAGGGGCAATTTCTTAGCATGGCCAATCAACTTAACCCGCACATCTTTGGACTGTGGGAGGAAATCAGAGTGCCCGGAGGAAATCTACGCAGACACGAGGAGAATGTGCAAACTCCACACAGACAATGATCCGAACCAGGAATCAAATCTAAGACCCTGGAGCTGTGAAGCAGCAGCGCTAACCACTGTGCTACTGTGCTGCCCAGATGATTGAGTTCCGGACATATTAATTTCATTCAAATTCAGCATTACAATAAATTTAAATAATTTATTCAGCCTCATGCTGGAAATGGGAGCAAGGCTGATCGCACCAAATTTGCAGTGCCAGTAAGATTACAGGAGGTGGGAAAGAGGTCGTGAACCTGATTTCTCAGTTCTCTTGCGATCTTACCAACTCACTGCACCCATCAGCCTACAGTTTGCGATGATAAGATCACTCCTTAGGTGCTTTCACACATTTAATGAAATTCGGTGCTATGTAGGTTATTTGTTTGAAAGAGGAAATCTGACAATGAGAATCCTCTTTTGGGCCACAATCTTCCACATTTCAAAGTGCATCTCTTCCCTACCCCTGCTGAAAATGGTGAGTGCTGGGTGCAGGGGCAGGACTTCTGGAATTGGGGCTGTATTATGATTTTGGCTAAGGTGCAGAGCTTTTCCAATCTGTCAAAAATTTGGGGCCTATTCTCCTGCATCATCTACTTCCCATGATGATTCATCAATGATCAACTACCCACTGGTGTCAGCATTAAATACCAGATAGATAAAGAATTCAACCTCAGTCACATCTATGCTAAAATTACCTGATTAGAATTTAAATATTATTAGTGAAACCGAGACAGAATCATACGGGCTTACTTGCCTTAATAGCTGCACCAATGGCTGGAGGTCCTCATCAGCAATGGGGACCAGGCATGATGTCCTCATCAGTGGGACCAGAGGCCATTGAGATGCCCCAGTGCTCAGGGATGGGTTCACAGTGCACCTTGTGCAGTTCCAACCTGGTACCTAGCATTGCCCACTAGGCACCGAGAAGTCCAAGATGTGGGCCTAAAAGAAGCAGGATCTAAGGGAAGGCAGAGAGCAGCACACTCTGCATTCGGGCATCACAAAAGCAGAGATTGATTGAGTGGGTTGGGGAACAGAGGATGCCATATTAAAGCAATATTCGTGATCATTCAGAGACGTGGAAGATTTGATCCTATGCTATCGGCTCAGTTTGAAAAAGAATGTTTTGTCTGAAGTGAAGTGCTGAAACGTGTTGTTGCCCAAGTCAAACTGCTGTCTTCCTTGGGATTTCCTTTCAGAGAACATGATAAGTTATTGACGTCAAGTTAAAGAGATATTTTTTAATCTGCCTTGAATATCTCAGTGAATTTGATGAGCTTCTCAAAGAGCATTTGAAAACTATCAATATTGTGGCTCAAGGATAACCAAATTTTAACATACAGAACTTATGATGACTTCATCACTCTACTGCCAATGAAGTTGAAGATGCCAAATATGATTCCATAATAGTTAAGTTAAACACCAGGTGTGAGTCATGTGGATCAATTAACATTAACTTTAAGATTTGTAATCAGCAATGGTGAAGTTGTCAAGAGATTTCTGTTTTGTCCAAATACAATCCTGCACTTCTGAATGCCTGGAAACAATTGTTCTAGAAATCATTGTAAAGTTAGGTTTAGACATCACATATTGCTCTTGGCAGAACATTGATAAAATGCTGAAAATATGGCAGGTCAACAGGCTTGATTGAATATGTAATCTCCTATGATTTATTCATCCCATAGAAGTTAGAAGCAGAAGTAAGCCATTCAGCCCTTCAAGTCTGTTCCACCATTCATCTTAATCTTGATCATGAGTACTGCCAGTTCTTTCCTGTCTTTGCTTCTGTTGGGTGAACTAGTGAGCCTATCACCTGCAAATGAAGGAGTAAAGCAATGTTTGATTGGAGGAGTAGTGAACACCACATCAGTGAGTGTGTTGAGGGAAGTGCAAAAGCGAGGCTACAGCCCAGGTAGACAGCTGCATCTGACTCAGACTGACATGTGAACATGAGTCTATGTTACAGTTAGTTTTCTGTTTCTCACTCACTGTTGCTACTGCATACCAACAAATACAACACCCACTTGCTGGTTTTGTTATTTAGCATTTTAAAAAAGACTTGATTGAACTTTTGCTCAGCAACTGTTTTTCCTTAAAAATGTTTTATTATGGAAATATAGTTTAATTCTGTGCCAAGAAGTTATCTTGCTCATCAGCCCCTAGAGTGATAAAAAGATTGGACATGTCTGCTCTATTTGATGCAGATAACTGCTTCATTATCTTTTGTTCTCTTGGTTGAAAGACAAATGATACTTTTGGAAGGAAAAAAGTACAGGTGATAACTACTAACACAATTTGTAATAATTTCATATGAATGGTGTACAAAAACATTTACTAAAATTAAATATTGTCATACTAATATTTTACAGATAATTTGTAAAATATTCTGAAAATAAATCAAATAAATGGTTGCCATTGACAAAAACATTCAATTACCTGTTGAAAAACTCTTGTACTGTTTGTGAATACCCATTTAGCTAATAGTGACTAAGAACTAAACATTTATTTGATATTTGTAAACTGAAAAGTTATACTTAGTACAAATCACAGGACACTTTCATTGGCCTTTTGAGTTTACTAAGTGAAACAGGCTTAAAGAGCATTGAATTTACCATTAAAGTGGTATCAGTGTTACGAACATGTTATAAATTAGGGTGGTCATTTCACTATCATTAGTGTGTCCTATTCCCACAGCTCAATATGCTAATAATGTTATGCGGCTGACAATTTCAAGTCAAATCTTTTAAAGACATTCCTCGATTTATTTTTTTATTATTTAAATTAAGTATCTGAAATTGTTAGAAGATTGTTTTCTTTTCTCTCTGATCTTCAAAATGCAACAATAGTTTTCACAACTGCAGCACTTTTAAACCTATGTACCCAGTAAGTTACCAATTTCAAGGGTCACACTGTTGAAGTTGAGTATTCATAAATTTCAATATTTAGATATTCAAATGTTTAATATTTTGTATTAATTGAAGTTATAGAATTATGGAAAGCTACTTGAGATTGGTAGCTGTTAAAAGTTGCTTGAATGCTGACTGATATAAATAAATTGCACAAGTTTTGCTAGAGTGAAGCATTTCATAGCATGCACTGTTACAGAACAAGGAAAAAAGTTTAGATAAAAATAAAACACTTGCTCTCAAATGCTACATTACAGAATAAGGCTTCAGTTTCAATTATTCCCTATTTTCCAGGGATGTTGGTTGACATTGCAGGAGCACACTTTGCATACCAGAACAGGTGGAATATGGTGATTAGGGGTTTTTCCACAGTGATCTTATATAGTGTTAATGTAGGTTTACATGTGACACTAAAATTAAACCTTATTGAAAGGATAGATACTTGTTAGGTACCAGTTGCAACATGTTGCTGTTGTTAAATAATGAATACACAAATACAGCAATTGTGAAACTTGACCAGGAGTTGCTTTTTTTGTGATGCTAACTGTCAAATATCACAAATTATGCAGCAATCAATAATTGCTTCAGCATAGCTGAAATTGCTGGACTATTTACATATCAATAATGAGAGGCATTATTTTGGTAGTAGATTTAAAAAAAAAACTTTAATTTCAGACATGTTAATTTTATTATCCGATGAATAAGTTCAAGATGACGAACACTGGAAATCAAGGGTTTGATTTTGAACATCTTTCTCTTAACCTTTCTGATCCAAGGAAAACAGCGAGTGATAGTGTTAAAGTAATACTAGTGCTATAAAAAAGTCGCATGTCCTCCTTCTGTCCACTCCTTTCACACCAATGCTGAAGCTATGGACCCAACTTTGCTACTCAATTCTACCTAGCCCAAGTCAGGAAGGTCAGTCAAGACAGGCACATCGCTATTCCATACTATTTTATCTACACTCAACTACCAATCTGCCATGTCAAGGAAAAGAAACAATGGCATTCAGTAACAGCAAAACGGATGACATGAGCAAAGTATCAATTTTGCTCAATGCCTCAAGATTAAACATAACCTGCCCAGGCAATGCAGGTGGATAAAGGGATCAAGAAGGCATATGGCATGCTTGTCTTCATCAGTCAGGGCATCATGTATAAAAATTGGCAGGTCATGCTGCAGCTGTACTGAACCTTAGTTAGGCTTCATTTAGAATACTTATACAATTCTGGGTGTCACCCTACCAGAAGGATGTGGATGCTTTGAAGAGAAGAGGTTTACCAGGACCTTGTCTGATCTGGAGGGCATTAGCTATGAGGAGAGGTTGGATAAACTCAGTTTATTCTCACTGGAATGACAAGACGTTGAGCGGTGACCTGATAGAGGTTACAAAATTGAGTGACATGGACAGAATGGATAGTTAGATGCTCTTTCCTAGAGTAGAAAAGTCAAGTACTAGAGGACTTAAGTTTAAGGTGCAAGAAAAAAGTTTAAAAAGGAGATGTGCGAGGCAAGTCCCCCCCCTCCTATAGAGGGTGGTGAATGTCTGGAATATGCTGCCTGGTGAGGTGGTGGGAGCAGGTATATTTGCAGCATTGAAGGGGCAAGTTAACAAATATATGAATAAGATGGGAATGGAAGGGTGCAGATAGAGTTTTATTTTAGATAGGCATGATTGATACAGGCTTGGAGGGCCAAAGGGCCTCTTCCTATGCTGTACTTTGTACCCATCATATTCCTCAGTTCCTGTCCTTGAGTTAGATCCATTTAAGCTCATTTGCATGGTTTACTTCAATGAACTTTTCAGGTAACCAAGGGAGGATAAGTTAATTCCACCAATTGCACTCTATTTTCATTACCTACATAAACTAAAGGCACATGTATGCAGGTAATAACTACAAGTTCATAGTTTATTAAACTAAAACATCTAAAAACTAAATGCTTTTTTCAAAATATATACACAAATTAAAATGTTAAGCCAACAGGTTTGCAATATGATCAGTACATTTACAGAGTTTTCTTGCAGAAAGAAACATTGTATGTTTTCATCAAATTTCTATCAGTGTCCAAAATGCTATGGGAAAGAACATTTTGGTATTTTGAGTGTATGTGTCAATACTATGAAATTCAGTTAACATTAAAAGGAGCGAATCTTCATGAACCATTGGCACATTCTGTTACAAGTGTAACACTAAACTCTGCCACCCACAAGCTGAAAAGTGAATAATGAAGACTCTCTAATGAAAAGGAATAGCTATACAAGACTGAAGTAAGTAAAGATTAACCATTTAAAATTACAACATAGGGATAGAGATAATTGATTAGAATTATGTTTTTTCTTTTTTCCCCTCTCAAAAACGACTAAAAATGTGGTCAGTTTCACATGTACTGCAACATTACATGAGCATATTCACAAATTCCAGAGCTAGCTGGTAGTTCAAATCAGTTGTTCTCTTGAAAATCTGTTTTTGCCTGCAAGTAATAAAAACAAAAATTTAGACTATGTCACAGTCTAATAGTTCAAGAAGTTTTCCACTTTCATTTATGAAGGTCAACACATTCTAGTTGTTTAATCATTGTTTTCCCCCAAAAACTATTGAGCTAAATAGAAAAGTCCATTGCCAATTACTATTACATTCATGCTTTTATTGACTAAGTCATGGTGCTTTAATCATAACATTAATTTAAGAAATGCTTGAACTTTAGAGGTTTATCAAATTACTGAAGGTAAATTGAAACATTAACTTTCCACTTAGTGAATGAAATATTTTAAGAACATTCTAATCCAATTTTAACTATATAAATTCATTGCGGCAATGAAAACTCCCAGCAGGAGCATCTCAAACCAGTTGCAAAGGTATTGGTTACAGAAATGAAAATAGTCTTAGTTAACTGTGTGACTATTAAAAGTATAAACATCACATTGACCCCCTAGGTCTGGGTTATGTGCCTTTTACGTCACTGCAGGTGGTACTGTACTCACTACTTTAACGCTGCATGTGACAGCCCCTAAATGTCAAATAGGCAGCAGAACAGATTTGGGCAACGTGCAGCCCAGGGGAGGAACACGTGATCCATCTGACCATGGATAGGATTGCTATTTTCAGCAATTTCCATTTGTAGTATTTTTCTTACCAGCATCACTGAAGTGATATGCATGTACTGTAGATGGCACAGTGGTTAGCACTATTGCTTCACAGCATCATGGACCCACCTTTGATGACTGTGTGGAGTATGCACATTCGCCCTGTGTCTGTGGGTTTCCTCTGGGTGCCAGTTTTCTCCCACAGTCCAAAGATAAGTGAACGGGTCATGCCAAATTGATCCTTGAGTGTCCCAATTTGTGAAGGTTAAGGAAATTAGCTGGATAACAATGTGGGGTTATGGGGATGTGATCTGGATTGGATGCTTTGTTGGAGAGAATCAGTGCAGATTCATTGGGCCAAATGGCCTCCTTCTGCACTGTAGCGATTCCATAATAAAACAGTCAAGTGAAGTAAGGTGCATGTATTGACTGCAAGAGTCATGCATTCAAAGTGCAAGTATTTATTTTGACTTCAACTCATTATGAAATATTCAATGTGTATTAAATGTATTTAATCTTATTTACTAACCATGACCCCATGAATAACTCTGATTTCAATCTTGCAGTCCACTGAGATAAAGAGGGCCTGTCATGTGGCCCACTCAGTAGCCTAACTTGCCTATCACTGCAACAAAATGAGGAAGTGTTTAGATTGAGAATTATTCCACAGCTACTTTTGAAAATTCAGTACAAGGTACCAACATCACACAGGAAAAAAAGTGCTCAATAGTGCAATCTAAACCACAATTTTTATTGGCTATTTAAACCCAGCATTATTGGATTTAAATGTTTTTGATTATAATCAACTAGGTTTGCAAACTTTTTAAAAAAAAGAGCCATTTGTGGAAGAATACTTCCTTTCTCCTGCTAATTATAGGGGCCAGTTATAAAAAAATGAATGAAGCAATAATTTCAGGTTTTCAATATTAAATATTCTAGTTTATTTGCAAAATAGTCAAGGCTATGCACTTATTCTACAAATGCTGGAAAGAGTTGTTCTAAATATTAGTTTAAACAGTCTGATTCCTCGATGCCCAATAGAAATTGGAAATTACTATAATGTTGCAAAATTAAGTTGACTAAAGGGCAGAGAGAAACAAATCTTGATTTAATGTAATTGATACAAGAATAGCTTATTTCTGGTGAATTATTAAAACTTCTGGTATAAATACAGCATCAAATTGGGAAAACAAACTCAATCCAGGCAGTTTACAGATATTAAGCAGTACAAAGTGCTCCATCGTTACAAACATGACGACCTACACGCTGGGCAAAACTTAATGCTCACCCGAGTTTGGCGACTGGACACTAGTGGAGACTGCACCACCTTCCCATCTCTTCTCCCCCTCCCCCCCAATTAATTCTGGGCAGAAAGCACTTAGATGGCCTTCCTGTCTCATTGGCATTGGATGATGCCAATGTGGAAGATGAATTTCAGTGCTAGGTACATTAGCTGTACAACCAAGTACTGGCAGATTGTAATCTAACAGTACATCCTTCAACTGTTTGCCACAGGCAAAGTACAACACTTATCCAAACAATCTTGGGCTTGCAAAACTTTAAAGTGTTGAACATTAGATGCAATTCCACAATTGGAAAAATACTTGCTAACAATCCAGTGCACTGACACCCAATTTAAAGATGATCAGTTGAGCTCAGTGGCTCGTGTACATGTGCTAGAAGCTACACATTTCACATAGGGCTATCATTTGCAAAAGCATATCCTTGCATTATACTTTTTCCACTGAAGAAAAGTTTGGGGATAGCCATTCCCTTATTCGTGTCCTGTGGCAATGTCTTGATCAGTGCTGATCTGCCAATTTCGAATTTAAATAAAAGCTTGGCAGTTAACTGTTCCCTGGAGAACGATTCTCCATTGATAGAACAGCTCTATCAATCAGCACTCTCTACCAATTCAGTCATGGTCAGTGCAAGGCAAAAAGCACCACTTTTTTTCAAGCAATATTCATTTTGTATAACCAATTGACTATTTACACACAATACTTACAAGAGGAGTCATTTCCCCGTACTTGCTTGTAAAAGTAACTCTCACTCTCTTTTTGTGTCCAGTTCTTTGATCAAAGCAGTTGCAAGAGTCATAGGGAGGACTATACAAGTGAAGGCTGACTGCCACTTCTGTGTGACTCACATTTTCAACTCTGTGCAACCCAATTGAATCTTAAAGGCAAAAAGCAGCACAATGTAGATTAAAAATAAAGTGTGAAAATACTCAGGTCCAACAGTACCTGCTGGGAAATATACTTGATCTATCAAGATTCATTTAACACCTAGAAACAAAGACAACTTTGTTCATGCTCATTTAAGTAACTGAAAGAACACCAACTTTTCCCCCTTTAATATAACTAGTTGCTATGCTTTTTCTAAAAAATCTCAACTTGAGCAATAAGCTTGGACTTCCACTGTCTGGCTCACTTTTCATCCACCAGTTTTATTTGGAAAAGATATTTTACAATAATGAAGAATGCAAGATGCACAAATAAGAAATCAGACACCAACATAGATTTGATAGTTAACAAGATAATCGAATTGTAACTTTGCACAGCTCCAGGGACATGGGTTCAACTCTGGTCTTGGGTGATGTGACTGTAGGGTGTTGCATATTCTCCCTGGGGGGAATGAAGGTGGATAAGATGCTGTTTTATAGAATCGGCAGACTTGATGGGCTGAATTACCTCCTGTTGCACTATAGGATTCTATGGAAAATCCAACTGATATTTCTAGATTCAAGTTTTCTATTGCCAAAATAAGGTGTAACATTAAATGAAGGCCACCACCATTCTGCTTGTTAGAAGATACAATGATTACCAATGCAACAAGCATTCCAAAGGCTTAAAAAGTTTGTTGATATTGAGTTCAACTAGTTTTACTTTTCAAATTAGGTAGTGTTGGTTAAGTGAGCATTTATTGCCCATCCATAATTACCCTCAAGAAGGTGGTGAGTGATTTGGAATATTTTGCTATGTTCAAAATGCCATACAAATCTAACATTGTTACTTTAGTTTAAAATATATTACTCCTCCTTCACCAAAACATGCGAGTATTCATATCAAATCTATCAAAAATGCAAAAGAGGAGGAGTGGGATGGGGAGGTCAAAAAACAGTCCAAGTCTTAGTCTTGCTACTAATATTTTAAAATAAGCAAGTCAAGCTTAACAACTGGTGGCCATGGCATTCTACAATCTGTCAACAGTATTATACAATTTCCTCAGCAAACATGAGATAGTGACAACAGCAGTATGAAGTTATGTTGAGAAATAGCTTCAAGTACTAATCATTCGAGTAACGAGAGGTAAAGAAACTGTAGAGGCTATGCACAAATGGAGGAATCTTTTTGGAATTAAGCAAAAAAATTGGGGGGGGGGGGGAAATCAAGAGAGGTTAAAGACATAGTAAGAACAGTATATTCATTCTTCTTAACTGAGGCATACAAGGAGACAGATTCATAATAGGGAAAAGGAAGCTTAATTTGTTCAGGGATGTTTATAATTGCCCCTTCATGTGGTGTATACATATCCACAACGGTATTAACAAAAGAATTGGCATTCCTGTGCATCTTCTGTCTTTTTCTTCTAGATGTGGAGGTTTGGAAGATAGTTGAAGGTTTGTGCAGTACACCTTATAGTTGGTGCACACTTGCCACTGTGAAACCATGGTCAGGATAGGGGAGAGGGAAGATAGAATGTTTTATGTGGTGAAAAATCAAGGAGGATATTTGGTCCTGTACAGTATCAGCTGTGTTCTGAAGCCGCACTTATCCAGGCAACTGCTAAGTATTCCATCAGACTCCTGATATATGCCTTGTAGATGGTGAATTGGCTTTGGGAAGAGGAGAGTTACTCTGCAGAACTTGCAGAGGCTGATTTGTTAAGTATGTTCAAGGCTGATACAGATATTTAAAATCAGTAAGGGAATCAAAGGTTAAGATGGGAACATGGAAATTGAGGATATCAGATTGGTCATGCTGTGAAAGATTAGTCATGCACATCAACTCCAGTCTCCCAGATTGTAGTGGATGTACTATAGTTTGTCTATTGCCCCAACAGGTCCACAGTAGGTGCCATATCTCTAGTCATACAATCCTGGAACATCTGCACAACAAGAATACTCAAGTTAAATGCCTATTTATTGAATACAGCTCAGGCTTTAATACCATTATCCCAACAAAATTCACGGCCTTGGGCTCAGCACCTCCCTCTGCAACTGGGTCCTAGACTTCTTAACCATTGTACTGCAATCAACAAGGGCAAGTAATGACACCTCATGATTATCCTCAACACCAGTGCCTCACGAGACTGTTCTCAGCCCCATATTATACTTCTTATACACTGATTGTGTAGCCAAATTCTGATCCAACTCCATGTTCAAGTTTGCTGATGACACCATAGTAGGTTGGATCACAAACAACGATGAGCTAGAGCACAGGAAGGAAACTGAGAATCTGGTGAAATGGCATGACAACAATAATTTCTCTCTCAAGTATCAGTAAAACAAAGGAGATAGGCATTGACTTTAAGAAATGTAGTAGAGGACATGCCCAGTCTATATCAATGGGGAGATGTTGAGCGCTTCAAGTTTTTAGATGCTCAGATCACCAATAATCTGCCCTCCAAGCTGATGCTATATTTAAGAAAGCCACCAATGTAATTACTTTCTTAGCACACCTAGGAAATTTAATGGCTCAATATTTTTAAGAAGAGATGCAACATAGAATGCTTCCTTCATGTATTTGTCACAGCTTAATATGGCTCATGCTCAGACTAAGCCTGCAAGAAGCTACGAAGGTTGAGAATGTAGCCCAATCCATCATGCAAATCAGCTTCTATCCATTGACTCCATCTGTACTTCCCACTGTTTCAGGAAAGCAGCCAGCATAAATCAAGGACCCCACACATGTGAAAAAAAATACAAAAAGTACTAACAAACTCAAGAATAACTTCTTTGCTGCTGTCAGACCTTTGCATGGATCTACCATATATTCAGCTGATCTTTCTTCACCCCAATCAGAAACCTCAGCACTATATTCTGCATCCTACCATTTCCTTTTCAATGTACTTGAATATTATGCTGTCTGTCTAGCTTGCAACAATATTTTTCACTATATCCCAATATATGGGACAATAAATCATTCAGTTGAATGGCAGAACTGATGTGATGGGCTAGATGGCCTATTTCTGCTCTAACCCACCCTCTGTGCTCTTATAGCCATAGTATTTATATATGGGTCAGTAAAAACTCCAAGGGGTTTGATAGTGGGGCATTCGGTATAGTGATGCTTTTGAACCAAGAGGACATGGAAGTTGTTACTTGTCATTTATCAGCTCAAGCCTGAATCTGGTCTGGGTCTTACTGCATTGACACTGAAGCAGTCTAGGTATGATGATCTGTGAATAGCCCCAGCTCTAACTTATGAGGGAAGGCCATTGAAGAAGCAGCTGAAGATGGTTGGGCCTAGACATAATTCCTATAGCGATGTCCTAGGACTTCCCACCCCCAATTCTGCTAGGATTTTGGCATCAATAACTTGTACTTCCCTTGAATGCAGCTCTTTTGTCCATGTAGAGACAAATCTATAAGGAGGTCAGAAGTGGAGGGGCCTGGTATAGCCCAAAATGAGTATCAAGGGACACTGCTTGATGATCCCTTCCATTACTTTGCTGATGTATAAACTGATGATCAGGATCATGAACAGATAGAGAAAAGTTTTATAGTTTTCCTGTCACAGCATTACAATTTTTTTATTCAAATAGGTTTCATGTAAATAAACATTAGATAATCAAAGTTCAAGCACCAAGGGAAAGTCCTGAGTTACTTTCAGTACTTATCCACATTCTTCTGCAGTAATGGCAAGTTTAACACTGGCATTGTCAAAGATAGGAATACAAGAAAAATGCCCTCTTGACTACATAAAGTGGGGGAATTACTGACAAGTCTTGGAATCTTGTCACATTTCCATATCCCAAAAAAAATGGAAGAACAAATATGGGTTAAACAAAAGTCTACCAGATTGGACTGAATGATGACAGGCATGTCCTCTGATAGATGTAGTATTACAGTTACACATGTTTTTCAATGGCAATGATTGATTATAGGGTTGTCCTGCAAAGACAAATTGACTATTAAATTGATAAGCACTGTACACTTATTGAGCTGCATTTGAATCCTATTCTCCTTGACAAAAGTGCTCTTATGCATTCTGTGAAACCTTGTCATGATCTGAAGTGATTTAATTGTCCACAACTGAAGATTTAAATCAAAATGGTCTGCAAGCTTCAATTGACAGGATATTGGTTCAGCTTAAAAAACATTGGTGTTTCACTAGGCTCTTTTTTGCATTTCCAAGGGCATGTCAGGATGTGCAAGGCCATTATGAATGTTTGGCAGAGTTTCAAAAGTTGAAGTAAACTTCTCAGCAGGGTAGTGTTCACTAGGTCATTGAAGAATTATCCATTATTGATGTTACTGAAAGCAGTTTGTTTTAAAACAGAATGACCGTGCAAGAGAATTTATCTTTACATCCCTCCATTATGTAAGGAATAGTTGTGCTTTTCCATTGATAGTTTGTGGTATATTTTTAAAAATATACCAATTTCATAGGATTCCCATTACTATTACATGGCTCTTGATGACAGTACAAATTCAATACTGGGTGAGTGGCAAAACTACTATGTTGAAGAGCTGAACTGTTGTTTTGGCAAACCAAAGTGGATGTTCTGACAGGCTACCTTCACACCTGCAATCCTCCAATGCTACAGCAACATGATACAAACTTGGTCAGCCCACATCTCCAGGAAATGAAAATATGGTGGTTTTTGTGCAGAAGTGACAGGCTTGGGTTTCCAATTCCAAATGTGAAAATAAGCTTCTTGCATTTAAGAATGATATACTTTTACAATACTAAACAGCTGGTTACTGAATGGCATATGATTATATTTCTACACACCAATGACAGAATCATACTCGATATACAAGAGAACACCAAGATCAAAAATAATAAACAAGATTCATAAGCAATGATCACAGGAAATGCATGTGAGCCCATGAAAAGCAAAACTTAATTTTATCATTACAATGATATATATTTGAGGTCTTTGAATATGGAAGCCTTACCACTGATGTAGGTACACTGATTTTCTTGTAAGATTGCCTCAGATTTCTTAGTCAATTCTTTTTTCTCACCATCAGGCCATTTAAAGAGTGTTTCCTTCAACTGGCCCTGAAGCATTTTTAAGAAGCAGTGGGAATCAGCATGGTCATGTATACTGCTATAATATGGGAGAAAAAAAGAGCTTTCAAAACAGTGACTTTTCAGCTTAATAATTCTTTAACACAAGATAAAATATCAAGTCACAACACAATGATTTTTCAATCATTTAAACAGCTCACCTGCCGTGGCCTTCACCCCAGCACAATATCATCAAATTAAATTTTCCATTTCCTTCATCAACAAGGTTCCTGGTATATCTGTAAACAAAAGAAACCCATTTATCATGTAGTTAAAATTAATGCTAAAACATCCAAGATAGAAAATGTTGGAAAAACCAAAGCACAAGATTTAAATCACTTCAATTTGCTAAGTTGATGTTTGCTTTCAAATGTCACATCTGAAGAGATGTTTAAATAATTATTCAACCAATGTACATAAACAGAGTTGAGAATTACTTGAAGTACAGGTTATGATACTTAGCCAGATTAAATTGTTGGCGAGATCTGATTTGGGACCAATAAAGTTTTGTTTAATGTAGATTGAGGCTCAACCATCTTTTAAATGGTTTTTCCTCCATCATAAAGGACAAGTGGAAATGTTCACAAATGATTGATGCTGAAATTTTTATGACTTCCTCAGACACTTAAGCAGTCTTTGCCCATTTGCAGCAAGACCTGGACAACATTCAGGCTAGAGTTGCTAACTGGCAAGCAACAAGCAATAAACCATCTCAACAAGACAGAATCTCATTGCCATAATCATCACTGATTCCCAATAAAATCCTTGGATTACCATGAAGCAGAAACTGAACTGGATCCATCTGCTAGAAGACCAGGTCAGAGACTCAGAATTCTGTGGCATAAAGCTCACCTCCTGACTCACCAAAATCAAAGGTACAGTCAGGAGTATGATAAAGTACTCAGTTGTCTAATGAGCACAACTCTAATTAACACTATCTGGTATAAAGCAGCCAATTTGATTGACACTCCCTCCATTCCCTTCACCAGCACACGTTGTACACCATCAAAATGCAAGTAGCAACTCACCAAGATTACTTTGGCTGCATCTTGCAAAATCATGGTCTCAACCACCTAGCACAACAGCAACAGATGCATGGGAATACCACCACCTACAAGTTCCCCTCCAAGCCACACACTATCCTGACTTAGTGTTCCTTCACTGTTGTTAGGTCAAAAATCATGGAATTCCCTCTAATAGCACTGCAGGTGCATCCACACCACAATGATTGTAGTGGTTCAAAAAGGGAGCTTACCACCACCTTCAAGATCAATAAATGCTGGCCTAGCTGGCAACACCAATATGCGGAGAAAGAACAAACATTTGAGATTCAGAACACTTACTAAAAAATAGAAAAAAAAAGGGCCAAAATTTTCCATGGTATTAAAGAAAAATAAAACTATACAAGGTTAGAAAAATAAAACAATTTACAACATTTATATTGTTCATTTAGGGTTAATGAGGTACATGAGAATTAATAAGCACATTGATAAGATATCTTACTGCACAACTGACAGGTGCAATCAAAATTGATTCTATGGACTTCTCAACAATCCACCTAGATGTTAATCACAGAGGAGACAGCCAATTTCCCTGAAACTATATCTTCATCTTTCAAGAAGATGCCTTATAGTTCTATTGTTTGAAATAATAGAAATGATGGCTCATCTGGAAGTTTTTCAATCTAGCCTTCTGACATTCTATCCAGAGACTTCCAAATATGCAGCTAGGCACAACTTGAGCAGTAGTGTTTGTTTAGTTTAGCACAATGGGTGCCCTTGTCTTAACAGTCCTCTTCAATTACTGGGTTTTACATGAACCCTCTGTTTATTTCTTCCCCCACCCCCATCCCCCTTTACTTGGGGCAGTTTCTGTCCTCTCCTAGGGATTTCTTAGTATCCCTTCCTCAGAGACTTGCTGGCTGTGCTGCTTCATACCCAGTCACTTCACCTAAGTTTTATACACCTGTCTCTTCTCTCTTGCCTGTAGAACGTGAAGACAAACTGCATCTGGGGAGTGGGCTGGATATGCAGGAGAAACTGAGTTCCTGATTCTGATGTATTTGGGTTTCTTAAAGAGGCCAACATTATTTCCCGTATTGATTTTTTCAAGAACTCAGATTCCTCAGTTGTTAAATGCCAAATCTTGCCCACAGTATTGCAAAGTTATTTATTAACAGAGGTAAATAAGTAAAGAGATGCAAGGACACATGATATACAGCAGTACACACAAGATGGCTAACAAAACATTTCTATTATTAGGTATAGAATTAGAAAACTTGATTTGGTTAAACTTCAGTAAAAACAATGGTTAGAACAGTACCAACTACAGTTTTAATCTTCATTTTATAAAAATACGTACTGGAGAAAATTCAAGCAAACATTCACAAGAACTAAATATCTGAACATAGTTGGGCTCTCCAGAGAGAAGGTGATGAGAGAGAAAGTGATGAGGGAATAGATGGGAAAATATTTTGACTTGTTCAAGTTTAAAACATGAGATAAATACTAAAATCAATCCAGTGGAGAATTCAGGAGAAATGTCATTATCCAGAAATGATAATATAGCAAAAGCAAAGTGGCGCAGATGTTGAATGTGAAATGTTAGCTCTTTCTGCAGATGCTGCTTGACCTGCTGGGTACTTAAAACATTGGTTTGATAAGAACATGGAGATTGCCAGAGAGAGCAGGGAAGGGTGCAACTGGAGATACCAGCAGCAATCAGGAACCAAATCAAATTTGGGATTGAGAAGTGACACCTCAAATGGAGAGAGGCAAACAAACTAGGCAGGTGATCAAATATGCTAATAATTTATAGTTTATATTAAACTTATGAAAAATCAGAGTTATATTCATTTCAATTATTCTCCCTATATAAAGTGCCAGTAGCAGATGAAAAGCAACTCAGTCAAATAGCATATTTAGGTAGTCCCATGGAGTGCATATCCTGCTCCATGCAAAAAGTCCAGGATAGTATCTTGGATAACCAGAAGTATTGTTAGCAGTTTAAGCAAGTTCATAACCTGAGCTGCAGTTGGCATCACTGACACATCCAGAAGGTTGAGAGATTTTTGTGGCATGGTCACACCCCAAGTTAAGGGTACACAAGCCGCAAGCAAATGACTGATTTGTCAGAGAGGCAGCACCAAGTCCTAAATGCATCTCAGGCTCCAACGATAGATAGCATTAGCCCATCTGGGGAGTGCAGTCAGAACCAACTGAAAGACATTATAGCTGGCTCAGTTGTACAAGGAAGATTTGAAAAGCTATAAAGCATTAGATAGTTGGGGAACAGACAGATGTAACTACAGATGTGAATCCAGAATGGTATATTGTCTCCCTCGCACTCCCTTGTCACTCAGGAGTGTGGGGGCAGGATGGAGAAAGCCTGGGATGGTGAACAGCCAGCAATCATGGTCCACATTGGTATCCATGACAGAAAGGGGCCTGTGGAAAAAGTACAGCAATAAATCATGGTGGTTTTAAATCTAAAAATGAATTGGATTAAAATCGGTAATCTTGGTCTTCATAGGACATTCTCAGTTGCTTAGGAGCAGTACATTTAAGAACCAAAAAAATCAGGTCATTCTCAGTCAAGTAATGTGGCATGATACAGGATTAATAGTCTCAGTACTGGGACTTCTATGTGGCAATGATCATAACATGATTGAACAGTCCAGTCTTGTAATCAATTGCTAAATTAACAAGCCTGACTGCAATACACTACAACACTATACTTAACTGCAATAATGACTACACACGTAGCATCTTATGAAGTTAATCATTTCTGTACCTGAACTCTTGAGAAACATCCCTTGTCTGAAAGCAAAATCCTACACAATATAATTTTACAAGTTAAAACCAGTCAATAGTTACCACCATTTTATTTTTGGAAGAAGTTTATCTTCCATTTAGCATAGTGGTTCCGAAATATCTAAAAATATGCAGCTTTTAGACTAAAGTTGTGTGTTTTGAGAGAGTCCTGCTTGCTAGCTGTTTCTCTTTCTCCTCCTGTACTTGTTACCTTACTATTGATGTAGTGTTTCTTCCCTTTGATGTTATTCAATGTTAACACCTTGGACCAGGCTTTCAGCATGAATTATACTTTTCTCTCTCCACTAACCATATGTCTTACAGTTCTAACACTAATATTAGGGTAGGTCAGTACAGATGCAGTGCAAGATGTTCAAGGGTATTTCATAACATTAATGCCAATCAAAGATCTTAAGGAAAAGATTCACCATCCATGGCTAAAATACTATCAAACGGAAAGAAGGAGCATGCAATTCCACAAAGATTATGGAGAGGTCAAAATATAAAATGCAAAGACAGACTAGATATTAATAGAGGGATATGAGAGAGAGAGCAAGCTCAAATTTTTTAAAAACAGATACCATAGATATTAAAAAGAGTAATAAAAGCAATGAAAAGAAGTTGGGTCATCTAAAGAGTGAGAATGGGCAAGAAGAAATGGCAGATCCATTGAACAGATTTATCGACTTCCAAATAAAGGTGAAATTGAAAACAATTATAATCAGAAAAAGGGTACGAAGAAAATTTTTAGAAGTAAAAGCTGACAGGTCTTTATCCTAGGGTCATAAAATAAGTGGTTGCTTAGATAGAAGTATTGGTCAATGACAGACTATTTGGTCAGACTCAAAGCATACAGATAACATTAAATTATTCAAGTGTATTCTATAGGCCATCAATTACTGATAAAGCTACAAGAACAATTGAAAGGCAATTGCAAAGCAGTCCAAGAATAGAATAGTTATAATGATGACTAACTTTCTCAGTCTGATTTTAGATTACCCTTCTGTCCTTTAGTCTGGAGTTATGAAATGAGTGAACAGTAATCTTCTGTTACAAAAAAATTGGGGGTGGGTAAATTTCAAAAAAGCCCCTGATATTTGATCTTACCACTCTTCTGTAAGCAAAAAAGGTGATTGAACTTCTGATTTCTTCACTTGACGTATTTTTCAACCATTTGTTGTTGAATAATTCAATACTTCATAATTCTATAGCAAACACCAGGTTGATTCTCATTGTGGCAGGGGTAGATTTAGAGTCTGCAACTTCTTCCTGCTCTGGAAGTAAAAGGCAATGGCAAACCACCACTGAAAATTGCCAAGGAACATTTCAATAGGCCAAAGACCTCACTTCAAGCAGAGTGAGCAAATGATCACTGTATCATGGGGAGCAGGAGGATGGCAAGGGAGAGAGTGGGGCCTCTTGAGGGTCAGTGGGGTTGTCTATGTGCAGATAAATGGGGGATGGGTGGGATCCTGGATGAGTGCACGATTTGCTAGCACGAGGGGACACAGCTTTAAATTAAGGGGTGATAGTTATAGGACAGATATCAGAGGTAGGTTCTTTACCCAAAGGGTGGTTAGGGAGTGGAATGCCCTGCCTGCGGCAGTTGTAGATGCGCCAAATTTGGTGGCGTTTAAGAGGTTAGTTGATAAATATATGGAAGAGAAGGGAATGGTTTAGTTTGGAGGGTCATTGCTTTTTATATTGGTCGGCGCAACATCGAAGGCCGAAGGGCCTGTTCTGTGCTGTAATGTTCTATGTTCTATGAGTGCTTCATCAGTATTTTTGATTGAAAAAGGCATAGATGTTGGGAAAGTAGATGGTGACATCTTGAGGACTGTACATATTGCAGGGGAGGGGTGCGTCAGGGTGGATAGATCTCTGGGACCTGATTGGATCTGTCCTGGGGTGTTGTGGGAGGCTTGGGAGGAAACTGCAGGTCCCCTGCTGAGATGTTTAGGTCATCGATAGTTGTGGATGGGGTGCCGGGGGATTGGAGGGTGGTATGTGTCTTTGTTTGAAGGGAGCTGCAGGGAAAAGCCTGGAAGCTACAGGCCGGTGAGCCTTGCAGCTATGGTCAATGGATTGTTGGAGGATGTTTTGGGAGACAGAATCTACAGGCATTTGGAGATGCAGGGACTGGTTGGGGACAGTCAGCATGGCTTTGAGTGAAAAGTCATGTCTCACAGACTCAATGTGTTGGGGGCGGAGGTGGTGGGGCTGGGGTGGCCAGGAGGGTGGATGGGGACAATGCAGTTGATGTTGTCTGCATGGACTTTGGCAAGGCCTTTGACAGGGTGCTGCATGGTGAAAATATAGGGGTTAGATCTTGCGGGATTTCTACATGAATGCATGGGAAATGCACCCTTGACAGAGGGTGGTTATGGAGGGTTGTTTTTCAGGCTGGGGGCTTGTGGCCAGTGGATGTCTTGGGGAAATCAGTGCTGAGTCCACCATTGTTTGTCATTTGCATTGATGATTTGGATGAGAATATGGGGGCATGGTTGGTGGGTTTGCAGATGACGCCAAGGTTGATGGCATGGTGGATAATAAAGAGGGTTATCTCCGATTGCAACTTGATTGGTTGGGTCAGTGGGCTGACAAATGGCAGATGGAATTTGGTTTGAATGGATGTGAGGTGATGTATTTTGGTAGGTTGAACCAGATAAATTAATGGTAGGGCATTGGGAAGAGTTACACAACAAAAAGAAATAGGGCTACATGTTCAGACTCCCTTAAGTGGAGTCACAAGTGGGAAGAAGGCATTTGGCATGCTTGGTTTCATCAGTCAGAACACTGAATACAGGAGTTGGGATGTCTTGAAGTTGTACAAGATATTGGTAAGGCCACACTTGGAATACTCTGCAATTCAGGTCACCCTATTATAGAAAAGATATTATTAAACGAGAAAGAGTGCAGAAAAGATTTTTGAGGATGCTACTGGGACTTATTGGATTGAGTTATAAGGAGAGGCTGGATAGACTAGGATTTTTTCCTCTGGAGCATAGGAGGCTGAGGGGTGACCTTATGGAGGTTTATAAAATCAGGAGGGGCATAGACAAGGTTGATTGTCAGTATCTTTTCCCAAAGGTAGGGGAGTTTAAAATTAAAGGGCATAGGTCTAAGGAGAGAGGAGAGAGAGATATAGAAGTGTCCAGAGAGGCAATTTTTTCATGGAGGCTAGTGAGTGTCTGGAACAAGCTGCCAGAGGTAGCAGTAGAGGCAGATACAACTTTATCATTTAAAAAGCACTTAAATAGTCACATGGGTACAGAAGGATATGAGCCAAATGTGGGGAATAGGGTTTTTAAAAAAGTGGCGTGTACAAGTTGAGTCGAAGAGCCTGTTTCCATGCTGTAAACCTCTATGACCATCTTAAAAGGTTTAGGTTGGCTATGGAAAAAAGACGTGGCATAGTCCAGATTAATGATAGTTAATTGGGGAAGGGCTGAAGTTCAATAGAGAGAACAGATCTAGCTCAGATAAATTGATATTAAATATTCAGTCAAAAAATGGAACTGAACACTGGATTGCTGTTGAATCCAATATATTCTCATGAAGAGGAATAGTTGGAAAAAAATTGCTGCATCTCCCAAGGAGCTCAAAGTGCAAGATGAAGCAGAAAGAGATGTATAAGGAGGGATAATACAAGTGAAAATAGGCTGAAATGAGAATTAAAAAACAAAAGGAAAGAGCAAAGATAGACTAGCACTAAGGGAACCCAAAAGGGCAGCACGGTAGCACACTGCTTAGCACTGCTGCTTCACAGCTCCAGGGACCTGGGTTCGATTCCTGGCTCGGATTATTGTTTGGGTGGCGTTTGCACATTTTCCTCGTGTCTGCGTGAGTTTCCTCTGGGTGTTCCAGTTTTCTCCCACAGTCCAAAGATGTCGGGGTTAGGTTGATTGGCTATGCTAAAATTGTCCTTTAGTGTTCTAGGATGTGTAGGTTAGAGGGATTTGCGGATAAATGTGAAGGGATATGGAATAGGGTCTGGGTGGGATTGTGGTCAGTGCAGACTCGATGGGCCAAAGGGCCTGTTTCTGCACTGCATGGTTCTATGTTCTACAGAAGTTCTCTCTTTTACTTAAACAGGCACCGGAATGTGGAGACTAGGGATTTTGACAGTAACTTAATTGCAGAGTTAATGGAAGCCCTACTTGTGACACTAATAAATAAATAATTAAAGATGTCTACAGGAGGAGCAGATCAAGGATCTCAAGGAGGATTTTCGGCATGGAGGCAGAGAAATTAAATTAAGTATTTTGTATCTGTCTTGATCAAGGAATGAAATGCTAGCCAAGTCCCATTGAAAGGGAAGGTGCTTAAGACACTGGATGGGTACAGATTGGCAGAGGTCATATTAGAAAGACAGGCTGCACAGCTGATACATCAAGACTAGATGAGATTCAAGCAAAAATACAAGGATGGGTGGAAACTGCAGAAGCACTGGTCAATACTCTGAACCACCTTGCATACAGGAGTAGTGCCAGAAAACTGAAAAATTGCAAATTCTAAGAATTCTAAGTAAAAAAATTACAGGCTAGTTAGTTTAATCCCAGTGGTATGAAGCTTTTAAAAATTATCATTTGGGACTTTGTAGGTTAATTAAGGAAATTAAGTGTGGATTCATTTGGAGGAAAAAGGTAACATGAGGTAATGCAGTTGATGTAGTGTAGATGGACTTCCAAAAAGCATCTAATAAGTGCCCTGATGGATAAAAGTGAAGCTTGTGGAATAAACAGGTGTATGGATATGAAGGAAACAGAGTGGAGACAAGTCCACACAAGCAATCTGTGTTGTAACTGTAGAAAGAGTAAATAAACAAAACACATTTGTGATTCTAGATCCCACCTGACCTGCTAAGAAGTCCATCTGAAAGAGGCAAGCAACTGCAAAAACCATTGCAGCAGTAACTTCTGCTGCTTTTGGATGTATGACACTGTTGATAGTGTGTTTGACAAATGTGGCTGTCACATTGACTAGGTAATCTATTATGGATGCAAAGCTTGCAGTGCCAAGTGTATGGATAAAATGAAACAATGAATATTTAGGCAGGAGTTGTGACTGACAGGGAGGTGCATAATAAATAAAATGGCCAATGTCATGGTACACCTGAAGGTCCATTCACTGATCTTAGCCATCAATGAACTTCAGCTCCTTGGAGCTGTGAAGAGGGTGCAGAGATGCATCAATGATATTTGGACAAACTGAGCAAGCAGGCAGATGCAGTATAATGTCGATAAAGAGGTTACCCACTTTCGTAGCAAAAACAGCAAGGCAGATTATCTGATTGTCAATAGACAGAGACAGACTTAGATGTCCTCATACACCAGTTGCTGAAAATAAACATGGAGGCACAGCAAGCAGTGAAAAAGGCCAATGGTATTTTGGCCTTCATGAGGGGACTTAAGTACAACAGCAATTATCCAGGGCCTTGGGGAGGCCACACCTGGAGAATTGTATGCAGTTTTCATCTCATTATTGGAGGATGGATGTTCTTGCTATAGAGGACTGACACAAAAGGAAGAGATGGAGTCAGTTATGATTACGTTCACTGGGTTCAGATGAATGTTTGATGGTGGGGCTGTCCAGAGTCAGGCGTCATATTCTAAGGGCAGTGGATGAACCTTTTAGGGCTGAAATCAGGAGAATTTTTTTTAAAACCAGAAAAAAAGGTAGAAACTAGAAGCAGGAATATGCCATTTGGCCCTTTGAGATTGCTCCATTCATTTGATCAAACTCAATTTCCCAATCTCTCTCCCAACCCCTCTCCACCCTCAAGCTACATCTAATTCCTTCTTGCAAATCAGACCATTTTGGCCTCCAGTGCCATTATCTGAAAGCCTTGGAGCTGACCATTTCCCAGATGTGGCTTTCAATGAGAATCATTTGTGGAACAACTTCCACTATTTTTGAAACCATTTCTACAGTTATTATGCCAAATATGTGTCTAATTAAAAATTCAAATGCCAAATGTATTTGTCTTATGCTACCAATCAACTTTTGCATTATTTATTTAACACTTACATACACATCATTTCTTTTAATGTATCTTTGAGGCATCAAATGTATATAGGGCAGACTTTGATCCTCCTTGTCATGTCGGTTTGCAGAAAAAAAAATTAAAAGAGCTACCAATGAACTTTCATTTCCTGTAATAAATTAGGACAAGTGCCAGAGTAGATAGTGAAAGAGATTTTTATGTGCATGCCTGATACACATTTAAATCCAGCATATGGGAGAGAAAAAAAGGAAGAGAGAGAGTTCCATCACACTGGGTCTCGAACTCTTGATGCATGATCTTCACCAACCCTGCCACCTACCACAAGGTGGTGGTAGAGGTAACTTACCATGCTTGCACTTGAAGCAGGTGTAAGTAGCAAGATTAGACTATTGAAAAACATCATGTAGGGAACGCCTAGGAGGACAGCAGAAATTTTACAGATACCTCCAAGCATACCTGCCTACTCACTGGAGTCCCTGGTTTGTGGCCAACTAAAATGGAGTTTCATTTGAGAAAGTCCCATACTGACTTTGAGAACTTGCAAGGTGACATTCAGGCAAAAGGGAGAGCACAAACCTCCACTCCCTGCATTTAACAACCTGTAGGTCATACATTGATTAGCTGTTTCAGGGCCCACCATTGCAGAAGCAAGTTATGTTTGAAAATGTCCAATTTTACACTGACAACCTCAGCATCAGTGCAAAACAAAACCCTTCTGGTCACTCCACAAAAAGAAACAAGGTATTCCAAAGCTTAGTGCTAGACGTTAATCAGGTGAGAGCAAATACATGTAGAAAAAAGGTCTTAAGAACAAAGAACAAAACAGCACAGGAAACAGGCCCTTTGGCCCAATGAGCCCGTGCCGCCACCCCGATGTTCCCACCTCTACCCGTGATCCCTGTCAATGTTTATAGATCTATGGATTAAAAACCAAATTTGAGACAATTTAGGGAGAATTTGTTTTGCCAATTAGCCTAATAGCACATCTTTGGGATGTGGGAGGAAACCGGAGCACCTGGAGAAAACCCACGCAAGCACGAGGAAAATGCACAAACTCCCACAGACACAGACCCAAATCCAAGTATCTGAACAGCACAGCAATAGTCATTGAGCTGTCGTGTTGCCCGTCAAATGGTCCAGGTCAAACGTACACTAACGATGTGAAGCACTAGGATACTCTCGAAAAATCCAAGAGCAGCCCTCTCACGACCCATTGTGTGCATGCCCCTTGTTAGACAACAAGGTGGACCAAAGCACCTGTAGGATAAAAACAAGTACATCAATATCATCACCTATTTACACACTTCCCAGAGACTTCCAAGCTCACGATTCCTATTTTAAATCAGTTTTCTATACCCCTCCATTCCCATTCTGTTCATGTGCCCATCCAAGTATTTCTTAAATAACTCCAGAGTGCTTGCCTCCACCACTTTACTTGGCAGCACATTCCATACCCCCACCACCCTCTGTGTGAAAAAACTCCCTCTAGCATCCAAATTATACCTTACCCCCCTCACCCTAAGCCTGTGACCCCTCATGCTATTCAAGTCCATCCTAGGAAAAAGCTTAACCCTGTTTACTCTATCTATACCCCTCAATCTTGTACACTTCTATTAGATCTCCTCTAAGTCTACATCTTTAAGGAAAACAGTCTCAAATTTGCCTAACCTCTCCTCATAACTCAGACCTTCCATACCAGGCAGCATCCTGGTAAACCTCCTCTGCACTCCAAGTGTCTCCACATCCTTCTGGTAGTAAGGCAAGCAGAACTGGATGCAGTATTCCAAAGATACAACTGCAGCATTAAAGGCCAGCTCTGGTACTCTATACCCCTTCCTATAAAGGCTAGCATACCATATGCTTTCTTCACAACCTTCTCCACCTGCTCTGCCACCTTCAGAGACTTGTTCACCTGCACCCCCAGGTCCCTCTGCATTTCTGTACGCTTAATAGGTCTACCCTTTATCATATACCTCCCCCCTACATTCTTTCTCCCAAAATGCATCACCTTGCATTTATCAGGATTGAATTCCATCTGCCATCTATCTGCCCAAGCTACCAGCCTATGTCCTGCTGCATCGCCTGACAATGTTCCTCACTATCCACAAGTCCAGCCATCTTTGTGTCATCAGCAAACATGCTGATCACTCCACTTACTCCCTCTTCCAAGTCATTTATATACTACAAATAGAAGAGGTCCCAGTACTGAGCCCAGTGGCACACCACTAGTGACTGACCTTCAGCTAGAAAAACACCCTTCCACTATTACTCTGTCTCCTATTACCAAGTAAGAATTTAGCAACACCAATTTATAATCCAACCGATTTATTTGATAGTAAAAACGCGAGCTTTCAACACTCTGTGTCTTCCTCAGGCAAATAAATCGGTTGGATTCTTACCACCCCAATCCAACGCCAGCATCTGTATGTCATGACTCCTATTACCAAGCCAGTTACTTATCCATCTAGATACCTGTTCTTGTATTCCATTAGCCTTGACCTTTGCAACTAACTTCCCATGAGGGACTTTGTCAAATGCCTTACTGAAATCCATATAGACGACATCAACGGCTTGCCTTCGTCCACCGTTTTCGTCACCTCCTCAACAAATTCTACCAGATTCATAAGGCATGACCTCCCCTTAACAAAGCCATGCTGCATATCCCAAATCAGATCGCAACACTCTAAGTGCCTATACATCCTATCTCTAAGGATCCTCTCCAACAGCTTCCCCAGCACTGACGTCAAACTCACCAGCCTATAATTTCCAGGGTTATCCCTACTACCCTTTTTAAAGAACTGTACAACATTCGCTATTCTCCAGTCCTCTGGGACCTCACCTGTGTGCAAAGAAGAGACAAAGATTTGCGTCAGAGGCCCAGCAATTTCACCTCGCACCTCCCTCAGCAGCCTGGGATAAATGCCATCAGGCCCCTGAGATTTATCAGTTTCAATACTACCTAGGAGCTCTAACACTTGCCCCCTCGGTATGGATATTTCCCTCAACTGGTCCACAGCGCCCTCAGAGACAGGAGCTGTCAACAAGCCCCTCTCCTTTGTGAATACTGATGCAAAGTATTCATTCAGGATCTCCGCCATTCCTTCGGGCTCTAAGCACAGTTCCCCTCCTCTTGTCCCTAAGAGGTCCGATTTTCCCTCTAACCACCCTTTTATTCCTAACATAGGAGTAAAAAGCCTTTGGATTTTCCTTAATCCTTTCCGCCAAAATCATTTCATGCCCCTTTTTGCCCTTCTAACTCCCCGTTTGAGCTCACTCCTACTCTCTCTATATTCCTCCAATGCTGTCTCCATTCCCAGCTGCTTCGACCTATCATATGCCTCTCTTTTCCTAACCAAGTCCTCGATATCCCTAGTAATCCACAGCTCTAATCCTATCTTTCCCATCTTTCCTCTTAGCTGGCACAAATCTTTCTTGCAACATTTTCAGTATTCCCTTGAAAGAATCTCACATGCCTAGTGTGGACTTGCCCTCAAACAGTCTTGTCTAATAAAAGTTTGAAGTTGACTTACAGTACTTCAATTAGCAGTAAATTCCATTCAAGCTTTTATAAGTGCAATGTAAATTAAATACAGGAAATCCAGATTAGATTAAGACTACAAATGCTCCAGATAAGAATTACTGGTCAGTGAGCAGCAAGGAAAAAGTACTAAGATTTAAAATTGATAGCAGAATTATCAGCCCGAGCTGCAATGGTTCTCAGCTACTTTCTTCACAACATCCCCTGCTTCCCCCACCCCCCTCTTCCATCTCCCATCCCCATGTTTTCAAATTAAGAATTGTTTCCTTTTCGAAAACCACACACCATTTGCAAAGCATTCATGACAAACCTATCATTTGCATTTGGTGATGCCAAGTGCCTTTCGTTTATAGATATGGGCACAGACCTTCAACAAGAGTATTAAATCTCTCTACTGATGCCGCCTGATCTGCTGAGCCTATTCAACTGCGACAATTCATATCTTCAGCATTTGTGATCTCAATTTTATTTCTCTAATACCTCCATTCCATTATCTCTCTTCAAAAGAGAATCTCATACAGGCATTTAGCATAAGTGTTTACTACCCAGATAAATCGGGTGAGGGGGAAGAAAAAAGTGAGTAAACCTTTAGCTAGATGTTGCAATTAATTTATTATAGACCCAAACCGTTTCATACATTGAACGCCGTTGCCTGATCCCTCCTAGAGTTCTTATTGAGCATATTTTGCAATGTCTATCATGATCTTATCAGAAAAGAAAACCTTGCAGCAAGAATTATTTCGTGGCCTTCGCACAGAATTTTGTAGTCACGCTTATCGCACTTCTACATACAAAATCGGTAAAGCCAAGTATTACAGGACAGCGGTCAAAAGTTATACTTAGACAAGGAGGGCAAGAACCTTTTTAAAAAGAAAATCCACATCAACAATAACAAAAATGCTGGAAACATTCAGCAGGAATGGCAGGAGAAACGAACGTTTTAAGGCTGTGACCTTTCCTCTGTAATACAACTTTATTTTCAAAGTTAACCGGTAATCTTGGTTTACTTTACTCCTAGATAAACACCCCAGAGGGTATGGGTAATCAAACTGCAAGGAAAGTGGTGTGATTTCGAAATTCTGTTTTGTAATAGTCTCCCACAGTTCCAGCACAGAGTGCAGCAGCCAGGCATTCGCAATTTGAGACTAGCATGTTCCAGAAATACTTTAGTACAAGATCTAAAGAAAAACATACATCGAGTTTAATAGAATCAAAATCGTGCCAAGGGAATGTAAATTCCCGTTACAAAGTGCAAAATCCGTGATTTTAAAAACTGTACGAATTAATCATGAAATGCAAAAGTGGATCGCCAGTTACAAAGTAAACCTTATGGTGTTGGCTCACTTTTCTAAAAGTGCAGCATTCCTTTATCTGTGGGAAACCAGCGCGGAATTGCCGCAGTCACACAAAAGAGCAGGATCTGCTAAGTGGTCAGTTGTCCAGCGCAGGCTTGCTCAACAGCCCCGTTAATACAAAGGACACTAATATTTACTGGTTGAAGCCTAATGTGAGCTCTTCCTCCATTCCCGATTCTATTACAGTGCTAGAAACGCAGCACGTCCTATCTCTCACCTGTACTGGTCGAACTTGGCGTATTTTAACCATTCGCGAGGGTCACTCTTGTAGGATTCCAGCAGATTCTGCACCTCTTTCACATCAATTTTGTCATTCGCAAAAATTTGATGCAAAGCCCGAATTAAATCTGTCAAGCTGAAAGGTCTCGGCATTTCTGTCTGCTCCATGATTATAAAAAAATACAAATTCCCCAACACAATTCTCCCCACTACTCCAGCCCAGCCGCCGGCTCCCTGCTATTTATGGAATCAATCAAAGCGCTGGGAAAGGACCAAGCATCACGTCAAGAGGGGGATTTTCCTTTCTGTGCTCACTGAATAATTATGTTTTCCAACTTTTCAGTGTCATGTGTGGAAGACACGTAAGCTGTGAAAGCAATATTAATGCACACTGCTACATAGAATGAAGCAGCTACCTCACTGCGTAGGTTAACGAATTATCCGCACACAATCACCCCCTTCAGTTTGCGGTGAACAATTTCACCGCGAATGGCCGGAGTTCGAGACACAATAGGATGATCTGAATGTTTGTTACATGCCTCCCAGTGGTATAACGATTTGATATTGATTAAGTATCCAAAGCACTTGTTATCAAACAAAGCTTGATATTGTGGTGATTTCCCTTTAAAGATCAAACTGCACAACAAGGATCACATGACCCAGGGAACCAATTAGGGAGCAGAGTGGGAGATGGGGGGAGAACGTTTTGTACTCAGATCCATTGCAAGCTTCTGAATAGTTTTAACCTGTAAATAAATACGATGGTATTTTCCTTATACTGGTGAATGAGCATTTTTACAGTTGGTAGTTTGTGTAAAAGCGATGGTGTAAAAGTAATTTGCAAGGGCAACTGGGGTCAAGAGTAGTTTTTTGAGGAGAGGCATAATGATGGTAGATTTAAAGAGGCAAAGAACAGCACCTGAAGGGAGAGAACCATGAGCAATATGAGTTAACGTATTGATCAGGAGGGGGAAGTTGGGTGGTCAGCAATCAAATGAGAATAGGGTAAAAGAAGTAGGAGGTGGTCCCATAGCCAAAACGAGAGGACATGAAGGGAGATAGAAAGGATTTAAGTTTAGGACTAGGGTAGTAGGAAATTCTGGGGGATGTTTGGCCTGGTAGACTAGTGGAAAGGAAGAAGACAAGAGGCAGATGATTTTAATCTTAATCATGAAGAAATCCACAAACTCTTCACACTTATTGTTGGATGTAAAATGAAGGTGAGGTGTTTAAAAAGACAGTTTTCAGTACAGAAAAGATAATCCTAAAACAGACAAAATACTGCAGAAAATGGAAATCTGAAATAAAAACAAAAAATGCTGGAAAAACTCGGCAAGTTTGGCAGTATCTGTGGAGAGAGAAACAGAGTCACATGGGCTTGAAATATTAACTGTTTGTGGTGAGATGATTTTAAAGTGTATATAGGTGGAGATGAGAGGGCATCTGGGTAAATAAGTATTTGCAGAAATATTGTGGCATATGAAATACCAAAGAGTATAGTTGTGTTTTTAAAAGTACTGTTGTTGGTGAATTTAAACACAATCATGCTCAAAATATTTTGCAGTTTTCTTCTATGGCTTGCTTCTCAGCTTCATGGTAGCAAAGTGGTCAGCACTGCTACTTCACAGTGACAGGGACTTGGATTCGATTCCTGGCTTGTGTCACTGTCTGTGTGGAATTTGCACGTTCTCTTCATGTCTGCGTCGGTTTCCTCTGGGTGCTCTGGTTTCGTCCACCATTTTGAAGGACATGCATTGACCCGAACAGATGCTGAACTGTGGTGACTAAGGGAATTTCCCAGTAGCTTTGTTGCAGTGTTAATGTAAGCCTTATTTCTGACTACTAAATGAACTTTTTTTTCTAATACTGTCAGTCTTAATTCAAGTGTTAAAGAATTGGGTATAAGTGGGATCATTGTTCCTTCCTTACATGCAAGAAAATATTTCACCTTGGAACAGCCAGAGCGAAACTGAATTTAAGACCAAAACGCTGGAAGCATTCAGCAATATTTGTGGAAAAATATTAGATTAATCTTTCAGGCAAATGACTTTTTGTTAGAACTTGCTGAGGTTAAAAACTTATTTTGAATGAAATTCACAACTTTGAGCAATTGTACCATTCCATGCTCCTACAGTAACATTTCTGCAAATTGTCAAATTAGACAGTACAATATCCCTGGATACGTAACACACTAAGTAAGAATTTAGCAACACCAATTATTAATCCAACCGATTTATTTGATAGTAAAAAAGCGAGCTTTCAACACTCCCGTGTCTTCCTCAGGCAAGTGCAGGACACTGCACTTGCCTGAGGAAGACACGGGAGTGTTGAAAGCTCGCTTTTTTACTATCAAATAAATCGGTTGGATTAATAATTGGTGTTGCTAAATTCTTACTGAGTTCTTACCACCCGAATCCAACGCCGGCATCTTTACATCATACATAACACACAACAATGTTATACAGTAACTTGATTAGACTGGTAGATTCCACTGCTATCTCTGGGTGAAGATCAGATACTTTGACATTGCTGCGCAATACAATTTAGATAATACAAACAATGTAGTTAATGGTCATAACTTTGCAATTAAATCCTGATGAACAGTGAACAGCTTCTCTCCAAGTCATTTTTAAGCTAGCTCTTCATTTGTTTCACTTTTATTACTTAGCCCACATTGACCTGTATATTGGTCCAGAAGTTAGAAATCCAAAAGAAAGGATCCAAGCATCATGTGGCAACCATTATCAATTTTACTTCACTAAACACTAACGAATGCCTTCCCCCCTTCCCTCTCTGATTACATCATAATTTCAGTCACTGACTTTGTTTTTTATTTAAATTCCATTTTTCTTCAGCTTTGAGGTTACCCCCTTTGCACCCACCAGCTGAATTTCCCTGGGGTTGTATGCAGCTTGCCAATTAGATGCAGCAATTTCCCTGCTACTCCATGCAGAAAATGGACATTACCATTGCCATCACCACCACAACCCATATTCCCACAGTGTAACAACTCCCTCTATGTCCCCAGTAACAGCCATCTTTCCCATCCTGCAAACATTGATGCCCCTTCACTCCATTTTATTCCTTTCCATCAGCCTCTTCCGTCTCTAGTCTTTACCCTCCCCACTATCACAATCCCTAAATTTTATATTGTCTTGTGACTGATGTGTTTCTTAATGAAGTTCTGTTTGAGAGTATGTCGATTGTCCCTTTTTATTTTCATTGCAGAAAGAGAATTACAAAAATTACATAAATGACATTTTCATGTGTGGAAATGTATTTGTACATTCATATACTATTCATCTTTGTACTTTCAAATGCAGAGTCACTGTTTTTGTGAAGTGATGTCTTATTGTTTTATTGGCATCATTCCAACAAAGGCAATAAACCGATTACTTTATATCAATCACGTACTTTGTTTTTATTCCATTGCAGTCCCTTCAAAAGCATTCACCTTTCCACCTGCAGATGTTCTATGAATGTGGGGTTGTATAACTTGATGTCCTAATTAACAAATTTCTCTCCCATTATTGTAAGTATGAATTGCTGGCTCCCTTGGCTCAGAACAACTAGGTTTCGGTTCCAAAATGTTCAAATGAATAGAGGTTTAGTTCAGAGCCGTGTAATTTGGAAACAGTGAAACATTGCATGTATTGCTGATCTCCATTTTAACACAGGTGGCCATTGCTTCTTCTGTTGGCACTGCTTGGATGCCAAGAGAAATGCCTGAGCAGATCCTCCGATGTACAATGCATCCTGTTTCCAAATCCTGAATTGGCCAATATCATGGATCATTGGATTTTTTGATAAGTTAGCAATGACTTCAAAATGTCAAGATGATTTACAGCTATCCAATTTGTTTGTTGCCAAATAAAACAAGAGAGTTATTTCAACTCTGTACTGCGATGTACAAAAGAACACACTATCGTTGCACATTCTATTGTATGCATGATCCGTTTCATCCCAGCAGCAGTATGGCTTCTTTGAGCCAAAGCTATTACTTCTTGAGGATTAAGGCCTGCATGTCACCTTTACCCAAAAGGTCTACCGCTCTGACAGTTTTATGGGTACTGTCTTCACCCTCTTTTGGGCTTAGCTTTGCACAACACAATCTTTAAATTAATGGTGAATCTGCAAACTCACCCATCGTGCATGGCGTATCTTGCATAAGGAGAAACTTAAGCATCAGTTGTGACATAAAGCTCATACACCCTTTCAGTTCTTATTGCAGCTGTCAGTTATATGCTTCAAAGGGAAGCTTGAATCGCGGCATGCTTTTTGGAAGATGTGTCAGCAAGTGTACATTAAACGTCATGACAGTGTCTCTGCACAGAATTTGCCCTGCCAATAAATTAATACATCAACTCATCACATTTATTTACCTCATCTAGAGATATTGAGTTTTGTGAATGGAGGGAACAGGCTGCATGACAGCATCCAGTGATTTAAATACATATCAGAACATTTCCCTCTTAAACATTGCAAGCTGTAGGAACAATAGCCACATGTACCTTTGGACACTTTCCAGTATTTCCTTTCAGCTAATCATCCTGGGACCTTGCTCCAAAACCTGGCAGCCTAATGCAATGTAGACACTCATCCAGCACTACTACAGGGAGACCCTCACATAAAATTTCTTATCTGTTGCTAAGGAAAGCCACAATTCAGTTAATTACCCTGCAACTTGCGGTAGAAGATATAGAAACATGCAAAATAGGAACAGAGAAGACCATTTGACACTTCAATCCTCTCCAGCATTCATTTATGATAATGGCTGATCAAGACACTGCATGAAATCTGGGGAAATCCCCAAGATAATGAAAGGAGTGACAAGTTTACAAACACACTAGATCCCTTAACATCTCAAACTGTCCCATGTCATATTATTAAGTATTTCATCATCCATCCTTACACTTATTGAATATTTCACAACCTGCTCTACTGTCTTCCCAGGATGGTAGCACAAGCCATATCATTGCTATCCATTAAATGTGACTATTCTGCATTGCTGTACGTGCAGGAAAACCCATATAGCGGCAAAGTGGAAATGATCTGCTGGTTACTCCTTTCCCCTTCAATTCCATTCAAACACTTCTGACAGTCTTCTTGTTTCATTGAAACTTTATCTGGGAATAATTACATTTTCGGTTCACATTTCCTGAACCAAAATCTAATTAAATATTGATTACTAATTCTGTGTTGTGGTGATTATTAATTACAAAGGCCATAATGAGCATTTGGAAGAGTTAAATACTGGAATCCCATTTTCATTGATTATGCATGAAAAGTTATTACTAAGTGGTTGGCCTTCCTCAGTTTTGATTCTGTAATGTGTTCCATAATATATGTCCTCAGTGTTTCCCTTTTCCGAATTTCCAGTTTAAAGTTTATTTATTCATGTCACAAGTAGGCTTACATTATTACTGCAATGAAGTTACTGTGAAAATCCCCTAGTTGTCGCGCAAGAGGCCTGTTCGAGTACGCTAAGGGAGAATTTGGCCAATGCATCAAAGCAGCATGTCTTTAGACTGTGGAAGGAAATTGAAGCATCTGGAGAAAACACACGCAAACACGGGGAGAACACGCAGACAGCGACCCAAACCAGGAATCGAATACGGGCCCCTGGTGCTAGGCTGCCCCTGTGCCACCCATAGTTTTCTCTGCACTTCAGATACTCCTCCACTTTGTCTCTTCAAAAGAGTTTCTGCATCTATGATTTAAGATCTGAAGAGACAAAGGAATTGTCAATGGTTGAATTCTTAATGACATATATTTGCTCACAATTGGAGCATGTTACCTCTTTATCTTCAAGAGTTCTGAAAGAACATATATGACTAGAGAAATGCAGACAATGGAATGGAATTGTAAGCTAACTGCATTGCTGGAAAATAATTTTTTAAGAATTAACTTTTTGGGCTTAAATATCAAACTCTCCGATAATGAATGTACAAGTTCCAGAATGAAACACCGCAGCAGTTGATAAACAGAACCTTATGTCGAACATTAGAATCAACAACATTTCTTTTGCCATCATGCATTGACAGGCTATTAACAGTAGCTAACTGAATGATAATTGGAATGAATGCCCTTCCAGCAGCCCTCACTAACTTTGTCTTAGAATCATAGAGGTTTACAGCATGGAAACAGGTCCTTTGGCCCAACTTGTTCATGCCACCCCTTTTTTTAAACCCCTTAGCTAGCCCCAGTTGCTCACATTTGGCCTCTATTCCTCTGTACCTATCTTATCTATCTTACTGTCTAAATGCTTTTTAAAAAACAAAATTGTACCCACCTACTACCTTTGGCAGCTTGTTCCAAACATTCACCACTCTGTGTGAAAAAAATGTCCCTTTGGACTCTTCTGTGTCTCTCCCCTGTCACCTTAAATCTATGCTGTCTAGTTTTAGACTCCTCTACCTTTGGGAAAAGATGTTGACTACCTAGTTGATCTATGCCCCTCATTATTTTATAGATCTCTATAAGATCATCCCTTAGCCTCCTACGCTCCAGAGGAAAAAAGTCCCAGTCTATCCTCTCTTTATAATTCAAACCATCAAATCCCAGTAGCATCGTAGTAAACCTTTTCTGCATTCTTTCTATTTTAATAATATCTTTTCTATAATAGAGTGATCAAAACTGCAGACAGTTTTCCAACTGTTGTCTTACCAATGTCTTGCACAACTTTAACTTCCCAACTTCTATATGCAATGTTCTGACAAATGAAACCAAGCATGCCGAATGCCTTCTTCACCACTCTGTCCATCAATGACTCCACTTTCAAGGAGCTATGAACCTGTACCCTTGGATCTCTTTGTTCTATAATTCTCCCCAATACCCTATCATTAACTGAGTAATGGTTCGAGCTGTGGTTCGAGCGACTAAAATGCGCCACCTCCCATCTAAATTAAACTCCATCTGCTATTCATCAGCCCATTGGTCCACTTGATCAAGATCCCGTTGCAGTCCTAGATAACCTTCTTCACTGTCTACTATGCCACCAATTTTGGTGTCATCTGCAAACTTACCAACAGTGCCTACTAAATTCCCAAATCATTAACATAAATGACAAATAACAGTGAATCCAACACCAATCCCTGAGACACACCATTGGTCACAGGCCTCCAGTTGTAAGAAACAACCTATACAACCACTCTCTTCTCTGTCATCAAGCCAATTTTATCTCCATTTGGCTACCTCACCCTGGATTCCATGAGATTTAACCTTATGCAGCAACCTACCACGTGATACCTTGTCAAAGGTCTTGCTAAAGTCCAATTAGGCAACACCAACTGCACTTGTTCTTGTTGACTCTCTTCAGCTTCATGACTAAGTATTTATTAAGCATGTGCAAAGGAAAGCAGTGAGTCAACGTGAAACAGTGTTTGTGGGAATAGCATTATGAGGATAGGAACGTGGCACTAATTTAATTTCAGTTAATGGCTAATTGTCATCCTATTTTGCAGTACCAGCCCTTTAAAAACTTTCTTCAAACCTAGGGTCAAGAGAAAACATTTACTGTTCAAAGCAGCGTGATCTGGCTACTCAATTCAGGATACATTCACAAATTCAGGAGCTTATGGAAATTGTCGCAGAAAGTTAAAAGAATAGTTTGCACACCATCCAGGGCATATTTTGGCCATGATGTAATGAATAAATATAAGAAATAAAAACATAAGAACCAAGAGCAGCAGTAGGCCACCTGGCCCCTTGAGCCTGCTCCACCATTCAATAAAATCATGGCTGATCTTTTCTTGGACTCAGCTACATTTACCTGCCTGCTCACCATAACCCTTAATTCCTTTACTGTTCAAAAATTTATCTATCCAAAAATTAATCTATCAAAATCTAGGAAACTTTGGAAAATTAGAAGCAATGTACCTATTATCATAGCATCCAGTTCTTTTAAGACCCGAGAATGAAAACCATTGTGATTGTCAACCTTTAGTTCTAATAATTTTCTCCGTATCCCTTCCCTAGAGATTGTAATTGCTCGAAGTTTCTCCCTCTCTTTCATCTCTTGATTCACAGTTATTTCTGGAATGTTATCTGTGTCGTCAGTGCCAAGGGCAGACACAATTTTCAGAGTGGAGCTGATTACACTGGAAATCTTAGTTTCAGAGACTTGTGGAGGCTGTGACACCCAGCGGGAATCCTGCAAAACAGCCCCCCACTGATGTCTCCTAGCTTGCAGCATTACTCGAGCAGCAGAACAGGCTGGGAGAATTGCTCCCAAAATTTCTATTCAATGCATCTGCCATTTGTTTATTTCCCATTATTAATTCCTCAAACTCATTCTTTAGAGAAGTAGTCATTCTGGTTACTCTTTTTTTTCATTTCCTGTATAAACTCTTACAGTCTGTTTTTGTAGTTTTAGCTATTTTTCTTTCATACTTAAATTTCTCCCTAATTATTTTTTAAATCATTCTTTGTTGTTTTTTATATTCTGCCCAGTCTACCACTAATGTAGTTCTGAAATTGTACCTAGTGCAGGAGCGTCAGGTTGGCATAGTACACTAGGGTTCTGAGCTTCTATACAATAAAAGCAAATGCATAGATTGGCACATATATATCTCATCTAATCATTGGAAGGGAAACATTCCCCACACATGGAGGGAGAGTTACCTCAATTCCAGCTCTTGTATGCCTTCTAATGTTCAGCTGCCTACCATTTCACTTGTAGATATTGAAAATCAGGAGAAAACCATCATGAAAAGACTTGAATTCTTGTACAGCACCTTATCATGTCCTCATAAGTGGCAATGAATTACATTGAAATATTATTAACAGCTCTTGATGAGGAGAAAGCAAAATCATATTGAAAGAATCCAGTGCTTTAATTAATTGTTTTCTTATATGGGATGTGTTATTAGTGTAATATTGTCATAACTTTGAGGTCAATTTCAAATCCAAGGTAGCCACAACAGAAGTCAGACTTATGAAGCTTCTAAGAGCCAATGTTCAAATGGACAAAATTTTACATCTTCATCTCATGTCATTGGCAAAATTATTTTGATGTCTTATTTAAGTAATGTGAATGGTCCTTTGAGAGTCTTATTGGATTAAGTGAGGAGATTGGCTATAGATTAATAATTGCAGAGGAGGCAGCCCAATGGGCCATTGGGGATCTGTTGGCTGAAAGATTAATTTTTCAGCCCTTGGCAGTAGCCCCATAGGTCATGGTACTTCTAATGGATAACTATGCAATGAATGGTTTAGAACCTCTTATGCCTCTACCACCATCGCACCCCCCACCCATTCCACCCCACCTTTTGATTAAAATAATTTCCCCTCAACTTCCCTTTAATCTTTCAGCCTATCATTTTAACCTAATGATTTCTCTATTTTTAGAAATAGGTCCTTCCAAATCCACTCTGTCAAAACCCCTCCTTATTATCTTACGTATTTCAATTAAATCTTCCCTCCACCTCCTCTATCTCAATGTCAAACACCCCAGCCTATTCAATTTTGAAGCTAAGGAGGAAAAACAATAAGTTAAGCTAAAATAGAAAATGCTGGAAAAATTCAACAAGTCTAACAGCGTCTGTGAAGAATAGAGCTAATGTTTCAAGTCTGGAGGATCCATCATCAGGTTCTTTGTTTCCTTTGTTTCAGATTCCAACATTTGTAAATTTGCTTTCAACTTCAGATTATCAGAGAATCATAAAATCCCTACAGCGCAGAAGGAAGCCATTTGGCCCATCAAGCCTGCACCGATCACAATCCTACCCAAGCCCTACTCCTGCAACTCCACATATTCACTCTGCTAAACTCCTAACACTAGGGTGAATTTAGCATGGCCAATTAACCTAACTTGCTCATCTTTAGACTGTGGGAGGAAACCAGAGCACCCGGAGGAAACCCATGCAGACATGGGGGGAAAGCGCAAATTCCACACAGATAATGACCCAAGACCAGAATTGAATAGGCAGCAGTGCTAACCACTGTGCTACCATGCCACCCTATGAATTCAAAGAAAAGTTTTGCCGGCAAGAAACAAAAATTGTTAAAGAAACAGTATTAGAAACTATATCTGGTTTCTATGAACAGTCAAAACTTGAAAAAAACCTGCGTGTTAAAAACATGGGGCAAGGCAAAACAGGTGTAGTGAAAAGAGAAAGCAGTTCACTTAGTGAAGCGTGAACTGATTGTATCAACAATTAACTTTTTGATCTGCTCTGGAGATGTCAGTCAAAAAAACTTCTAGCAGCTAATGGACCATCAGTTCCTTGTGTAAACAAACCTTGGCTAGTCCCCATTTTGATTTGCTCTTGAGCTGTCGATCAAGTTAGCTCAAAGAGGTTTCAGAGCAGCTGGGGCTTACGGGAAAAAGCATGCAGATCTCCACAGTATGATTAAATGCTCCTTGTTAATCAAAGCACTTCAAAGAGGTCTGGTAAACGCTATGATTTCTGAATTTAACCAATGTCAGTTTCTACTGCAGAATGGATTGCTGCTGTGGTTTTGAAGGCTTCCAGGGGGCAGAGATTTTAATGGGACCAGGCCACTTCCAAGGTTTTGCAGAACACAGACAATAATAAAGAATTTTACCAGAAAGATGCCCAAAATTACCATTCTAAGTGTGATCTCCATGTTTTCCATGGCAATGAGGAGAAGTCCAGCCACAAGACCCCCATCCTGGGGAAGACATTAAAGATCAACACTTTCTTCCCAGCCTGAGCCCCTACCACTTCAGGTCCCTTGAGGGACCACTGTCTCCAATCTGGCAGTGGCAGAGGAGCCTATGGATGCTGTTGGAGACAGTACCTATTCTTTTGGTCCCTTCGGAGTCCATGGCACTCGGTATCTATTTGTCAGGACCAGAAGAGATTGATGCTCGCTGGTCTTCCAGTAGCAGGAGATCAGAGGGGAAGTGGAAGCTTATCAGGAGACCAGAGATTTAGGTTTTAATCCTGTGATTATGTTAAAATGAATGTAGATTAGAGGGCAAGAACATGATTTCACCAGGCCCAGTGGACTGGGAGATTCGAACCAGGCTTAACACTCAGCGGAAATCTCGATTTGGACCTCTTGCCAGATTCAGCAGGCCATTGGGAATCCCGACTGGGGCCATTGGCCCCGGAGAATTGCACCCCAGGTATTTGCAGTTCCACCCAGCTGTGTTCTATACATTAAGTTTTCAGTCATTTCAATAGAGCTGCCGAATGGAATAATATCCGGTTCCTACAATAACTAAAACAGGTAGACAATATTTTAACCATCCACAGGACTAAAATATGATTCCCAGACATAGACAATAAGATAAAAAAACCTAAAATGTCTTTCTTGTCGGGTGACAGCTGTAGAATGCATGATGGCATATCAGAATGATTTGATTATTCCTGATAGAGAATTAGTGTGGACCTTTGAAGATGCTTTCATCAGGAGACTGGTGCTCAACAGTTCAAAATTCCATGTGACTTTTAGTAGTTGCAACAACCAAATCTAGAGCAAGAAGAGCCTCAATTCCGCAGCCGGTATGATATTTCCAGTAAACAAAATTCCAGAGGTATTAACCAAGACAACAAATCTCCAACTCAAACTTAAACATTCTTTCAGTTGGCAGTAAACCCTGGATTTTGTCATCATTAAATCACACCACAATGAATAATTACAAACACTCAGTCTGAAAGATTCAGGAAAAGCATTGAAGTGTGCCTAGAATACACCCTTCGAATATTTATCTTGGCAAGAGCAACTTTTGAGCATTCTTGCATAACCATTAGGTTATGTCTTACTCTACTATGCTGTTTCATTACAAATTTAATCACAGAGCATGAAATTAGATTTGGACACAGCACAAAATGAGTGATTGTAAATCAGCAGCGCATTTACACACCCAAAATCTACAGCAGAAAGAGACAGCACTCCACATCGAATGAGCTGCCAAATTGCTATTGCCCATTTTGCGTTAGCAATTTCATCTAACCATGTATCATTCAATCATTTCAAAGTAGAGTGACAGTATTCTGATATATTGTTGTAATGCTAAGGCAAGAATCAGGCTCTGTACTGACTGAAAACATGATAGTCAGAATGGTATGCTCTCCCTGATGGATTCTAAGGGGTGAGGATGTTGCGGGGGGCGGGGGTGGAGTTGGTGTTGGTGGCGGGGTTAGTGTGGAGAGTAGAAAACTTTGGAAGGTAATTCTTTCTAGAATTTCACCTGACCTAACCTGATAGCAACCTGGTGGGTAGATTATAGCTCAGGAAGGGAAACCCACAATTTAACAGAGTTGAATTTTGAATGAAAAGAACAAAGAAAAAAGAACAAAACAGCATGGGAAACAGGCCCTTCAGCCCAATGAGCCCGCGCCACCATTTTAACGTTCCCACTTCCACCCATGACCCTTGTCTATGTTTACAGAAATCTGCATTGGAGCCAAATTGGGGAGACAGTTTAGGGATAATTTGTTTCACCAATCAGTCTAAGAGCACACCTTTGGGGTGTGGGAGGAAACTGGAGTACCCGGAGAAAATCCATGTAAGCACGGGGAGAATGTGCAAACTCCCACCGATACCGGCCCAAATCCCTGTATCTGCACAGCAACAGTGATAGTCACTGAGCTGTCGTGTTGCCCATCAACTGGTCCAGTTCAAGTGTACACTAACGACATGAAGCAATAGACTACACTCGAAAAATCCAAGAGCAGTCCTCTCACGACCCATTGCGTGTATGCCTTTTGTTGGACAACAAGACAGACCAAAGTACCTGTAGGATAAAAGAGAAATACATCAACAACATGCACAACTTATGCAATTCCCAGGAATGCCCCAAGGCTCATGATCCCTATTTAAATCAGTCTACTATATCCCTCCATCCCTATTCCACTCATGTGCCTATCTAAGTATCTCTAAAATAACTCCAGCATGCCTGCCTCCACCACCTTACTTGGCAGTGCAAATCCATACCCCCATAACCCTCTGTGTGAAAAACCTCCCTCTAACATCCAAATTATACCTTACTCCCCTCACCCTAAGCCCGTGACTCCTTGTGATATTTGACTCCAATCTAGGAAAAAGCTTACCACTGTTTATTCTATCTATATCCTTCATAATCTTGTTCACCTCTAATAGATTTCCTCTCAGTCTCCGTTTTTCTAAAGAAAACAGCCCCAATTTAGCTAACCTTTCCTCGTAACCCAGACCTTCCATACCAGGCAGCATCCTGGTAAACCTCCTCTGCACTCTCTCCAGGGTCTACATATCCTTCTGGTAGTAAGGTGACCAGAACTGGATGCAGTATTCCAAATGAGAACTAACCAACCTTTTATACAACTGCAACATTAAAGGCCAGCTCTTTTACTCTATACCCCTTCCTATAAAGGCTAGCATACCATAAGCTTTCTTCACAACCTTCTCTACTTGTTCTGCCACCTTCAGAGACTTGTTCACCTGCACCCCCAGGTCCCTCTGCGTTTCTATACTCTTAATAGGCATACTCTTTATCATATACCTCTCCCCTACATTCCTTCCCCTGAAATGCATCACCTCAATTTATCAGGATTGAATTCCATCTGCCATCTGTCTGCCCATGCTACCAGCCTATCTATGTCCTGCTGTATCGCCCGACACTTCTCCTCACTATCCACAAGTCCAGCCATCTTTGTGTCATCAGCAAACTTGCTGATCCCACCACCTACTCCCTTTTCCAAGACATTTATTTACAAATAGAAGAGGTTCCAGTACTGAGCCCTGCGGCACACCACTAGTGACTGACCTCCAGCTAGAAAAACACCCTTTCCACTACTACTCTCTCCAGTTACTTATCCATCTAGATACTTGTTCTTGTATTCCATTAGCCTTGACCTTTGCAACTAACTTCCCATGAGGGACTTTGTCAAATGCCTTACTGAAATCCATATGGACGACATCAATGGCTCGCCCTTCGTCAACCTTTTCTGTCACCTCCAAAAAAAAATTCTACCAGATTCATAAGGCACGACCTCCCCTTAACAAAGTCATGCTGTGTATCCCTAATCAGATCGCAATGCTCTAAATGCATATACATCCTATCTCTAAGAATCCTCTCCAACAGCTTCCCTATCATGGACGTCAAACTCACCGGCCTATAATTTCCAGGGTTATCCCTACTACCCTTTTTAAAGAACAGTACAACATTCGCTATTCTCCAGTCCTCTGGGACTTCAGCTGTGTCCAAAGAAGAGACAAAGATTTGCATCAGAGGTCCAGCAATTTCACCCCGCATCTCCCTAAGCAGCCTGGAATAAATGCCATCAGGCCCCGGAGATTTATCAGTTTTAATGCTACCTAGAAGCTCTAACACTTCCTCCCTCGGTATGGATATTTCCCTCAACTGGTCTACAGCTCCCTCCAAGACAGGACCGGTCAACAAGCCCCAGTCCTTCGTGAATACTGACGCAAAGTATTCATTCAGCATCTCCCCCATTCCCTTGGACTTTAAGCACAGATCCCCTCCTCTGTCCTTAAGAGGACCGATTTTTTTCTCTAACCACCCTTTTATTCCTAACATAGGAGTAAAAAGCCTTTGGATTTTCCTTAATCCTGTCTGCCAAAACCATCTCATGCCCCCTTTTTGCCCTTCTAACTCCCCGTTGGAGCTCCCTCCTACTCTCTCTATATTCCTCCAATGCTCTCTCCATACCCAGTTGCTTAGACCTAACATACATCTCTCTTTTCTTCCTTAGCAAGTTCTCAATTTCCCTGGTAATCCACGAAGGGAATCCTGCCTTTCCCTTCCTTCCTTTAGCTGGCACATATCTTTCCTATGAGAATCCCACATGCTGAACATGGACTTCCCATTGAACAATCTTTCCCAATGAGTTTCCATAAGTTCCTACCTAATCCGACTCTAGTTAGCCTTTCCCCAATTTAGCACACTCCCGTTAGGGCAACACGCATCTTTTTCCATTTGTATCCTAAAGTAGACAGAATTGTGGTCACTATTAGCCACATGTTCCCCTACTGCAACCTCAACCATCTGATTTGGCTCATTACTCAGAACTAAATCCAATATAGCCCCCTCTCTAGTCAGACTAGCTACATACTGCTCCAATGATCCCTCCAGTACACATTTTACAAATTCCTCCTCATCCAAACCCCCTGCTCTAGGTACCTTCCAGATCACCCCAGGGAGATTGAAATCTCCCACTATAACAACCGTATTCTTTCAGCACCTATCCAGAATGTTTTTATATATGCCTTCTTCCACTTCCCACAGGCTGTTGGGTATCCTATAATACACCCCTAGCATAGTAATTGCCCCCTTCCTATTCCTCAACTCCACCCACAGCAACTCAATTCCTAACTCCTCTATATTGTCCTCCCTCTGCACCGCTGTGATGCTCTCCCTAACTAACAATACCACTCCCCACCTCTTCTCGAATCTCCTCTATCACGCCTTATGCCCAGGAATATTCAGCTGCCAGTGCTCCCCTTCTTTTAACCACATTACTGCAACCACATCTAAGTTCCTTGCAAACATTAAGGTCCTAACTTCATCCGTTTTTCCTGTTATGCTCCTCGCATTAAAACAGACGCACTCCAAACCTCCAAATCCATTCGGAACCTCCTTCTCCTTGATGAATATCCTCTCGTCCAAATTTACTCTATCACCCGTCTCGCTCCCAATCCTAGTACCTACTGAGCTATCGGTCTCATTCCTTCCTTCCCTCCATACTAGTTTAAATCCTGCCGAAACATTCTAGTTAATCTCTCAGCTAAGATATTTGTGCCTTTCCCATTTAAGTGTTCCCTGTCCCTTCGATACAAGTATCCTTCTTTCACAAATAATTCCCAATTATCCACAAACATAAAACCCTCTGCCCTATACCAATCCTTCAGCTACGCATTTAGCTGTAGGATCTCATTTTTCCTGTACCCACTGTTACGTGGCCCTGGGAGCAGCCCTGAAATTGCCACCCTGGAGGCCCTGCTCTTCAGCTTAATTCCCAACTTCCTGAGCTGACATTACGAATGGGGTGCATTGTCTCTGCTAGAATTGCTACTAACATTTTGTTTTTCAGCCCTGTGCCATTGAAGGGGCCAAAATTTAGTTCTGGAGAACTAGAATTCAAGTATTCTACCTTTGTTTCTAGGTTATTCACACATCAAAGGTTACTGGGATGTGGCACTTGGAGCCATAATTGACAGTTGAATCAGCAGGATTAATGTTACGACTTTTTTTAAATGGATCCTGAGCCGCAGAAGGAGATTTCAAGACCAAACGATGGGATAGCCAAAAGTTTCAATCATAATAGAAAAGAAAGGTAGCAAGGCTGAGAGCTTTAAAGAGGGAAATCCAAACATTGGAGCAAACAGCTGAAAGCATGGCTTCCAATGGTGAAACAATTAACATTTGGAATGCAAAAGAGGCCAAAATTGGAGAAGTATAAACATCTCAAAGACTTGTGGGGCTGCAGGAGGTTACAGAGAAAAGGGATAGGAGGGATTTGAAAACAAAGATGAAGATTTTAAAATTGTAATGTTGTTATACTGGGAGCCAGCAAGTACAATAAAGTACTGTGAATGTCATCAATGAACAACAATTGGTACAAGTTAAGATGTAATTAGCAGAGTTTCGGGTGAGCATAATTCTATGTAGAATGGAAGGTGAGGGGCCAGCTGGAGAGCATTGGAATATTAAGTGTAGTGGCAACAAAGATTTCAGCAGCAGATAATCTGAGGCAGGATTAGAGTTGGACAATGCTACAGAAGTAGGCACTCTTGCTGATAGGGTGAATATGTAGTTGAAAGCTCATCTTAGGATCAAGCATAATACCAAGATTGTGAAGTGGCTTTCGCTAGTTTATTATATCACATGAATGCAGATTATTCTACTTGCATGAGATACCTTGTAGGCAAACAGAATACAATCCCAGCTCCCTTTCATATTCAGGAATATTTGGTTATTTCAGAAAATCATCATGTATTATCATCTTGACCACAACATTCCACAGTACATGGATGTTTCCTGAAGCAGCTTGTGGTTAGCTATTACTAAAATATAATTTGATGTTGCAGCAATGTATCTAGCTAGCTAAACAAGATACAGCTTGTATTAGCTGTATGTGATGTCTGATCACAGTATTTGTGATAGGTGTTCTCTTGTACATTCAAAATTGAATCAGTTGTAGTTCTAAGCAATGTTCCTGCTGAGCTGTGCAGGTACGCTGCAGAATCCTGACCTGTGAAGGCCTTGTTCTGTAATAAATAACAATTTGCTAGAAGATTTAAGATATTGCACACTGTTTAAAAAAATGGGTTACACACAATCACTAAACTTTAAGGGAACATTGATTCAAAGTATAATTCAAATCACTTATGGGAATGTGATGTTGACATAATTCATCCATTATACACATTGGGTAATTACGGCTTCAAGTGCCACATCCCAGGAACCATTGGCATGTGAAAAACCAAAAAACAATGGTACAATACTTGAATTCTAGTCCTCCAGAACTAAATTTTGACCTCATCAATGGTACAGGGCTGAAAAACAAAAAGTTAGTAGCAATTTCAGCCGAGATAATGCACCCCATTCATAATGTCAGCAACACTCTGCACATCCTATATCTGTTCATGCACAAATGAGCATAACTCTGTGTAGAAGTATAGTGGCAACAAAGATTTCAGCAGCAGATAATCTGAGGCAGGTCAAGAGTTGGACAATGCTACAGAGGTGGAGGTAAGCACTCTTGGTGATAGAATGAATATAGAGTTGAAAGCACATCTCAGGGTCAAGCATAACACCAAGATAGTGAAATGGTTTCGCTAGTTTGTTATGTCATATGAATGTAGATTATTCTATTTGCATGAGACACTTTGTAGGTAAGCGTAATACACTCCCAGCTCCTTTTCATATTCAGGAATATTTGGTTATTTCAGAATTTCATCTTGTATCATCACGCTGACTACAACATTCCACAAAAGGGAGATGTTTGATCACAGTATTTAAAAAACGCAGAATTGTGACTGGTATTCTCTTGTACATCGAAAATTAAATCAGACATCCTGCAATGTTCTACCTCTTACCTGATGCAAAAAACAAGTATTGCTGTGCTGTAGCACATATAATCTATAGCTTTATCCTTATCTGAAGAAAGATATGCTGGCATTGAAGGCGGTCCAAGGTTTACTAAGTTGATCCCGGGTACGGAGGGCTTTTCTTATTAGGAGAGGTTGAGTAGGCTAGGCCTGTACTCATAGGAATTTGGTGAGAAGTGACCTTATTGAAACATATAGCATCCTTGACAGAGTAGATACTGAGAGGTTGTTTCTAGACTGAGAGAGTCTAGGACTGGGGGCATAGTCTCAGAGCAAGGAGTAGCCATTTTAGACAGAGATGGGGAGGGATTTCTTCTCTGTGAGCATAGTGAATCTGTGGAATTCTTTACTGCAGAGGGCCGTAGAGGCTGGGGCATTAAGTATGTTCAAGGCTGAGACAGATTCTTATCAGGAAGGGAATCCAGGCTTAGAGGGATAATATTGGAAAGTGGAATTGAGGATTATCATATCAGATCAGTCAGTAAATGGCAGAGCAGTTTCGGCAGGCTATATATATAAAACTTTTCAAGTCACATATTCTATACTTGAATTTGAGGAATGTGTTTAAATAATTCATACAAATGATTGTACTTTCTTATTAGATGGGACTGGGGTTGAAATTTCTGTGTCAATTTTTGAAAGAGATTAACATAAGCAGCATTTCAGGAATATTGAAACAATTTGTAGGCATCGAGGAATGTTTCCAATTGCCCTGCAGCACTGACAGACTCCCCTCTGAGCTGAATAAATTTCAAATGATGAGTTCATTCATTCCTTTCAAACAATAACTTTAAGTAGTGGGGAAAGAAGAACAAGTAATTCAGCTAATTGCCCCAGTTTAATAGGTTGTGAAGAGCTTGGGTTTCCCAAAATAACTGGTGCATTTCATATATTACAAGCAGTTTTCTCAGGATTAAGTTTCATGGTTTTCATTGATTAAAAATAGAAAAGATGCCAACAGTGGCATAATGATGTGGAGATGCTGGCATTGGATTGGGGTAAACACAGTAAGACGTCTGACAACACCAGGTTTAAGTCCAACCGATTTATTTGATAGTAAACTCACAAGCTTTCGAGGTTTCCCTCTTCGTCAGGTGAGTAGAGAGTACCAGCCTCAGACACAGCATATAACAGCACAGACAGTTTACAGATTACTGATTAGAATGTGAATCTTTACACCTAACCTGCTATTCAAGTCTTAAAGTGGCTAACAATGTGAGTGGAAGGAGCACTGAGCACAGGTTAGAGAGATGAGTATTGTCTCCGGACAGTACAATAAGTGAGGTTTTGCAAATCCAGGCAAGTCATGGGGGTTACAGATAGTGCGACATGAACCCAAGATCCCTGTTGAGACTGTCCTTCATGACATACGACAGCGCAGAGTCACTGAGCAGAGACTGATAGCCAAATTCCGCACACATGAGGACGGTCTTAACGGGGATCTCGGGTTCAAGTTTAAGACTTGAATAGCAGGTTAGGTGTAAAATTCACATTCTAATTAGTAACCTGTAAACTGTCTGTGCTGTTAAATGCTCTGTCTGAGGCCAGTACTCTCTACTCATCTGACGAAGAGGGAAACCTCGAAAGCTTGTGAGTATACTATCAAATAAATTGGTTGAACTTAAACCTGGTGTTGTCAGACTTCTAACAGTGATGTAGCCAGGTTTGAAGATTAGGGTGAACGAGCACATAAAAAAGGCGCCACAACATAAAAAATGGCCGCCCTCTCATTATTATTCTGCCAATTCCCATCCTCTGTGTCCAGGCCCTGCCCCACGCTGACAATATCACAGTCTGGCATCACCACATTGCACGCAAAACAACCATTCTTTTTTCAGTAATTTATTTTCCTTCCTTTAAAAAAACATTTACTTTTGAAAAGGTGCCCCTTCTGAAAAATGACTACTGCTGAATCCCTATGTTCATTTGTGGACTGGGCCATCCCATTGACAGAGCAGGGCTGAGGAGCCATATCCAGATTGGCAGAGCTTGTGGAAGCGCCATGCTGTGATTGGTGAACTCAGCTGTCAGTCATCACTAAATGAGGTCCCGTGTACTGGATTGGCAGAACGGGGAAGTCTCGTATTGTCCTAGGATTGGCTTATTGAGCTGTCAGTCAGGGGATTGGGTGTGGGTCTTCCCCATTGACTACAATATATAACCACAAAATATACATTTTTTTAAAAAGTCAATAATCACAGGTAGGCTGTAATTGATGAATTCCGTGCATGAAGTTCAAAAGGCATTCAAATTCCCTAGTGTGCTTACTTGCAAACATTAGGAAAGAAATGAATATTTCTCTCTGACACTATAATGTCAGGAATGTTGCGAGATAGTTAATTTCAGCAAAGAAGTGGGACATTTCAACTTCATAACTTTTGGCTCAACTTTGTGACAGAATTAAAAGATACAGTGAATTTAACAAACGAGTGCTGGTGTGTTTATCCGCTTACCTCATTGCATTTTACAGGAGAGTTTCAGTTCTTAGGTTATGAACATGCCCCATATAGATTCCAGCCTCTCTCTAAACTTGTCAGTTAGTGGGTGAGGAGTTGTGCTCCCAATTGATTCACTGAGCTGTCAGTAAGGAGGTTGTGTGAGAGTGGGAGTTAGTGAGTATAAAAGGTGCCACTTCTGAAAAATGTGCTCAGGGGGAGTGATCGCTCCCCCCCATGACCACCGCACACCCCCCCCCAACCCTGACTCCCCAACGCTACGACACTGGCTGTCAAAATCATTTTTTTCTGATAACACACACATGAAGTGTCTTGGGATGTTTTCCTATGTTAAAAGTGCAATATAAATGCAAGTTTTCAATTCAAAAGTTAAACTAATCCCATTTTGGGAAGCACAAATAGTGTTGATTGAAACATAAGGAGAACCTTTGCTGTACAGGCTATGGAACTGAGGTGCAAACTTAAATATTACAGCACCATCATTGGCGGAGGTTGTAATCTCAATTTAAGAATTTATGTGAAATATTTGAGCTCTTCCTAATAGAAAATATCATGGGGGCAATTCTCCTATTCTGCCTGCCATGGGAATCATATCGAGCAGGGGTGGACCATTTTTGGGGCAAGCACAGCCAAAAAAATCCTGCTCTGCTTTCCTACTTAGCTTGGGTCACTGTCTGTGTGGAGTTTGCACATTCTTCCTGAGTCTGCGTGGGTTTCCTCTGGATGCTCTGGTTTCTTCTCCCACAGTCCAAAGATGTGTGGGGTAAGTTGGTTGACCATTCTAAAAAAAAAATTGCCCCTTAGTGTCCTAGGATGCATATGTTAGAGGGATTCATGGGTAAATATGTAGGGATATGGGGATAGAGCCTGGGTGTGATTGTGGTTGGTGCAGACTCAATGGGCTGAATGGCCTCTGCTTGCGTTGTAGATTCTATGATTCCTAAATTGTTAACTGTGGCATTTGAAATTACTAATAACTCATTTTTCTACACATGAAAGAAAATGCCACTGGTATTCAGTGAAATTTCATGATACCAAGGGGTCAATGATCTGAAAAGGTCAAACTATGATACCCATAACCATGATTATAACATAGATTGACAGCGTATGAGGTGCATTTGTAACGAAATGTTCCAAAACATATTTCATGTGCTGTCACACAGAACATAGTACCAACAGCTGCTATTAGCTGTCATTTGAATGTGTTGGCAAGTTAGGTTAACAGCATGGTTTAAGTCATGCATATCATATGATAATCTGAATATAGAATGCTACAGAGAAGTAATTTAGAAGCTGTTGCTAATGATTACAGGATCTTTCACATGTTTGCATTGTTTCAATTGTGCGTGCACGCTTCACTACAATGTTCTAATGAAGGCTATATGCACATAATATAACTTGTCTTTTCTCTTCATACATCCTAAATGGCCTGTTGTGTATTTTCAGCATTTTCTGCTTCAGTGATTGCTTTATGTTTTAAGGAATTGTGTTATCAATTTTAATCATGGTCCATAAGAACATAAGAAGTAGGAGAAGTAGAGCATCTGGCCCCTCAAGCCTGCTCCACCATTCAATAAGATCATGGCTGATCTATTCGTGGACTCAGCTCCACTTACCTGCCCGCTCACCATAACCCTTAATTTCTTTATTGTGCAAAAGTTTATTTTATCCTTGCCTTAAAAACATTCAATGAGCTTGCCTCAACTGCTTTACTGGGCAGGGAATTCCATAGATTTACAACTCTTTGTGTGAAGAAGTTCCTCCTCAACTCAGTCCTAAATCTGCTCCCCCTTATTTTGAGGTCTTGTCCCTGAGTTCCAGTTTCACCCGCCAGTGGAAACAACTTGTCTGCTTCTATCTTATCTATTCCCTTCATAATCTTACCTGTTTCTATAAAATCTCCCTTCATTCTTCTGAATTCCAATGAGTATAGCCCCTGTCTACTCAGTCTCTCCTCATAAGCCAACCCTATCAACTCCAGAATCAACCTAGTGAATCTCATCTGCACCCTCTCCAGTACCAATATATCTTTTCTCAAGTAAGGAGACCAAAACTGCACAAAATACACCAGGTGCGTCCTCACCAGCACCTTATACAGCTGCAACATAACCTCGCTGTTTTTAAACTCCATGCCTCAGCAATGAAGGACAAAATTCCATTTGCCTTCTTAATTTCCTGCTGCATCTGCAAACCAAGTTTTTGTGATTCATGCACAAAATCAGTTCCCTTTGCACAGCAGCATGCTGCAATTTATTGCAGTTTAAACAATAGTCCATTTTGCTGTTATTCCTACCAAAATGGATGACCTTATATATACCAACATTGTACTCCAATGAGATATACTCCAAAGATGACCCTTGCCCATTCACTTAGACTATCTATATCCCTTTGCAGACTTTCAATGTCCTCTGAAAACTTTGCTCTGTCACTCATCTTAGTGTCATCTGTGAGTTTTGACACACTATATTTGATCCCCAACTCCAAATCATTTATGTAAATTGTGAACAGAAAATGCTGGAAATGTTCAGTAAAACAATCAGCATGTGTGGGAGATAAACAATGTTAATGCTTATGATGAAGCTAAAACATTAACTCTGCTTTTCTCTCTACAGTTGCTGCTTGACCTGCTGAATGTTGGTAGTATTTTCAGTTTTCATACTCATCTTCTGTACCCACAACATTTTGATTTTGTTTCAGTTAAATCAGATTTGTAAAAGAGGGATTAGGGACTCTTTGAATGGAAATAGAGAACAACGAAATCAACAAAATATATGTTTCAAGACAAATGATTTACTCTTGGTGGTATGAGAAATTAAACATGTTTTTTTGAATTATTACAGTTCTCTTTGTATGCCATATTCTACACATTTTTCAAGTCAGTATAATTTGCCTTGCACAAATGTGCATGATTGCACGTGGCTTATTGAAAGCATAGGGGCTTGCATTCAACTTTGGTAATGATGTCAAATACAATGTGTAATACATAAATACAAATAGTTATCTATGAGACTAAAAATTTATGAATTGTGGCAAGTTTGAGCAATGGATCCCTTATAATTAATTAGGACTTTGATTCAGACACCTCTATACTTTTCAGGCAATATAAAAATTTCATTTGCAGGTCAATCTAATGCTTAACTGACAGTTTTCATATTGGAGTCTCACCTTCAGCTCTGTAAGAACATTGAATGCTCATAAGTTGGCCATCCAGTCATTGCCTGTCATTACTATTAATGATGTGGAGATGCCGGCATTGAAATGGGGTAAGCACAGTAAGGAGTCTCACAACACCAGTTTAAAGTCCAACAGGTTTATTTGTGGCTTGTGCTACCAAATAAATCTGTTGGACTTTAAGGTGTTGCGAGACTTCTTACTGTGATTACAACTAATAATATCCCACTTCAGGTCACCAAGAAATTTTCACAGCATAATACCTTACCTTTCATTCCTACAATCAACAGCAACACTCACTGGACCAGCAGAGCCAGCACCATTTTTGAAATGTTTGGGTAGAGACTCTGGCAGGAATGAGGAGTATTTTGCCAGAAAAAAAGACACAATATGATAAGCTGTTGTCTTTGTAGCCCATTGTGGGAGTTGAATGTATGTATCTGCTATCCTTATCACATCAAGTGATGGGTATTTCAATTTGTGATATCTATGACATATCATTGGTAACAAATGACAGGACAGAGTGCTGAACACAGGCCCCAAGTGCTGAAATATAACTGGAATTGAGACCACAATCACAAATGTCCTACTGCATTTGTCTGGATGTGTAATTCACCTGTCTTCTTCTTTGGCTTTGCATTCCACAGACTGTCTTCTGCATCCAGCTGAGTCTGAATATTGTGTCAAAGGTGGGTAGAATAAATATTTGAAAGATGTGCTGTGAGCTATTTTAAAATGTTGCAATGTTAACTTTAACACCTCAGAAGACACAGCCACTAACCCACCACTTTGCTGCAAGGTATGTTGGGTTGATTTGAATGAATTTGGAGCTGTAAATTGAGATGACTGGCTGCTTTGCATGCCTGACATGCAACACAACTCAGTGATCTGCATCATATGACCATGTATGTAAATTCAGAATCAGGTTGCTCTCCTTCAGTATATCCGTAATTACCAACATTCATCTGTTGATTCAGTGTGAGACTCCATCAAAATTATTTTAAACACCTGATCTGAGGACTATGATCCTTATCATGATATCAAGTACACTGAGCCATCTAATGAGACACACTATAACATCCAGCTTTATTTCTGTAATATTGATAAATGTTACACTCCTCAAGCCCATCTTTCTTAGCATGCTTCAAAAATACCCATAAATTCTGCAAACATGGTCTGCCTGCAAGGAAGTTTTGTTTTTCTTTAGACTAAGGGCAAGACTGAAGCAATTATCCACACAAAATCAACTAATGTCTTTTTGAAACTGGGAACATTTTATTTTCTAGTGGGTGAGACACTTTTACAAGCTTTTCAGTTTGTTTTCCTTTCCAGATTTCAGCTGAAAACAGAAAACATACTTTTCTACACATTTTATATTGTTTTCACTCAAAGTCTAAGAATGTGGTCCAAGTCATGGACATATTCCAATTCAGCATTTCCCCTTGCTTCATAACCTATTTTCTTTCCATGTGTCCTGTCTGAAAAATAGTTTCCCGGTAAGTCATTGTGCTTTTACGAGAAGAAGTTATGAAGAAATCAGCTGCTGGCAAAGGCTGCTGCTCCACTTTTGGACTGTATCACATGGTTAGGCAGTGGCATCAGCAGGATTTATTCACAGTTTCTACTGGGTATCAGCTTGCCAAACTAAACAAGCTATTTCTACTCAGAATTTCAAAATAAGTTTGAAATAGAAACATTGCTAGCACGAGGGGACACAGCTTTAAATTAAGGGGTGATAGTTATAGGACGGATATCAGAGGTAGGTTCTTTACCCAAAGGGTGGTTCGGGAGTGGAATGCCCTGCCTGCAGCAGTTGTAGATGCGCCAAGTTTTGTGGCGTTTAAGAGGTTAGTTGATAAGTATATGGAAGAGAAGGGAATGGTTTAGTTTGGAGGGCATTGCTTTTTATATTGGTCGGCGCAACATCGAAGGCCGAAGGGCCTGTTCTGTGCTGTAATGTTCTATTATTGCTTCCATTTATCTACTCATACAAATAAAATTGGAAAAAAATCTTGTTTAATAGAAGCTCTGAATCCTGAAGTCCACGCTTTGGCAATCTGTAACTTTACAGATTAACTGTAATATGTCAATGACTTTGCTGCTATTTTGTGCATTATCGCAGTGAACATTTTGAAATACAAGCCCAATCATTGGGTTTTCACTGATTGAATTGCTGATCTGACTAATCCTGAAAGTAGTGATTTGTTCGGAGTGTTTCTAGTTCCCATCCCTACTGCAACACTTTGGTTTCCTTACAACCTTTCAGTCAGCTTTTTCCATTTACTGTGGGTGTTGCTTCCTGAATCTTGCTTCTGAATTGGTCAAACTTAGAAGAGGAGATCTCCACACATAACATTGCCAGACAAAAGGTGAAAGGACACCGTACAAGCACCCAGGAGTCACTTTCTTAAATCTATCTGAGGAGCAGTGTAAGAAGAGGTTGTGCTTCTTTTGACAAACTTTCAAAAATCTCTGCAATAGGACACATTGCCCGCTAACCCAGCTGGAATCAGGCCAGTGCTCCTGCAATTTGCCACTGCATCCATTCAGCCTGCAGTAGAGGATACCAACAACATCTTGCAGGTGTAGTTCTTGGCTACGCTAAGCTGGTGACTAATGCATTCCTTTGCCAGACGGAAACATGCATAATTTTCTCTATCAGCAGTTAAAATAACAAAGTTTTATGCTGAGTTGAATGAAAGAATATGAGTAATTCCTATTTGGATGCATCACCAGCCTCCAATTTCCAATCGGTGAAGTACTTTTGAAGTGTAGTCCTATCATAGTGTAGGAAACATCATCATCAATTTGCACACAGCAAACTCTTACAAATGGTAATGTAAAATTGGCCAAATAGTTTGCTTGTAATGTTAACTGAGGGATAACTGAAGGAACCGCAATAGCTCCTGCCTTTCTTCAAATCAGTGCCAGGGGATCTTTAACATCTATCTGAGAAAGGAAATAGGGTTTTGGTTTAATGCCTCATCTGAAAGATAGCACTTCCAATGATGCAGTACATCCTCAGTATTTCACTGCTCAAACCCTCATGTGAGACCTGAGCTCAGAACCTGTAACTCAAATGATTAGAGTGCTTCTAACTGAGCCACAGTCTCACATTGAAAGACGGAAGGAGTTAATGGAAAGGCGAGTGGAGATGTTTGGCACTTGTCTCTATAGTGGATGTCGTCATAGGTGTAGTAGAAACAAGGTGGCTTGAGGATGGAGATGCAAATAGCATGCAAATATAAGTGTAGGATGTGCTGTGAGCAAAGAATGATTAGAGTATTTGGTATTTGGCCAAGTGGTAATGTGTAAGAAAAGAATGATGCTAGTGTGAGGTGTGAAGACAGGAAAGGAAAAGTGAAATGTACTTTTGGAAAAAGAAAGAAAGTTGTTTAGTGCAGCTTTGTTAATTCATATTGAAAAATATCATGGACGGTAGAATCATTAAAAGTGGTGCAATGTAAGAGGTCTATTGTCGGCTATTACTAAGAGATGAGATTAAGAGTTATACTCTTGCTGTTCTTGTGAGGTAATTAAGCTTCTTACTACATTGATCCCAAGTGGAGGAGGTGATGCTGTTAGCATTGACCCCAACAGTCTTTTCTATCTAAACCTGTTTGACAGCAATCTTTGGGATGGAACTACAAGTATGGGGAAAATGACCAAGTCTCTAGTCCTCACTTCGTCCAATAGGACCTCTGCAGAGGTATCAGGAGCAATCCTTTGACTTATCTCTGCAACAAACAATTCCTAAGACATTGAATCAATTTGTCATAATCTTCTGAACCTTATCTGAAGTAAAATACATAACTAACAAAGGAATTGTTTATTTATGCTTATTAAATCAACCATGCATTTTAGTATTAAATAGATGAACTGCTATACTTGATCAACTCCTCTAATGCTGCTGGTTTCATACTTCTTTCACTTAACTACCAACCACATCATTACTCCTTTGGCCCCACTGCCTAACTACTTTATTGTACAAAAGAATTGCACGACCACACCCTCTTTCACAGACAATGTACACTGTATCCATTATAGATTCTCCTCCACTTGATTTCCTGAGTGAAAGAGAAAAAGAGGTAAAAGATGTTAATGGAGTTGTGGGACATGTTAACCATGATCTAACTGAATGGCTGAAGTGGCTTTGATGAACTATATCCCTTAATCTTGCTCTTTTTCAGTTAAGAGTAAGGATTTCAATTCCGTTTTCTGTACTTTGGAAAAGTACCAACAGCTGCCAGGTCATGTGCAATGACTACCAATTCTGTTGGTGATCAAGAGAGCAGCCTTTCCTTCAAGATGGCTTTGGTTTCTCACTGACAAAGGCATGGACCTAAATACAACAATCCATGATGATGGCAGGCTCTGCATCCAGAAGTCAGCAACTTTCCGACTTTTGGGCCTGCCATAGTCTCATGCCCAATAATATATTATTTGCCACCAATTAGTGGTAAGATTGGATTAGAGACATTCATCCCACCAAAAGTATGCTGGAGTGTGGGATGTCCGGTCTCAGAAGCAGCAAGGCGTGCCATGACCCCTGGTGCAGATCAATGAAGAATAGAAACTGTATTCTAAAGATTTTTTTTTGTTTTGCAGTCTATCCAGGTAAATCTATTTTAATTTCAACTTATGTCTGCCAACCATCTCAGTCTTCATAGGTGTCAACATTTTCATAATTCAGCAAGTCTTCCACCTTCAGGGAGTGAAGAGTTGCATATGAATGACATATTTCCATGCGTGGATATCTATGCCATCAGAAATACTTCAAAAGGGGTAAATCAGCTCCCAAATTCAGTGTCCTGCTGCATGCAGTTGAAGGTAGACATGACCAGTTAATTCCAAGAAGGAAGTCCAACAGACCCTATGGGGTATAGGAGGAAATGGCCAATGAGGTCAACAGTGTGGGTGAGCATTGAGGAGGACTTAGTCCCAGTGCCACATATTTCAGAGGCCAAAAGTTCTCAAAACTGAGGAGGTTCTGTAATCCCCATTGGAGAGAAACACCCTAAGGGATGGGAGAGGCTAATGTAAAGTACTATTTAAATGCTAGCCATGCAGACGCTGCCAGAAATCCAGGCTGGGAAACACAAACATGGAGATAAGAGATTCAGGACTCACACATTGCAACTGGGAGGTGGTGGAGATGTATTTCACTAAACCTTTTGTTGTTCTTGAAAACCTGAATCATCTTCTGCAATGAGTCTCATTCAGTTATACGAAGTTGAATTACTACATGTAATCCCCAGGGACACCATAAACTTACCTGTGTCTCCAAAGAGGTTTCTAAGCTCCTCCTGACCAGTAGAGCCTGGTACTGCTCTTTTCCTTCCTAAGAAATCACAGCATCTTGAACTTCCCTGTGATCCTTTATTTCTCTTACCCTGCTCCTCCTAACCCTTTTCTCATTCACACTGGAGGTTGTGTCTCCAACAAAGATCATCATCCCTATCTCTCTCTGAGAGTTTTCACCCCTGAATCACAGACAGGAGAATAATTAACGAACAATCAAAAGAGTCCTCTGAATTAGAGAAGTGTCTTTCTACTGAGAACATATTTAAAATGTGATTCTGCCCACTGAAATATCCCTGCAGTAAATGGATTTTGAACACCAAAGCTCTCAGCTGCAGTTTAAAAGCATGCCCAGGCAAGCATGCCTTGAATAAATAGATCCCCAGGCTATTATAAATCTCATGCTGAAGGCGTATTATTGTCCTCTGGCCACATTATTCCAGTGAGCTAGGTAGTTATTTGGTATAATTGGGTTTTAAATTGCCATTTTAATAACATGGGAGATGAGGATTTCCAATTACTTTGACCTGCCCACATATGGATTATTGGAAATTGGCGTAATGGCATTGTCAATGGAACCCAAGTCATCAAGCACTATAAATATGCTTAATGAAGAGGAAACACTCTCAATTGCGGAATGTGTGTTCAGCCCATGGTGAGTTCCAGGCTGTTGCCACACCCACAAAATTTCCATCCTAAGTTAAAGTTGAAATTTATAGCTTCCATTACGATAACACGGATTGGAAAAAGTTGGGGATAATTTTCTAAGCATTTGCAAATAGCAAGGAACTTCTGCTCCTGCCACTTCAAGCGGAAAAACACTATAATGTGGCCAATATGCACTGGCAGTGGGCAAAATTTCCCACATGCCCACATTTGGTGAGTATACATCAAAAACAAGGTTAGTAAATACATTTTAATTGAAAGAGTTCTTATTATAATTAAAGGACTAAAATTGATCTCGGGAGTTCTTGTCAAATGCCAGTTACATCCCATTATGTTTGGAAAAAAGAATAAGCTTGCACTTATACAACATCTTTCACATTGTCAAAACTCCCTAAATGCCAATGAATCACTTTTGGAAGTTATGTCACTATTGTTATCAGGACTAATTTGTGCATTATGAGGTCTGACAAAAAGAAGAGATAAATAACCATTTAATCTGTTTTTGGTGAAGCAGATATAGAGGATGGAAGATAATAAGGAAATGGCAAATACATTCAATAACCCTTTGACCTGTCTTCATGATTGAAGAGACAATATATCATTCCAGAAGTAGTGGCAACAGTAAAAACAAGAAACTTAAAGATATTTGCAAAAAAATTATAGTGGAGAAAGTTGGGGACTAAAAGCTAACCAGTGAGACTCAATGGATGAATAAAGATATAAGGGAATAATTTATGATTAAGAAAGAGGAATGCAGAAATAGCAGAGGATAAAAAGTATTTAGGAGAGATGTCAAAAACAGTTGTGAAAGCAAAGAAGAACTAAGAAATTATCAAAGAACATAAGAATTCTCTCTCTCTCAACCTGACAGTGTATTGGTCAAACCTCCACCTGTGGCTGTAGCTAATTATTCCTGGAACAGGTTTCTAGTCTGACCCCACGGGCTTATAGCATGAGGGGCACTACACCACATCAAGCAAGGTCACTCTCACACAGACGAACTAATGATCAATTTAACACGGCTAATCCATCGAACCTGTATGTCTTTAGACTTTTGGAGAAACTGTAGCACGCTGCAAAAATCAATGTAGGCATGGGGAGAACCCACAACACCACACAGACAGACACCCAGGCTAGAATCAAAACTGAGTCCCTGGTGCTGTAAGGCAGCAGTGCTAACCACTATATCCCTGTCCTGCCCTATAAAAGTGAAATTTTTACAGGCATAAAAAAAAAGGCTAATGTCATGTCCCTAAGATATGAAAGAGATTGTAAACTGTTCAAGTCAAACCTTATTTCTTTGCTTATTTACAAAATGGACTCTGTTGAACCAAAAGATAGCTGCTGCAGGTCACATGATTCACAAGTTTGCTACATTTTCTGAAAATTTCCGACAGCAGTTACAGGACAAATGTTTAACCCTATTTCTCTGGAATTTCACATCTCATAAGACATTGTTTTCTCTGTTATGATCCCAGGGTACCATCTAAGGCCTTCTCATGAACTGGATCATTGGTTTTGAATGTTCTTTCTGTCCTTCTGCTTCTCTTGTTGGGATTTAACCATCCCTTCAGGTTTGGAAAAAGTAAACTTAATCTTATCTGAAGCTTCCATCCCATTAACAATTCTGCTTGCGTGATTCCTGTCATTGTATGACAGGTAGTTCTCTAGTCGAATAAAAATTCTTTATGGAATAAAATGTCTCTATGGGCACTGCAGGTTGCTTCTTCATGCCAAGTTTAAAAGTCTGCAACTCCTGTTCAGTCAACCCATTCAAACGGTGGCACAATGGTTCATACTGCTGCCTCACAACTCAGGAATGTGGTTCGATTCTGGCCTTGGGTAATTAGCTTTGTGGAGTTTCCTGGGTCTGTATGGGTTCCCTTTGGATGTTCCAGTTTCCTCCCAGACTCTAAACACGTGCAGGTTAGGTGGATTGTCCATGCTAAATTTCCCTTTATGTCCCAAGATGTGTAGGTTAGGAGGATTAGTCAGGTAAACACATGAGGTTATGGTGATAGGGTCTAGTTGCATGCTCTTCTGGAAAGTCAATGCAGACTGCATGGGCTGAATGATCTCAGCTGCACTATAGGCATTCTACAATTCTATGATGATGGGGATAGGGTGCTGTCTTAATGTGTATCTCCAATGGAAGGCAGTATTAAAGCAGTATTACTGGAGTATAATGGATGGTTTAGGTCAAAATAGCTTTTAATTAAGTCCACCAATTCATTAAAGGCTTTGGAGCCAGGTGCATCCAGGTAGATGAGGCTTTTTCTGACACTGAAGGTCAGGATTCCACATGCTGTCAACAGGATTACTTTCTGCTTCTTGCCCCCCCCTCCCCCGCCCCCCTCAATGCTGTTGGCTCAAATTAAGTAAAGCATGAGTTCTGCATATTGGCTCCACTCTTTTAGAACATAGAACATAGAACACTACAGCACAAACAGGCCCTTCGGCCCACAAGTTGTGCCGAACACATCAAAACCTACCCAGCCATAGACCTATCTATAACCCCCAATCCCATTGGATCCCATATACTCATCCAGAAGTCTTTTAAAAGACCCCAGCGAGTTCGCCTCGACCACCACCGACGGCAGCCGATTCCATTCACTCACCACCCTCTGAGTGAAAAACTTTCCCCTAGCATCCCCTCTGTACTTGCTTCCCTGCACCTTAAATCTGTGCCCTCTCGTCGCGACCATTTCAGCCCTGGGAAATAGTCTCTGAGAGTCCACCCTATCTAATCCTCTCAACATCTTGTAAACCTCTATCAGGTCGCCTCTCAACCTTCGTCTCTCCAGGGAGAACAGTCCCAGCTCCCTCAACCTGTCTTCATAAGGCATGCCTCCCAATCCAGGCAACATCCTTGTAAATCTCCTCTGCACCCTTTCAATAGCTTCCACGTCCTTCCCATAGTGAGGCGACCAGAACTGCGCACAGTACTCCAAGTGTGGTCTGACAAGGGTCCTATAAAGCTTCAGCATTACCTCCTGACTCCTGAACTCAATCCCTCGATGAATGAAGGCCAGTACACCATAAGCTTTCTTAACCACATCCTCCACCTGGGAGGCCGATTTGAGAGTCTTATGGACCCGGACCCCAAGATCCCTCTGCTCTTCCACATAGCTAAGACTCCTACCTTTGATAGTGTACTCATTCATCCCGTTGGATCTGCCAAAATGGACCACAACACATTTATCCACGTTGAAGTCCATCTGCCACTTCTCCGCCCAGTCTTGCATCCTGTCGATGTCATGCTGCAACTTCTGACATCCCTCCAGACCATCCACAACACCACCAACCTTCATGTCATCGGCGAACTTACTCACCCATCCCTCCACTTCCTCATCCAGGTCATTTATGAAAATGACAAACAGCAAGGGTCCTAGAACAGATCCCTGGGGCACTCCACTGGTGACCGACCTCCATGCAGAAAAAGAGCCTCCACAACCACCCTCTGCCTTCTGCAGGCAAGCCAGTTCTGGATCCACAAGGCCAAAGCCCCTTGGATCCCATGCCCTCTCACCTTCTCAAGAAGTCTTGCATGGGGGACCTTGTCAAATGCCTTGCTGAAGTCCATGTACACCACGTCCACTGCTCTTCCTTCGTCAATGTGTTCAGTCACATTTTTGAAGAACTCAATTAAGCTCATAAGGCACGACCTGCCTTTTACAAAACCATGCTGACTATTTCTAATCAACCTAAACTTCTCCAAATGCTCGTAAATCTTGTCCCTCAGAAGCCTCTCCATCAGCTTACCAACCACTGAGGTCAGACTCACCGGTTGGTAATTTCCAGGACTATTCCTGTTCCCTTTCTTGAAAATAGGGACCACATCCGCAATCCTCCAATCCTCTGGAACCTCTCCCGTCTCCATCGATGATGCAAAGATCATCGCCAGGGCCTCTGCAATGACATCCCTCACCTCCCACAATAACCTGGGGTACATCCCATCTGGTCCCGGAGACTTGTCTATTTTGATAGCATTTAAAAGTTCTAACACATCCGCTTCCTTAATATTTACATACTCAATCTTTTCAGTCTGCCACAAATTTGTAGTGCATCCTCCCAGATCACTTTCCACCATGAATACTGAGGCAAAGTACTCATTAAGCACCTCTGCCATTTCTTCCAGTTCCATACAGACTTTTCCCCCTTCACCTTTTATAGGTCCTATCCCTTCTCTTCTCATCCTTTTACTTTTCACATATTTGTAGAAGGCCTTGGGATTCTCCTTAATCCTACCAGCCAAGGCCTTCTCATGACCCCTTCTGGCTCTCCTAATTTCCTTTTTAAGCTCTCTTCTATAAGCCTTATACTTCTCTAGATCCCCAACATCTCCTAGCTCTTTGAACCTTTTATACACCTTTCTTTTCTTCCTGACTAGGTTCACCACAGCCTTCGTGCACCATGGTTTCCGCGTCCTACCAAAACCTCCTTGTCTCACCGGAACGTTGTCGTGCAGAGCTCCAGACAAGCATTCCTTGAATATCTGCCACCTTCCTTCTGTGCTTTTCCCCAAGAACACCTCCTTCCAGTTTATTCGCCCCAACATCTGCCTGATGTCTTCATATTTCCCCTTATTCCAGACAAACACCTTCCTAGCCTGCCTGATCCTATCCTTTTCCAATGCAAGGGTGAAGGAGATAGAATTATGATCTCCATCCCCAAGATGCTCTCCTACCGAGAGATCCATCACCCGTCCTGGTTCATTAGCTAGTACTAGGTCCAGTACAGCCTCTCCTCTCGTAGGCTTGTCCATGTGCTGTGTCAGGAAACCCTCCTGAACACACCTAACAAACCCATCCAAACCCCTTACCCTTGGGACATTCCAGTCGATGTTTGGGAAATTGAAGTCTCCCATCACAACAACTCTATTATTTCTACATCTCTCCAGTATCTGTTTCCCTATCTGCACCTCAACTTCCCTGTCACTATTAGGCGGCCTATAGAATACACCCAGCAACGTCACCGACCCTTTGCTATTCCTAACTTCCACCCACAGAGACTCCGTAGACATTCCCTCCTCGGTACCCACCTTCTCTGCAGCCATTACACTGTCCCTGATCAACAGTGCCACTCCACCACCTCTTTTGCCTCCCTCCCTGTCCTTCCTGAAGGATCTGAATCCCAGGACCTGTAGTACCCAATCCTGTCCCTGAAACATCCAAGTCTCTGTAATGGCCACCACATCACAATCCCAAGCAGCAATCGAAGCAATCCAAATCTAGGTTTGCTTCGAGTTTACCAAAAAGTCTTCCATCACCAATCACCCTTTATTTTCTATGTGGCAGAATGCCATTCTGTGGCTACAGAGTTCAGGTCAGCCTAAGTCTTTTGACTGTCAGCCTGAGTGAAGTCAATTGGTTGTAAAAATCACACACCCCTCCCCCCACCACCTTCCTCCTCAGCTACTGCTCCTTCCCTTTTTGGTGAGCCTCCACTCACTCAGTAGAGGACTCATAATCTATGAGGCCCACAAGGAGATTAACTGATGATCCTCCCGGCTATGATAACACCCAGTAAATCATGTTAGAATTGTAGCTGGAATTTTCCCAGCCCTGAGGTGGATGTTTTGAAATGGAATGAGGACACTGGGAATAAACAAGCTTCCTGATGTGCTCTGATCTCTAACTTTTTTTTCCCAGAAGCTGACTCCCACTAGCAACAGCAAATCCCTTTACAGTATGAGTAGTCAATTAAGATCATTAAAAGTTCACTTATGCCCTATTTTCACACTTTTCTTTTCTGAATATCACAGAGGCCTCTTATGGTTGTCACACTTTGTCTCCTCACAGGGTGGTGCATGCAGTGTAGGAAATTGGAGTGACACTGCAGATACATGCTGAGTCGTCTTTTAAAAAGCTAAATTGTTCATCGCATTCATTTGGAAATGTTTCACCTATCGACGTCAGGTTTTGGCTGCAGGTCAAAGACATTAATATTGCTCCTTCTTTTGTACCTCCCTCTCCTTCTTCATTACCCTGAGCAGCCCTAATCATTCTCAGTGGGGCATTCAGCTGCCCTCTGCTTTGTTTGCTCTGAATGGCTGTTTGGTAACCAGTGCTCCCTCATCCCCATTGAGTCTAATTGAATGGCAAATGTGGAGGACATCTATCATTTAACCACATTCCTATGATTACACAGGAGGGTTGGGTGCACATCAACATAGATGGAGTTGGGAGCTGGAAATGGCCTAGATACATGAAAATGTTTTAAAATGTAAAATTGGCAAATATGAATGATTTGGACTCAGACGGAGCCACATGATTACTAAGTTTACAGATAATACACAAATTGTCCATGATGTTGATAGTGAGGTAGAAAGCTGTAAATGAAAGAAGCTATTGGTGGATCAGTCAAATAGACTGAAAAGTGGCAAATGGAGTTCAGTCCAGAGAAGTGTGAGATAATGTGTTTGGAGGAAATAAACAAGGTAAAGAAATTTACAATAAATGAAAGGATACTAGGAAATGTAGAGGAACATGGACTTTGGAGTTCATGTCCACAGTTCCACAGGTAGACAAAGCGATTAAGGCAAGCAATGCTTTTTATTAGTTGAAGCACAGAACATAACAGCTGGGAGATTATGCTAGAATAGTATAAAATAGTTAGATCACAGCTTGAACACTGCATGCAGTTCAGGTTGCCGCAAAACAGGAAGAATATGATAGCAGTAGGAATGATAGCAGATTTACAAAGATTGCCAGGACTACAAAATGTTAAACAAGAGAAAAAAATTTAATAGGCTGTGCTTGTTTTGTAAGATACAGAGAAAACACAGAGGAAATTTAATTGTAATGCATAAAATGATGAGAGGCCTCGTGTTGTTATTTCCCTATGCAGAGGGGTCAATAGCCAAGGGTATAGATTTCAAGTAGCTGATAGAAAAACTAAAGAAGTTAAGGAGAAATGTCTTCACCCAGAGTGTGGTCAGGATCTGGAAATCTACTGCCTGAAAGATTGGTACAGAAAGAAAGCCTCACTTAGATATGCACTTGAAGTGCTGTAAACTCCAAGGTTATCTACCAAAATATGGAAAATGGAATTAGGTTGCTTTTTATTTGGCCAACATTGACATGATAGGCTGAATGGTTAGGGGGTTTCTAAAATTCTGCAGGTGTCCTTCCTGCCACCTGTCTATCTGCTCCTGACTTAGTAGTAATTTTACAGGAATGGGTGAGGACTATGATGGCCTGCTGTCTCTCGCTCTCATTAAGGCCCTTGAATGCTACTTCTCACTTAGCTGCAATGATTTGGATGGAGGAGGTCAGGAATGGGATGGCAGATGGTGCTGGCAGGAATGTCCAGTGGGCTAGTCTGTTCAGACCTGGGCAGAAATAGACAACTGTCTCTCTCCTGGACCCCCTTTCCTGATTGGGAAACCCCCTTCCCCCAAGGTCCTCCAGTCCCTCTGCCCAACTGTCTCTTCCTTCCAGTCTTGCAATCCAACATCATTCCCCCTATGCAACAGCCTCCTCTCCTGTCCCTGGTGAAAGTTTCCCAAACTTACCAGCACTCTGGCCTCCCAGCACTTTGTGACACCACTCATGCCGATGCTGCTGGAATGAGGGAATTATCTACCAATTAATTGCCTTGAAATTCTCAGAAGGAATACTTTGTGCCCATGTAGGAGGCAGAAGGCCTACTGCTAGCTAATAAGTATTCCAGACAACATTAAATGGATGTGAGGCAGCTGTTAGGACTAGAAATGGGTTGGCATCAACTTTGGCATTCAAAAAATTCTGATCTATGGTTCCATGAACAAAAAAAATGGATAGGAAACTCCGGCTTTCACTTGGGATGAGGACAGAATGAATGACGTCTGCAAAATTTACTGAATATAGCTATGAAAGAATAGATTTCTTTTAAATTTGAATGGCATGAATGGATATAGGGAGAAAACAGGAAAATTACATTGAGATAGACAATCAACCATGATCATGTTGAGTGGTGGACCAGGCTTAAAGGGTCGAATAGCCTACTCCTCCTAGTTGCTGTGTTTTTAATTACAATCTGACTGCAAGTATCAATGAGAGCTGGTTAGCTTCCTGCCAGTTGGAGGTGGGGCATTACCACCAATGTTCCTTATAAACTGCATGATCATATGGACGCATGGCCTGAAAGTTCCCATACAGGCTGAGTACATGTCAATTTTATTTTCACTTATTCATTCAAGGAATGTGGGTGTCACTGGCAAGACCAGCATTTGTTGCCCAACCCTAATTGCTGTTGAATTGAATGGTTTGTTAGGTCATTTCAGATGGTATGTAAGAGCCTGTAGTCACCTATAGGTCACATCAGGTAAGGATGGGAGATTTCCTTCCCTAAAGGACATTAGTGAACTGGATTGGCATTTATGACAATCAATATTACTTAGACTAGCTTTATATTCCAGAATTATTAATTGATTTCAGATTTCACCAGCAGCCATGATGGGATTTGGACCTGTGCCCCCAGAGCTTTGGGCTTGGATCTCTGGATTACCACTCCAGTGACATTACTATAAAACCCACCATCTCCCCCGATCAGCCTATTAATTCTCCATGTGAAGGAATGTATAAAAATTTTAAAGGGCCTGTATTCTTAAATGAATAAGCCTCACACAACAACAGAATAGAATGTTGATCACCACTGCACAGAAACTAATAACTTCCCTGTGTCTAGTTTTGGATCATTAGAAGTTATGTCGATGTAGATTGCTATCTATCCTTTCAGATGGGAATAGTCTAGTACAAAATATCAAGGATAGCAAAAATAATAATAATTATTGTTATATATGCAGCACATGCCTGACACCAACTGGTAGAGAAGATTATGACTTAACTTGCTTTTCATTGGATGTTTTGGAGAATGGTCTATTACAATCTATTGCTTCACAAGAAAGCTTTAAAAATACAACAAAATGAGAATAGTGAAATTGAACAAAAAACTCCACATTTTTGCAGCAAGATGAAAAACAATTTCAATCTCATTTTTTTTAAATCAATGGAACATTATTCCTCTTACACACAAAGCGTGAACATATATTCTTTTTTACACTGCAAAGTCCTTGAAATATTTAAATTTGAATATTGCTGAAATAAGCAACATTTATGACAAGAGAACTTTTCCCATGTCTCAACTAATAAAGTTCATGATTGAATGATTATTGCTACAGAAACAAAAACAACTTGAACTGATTTACAGATTTTGATTAATTTTCTTTCTTCTACAGCCAGTCATGTTGAAGTCAATTCTGAATCCTTCTCATTTAACTTCCAATCCAATAAGATCATAACAATTATTAAATCATCCAAAGTGCCTTTTATCTAATGTTGAGTCCGCAGTAGATCGTAGATTTAGCATGCTACAATTCACTCAGGAAATCTGAGTTGTTGTGGCACATGTACTTGTATAGAATCATAGAGTCTCTACAGTGCAGAAGGAGTCTATTCAGCCCATTGAGTCTACATTGATTCTCTAAGTATCTTACTCAGGCCCACTCTCCACTCTTTCCCTGTAATCCCATGTATTTCTCCCACCGATCCCCCTAACCAAATCTTGGGGCAATTTAGCATGGCCAATCCATGTAAGCTGCACAACTTTGGACTGTAGGAGAAAACCGGAGCACTCAAAGGAAACCTATATATACATGGGTACAACATGCAAGCTGCACACAGTCACCTAAGGTTGGAATTGAGCCTAGGTCCTTGGTGCTGTGAGACAGCAATGCTAACCACTGTGCCACATGCCACCCTTGTTGCAGTTTGGAGCTTTGGGTAGTGATGGGAGAGGTTTTGATGTTCTTTCCATCACAGGGCTAACTAGTAAATTCTCCTGCTCCTCCAACTACCATTGAAGTGTATTGTAAGGATTTGCACGTTGGTACTCAAATTGTTTAGCCACATTATGAATGTATCTTTCATGGTCATCAAGTTTTGGGATGGGACTTAAACCAGAGCTTTTGGTTCAGGGGTACCCCAAAACTCCCATTCACAGTATATAAAAGACTGCAGATTGCTTTTTAACATGTATATGTCTAAACATCAACAGTCAACTCTGATCAAATATTCACAATTGTGATGTTAATCTCTTGTTTACAATTCTTCATGCCTTTATGCTCGATTGAATATTTATGAATAAAAGGCTTTGCATGAATTAGAGTGGTATTAGGACATTGTATTGTAATTTCTGTGCAACATACAGGAGTCATCATATTTAGGAAATAGAGCAGTCATAATGGTTAAACATCCCAGATCACTGACTTAGATTTAAACCTGAGGTGATATTTGTGCACTGGGGCAAGCATCAATGCTGAAGTTGGATCTAAACGTAGTCCAAGCTGATGTAAACTTCATCAATTGGAATTTGTTATAACTCCAAAAATTTGCCTATTTTAACACAGATATGTATTTCTAATAAAAGCAAAATACTGAGAAGGCTGGACCCCCCCCAACTCCCACTGATTGCCCTCAGGTCATAATTGGCCCTGCCCCCAGCACTGCCCAATGCCCAATAGGTAGTGCCAAGATGGAGTTTCCCATTAGTTCCCCAAACACGGGGAGCTGGTCTGAACCCTGCTGGAATGAAGTACTCCTGTCAGGATGGAGATTCAGTCGGGATCAGTAAGTTCCCAATAATTATATTCAAATGACATTTAAGACATATTAAAAACAGATTCAAATTATTCACCTGCTTTCCCGTTGGTTTCTAGTGTGGTCTGGCTTGTGACTGTTCATTGGCTCTGGGAGATGCGTCTGTGCAAATCCCGGAACAAGGCCGGTAATGCACATCTCCCATCCTGACCCGCCAGAGAAGTTGCGGGTCGCGATGGGAGAATCGCACCCACAATTTTGAGTCTAAATGATCCTTTTACAGAACTAATTCCATAATTCTGTAGAAGGGTCACTTAGACTCGAAACATTAACTGTTTTTCTCTACATAGGTGCTGTCAGAATTGTTAAATTTATCCAGCATTTTCTGTTTTTATTATGTCCTTCTAAGTTGGATCTTGTTTTTTAGGACAGCCCAGTGCTGCGTTGTGTAGCAGAAGCTGAATGGAGCATTTCATTGAATCGTACATATAGAACAAGACTACTTGGCCCACTATATCTTGTTCCCCTCCACAATGATGGCCTGGCAGTAGTGACCATACTTAATTTTTAAACCTATTGGAAGTGTTCAGAGCTGGAACCTCTCTATGTTTCTAGCCTGCAAAGCTTACCAATCACAGCGAGGCTGTGGCTGTCCTTCTACATGTGCACCCTTGCCTTCATTCCTTAAGGATGGGGCTCTGGGATACCATCAATTAACAGGCTGCCACACAGAAAGATTATGTAGCTGGGTGGACATCAGAAACCTTTTGGGATCAGGTAGTCCCATTCCTTGTTAAAAACAAAATCTGTACGATTCCACACACTTATTGACTCTATCACAATTGTTCATGATTTTGAACACCTTTACCACAACACTTCTTAAATTTCTCTGCTTAAAGAAGAAAAGCAGCAGCTTCTCCAATCTCTCCACATATCCATTATTCCTGGCACCATTCCAATAAATCTCTGACCTTCTCAAGAATCTCAACAGATTTCCTAAAATATAATGCTCAGAATTGAACATGATAGTCCTGCTGAGACGAATGGTTTGGAAGAATAGCATTACTTCCTTGTTTTTGTACTCTTTATCTCAGTTCATAAAACTAAGGACCCCATGTGTTCTTTTTTAAAAGTGTTCTCAACCTGTCCTTAAGACTTGTATATCTGCAGCCCTGGATATCTTTATTCCTGCATCGCCTTTCAAATTCTACTATACAATTTAGTTTATTCTTTCCTCATTCTTTTTACCAAAATGTATCGCTTCACATTTCTCTGCATGTGAAAACTATTATCTTCCTTTCAGCTGAAAGATAATCTATCAGGTTCCACAGCATGTCTGTTGAATTTTTCACCACATGTCACCTCCTTGCTCTTCCTGGATTGGAATTTGGTTTAATGGCTCCTTTTGACTCTTTGACACAGTTTCAGTTGTAATTCAACACTGCCTCATGTCTCAGTGCTTCGGGTTTGTTTTGTTCTTTGCCTGTGCTATTTATTGGCCTGCCTTTGCAGGAATGTCACTAACACACCGCCTGATGTGTGCCATTTATGCCAATTAGGACAGTGCCAATCACTGAAAATATGGCATTAGTCCTAATCCAATCAGAGACATGTGAGCATATGAATTAGGAGCAGACCATTCAAGCCCATGAGCCTGCTCCACAATTCAACAAGATCATGGCTGATCTGATTGTGGTTTTGACTCTACATTTCTTCCTACCCCTAATACCCTTTGACTCCCTTGTTAGTCAAGAATCTACTTACCACTGACTTAAAAACATTCAACAATCCTGCTTCTACCACTGTCTAAGGAAGGGAGTTGTAAAGACTCACACCCCTCACAGATAAAAATTCTCCTCATGTCTGTTTTAAATGGGTGGCCCTACTTTTAAATTGAATCATTAGTTCAAGTTTTTCCAACAAGGGTAAACATCCTTTCAGCATTCACCATGTCACATCCCCCCAGAAGCTTACATGTACATAGAACATAGAACATTACGGCGCAGAACAGGCCCTTCGGCCTTCGATGTTGCGCCGACCAATTAAGAAAAAGCAATGACCCTCTAACCTAAACCATTCCCTTTTCATCCCTAAACTTATCTACTAACCTCTTAAACGCCACCAAACTTGGCGCATCTACAACTGCAGCAGGCAGGGCATTCCATACCCTTACCACCTCTGGGTAAAGAACCTACCTCTGACATCCGTCCTATAACTACCACCCCTTAATTTAAAGCTATGTCCCCTCGTGCTAGCTTTCTCCATCCTAGGAAAAAGGCTATCACTGTCCACCCTATCTTAACCTCTAATCATCTTATATGTTTCAGTAAGGTCTCCTCTTAGCTGCCTTCTTTCTAACGAAAACAACCTCAAATCCCTCAGCCTCTCTTCATAAGACCTGCCCTCCATACCAGGCAACATCCTGGTAAACCTCCTCTGTACCCTCTCCAATGCTCCACATCTTTCTTATAATGCGGGGACCAGAACTGTACACAATACTCCAAGTGCGGCCGCACTAGAGTTTTGTACAGTTGCAACATGACGTTGCGGCTCCGAAATTCAATCCCCCTACAAATAAAAGCTAAGACTTCGTATGCCTTCTTAACAATCTTATCGACTTGATTGCCAACTTTTATGCACATATACACCAAGATCCCTCTGTTCTTCAACACTATTAAGAGTCCTACCATTAGCCTTATACTCTACACATTTATTATTCCTGCCAAAATGAATTACCTCACACTTTTCTGCATTAAACTCCATTTGCCACCTCTCGGCCCAGCTCTGCAACTTGTCCAAGTCTCTCTGCAAACTATAACACCCCTCTTCACTATCTACCACTCCTCCGACTTTGGTGTCATCTGCAAATTTACTAATCCCTCCTTCAATACCCTCATCCAGATCATTTATAAAAATTACAAACAGCAGGGCCCCAAAACAGACCCCTGAGGTACACCACTTGTCACCGAACTCCACGATGAATATCTCCCATCAACCACCACCCTCTGTCTTCTATCTGCTAGCCAATTCCTAATCCAATTAGCTAAATCACCCTCAATCCCATACATCTGCATTTTCTGCAGAAGCCTTCCGTGGGGCACCTTATCGAACGCCTTACTAAAGTCCATATATACCACATCAACGGCCTTACCCCCATCCACCTCTTTGGTCACTTTTTCAAAAAACTCAATAAGGTTAGTAAGGCACGACCTACCCTTCACAAAACGATGCTGACTATCCCCAATCATACATGTTTCCTTCAAATACATGTTTCCTTCAAACCTCCTCTCAATCACCTGAGCTCCAATGGATACAAGTTCAGCTTGTTCAATCTTTTTTTCATAAAATAAGCCTCCCATCCCAAGCATTAGTCAAGTGAGCCTTCTCTGAACTGCTTCTAATGTGTTTGCATCCTTTTAATAAGGCGACCAAAATTATACATAGTATTCTAGATGTGGTCTCACCAATTCCCTGTACAACTGTAACAGAATGTCCTGTCTCTAATATTCCTTTCCCATTGCAATAAACGATAATGTTCATTTTGCCTTCCTAATCACTTGCTGTACCTGTATGCTAACTTTCTGTGATTCATATACTAGGACATTCAGATCCCATTGTACCTCAGAGTGCTGTAATTTTTCTCCATTTAAAAAAAATACTGTTTTTCTATACTATTCTTCCTGCTAGAGTTCACATTTTTTCACGTTATACTTCATCTGTCAAATATTTGCCCATTCACTCAAATCTGCCTAAACCCTCTGCAGGTCCTCTATCCATTTCATTCAGACTGTTTTTTTTTAAAGCTTAGGACATCTACCCATTTAAGTACCTCCACATAACCTATTTTTATCCAATAAAATATTGCTGATGTCTCCTGTTTGGCTGCGTATTAGCAAAGGCAGTTGCAAAGTATTAATTTGGTATGCTGAGGAAATTGTGGAGGCATTGGTGGTGATCTTTCAGGATTCACTGGAGATAGGGAGGGCCCCAGAAAAGTGAGAGGTAGCAGATGGGAAATTATAGGCTGATTAGCCTGACTTTGTCATTGGCAATATTTTAGAGTGCATTACTAAAGATGAGATTGCAGAGTACTTGGAAGTGTGTGATAAAATAGCATTGAGGATGGCTTCGTCAAGGAGAGGTCATGCCTTTGAAGAGATAACAAGGAAATTAGATAAAGGAGAATCAGTTGATATGATTTATTTAGATTTCCAGAAGACCTTTGACAAGATATCGCATAGGGGATTGTTCAACAAGTTAAGAACCCATGGTGTTAAGGGTAAGATCTTGGCATGAATAGAGGATAGGCTGACTGGCAGAAGGCAGAGAGTGAGGTTTGAGAGATCTTTTTCAGGATGGCAGCCAGAGGCTAGTGGTCTGCATCAGGGATCAGTGTTAGGACCACAACTTTTCACACATTCATTAACGATTTGGAAGAAGAAATTGAAGGCAGTTGCTAACTTTGCAGATGATACAAAGATATGTAAAGGTTCAGGTAGTATTGAGGAAACAGGGAGACTGCAGAAAGACTTGAACAGGCTAGGAAAAGTGGGCAAAGAAGTGGCAAATGGAATACAATGTGGAAAAGTGTGAGGCTATGCACTTTGGAAGAAGGAATGGAGGGATAGCCTATTTTCTAAATGGAGAAATGCTTAGGAAATCAGAAACACAAAAAGACTTGGGAGTTCTTGTTCAAGGTTCTCTTCAGGTTAACGTGCAGGATCAGTCGGCAATTAGGAAGGCAAATATAATATTAGCATTCATGTCGAGAGGGCTAGAATACAAGAGCACGGATATACTTCTGAGGCTGTATAAAGCTCTGGTCAGACACCATTTGGAGTAATGTGAATATTTTAGGCCTTGTATCTAAGAAAGGATGCACTGGCCTTGGAAAGGGTCCAGAGAACGTTCACAAGAATGACCCCTGGAATGACAAGTTTGTTGTCTGAGGAACAGTTGAGGATTCTGGATCTGTAGTTGGAGCTTAGAAGGATGAGGGGGGGACCTTATTAAAGCTTACAGGGTACTGTGATGCCTGAATGAAACGATGTTTCCATTAGTAGAAAAACTAGAATCAGAGGGCACAACCTCAGGCTAAAACAGCAATCCTTTAAAACAGAGATGAGGAGGATTTTTTTTCAGTCAGAGAGTGGTGAATCTATGGAACTCTTTGATGCAGAAGGCAGTGGAGGCCAGCTCATTGAGTATCTTTAAGAAAGAGATGAAATGTTCTTGATTGTTAAGGGGATCAAGAGTTGTGGGAAGAAGGCAGGAGAATGGGGATGAGAAAAATATCAGCCATGATTGAATGGGTGGAGCAGGCTCAATGGGCCGAATGGCCTAAATTTGCTCATATATCTTATGGTCTTGTGATAGTCAATATCTTTTCCCAAAGGTAGGGGAGTTAAAACTAGAGGGCATAGGTTTAGGGTGAGAGGGAAGAGATACAGAAGTGTCCAGTGGAGCAATTTTTTCACACACAGAATGATGAATGTCTAGAACACGATGGCAGAGGGAGTAGTAAAGGTGGATACAGTTTTGTCTTTTAAAAAGCATTTAGATAGTTACATGGGTAAGATGGGTATGCAGGGGTATGGGCAAACACGGGCAGCTGTGACTAGCTTAATTGGTTTTAAAAAAAGGGCGGCATGGACAAGTTGGGCCAAAGGACCTATTTCCGTGCTGTAAACCTCTATGACTCAATGTTAGCCATTCGCCATACTTCCAAAAGCTTTCCTTTCTGATCCTTCCTTTGACCATCCTTTTCCTATGTATATACTTACAAAATATCTTTGAGTTCCTGCTAATGTTAGCCATTAGCCAATTCTTTTTGTCCATATGCATTTTATAAGATTTCCTCACTTTTTCTATAATTTCTGAATAAAATGGGATGGTTCCTGGACATACATTCTAAACAGCATTACCATCTTGCAATAGGAAGGACAAAGTTCCCACAATCAACTAATCAGACCAAAGCGTTGCAATTCTGCCATACCAGTTATAAATGATTTAAATTTATTTACTAGTGTCTGTCACAAGTAGGCTTACATATACTGCGGTGAAGTTACTGTGAAAATCCTCTAGTCAGCATACTCCGCTGCCTGTTCTGGTGCATGGAGGAAGAATTTAGCATAGCCAATTCACATAACCAGCATGTCTTTCTGACTGTGGGAGGAAACTGGCACACCCGAAAGAAATCAAGCAAACACAGGGAGAATGTGCAGACTCCGCATGGACAGTGACTCAAGTTGGGAATCGAATCTGGTCCCCAGCTATAAGGCAGCAGTCCTAACCACTGTACGTTTACAACTAACAAGAGGAAGAAGCTCCACAAATGGAGGATAAGCACAAATTAAAGATGATGGGTGGAGTTTAAAGGAATTGACAACGGTCACACTCACTAGCTGGAAAGCCAGCGAACACCCAGTATCACCACTTCAGGCCCACTGAATTAAGTGCCACTCAGGTACTGGTCAGTGCCAGGTCATCCACAGGATCAAAGAGGGTAGAAGTCTCACCCACTAAAAGCTGCTGGTAAATCAGAGGCTGGCAGGAGGAAGATCAGCAGGAAGGCAGGGGTGGACCCCTTCACAGTAACTCCTTCCAATACCAAGTTGCTCAATCAGTCTCTGAATGTCTGACAAGGGACCATTTCCCTCCCACTTCAAAGAACAAAGAACAGTACAGCCAAGGAACAGGCCCTTTGGCCCTCCAAGCCTGAGCCAATCACATTGTCCTATCCAGACCAGCCACCTGTATTCCTCTATCCCCCATCTGTTCATATGTCTATCCAGATAAGTCTTAAATATTGCTAACGTGTCTGCCTCAACCACCTCACTTAGCAGTACATTCCAAGCCCTCAGCCCTCTCTTTCTGTGTAAAAAACTTGATGTGAAGATGCCACTTCCCTCACACATCTTCCCCTGCACATCTAAACCTTTCCCTTCTTACCTTGAACTCTGAAAATGAATTGCACAGGCTTGGAAACATTAATTCTGTTTCTCTCATCACAAAGAGTGCCAGATCATCTGTGAAGAATTTATCCAGCATTTTCTATTTTTATTTCAGATTTCAGGCACCTGTAATATGCTTTTAAGCTAGTTAGAAAGTTTAGTATAACAGAAGCAGCCTGGCTTCCGTGCCTGCTGGGCACCACAGGGGCTGGGGTGCGTAATAGTCCCCGACATTCACATTTTGATTTGATGTGTCTTAAGTTTCCTTTGTACTTTTGTTTTTGTCAGGGCTGTTCCCCTTCTTTTTGGGGAGCTGCCCCTTTTACTTTGTCCTAATTTACTTTGAGTTTGTCTATTTGGTTTGACCTTAAAAGAGGACAAAAACTTGTGTTAGGAAAGGGCATTTCTAGATCTTTCTAGGTGACAGTAATAGTGAAGATGGCTTCTCAAGTGAAAAAAAACAGCTTGGTAGTAGCAGTTACTTATCAATATGTTGAAAGTGGTTGCCTGAGTAAGTGTTAATTACAATAGTGAACTAACTTAACAGCCGAAATATTGGTGTGACAATCAGTCTTCTGTAAAAGCAGACAGATTTTGTGACTTGCCAAATGAGAGCACAGAGTAAAGACAATGAGATCTGAGAGCACTGAGAAATGAACGCTAACTTGTGAATTTGGTGCAGTTGTAAAGTTGGTGCAGAGGAGGAGGAACTTGTTTTTTTTACGATTTTGCAACCTCTAGTTACTAGTGAGCATTAAAGTGCCATAATTAGATAAGGAAGTCAGTAACTGGTTAGTGACTGAAGATTTCAGTCTATTTAAGAGGAAAATAGCTGAAACTACTATTGGGGCAATATAAATATTGTGTTAAATTTATTGCTTAACTGGTTAAACTGCTTGATTACAGATAACAGTTGAGTGATATTTCTAAACTTGATACTTAATTAGTTGAAAAGAATGAAATAATTGAACAGGGCAGACAATGTGTTGCAGCTGTAGCATATGGGACCTGGTGTATACTAGTGTGATCCTTTGCCACCATAATCTTCAACAAGTGTCTGCAGCTCAGTTTTGATGAGCTGGAATCTGAGCTTCAGAGACTGTAATGAATCAGGGAGGGGGAAAATTACTGGATACTTTATTTGAGGAGACAATGACACTGCTTAGTCAGGAAGGAGATACGAATCTATGTAAACTTGGCTATAAAATTATGATTTTGTTTTAGAAATGGACAATGGTTTTACGCGGGCATGCCTGATGATCCAAGACTCATACTGGAGGAATTTTTAGCCTTCAGAAAACCAGCAGCATGCTCATTATCTTTAAGAAGGAACTCATTCCCCTGAGACTGTGGAAAATCACATTCCAAAGAAATGCACCAACGCCCTTCACATTTCAAAGACAGAGCTCTGGCCAATGAAGACAGTGATGATGTGGATATACTGGTTTTGGACTGGGGTAAACACAGTAAGAAATATCACAACACCAAGTTAAAGTTCAACAGATTTATTTAGTAGTAAACGCCACTAGCTTTGGGGGTCTGCCTCTTCATCAGGTGAGTGGGGAGTTCTGATCACAAATAGGGCATATAAAGACACACACTCAGTTTACAGATAACTGATTAGAATACGAGTCTTTACAGCTAATCAAGTTTTTAAGGTGCAGACAATGTGAGTGGAGATAACATTAAGCACAGGTTAGAGAGATGTGTATTGTCTCCAGAAAGGACAGTAAGTGACGTTTTCAAGTCCAAGCAAATCATGGAGGTTACAAATAGTGTGACATGAACCCAAGATCCCGGTTGAGACCATCCTCATGCGTGCGAAACTTGGCTATCAATTTCTGCTCAGCGACTCTGCTCTATCGTATGTTGTGAAGGCTGCATTGGAGAACATTTACCCGAAGATCAGAGGCCAAATCCCCGTGATCACTGAAGTGTTTGCTAACAGGAAGAGAACAATCTTGCCTGGTGATTGTCGAGCGGTATTCATTCATCTGTTATAGCGTCTGCATGGTCTCCTCAATGTACCATGCCTCGGGACATCCTTTCCTGCAATGTATCAGGTAGACAACATTGACCAAGTTGCAAGAATATGTACCGTGTACCTGGTGGATGGTGTTCTCATGTGAGATGATGGCATATGTGTCGATGATCCGGCATGTCTTGCAGAGGTTGCTGTGGCAGGGTTGTGTGGTGTTGTGGTTACTGTTCTCCTGAAGGCTGGGTAGTTTACTGTGGATAATGGTTTGTTTGAGGTTGTGCGGTTGTTTGAAGGGAAGTGAGGGTGTGGGGATGGTTTTGGCAAAATATTCATCTTCATCAATGACATGTTGAAGACTCTGGAGAAAATATCGTAGCTTCTCCGCTCTGGGGAAGTACTGGACGATGAAGGATACTCTGTCCACCATGTCCCATGTTCGTCTTCTGAGGAGGTCAGTGCAGTTTTTCGTTGTGGCGTGTCAGAACTATTGATCTATGAGTCGAGTGCTACATCCTGTTCTTATAAGGGCATTTTTCAGCATCTGGAGGTGTCTGTTGCAATCCTCCTTATCTGAGCAGATCCTGTGTATACAGAGGACTTGTCTGAAGGGTACGGCTTCTTTAAGGCGTTTAGGGTGGAAGCTGGAGAAGTGGAGCATTGTGAGGTTACCTGTGCGCTTGCAGTACAGTGAGGTGCTTAGGTGACTGTCCATAATGGAGATACTTGTGAAAAACAATGCAACCAATCCTAGACAATAGTCCACAGTGGGTCTAATGGTGGGATGGAACTTGTTGATTCATCATATAGTTGTTTCAGTGATTGTTCACCATAAAGTCCAAAGAAGAAAATGTCATCGATGTATCTAGTTATAACATTGGTTGAAGGTTCTATGTGGTGAATAAGTCTTGTTTGAGCCTGTGTATGAAGATGTTGACATATTGAGATGTGAATTTGTCCCCATGGCTGTTTCATGTGTCTGAATGAAGAACTGGTTGTTGAAAGTGAAGATGTTGTGGTCCAGGATGAAGCAGATGAGTTGTAAAATGCATCTGGAAATTGGTAGTTGTTAACATTGAGTACTAGGCAATTGCAGCATCATCGTGGTGGATGTTGGTGTAGAGCGCTGAGACATCCATTGTGATGAGGAGTGCTCCTGGTTCAATTGTTCCATGTATGCTGAGTTTCTGTAGGAAATCCATAGTGTCATGACAAAAGCTGGGGGTTCTTTGTACAATGGGTTTTAGGATTCCTCGATGTAGCTGGAGAAGTTCTCGCACAGGGTCCCTTTGCCCAATATGATGGGACAGCTGGGTGTGTTAGTCTTATGTATCTTTGGGAGGCAGTAGGGGTCTCCAATGCGGGAATATGTGGGATGAGAGCACGAAGTGTGCTCTGAAGGTCTGGATCAGAGGGTCTTGATCAGAGTGTTGAGTTGACAGGTATGTACTTTGGTTGGGTCTGCGGGTAACTATCTGAAGTGTCCCTTGTTGTTCAGTTGTCGGTACACTTTTTTACAGTAATTCATTCTGTTCAGTATGACAATGGCTCCTCCTTTGTCTGTGGTTTGACAATATTGTGGTTAGTCTTGAGACCGTGAATAGTGTTGCATTGTGCTTGGGTGATGTTTGGGGCTGTCTTGTGAGTGCAGTTGATGGATCTGGTGTTGATGCACCTCCTGATGGTTTGGGCATACAAGTCAAGTCAAGGGCAGCACCTTCTGGAGGAGTCCAATTGGACTCTTTCCTCTTCAGTTTCTAAACTGCTGATCTCTCTGTCAGCTGTTCCGGTTCATTGGCTGTCTCACTGTGTTTGCTGTTGGCCTCTTGAGGTTTGTGGAAAACTCCTGCAGCCTCGTTCGCCTGATGAATTCCTCTGTGTCCACTGCAAGATTGATGAGGTCCATTTTGGTGATTGGGCAGAAATTGAGCTCTGGGCTGAGAACTTTGACTTCATCTGGTTGAAGCGTGTAATCCAACAAGTTGACAATGGACTTCCCTGCGATGGTACTGTTTTCTACAGTGGTGCTGGGGAAGGCTTGGTTGCTGCCAGTAGTGATGCCGTGTTTCTCAAGTTTCTTGCTCTTATGTGCATATAAATAGTGTAGTTCCTTTGTCTCATCTGCTTGGCAGAGTTTGGCAGCTGGTCTGCTTCCTGAGCGCAAGTAAAGAATATGAATTCTATCCGGCTTCCAGGATGTGACATTTGCTGTAGAGCTGGTATATGAGATGGTCAAGGTGAGAGAGGTGTGACAGCAAAGTCTGTCAACGTAGTTTGTGTTATAGGTTGACCTGATGGGTTTGTGATCTGTTTCTGCTTTCTTGCATCATTGTAAAAACTTGATGTCTGTGTCAATATGCACGATCTTTTTGGAGATCCTTTCCACTTGGAGCTGACAGTTTGCGGTGTCAATGTAGTCATGATGTGGAGATGCCGGCATTGGACTGGGGTAAACATAGTAAGAAGTCTCACAACACCAGATTAAAGTCCAAAATTTATTTGGTAGCAAATGCTACTAGCTTTCGGGAAGTCCTTGCTTCTGGAAAGATGATTACCCTGCAACAATTTCAGTCTGCTAACCTCTGAAGGAACACTTTTGATATAGAACTCTGGACTCACGTGAAACCATAATACTGAGTTTTATTGTGATATTGCCCTGTACTCCTTTCTTTCCTACAGCTCTCTTTTATTCTGAGTACAAAAGAGGTGGATGTTGCAAAAGAGGTGGATGTTGCAAAACTTCTTCCCACATTTTGTGTGTGTAATATAAACCAACCTTCTCATGTTACGTTATCTCAGGTTTGTGTGCGGTTATTTATAGAGGATTGGATCACTCCAAACTGAACGGCTGAGGAAAATGTGCCGTCACTTATACAGGAGGAAATCAGGAATCAAGAACACCTTTATGTTTATGGATAGATAATGAGAGGAGGAATCAGGGCTATTAAGATTAATTCCCTTCCTATCCATAACACTAGTCAGGGGCATGTGGTTGTGCAGGCTGGTGAGGCAGTGGACCAATGAGCCCTTTCAGCCCTCTAATGGGTTCAAGGTTCTTGCAGGTTCTTATGTGGACAACTGCAGGGACTGCAGAGTGGATGAGAAAGCTGACCACAACATTATGGTACAGGGGCTGATTGATTCAAGATGGAAGAGTGTAAAGAAATGTAATTATTGGGCAGAGGTGGGGGGGGGGGGGGGAACTCAGTTGGCATGATGCAACCAATGAAATATGTAGGGTTAGGAAAGAGATTATGTTGAAAGAAAATGAGCAGCCAGAGACTCAATTTAAAAACAGGATCTTACCAACTAAACCACATGTAAATTCTCTCATTCTCTCTCACACTCTCACACTCTCTCTCTCTCACTCACTCTTGCTCTCATACTCTCTCTCATTCTCTCTTTCACTCTGTCTCACTTGGCCCATTGAATCTGCTCTACCATTCAATGATAGCTGATATTTTTCTCATCATCATCTCCTGCCTTTTCCACATAACCCCAATCCCCTTATTAATCAAGAACTTATCTATCTCTGTCTTAAAGACACTCAATGACTTGGCCTCTAGAGCCTTCTGCTGAACTGCGCCAAGATTGGTATTTTGGGGAGTTTTGTGATTAAGGCTGTAGAGAAGGCTTTAAATAGTAGGTGTGTGTATTTGTGTGTGTGTATGTTTTGTCTGTCTGTCTCTGGAAGTAGGAGGAGGTGATGTAGAGTGGGCATGAGGTTTCAGATTTCACTTGAGAGAAGATTGGCAGAGTTAAAGAGAAAGGACAAGGCAATAATACAAGATAATGATGTGCGTAATAGAACTAGAGTGTGGTAGGAAGGGACAGAATATACTAACTTAAGTATCTATCAGAAATTATGGTCAAATTAAGGAATAATATCTTTAAAATAACAAGAGGTAAAGGGAGTACAGATTAATGGAGATTTGACATTTACTTTGCCTTGGGATGAAAGTACTGGATCTTTATAGGTAAGCATGTGTAATATGACGGTACTGTGTTTTTAAGAAGTGTGATTGTCATGGTTTTTGGGCAGGATCTGTTTTTTTTTATTGGAACTGTTCTGTCTGTACACAGCAGCACTGTATTGTTGCAGCTGCATAATTGATTTTAATTGCTACAATGTTTATTTTAACCTGGACTAATGCAAGGTTCTGTTATCTTGTCTTATCATAGAGAACTCAAGGCAATCTGCTTTTTGGGATCTTTAGATAGACATCATTTTTTCTGATGTCTGAAGACTGGAATCTGCTGATAAATAAATCTGTCATTGAGATTCTGTTTAGGAGTAGAACTTTCTCTGGAGGCTCCTGCTTGACAACTAAAAGACAAGCATTTTGTCTAGATCACACTCCAGAGATGTTTTAAGGCCAGTAACTGGATAGCCATGTAAGCATATCTGTTTTTTTTGCATCAGCTGGTTCTAAAGAAGTAATTTATGTCTAGTTGCTAGATTGGAGCAATAGAGATAGCTAGCTGTTAAGAATTATATCGTGTCCTGTTTAAGTCCTTTAGTTAGTAAAACAAAGTTTTTTTATATATTGTGTTCTTAAATAAAGTTCGTTTTGATAAAAGCTTCCTTCAGGGCCACTTCATTTCTACGTGGATTGAAATACCTAATGCTCACCACAATGCCTGAATCAAATGTAAAAAAATATGGGGGTCAAGGCTAATTTCGTATTACACTTTGGGGTTTCAAGCCCTCATTAATATAACTATATTTATTTTTCCAAGTGTCAACCCGTGCTGTTTAGAATGAGCTCACTTTAACATCAGTGAAGTTCCCAGTCCCACCCCCTCCCTGCCAGTCAGCAGCCAGTCAGGACTGCGCAGGCGCGGTTTCTCCGGTGGGGTGAGAGGTCACACATCCGGGTAGGGCTGCGGTGCCACGTCTGGTTCCTGTGCCTCCACATCCGGGAGTTTGGGTGCCTGGAGCCGCTCTTGCCGGTGTGCCTTTCTATCGGAGAGAGTCGGCGTCGGCGGCCCGGGCTCACTGACTGCCTCCCGAGCCGGCACTGCCTCCCTACTAATCCCCCTCCCAGGTAAGGCCAGCCCGAGCCGGCATGTGGGCCAGGCTGTTGCTGCAGTTGCTGTGGGCCCAGCTCCTGGTGCCGCTCGTCCGCGGCTCCGAGCTTACCTTCGAGCTACCCGACAACGCCAAGCAGTGTTTCTACGAGGACATTGTGCAAGGCACCAAATGTACACTGGAGTTCCAGGTAAGGCCTCCCGGGCTGGAATCAGAGCAGGGGGATAGAGTGGAGGAAAGCGGCTATCAGATAGTGGGGGGAGGGGGAGTGTAATTTTTTAGGTGTTCTGTGAATAGTCTGATATGTTATATATCATATTATCTGGGATTACAATCCCAATTGAAGCCTTGGTATTAAATTTTTTCTTGTACACGATATTCATTGTATTTTTGACATTTGATAGGAACTGGCCTAATGCAATTGCCTGTCATTGTCTCACTGCCGTCTGAGCATGAATTTGATTCTTTGCCACCTTGGGTGACGCTTGAATTAGAGCGACCGTCTTGCAATCGCACCTACACCTACTTCCATTTTTGTAACGCTGTTCTTGTCTTATATTTGTTTGCTGTTGAATTATCATCTATGCTTTAGTTGCAGCCAAACTGGGCTATTTCTAATAAAATCATGGCCTCCCATGTTCTACTCTCTAAATATCAGGTCATCTAAAGTTGGTGTCTGAGCCCTACATACATTGACCCCTCTTTCTCCCTGCACCCCCGTTTCCCTTTTTGCTTCTTGCTCTACAATCCACTTGAGGTCTTCCACAGTTCTGTTCCCTGTGCCCTTACAAGTCTTGACACTCATCACTCTTAAGTTCACGTTGGCTCTTGGTTAAGCAATGTCTTTTTTTTTTGACACCCATTCCTTGTTTTCAGATCCCTTCATGTTCATATGAACCACCAGCATTCACTCCCTCCCATCTCTGTAGTAAGCTCCAGGTCCATAAACCTCAATATCTGTGAACCTCCAATTTGGACCTTCTGAACATCTCTTATTTTAATTGCTCCATCTTTAGTAGCTAGGCCTTCAGCTGTAAGACGCTGAGTTCTTGAATTCCACCTCTAAGCTCTTGCACCTCTCTTTCCTGCTTTAAAATGCTCTGGAAAACTAACCTGTGATCATTTGTGCTGATATCTCCTGATATCCTTCAGAATCAAATTTTGTTAAGTGTTTTGGGGCATTTTGCTATATTCACTGTACTATATATATATATATATATATATATAGAAATTGCCTTTGCTAACTACTGTTATGTGTGAGTTGGGATGTGACACTTGTTCGTCCTTGGCTCTAATAGGATGAAGATGTACAGGCAGGTAGGTCAGATTTGCATCTTAAGATGCAATTTATAGGAAAACTACATTTCTGAAATGAAATATATATTTTGCTGTTTTCTAAGAGTTATATCAGTTTAAGTAGTTTTTGATCTCCATGAGAATATAATTAGGGAAGACAAACAAAAGTTAGTCTTGTTGACAAATCTACAGAAAATACTGAAAATTGGAAATCATATCTCTATTAGAATAAGAAGAGTTTGTTTTAGGCGGAGTGCTTCTAATGAGATGTTTATCAGTATTTTCCCTTTATAATACTTCTCAGTTGACACACCCACTGCTTCTGACCTTTTTCAGTTTTTCAGCTATTTTTCATGAACCTTGTCAGTTATGTAATTTTGTGCATTTGGTATTTTATTTTGATACCAGTGGTTGTGTTGAATTGCTTTTAAAATCATATTTTGAGTTGGTGCTGATGTGATATTGTGCTAAATAGTCTAAAAGTGAAGGGACATGATTATAGCTGCATGCTAAAATTGTGTAGCGTTCAACATTTTTTCTTAGAACTAAAGATGAGAACCCAATATTATCATTATGTTGATAAATCAGGTTTTCTGAAAACTGTCAGTAAAGCATTGGATTGACCTGCAAATGAGATTTTTGTATTGCATTGTACCTGAATTAAAAGTCTTAATTATGTGTAATGAATCTATTGTTCAAATTTTCCATAATTCATAATTTTTGTGTCTAAAACTATTTGTATTTATGTATTACATTGTATTTGACATCATTATCAAAGATGAATGCAATCCCCAATGCTTTCAAGTCAGTATAATGCGTCTTGCACAATGAGTAGAATGTGGCATTCAAAGAGAACTAATCGTTCAAAGCTTCATGTTTAATTTCTTGTCACCAAGATTGAATCATTTGTCTTGAAATATATATTTTGTTTTTGTTGTTTTTTATTTCCATTCAATAGGTCCCTAACCCCTCTTTTACAAATCTGATTTAACTGAAAACCAAAATGTTGTGGGTACAGAAAATGAGTATAAAAACTGAAAATGCTACTAACATTCAGCAGGTCAAGCAGCATCTATAGAGAGAAAAGCAGAGTTAATGTTTTAGCTTCATCATAAGTATTAATGTTGTTCATCTCCCACACATGCTGATTGTCTTGCTGAACATTTCTAGAATTTTCTAATTTAATTAACAATGTATTCTGGTAGTGAAATCTGAATTGGTGAAACATCTGCTGAAAATTTTATGCATTTTTGTTTACTTTTTCTGCTTAGTAGTTTAAGACTTATCAATTTTGCACACCTAAATTGTTTAAACTCTGTGTTTAACAGGTCATTACTGGTGGTCATTATGATGTAGACTGTCGGTTGGAAGATGCTGATGGTGCAGTTTTGTACAAAGAGATGAAAAAGCAGTACGACAGTTTCACCTTCACAGCTGCTAAAAATGGAACTTACAAGTTCTGTTTCAGCAATGAATTTTCCACCTTCACACACAAAACCGTGTATTTTGATTTCCAGGTTGGGGATGACCCTCCTTTGTTTCCCAATGAAAACAGAGTCTCGGCACTGACTCAGGTACTGGAGCATAGGATTCATGAAAAATTTTAGTAGATTTCACTTCAGGTAGAATGCAGAGTGATACCTTTAAGATTTAGTGGTATATATTTGCTTTTATAAATACAATTCTTCGAAAAATAAATTTTGATATCTTGTACTACAAAACACTAGTGCAATGATTTGTCAGAGAAGGTGCATAATGTTCTTCAGAGTCTTTGTTAGTGGTATTTCTCATGCATCATTCCATAATGAGCAGTATTGATTTTGGCTTCCTGATGACCATTTAGAGATCTCGAGTAAATTTTAGTCTCCTAATGTGAGTTTGGGTTAGGTGGAAAGTTAAACTATTGAGCTGAAACAGTAACTCTGCCAGCCCAATTATAGTTTTAATAGAGACAAAACAAGGATTAGGACATCAGTCTGCTTTCTGGAAGCATGTTAGTTGTTGAAATCTTTTAGGAAGGTTGCATATCTCCATTTAAGATGTTTCTATTTAAAGCAATGTTGGCTGGATATGCAAGTAAAAGAATGCAAGAGGAACTATATCCACCATGCTAAACAGCACTGCCTGTAGGCCAAGAGAAGTAGAATGTTTTGTCCATTTCTAGCAAGTTTATCCACACATGCAATCCCCATCGGTTTTCTTACCGATAAAACGTACAAGCCATGGAGTTAAACCCCTAAGGTGCTCAATATTCTTCGTTCCCGTCTCATTAAATGTTAGGATCCTTGTGTTCTGCGTAGTTTCAAAACAAAACTGCTTCACAACATTCTGAATTAGATATTTCTCCAATGAGCATATAATCCTTTGGACTTGTTTATTTGGCAATAGTCTGAAGTCAGTGAGTTTTCAAAAATAAAGTTCTTGGGTTAAAATGTATACTTTTTTTGGCTTTTCAGCCAAATATCTTAAAAGCATTTCCCACATCATGGCTTCACATAAACAACTGCAGTGTATGCAAAAATTAGTTATTAGGCATTAAAAGTAATCTTGCAAATTAATATAGATTCTACAAACATAAAAAGTAGTAGACCTCTCCACCATTTCATAAATTCATGGCTGAGCTGACTATAACCTCAACTCCATATTCCTGCCTATCCCTAATAATTTTTTACCTCTTTATTAATCAAGAATCTACCTAGCTGTGACTTAAAAATATTCAAAGATTTTGCTCCCACTGTCTTTTAAAAAAAGAGAACTCCAAGGACTGTTCATCCTCCTGAGAGAAATTCTAATTTCCATGGTAAATGAGTGATCCTTATTTTTAAACAATGACACTTAATTCTGGATCCTCTGTCAAGAGGAAACGTCCTTTCTGTATCCATCCATGAAGTCTGTAGGGTCAAGGGGATTGGTTTTTTGTCCATAGAAGAAGCTCTTGTTGGTTGAGAGTCAGGATCACAAAGGTTTTGATCAAGCCAGTGGTACAGTGGTTAGCATTGCTGCTTCACAGCCATATGGACCTGGGTTCAATTTCTGCCTTAGGTGACTCTATGTGCAGTTTACATGTTTTCCCCATGTCTGGGTTTCCTCTGGGGGTTTCAGTTTCCTCCTACAGTCCAAAGATGTGCAGATTAGGTGGATTGATTATGTTAATTGCCCATTAGTGTCGCAAGATGTGCAGGTTAGAGGGATTAGCAGGGTAAATGTGTGGGGTTATGATGATAGGTCAGGGGGTGGGCCTATGCGTTTGCATACTCTTTTGGAAAGTGGGTGCAGACTTGATGGGCTGAATGGCCTCCTCCTCCCTCTGTAGGGGTTTGAAGCTGCCTCTTACTCTTCTAAACATTGGTGGATGTAAACTTAATGTCTCCAACCTTTTCTCATAAGACAACCCACCCTTCCAGGTAAACTTTATCTGAACTGCTTCAATGCATTTGCATCTTTTCTTAAATAAGGTGGCCAGGGAACCAGATTCAATCCCAGCTTTGGGTCACTGTCTGTGTGGAATTTGCACATTGTATGTGCGTGGGTTTCCACCAGGGGCTCTGGCTTCATCACACAGTCCAGAGGTATGCAGGTTAGGTTGACTGGTCATGCTAAATTAACCCTAGTGTTGGGGGACTAGCTAGGGTAAATGCATGGGATTACGGGGATTAGCAGGGTAAACATGAGGGATTGTGGGAATAGAGAGGAGGATTGTAGGATAGTAAGATTATGAACAGTGCAGATTCAAGTGGCCAAATGGCCTCCTGTTTGTAGGGATTGTATTCTACACAATACTCCAGATGTGATCTCACCAGTGCCCTCTATAACTGAGACATAACCTTCCTACTCTGTAATCAGTGCCCTTACAATAAACAATAGCATTCTATTAACTTCCTAGTTACTTGCTGTCTGTTTTGTGATTCATGAAATAGGACACGTGGATCTTTCTGCACCTCAGAGCTCTGTAATGAAATTGTTTCATTCATAATATTTACACTTTCCTGTTTTTTTTTAAACAGATGGAGTCAGCTTGTGTCACAATGCACGAAGCCATGAAGTCTGTGATTGATTACCAAACTCATTTCCGTTTAAGGGAAGCACAAGGTCGAAGTCGTGCTGAAGACCTCAATTCAAGGGTTGCTTTTTGGTCCATTGGAGAAGCTCTTATCTTGTTGGTAGTGAGTCTTGGCCAGGTGGTTCTCCTCAGGAGCTTCTTCTCAGACAAAAGAACCACTTCTACACGTGTTGGTTCATAACGAGTAGCCATGGCACAAGTCTAGGCAGTACATAAGTTTTCAGTTCAGTGACTTGTTTGTTTGAGGGTTAGGTGCAGGAAAGCTGTTAAGATTAAAATCTTTATTGAACTGATTTTTTCATCGCTTTGGACTATTCAGCAGATCAGATATTTAAAGATTAGGATGTTGTAGTTTCACTACAACTGGATGCCTAACAGATATATGCGTTGTGGACTCTGTCCACAAGGGGGCAAAGCCATTGGTAGTCAAGTTTATTTGGTTAAATAATCAATTCATGCATCTTTTGAAACGTAGTAATATCTTATTCCCTTTCAGCATATCACTGAAAATATGGTTCTTAGGATGTTTTGAATTCATCAAAATTAATTAAAACCTAATGAACCTCACTCTTCATTGATTTGTCTGTTAAGCATCCAGATGTTTTGAGACATTTCTTAGACAGCAGTAACCACACTGAACTGTCACTTGTGTTTTGGTTTGTGAAAGTAATGTAACAATAGAAATACCATGGCAATTCTTAAGCATTTGGTTATTTGCATTCAGAAGCAATTTTTGTACCATTTTTTTTCATTGGATGTGCAAACATGACAGTATTTCAGGACAAATCTAGTCAAGCTACATCTTGTAAATGTTTTACCTATTTTAAGGTCCCCCATAAGTTTAAAGTTTTCTAATACAGTTACGATTTCAGTGCAACTATTTTAAAAGGTTGGTACCTAGAAAAATGTGCTTTTCAAGACAAAATGTTTTATAATAAACTTTTTGATCTTTTGGTTTTGTGAAACCTTGTTTGTTTTGCGTATGTTGTTCCTTGTTTGAAATTACCAAGTGTTGAGTAAATCAAATCAGTGAAGATAAAGCAAGGAATCTGAAGTTATTGTATATGCCAAGGTGTAAATTTTTTTCTGCTTAGAAGTGTAAAGGGGATAACATTATCCATGGCATGTTTTCATATTGGCTGAGTGGAACTGATAAATGTATTTTACTTGGGGTCAAGCCTTTATAAAACTTGTTAGTTTCTTTCTTTAAAGAATGGGCAGAAATCACTTTTTAAAAAACTATAATCAGTGGATACTATAAGTAATTACTTTGCTGTTTCACAAACTCCCCAAATTTCAGTAGCAGGTCAGTGGCAAACATTTCAATTGGAAAAGAATTGGGAATCTATTTTGTTTTTGCTGATCTTTTGTGCTTAAAACTTATGGGTTTAATGCTGTCCAGCTAATAATTTTCCCCCTCAACCCCAGAAATTTCCATATATTTAACATTAATTGCCCATTTAAGTAGCCAAATGTTTGGCCTTCCACAGTTTCTTTAGTACATGGTTTGAATGATTTGTACACTAATGGACATCTGTACTGTATAAATCGTGCAAGCTGACTTCTCAACTATAAGACCTATTGTGGTAGTACGTCTTCTAGAATTACAAGCCTGATTAGTACTTCTAATAGTGTAGTCATTGTTTAAAATGTGTACTTAAGATAAGTTCTTGTTTCATTTAATTAAAAATGTTCACATTGCACTGTAAATTCTGAAACAATGAGTGCTTAATTTTATTTTGTATGAATGCAAACCCAGAATTTGTTACAAATGCATAAATTATTGAAATACAAGAAGTATTGATAAATATTGTGCATTGTGTTTATATCATGTCTTGTAGCTTAAACCACTAACTAACAGATCCGATTCTTGTTCCGTTTTCAGGCATTGAAATGTAAACCTGCTTTGGTGAGGTGATCAGGAAATGTAAAATACAAGGTCTGTGAAATTGGACAATAAAAAATGATAAAATTGTGCTTCTGATATCAGTTCTGTAAAGTCTTGTATATACGTAGAGGTAACAAATTTTATTGTAGGCTTTGTATGTATCAGCAATAAGAAATAACAGCTCAGGGTAAGTGCTTATGTGAGTAAAAAGAAATGCTGCAACAAACTTGGATTTATATAGTGCCTTTGTAAAACTTCAGAGGAGTGTTGCCAAATAAAATTTTATACCAAGCCCCACAAAAGATACTACGGCAGATGACTGTAAGCTTGGATGAAGTAGATTTTCAGAGACCTCTTAAAGGATGTAGGGGGTGGAATTATGAGAAGGTAATTCATGAGCTTCAAACCTTGGCAACTGAAATCAAGGTTGCTCATGATGGAGTGATTTAATGATGGGTTGCTCAGAATTGAAGTGCAGATATCAGAGCATCGCAAGCTCAAGATTACAAAGATAGGGAAGGATGAGGCCATTGATTAGGATGAGAATTTTAAATTGAATCACTGAGCAGTATATAGACAGGGGCGGAAGGTCAACAGGACTGCTACATGTTAGCATCCAAGCAGTAATGTTTTGGAAGAGCTCAAGTTATGGAGCAAGGAAGATGGGAGGCCACCCCTGACAACATTGGAATTGAGATAAACACATGGGTGAGGATTTCAGGAGCAAATGAGCTCAGGTGGAGGCAAAGTCACATGATGTCAGAAGGATAAAAGTAAGGAGTCTTCTGTTTATACACAAATTTAGAGTAATTGTGTTGGATAACAGACTTGTTTATTCAAAGTTATATTGTACTTGGACAATCCTACAATTGCATTAATACAGTCCATACCCCAACTCGCGGTCTTCCCACAGGCCAGGGAGAATAAACAATCCTACAAAATGCATGCAATGCTTTCAACATTAAAGTAACTTTAGTTATAGTGCATGCGGATTGATACACTGAACTATTCTCCTTAACAGATGTTTTACAGATACTGCACTTATTTTCAATGATCAGTTAGCAAAAAATCAAAATATACCTCTACAATTTTCTATCAGCAACATTTTGAATAAAGATAATATTTCATGTACTCAAATGTGGTATTGAAACACGTTTGCTTAAACTAGTAAAGAGAAACAAATTTACAGTTTGATTTTTGGTCTTGTTGATTCTGTATTCATATCATAATGATAACAATGATCATTCTCAGTCTGTCAAATCGGTGTTTATTATTGCCTTTATTTGTGTGGATTAAACATTAGCGTCAATCTAGATATTGTACAGTAAGAGGTTTTGCTTTTCTAAGTTCTATTTATCATTAAAATTATTTTAAATTCTGTCTATACTTGAATGAAGTACATTGCTATTACTGAAAATGTAATCAATTGTATATATGGATAGTTCCTTTTTAATAAAGGAAAATCTTTTAAATTGAACACATTTTGATGTGGCAGAGCACAGATTAATTGCAGTTAAACACAGTTTGTGTGCCAGCATGACGTGTATTTCTGTTTGAAAATTGCTTAGTTCTTCTGTATTCAATGCAAATCTGGCAGATTGTGGAAGTAGGTTTGCTTCTTCAACTTCTGAAATTAGATCAGATTTGAAAGGAAATAAAATACTTGTCTGTTATTAGCCAACTTTACCTTGTGCCCACACAGGAAACGTAAACATTTCAAACAGCCAATGCATAAAATATTCAATATGCAAAAGTCAATTGAATCTAAAACATTGGAATACAGTTTCTGAATTAATGTTTAATACTTTGGATTAGATTTTAACCTGGCATTTTCAGTAAGACAGAAACTTAACTTCAGTGTTATTGTGAATTGTCATTTAAACATTGCTACCATTCGCTGGATGCAACTTACTCCAGAGAACAATACCAGATGCTTTCAAAAGCAGGTGATGGGAGGGGTTTTCTTACTATGTGGCTGCTCAAGAGCTTCTGCGCAGAAGTCACCTGGGATCAGATCTATTTGTCTGTCAATACTGAAGAATTGTGTGGAAAGCGCAGAAAGTCTGCAGAGAGATCTGGATAGGCTGAGAGGGCAAAGACTTGGCAGATGGAGTATAACGTTAGCAAATCTGAGGTTATCCACTTTGGTAGAAATAATAGTAGGAGGGATTGTTATTTAAAGGGTGAAAAGCTGCAGCATGCTACAGTGCAGAGGGACCTGGGGTTCCTTGTGTACGAATCGCAAAACCCAGTCTGCAGGTGTAGCAAGCGATCAAGAGGGCGACTGGAATGTTGGCCTTTATAGCGAGGGGAATAGAATATAAAAGCAAGGAGGTCTTGCTGCAACTGTACAGGACACTGGTGAGGCCGCAGCTGGAGATTTTGTGCAGTTTTGGTCCTTGTATTTGTGAAAGGATATAATGGCCTTTGACAGTACAGAGAAGGTTCACCAGGCTGATACCAGAGATGAGGGGGTTAGCTTATGAAGAGAGATTGAATAGACTGGGTCAGTACTCGTTAGAGTTTAGAACATTACAGCGCAGAACAGGCCCTTCGGCCTTTGTTGCGCTGACCAATTAAGAAAAAGCAATGACCCTCTAACCTAAACCATTCCCTTTTCATCCATAAACTTATCCACTAACCTCTTAAATGCCACCAAACTTGGCGCATCTACAACTGCAGCAGGCAGGGCATTCCATACCCTTAATACCCTCTGGGTAAAGAACCTACCTCTGACATCCGTCCTATAACCACCACCCCTACCAATAAAAGGCAAGAAGGCTGAAGGGGATCTTTATTGAGACTTTATTGAGATAATGAATGGGCTAGATAGGGTAGAGGTAGAAAGATTCTTCCTGCTTAGAAAGGATAGCAGAACTAAAAGGCACAACCTCAAAATAAGCGGGGGCGGGGTGCAGTTTAGGTCGGAGTTGTGGAGGAACTTTTTCACTCGGTGGTGAATTTCTGGAATTCTCTGCCTGTTGAAGTGGTGAAGACTACCTTGTTGAATATATTTATGTCACAGATAGATTTCTAATAGACAAAAAAATTAAGGGTTATGGGGAGAAAGCAGGAAAGTGGAATCGATTCACTTCAGATCAGCCATGATCTTATTGAATGGTGGGGCAGGCTCAAAGGGCTAGATGGCAGACTCCTCCTATTTCTTATGTTCTTGTTAAGATATGGTATCTAAAATAAGTATATACTTACAAAGTAAGTTGGATGACCTGAATCAATCAATGGCACTCAAACATACAAATTAATATCACATCTAATACACTTAGATCGTAGTTCCACTTTTGTTTGAGGTGAGTCTGTTGTATTTCATCTGGTACTGACTTTGTTTACATTTCAGGATGGTATTGCAAAGGGAAACTACTGCAAATACATCATGTTTGCTTAAAGCAAGTAACAAGCTATGGTTCTTCAATATGGCTTTAAAGGGCTACAGCTGCTCTACTTTTAGGTTTGGGGTCGTGAGACTTAGGTATTTGCAAAAAAATGAAAAATTAATAAAATCTTTGCACTGAAAATGTTTAGAATTTTCTGCCACAAACCACTGTTGAAATAATACAGAAATTCTTTCAAAAGGGTATTTATTACATGAAGACTGAGGACTGGGAATTGGCTTATGAAAACCAGGAGCAAAGTGGTCAGGATACTTTAGCCTTCATCCCAACTAGAGTATAAATGAGCTCCTCTAGCTGCAGCCAAACCATAAGCACTGTTACAGATCAGCTAGTAGAAATTAAATGGCGTAAGGAATTCAGTTATGTAGGGGATGTTTCTAGAACAAAAAATAATTTTACCTGAACAATTATATCAACACATCATGACAAGTTTAAAGGGCATTCATAATGGCCCAATGCTTCATTTAACTACAGGCAAAATTGTCTGTCATCTAAAGAATTTGATTCTGTAGTCAGCATCTATTACTACAGGAGACAAGATGTTGAGCTAACTGTTACGTGACAGTATTCTATAAACATGGACAGGGATCGCAGGTAGAGGTGGGAACAGCGGGGTGGTGGCGCGGGCTCGTTGGGCTGAAGGGCCTGTTTCCCATGCTATTTTGTTCTTTTTTCTTAGTATTTAACAGGTTCACGCTAAGAAGAAGAAGAAAACAGTAGGATTACATAAAACATACAGAATTAAATAAAGTGCTTATATTGAGAATAGGAAATAGTTAAATTGTAGAAATAATATTAAAAAAAACTTGCATTTAACACCTTTCATAATCACAGTTGAACTACCAATACTACTGTAATGTAGTAAATGCATTAGCCAGTTGTTACATTGCAAGCTGTTGTAAACAACAGTTAGAATGAAGTGTTAGCTGACATGCATTAATATAAAGCAATGTTAGTTGCTTTATATTAATGCATGTCAGCTAACACTTCATTCTAATTGTTAGTTTTGGATAAGAAAGATGTGTGTGTGTATATATATATATATATTATATATAATCTTTATCAGATGATATATCATCTGTAGACTCATGATATATATCTGAGTATACAGATGATAGAAAATTTTATATAGTAGACACATGGGAATGAATACATTACTTGGATGTTCCCTTCCAAGCCACCCAATACCCTAACGTGAAAATATATCGTGGTACTTTCATTATCATTGAATCAAAATGCTGGAACTCCAAAGTAGCACTGTGGTTGTACTTACAACACATGGACTACAGTAGTTCAAGAAGGCAATTTGTCATAAGAGTAATTAGAAGCACACAATCAATGCTGACTCAGCCAGTAATGCCACATCCCAAGGATGAATAAAAGAACCCTTTATTCTAAACTGTTGTCAAAAGCTTTATCAAATCATCACACATTAGAACCGATGTTAGAATTAATAGTTTTATCACTGGATCTTTTTTAAATGTGAAATTTTGATGCAAATCCTATGTATGAACATGAATGGAAGACTCAACTGTGGCAAGGTCGGCTGGAAGGTAGCAGATTGGTTAATTGTCCACTACACCATGTCTGGCAAAAATTAACAGACATAATGGCTTAATACCTGTGACGATTCTGGAGGTTTCTTCAGTTGAATAAATGAACTTTATTTACAAAGTTGCTTCATCAGTTGCATGCTTCAAGCTATTTCATAGTACACCCTTACTATCTCAAAATTCCTTCCTTTAGAGAGATTCCCTATGCTAGGCATATTGCTGTTCAAACCTTATGACATTACTCAGTGGGTCTTAAAGTGGCACATGCCATAAAATTCTAAAGTATTGGAATTGTCCATCATTCTTTGAAAAAGTGGCAAAGATTTTTAACAGTCTAGTTTAAAATATCAAGTGAAAGATGCAGCAATGTATTTGCATGTTAACTGGATTTAACATGTTCAGATTATAAGGCAAAGTTGAATCTCAAACGTTTGACTCTGAAACCAAAGTAGTACTGCTATGGAGCCAAGGTCGCACAGTAGGAAGTCTGACAACACCAGGTGTCCTCATTCATCTGACGAAGAGGTCGAAACACCTCGAAAGCTTGTGAGTTTACTATCAAATAAATCGGTTGGACTTAAACCTGGTTATCAGATTTCCTACTGTGGTTACTCCAGTCCAACACTGGCATCTCTACATCATGGCCAAGGTGGCACTCCAGACAATTCAGCTGTCTGGTCAAATAATATATGTCCAGAAAAGATTTATTATTATTACATGCCCATTCAAAAGTCTGACAGCAACAGGGAAGAACCTGTTCTTGAGTTGTTTGGTATATAACCCCAGACTTCTGCATCTTTTTCCCTGAAGGACTTGGCCAGAGCAGGAGTCATACTAAGCTGTGATACAACCAGAAAGAATGCTTTCTTTGGTACATCTGTAAAATTTGGTGACAGTTGTAGCTGATATGCCAAATTTCTCCAGTCTTCTAAGAAAGTAGAGGTGTTGATGGCCTTTCTTAACTACAGTATTGGCATGGGGGTAACTAGGACAGGTTGGTGATCTGGACACCTATAAACTTGAAGTTCTCAACTCTTTCCCTGTTGATGTAGCTAGGAGCATGTTCTCCTTTGCACTTCCTGAATCTTCATTTTGTTGACAGAGAGAGAGATTACATCTTGACTTAAAAATAACATGAGTAGATTATTTGGCTCAAACAGATTGCAGTGATCATTTACTTCAATGCCCTTTCCCTCCACTAAATAAGAGATACATAACTAGTATTTTATTGTGGGATTACACTACAGCAGTCAGACTGTGCCCAAGACGTGCATCTGATGTACAATATTAGTGTTCCTTAAGGCTTCACTAAAATGAAATTTTGCGACATATTTTGCAGTTGACTGAAGGATGGTTTTGATTTAAATGTGATATTTGCAGAAATAGGACTTTTTAATTTATCTAAATGTAATTATTAACAGGGTTGTCTAACATTTCCAGAAGTATATTGGAGTACTTAACAGTTTGTTTTCACTTGTTTTCAATGGAAATTGATTGATGTTGCTATCTCACGACCTCGCATGGGCGAAGCTCGTAAAATCCCACCTGAGATCAATGGAGAATTCTGTTATGTGATCCTTGCCATTCTGATTCCAGAGAAGGTGAAGGTGGTATAATTCCAGCATATATGAATTATGCCCAGTGCAGCTTTGGTACAGAAAATGAATAACTGCCAGAGACAGGGTGTAAAACCAATTGTCCCTTTTGTTGTAAAAAAAAATTAAGTTACTGGAACAAAATGTTGCACCCACATCCAAAACCTCAAAAAACAGGAATATATATAGTTGAATCTATATGTTATCTGGGAGAAAGGAATCCATTGATATAACACTTCAAAATAATAACTTCTAGTTGCTACATTCCTACATGAGCTCTCTAACAATACAGAATACAACTCTTCATCTCCTTTCCCAATCTTAAATGTTGCATAAACAGGCTTAAAAAAAAAGTTATTTCCAATTTACATGGAACTGGAAACGAGAATCTAAGTTTTCAACATCCTTCTAAAAATTAATTATATAGGTTTAGCTGAATATAATGTGCATGTAAAGTTTATCTTAAAACTAATATGTTGCTGTAAAGATTTTTGTAATTTCAATGTTTGAAACTGATTTAAGCTATGTAATGAATGGAACATATCGATATGGGAATGGCTATTCTGAATGATGCCACTATATGTTGCAAAAACACTGATCAAACACATCTGGTATTTTTAAATGTGACATTTAAAAACAAACAAAATATTAAAAATATCAAACATGTTTGATCAGTGTTTGCTCAGCTACTGTTACTAATGTTGTATCTTTGAAATGTATTCTTTGCTGGCTGGGATTAGAAAGTTTTCTTAATCATTAAAACTGATTCTTAATAAAACATTGTAATATTATATAGTAGAGTTATTATCACAGCCATTCGGAAACTACAATACATTTTGTTATGATGCTTATGGAGATCAATAACTTAGAAAATGGATTTCCCTAATGACTAACAAAAATAACTGAAGGACAAGATTTCACATTTTAAGGATTGTTACTGTAACAAACAAACTAAAATCAGCATGAAATATTACTTAGAAGTCAACCAACATTGAATTAAAAAAAAAGGTAGTTTCACATTAGCAAATTAATGCACATGAAACATGTCTTACCACTGCTTTCGCTGTGCACTATACTTCTGGCAGATGTATAATGTTACAGGATCAAGTCTCAAGTTCCTCCCAATTTTCCAGATGCTCAGTGTCCTGGTCAATCTGTAGGGTTCATAACAATACACAATATTTTAGAAGACAGCCAGAATGACAAAGGAAGAGGGTTAGCCATAATAATAAAGAATGATAAAAATGATAAAAAGAAATGTACTGGTCTCAAAAGATCATGAAGTAGAGAATAACAAGAGGCAGTAAACACTGGTAGGAATAGTTTACAGGCTCCCAAACAGGTGTTATATTGTGCGGCAGAAATTATTGGAGCTTGTAACAAAGGAATTGTAATAATTGTGGAGAATTTTAATCTTCATACAGATTAGGACAATCAAATTGGCAGGAGTGATCTAGAAGATGAGTTTGTAGAATATTTTCATGAGTTTCTTGGAGCAATATAGAACATAAAACATAGAACATTACAGCACAGAACAGGCCCTTCGGCCTTCGATGTTGCGCCGACCAATATAAAAAGCAATGCCCCTCCAAACTAAACCATTCCCTTCTCTTCCATATACTTATCAACTAACCTCTTAAACGCCACCAAACTTGGCGCATCTACAACCGCTGCAGGCAGGGCATTCCACTCCCGAACCACCCTTTGGGTAAAGAACCTGCCTCTGATATCCGTCCTATAACTATCACCCCTTAATTTAAAGCTGTGTCCCCTCGTGCTAGCTTTTTCCATCCTAGGAAAAAGGCTATGTTGTGGAATCACCAGAGATAAAGCTATCTTGAATTGTGTATTTCAAATGGGTAAATTAGTAATGTCATAGAACATAGAACATAGAACATTACAGCACAGAACAGGCCCTTCGGCCCTCGATGTTGCGCCGACCAATATAAAAAGCAATGCCCCTCCAAACTAAACCATTCCCTTCTCTTCCATATACTTATCAACTAACCTCTTAAACGCTACCAAACTTGGCGCATCTACAACTGCTGCAGGCAGGGCATTCCACTCCCGAACCACCCTTTGGGTAAAGAACCTACCTCTGATATCCGTCCTATAACTATCACCCCTTAATTTAAAGCTGTGTCCCCTCGTGCTAGCTTTCTCCATCCTAGGAAAAAGGCTATCACTTATGATCTTAGGCTTTAGGCTTTACTATGGCCTATCACTTAGCCTAACACTTAGGCTTTACTATGATCTTTTATCATAGTAAAAGATGCACTGGAAAATAGTGATCATAATACCACTCAATTCCATGTTAAGTTTGAAAGTGACATATTTCAATTACAAACAAGAATCCTAAATTTAAACACAGCTAATTACATGGGCTTGAGGAGAGAACTGGCAAAGGTCAATTGGGTAAAAAAGACTGAAAGGTATGGAGGTAAATTAAATGGGAAACATTTGAACATTAAACTGTTAATGTTAAGCAAAAATACATTATATTGAAAAACAAAAACTCAACAGGAAAGAATCATGTTGAGACATTGGGGAATTGATAAAATTTATTTTCAATCACTGTACATTATTTTTGGATATAATTTATGTTATCAACAGAACATGCTAAAGAGATTACTAACTTTTAAAAATGTTTGATTGAAAACTCCACAGACATAAAACATTGCAGATATTATTAGTCATCGGATATACTTTCATTATAATTAGATAATCTCCAGACAATGCCTCCAAGTAATTCATAGCCACACAAAGAAATGTAGTGCTGGATTATTGAATGTTGCAGTGTTGTTGTATTACAGTTATAGTTGAGGCTGCAAACTGATTGATAAACTATAAACAGTATTCTTGCATCCAACTCATTCTCTGAAACAACATATTTGATCACTGGGATTTACAGATGTTAGTTAATGGGATTTAAAATTATAATACAATTTCAGAGTTTGGAAACAGCCACATCTGAGTTACTGGCTGGTATTCTATGACCTCGCTCAGGCAAGGTTCAAAGCCCCGCCTGAGACCAATGGAGAATTCTGTTCTGCGAGCCTCGTCCACACCAATTCCAAGGTAGAGATGCCAGTAAAATTCTGGCTACTGTACCTTCACTATTTTCAGCAGATAGTGGTGTAAGCTTAATATTTTTGAAGAATTAAAACTAGATGATGGGCCAAGGCCCATAATGCAAATCACTGCTGTAGTTAGATTATTATGTTATACAAGGGTGTCTGTTATTGCAAAGATTAGTATGAGACTGGGAAACAGTACTAGTCACAGTGTAATATAAAGAGGCACGACCTGAAAGTTGGGTAAAAGTGGCTTGGACAGAAACCTGTGTAGAAGCAAGCATAGAGTTCGCTCATAGCTTAGGCTATACCATCTATACAAATACATAGGATGTGGTGTATATAAACACTGAAAGGTCAGAGCCTTTTTGAGATCTACTGAGCATATAAGATGGTGGTAGCTAATGCAAAAGTCCGGAACCTTGGACAAACTGGAGCAGAAGTTCAAATGTTGGAAAATTAAAGGCATAGTGGTCTGACCTGACTAAAAGCACCTGTAGTGAAGACACAGAGGGAAATATTCTGAAAGGAGTTTCACTGGAGATTTTTCTTTTGCTTTTAATTCTGCAATGTGCCACTGATGACTCCACAAGATCTCATGAGGGTCCACTGTGAATGTCAACAGATTGCAGAGTCAAAGGAATTATCAGGAACAGCAAAGAATTCAGTTATAACCCAGGTTTCAGTGCTATACCAAAGTCAGAGCAGTCCATTTCTAAAATCATTGTGGCCAGCCTGGCATCAGAACTTTAACCAAAGCCAGGAATAGATTGCAAGGTGACCAAAACTCCTTCTAAAGCAAAGGAAATGACCTAAATCATTGACTTTACAAAACAATTCAAAAAGCTAAATGCCAAAGAGGTTGGGACTGCCATTGCCACAGAAGCCCATTAAAATGTGGCAAGAATGGGAAAACTCAGTGAAAAAATCCATGTTTAATCTTGCATGTATTTAAAGCTGTACTCAACTTTTAAGCAACCAAGGACAACAAATTAACATTATCAGACCAATTCTGTTTGATTCGAGGGCTAGATCAATCATAAAATTGGGGACTTAGTCTGAAATAATCTTATGATACATGATAGATTCCAAATTAGATAAAAGAAGTACTTTAATCAGTAGGTCCAATAGCTGAAGATATTGTTGAGGCAATGATAAATGAATCCTCAGCTAAATTTGATGAAATAGTCAATAAATATTTTAATTTAAAAAGCAACAACATTTTAGAGACAGCAAAATTCAACAAATACAAAAACCGAATACCTCGCTACAGATTGACAGAGGACTATGATTCTGGGATTCTCCCAGCTGTTTGCACTGCTTGAGTAGCACTGCAGGCCTAGAGACATCAGTTGCAACCATTTTGTAGGATTCTTGCTGGGTGCGTAGGCATGCGCGCAACTCCTTTGTGGAGCTTTAAAGCATAAACAGCTGATTATCATGTTGAAATGACATTTCAGTATGATTAGAGGGCCTGGGACAGTGTTTTCCAGGCCTGCTAGCATCTCTTCCCCTGCCAGCGGTATTTTTGACTGCTCCCCATTAATGGGAAAAAAGCACCCTGATCATGCTGGTTGGAATAGAGGCCATTGAGCTCCCCCTCCCCTGGGGAGTTGGGGGTAAAGAAGGTTGTCCCTAGGCAGTTCCAGCCTGGCAGTGTCAGACTGACACTCTGGCATTGCTCAAGGGGAAAACTGGCACTGTCCATTGCGCACTTTGGTTCTGTCTTCTGGGTACTAAGGCACTCCTTAGGCAGTGCCAAAGGAGCAGAGCAAGAGTGTTAGGGCCTACTGGGGATGGGGCCTATCTGGTTGTGATCAGTGGGGAAGCCCACTGCCACTCTGCAAGAGGATCTGTTGGGGGGGGGAAAAGAATGAGGGCTATCAGGGCTGGCCATCAGAGTGGGGGGAATCAGAGCTGCTGGAGGGGAGGGGTGAGGGGAACAAAGGGGCTGGTGCAGGGAAGGCTGGGAAGCTAGTAATCTGGGAGGGGGGTCGATAGGTCAGTGATCAGGAGGGTTGCAATGTGGGACCACTGCACATGTGCCAATCTCACCTGTGACAGATGAGCGCATGCGCATGGCCCTTTCAGCATTATGCTGCCAGTCTCTCAAGCAGGAATAGGCCCTGCCCCAGCTTACGAGTGAACGAATCCCTCTGAGACACAGTGCAGTTTTAGAGTGTCAGAGAATTGGTCTGTAATTATGTTAATAAAACCAGCAGGAAATACTCCTGTTTTCCTGCATGTTAGGAACTTTTTGAGAGCATCCCAATCCTTAAGTCAGAACTCATAAGGGAAGAATTGTTGTTGACGTGGCTGACAATGCCCTTTCAGACATATTACAGACTCAGTAAGATCTGACTTCAGAAAAGGCCATCCAAATAGCCAGTCTGAAACTTGCCAGCAACTCTAATCTATTTTATGTGAATAATCATATTATTTGAATAGTCTTGAATAGTCATATTACAGATCAATTATAACTTTCCAGCTAATGAAACAACAAAGGTCCAGGGAGACAGTAGAAAGGGAGTATCCAAACACATCACAAGAAGTTGGGAGACTTTTTTTTAATTCTTTGGATGTGGCCAGCATTTGTTGTGTATCCATAATTGCACTTGAGAAGGTGATGGTGTACAGTCTTCGTGAACTGCTACAGTCCATGTGGTGTAGGTACACCCATAGTGATATTAGTGAGGGTATTCCTGAATTTTGACCCAGCAACAATGAAGACAGGATGATGTGCTGCTTGGAAGGGAACATCTAGGTGCTGGGATTCGCATCCATCTGCTGTCCTTGTACTTCTAGGTGATATTGATCATGGGTTTGGAAGGTGCTGTCTAAGGAGGCTTGGTGTGCATCTTGCAGATGGTACACACTGCTGCCACTATACATCAGTAGTGGAGGGAGTGCATGTGTGTAAATGGAATGTTAATCAGGTAGGCTGCTTTGTCCTGATTGGTAGCCAGTTTCTTGAGTGTTTTTGGAGCTGCACAAATCCAGGCAAGTGGAGACTATTCCATCACACTCCTGCCTGGCAGATGATGGATAGACTTTGAATAGTCAGGAGGTGAGTTACTTGCCACAGGATTCCGAGCTTTAGATCTTTTCTTGTAGCCACACTATATAATGGCTGGTCCAGTTAAGTTTCTGGTCAATGCAAACCCAAGAATATTGAGAGTGGAGGATTCAGAGATGGTAATGCCATTGAATGTCAAGGGGTGATGGTTAGATTCTCTCTTGTTGGAGATGATCATTGTCTGGCTTTGTGTGACACAAATGTTACTTCCCATTTGTCAGTCCAAGCTTGGATATTTGACATGGATTTCTTTAATATCTGAGAGTCACAAATGGTGTTAAACATAGTGTATCATCAATGAACATCCTCACTTCTGACCTTACAATGGGAGAAAGGCATTTAAGAAGAGCTGAAGATAGTTAAGCCTAGGACACTACCCAGAGGAACTCCTGCAATAATGTCTTGGGACTGTCAGTGTGTGGAGCTAACCAATCCCACAGGCAAGAACAATACTCATAATTTCAGTGCAGTATTTCAACTGTAATCATTTGGGACACTTTGGAAAGCTATGTAAAGTTAAGACACCCAGACCGGGTGGATGATCCCAAGACAAGTCATGAGGTTGAGGTACTGCACCAGGAAAAGATCCTACTGTGCTTCGTAGTTAAATCAAGGATTCTAGATTTGCATTTTGAATGTGGACATCTGAGTAAATGGTCAAATCACCAACTTCAAAGGAACCATGACAGATGACACAAAAAACTTAATGCCATCCAACAATAAAGCTGTATGGTGTAAGCAGCGTCACGATCCCACTTAAAGGTATAATGCAAGGCAGTGCTCGAATACAAAGATGAATGAATACAGGATATATTACTTTTAATCCACAATCAAAAATTTTCCCTTTAAAGCAGAAAAAACTATGTTGACCTCAATATCCTTCTGAAAATTAAGAAGTCAATTAGGAATTGGCTGGTTTCAAATTTTAAAAAAAGAGTTTCCCAAATGGGGTGACTGTATACAATATTACGTTAGGGAGGATGCCAAGATCATTTGCCTGTTAACACTAGGAAAAATTCTGCACTTGACTCCCATTGCTGCTAAAGAAACTAATTCCAGGATTGGTAGTCAGGGCTGAGAACAGACCTACAAGTAGCAGCAAGCATCCATCTACAATAAAAGTTAGTGCGCTGGAAACCTGCCACCAATATATAAAAAAGACAGGTCTCATTTAGGGACTTTGAAAGAGAGGGTGTCAAGTAGCACACTTGCAAATTTGTTATGTAATGACTTGGGGGCTGGTATGGTGTAAGGGTACCTGGCAAAGCAAAGGTTAATGTGGGACTGGGAAACAGTAACAACCAGAACGTAATGTAAAAAGACACATAACTTGAGATTAGGATCAGTTGTGGACTGGATTGTGGAAGAAAGCATGGATAGCTCATAGCTTGGGCTATATTCTGTATGTAATATAAACACACATTGTTATATGTTATCCACAAATAGTTAATATTAAACCACAAAAAACGCAGCACTTCTCATGAAACTTACTCAACAACTCAATAACATTGGTAAGTGTGAAGTTATCCAGTTTGGAAGGACCAATAGTAAAATGGACTATTATTGAAACTGTGAAAAATTACAACATGCTACTGTGCAGAAGGACTTGGGAGTACTTGTGCGTGAATCACAAAAACTCAATTTGCAGGTGCAGCAGGTAATCAAGAAGGCAAATGGAATATTGGCCTTTATCGCGAGAAGATTGGCGTATAAAAGCAGGGAGGTCTTGCTGCAATTGTACAAGGTACTGGTGAGGCCGCACCTAGCGTACTGTGTACAATTTTGGTTCTCTTATTTAAGAAAGGATACATTAACTTTGAATGGGGTGCAGAGAGGATTCACCAGGTTGATTCCAGAGATGAGGGGTTAACTTATGAAGAGGGATTGAGTAGACTGGGACTGTACTCATTGGAATATAGAAGGTTGAGGAGAGATCTTAAAGAGACATACAAGATAATGAAGGGGCTAGACAGGATAGAGGCAGCGAGTTTATTTCCACTTAGAATGGAAACAAGAATTAGGGGCACAGTCTCAAAATATGGGGAAGTCAATTTAGAACACAGTTGAGGAAGAACTTCTTCTCCCAGAGGGTAGTAAATCTTTGGAATTTTCTGCCCATTGAAGTAGTAAAGGCTACCTTGTTAAATGTGTTTAAGTCACAAATAGATAGATTTTTAACCAATAAGGGAATTAAGGGAGCAGGTGGGTAAGAGGAACTGAACCACTATCAGATCAGCCATGAACTTATTGAATGGCAGAGCAGGCTCAAGGGACTAGATGGCCTACTCCGGCTTCTATTTCTTATATTCTTAATAAACACACCATACTTCTTCCAATAAGTTTAATCTGTTTATTAGGTAATGGTTTAAGTACTTGTATATCTTTTTTTATTTACTAAACTTATTTTTTAGTAAAAGTGAGTTTAGATCATTTTGTGGTGAGGAATGCTAACAGCAACAATGAAACAGAAGGATCGTGCTCCCATAGAGATTCCCCCTGTCTGAAATTCGGCTCAAAAATTGTTCTTGCAAAGTTGTGAAAAGACTTTCATTGTATGTCTAACTCAAGTTATTTCTGACCAAGAAGGGTTTGATATTGATATCTGTTGCCTGGCAGATCCTTACTATATCATTTAAATTCATGAGCAAGATTTTTAAAAAGTTACAAAAACTGCTTAACATTTTAAGATATTTATTTTATCATTCTCTCCTTCGCACACGTTCTATTTTTAGAAAGTGACATTTTGTTAATGTACCAAGAGAGAAGGTAGCAAAACATTCTTAAATACAGATTCATTCTGTGTTTCCTTCAAATTTACTTGTGGTAGTTTTGTTCCTTTGAGTATGAATCATAGGCAATACACTTCAAATTCAGAAACAAAGCACCAACCTGCTTCAAATTCAATGGGAACATTACCATGACAGTTTGACCAAACAGGCCATCTAAAATGGTGATTTGTAAAGCACTTTGGGACAATTGGGCAAAAACTAAAATGACAAGCTGCAGCCTAAAAGACAGACAAACAGGCTGCAACCCAGATGAATGAATACACAGGATATGGGTCATCTCCAGGACAAAAGAGACTTTTGGGTTAAACTGGATTGTTTCCCAGACGTAAGGGCATCGTACCCCTCCTTATTTGGGAGGGAGGTGTGAACTTTAAATGCCCCCAGCATCTGCAGACATGGTCATTGGTGACACACCCAATTGGACTTCATTGATCTGGGTGATCAAGTCCTGACTGATTGATTGGTAAACATTAAAAGGAATGCGAAACCCAACAGGATATAAAGGGTGCTGCACAACCAAGAATCTCTCTCTCTCTGACCCCACAAATGAGCTATACCGGTGACCATCGCCAGTGACAACCAGCACAAGGAAAGCCACCACACACAAGAAGGAAGGACGACCAGAGCCAGAGTGCTAGACCAGACCAAAGGACCACATTACCAAGACCAGTGCACAGATAAAGGCCAATATTGGCTTGGGTACTTGCCAGTTACGCAAAGTTAAGGCAAGGTCTTGTATTGGACTTGAACTCTTGTATTTTCAATAAAGGCAACTTATTGTTGTTTGGGTGGGTGATTATTGATTGTGTATTTTAAATAAATATTGATAGAACTAACTAGACATCTACTCGCAGTTAGTTGTCCACCATATAAGGGGTAAAACAGACTGTGCGGCAGGCACAACAACAGAGACACTCTGAAATAACCTCATTAGATTTCACACATAAGATTAATAGGTTGCAACAATTCATCAAACAATTTTTGGGTTTGGTTCCCTCATTCTTGAAGATACTTGAACTGTTTTTAACTCCTAGTGGCAAATAGATGGGTGATAGGACGAGTGTATATTGCATGATTCTATTGCTGCCTGAAAATTATAATCAAAGCCCAATTTATGTCGCAAGACTCTGATTTATAATTTAATTAAGGTAAAAGTAGAGAAAAACTCAGGTAAAAATAGAGGAAAATAATAATAGCGATCAGAGTAGGAATGGAGTGGTAAGTGCAGAGCTCTGATTTCAAAGCCACTTCCCACTCAAAGACCAAAATTAAAACTAAGCTAATTGAGTCATGCTGGGTATTATTCCAACTACATTAGCAGCTCTGCAGTATCTCGCCTAAGTGTCCACTATTTAACAGTAAGTCTGCATATCAAATACTGGAGAGCTAGCTATTTGCAATAATGGAAATATCTAAACAAAATCCAATCTTGTAACAGTTCTGCACATATATTTAGTAATACGCTACCATGCATGGCTCTAAGAGCTTAAGTAGTTTGTAACTATCTGCAGAACTAAGAGTGAAGAATTCTCAAAATCTGTCATCTAATATTTCAAATAGCTTATCAAACTATAAAGTGATAGATGCACAAGTGCAGTAAAAAGATGTGACATAGGTGAAAAGATCATTTAAAATGAAAGCATTCAACAAGCTGAAGATTAATTGCATAAGATGCCTGATACCACAGTAATAAAGTTTTATTTTTCCCTCAAACAATATAAACCAAAATAGACAAATGAACAGAACTACACTATATTTGTGGTGGAAAAATGTTTTTAATGCATATTTTGCAACATGACTCTCTTTTTTGACTATGTTAATATCAGATCATTTCCCTGCACTCTCCAGTTTTTATTTTTGAGGATTTATGAAGTTACAAACATTACATATGGGTCCAACTGTAGATGGTGGATGTTGAATGCTAATAGGTCGGCCACTATTATACACTTCATCTGATTTTCATTTTGTTTGTCTTCAATGAAAAGTAAAATCAGGAAGGTTAGTGGATGATCCATTACCACTCATTTTCTTCCAGCACCAAAATCTTGATCAGCCCCATTATTATTACATGGCTAACTGGTATTCTTTAGATCTGGGAAGTAAGAGAAGTGTTTATTAAAAATTCTTTACTTATTTTAAGGGCTCTTTGGGTATCTGGAAATGCCTTATTAAGATGCAGATTGCTGGTATGCATCTGGAGACACTCCCATGCTGAGTTCAGTAATTACCAAATGCAGATAATCTTGCATAATCCTGGTGGCATTGATAAGGCACCATGGTGTGAAATGAGAACAGTAGTCTTATTCAGGATCATCTGGCTAGAGAATAATTGGATTTTGGAAGTCTGTGCATTGATGGTTAAATGCTTAGCAGCAATCAGTGGTGCTCACACATATAAGTGGTGTTTGAGTGGGCACAGTTATGTGATTAGGTGGACTCCAGGCATGTCAACTGAGTTGTAATGGAACGGTCTCAGCTGCAGTGGGGTAATGATCTCCGAATTATCTATTAGTCTTCCTCTTATCAACATCCCACCTCCTGAAACATTGCCTGACCCACTCCACCCCACAATTTCCCCAGACTTGAGTAGAAACATCATGTCTCTACACTTCTTCCACCGCACCCCACCTGCTTCCACCCCCACTGCACATCCCAGGCTTTCCTTTATCTCTGTGAGTCCCCTGCAAGAAGCCCATGGCCCAGCAGTAGAAGGCAATCTCAAAAATAGTGCTTTTCACATTTAAAACCTGACTACCACCATCACCACCCCACTACCCCCAATCAGTCCACCGCCAACCCGGTCTCCCTCAAGTCAAGCAACAAATCTCCCAAGTTAACCTGCACCCCCAACCCCCCTTTCCCCCCCCCCCCCCCCCAAACACCCTGGTCAAGCAGCAAATCTCCTGAGTCAACTCTGGTCTCATGGAGCCCTGGAGTCTCCCCCTCAGTAGTTTGGAGTCTCCTACTTAGTAGCTCTGACCCATCCCTGGTACCATGAAGTCTTCCTTCAGTATACTCCAAATAGGGTCTATGAACACACCCGGATCACAGCTGGTCATCCCCACGCAATCAGAGCCTGGTCTTCCCTGGTAAAGGCTGATTACCCCCAGTCAGAGCTTGGGCACTCTCAAGTCAAAGGCTGGTCCTCCCAGTCAGAGTTGGTACTCCCAGGTCAGCCTCCTTAGTATGTGGAATTACTCTATGAATGCTATGCTGACCTCTGAGCTTTCCTTGGAAAGGCTCGCAAAGTCAATGTCTTTTGAAGCCAGTAATGATTCTCAGCATTCAGATATCATGTCACCGTGGATGCAATTTGATGGGAAGGAAGGGGTATACTCCAATATATGGCCCTGATAATGAGATGTAAATATAATCAAGTGAGATTCCTCACAGTGAACGTGGGAAACACAGCTGATCACTGATGGCAGGAGAGGTGATTGTGACAAGCTTTCATGGCAACATAAAGTGCAACTTTGGTCTTTTTGTGGTATTTTAGGCTCTCGTTGCCAAACCTGCTGATGTGAATAGGAGCTGAAAGTCATGGCCTCAGCTTGAACAACTGAAGAAGGTGTTATTTTATATCCTTTCAGCTTATTGCGGACTTACAAGTTTTAACTGATCTTGCTAAATTAGTAACTCAATGGAATTGACAATGTGTTTTATGCCTTTCAAAATAAATCTAATCACTGTCTACAATGTATCTTGTCTACAATATTTAAATTTAAAATTGTATTCTGAAATAATTAACACGATTCAAACTGTGACAGTATGTGTGTAGGATAAAAACAAAACTTGTATTTTGCAAAAGACAGCAAAAGATATTTGCAGAATTAGGAATTAATGAATTCATGGAGATTTAACATTGGGGTTAGAAAAGGAGAACGGATGGAATTTACAAGATTTTTTTTTCTATGTATCCAATAACGTGAAAATGGGAGAGTTGTTGATCCGTTTTTTTGGGCGACTTTTCACACCAAATTCTATGCACTCCTGATTTTACCGACACTGCCACCCCAAATTGCGTGCCGAGGCTTGCAGATGGCATTCCTTGTTGGTCTTGGGCGCAATCTTACAAACCTTGGGTGGACATGCCAGTAAAATTCCAGCCTCTGTCTCTGAAATGATGGCCTAGTCAGTTACTAGCCAGAGAGGCTGAGGGCATGGCTTACTTCACCAGCTAGCCCGTAACGAGAGGTATTATACATGTGCAGACCTCTATTGCCACACATGTGCATTAGAAACAGCAGGGATCTGACAGACAGAGCGAAAGCTGTCAGGCCCCTGCTACAACAGGCAGCCTCAGTAAAGTAAGTAAAGGAAGTAAACCTTCCCTTCCGCAATCACAGGGGTGCTTGTAGCCCAGAATACAGGCCCTACCGTCCAGACCAATCTCGACCCTCCCTCTCCTCCATTTCACACCAGTCGCAGGCAGAATGGCAATGAATGCCCTCCTTCCCATCACCTATTTCCCCACTCCCTGACACAACCACATTGACCCCACCCTCTGGCACATATTCCCATTGGCCCCATCCTGGCACTGTCCCCAAAGGCCCCACCCCTTGGTACTGCCCGCTGAATGGTCCCAAGGTGCCCTATGGGCAATGCCCAGATGGCTGTTGGCAATGGCAAGGTACTAGGGTGGCACTGCCAGTATGGCACTCCCCAAAGTGCACTGCCACCTTGTACTCAGCCTCCCCGGGGAGGCCATAATGGCCTCTGTTTTCAGCATGGGGAACAGGTGTTTTCTCACCAGACAGAACTTTTTTCCAGCAAGGCCATAAAGGTAGACTCACTAAACACTTGCAAAATACTATTTAAATAAATTTAAATAAAACAAGAGGCTGTGTCAGAAATCCAGGCGTTGTAAAATTGCGAGAGGTGCAAAAATGGGCGCCATTCCCATTAGCTACTTTATATCTGATTTTATGACATTTTCCCACCGCAAAATGGGCACAAAAAGGTTGTAAAATTCTGTCCAATCTCTCTGCGACCTGGACTGGATTGTACATTTCTTTCTTTCATTCATTATATTGGTGAGGTTTAGAAGTAATCAAAAAATAAGAAGCATAGTTGTCAGTCTTAGAGATTTTTCAAACGAATCACGCATGACCTTCAAATGCATCATTCCTAAAACAAATCTTTCCTTCATCAGTTTCACTTTTTTCCCTCCCACACCATTCATGATCAAATGTCATCTGCTTTATAAGAGCACTACAAAAGTACAGGCAATATGAAAGTTTCCTTTGACATTTGGATAACTTTCACCCAGTTCTGATCTCTTCTGCTGAAGTATGGAATTTGCAGCTTTCAAACATCTGCAGAAAGGGATTAGATGTTATAAAAATAAATATGCTCTGTATCAAAAGCAAGTTGGAAAAAACAGGCATGAATAAAGAATTAATATCCTTGTATTTTTAATATTCAGCTATCTTCACATGGAACCAAATTGAGAAGTTACCTTCAAGAAGTTAGATATTGTAATGTAACAACTCCCATCCAAGCAATGAAGCATATATAACCACGCTTCTAAGAAAAACCATGTGCATGCTTAATTCCCTTTCTTCCAGGTTCTGATGCTGTCTTCGTTCAAAATGGATCTGTATTGGCACCATCATTTATTTGGCACCATTTATTGCCCATTCTTTGAACTACAGATTGGAATACTAGCCCATTGTAAGGTTAAGTCACAAGTGTAATCAAATCGAATCGAATGTACCCCAAGAGAATCAGAAATACTTTTTTTTCTCATTTTAAATGCGCTTAAAATCTTGAGAGTTTCTTGTGGGCATATGCTTGTCATTGGCCAAATGACAAAATACTATTTATTATTGGCACGAAGGTTAATACTGCCACTTCTCACAGTCCAAAGATGTGCAGGTTAGATGTAGGTGAGGTGAATTAGCCATGGTAATGTGCGGGGATAGGGGATGGGCCTGGGAAAGGTGTTCTTCTGGAGAATTGGTGCAGACTCAATGGACCAAATGGCCTCCTTTTGCATTGTAGGGATTCTACGGTTCTTTCATTGTCTGATCATAGATCAGTGATAAAAGCAAGCTGGCCCATCTGAGCTGTACAGGAACAATGAAAATTATTCTTCTAAATATCCTTACATGAAAAAGAGACAAGAAAAATGAAAGAATATAGAAGTCCAGGAGAAGTGTGTATGGGCCAAGAGCATATGTTTTATGGAGTAGCAACTGGAATTAGACGTAGAAGGCATTTGCAAAGTGCTTTAAACGAAAGATCAACAATAAGTGTATACTGTGATTGACTCTTAACTGCCCTCCAAGGACAACTAGTTATTTGAACTTAAGTTCAGAATTCCTGATTTGATGAAAGGCTGCAGTCACTGCAGGACAAAATCTCACTGAAAATGCAGAAAAATTAAAATGCTGGAAGACTAAGAAAAAATTGGCAAAGTGGTTTTACCTGTAAATAAACTCCAGAAGTACAGGTGCTGAGGAAAAATAATCAGGAAAAAAACTCCAAAGTAAAACTTGGAAACTGAAGAAAGATATTTTAAAATTATTGCAGCAGATCTATGAGGCTGGGGTATAGTACCTTCTGAAGGCTATCTCAGTGCCCTGAAGTTCTGACATGCTGAATCATCGGCTGTCAGGGTGCCTTTAAATATGATCTCAAGCATGATGGTGGGGTGTGCAATTTCTTCTCTATCCCATTGTACATATGTCGCAAATTATGCACATTCGTAATCAAGTGGGGAGTGCACAATTGCATATAATGACCCACCCTGCTCATCAACAGGAAACATTCTGCATTTCCGCTTCCTCCATGGAACCTATGATGCGAGAGAAAAGGTCCACTCTGTTTGGAACCTTATCAAAAGCCTTCTGAAAATTCAAATACACCACATCCACTGGTTCCCTCGATCTATTCTGCAATTAATATTCTCAAAAAAGTTCATCAGGTTTGTCAAATATAATGGCCCTTTCATAATCTAAGTTGACTCTGCCCCATCTATCATTATTTCCTAAGTGTCCAATTATCATATCTTTTAGAATAGATTCGGAAACATTTTCCCTACTATTGAAGTCAAGCTAACAGGTTTGCAATTCCCTTTATTCTCTCTCTACTTAATGTGCTTACATTTACTATCTTTCAATCTGCAGGAACTGTTCCAGAATCTATATAATTTTAGAAGATGATGACCAACGAATCCACTATCACTACACCACCTCATTAAGCACTCAGGGATGTAGATCATCAGGTCTAAGAGATTCATCGACTTTCAGTCTCAAATGTGTTACAATGAGGTTTCTGATGTTAAATGCGGCCAGGAGAGTTGGGGCAGAGAGAGAATGATCACTTTGTCAATGTGAAACACAACTTAGCCCTTTTTACAATATTTTCCACTCTCACCATCAAACCCACTGTGAATGGGAACTGAAAATCACAGCCAAAGGGCTGTGATTCCCTCAAAGGGACTTCTGGCTGCTGTATTCCAAATTTTCCAGACTCATCTGACCAATTTCCATCATGGAACCAGAACATCTCAGTCAAAGTATTTGCTTAGTTTCACTGCCATTCCCTTACTCCCTATTATAAATTCTCCTTTTTCTACCTGTATTTTCACCCACATTTGTCTTTGTTAATCTTTCCCTTTTTACAAAACTATAAAAGCTTTTACAATCTGTTTTTTTATATTTCTCAATAGTTTATTTTTGCAGTTTATTCCCGCTTTCTTTTCTAGTTCATGGTCCTCCTCTGCGAGAATTTATAATAAGGAGTAAGGAAATGGTAGAGAAACTAAAGAAAGGTGATAACATTCCTGGAGGCAGACCCAATCTGATCCTAGAAGCGCACGAGAACATTCTTGGATTTTGCAGTCAATCTGATCATAGAGCAGAGTGAGGACATTGCTGCAATCATCTGTTTCACATTATAGGGGTTGATCCATTGCTTGTTTAAGAAGTGCTGAACCTCTTCTACCACTGACATACGTATTACATTTTCCCTGTGAAGATGCTCCATATCAGTTTAAAGATTTAGATTAAGAGAGTTTTAAAATAAGGACACTAAAAAGGGTTTAAGATAGTTTAAATGAGTGGGAAAAGATCTGGCAAATGGAGTGTAACCTGGGAAAATATGAGCTTGTCCATTCTCACACTCCTGTACTGCCTCGTGGCTCGCAAAACTTCACCCCTCTTTACCCACATCATTCAGAGACAAAAGTACGTTGGAATTGAGGCTCAAGTTTCAGAAGTTAGGAATAGACCCAACTCACATTTCTCAAGTCCAAGACAACAATGATATTACGAATTGTGACTTAAGTCTTCAAGTAAATGACCCTGCACAAAAGTTGATGAGTGCCCTGTGGTAAGAAGAATCAAGGAGGCAGCTGCTGAGAAGCCTCATATCACCAAGGAAACTTAGGTTTACCAACTGATTCATGTTATACAATGCATTTTCATAAATACTTTGATTTATACCATAGCACATTACAATCAAAATGGTAATTATTCACTGAACAACTTAGTCTGATATTTGCTTTTCCCATCATGCTTCTAAAAATACTGAAAACCTGGCAATAGTATTGCGATGCACTTGAGAAATTAAAATAAAACTTTGACTTCTATGCAGTGTCTGACTCATGGCTCCTTTCAAAATGGAATATCTTGATTTATAATAAAATTAGATATAACTATATGAATTTTGGTATTTGCTTTATAGCAAAACAACATGAATCAGGTTAATAAGAGTTGAACTATGTGGCATGCCACTAATTTATAAAGGAAATTTAAGAATATTGTGACAAGAAAGCATAACTGAGACAAGACAGACTCAATAATAAATCAGAGGCTCAATTAGGAATTTAGCAGATTCTGTTTTTCTTACTCCTTTTTCAAATGACACAAAAGTCTGAGGTCAAGTACCAACTGACTCACGAATATTTTCTTCCCCGCTGCCAGCAGACTTTTGAATGGACTTAGTTTGCACAAAGTTGATCTTTCTCTACACCTTAACTCTGACTGTAATACTACATTCTGCACTCTCTCCTTTCCTTCTCTATGAATAGTATGCCTTGTCTGTACAGCTTGCAAGGAACAATACTTTTCAGTGCATACTAATACATGTAATTAACAATAAATAAATAATAAACAATAAATAAATAATAAACAATAAAGGGCTAATGGTAGGGCTCTTAATAGTGTTGAGGAACAGAAGGATCTTGGTGTATGTGTCAATAGATCCCTGAAAGTAGGCAGTCAAGTGGATAAAGTTGTTAAGAAGGCATATGGCGTCTTAGCTTTTATTGGCAGGGGGATTGAATTTAGGAGCCGCAGCATCATGTTGCAACTGTACAAAACTCTAGTGCGGCCGCACTTGGAGTATTGTGTGCAGTTCTGGTCCCCACATTATAAGAAAGATGTGGAGGCATTGGAGAGGGTACAGAGGAGGTTTACCAGGATGTTGCCTGTATGGAGGGCAGGTCCTATGAAGAGAGGTTGAAGGATTTGAGGTTGTTTTCGTTAGAAAGGAGGCGGCTAAGAGGGGATCTTATTGAAGCATATAAGATGATTCGAGGTTTAGATAGGGTGGACAGTGATAGCCTTTTTCCTAGGATGGAGAAAGCTAGCACGAGGGGACACAGCTTTAAATTAAGGGGTATGAGTTATAGGACGGATATCAGAGGTAGGTTCTTTACTCAGAGTGATTAGGGAGTGGAATGCCCTGCCTGCAGCTGTTGTAGATGTGCCAAGTTTGGTGGCGTTTAAGAGGTTAATTGATAAGTATATGGAAGAGAAGGGAATGATTTAGTTTGGAGAGGCATTGCTTTTTATTTTGGTCGGCACAACATCGAAGGCCGAAGGGCCTGTTCTGTGCTGTAATGTTCTATGTTCTATGTTCTAAATCAACTCAAATCAAACAATTCTGGTACACAGAATTTGAAATTTGGAACATTAAAGGTGGCTGAAAAGGCTCAAGCTTGTATATGAACCTGCTTCCACTATGTTGAAAACTGGTGCAGATCATAGCAGAGTTAATTTTGAGCTTTCAAACAATTATCTGGAGGCCAGGTGCAAGAAAATATGTCCACGTATTCAGGGTTTGATATTCAAAGCTTGATTCCACACTGCTCTAATACTGGCCTCTTGCACATCCTTGATTTTCTTCACTTCCAAATTGGCAGAGATATGTGCTTTCAATCTTCTTGGCCATAAGCTCTAGAATTTCCTCTGTAATCCATTTTACCTCTCTGTCCTTCTTTAAGGCACTCCTTAAAACCTACTTTGACCAAGCATTTTGTCATTTTTTTTATATCTTTCTAGGAGACTGTCAAATTGTGTTTGAAAGCACCTCTCAAGCCCCTGAGGATTATTATATCACTATGTTATGTGTTGTGTAAATTCAAATTACTGTTGTAGATACCAATCAGAATTTATGAGAATACAATTGCTATTTTAACCTTATCCCTGCATTAAGGGAAATAAGCATTCAGTAGGATCCTGATAAAAGATCCTGAAATTTTAATTGTTTCTCACGTCACAGATTTTCTGATCTTAATATTTTCACCATTCCTTGTGTTTATTTCAGATTTCAAAATCTGTACTATTTTGCTTTTATTTTAACAAGATATAATACGTTCAGCAAGTAGGGTTGCCACCTGTGATTAAATATATTACTGGGGATTTCATCATGTGACTTGCCCCATGTTCCTGCCATTCGTAGGCCAACACATCCATCCGTGTGACACTGTCTTCAATGCCTAATGGAAAGCAAAACAGCTAATTACCCAATTCAATATTGTTTCACGATCAGCCTTTTCTCCCCACATTTTCAATATGTATAGATCTGGTAAAAAAAAGTTTAAAAGTTTAATTATTAGTGTCACAAGTAACTTGACAGTAACACTGCAATTAAGTTACTGTGAAAATCCCCAAGTTACCACACTCCGGAACCTGTTTGGATACACTGAGGGAGAATTTAGCATGGCCAATGCACCTAACTAACTGTGGGAGGAAATCACAGCACCCAGAGGAAACCGACGCAGATACAGGGAGAATATGAAGACTCCCTACAGACAGTGACCTAAGCCGGGAATCAAACCCAGGTCTCCTTGGCACAGTAAGGTAGCAGAGGCAACCATTGTGCCACTGTGCTGCTCTGTGTTCAAAGAATGTGATAAAAAACATTTTTTTTTAAATGTCCCAATGATTTGTTTTTCCAGGGTTGCACACAGCAGTGGCCAAGAAATTGATCTTCAATTCCTGGAGACACCAGCCCAGGCCAATCCTGGAAGTTTGGCAACCCTGTCAGGAAGTTGGACACTTGTATTACTCATGAAAACTGTCTATTTCTTGTTGTCTACTTGGTCAAAACTTGTACTTGCCAGTTTGACAATCATCTAGTGACTATCCTTGGAATCAGCAGGGGATGGAATGATGAAGACTAGCAAATTATTAGGGGCTAGATAGCTTCAAGATAATATACAATGCAATGGAATCTTAAAACTAAGTAAATTCTCTTTGCAGGACACAACGTAGTCATGTTGTCACTGGATTAGTATTCCAGAGATCCAGGCAATGCTCTGAGGAACTGAATTCATATTCTACCACAACACATGGTTAAGTTTGGATTCAACAATTAAAAGTCCAATTGTAAATCTCACACAGTTCGTTAATGTACTTTAGGAAAGCACATTAACTGATCTGTGTGATTCCAGATCCGCAGCAATGCGATTGACTCTTAAAATGTCCTTAAATGGGCATTTACGAATGAGGGCAATAAATGCTATGATAAATAGAAAACGATGATTATCCCTATGGAGAAATCATTCCAAGTTATGTAAAGAGTAACTCCACACACGTAGGTGGATTTCTCAGCAGCTGGGAGACCCCTAAAGATGATGGCGAGAGCATCGTGAATCCAGTTCCATGAAAAGAGAGAACTGAAAGTGCAATCACTATTTGAATGCGGACTGAGATGAGAGCAGCATGAGTCAGCAGCTGAAAGAAAACTGGAACGAAAGAAAGTTTTTTCTACTTTAAGACTCGACCGATATAGCTTTGTACCGAGACAGCACGCTAGATGGTGCTCCATGTACCTGTGGCGCTGCTTTACAAGCAGGAACAGTTTGTTTGAAGTTGCAACGCTCTCTCTGTCCCAGCTGACCTCTCCCCAGAGAGTCCCGCCCCTAAACGCCTACCGCTTTCCTATTGGCTCTCGGACACCATGGAAACCGGATCTGTGGCTCCGTCATAATGGGCAGCGTTCTCTCTCCAGCTCAGACTGCGCTGCCACTGCTTTCCAATTGAGGCGAAAGTTCAGCAGCTTCCGCTCGTAAAAGTTAGCCTCGGCATTCTGCACGTCGCTCGGCCCCCCCCCCCCCAACTGCTCGAGTCGGCGTCGAACTGTTGACGGGCGCAAAAGTGAAAAAAAGATCAAAAGCTGTCCCCTTTGACTATCACATTCTGATAGAAGAGAGATTTCGATTTCACACAACACGACAAAAAAAAACTAAGCAGAAGGAAGAGGAGGAGGAGGAGGAGGAGGCGGCGGGGTGGCGAAAAAGGCCAAGGACAGAATAAAGAGAGTCCGAAAAGTTCCCTGACAAGAAAGAGAAAACGCGAGGGGACGGAGCTAAGAGGAGAGTTGTGGCGGCCGGAGTGAGTGAGTGAGTGAGTGAGGGCGGGAGGTGGCGGTTGGAGCTCGAGCGGCGGCGCGAGGGCAGAGCGCGAGCCCCGGAGGGCAGGGCGCAGGCGCACCAGGGCCCGAGGCCAGGCCCAGTTTTCAGCTGCCGCCTCGCCATGGACTTCAAGACGGCGGTTTTCAACGCGGCCCGCGACGGCAAACTGCGGCTGCTGCAGAAGCTGCTGATCGCCAAGAGCCCGGACGAAGTGTCGCAGCTGGCGGCCGAGAAGACCAACGGCGCCACGGCGCTGCTGATGGCGGCCCGTTACGGCCACCTGGACGTGGTGGTCTACCTGCTGGAGCAGTGCGGCGCCGACGTGGAGCTGGGCGGCTCGGTCAGCTTCGACGGGGAGACCATTGAGGGGGCGCCGCCGCTCTGGGCCGCCTCGGCCGCCGGCCACCTCACCGTGGTACGCTCGCTGCTCGAGCACGGCGCCTCGGTCAACAACACCACGCTGACCAACTCGACCCCTCTGAGGGCCGCCTGCTTCGACGGTCACCTGGACATCGTCAAGTATCTGATCGAAAAAAGCGCCGATATGGAGGTGGCCAACAGGCACGGCCATACCTGCCTCATGATCTCCTGCTACAAGGGCCATCGAGAGATAGCCAAATATCTTCTGGAGAAAGGGGCCGATGTCAACAGGAAGAGCGTGAAAGGTAATGAATCCGGGGAGATTCTCCCTGCCCTATTTCTTTGGGCTACGCTTTTTCTTACCGCTCCCCCCGGCTTTCTTTATTTCGCCCCTACCCTCCTCAGCTCTCTTGACCGCTCCCCGCTCTCCTTTCATGCCCAGCCCAGCTGAAGAAAGATTGATTGTTGGGCCATTAGTCAAGAATTTAGAAGACTGAGAGCTGGTAACATGTAAGGTTCTGTATCAACTTAATAGGGCGGGTATCATGAGGAAGTTTCCTCTTGTGGGAAGTCTAGAGCCTAATTGAAGAATAATAGGTCTTCCTTTTAATCAGAAATGAGAAGAACTTTTCTTCCCCTGAAGAACGTTGGTATCTGAAATTTCCCTCCGTGAAATCTGTGGAGACTGAGTCATTGAATTTATTCAAAACTGAGTTAAATTCATTTTTGTTAATAAGGGGGTTGAGAATTGTAAGGGTTAGATAAGAATGTGGATTATGGGTCATAACCTGATTGGCAGAATAGGCTTAAAGGACCAAGTGCCCTACTCTAATGTTCAATCTTCCTGGGTGTATAAGAGTAAAGAATAGAAGTCGATTGTACGCTGATACCGTGAAAGGAATTAGTGGTACAAGGCTCCTGTCGAGTGTAACCACTGGTTTTAGTCTCTTCTCTCTCTCTCTCTCTCTCCTTCCTTCCCCCCCCCCCCCATAGTCCAGTTGGATGGATTTGTATTCACTCGGTTGCATTGTTGTCAAATCATAGCCAGGGAATCACCTGTAAAGGCTTCTTGTCTCATGCATCTGAAGAGTATAATCTTGGATCTCTCCTACTTATCCCCTTTGTGCAGCATTGTGTTAAACACGAGAGAGAAACTCTGTTTGTCAGTAGTGGTATTTTAATTTTTGAAGTAGTCACTGGTATATTTCTCTGCTTGATTTGTGATAATTCTAAGGTGACTTGCAGTAAATTCTCCTTGGGGTTAAATTAGAAGTATTGTTTATTTGTGCACTTAAACCCAGGGAATGGTTGTTTCAACAATATATGCATACACAAGTAAAAAAATAAAAAGCAGGAATTAATTGAAGCATAAAATAGGGATGTTAATTCATGTGAATGTCAAGCCCAAATGTACATGAGTTACATTTCTGGTGGGTTCAGCTAACTGAAAGTAGGTGTTTCTGAGTTCCTTCAAAGTTGATGAAATTGATACAGACTCTTGGCCTTGGCAAAGGGAGAAATCTTCCAGAGAACCAGGCTTTGAGGAGGATTTAGACTTGAGGCTGCCAGCTTGGAGTCTTGTTTTGGTGTTGAGCTGGATGTGAATAGCAGACTTCTGAGTCCAACAATGTAAATATTAACACTTGCCAGAGGAAGTTAGGTAACGTGATGTTGCCCATTGATGAGCCAGTTTGGCAAACAGTTTTTACATCTCTGATCAAAATCCATGGCCCACTTTGAAATTGGTGGCCGTTGACAGATGAAGTTTCCATGCCCCTCTCTCTCAGTCCAGGCTGGGGAGGCAGCCTGTCTGCTGCTCACTTGTTTCATTGGTTGTAATGGATTCATAAAATGGGCCCTCACAATGTTGAGGGTTGAGTTTTGTCCTACAATTACTTTGGAAGTTTCCAGAACTCTTTCCAACTTGCAAATTGCAACCTGCACGAGCCTTATTTTTGGTCCAGCAAATCCACTTTCAAATAAGCAGAAAGTAATGTATGACAGTTTATGACCTCTTCTGTGTCTTCTGGATGTAGCAGTCATCAGAAAAAATATGCCAGTTTCTAGATAAATGCTCATGAAAGCCAGCTATCACCAAGCAATACCTCAAGTACTGTTTGATTATTTAGACTACTTCTCTGACAATACGTGCAGGATGAGTAGAAATTTGCTCCACTTACATTTTGAAAATAATGAAGCTATTGATTTCAATCCTCGCTACAACCTTGATGTTCTCTACAATTCTGAGATGAGATTCAAATCACATCTCTCTTACTGCCCTCCCCGCCACCTTGTCTGTCAAAAGCGTTATTTGTGCTTGAGCTGCTTCTGAATTTGACATTCCTGATGCACTCTACCTGCCCTCCCCCCATTCTACCATCTAAATTTGAAGTAAAATAAAACTGCTCTGCCTAACTTCTATCTTTTCTTGTTCCCTTTACCACACTTGTGTTCCTTAACCTAGACTAGCTCCTGTTTAAGCAAGGCTGCAATTTAAAAAAAAAATTAATTCCCTTCATGATTTCACCCTTCCCTAATTCTGTATTCTCCACTCTATAAACCTCTGAAATAACTTGTGCTTTAGTTCTGGATTCTTTGCCTCCAGTTTTCATTCCACTGTTACTGACAGGGCCTAGACGGCTGAAAGCACTAAGCTCTACATTTCCATTCCTAACTCTCCTTTAAGACATCCCTTAAATGTATCTCTTGATCAAGATTTTGATCATTTGAATGTCTTTAAGTTGGTTTGTCACATTTTGCTTTATGATGGCTGTGTTTATTATATGAAATATGCTATACAAATGACAATATTATGGTCTTGAGGACCTTAGTAAAAACAAAAAATGCACAGCACAGGAACAGACTCTTCAGCTTTCCAAGCCTGTAATCATGATGCCCTTAGTCAATATTTCCTCTACTCCCTATACAATGTACCTATCTAGATGCCTCTTGAATGTCGCTGATGCGTCTGCTTCCATCATATACTCTGGCAAAACGTACCAGGTACTGACCACTCTCTGCATATAAACTTCTCTGCTCATCTTCCTTAAACTTTCTTCCTCCTTGTTTTGAACCTGTGCCCTTTTGTAATTGACACTTTCAGGGAAAAAGCTTCTCACTGTGCACCCTGTCTGTGCCCCTCATACTTCGTAGACTTGCATCTGGTTTCCCTTCAACCTCCATCTTTCCAGTGAAAACAATGTTAATTTATTCAACCTCTCCTCATAGTCAACACCCTCGAGACCAGGTTAACATCCCAGTGAACCTTATTTGCACTTCTCAGGCTTCCACATCCTTCTGATAGTGTGGTGACCAGAACTGCATGCAATACTCCAAATGCTGCCTACCAAAGGTTTAATACAGCTGTGACATGGTTCCCAACTCTTGTATTCAATGCCCCAGCTGATGAAGACAAGCATTTCATATGCTTTCTTAATCACATTAGCCACTTGTGTTGCCACTTTTAGGGAACTGTGGGCCTGCATGCCCATATCTCCCTGTTAATGTTCCTAAGAATTCTGCCATTTATAGTATAATTCATACCTTAATTAGATCCTCCAATATGCATCACCTCACATTTGTCCAGATTAAACTCCATCTGCCACTTCTGCCCAAGTCTCCCATCTATCTATAGCCTGTTGTATCTTCTGACAATCCTTCGCATAATCAGCAACTTCATCAATTTTTATGTCATTCTTGATCTTACTAATCAGACCACCACATTTTCCTCCAGATCATTTATAGAATCCTACAGTGCAGAAAGAGGCCCTTCAGCCCATTGAGTCTGCACTGAACACAATCCCACCCATATCCCTACATATTAAACCACTAATTCCTCTAACCTACACATCCTTGGACACTAAGAGGCAATTCCTTAGCATGGCCAATCAACCTAACCCACACATCTTTATGTAGGTTCCAGTGCTGATTCCTGTGGAACAGCGCTAGCTACAGATTTCCATTCTGAAATACAGCCTTTCCCCACTACTTTGTCTTCTATAACCAGGCCAGTTCTGTATCCATCTAGCCAGCTCACCCCGAATCCCATGTGATTTTAGTTTTTGTACCAGTCTGCCATGTGACACCTTGTCAAATGCCTTAAGTCCATGTAAACTACAGCCACAGCTCTTCCCTCATCAATTTTCTTTGTCACTTCTTGAAAAAACTTACATTGGAGAAACTAAGGTATGAATTATACTTCAAAAAACTTAACGAAATTGTGGTTGTTAAGCTCACTGTTCCCCCCCTGAAACATTGATCACCTGGCTTGACTGATTCCCCAATACCAAGTCTGAAATGGCTTCCTCTATAGTTGGATTGTCAACATGCTGCATCAAAAAGCCTTCCTGGATATATCGAACAACTTGCTTTCCCTGCTGTAAGGGATTCCCAGTTAATATGGGGAAAAGTAAAGTCACCCAGCACAACTACTTTGCTTTTTTTTTCCACATCTTCTCAGCATCTGACTACCTAGCTCCTCTGTCTCCTGTAGGCTGTTCTATAGTACATACAAAAAACAGTATAGTGTAAGAACAGGCCCTTTGGCCTTCCAACTCTGCGCCGATCATGATGCTTGTCTAAACTAAAACCGTACACTTGCGGAGTCACACCCTATTCATGTAATCATCTAGTTGCCCTTAAATGCTGCTATCATACATGCTCCCAGCACCTCGCTGGGTAGCATGTTCCAGATATTCACCACCTTCTGTGTAATAAAAAAAACTTGCCTCGCACATCTCTGAACTTTTCCCCATGCACCTTAAGTTGATATAGGGGACGTACATTTTTCTACCCCAGGAAAGACCATCTAACTATCCAGTCTGTCCATGCCATTCATAATTTTGTAAACCTCTCAGGTTGTCCCTCAACCTCCATTGCTCCAGGGAGAATAAACTGAGTTTATCCAGCCTCTTCTGATAGTTAATACCCTCTGGATCAGGCAACATCCTGGTAAATCTCTCCTGTACTCTTACCAAACCATCCACATCCTTCTGGTAGTGTAGCAGCCAATATTGTACGCAGTATTCCAAATGAGATCAAATTCTGTACAGTTGCAGCAATTTTATATTCAATGCCCTGACCAATGAAAACAAGCATGCTGCATTGCCACTTTGTGATTGGTGAGTGTGCATGTCCAGATCTTTCTGCCTGTCAGTACTCCTTCACAAAAACCATGCTGTCTAATGCTAAGTTCATTTGTTCTCCAGCGTAAGTAAATCCTATCCTTAATCTTTTCAAATTTCCTTACCACTGACACAAGGCTCATTGGTCTATAATTTCCTGAATTATCCCTGCTGCCCTTTTACAATGGAACAACATTGGCTATTCTCCTGGCCTGTGGAACTTCACCTGTAGTAAATGAGGATAAAAAGATTCCTGTCTGCGCCCCAGCAATTTCCACCCTTGCCTCCTTCAGTAATCTGGGATAGATCCTATCAGGCCCTGGGGACGTATCCACTTTAATGCTTTTTAAGATGTCCGACACTACCTTTTTGATGACAACATGACCCAGAATATCTACACACCGTACCCTAGGCTCTTTATCTACCACGTCCTTCTGTTTGAATACTGAGGCAAAGTATTCATTTAGTATCTCGCCCATTCCTCTGGTTCCATGCATAGATTCCTTCCACTATCCTTGAGTGGACCAAGCCTTTCCCTAGCTACCCTCTTGCTCTTTTATGTACATATGAATTGCCTCAGGATTTTCCTTAATCCTGTTTGCCAAGGACTTTTCATGACCCCTTTTAGCCCTCCTAACTCGTTCCTTAACTTCCTTCCTGTGTCCTTTATATTCATTAAGGACTACACTTCCAACATGGTGATTCTGTCCTTCTTATTCCTGAACTCCACGCATAATGCCTCCCTGTAAGATGCTCCAATGAGTCCTTCTTTAACACGACTGTTGATTAGAAAGTAGGTCACAGCTAAGTCCCCAGCTCTTTTGTTTTCCTTTCTGTCCCAGTCCTGTCCGTCCATGCAGTGATCCAGGCTCTGAGTTCATTTATTTTATCTGTTTATAGTTCTTGCATTGAAGCAAATGTACTCCAAACCTACATGGAGATATTTAATCTGAGTCACATTGCAATATGCATGGAAGAAATGTCTTTTTTGATCAGGAAATATATTTGAAGGTAAAAGCAAAATACTGTGGATGCTGGAATCTGAAACTGAAAATACTGGAAAATTTCTGCAAGTTTAACAGCATCTGTGGGAGAATATAGACCCTTCATCCAGACTTGATACATTGGCTTTATTCTCTCTCCTCAGGTGCTGTCTGACCTAAGATTTTCTAGTATTTTCTGTTTTTGTATTGGAAGGTTAATTATATTTTTATACAAGTCAAGCTGGGGACGTAACAGACAATTCCTTCCTCGTATGTATTAGTTGAACACATTTTCGAGTTTTAAATGTTGATTCTATCTATAATTTGAAATAAAAATTATAAACATTGAAACATATGAAAATGTTTGCTATTAATTTTAATTGTTTTTCTCCTTTTTTTTAATAGGAAACACAGCTTTGCATGATTGTGCTGAGTCTGGGAGCCTGGAGATTATGAAGATGTTGCTCAAATATGGTGCCAAAATGGAGAAAGATGGTTATGGAATGACTCCACTGCTTTCAGCCAGTGTGACTGGTCATACCAACATTGTGGATTTCTTGACTCAGCACCCACAAACAAGCAAAATTGAACGTATTGATGCCCTTGAGTTGCTAGGAGCCACATTTGTGGACAAGAAGAGAGACTTGTTGGGAGCTATGAAATATTGGAAGAAAGCAATGGACATGCGATACAGTGATGAGGCTAATGTCTTCACTAAACCAGAGCCCCAGGAGTTGATAATGGCTTATGATTATGCCAAAGAAGTAACCTCTGGAGAGGAACTGGAAGCCTTGATTGCTGATCCCGATGAGATGAGGATGCAGGCACTTTTGATCAGAGAGAGAATACTGGGTCCTTCACATCCTGATACATCTTACTATATAAGATACAGGGGTGCAGTCTATGCTGATTCTGGCAATTTTGAAAGGTGCATCAATTTATGGAAATATGCATTGGACATGCAGCAGAACAATCTGGACCCACTGAGTCCAATGACAGCAAGCAGCTTGCTGTCTTTTGCTGAACTTTTTTCTTTTATGCTGCAAGATCGGACAAAAGGTGTTTTAGGAACTTCTGTGTCCTTCAATGATTTGATTGGAATATTGAGCAAAAGTGTCTTTGAAATAGACAGAGCCATGAAGCAGTTACAGACTCCACCTGACTTAATACAGCTGAGCAAAGCTCTCTCAATAATCCTGCATCTCATTTGTCTGTTAGAGAAAGTGAAATGTAGCTCTGAACAAGAATATCTGAAGCGGCAAACTATCTATAAATTTTTAAAACTGAACTCCAGAGGAAAAACTGGGTTTTCCCCGCTTCATCTTGCAGTTGATAAAGATACTACTTCTGTAGGTCGCTATCCAGTTTGCAAATTTCCATCTTTGCAAGTCACTGCAATGTTGCTGGAGTGTGGAGCAGATTTCAATGCAAGAGATTTTGAAGACAACAGCCCACTGCACATCGCAGCACGTAACAATCATCCTGAGATCATGAATCTTCTAATTAAGGCGGGTGCCCATTTTGACACCACGAACTGCCATAAACAGACTGCCTGCGACTTGCTAGATGAGAAGGAAATGGGGAAAAACTTAATCCAGCCCATCAACCATACAACTTTGCAGTGTCTTGCTGCCTCTGCCATAGTAAAGCACCGATTAGTTTACAAAGGACAGATTCCAGAAAAACTGGAGGCTTTCATTTTGCTCCATAGATGAAATGAAAAATTTTGGGGTTAGTTTCTAGAATGCCTATAAATATGGGAAGAAATTAGTTGCGTGCTTAGTTTTCATCTGTACACTAAGAGATGTTGAATGGGTTCAGCAACTGTTAGTGAATTTTGATGATTGCATGTTTTGTTTTGCCCTCTTGATCACCATGCATCCCAATTCATGCACAATGGTAATGCATGTGTATATAGTATATTGTATCTGTTTTATCAGTATTTTAGCGGAAGTCTGCTCTATGCTGCTTTGCTTTTGGTTAAACTTGGGATTGTTTAATAATTTGGAGTCCTAGCAACACCTCTGCCAAACTTTGTTTTATATATTTACAAGCAATTGAATAACAGGATCAAGTGGACTTTTTAAAATTTCCCTTTGTCCTGATGACTGTAAATACAGTATTCACACTGGGGCAGAGGGAAACCTGGCATTCTATTTCTTTAATTCTGAACACTGTCAAAGCTGGCTTTAATGTCAATACCTTAAGTGCTTTTAAGTCTCCAGTGCAGTTGCTTGAAGAAAAAAACTGCTCTATGTTGACACATCACTATGCAGATACTGGAAATTGATTAGAGCATTGGGCATCTTTCTCATGCTTTTTGTGGAGTGCTCATTATTTAAAAAGCTTTGCGTATTCTGACCACTTTATTGATGAAAGCGCCTATGGGCTTTTTTGTATATAAATAGGGCTATACCCTTGAGGTTGCTGCATTTGACTCCTTTTTACTGTCTGTTATGGAGTATGGAGAAATGGAAGTTACTTTGATCCACATGAGTTAATGCATCGTAAAACAGAGATTTCAAATCCTTTTTTAATAGCTTTGTACAGAAAACTGGAGAGATTTCCTTTTGAAGAACAGCCTGCCACCTACAAGGTGTTTATAATTACCAGCTATTGCATCAAAGTAATTGAAATCTGAAAGAACATCCACATTACTCTTGTAACATGGAGGGTGACATTTTGAGGGTTTGGTTGGATTCAGGTAAATATTGTAATTCTGCACTTTAATGATACAGATGAGGATTATTATGGCTTATTGGCCATGTAATGTCTTAAATGAAGCATTCACAATAAAATGCAAAAAAAACCTGTACTTGCCTATGCCAGTGTGAAATTGCTGTGTTGTTTACTGATGAGAGTAAATATTTCTATTCTGTAAAGGAATTGCTGTTTACTTGCAGTTCATTTCACATCCATAACATAGCTTCCATGAGAGAGCGTGGCTAGAATTCATTATTATTTATTCACCTGAAAAATCTCTTCAGTCTTTTTTTCCTTTTGAATTGAATAAAAGTGAAAGCGTTACTTTACGGACTCCGAAGCCAAGCTTTTCTTACATGTGGAAGTGTACCTCTTGGTCTAGTTATCTGATGCAAGTGTTTTGTAATATATGAATAGGTAAATTTGCATTTCGTTTCTGTACGACTAAATTTTGCATTTCCTGCTTTATTTTAAAGTATTCTTCAGCTAGTCAATTTTTAAGCTTCCTTGATCTGACTGTCAGGACAACCCAGACATTTAATTTCCTCATGCCACAAAATGCAGTGAAACGTTTCACTTGTTCTAGGTTGACATTACTGGAGAAAAAAATCAAACTGAAGCTGTGAACTAGTTTCTTTGTGGAGGGACTGTGGGGTGATAAGGATAAATACTATGATGAAAGCTGCATCATAAAATTTTTACAGTAGCATGTAGACTACAGGTAGAGGTAATTAACTCATTGTATTTTAAAGTTCGTTAGATCACTGCACAAAGTGCTTTGGGTGTCTGTTTAGCTATTTCTGTCATGGTCACAAACTCCTGTCAATCTAATAGAGTCTTCAGTTACATATTTTTTCTTTTAGGTACATGACTGATTAACATTCATTAGATTGGCCTCAACTTAATTACTCATTGAACCTCTGGAACTGGCTGTAGATAATAGTGAAAACAAAATTGGACTTATCTAATGCCTTCAAAACAATAATGTATCATCATTAGGCAATGGCTACTTGTGAGGTGCTATGGTGTGTCTAGCATCCACTGAAATGTCATGCCAATTAGGATTTCTTTCCTTAAGAAGGGAGAATATTCAGTTATATGAATTAATTGGACCTTGGTCCAAAAGTGTTGGATTTGTACTGAGTAAAATTTCACGTGTGGATGTTAACTTCTTTAATGTCAGAAGGTCAATGTTCATGCTTTAAGCTATGAGCTAAATATTTTGCAGGTAATGTCACAGCAGTGAGTCTTTCTTTGCCTGGTATCCATATTCACACTTTAAGAGAAACTCTTTAATGTATTTCCCTCTCCAGCTGATGTGAATGCTGCTACGACGTGTGAAATGCATTCAGGAACACTTTATGTAGCATTCTTTATGTTCTCAGGATTTCTGTGTTTTACAGCCAAATGTTTTTGTTTTCCTTTTTGAAGTCAGTGTAGCAGAGGTGGCAGCTTTTTGTGCACTGCATGGTGCCTCAAACATAATGTGATAATGACCACACCTGTGTTAGTGTTAGCTGAGGGATAAACATTGGTCAGGACACCAGGGATAATTTTCCTGCTCTCTTAAGAAGGAATCTTCATATCCATTCAGGCAGATGAGTTTGTCTCAGCTATATAAAGGATCAATTTGAAACAGACTATTTGGCAAATAGTTTCATAGCTGTCTGGTAGTTGCAGTGTTAATGCAAAATTTGAATAGTTAACTTCCCTTGAGGCCTACTGTTTGAACAGCTCTTTTCCATTTTGGCTTACCTAACCAGGATAACAGACTTTCTGTATAATGTCAGAATACCTACTGTTACAATGTAGGCACGTAGGTCAACTAAAATATTTGCTCATGTTTTATTTGGGTAGACCCTGATGCATAATTGGTAAAGCAGAATATTGTAAATCATCATTTTTCCTTTAACCTTAATTGACAACTAGGAGCAGGAGTTGACCATTCATTGTCTATCAAGTCCATGCTGCCATTCATTAGATCATGGCAGATTTGATTGTGGCTTTAAGTTCACGTTCCTGCCTGTTCCAATTATAATTCCTTTGACAATCAAAAATCTGTGACTCAGCAAGACGTTTCAACGATGCAGCCTCCAGCGCTCTCTGGAAGAGAATGCTAACAACACTTGGAAGAAGTTCCTCCATGTTTCCAACCTCTCTTTTTGAGCTGTGCCCCATCAGAACCTTGCACTTCAATAAGGTCACCTCTCGTTTCTCTAAACTCCAATGTGTATAACTACAATGTAATTGATCTTTCCTCATATGACAATGTTTCTTCCCAAGAGTCACCCAAGTGAACCTTATAGAACTGTTTTCAATAGAAGTATATCACTCCTTGAGTAAGGAGACTAAAACTACACAGTACTCTAATGCTGCTAATGCTCAGTACAGCTGTAGCAAGACCTCTGTAACATTCCATTTGTCTTCCTAAATACTTACTGTTGCCTGTATGTTAACTTTTTGTAATTCATACACAAGGACCTCAATCCCTCTGTATTGCATACTGCAGTCTCTCCACTTAAATAGTGTTCTTGCCAAAGTGGGCTACCACATCTAGTCCCCTTTATTCTCCCTGCTTGTTACAACAATTATAATTGTCATTTGTTTATGTTTAAACTAGTTTGACTGCATTTTAAATTGACTTTGATTGTTATCAATGAATTGAGCAGATGAGTGATTGTCTTTTTGAAACTTGTTGTGATAAAGGTCTTTTGAATCCAGGAAATGAACACAATTCAGCAATATCTAGTGACCTAACAGCATCTTCAATTTAAATGTGCATCATTTAAAATGTTCCCTTTCAACTCACTCTATCCACCAGTGATTGCATTGTCCATTACATTTGATGGCTAAATAGACTTATTGTGGCATGTGCCTGTTCTTTACAAAAGGCATTTGTGAGAATTATCTCAGTTTTCACCTCAGTTGTCTAGAAAGCATATAAAATGTTTTTAACAATAAAAAATTAGGCCTTTTGTCAGTCATCTTAATCCCACTTTTCAGGTCTTGGTCTAGTCTTTGTTTTCTGCATTTTTAGTACATTTTCAAAGTTATGAAGCTTTCTGACTCTACAATTATTTTAAGCACAGTTTTGGATCTTGCCATCATCTAGAAGAAAATATTTCACCTTTTTACCTCCATTCTAAATCTTTGAATCATGGTTACAGGCTCCTTAAGCAAGGAGAAAAGGGTCTAGACTTCAGTTAGATCTCCCCACCCCTAAGGAAAACGAAAACCCACCCAAACGTACTCTCTTTCCTTGTATCTAAAATTCTCCAGTTGAGACAGCATTCCTATCAATCTCTGTACCCTCTCTGGTGCAATCACATTCATCCTATGAGGTGATGATTAGAACTACATATAGTACTTCAACTGTGACCTAACTAGTATTCCAACATTCTCCCAAGCTCTATTCTATAGCTCAGCTAATAAAGGCATATATACATTTTTTAATTATTTGTTCTTGAAATGAATGCTTGAAAGACATGCATTCATTGTCTGCTCTTTATTGCTCTTGAGAGGTTGGATATCTTGAATTATTGCAATCCATTTGGGACAGCACGGTGGTTAACACTGCTGCTTCACAGTGCGAGGGATTTGGGTTCGATTCCTGACTTGGGTCAGCATCTGTATGGAATCTGCATGTTCTCCCTGTCACTGCGTGGGTTTCCTCTCACAACTAAGTTAAAGTCCAACAGATTTATTTGGTAGCAAAAGCCACTAGCTTTTGGAGTGCTTACTGCCCCTTTGTCAGGTGACTTGTGGTTTCCTCCCACAATCCAAAGATTGGCCATGCTATATTATCCCTTAATGTCAGGGGATTAGCTAGGGTAAATGCATAGGGTCTTGATACTGCACTGTAGGATTCTATGTAGTACATTTACAGTGCTAATAGTAAAGGAGTTTCAGGAATTTGGCCAATAGTGAAGGAATAGGAGTGGCATGGAGGGGAACTGGCAGGTGGCGATTATTCATCTGTTGCCTTTGTCATAGTTATTTGAGATTATAGTTTTGGAAGAGGTTTTGGCTAGCTGCTGCAGTACATCTTGTAGATGGTTTATAATGCTGCTATTGGGAAGTGAGGGGAAAGGGTTGAATGTTTAATTAGCTGCCAATCAAGTGACTGCTCTGTCTTGGATTGCTTCAAATTCATCGAAATATTGTTGAAGATGCACTTATCTAGACAAATGGGGACTATTCCATTACACCATCTGTCTTGTAGATATCAGGTGGTGAGTTACTTGCTGCAGAATTCCAACCTTCGACTTCCTGTACCTGTTATTTTGTAGCTGGTCCAGTTAGTTTTCTGTTAAATGGTAAACTGCAGAATATTGATGGTGGTGAATTTGGTGATGGCAATGCTAGTGAATGTCAAGGGAGATGGTTAAATTCTCTTCTTGGAGATAATCATTTTCTGAAACTTATGTGGCTTCAATGTCATTTCCTATGATCAGCCTGAGCCAAGTATCACTACATGTGGACATAGATTACTTCAGTTTCTGAAGTATTGTAAATGGTACTGATGCAATTTAACCAGCTTTCATTGACATTCAATGGCATTTTCATTGCTAAATCCTCACCACCAACACCCTGGGGGTGAATATATCAGAAATTTAGCTGGACCAGCCAAGTAAGAAATAAAACAGAAAATCATGGCCATACTTAAGTTAGGCAGCATCTGTGGAGAGAGAAAAGGGTCGATTATAAGGAATGTAATGACAGATTTGGATAGGTTAGAAATGTAGATTTCTATAAACATAGACAGGGATCATGAGTGGAGGTGGGAATGTCTAGGTGGTGGTGTGGGCTTGTTGGGCTTAAGGGCTTGTTTCCCATGCTGTTTTGTTCTTTTGTCCTACAAAGATTGTCCACCACTTAACGAGGCAGAACTCGAGTGTGATAGAATACTCCACTTGCTTAGTTATGTGCAGCTTCGAAAACCTCAAGAAGCTCATGCTGTCCAAGAAAAATCAACCAACCCAATTGATAATCTATCCAATAGATCAACACACTCACCCTTCCACTGCAGGTGCCTAGTAACATTTGGGTGTACCATCTAAAAGATGAACTGCAGCAACTCACCACGCTTCCTTCAACAGTATGTTCTAAACCTGTAAATTTTACTCCTGAAGAATGGGCAATAGGAGCACTCACCTACAAACTTTCCTCCAAGTCTTACTGTTGTGATTTGGAATTATCTGGCAGTTTCTTCACTGTCACTGGGTCAAAATCTTGGAATTCCCTTCCTAACACCACTGGGTGTGCCAACACTACACGCAATGCAACAGTTTAAGAAGATGACTCACTATCATCTGTCATGATAAGTATGAATAGGCCTTGCCAGCAATACTCGTGTCCCAGGAACAAATAACTAAAAGAATTGGAACAACACATTGTGCAATTATCAGCAATTTTTAAAATAACATTTGGGGTTTTGATGCATTGACAACAAATAAGCTTGAAGATATTTGCAAATGAGCTACCACTTTAGATCCAAGAAAAACAAACCAAAATATTAATAAAAATAACAATTGAGGGAGCAAAAGGGACTTAGATATGCAGAAATGCAAGTCACTGGCAGCTAGTGCACTGTTAAAGTTAAGTAGCTAATAGAATATCAACCTTCAAATGGCCTGCAATATGAAGAAAAGAGGATTGTGTCAGTTTTGTAGAGCCTCGGTCGACCCCATTTGAAATAGTGCTCATTTTTTTTGAACATCTCACCTCAGGAAGGATATGTTGTGGATGTAGAGTGCAGATTCACTAGCATATGATTTGGATTTTAAAAAATTAAAATTTCAGAGTAGGCAGCAAAAAACTCGTATTCTCTTGAGTTTAGAAATGATCTAATGATGATGTATTGACTCAACCAAATGTCTATCATATTATACAAGGAAACTATTTTCTCTAATCCAAAAACGAGAGCTAGAACATTCAGGAAACACTTTTTATGCAAAGGCTATTGGAAATCTCAAAGAAGAAAGAAAATTACTGCACAGGTACAGATCCTTCGGTTCTTCAAACCAGCACCGACCATGCTGCTCAACTTAACTACAACCCCGTTGTAGTTAACCATACCCTTCTATTCCTATCCTATTTATTTGTGATGCCACCCGTTAAAAGTCACGACTGTATCCACTTCCACTACCTTTCCCGGCAACGAGTTCCAGGCACCCACTACTCTCTGTGTAAAAACTCTGCCTTGTACATCTTCTTTAAATCTTGCCCCTCACATCTTAAACCTGTGCCCCTAGTAATTGACTCTTCCACCCTGGGAAAAAGCATCTGACTCTCCGCTCTGTCCATACCTCTCATAATCTTGTAGATTCCTATCAAGTTGCCCCTCAACCTCCATCATTCCAATGAGAACAAACTAAGTTTCCCCAATCTCTCCTCATAGCTAATGCCCTCCATAATCAAGTAAAATCCTGGTAACTCTTTTCTGTACCCTCTCCAAAGATTCCTCATCCTTCTGATAGTGTGGCAACCACAATTGAACACCATATTCCAAGTGTGGGCTAACTAAGGGTCTATAAAACTGCAATATGACTTGCCACTTTTTAAACTCAATGCCTCTATGCTCAAGGCATTGAATGCCTTCTTGTCTACCTTCTCTGCCTACATTGCCACTTTCAGTGACCTGTACACCCAGATCCTTTGCCTATCAATGCAATAAATGGCAGAACCTTAAAAGTATATTTCCTATCTGTATTAGACCTTCCAAAAGGCATTATCTCACATTTGTCTAGGTAAACTCATCTGCCATCTCTCCGCCCAAGTCTCCAACTGATCTATATCCTGCTGTATCCTCTGAGGTCCTCATCTCTATCCACAAATCACCAACCTTTGTGTCATCCGCAAATTTACTAATCAATCCAGTTACATTTTTCTCCAGATATGTACATAAATATATTTATTACAAACAGCAAGGGTCCCAGCACTGATCCCTAGGAATGCCACTTGTCACAGCACTCCATTCAGAAATCACCCTTCCGCTGCTACCCTCTGTCTGCTTTGACCGAGCCAGTGTTATATTCACCTTGCCAGCTCACCGTTGATCCCATGCAACTTTACCTTCTGCACTAGTGTTCCATGAGGGACCTTGTCAAAGGCTGTACAGAAACTCATGTAGATAATATCCACTGTCCTATCCTCATCAATCATCTTTGTCACTTCTTCAAAAAACTTGATCAAGTTTGTGAGACATGACCTCTCCCTTACAAAACCAGGTTGCCTCTCACTAATACATCCACTTACGTCAAAATCGGAATAAATCTTATCTTGAAGAATCCTCTCTAATAATTTCTCTACCACTGATGTAAGACTCACCAGTTTATAATTACCTGAATTATCCTTGCTACTCTTCTTAAACAAAAAAACAACATTGGCTATTCTCAATCCTCTGGGGACCTTCCCTGTAGCCAGTGAGGATGCAAAGATTTCTCTCAAGAGCCCAGCAATTTCCTGACTTGCCTGTTTAGTATTCTGGGGTATAGCCTATCAGGTTCTGGGGACTTGTCTACCTTAATATTTCTCAAGAACCCTAAGATCACCTCCTTTTTGATCTTAACATGACTTAAATTATCTACACATCTTTTCCCAGACCCATCATCCACCAAGTCCTTCTTTTTGTGAATATTGACGCAAAGTATTCATTTAATACCTCACCCATTTCTTCTGGATACATGTACAGATTCCCTCCCTTGTCCTTGAGTAGGCCAACTATCTCTCTGGCTACCATCTTGCTCTTTATATATATATAAAAAGCCTTGGGATTTTCCTTAACCCTGCTGGCCAATGCTTTTCCATGATCCCTTTTAGTCCTCCTTACACCTTGCTTAAGTTTCTTTCTACTTTCCTTGTATTCCACACTTCTTTGTGTGTGCCCAGCCTCCTAACTTTGACAAATGCTTTTTTTTTCTCTTTGTCTATTGCAATATTATATTGACAATATCTCTTGTTATCCAAGGTTCCCAAAACTTGCCATACTTATCCTTCATCTTTACAGGAATGTGTCGGTCCTGAATCCCTATCAATTTACACTTGAAAGCTTCCCACATGCCAGATGTTGATTTGCCCTCGAACATCTGTCCTCAATCTACATCTCAGGAAGCCTTCTCCTAGGAAGACTTTGGCTATTTGGTAAATTGAAATTTTTAAGGTCAAAATTGTCATGTTTTAATTAGGCACTGGTATTCAAAGGATCAATGACAAATAATTGGATTTAAGATACGGAACAGTCATAAGTTAATTGTTGAATCAAGGTCAAAAGATTGAATGACCTACTACTTTTGTTCCAATGTTATGATTGTGGACTCATGCAGTACTATATTTGTGTTTTCTCAGATTCTGTATCACTTCTTAGATCCAGACGTAAAATTTAAGTGTTTTGGAATGGTAGAAGACAAGTGCTTTTATGATCCATTTGGCATTTCAAGTATTAAGACTATTTGTTCTTTAATGCTAGAGATTCCACAGTGGCATATTGAGAACACCAGATTCCGCAATCCAATGTATTGATGTATGTCAAACTGACTCATGTTAGATTCGGTTACTGATAGAGACTAAAGAAAACCTTATCGCAAAGGATATATATTTATTATTAGCTTAAAGCAGCACGGAGGAGAGCACAGCAAAGCTAAGAGGTGTTTGAGAGGTGAAAGAGCGATGAAAGCTAAAAGAGGCAATGAAAGTTGGAGCGCCAAGAGCTTAAAAAAGTGCGAGAAGAAGAGTGGGGCCAGTCTTTTGACTCACCATGTTCTAAAAAAAGTCAAAGTTTAACGTCATAGGGAGACAAGTAAGTAATTGACCATTTTGTTTGTTTTACTTTGAAAATTTGTGTAATTTATTAGCAATTGTGAGGTTTTAATTGTATTAGTAAACATTTCTAGCAACAGTAAAGCTTTCAGGACTAGTGAGATGTATTAGTTATTAACAAATTAATTAACCAGCAATAAAGGTAGCAAAGTGTTGTAACTGTAGAATGTGAGAATTCCTGGACACCAGTGTAATCCAGGCTAATCATGTCTGCAGTAAATGTCTGTGGCTTGAGGAGATTTGGCTCAGAGTAATTAAACTGAAGGCAGAGCTGCAGACGCTGATGCATCAGGAAAGGGGAAGCTATCTGGATCCTTGTTCTGGAGGCAATCACACCTTAGAATAGGGATTATGCTTTGGTCATTGGTCAGGTACAGGAGGGGGGTGGCGTAAGTGTAGCAGGCATAGGGGCCTAAAATAATGAAGTGGAGGGGCTCAATTTTTGCAGTTTTCCAGCAAGTTTAAGGTTCTTGCAGCTTTATGAATGAAAGCGAGAGCTCCAAGTGAATGAGCAAACTAACCATGGCGCTGTGGTACAGGATGCCATTAAAATGGAGGGAGTTAAAAGAAATATAGAGATATTTGGGGATAGTATGATCAAACATTTCTGAAATTGAGAGCACAAGTCCAGATGGTTGTGCTGCCTGCCTGATGCCAAGCTTGGGGCATATGCTTGGGATTGGACAGAAATGTGCAGTGGGAGCAGAAGCATCCTGCTGCCTGTGCTCCATGTTGATATCAATGGCATAGATAGGACTAAGAAAGAGGACCTGCTTGGGATAAAATTCAAAAGCAGAAAGTCAAAGATAATCATTGGTACAGAGTAAATAAGAATAGAGGGATGAATGTGTAACTAAAAGACTGGTGTGAGAGAAATGGGTTATCACTCATGGGGCACTGGCACCAGTACTGGGAAAAATAGAGTGGTCTTCTCTTGAACTATGCTGGGGAACAGTTTTCTGGAGAGTCTCTTTACTAGAGTTGAGAGCCCTAGTAACGAGGCTCTCCAGAAAACTAGATAGTGAGAGGGCATGTAGCCAATCAAGGGAAAAGAATGAGACGATAGAATGAAGTAGTGATTAGATAATAACCTGTGTTTGGCAGGAAGAAACAGAATTTAAACTTAACTGTGCACATAAGACCAGGGAACACAAAAATGGTTCCTAAGGAAAAGTTAAAGGGTCTGTATAAGGATGCACACAGCATTCATAACAAAATAGATGAATTGTTAGCACGGATAAAAATAAACACGTATGACTTGATGGCCTTTTGCAGATATGGTTGCAGAGTCTGGGAGCTAAATATTGGATAGTATATGGCATTTTGAAACAATAAGAAGCTAGGAAAAGCTGGTGGGGTAGCTCACTTAATTAAGGATGTCATTAGTACACTAGTGATAGATGACAGTTCAAAACAGCAAGACATAGATTCAGTCTGGGTAGAGATAAGAAATAGTAAATGCAAGAGATCACTTGTGGAAGTAGTTTTTAGGGCCACTAAAAGTAATTACACTGCAGGCAAGATATACAGGAAGGGATGTGTAGGAAACTTACCGCAATAATCAAGGGTGACTTCAATCTACATGTAGATTGGATGAATCAGACTGGCAAAGATAGCCTGGAACATGAGTTCATAAGAATGCATTTGGGACAACTTCTTTGAGCTGTACGTTCTTGAACCAGGCAGGTAGCATGCTTTGCTAGAGCTGGGAATGACTAATGAGACAAGAATAATCAATAACCTTATAGTAAAGGAGCCTTGAGTTTACGGCGATCATAACTTGATAGAATAATGTTCAGTTTGAAAGGGAGAAGTATGAACTTAAGATCAATGTTTTAAACCTGAATAAAGTTAATTGTATGGATATGCAAGCAGATCTAGCTAAAGTGAATTGGAAAACTAGGTTAACAAGTAGCACAGTAAGGATAAAGTGGCAGATGTTTGAGCAGATATTTAATAACTCAGCAGAGATTAATCCCAGTAAGATAGAATCATCCATGGCTGAATAAGAAAAGTAAGAATCATATCAATTGAAAGAAATACTGTGCAAATCTCCAAGATTGGCAAATTTTAAGAATCAACAAGCATGATGAAAAGATAATAATAAAAATGAAGTATGGGAGAATACTGATTAGCAATATAAAATCGGATAGTAAGAGTTTCTACAAGTATTTCAATAAGAAAAGAGTGACTGAAGCTAGAGTTGATTCTCTAGAGAGAGCCTGAAGAATTAATAATGGAAAAGAAGGAAATGATAAAGGTATTGAACAGGTATTTTGTGTTTGTCTTCATTTTAGGGAAGTTAGAAAAGTTCTGACCAGCAAGAGGAAGGAACTTAATACAACCATCACTTGGAAAATGGTCGAGGAAAATGGAAAATGGGACTGGAAAAACTTAGACAGGAGTTGACTCTATTATTTTTTATATTTTCATTAAATGTCAACATGAAGGAGGCAGGTTGAGTTATTTAGTGAAATAGTGCAAGAAATGATTGCTCCTTCACTAAAGATCATCCTTGGTGATATTAATCATTGTGACTTGGCTTTGAAGGGGCCTCTGTATAATCACACCAGGTTTGTTGATAAACTAACACGTGGATGGATGGCAATGGATCAATGTTTTTGCTCCATTCCTTACTCTTACAAGTGTTTGATTCAGTTGAGAGATTAGAGATTTCGATCATATGTTGTGCATCTCTTCAAAAATTATTGGATAAAAGGATAAAAACTTACATCATAAAACCTTGTCTATGATAACGAAGCCATTAAATCTGCAAATTTGCTTTGAAAAGACCAATTGGATATTTTCTATGGAAGGGGAGAACATAAATAAGAGCACAGATATCATAAGGAATTATATCATCTTCTGTGAACAGCTTCATGTCCGAACTAAAACAATCAAATTTTATCCACAAAAGAGACGTAAGTTACAGAGGATTTAAAAACAAAGGAAAGACAAATCACAGTTTGTATAGGCAAGACAACTTGATGAACTAAAAATCAAAGTTAGAATGAAAATTCAGAATGAGAAAAATGCATATAGAGGCAGGCTGCATAATTGCAGACAATTAATCCCAGAGATAGACCAAATGAATAACACTTCAGGCTTCCCATTGAAAAAAGAGAAATTACCCTTGTTTGTTTGCAAATAATCCTTCTGATGTTTGTAAATGAACTAAGTGGATTTTTTAACTGTTAGAAAGTGTTGAAGAACATGTGGTTCTGCAGAAGGCCTCACTTCATAAACAAGAAGAGTCTTGCATTACTCAAAATAGGAGATAAAGAAACAATCAAGTGAGTAGATCCATGGAGAGCTTGTGACTATGATCAGACCAGCAAAAAAAAAATTCTTAAGGAATGTACCCAGTTCCTTTCTGTTCTTCCAAAAATTGTTTGACATGCATATTGCCCTTGCCATTGGAAATCAGTCATCATCATCCTTATTGCTAAGAAATCACAACTCATTGAGTCAAAAGATTACCAGCCAATTGCTTTTTCATCCATAGTCATGAAGTGTTTCAAACACATTCTTTCAAAAAGTCCTTCAGATCCTCTTGTTCCATATATTGATGAGTTACAGTTTACCTATCAACTCTGAGTCAGTAGACAATTCTGTTCTGATCTTGGTCCGTTTGATCTAACAGCAGACAGGTAGATTCGGCAACACAGATCACACTACCTTTGTATATTTTCCTTTAGCTTTTAGTACTATGCAGCCATTCAAGCTTATTAAGAAATTAAAAAACCTCAATGTCAATCCTACTTTGGATCAGTGATTTACTTCACAATAGGACCCAAATAAATGTGTTAGTTTCCAGGACTTGTTTGGTGCTCAGTGCCATGCACTTTTGGCTTTATAGATTATAGATCACAGAACACCACAGTGCAGAAAGAGGCCCATCAAGTCTGCACCAAACACAATCCCATTCAGGTCCTACCCCCATATCCCTACATATTATACCCACTAATCCCCTCTAACCTACACATCCCTGGACAGTAAAGGGCAATTTCTTAGCATGGCCAATCAACCTAACCCACACATCTTTGGAGGAAACAGTAGTACTCAGAGGAAACCCATGCAAACATGAGGAGAATGTACAAACTCCACACAAACAGTGACCCAAGCAAGGAATCGAACCCAGTATCCTGGAGCTGTGAAGCAGCAGTGCTAACCACTGTGCTACAGTGCCACTCTTATTTTTCATCCTTCACTGTTGAATAGAGCGTGACAACATAGCAATCCTGGAATTTTCTGATACAACAGTACCTGTGGGTCTCATTAGGAAGACCAAAGTTAGTTAAAGAAACTCAATGAAAAAGTTTGTAAAATGGTGTTGTTAAAAAAGCTCAAACCAAACTGAAACAGGGCAAAAGAATAAGTTATAGACTTTAGAAAAAAGCTAGTTGTTCCCATGACGATTCATGATGTGGTCACTAAAGTGATTGCTAACTACAAGTATCTACATATCTGTTTTATGTTTAAAAGCATTGCAAGTTGTTTTTAGAGTTGATCACATGATTGGATGGTGATGCCATTAGGGTGTTTGTAGAGGCTGCTGTTTTACTTTCAATTTTCTATGTAGAGCAGTGAACATCTCCTACAATAAATCATTTATTGTTACTTTGAATCGATGCGTGCAAACCATGTCCTTTTCTTTTTTGTTAAAACCCACAAACTCTAACATACTTAGCATGTTACAGCATCAAAGTAAACAATAGTTGAATTGAATGAAACAGTGTACAATATGGTGGTCAAGTGATGTAAGTGATTATAAGAAGGTTAAAATCCTTCTGAGCAGATTCCACAATCATGTAATTCTTTTATATGGCTGAGATTGAATGTGCTATCCTTTTTGGATGCCTTTCCTGCTGCTGTTGTCTGAGGAAATTAATCTCTTTAAAGGGTACAGAGATTATTGAAGAAGACAGGAAAGATATTTGTTGAGCAGATCTTTGTTGATAGAAACTGTTCTTGAAGAATTTTGATGAAAGTAGAGAATAGTCATGAATAGTGAGAATCACCCCTTATCTCAATATTATTACTGGATGGTTTGGGGGAAAAAGTTACAATCCCCTCTGATTGTAACTGAAAAGTTACAATCCTGAACTTGATTTTGCCTTTCTCTGTAAGAACTTATAACAGGAATTTGTTGTATGGATGAGGATATGCATTTGGAATAGGCTCTCTGACTATCTTCAAGCATTGAAACAGTTTTTAAAATGTATTTTAGTTGGTTAGTCATCTGTGATAGTGTGATCTATCTATATGCTGCTATTATTCATTTATATATAATTTTTCAAAGACTCAATGTACCCAAAATTAATTTCCATACGGATATTAAAGTAAAATTAAAAAGCATAGTCAGTTAACCATCCAAGTTTCTCTGAAAATCTCACATCAATCATAGTCTTTTTCTTGACCTAACATTATTGGATATAACATACAGTAGTTGACCTCCCAAGCCTTCCTAAAACAATCCCATAAAAATGAAGTCAGCAAGAGTAAATGAATCCTTGGAATGTTCCAAGGACAGGCTTAGCTAAACAAGATTTCAACCTGTAGCTGTCTGATTATTAATGACTTGCTTATACACAAGTTTATTCTAAACCAGAAGCTTGAGAAATAACTTTGTTGACTTATGGAGAAAAGTTATAGCTTTGTCTCCAGTTCTTAGAAAAGTATGAAATGTGAGTTTATTCATCTAGTGATTTGCATGGTGAAAAAGAAGTATCAGGAATATAACATTATTATATACCGTGAATTGCTCTGAAGTGTGAGAAATTTTTATAGGCAGCCATTGTGTACACAACAAGATTCCCATTCACACATGAGAGCAATAACCAGTTAGTCTGTTTTAGTGATAATGGAATCTTGGCTAATAAATCTGATGTATTGCTTGCTTTTCTATGTGTATGGAATCTTTAGCATCAACTGGAATGCATTGATGTTCTCCAGGATAACATTTTATTGGGAAGAAAACACTACATCAATGCAGCCAGTATTACATTGGCCTGAGTCTCTGCTTACATTTTATTTACATTTCAAATCAAATTATGTTCCATCAGAGAGCAGACCTTTTAAGTAGCAAATGGCAGAAAAGACTAAAGCTTCAATTGGTAGGCCTTTAAGCAAGAGCTATGCAAATCCAAAGTCTGCAAGGGACCCAGCAGCAAACTGCAGAAGAGAGACTGGAAAGAGAAGTTGATTTTTGGTAAGTTGGAAATGAGGAGTTGGTCAGAGAAGATCACAAAGTAACAGTTTAAGATGGGGCTAGAATTAGAAATTAAAGATCTGTCATCGTGGGTGAGAAACATTTTCTGGAACACCAAGCTCTTCATGATCAATATAAACATGAATCCAATTTATCCACTAATTGAGAAAGTTCAGATCTGATACTTTCTCAGAGTAATGACTTGTTTTCTCTCAGGTTGTATACTAGTTATATAACCCATGCAAAGGGCAGTACCTCTAAATTAATCACACCCTCAATGCTTCAATAGTTTTTTTCTACAGACTAGTCATTTGCATTCACACAACATGCTTAAAAGGATGACTATCCAAGATGGTATTGCAAATGCATTTAAAAATTGAAATGAGGAAGAAGAATGTGAAAGAGGTCACTGAAATAAATGTGCAATTGCCACACAAGTGTTTTGGTCTGTGTGCATTCCACCCCTCCACAAACAACAGTATTGACTTCTGACAGTGATGTGTGATATCAGTGATATATATTATGACTGATGCTAAAATTGAATGTGTTAAAGTGGACACAGAAATGGCCCTGGCTAGAATAATGGATAACTAAACATATTGTGCTGTTGCCATTGATGGTTCTTCGTTAAAAAAAGAACTATGTCCTGTAAGGCCCTTGATTATAGCTAACAATTTGCTAGAGTTGGAAGTGTCCCATGGATCAGGAAGAGGCTCATGTTGTGCCTATATTTAAACAGAATAATGAGTTGTAATTATTAAGTTCTTTTTCTTAATGTGAACATACCAATCATACATGAGGAATGGTGAAAATGTGGGCTTTTTATTTAAACATAAATCCATGTCTATTATTCACTCAGATTATAAAGCATATGTCTGACATCATATTTGCCAACTGCCTACTGTTCATGGATCTGATACACCACATCCTGTTGAGGTAGTAACAATTGACGGTTGTGGCATCACACCACAATAATAACCAGGAAATTGTAGGCTCATTAATTTGACTTCAGTATAGGCATGCCATTGAAAGAAATCATTAGCAATGCACTATGGACCAACTTATACAGAAGGGAAAAGCAAATCATATTTCGTAGACCTGGTTGCTTTTATGTGGTGGATGCAGGTAACCAGGGATGGTGCACATACTGATTTCAAAAAGCTTTTATCAAGTGCCACAAAATAGACCACGGAGCATGATAGTATCTTGTGGGCAAATTTTGCATTGGTTAAGTAATCAGTTACATTCTCATAGGCACACAAAGCTATTAATTGTTGTGTTTAAATATAGATACAACATGATCCATGAGATACTTCCAACCCCCAGCAAGTTGTTAGATATGACCAAAGGTCTCACAGATCACAGTTCCTTTTTTACTGAGCAACATCATAACAACAGCACAATTTGTTTAATCATCCATTACTCTAGCTTGTTGCTTATGGAGTTCTGCAGGGTTTGGGGTTAGGGCCTCTTCTCTTCAGCATCTTTATAAATGACTGGATGAAAATATTGATTGAATCTATTTACAATGCTAATGCAGGTGTAAGGATCAAGACTCTCAGCAACATGTTGGCCATATGTGTCCGTTACACCTCGGTGAATGACTAGCCCATTTTGTTTCCTATCAACATACTTTAGTATAGGTATCTGAGTTGATGAATGGCACACACATATGCTGCTAACCTGAGAAACATCATCACCTGAGCATATTCCTGCTATGACATTAATATTTGCCAACAGCTTATATCAACTGATCTGCAGCTATATGGGCACTTCGAATCATAATTAAGTTGGAAGAGACAATCCTCTCCAGTTTAGTATCCCTGGACTCTGCAGCAACATTCTGAGCAATTTTAGAGAAAATGCATGCTTTCTTTAAGGTCTGTGTCATGGGCCACTGCTACTGATATTCCTGGAGCTTCCTGTGCACTATTGTACTGTCAAATAGATCTGCAATGTGCGTCACATTTTGCTGGTTGAATCCACCCCTGGCCAAGCCACATCTACAGCAAATAGTCTGAGATGGCCATAAATGCTCGTACCTGGCTTGCTGCTTGACACACAGCTTTTTTGTAAAGCAGAATCTGCAGTTAGCTCGAGCCAAATTGCATGAATCCAGGGTCTGAAGAAGGACTTCCCCAGTCAGTTTGAGACTGGAGTTGAAGTAATCAGCAGCATATTCCTTGCATTCTGCGCACAGTTTATTCATTACAATAAATAGTTTGTTTAATTACTAAACTCGGTGGTCGTCAATCTTTTGTGATATCACAAAAACGTTTCAAATTGTCATAACAGGAAAGTGCAATGATATTCACAAATTCTTCAATTAAGATGCACTCTGATGTGCCTCAATTCAATAATGAAAAAGATACAAAGATTACAATATTTTTGTTATGTAGAGCATGTACATTCCATATATTTTTCTTGGAATTTTTGCATATCTCCAGAAGTCTCAACACCTTGCAGTTTTTTCAGAAAGGGCTTGGGATGTGCTCCTTATTCTGAGTGCAAGGAGGGAAAAAGTTCCAATGTTCCCAATTACTGGAATTTAAAGAGCCAATGCAAGTATAACTGAAATCTGCCTCCCCTGCGGCTAAACATGGGGCTTCCTGCCAATTCCAGCCCCACAAGCCTTCGGGCCAGAGGTTTCTTATTCCTTGCATGCAGATTCTCTGGAGATTTTGATTGGAGGTGACAAATTTTCGGAAACACATACCTACTCTAATACAGTGACACCATCATAGGGTTGTGTGTTTATTACAGTTATCCATACCTTTTCCCCATTCTTAAAAGTCCCCTTTGACTGACTTCTTTAATCCAAGGCACCTTTCCAAATTATCTCCTGCCCCAGCTCTGTGCCCATTTTTCCCTCAATGAATGGTATATTGTTTTAATGGACAATTAACAAGGATGTTTTCAGGGTGTGTGTGAAAACATAGGCTTGATTTTTAAGTGCCCTCAAAGACCAAGTCAGATGAACATGTGCTTTGAAAACTGTGTTCCCAGATGGTGTTTCAGATCCTGAAGCTTCAGAGACACATTTCTATTTTCAAAGTAAGAGGGTGTGGTGCTGCCTGGTAGTTGGATACCCACTCATTAATCTCCAATGAACTATTAATCCTCTTGAGAAGCTTGTAATGGGTTGGGAAGAGCCAGAATGTAATGTTCAAGTTGCAGGTTGGACAAAGTCTGGTGCACCTTAATGCACAGCTGACAGGAGCAATGTGGGGAGCCATAAAGTGATGTTTTTGTTTCAGTAAAATTGTTGGTAATAAAGGGTTATTCACACAGAATGAATGAAACACCTTTTCATTGATCACTTGGCAACTTATCTGGACCATGGAGCAGTGGTTCTCTGGTCTCCAATCTGGTCTATTCTGCAAATCAAAGGCAAAACCATATGGCTGTCATTTGCAGTGGGTGGCACTCTTAATCCTGCCTGGATAGCTGCCTTATCTCGGTATGTTATTAGGATACTACCTCCCATTGACTCAGGGGATCCAGAGGCTGACTGCAAAATCCCGGTTGACTTCCATTAACAGGCCTAAATAGGCCTTTAGTTTTATCAATTGGCTTTCCACTCGTTGGCGGCTAATCCTGCCTTCTGCCATTCTGCCTCTGGAAAAATGGCCTGGGGGCTGGAAGGAGGCTGAGAATTGACATGTCAATGATGTGAAATTGTTTGTCTGCCTCCATGCCAGGTGCGGGCTAAAGAAATACAGCCCTTGGCATTCAGGTTTACATGTGAAGAATCACCCATAGAATAAAGCTGGGAATAGCTGTCAGGCCCAGGTGGGGTGCAGTATCTTAAGTATGCAATGACACTGAGAAAATACATGCCACAATCATGGCCGTTACACTGGCATCATCACCACCTGTGCCCTCCCTGGTGACTGAAAGGATTTGCAGGGTGAGTGGAAGGGTACCTAATTTATATTGAACTGGATGCTTTATAAAACTGGAAGGCGCAGCATCCTCCAAACACTGGCATTGCATTTGCCTAGTACCTCTTCCCTATCCCAGATCTCCTGTGACTGCACAGTGCCTGTCCTCAGCTCATTGTGTAAGGAGGCCCATACAACTTTATTTTTTAAAAAAGATTTACCCATTCTTCAGGCAATCAGGCCATTCCCCTCAGTTGGCTCACATGCACCTATTTGGAGACTGGCAAGCCTCAGTTCACTTGGCATGCCCAGCCTCCAGTTTTATGCCGTGGAAACAGAATGCTCAGCTTTGGGATTCCTTTCTCCAACAGCCATTTCCTGAAATCATTAATCTTACACAGACTGGGTTGAAGCTTCACCATGGTTGACTTGGAAATGCTGGAATTGATGGAAACATTTGGCTTTGTGCCATTTTCTGGTAGGTTCAGTCAGATTTTTGCCATTTTTTTCTGGCAGCCAAGAAAGAGTTTTAAAATATGTTTATGACAGTAATTTGCACAGAGGGAACAATTGCGTTCTGGAGGCACCCAAGACAGCTGAACAAGAGGAAAGCAAATAATACAACGGAGCAGCACTGTGGTTAGCACTGTTGCCTCACAGCACCAAGGACCTGGGTTCGATTCCCAGCTTGGGTCACTGTCTGTGCGCAATCTGCACATTTTACACGTGTCTGTGTGGATTTCCTCTAGGTGCTCTGGTTTCAACCCACTGTCCAAAGATGCATGGGTTAGGTGGATTGGCTGTGCTAAATTGTCCCTAGTGTCAGAGGTAAATCCATGAGATTATGGGTGGGAGCTGGGTGGGATTGTGGTTGGTGCAGATTCAATGGGCCAAATGGTCTCCTTTTGCACTATAGGATTTTATGATTCTACAATACCAAATCTGACCACAATTCTGTGTCAAATTTGTTAAAAACGAATTAATTTGCTGACAGTCAGTGACTCTTGCCTAACAGCTGGCATATGTACTGTCGGAGTGATCAGACTTTGTATTTGTATAATATACTTTACACCAAGATTTATGATGCATTAAAGTTTAATGTTTCATCCACTGAAGTTGCAGAATCTTCAGTAATGAATTAAGAAGGCAGATTAATCACTGGTAAAGACAGGGTTAACTATATGCAGTTGTGCTTGTCGCCCAGTTCCTGTTAATGTAAATTGATTCAGACAAGAATTACACCCTCATACGTCAGCCAGCTCTATGTCTCACTTCTTGTCAGACAAGTAACTGCATGTCAGACAGTAATTTGGAAATCTGTAACTTTAAAAAGAATAAACCACTGGAAGCCTCACAACACTTTACAGCTAACGAAGTACTTCAGAAGTGTAATCACTGGTGTATTGTAGAAACAGTTGTATTGTAGAATTTTCTACATATGTGCACATTTAAAAAATGTTAAATGAATAAAATATAGATTTATTAATCAGACTGGTGCACTGGGTTTAACCTCAGGAATCTAGGTTAGAAATCTAGCTCAGACTCATGAGATAAATGTACCTCTCTCCTGGCCTCACTGGTTCATCCTTGCTTCACTGGTTCAACATGAAAAAAATATCCACAATCTCAATTTAACTTCTGGAAGCAGATACAAAACTTCTCATGATTTTGCAATGTGACTCAGAGAAACCACATGGCTGGTGAGGAATATGAGAAATCTTTGCTCTGGCATAGTTGGGAGAGCCCCTCTGAGGCTGGAGCAGAGTATGAAAAATTCTACTTGGTATCTGATCACAGGGCTGGCAGGTAGTTTTATAATTTCTTGCTCCTAGCCCAGAGCTTTTCCTGTCAGAAGCACATAACAGAAATTTGGGAGCATGTTGTTCACAGTTTTCCAATCACCAGTTTAATGAGCTGGAAAATCAAGTTCAACATCAGCCCAAAATCCTAAGAGGCAATCTCAGGCAACCAGGTTTCCTGAAGGGAGTGCAGTCAGAAAGTGGACACCCTGTGAGCTGGAAATAATTTATATTTCTTAAGACGAATGTCCTTCACCCAAACTAATACAAAATTACAGAAAAGGCAAGTATTCCTCAAATAAAATTGATTCTGCTATCAAAACACAATAGGAAACCAACTGTGCATAGTACAACAAATTATTTACAATGCAGATCCAATTAATTTGGTCCAGCAGGTCTATGCCAGTGTTTATGGTCCCTGGGAATCTCCTCCCATCCCTCTTTATCTCCCCATAAATAAATCATTCTTTTCCCTTTGCATCTAGCTTCCCACTAGATATACCTATGGGATTGTTTTAACACCTTGTGAGAATGTGCTCCACATTCTGACCAAAGCCTGAGTAAAGAATTTTCTCCTGAATTTATTACTTCCTATATTCACTAGTTTTGGTTCTTCTTGCAAATGAAAAATCTTCTTTGTTTACCCTGCTAACTGCTTTCATTATCTTGAAGGTCTCTATCAGGCCACCCTACAGTCTCTCTTTTCTAGAGAAAAGAACCTCTCTAATACCTCTCATTATATGATATGGAAATCAAAAATCATAGAATCATGAAGTGCAGAAGAAAGCCATTTAGCCCATCAATTCTGCACGACCACAATCCCACCCCATTCCACAACCCCATGCATTGACCCTAACTAATCCCCCTTACATTAAGGGGCAACTTAGTATGGCCAATCCACCTAACCCACACATCTTTGGACTGTAGAGGAAATCCATGCAGACACAGGGAGATCATGCAAACTCCACACAGACAGTGACCCAAGCTGGGAATTGAACCCAGGTTCCAGGCATTGTGAGGCAGTAGTGCTAGCCACTGTGCCACTATGCTTTCCCTGTTGATGTCCATAATACTTCAAGTATGGTCTAAGCAATGTTCTATACAAGTTAGCGTAACTTTTCTATTTTTCAATTCTGTACCTCTAGAAATGGATTCCAATACTTTATTTGTTTTTAAAGCCTAGTTAATTTGCTTAGATAATTTTAGTGATATGTGTAGCTGGAGCCTCAGATCTCTTTGCTCCTCTATCTTTCCAAAGTGCTACTTAATTCTCCTTCCAAAATGTAACATCTCGTGTTTATCTAAATTAAAGTTTATGTTCCATTACACATTTATTCTTAAAGTTTATTAATGTCTTCCTACATTTTGTGGTAATACCTCCATATTAGCTGCTCCCCGCAATTTGATGTCATCTTCATATTTTGAAATTGTAATTCTGCTGATTGAGTAGAATTGAGTTGCAGCATTTATATTGAGCAACAGTTTGAAGGAAGTGAACACTATCATGTGTGACTGGTGAAGTTACTGGCAGGTGTGTGTAACACTGGCAGTGTCATACGTGCATAAGTTACGTTATTTGAACATGACAATCTGCACCCTTTGTATTCTTGGAGGGCCGAAGAACCTGTTCCTATGCTGTACTGTTCTCTGTTCTTAACAGTGTCTGAAATTTGATTCTGTCAACAGCAAGTCCTAGTTCTTCCCTTCAAAATTTCATTGATATTTTCAAATGTCATATTTCTTTATTGAAAGCCCAATGTGGAACAGATCCAAGGATTTTTCAGTAGCCGACTGTCAGTACAGCTTCAAAATCAGCTGATGGGTGGCACGGTGGCACAATGGTTAGCACAGCTGCTTCACAGCTCAGGGACCTGAGTTCGATTCTGGGCTCGGGTCACTGTCTATGTGTATGGGTTTCCTCTGGGTGCTCTGGTTTCCTCCCAAGTCAAAGATGTGAACGTTAAGTTGATTAGCCATGCTAAAATTGCTCCTTAGTGTCCTGAGATGAGTAGTTTATAGGGATTAGTGGGTAAATATGTAGGGCAATATGGGGGTAGGGCCTGGGTGGGATTATGGTTGGTGCAGACTCAAATGGACCAAATGGCGTCTTTCTGCACTATAGGGTTTCTATGGTTCTAACTGAGCTTCTGTTCTGCCTTCTCCCAAGTTGATGTACTTTGTTGCTGCAATATTGCTCTCCACTAGTTTTATACATAGCTGAGGAAGCTCGCTTCATGGTCAATGCCCAGTAGGGACCAATTAGGCCACTGGCCTCCCATCCCTAAAATTGTGCTCTCATCTCCTTTCAAGTGTGGAGTTCTATCAGTGGGTCAGTTTCCACCTGACCATACAAGTAAATTGGGACAGGAAGACAGTGTGTTTGGTTCTTTCATGTGACAGATGCAGCTCACCTTGGGTGCATGATGCCTGCTAACAACCCAGCAAGCACTCCACAGAGAAAAAACGTCTCTGATCTTTGAGCTGCTGTCTGAACAATGATGAGCATAACTTTAGTATTTTGCTTGTTCTTGTACCCTTGTGTGTGTGTGTCCAAAACTGGCTGTTGGCAGGGTTGTGGAAATAAACAAGCCCCAAAATAATGAAACTGTTGCCAATGCCGCAGCATGTTTCCAATTTGTTGCTAGAGCCTGCTGAGATTTGTACTGAATTGTAAAGCAGAATAATGATTGACTGGCTGAAACTGGAAAGTCTTGACCTAGAGAATGCCTGTTACATAAAATATGCACAAACAATCTGACTTGTCAGCAACATCAATAACAAACCCTATCACAAATAAAATCACAATATCAGCTCCGAGTTTTTCAATGCAAATGCTAAAAATTGGCACAATGTGTTTTCCAAGGGGAAGAGAGACTTATAATGTTTATCCGCATGTGTTGAGGAGGAGGTGGAGGGAGCATGGTGACATATCTTATCCTTGTTTTGAATGTTCATTGGAAATTCAGAATATAAATTTTGATTGCCTTGCCACCATGTATAAAATGACTGAGATTTGATATATTATATGCATCTGGGCATAACAGGGCACAGCAGAAACAGGGAAATCAGAAGGTCTCCATGGCCTTGACTATTTGTTTACGTAGAAACATACATAAAAACATATATAGAAAATATAAATAGAAATAGGCCATTTGGCCCTTCAATCCTGCCCTGCCATTCATTTTGATCATTGGTGATCATCAAATTCAACATCCTGATCCCACCTTCCCCCATATCCCTTGATCCCTTTAGCCCAGAGAGCTATATCTAAATTCTTGAAATCACACGAAGTTTTGACCTCAACTACTTTCTGTGGAAGTGAATTCCACAGATTCACCAATTTCCGGTGAAGAAATTTGTCCTGACTCAGTTCTAAAAGGTTATCTACAAACTATGATTCCTAGTTCTGTGCTCTCCCATCATTGGGAACATTCTTTTGAATCCACCCCGTCTAATCCTGTTAGAATTTTATAAGTTTCTCGGCGATTCTCTCTTACCCTTCTAAATTCCATTGATTATAATCCTAACCGATTTAGTCTCTCCTCATATGGTAAATCTTTGCTTTATCAGATAAAGACACCAAAATAACACATCTTACTCCAGGTGTGACCTCAGTAATGCTCTGTACAATTACACTAGAATATCACTATTCCTATACTCAAATCCTCTGACTATGAAGGCCAAAATACCATTTGTTTTCTTTATTGCCTGCTACTCCTGCTCTCTTACTTTCTTGGTATTCATTGCACAAGGATACCAAAGTCTCGCTGAGTATCCATCTCTCTCAATTTACACTGATTCAAATAAAGTTTAAAGTTTACTTATTAGTGTCACAAGTAGATTTACATTAACACTGCAATGAAGTTACTGTCAAAATCTCCAAGTCGCCACACTCTGCCTGTTCGCACGAAGAATTTAGCGTGACCAATGCACTTAAGTAGCATATTTTTCAGACCGTTGGAGGAAACTGGAACAACCAGAGGATACCCATGCAGGCACGGGGAGAACGTGCATTCTTCGCACAGACGCTGACCCAAGCCAGGAATCAAACCTAAGTCCCTGGTGCTTTGAGGCAGCAGTGCTAATCACTGCACTATTGTGTCACCACCAATAATCTGCGTTCCTGGATAACCTCACATTTCTCACCAATATACTGCATCTGCCATGCATATGCCCACTCACTTAGCCTGTCCAAATCATGCTGAAGCATCTCTGCATACTCCTTGCTGCTCATCCTCCCATCCAACTTTGTATGATCTGCAAACTTGGAGACAATATATTTAGTTCCTTCATCCAAATCATAATGGAGTTGGGTCTTACATTCTTATGACACCCACTAGAGACCGCCTGCCAATTGGAAAAAGACTCATTTATTCCAACTCTTTGCTTCCTGTCTGCTAACCAATTTTCTATGCATCACAAGATACTACTTGCAATCCCATGCACTTTAACTTTACATATTAATTTGCTATCAGACCTTGTTGAAAATCTAAATAAACCTAAATAAACCACATTCACCGATTCCCCTGGTCAACTCTACTTGTTACATCCTCAAAGAATTCCTGTAGATTTGTCAAGCCCATGATTTCCTTTTCGTGAATCCATGCTGACTTTGTCTGCTTATTCCACAGCTTTTCAAATTTTGTGTTGTAAAATCCTTGATGATGGATTTTAGCAACTCCCCTATTACTGTTGTTAAGCTCACTGGACTATAATTCCCTGTTTTCTTTTCACCTCCCTTTTTCAAAAGCAGGCTTACATTAGCTATCTTCCAATCTGTAGGAACTATTCCAAAGTCCAAAGAATTTTAGTAAATGACCACCAGTGAATCCACTATTTCCAGAGTCACTTCTTTATGTACTATGGGATGAAGATCATTAAGCCCTGGAGATTTATCTGCCTTCATCCCATTAGTTTCCCAAAATCTTTTCTGTACTGATACTGATTCCCTTTTGCTTCTCATTAAAACTTGTGTTTCTCAGAACTCCTGGTACATTATTCATATCTTCCTTTGTGCAGACAGAAGCAAAGTCGAAATTTGGTTTCTCAGCTATTTCTTTGTTCCTTGTTATGAATTCTCCCACTTCTAACTGTAAGGGGCCAATAAAACAAAAGATTTTGTCAATCTTTTTCTCTTTATACACCTATACAAAATTTTACAGTCAGTTTTTATGTTTCCCACTAGCTTACTTTCATACTCTATTTTCCCTTTCTTAATCAATCCCTTAGCCTACCTTTGCTGAATTTTAAGCTGCATTGAATCCTCAAATCTGCTTTTTCTGCCATTTTGTATGCTTCTTCTTTGAATCCAATACTATTTCTAATTTCCTTTGTAAGCCATGGTTTTGTCACAATTCCCTTACCACTCTTGCATCAAATAGGAATAAACAACATTTGGGGTTCACCTATTCATTCTATGAATGCCTACCATTGTCTGTCCACTGGCGTTCCTTTCAGTGATGTTTCCAAGTCCATATAAACAACTCATGCCTCATACCATCATAGTTACCTTAATTGAGATTTAAAATCTGGTTTCAGAATCAATTATCTCACTATCCACCTTGATAAAGAATTCTATCATATTATGATCAGTCATTCGCTCATTACTCACACATGCTTGAATGGTTCAGGAGCAGGCAAATCTGTCCCACAAGTTAATTGAAGATAAGGAAGGCTATTCCATCTTTCTTGATTGGTGCCCTGAAAGAGATATTAATGTCCCCTTATTGTAGCAGCAAATTATTTCTGAAACAGTTGCAGGAATTTTCCCTCTCTGACGCTATCTGTCTGTTTATTTCACACATTGATCCTGATATTCCTGATATCGGTCTTTTATATGTACATTATCACTTTAATAAGTTTGAACCTGTGACAGTTTGTTCTATTCCTACACTTTAATTTAACATATCATAGAATCATAGAAACTCTCCAGTGCCGAAAGAGGCCACTTAACCCATCGAGTCTGCACTGACCACAATCGCACCCAGGCTTTACCCCAACATCCCAAAATATTTTACCCGCTAATCCCTCTAATCTATGCGTTTCAGGACATCATGTGAAGAAGATTTTTAACTTTTGCTGCATTGATTGGGTGTATGTTTCTTAAGTATGTATGGCCTGAATATTGTCATATGGGATTCTTTGAATAAAGAGAGTAAGTCTTCAACCAGTTTTAGGTAGAGGAGTCAAATTTACAATTCAATATTAATAATAACTCTTGTTGTTATTAATAAGAAAAATTGCATAACATATCACTTCAGAGTTTCTAAAAATATATTCTTATTGCAGGAAATTAGAGTGAGGGGGGTAGGGCATAATTTGGATGCTAGAAGGAGTTTTTTCACACAGAGCGTGGTGGGGGTATGGAATGCGCTGCCAGGTAAAGTGGTGGAGGCAGGCACTCTGGAGTTATTTAAGAAATACTTAGATGGGCACATGAACAGAATGGAAATGGAGGGGTATAGAAAACTGATTCAAAATAGGGACCATGAGCCTTGGGAGTCCCTGGGAAGTGTATAAATAGATGATGATATTGATGTATTGTTTTTATCCTGCAGGTGCTTTGGTCCACCTTGTTATCTAACAAGGGACATACACATGATAGGTCATGAGAGGGCTGCTCTTGGATTTTTTTCGAGAGTATCCTAGTGCTTCACGTCGTTAGTATACGCTTGACCTGGACCATTTGATGGGCAACACGACAGCCCAGTGACTATCGCTGTGCTGTGTAGATACATGGATTTGGGCCTGTGTCTGTGGGAGTTTGCGCATTCTTCCTGTGCTTGCGTGGGTTTTTTCCGGGTGCTCCGGTTTCCTCCCACATCCCAAAGATGTGCTATTAGGCTAACTGGCAAAACAAATTCTCCCCAAATTGTCTCCAATTTGGTTTTTAATCCATACATCTATAAACATAGACAGGGATCACGGATAGAGGCGGGAACATCGGGGTGGCGGCGTGGGCTTGTTGAGCCAAAGGGCCTGTTTCCCGTGCTGTTTTGTTTTTTGTTCTTTGAATTTCCAGGCCAACGTGTAACCCATTTGTATAGGCAGAATAATTAACTTTTGACATTTAATGTAAACCAACAGAGAGAGAAGTGGATAAACAAGAATGACAAGGCTCATATTTTCATTGAAAGTTCACAGAAAATATCTTTTCTATTATGAAAAAAGAAACCCGAACTGCATAGCTATGAGTCACCAAATCTGATTGGGTAAGTTCCTGGAGCTTCCATCACTTGATTTGCCACCTTCAACTTCTTTACCCCATTTATCCTTATTTCCAATCATGCATATAACTACTTTTAAAATCACTCATTTCCAGAAACTCAAGAGCAATCTGGACACTTGGCAACCTTAATCATTTGACAATTGACCATATGAAGGAGATATTCAGACAATGTGAGGGGTAAATTTAAGGAGCATCTTGAAAAAGGAAAGATAGGCAGAGAGGTTTGAAGAGGGAATTCCAGAACCTGAGTAATAAAAACAGAAAATGCTGGATAAACTCAGCAGGTCTGGCAGCCCTGTGGAGGGAAACAATTCTATTGTTTTTTAAGAGTTATTTCAGAATGAAACCAAATTGTTTCCTTCCACAGATGCTGCCAAACCTGCTGAGTTTATCCAGCATTTCTGTTTTAATTTCAGATTTCTAGCATCCACAATATTTGCTTTTATCACAGAATGTAAGATCTCAGCAGCTGAAGGCAGGAATGTCAATGGTGGAGATATTAAAGTTGTGAATGTGAAAGATGTCAAAATTGGAGGAGCTCAAAGATCTCATTAGATTGTAGAGTTCAGAGATATTGTAGAGACACAGAGAGATGAGACTATAGAAGGAATTGAAAACCAGGATAGTTTAAAAATCAAAACATTGCGAGACAGCAAGCCACTGTAGGTCAATGAACACAATGATGGTTGAGCGTAACATGATGTGAGTTAGATTTATTTGAACTTCTTATGTAGAGAGAAAGATGGAAAACCAAACTGGAGAACACTGAAGTGGTCAGATCTAAAGGTAACAGAAACATTGATGTGGTTTTTGGCAACAGAAGAACTGAAGCTTGGGCGGAAATGAGCAATTTGGAAGTAAGCAGTCTTCGTGATGGACTGAATATGTGGTCAGAGTTCATCTTTGAGTTAAACGTGACACCAAGGTTGTGAAGGATCTGATTCCATCTCAGAGTGTTGCTAGTGAGGGAGATAATTAGTGTCTAAGGAACAGAGTTCACAATGGGGTCCAAAGATAATGCCTTTAGTTTTCCCAATATTTAGTTGAAGGAAATTTCTGCTCGTCCAGTATCAGATGTCAGATACACAGTATGATAAATCACCAGGTAGGGCCGGTTAAAACATTGGTGACACTGGTGGTGCATGTTCAGTTCCTGTACTGGCTGGAGTAGTTCGTGAAGCCCATCTCTTCGACTTGCCCCACTGTGATATTGTGGCAAGACTGGGCATTGGATAGGCACATGATGAGAAAGACAAATAAAATAGTGAGAGTGGAGGAATCAAAGCTGATAACATGAGCTAGAGCTGGACGCCATCGACATACATATGGAACCTGATGTGTTTTCAACTGATAGCACTGAAGGGTAACCTGAAGATCAGGAAAAGGAGGAGCATAGATCCTCAGAGCATTCTAGAGGTAATGGCATAAAATGACTGTGGACTAATACTACTGCCCCCCGTCCAACTCATTCACATCACTTCTAGGTCTCAACGCAATACTAAAATTCATATGACTCAGATTGGAGAGCTGCTCCAGTCCTTGGGCCTTTCCATTCCAGTGTGCTGTCACCCGATTTAGATCATTAATAGATACATGCTTCAATGTCACAGTGATAAATATAGAGACAGCTGTCCAGCTTATTTCCCCCACATTCCAAACTCCCTCCCCAGACCCTCCTCCCTGCCCCTCCGACTCATCCACCCCACCGACCAGGTGTGAGGATGGGGCCTCTTTCCTGTCAGACTGAATGTCAAGCTTAGACAAATATTTTTACATGGGACAGACGTTTAAGGCAGCAATGTGTTATAGCTTTTCTTGGCATTATTCAATTCTTTTATATAATGACTTCCAATATTTCTTTGACAGAACAACACATTTAAAGTGCAATGCAGATTTACTGCTGAGATGTAAAAGTGTTTTTCAGACTGAGTGTTGCTTCAGAGAAAATGCTACAAAAGGAGAAAGTGAGAGAGAGAGAGAGAGAGAAAGGAGAAAACATCCATAAATAGATAAAATGATTAGGAATTGAAGTGACAAAGGCCTAAGGTTCGGCTGTTGCTTGAAGCTGAATGTTGACTTAAATAGTAAAGTGTTTTGGGAGGAGAGAGAGAGAGAGGAAATCAATATGAGGTAATTATAAGATTGAGGCAGCCTGTAACACAATATGGAGTTGGTTGGGGCATCCCTACACCACATGGTTCCACATTCAGGTAAGTAAAGAACTTGAAACTAATCTTTTAACTTCCAATGTTCCCTTAAGGATATTTGATTTGGTTGTTGTGTGCTTGAAAAAATGTCTATGTTTTTCATCATGCAAAAAAGCAAAACAGCAAAACAATCTGATTGCAGATATTATGCCCCAGAGAGGGTGGATGATCATGTGGGGAAGAGTGTGAACCTACACGTTGCATACATAATTAGCTGGGACTTAGGAAAATTTTGGCTGTATATAGTTACTTTTCATTGTGATCACTGCAGGATGGCATATTGTTGTCACTTAATAACTATCATTTGGCATGTGGTTCTGTGTGAAAATGATATCTAAGTGGTGAGTTCTGAGGGAAAATTAAGTAGAATGATAGCCCAATAATTGCTTGTAAGTGCAAGTGATATGAAATGATGATAAACTGAGAACAATTGACATCAAATGAAAGCTGTTGAAAACGAATGATATCAAATGATATGAAAAATTCAGATGGGCAGAGGCAATAGATCTAATACTTGCTACTAACAAGCAACCTGGGCAACAAAAGGGCACCTATAACTAGAATGACACATGGGGCACTACTTTGTGAACTGAACAGGTGCAGCCACACACCACATAGGCCATGTGCATCAGCCATGTGTAAAAACAGATGGTGTGCAATCAGATTTTGAGATTTTCACACCAAAGTACACAATAGCAATCTCCAAAATATACCCAAAAGATTTTCATATGGAAGGCAAAGCAGCCCACTTGATTGACACCCCAACCACAACCAATGTTGTGAGCATTCACTCACAACATCATTAGTGCACAGTGGCAGCAGTGTGTACCATCAATAAGATGCTGCAACTTGCTAAGGCTGCTTCGACAGCATCTTCCAAATACTTGTGCTGGAATTTTTCTGCCAGGCCCGCTCCAGAATTGGGGCAGGCACAGCTCGCAGAATGGAATTCTACATTGGCTTCGAGTGAGATTTTACGAGCCTCGCTTGAGCGAAGTCATAAAATGCTGACCTTGATCTCTAATGTCTTGATAGACAAGAATATTGGAACATCATCACCTGCAAATTCCCCTCCAAGCCAGACATTAGGGGAATTACCAGGATAAATGTGAGATTACCGGAATAGGGCCTAGGTATTATGCTCTGCTGGAGACTCAGTGCAAATTTGATGGTTGAATGATTTTAGTGAGTAATTTTGGGGAAAAATAAAGTTCAGTGTGTAAAGGATGCTAATGTATTGACTGAATGATTGCATCCACTATCTGCAGACACATATTTGTGGCGTTGAAGTCAGTTGAAACTGATTGGTGAGAAGATCAGAATGCTGTGAGACTGAAGCTTTCTGTATTTGTTTCCATCATAAACTGACCTTTGCTTTCATAAGTTGAGAAATGACTCACTCAATTTATTAAAGGTAGTTTTTTCAGGCAGGAGGCGTTCCTGAAAGCATCAGGAAATGCTATTGCTGAAAGTCATGCCCTCGGGAAGTTTGCAGTGCAGCATTTTCACAAAGCTTGCCACCCTTTTACAACGCTGTTTGTTCCAGTTATAATGAGGCTTAAACATTTGCCACGGTGATGGAATTAGGATGTGATGATTTCCTTATCTTTTACCACAGTTCCTAATAAATCTTTTACCAAATGCATGGGTGTCAATTCCATCCCCAACCAGCTTCTTCTTTCCTTTTCTGAAAATATCAGCTCTTGCTGGGATGCTGTAATCCTGCAGTACTTTATCTAAATGACCATTCTTCATTTTGAACAAGGATAGTATCAACTGGCTATTTCACCACTGTGATTTTAAAGCTGAGCCAATCTTATTTATCCCGCACGTCTACTTTATAGAGGAGTATTACTGGGCTGAGTTTTACCTGTGAGCTACTGAACTCATTTGTCAGGCTCAAATATTGCTCCAAAACGGTGTAGAATGGAGAACAGTCACTCATTGTGTTTTCCTCAAGGTGGCCAATTAATAGCTGTAAAGTGGTCTTGCCATCTATTAAGGATGGCAGGGGGGATCTTGAAGCTAGAGGGTCAATCATAAGATTTCCAGCAGCAACAGGCTACCATTGCAGGTAATTGAGAGAAAGTTAATGTAAGCCTATCTGTGATACTAATAATAAAAAAAGCATCAAAATGGAGGTACCCACTCTCCAAAATTTTTAAAGATTAAATAAAAAATATCTTCTGCAGGCAGGCAGAAGGATGGCAGGTGGCAGGGGTGGGGGGGGTGGTGGTGGTGTGGTGGTGTGTATCACAGGGCTGCTGAAGATCCTAGTCCAGTAAAGAGGGTCCTTCTGTCTGGAACCAAGGCCCTTATCAGTGCACTGCTTTGCTGCTGAAGGCTGCCTCCAGGCAGGTAATCTGCTCTTCTCCATCAGCAGGAACCTAGGAACCAACTGGAAAGTCCCAACTGGCTTCCTTGAATTGACCTGATTAACCTTTCATGAGAAGAGAAATATTTACCAGGGGTGTGAGAGAGCTGACAGGCTACGGGAGATATTTATCTATCTCCATTATCAGACCCAGCAGAGCCTGAAGATCAAGGCCTTGGAATCCTAGCCATTAATTGGCATCGAGACTAATTTCAGACACAGATCAGCTGCTTCATCAGTGACCAAAAATAAGACTCAAGACTCCATAAGACTCAAGTTCTAAATTGGTCATTGCATCACCGAAGCCTCATTTGATGTATCTGATGTATACCATTGAACATATTGTTACACTGCTGAATAATAAACAGAGCCTTTATTGATAAGAAACAAAGTTATCAATCACATCACATGGGGCAGCAGGGTGGTACAAAAGTTAGCACTGCTGCCTCACAGTGCTGGGAACCCTAGTTTAATTCTGGCCTTGGGTCACTGTCTGTGTGGAGTTTGCATGTCCTCCTCATGTCTGCATGGGTTTGCAAAGGGAGTGTAGGTTAGGTTGATTGGCCATGCTAAATTCTCCCGTATTCTCAGGAGGATTAGCAGGTAAATTTTTTTTAAGTTCATTTCATAGAATCATAGAACCCTACAGTGAAAAAAGAGGCCCTTTGGCCCATCAAGTCTTCACCGACCACAATCCCACCTAGCCCTGCCCCCCATATCCCTACGTATTTTACCCGCTAATCTCTCTAACCTAAGCATTCTAGTAAACTAAGGGGCAATTTTAGCATGGGCAATCAACCTAACCCGCACATCTTTGGACTGTCGGAGGAAAATGGAGCACCAGGAGGAAACCTACACAGACACATGGAGAAAGTGCAAACTCCACACAGACAGTGACCCAAGCCGGGAATCGAACCTAGGTCCCTGGAGCTGTGAAGCAGCAGTGCTAACCACTGTGCTACCGTGCCGCCCATTTGTGGGATTGAAGGGATTTTCTTATATGGAAACACTGAGCAGGCCATTTGTGGGACATTGGCCCATTTGTGGGACATTTGTGTGGACATGCTGGCTGGCCAGCATTTATTGCCCATCCATAGTTGCCCTTGAACAGAATGGCTTGCTTGATCATTTCAGAGATTCAGAAGGCCACCACATTGTTGTGGTTCTGGAGTAACATGTAAGCCAAATCAGGTAAGAACAACAGATTTCCTTCCCTAAATAACATTAGAGAACCAGATGAGTTTTTCAGACAGTCAGCAATTGTTTCATGGTCGTCAGTAAATTTTTTTTATTGAGCTCAAATTCCACCATCTGCTGTGGTGGGATTTGAACCCAGGCCCCTAGAACATTAGGTGAGTTTCTGGATTAATACTCTAGCCATAATACCACTGGGCCATTGCCTCCCCATTGGACACAGAACCTAGGTGGGATTGTTGTTGATGCAGTCTTGATTGGCTGAATGACTTCATTCTGCACTGTAGGATTCTATGCTTCTATAATCTAGAAAACTATAAATATTGGGATCAAGAAAATTAACACTGCCCCAAAATGTTAACAAATACAGAATTACTCAACATAGGTGTAAATAGATGCAATGGGTGTGCACAAACACTAACGACCAACCTGAATGTAAGCTTAAATGCGGTGGTGAATCTGTATAAGGTTTCATTGAATGATCTTGGTGAAAGATGTGTAAATGGTTTCTAATATGTTTGCTGAAAGACTGCACTGACAACATTTAGAGATGCATTTACCTAGTTTTTGTCAGTAGGAACTTTAATGAAACATCAGGATGCTATGGCGGTGAGGCTAATGTGTTTGTCGTGTACTGACCTTTGCTTTCACAAAAGAGAAAATGGCTCATTTTATATTCTAAAAGCAACTTTTTCTGATTGGAGCATTTTTATTGGTTGACTGTTGAAAACTAAATGAAATCTTTATTAATAAATATGGAAGATATTAGTTTAGCAAATATCTGTTCAGCAATATGCCAGCCTAGAAAACAGGTAAATACTGACAATTATCAAAACATTGTGAACCGAGGATTGATCTAAGAATATGAGTAGCTACAGTGGACATGCAGTAAGATCATAAGATAAGAGCCAGAAGCAGGAGTTGGCCACTTGGCTCTTTGCTCCTGTTCCACTATTCAGTAAATGATCTGATTGTGGCCTCAACCTCCACTTTTCTGCTTAACATCTATAATCCTCAACTCCCTTGTCAATCAACAATTTGTCTAACTCATCTTGAATATTTTCAATGACCCAGCCTCCAGGCTCTTGGAAAGAGTTCCAAAGACTGGTGATCTGATGGCAAAAATTCCTCTTATCTCCATCTTAAATGTCTCAAAATCCCTTCCCAGATGAAAAATAATAGTAAAATTGGGAAATAAGATTACTGTTATTTTCTTCTGTGTTATTTTAAAACTCTGCCCCCCAAGGTTCAAAATTCCCCTGTGAGAAAACTATCTCATCATCAAGATTCCTAAAATCTTATATGGTCCAATGAGATCACTTTCCATTTTCCTAAACTTCACTGAGTGAAGGCTTGGCCTGATCAATCTTTCCACATAAGAAAATCCCTTCAATCCTACAAATTTGCAAGAAAAGTCAACATCATTTGCCTTCCTAGTTAACTAACTGTACTCACATGCTAACTTTTTGCTTCATGTGTAAGGAAAAGTGCCCTCTGCAACACGGCATTCTGCAGTTTTTTTCTTGATTTAAGTAATATTCTGCTTTTCTATTATTTCTGCCAAAGTGAACAATCTCACATTTTCCCTCATACTCCAGCCATCAAATTTTGCCCTTTACAGACTTCATGTATTCTCCTCACAACTTGTTTTCCTACCTACCTTTGTATCAACCAACGAACTTGACTATAATACAGTTAATTCTTTCATCTAAAATCTAAGATTGTAAGGAAGAAGAGTGATATGCTCTTGAAATATTGTCTAACATGCTGAGTTTTCCTAGCATTGTCTGTTTTTATTTCAACTTTCTAGCATGCGCAGTATTTTGTTTTTATTATAGATCATAAATAATAGAGAAGCTTGTGGTACTTCACCAGTTACCATGTTGATAATAGTCCATTGAATCCTGACACTCTGTTTCCTGTTAGTTAACCAATCCATGCTAATTTATAACTCCCCACACATGTATCTTGTGTCATAATTTTTCATGTCATATATGATCAAATGCTTTTTGGATATCCTAATACATGATATCAACTGATTCTCCTTTAGCCACCTTGATGAACAGCTTTAACGAACTCTAATAAATTTGTGAAACAATTTCCCTTTCAAATAATCACACTGACTCTGCTTGATTGCATCATTTTCTAACTGTCCTGCCACTACCTCCTTAATAATGGGTTCTAGCATTTTCCCAATGATAGATGTACTGTCCACAACTTTCAAAACGGCGCTTCCCTGGGCCACTGGCAGTTAAGTATTTTGGGTGGACGTTGAGACATTTGCAATGGAAGGACATAACTGAGAAATGGGCCGTGGCACCAACTGAAACATTTTATGAAATCTAAAAACGTGGCTAATTGCTGGAAATTCATTGCATAATATATTTGCGTCATTTCACTCTCATTGTAAAATGCCCATGCCTATTTAGGTGATTATGTAACTGAGCATGTCCACAGGAAGATGCCTGGGCTTGTTTCAGAGGGCAGGGAGAAACTGAAACTGTTCCCCCTTTCAGTTCTTCAACACTCAGTCCAGCTCAGTTTGCTGGCAAAGCTCTGTTGTTTTAATTTACAAATGCATTATTGTGAAGCTAGACATAGTATTTGGAAGAGATTGTACAATTCCAAATCAACTGATACTTTAATGGCAAAGAGAGGACTATTTAATTAGAGGTTTCTGTTTATTATTCGGATTTGGCTCCCTTTATAGCTGCATTCAGATTCACTGGACAGAATTTTTCTCCCCACCACCTGTGGCAAAGGAGGCAACCCACTATTGGCTGGCAGTGGGAACAGAACATACCACCACTGTCAATGGGGTTTCCTGTGTTATGCATCCTCAGTCACTGGAAAATCTACATCAGGACTTAATCATTACTGGGACCAGAAGAAGCCACCTGCAAGAATGACCAGAAAGTTCTGGCCACTGTGTGGATTCTTCCACTTTCTCCAGACAGTGAAAGGAGACTCCAGTGTCCAGTTTTTGACACACAGAGCTGAACTACTCTATTTAGTGCCCATCACAAATTGATTTTTCCCAATTATTTTTTAACAGTAAAACCTTCTCTCAAAGTTGAACATTTTCATTTGCTGAGAACAGCTATTTCCTGTTCAAAGAGATTGCTAGTAGCCATGAAGATAACTTCCCCTGAACGCTATTGCATCATCATGTAACACTGTTCTTCCCAGATTTTTTCACAATACCACTGCAAATGATGAACTGAGCAATCATCGTTACATGCTTATATCATATTCAATATTTCTGTTAGCTTAAGTATTTAGAAATGAAGACTTGGCACCTCATCATCTCCTTTCAAAATAGTTCCAAGCAATCATTTTGTACTGAGTAATAACTCAGATTAACAAAGAGAAGAATGAACAATGTGTGTTAGTTGAGCAGAAGAATGTTGATCAGGCCATTTCCCTGTTCTGCTGTGGGATCTTAATTTGTTATATATTTTGAGTGGCCAGCATCTGGAATTACTTGAAACAAGGAAGCTATTTATTTAATTGAGAAACTTAGGAACAGAAGATTTATGTGGCAGGAAGGCTGCCCCAGTTCTACATGCTTCTAGAAGATTCTCCTGAAAGAGGACTCCATCTTATTGTGCAATTCTTCATGCTCAGTTTCCATGGGTTCCACAGGTGATTCATTTCTGTTGTGCTGTCTTAAAGTGGCAGACACCATATACACCACATAACTGAATATGACCACACTTAAACATTCCATTAGAAAGACATCATCTAACTCAGTACAGCACTGGAGTCAGGCTAGTCTAGAGAGAAGGGGAAGGTGTAGATGTGGCATTCTTAGATTTCCAAAAGGCATTTGATAAGGTAGAGTATCAAATGTACCTATGCAAAGTAAGAGTTCATGGTGTAGGGGGTAAAATATTTGGTAGAGGTTTGGTTACCAAACTGGAAGCAGAGGACAGGAATAAGGTCATTTTCCAGTTAGCAAGCCGTAACCAGTGACGTGCCACAGGGATCAGTGCTGGGCCTCAGCTAATTACAATCTGGATCAATGACTTGAGTGCAGGGACCAAATTTGCAAAATTTGCTGATGACACAAAGAAAGATAAGATGTTAAGTTGTGAAGAGGATAAAATGAATTTGGAAGGGAATTTATGTAGGATAAGTAAGTGGAAAAAAATTGGCAGAAGAATAATGAGGGAAAATGTGAACATGACCACTTTGGCACGGAGAATAGAAAAATAGTATACTATTTAAATGGAGAGAGATTGCAAAAAAAGTACGATAAAGAGAGATCTGGGTGCATGAATTATTAGATAATTACAAAGGAAAATAGAAGATTGTTATCTATTGTCAGGAGAATGGAATATAAAGGTAGATAAGTTTTGTTACAATTGTACTGGGCTCTAGTGAGCCCACATCTGGAGTAGTGTGTACAATTTTGGTCTCCTTATTTAAGGAAACAGTTAATTGCATTAGAGGCAATTCAAAATCTTCACAGATATCTTATGGGGAAAGGTTGAATAGGTTGGATGTGTATTCACTGGAGTTTATAAAAACGAAAGACAATCTTACTGAAACATATAAGATCCTGAGGGGACTTGACAGAGTGGAACTGAAAGTCTGTTTCCCCTTATGAGAGAGACTAGAACAAAGACACATGGAGATGAGGAGTTTTTTTTCTCTCAGAGTTTCTTTGGTTAGTGGAATTTTCTTCCCCAGCCAGCAGTGGAGGGAGGAACATTGAATATTGGACAATGGAAAGATTTTATGTACCAGTATTCAGGATAAGCAGCTATATTTATGTACAGCAAAATAAATATGCATGCATTGTAGTCAAGCATGTTTCGAGCACTAGCTCTGTGTTTCTGTTTCCAAGACAACGTTAACTTTTAGTGCACAATATCAGGGTTAAAAGGTAAACAAGGAGGAGGTAGAGGAGGTGGAGTAGATCACAGTTTTAAATACCATGCAAGAAAATGTACAGGAGAGAAACAATCTTAATATGTTAAAGACTGAGGGGAGACAACATTTTTATTAAGTATTGAAATTTTCATTAAAAATTATCCTCTGAGATTCTACACATCTGTTAATGCTGCAATTTCTTTCATGTGTAATGAAAATTGCCCGTCTATCTTGTTACATAGATGGAAAGATGCTGATAATGGCTTTTCTGTGAAGATTTTTGGTTAATGCATTATTTACAGAAAACAGGGTCAAGCGGCAATCTTCGAAGTTGAGAGTCACTTTTGGATTTAGAATTTTTACAACTAATATTCACATCTCCCAAATCATCTCCCAAAATATGGCAAGAATTTTTCTTTCCAGTGGAAAAATATGAACCTGAATATCTTAATCTTCCTTGAGGTGGAAACCAGGAATGTGGAGATGTGGGAGATTAAATCTGGGACAGAATCCCAGCTATGCCTGGAGTCCCATCCTGGGTGAAGGGCACTGACTACCATTCCAATTATGGCCAACTTTCCACGCAGCAGTTAATGGAGGACACCTCATGCCGCAAACATCATCTGAGTTTGCTGGAACATTGAGAAACTTCTTTGACTAACAGCAGTTGTACAGAATGAGCTCTCCTGTAGCATTGACACCGGCATAGGTGATCAGTCCTATGACCTTATCTCTGGAATTTACAACAGGATCATGACAAAGTGGCAACTGGAAATTTCACTCACTGCAAAAGCACTACTGGAATGATCACCCTCAAAATTCAACAGCAATAAGATTTTTAACAAACAAGAAATAAGCAGTTGTCAAATGAAACATTTCCATCTTGTAGAGAGAGACTATGTTAGTTTTTTTGTACATACAACAGGAAACCATGCTCTTCACACTGGTCTCAACTCTAAATAAATCTGGTAGGGAGCAGGCTTTTGTCACCTTTAAACATTGTTGGCAATGAAACTATTTTGCAAATGCATCTATTATAAACAGACAGGGAGCACTGACATTGGTCCGAATAATACTGGCCTCCAGCGGGCTAGTTGGTAAAGTCACAGGGAATCATGTCCTCTTTGGCTCTGTGACACAGTCTCACCATTGATGCAGTTTACCAACTGCATGATTGGAAGGGGACAGGGTGCCTTCTGCAAGAAATTTGGTAGCCAATTTTCATAATTAAAACTCCAACTAAGAGCCATTTAATGGTACCATTGACATTTTGCCAACAGTGGGCAAATCCCTGCTGTGTGGGAAGTTTTCCAACTAACTTTAAGTGGTCTCCTAGCAGCAACCCTTGTGAGTTCAAAGATTTCCCCAGAGGGATTTCCCCCCTGTCATTGGATCTCACGATTTTTAAAAATTATCTGCTGTAGGCCCCAGGTCTCCTATATTCCTTCCAGCAAGTGAGTTTTTTACCCTAGTGGTGGAGTTCCAACATCTTCAAATTCAGCCTATTGTGTATTTGGGCTATTATTGTAAAATGAGCCAGAGGAAAGCCCTGCCTTAACTCATATACTTCCAAGGAAGCTTATATGCTTTACTTATGTGAGTCATATAAGCCTTTGTGCTGTTCCTGTGCAAAATCTGGTAACATACCCTTTGCTGAACATGAATCAGACCCAATGTAAACTAAACATAAATTAACAAGGAAAATTCTAGTCACCATAAACTATAAATTATAGAGCAGCAGATATCACAAAGAAAGTGGGCGGAACCCACCCGTGGCAGGATTAGTGATGGAATTTGAGCAACAAGACAGATGTCACTTAGAACATACGTAGAACATAGAACAATACAGCACAAACAAGCCCTTCGGCCCGCAAGTTGTGCCGATCATACAGTACCTACCAGGCCATAGAACTATCTGTAACTCCCAATCCCATTTAATCCCATGTACTCATCCAGAAGTCTCTTAAAAGACTCCAGAGAGTTCGCCTCCACCACCACTGATGGCAGCCGATTCCATTCACTCACCACCCTCTGAGCGAAAAACTTAACCCCAACACCTCCTCTGTATTTGTCCCCCAGCACCTTAAACCTGTGTCCTCTCGTAGCGATCATTTCAGCCCTGGGAAATAGCCTCCGAGAATCTACCCTATCTATTCCTCTCAACATCTTATAAACCTCTTTCAGGTCACCTCTCAAACTTCGTCTCTCCAGGGAGAAAATACCTAGCTCCCTCAACCTATTTTCATAAAGCATGTCTCTCAATCTAGGCAACATCCTTGTAAATCTCCTCTGCACCCTCTCAATAGCTTCCACATCCTTCTATAGTGAGGCGACCAGAATTGCACACAGTACTCCAAGTGGGGTCTGACAAGGGTCTTATAAAGTTTCAGCATTACCTCCTGACTCTTAAACTCAATCCCTTGATTAATGAAGGCCAGTACACCATACACCTTCTTGACCACACCCTCCATCTGTGAGGCAGATTTAAGAGCTCTATGGACCTGGACTCCAAGATCCTTCTGCTAAGACTCCTACCCTTGATGTTATACTCTTTCATCCCATTGGTCCTGCCAAAATGGACCACCACACATTTATCTGCATTGAAGTCCATCTGCCTCTTCTCTGCCCAGTCTTGCATCGTATCTACGTCAAAGGCATGACTAGTCAGGGATAGTTAGCATGGCTTTGTTAGCAGAAGGTTATGCCTTACAAATTTGATTGAATTCTTTGAGGAAGTGACAAGGAGGACTAATGAGGGTAGAGCAGTGAATTTGTCCACATGGATTTTAGTAAAGTATTTGACAAGGCCCCACGTAGCAGATTGGCTAAAAAAGTAAAAATTTATGGGATATAGGGTAATGTGACAAATTGGATCTGAAGTTGGTTGAGTAATAGGAAACAAAGGGTAAAGACTGATGGTTTCCATTGCAAATGGGAATCTGTTTCAAATAGTGTTCTGCAAGGCTCGGTGTTGGGACCCTAGCTGTTTGTTTTATATATTAATGATTTGGACTTGAATGCGGGAGGAACAATTGGAAAATTTGCAGATGACACAAAAATTGGTGTATGGTGGAAAGTGTGGATGACAGCCGTAAGCTCCAAAATAATATAGATGGGTTGGTGGAGTGGGCAGGAAAGAAGCAGTTGGAGTTCAACTCTGATAAGCGCATTTAGGGAGGTCTAACAATAAAAGGGAATACGCAATAAATGGGACGTACTGAGAGAGGTAAAGAAGTGGGAGATTTTGGCACGCACGTGCAAACATCCCAAATGTAGCAGTACAGGTAGATAAGATTGTAAAGAAGGCTTGTGGAATACTCTCCTTCATTGGCAGAGGTATAGAATACAGAAGTAGTGATGTAATGACGAAACTATATAAGACTCTGGTGAAGCCATAATTGGAATAATGTAAACAGTTCTGGTCACCATATTACAGGAAGGATGTAATTGCTCTGGAGAGGGTGCAGAGAAAATTTGCCAGAATGTTGCCAGGTTTGGAGGATTATAGCTATGAAGAGAGATTGCTTTCCTTGGAGCAGAGAAGGCTGAGGGTTGAAATGATTGTGATATATAAAATTGTGAAGGTTAGAGTTAGAGTAGACAGGAGGGATATGCTTTCCTTGGCAGAATGTTCAAAAACCAGTGGTCATAGGTTTAAGCTAAGTGGCAGAAGGATTAGAGGGAGTGTGAAGAAAAACCTTTTTACATAGAGGGTGGTGGGTATCTAGAATTCACTGACTGAGTTAGTGGTGGAAGCAGAAATGCTAAACACTTCTAAAAGTACCTGGATATGCACCTTAAGCACTGTAAACTGCAGGGCTATTGTTCATGTGCAAGAAGATGGAACTAGAAAGGGCACATGAGTGCCTTTGGGTCAGCATGGATACGATGGACCAAATGGCCCCCTTCCGTGCTATATCGTTTCTATGGTTCAATGCGATGTGATATTGAGAGAGTAAATGTTGATATGTGTTCCCTGCAATGGAATTTCTGAGATTTTTGAAGAGTATAACCATTTGAGTACATGGTGCGATGCTAAGAGTTTGATGGTCGAAGAAGCTAAGAAAAGATTTACCAAGGGCCTCCTGGGTGGGAGATATAAATTTTTTGTCATTCTTTGAGCCATCCCTGGGGTAGAGCACATGTCCATGGGCCCAGACTCTCCAAATAAATGAAAGCTAGTTCTGCTTTCTTCTTGAGGCTGCTAGTCTTTTCTCTCTGGGTTACTGACATCGTGCAATGTCTGGTGAAAACAGATGGGCTGGAGAAAATTCAAAGGCAAAATGCTGCAAATGCTAGAATCTGAAATAAAAACGGAAAATGCTGGAAAATCTCAGCAGGTCTGACAGCATTGGTGAAGAGAGAATAGAGTGAGCATTTTGAATGTGGATGAACTAGACTCAGCAGGTCTGACAGCATTGGTGAAGAGAGAATAGAGTGAGCATTTTGAATGTGGATGAACTGTCCTCTCTCCATAAATATTGTCAGGCCTGCTGAGATTTTGCAGCATTTTTTGTTTTATGGGAAAGTGTTACACGTGCTGGACTGATGTCTAAATATGGTGCTGGAATCTTGAATTCATCAGCTGGGGCCGAACAGATGAATCAGCTGCTGGTCCGTCAGGAAATTTGGAGAGGAACTTGACTTGTATAATTCAAGATTCCAAGTGCAGAATCTAACAAGGGATCCCACCATTACGGCCACAGGATAGGTGGTGCCGGAATCACTATTACTGCATGGAGAACTCCGCCCAGAATTTTCAGGCAGTTCACTCACATGTATGGCCAATATTTTCTTACAAAGTACTTTGAAGCTTAGATTTTCCTCTACAGGATTCCAGATTTCTTACTTCAATAACTTGGTCAATTCTCTTCACACAACAATGCGTGCATATACAGAATTCTGCCTTTGCAATCTTCCACACAATGGCGGAATTCCTTCTGGAAAGTCTTCAGCCTGCATTAGCTGTGTCACTTGGACCTACTTGAACCATCTCCTCTCTCCAGATCTTTCATTTCCTTTTTCTGTCTGATGCACAGCCTCCATATTTTAACTTCCTTCCTATTGGTACTCTTTCAGGTTAAGTGTCATCAGATCACATACATCAGTATTTCTTACAGTCCAAAATTATAATTGAGCACGTTACAATTAATACAAATGCTTAAAAGTCTCTTTCAAACATTTTTTAAACCAATTCCCCCGAAGAGTTAAAGTAACTACAAACACTCCTTACTGTTACTGCCACTGGGCCATTACACTTCCACTACATACCTAGAGCACATTTTCATTATTTTCCTGCAAATGGCTTACTCTTGGGTTCAAAAGGGCAAGTTGATTAGCTCCAAATGATTAAATTTTTTTAAAATCCCAATTTCCCTTTCCCCCCAAAGTTGTTGTTTCTTGCCGGTATGTGGTTCCAGGGCCTCCAGTAGTCCAGATCAGTTGTCATTGTTGCCATATTTGCCTCAGCTTGCATTACAAAGGAAAACAAGCACGGACTCAGTAAGGGAATGTATAAATAGCGCTGATCATTCAATTCATGTGACACTGAAGGGAAAAGTCTCTGAGGTTTTCAGCGGAGGTGGTTTAGCTTCTGTTACACGAGTCATCATTAAGGTCAGTCGTATAAGCATTAACAATGTTTCTACAGAACTTAGGTTCTTTTGAAATCTGTAGTACATACTGAAAACTAATTAATTCTTCTTGCATGCTGGCATGCTTCTCATTATGTCTCGTCAGTTCACAATGACATTCTCCTTCTTCCTTTTCTTCTTCAATTCAACAATACCTCCTCCTCCTCAACCCTCTCAGTTGAAGCTGGCACTCTTTTCCTCCTACTCCACTGTCGAGTTCGTGCTGGCACTCTCTTCACGCTCTTCATTTGATGCAGTTACCTTTTCATTCTCCCACCCAAAGCCATTACAATGAAGGAGAATGTACATTTGACTTGTTTGCTAATTTATTTTCTCTCTTTATTCATAAACCCACTTTTCAAATGTTCAGTGACTTCTTCAGCTTGTGAAACTCTGAGTGCTCCCAGATCCTGATGCTGCTCTGATGCATGGAGCTCTGTTCTGTGTGGGAATTGCTAGTCTTATCGAACCACCAAACAGATTCCAGTCTAGCACTGTTCCAGTCAAAAGCTGTGTCAGCTAGGCTAGTTATTGGTGAATGCAATTCAGAGCTGCACTCACATTAACCTGAAAAAGTGGACATGGAGATACTGATCTCAAAATGTTGATTGTTTGAACTTTCCTTTCAGCAGTGACACAGGTACACCTTCCGAAATTATGACCCTCTTGGGGGTTCCATTGGATCAATGCTTTATGTCTCTCAGACTGAATTCATGGAATACCTCCAAAAATGAAGTTGGATTGGAAATCTAAGTCAGCAAACTCTGATGACCTCAGTTATGACCTTCTTGCAACAGCTTCAGATTTCCAATTCCTAAGCCTTTTGCACTTAGGTTTACTTGGATGGAGAAAGAATATTAATGAGAACTTCACTATCTTCGTCTCTAAAACTTGAGAGGCAAGATTTTTCAGATAGTTTCAAAGAGTCAGTTGGAATGCATCTCTACTATACTGGCCACTTCAAGAAGCGTTAACTGGCTGGAGACAGTTTCTCTGGCCTTCATTCATGAAGAATTCTTGTCTCAAAGGGCTCTCAGCCAATCAGATTGGCCAACAGCTCTGTACTCCCAGTAGTACCAGAGGCAGCAGTGGCCAGCACTGAGATTACAAGCAGCTTCTAGATTCAAAGTCCAGCAGTCTGTGAGTAGTCTCAAGGTGAGGAAATGAGGTACAGAGAGAGGTGGGGATCTCGATGGAGGATCAGAGGGTGAGGGAGCATTAAAAGAGGGCCATGAAGGAGATGTTCCTTCCCCCTACCTCATTCCTGCAAGAGGCATGAGCTAGGTGACTTACCAGATATTCCTCTTGCCTCTGAACTCCTTCCTCCAACCTCAAAGCTGAGGTCAAGAGAGAAATAGCAGGTCATTAATGGCCCACATAAAACCGAGGTGGGGTCAAGGGTAGGCAGGTCAGCTTTAGCTTCACTCATCCTACCATAAAATTATAGACAAGTTTGGGCAGCGGAAATGTGGTGGAAAGGCCAAGCACAGAATGTTCTGGTCCAATCCTGCCTACAAACCTGCCAAAATGGACAGTAAAATTCTGTCCAACGTGCTACATAAAATGGAACTTAGCTGATACCTCTCTTGCCCTTACAATGTTATAGAGAAAACCTATGCAGGGATTTTCTATGTTATCCAGAAATGTTTGCTCTTTTTCATGTACACAAGCTCAAGCAAGACCAAAACTATGAACATTTGACACATCCAAGTTCAGGACTGTGATCAGAAACTAAGCCCCAGGTAAACTTGGTGATTGAGCAAATTAACTGCTGACTTTAGGCCAATCCTCAATCTTGATGCTGGGAGTATACCAATCAGGGCATTGAGTACAGGAGTTGATACATTATGGGCCCAATTTTACCATCCTGTTGTACCTGTTTTTGGGCACAAAAACTTGGTATAGTCAGGCATGAGGCGTGTAGCATGATCTGGACCTGCCTCTATGCTGTTTCATAGAACATAGAACATTACAGCACAGAACAGGCCCTTCGGCCTTCGATGTTGTGCCGACCAAAATAAAAAGCAATGCCCCTCCAAACTAAACCATTCCCTTCTCTTCCATATACTTATCAATTAACCTCTTAAACGCCACCAAACTTGGCGCATCTACAACAGCTGCAGGCAGGGCATTCCACTCCCTAATCACTCTTTGAGTAAAGAACCTACCTCTGATATCCGTCCTATAACTCATACCCCTTAATTTAAAGCTGTGTCCCCTCGTGCTAGCTTTCTCCATCCTAGGAAAAAGGCTATCACTGTCCACCCTATCTAAACCTCTAATCATCTTATATGCTTCAATAAGATCCCCTCTTAGCCGCCTCCTTTCTAACGAAAACAACCTCAAATCCTTCAACCTCTCTTCATAGGACCTGCCCTCCATACCAGGCAACATCCTGGTAAACCTCCTCTGTACCCTCTCCAATGCCTCCACATCTTTCTTATAATGTGGGGACCAGAACTGCACACAATACTCCAAGTGCGGCCGCACTAGAGTTTTGTACAGTTGCAACATGATGCTGCGGCTCCTAAATTCAATCCCCCTACCAATAAAAGCTAAGACTCCATATGCCTTCTTAACAACTTTATCCACTTGACTGCCTACTTTCAGGGATCTATTGACACATACACCAAGATCCTTCTGTTCCTCAACACTATTAAGAGCCTACCATTAGCCCTATACTCTACACATTTATTGTTCCTGCCAAAGTGCATTACCTCACACTTTTCCACATTAAACTCCATTTGCCACCTCTCGGCCCAGCTCTGCAACTTGTCCAAGTCACTCTGTAAACTATAACACCCCTCTTCACTATCTACCACTCCACCGACTTTAGTGTCATCTGCAAATTTACTGATCCATCCCTCAATACCCTCATCCAGATCATTTATAAAAATTACAAACAGCAGGGGCCCCAAAACAGACCCCTGAGGCACACCACTCGTCACCGAACTCCACGATGAATATCTCCCATCAACCACCACCCTCTGTCCTCTATCTGCCAGCCAATTTCTAATCCAATTAGCTAAATCACCCTCTATTCCACACATCTGCATTTTCTGTAGAAGTCTTCCATGGGCCACCTTATCAAAAGCCTTACTAAAGTCCATATATACTACATCAACCGCCTTACCCCCATCCACCTCTCTGGTCACTTTCTCAAAAAACTCAATGAGGTTAGTAAGGCATGACCTACCCTTCACGAAACCATGCTGACTATCCCCAATCAATTCATTTCTCTCTAAATAACTATAAATCCTATCCCTAATAATTCTCTCCAATACCTTGCCCACAACAGAAGTAAGACTCACTGGCCTATAATTCCCAGGAAGGTCTCTCTTCCCCTTCTTAAACAATGGGACCACATTCGCTATCCTCCAGTCCTCCGGAACCACACCCGTAACCAACGAGGACCTGAAGATCAGAGCCAGAGGCTCTGCAATCTCCTCTCTTGCCTCCCAGAGAATCCTAGGGTAAATCCCGTCCGGCCCAGGGGACTTATCCAACTTCAAACCCTCGAGAATTTCTAGCACATCCTCCCTATCTACTACAATACTTCCCAATTTGCAACCCTGTACCTCAGTGTTCTCCATAGCTACATTTCCAGCACTCTGCGTGAATACCGAAGAGAAATATTTATTCAGTGCCTCACCAATCTCTCAGGCTCCACGCACAACTTCCCACTGCTGTCTATGACTGGCCCTAATCTTGCCCTAACCAATCTTCTATTCTTAACATATCGAAAGAAAGCTTTAGGATTCTCCTTAATCCTATCAGCCAACATCTTCTCGTGTCCCCTCTTAGCTCTCCTCAATTCACTTTTTAGCTCCTTCCTGGCTAATCTATAGCTATCCATTGCACTAACTGAGCCTTCAAGCCTCATCCTGACATAAGCCTCCTTTTTCTTCTTAACCAGCAAATCAACTTTTTTCGTACACCAAGGCTCTCTTACTCGACCATTTCCTCCCTGCCTGACAGGGACATACTTATCAAGGACTCGCAGCAGCTGCTCCTTGAATAAGCACCACATTCCAGATGTTCCCAGTCCCTGTAGTTTCCTAGTCCAATCTATGCACCCTAATTCTCTCCTGATGGCCTCATAATTACCCTTCCCCAGCTATAACTACTGCCCCCAGCTTCATGCCTATCCCTGTCCATCACTAAGGTGAACGTAACCGAATTGTGGTCACTATCACCAAAATGTTCACTAACTTCCAAGCCTAACACCTGGTCTGGCTCATTGCCCAGCACCAAATCCAATGTAGCCTCACCTCTAGTTGGCCTATCTACATACTGAGTCAAAAAACCTTCCTGCACACTCTGTACGAAAACTGACCCCTCTAACGAGCTAGAGCTATAGCTATTCCAATCAATATTAGCAAAGTTAAAGTCCCCCATCACAATTACCCTACTACTTTCACTCCTAATCAGAATTGACTTTGCAATCCTTTCCTCAACCTCTCTAGAACTATTAGGAGGTCTGTAAAAGACTCCCAACAGGGTGACCTCTCCTCTCCTGTTTCTAATCTCAGCCCATACTACCTCAACAGACAAGTCCTCATCAAACTTCTTTTCTATCACCGTGATACAGTCTTTGACCAATAATGCCACTCCTCCCCCCCTTCTACCTCCTTCTCTACTCCGACTAAAGCATTTGTACCCCGGAACCTGCAACATCCATTCCTGTCCCTGCTCTACCCAAGTCTCTGAAATGGCCACAACATCGAAGTTCCAGGTACTGGTCCAAGCTGCAAGTTCCTCCCCCTTATTGCGAATACTCCTTGCATTAAAGTATACGCATTTCAAACCATGCCCCACCCCACCCGTACGCCGCTGTGTTTTACAACTCTCTTCTATAACCCCCTTACTCTCATCCCTCTCAGCACCCCAACTACTTAGGATCCCACCCCCCCCCCCCGAATCAGTTTAAAGCCCCCATCATAGCCTTAGCAAATTTTCCCCCCAAGATATTAGTCCCCCTCTGGTTCAGGTGTAGACCATCTCTCTTGAAGAGGTCCCACCTATCCCAGAATGAGTCCCAATTGTTAAGGAACCTGAACCCCTCCCTCCTGCACCATCCACGCAGCCATGAGTTCAAACTTTCCCTTTCTCTGTTCTTCTCTAAACTATCCCTTGGCACAGGCAAGAGTCCAGAGATAACCACTCTGCCTGTTATGGACCTAAGCTTCCACCCTAACTCCATAAATTTCTGTTTAATATCCCCTTCCCTTGTCCTACCTACATCATGTGTCCCCACATGAACTATGACTTGGGGCTGACTCCCCTCACCCTTAAGAATCTTAAAAACCCGATCTGCGACATCCTGGACCCCAGCCCCTGGGAGGCAACACACCAGCCCTGAGTCCCGTTTATTACTATTTACCCTCCTATCTGTCCCTCTAACTATGGAGTCTCCTATAACTAGGCCTAATCTCTTATTCCCCCCACCCACCTGAGCATTCTCAGCAGGCTCACCCCCAGAGACCTGCTCCCTTTGGTCAGCTCCAGTTGATTCTTCCTCAACTGTAGCCTCCAAGACAGAAAATTTATTTTGGAGGGGAACAGCCCCAGGGGATTGTCTCCCCGATTGCTTCTTACCCCTCCTCCTAATAGTTACCCAATTATCACTTTTAGGAGTTACAATCTCTTTGTTACTCCTGCCTATATCCTCCTCAACCTCTCGAATTACCCTGAGCTCCTCTAATTCCAGCTCCAGCTCCTTAACACGATCCCCAAGGAGCTGCAAATGTGCACACTTCCTGCAGGTGTAATCAGCAGGAACACTACTGGTGTCCCTCACCTCATACATACTGCAGGAGGTGCAACGTACTACCTGCACTGCCATCACTGTTACTTTAATTTCCAGGAGAGAAAAAAAAACTTCTCACACACTTTTATTATTAGGTTAGAGGAGGGGGGAGGGTGGGATACTCTACCTATGTAGAGTATCGGGTTACCTCTCTGGACCAATTTATAGAGTCAGAGAGAAAAACTACAACTACCGGCAGCCCCTAGTGACGACTTCCGGTTACAAGTTAGTTTAAATAAAAAACGGCAAAAACTACTCCCGCTCGCTGTTTTAAACAAAGAGAAAAGTTAAAAAACTACTTAACAATCGAACTTCTCGCTCTCCCAAATCGCTGCCTCTCCGTGCTGCTCCAATGGAACAATGAGGCCGATACCCAGGGGTTAGTACCTATATAGCTTAAAAACTACAACTACCGGCAGCCTCCTAGTGACGACTTCCGGTTACAAGTTAGTTTAGTTAGTTCGCCCTTAACCAAGGCCTGACATGGGCATGATAACCATCTACACACAATTCAGTAAATTGACTGCATGCTCAACCTTATTGGCACTTCCCCCTTTACCACCGTGTTCACTCAGAATTGGCACAGAACAGGCATGCTCTACAAAAGTCCAATTCAGGTGCTCCAGGTAGTGAACAGATAGGTTTCTAGCATTTGACAGTTCTCTGCTTGAGGTTGATAGGAGGGAGGAGGGGAAAGGGGGGGGCCCTCTGCCACTCTGTGTGAGATCAGTGAGAGGAAAGGGGATCCATCGCCAGTCTGCGTGAGATCAGTGAAGTGAAGGGTGCTGTCCATTGTCACGAGATCAGTAGGAGGGAAGGGGGGATGGGGTTCACGATTGGTCTGTGTGGCAGAAGGGTGTGGAGATAAGGGGGTCAGTAATGTTGTGGGATTGGGGCAATGTCTGTGGGGGTCGGGGGAGGCGTTATCCGCTCCGAGAGCGATTTGGCAAGGGAGCAGCATTCTATGATTTTTTTTCTGGGCATGCACAGTTGGAGCTGCAGGATTTCAGGTCCATTAAGCCAGGCCCGTGGGTTTCTGCAGTGTGAATTGGAATTTTTGCAGGCAGAGTGCGTACGGGGGTGTCTCAGAAGGGGTCTAAAAGTTATACCAGAAACACTCCCATTTTCAAGTCTGTCTGGCACTTAGAATCAAAATGGTAAAATATGGCCCTATGTTACAATTGTATAAATCATTGGTGAGGCCGGACTTGGTGTATTGGGTAGAGTTTTTGTCATGTGTTATATGAAAGACATTGATGAATTGGCAAGAATGCAAAGATGATTTACGCAGATGCTGACAGGACGAGTGGGCCTGAGTTATAGGAAGTGGTTGGCCTGACTAGGACTTTATTTCTTGGAAAGTAGGAGAATGTGGCATGACCTTATTGAGTGTATAAAAGCTTGATATAGGATGAACAGAGACAGGAAAGAGAATTGAAAACTGGAGAGTATAGGTTTAAAGTGAGAGGGAAATGATTTAAAAGGGACCTGAGGGGCAACTTCTTCATGCAGAGGGTGGTGTGTGGGTGGAATTAGCTGCCAGAGAAAGTGGTTGAGGCAGGTTCAATAGCAACGTTTAAAAAACATTTAAATAAATACATGGATGGGAAAGGATTAGAGGATTATGGACCAAGCACAGGCAATTAGGACTAGCTGGGACAGCATCATGGTCAGTGTGGACCGGTTGGACCAAGGGGCCTGTTTCCATGCTATGACCCGAACCTGTAGCCTGGGACCTTTGTCTTCCAAGCAGGCCATAGATCTCTGATGTACAATTTCTAAACAAGTTTATCACTGCTCTACTAGACTCCAGTTGTCAGCTTGTTGTCAAAATCTAAGCATTTGCCACTCTCTCATTTTCATAAACTGAGGTAGACCCAGACTTTCTGAATATCCAAATGACTCTGATTGTCACACAAGTTTAAAACATCTAATTACCACAAGGACTCTGGTCTTCACTGAGATTGACTCCAGCCATTATGCGGGACCCAATGCAAAAAAAAAAATCAAAAAGGGGGAGGGTATTACAGAAGACTGATCCCATCGTCTCAGTTTTATGTCCCCTCCAAAGGTGAAGTTAATTCCCACACATCTTTATCGACAGTGGAAGGAAAAGGGACAAGAGAGGGAGATATATAGGGAAAAAAGAGGAGAGAGAGAAAAACGCATACAAGAGGAAAGAAGAGATAGAAAGACACATGCAGAGAGAAAGAAGGAGGACACAAATATGGAGAAAGTGAAGAGGGAGGCCATAGAGATTGAGATTTTACAGGGCAACAGTGGTTTCACCCACCAACTGTAAAGTCAAGGGCAGATCCACCATAGTTGGTTCTGGGAACCCTGATCCAATTTTATGCACATTAACTACCTGACATTAGGGATCCCAAACCAAAAAGAAACATGCCCATGTAGAGGAGGGCCTGCCTGCTGTTGGAAAAATCCAGCAGTAGCAAGAAGACACCCTTAAGTGACCCTGAGTAAAGAGAGACAGTCAGGGTGAAAAGGTAATAAGAAGTTGACATGAGAAAAGGGGAAAGAAAGAGAAATGCACACAGGGAGAAAGACGACTGAGAGACACATTCACGGGGGAAAGGAAAGAGAGGAAGAAAAAAGAGGGGCATATAGGGAGAAAAAGAGGAAAGAGACACACAGATGATGGAAGGGATCGAGAGACGTACAGTGGGGAAGGAAAGAGTGGGACACTGATAGAATGAGGGCAAGTGAGATGTGTGAGGAGAAGGGAACAGCAGAAAGAAAAACACACACACACAAGCCTGGGGAAAGGGGGAACTCAGGTTGAAAGGGCAGAGAGGTACCCACTAGTCAAAAGGAGGGGAAGTTTTTTTATTCATTGGAAAAACAGACAAGACAGAGAGACAAAGATCTGAAGACTGGAAGGCTAGTTCTTTTTCGGGCATTTTTTTTCTCCATCTCTCACTCCACCTCCCTATCCCACTCCCCTTTGACTTTCTTTCTTCTACTTTCTTCCTGTGTCTCTTTCTCCTCTTTACTAACCAGAATGTTACCAGGTCACTGGGAAATTTGATGAGGGGGAGGAGAGTTGGCCACTTTATTTGCCAGCTGCCTACAAATTCCACCTCCAGGACCTCTGCTGCCTCCATAAAATTCAACTTGAAGAGTTTTATAGAATAAGTTAGAAAACAATACAGAGAATAAAAAAAATCAGTAAAACAAAAAAAAAATAGATGGAGTGAATTAGACAATGAGAGATTAATAGTGACAGGTAGCAAAGGACATAATTTTTTCTTGATGTGAGTAATACCATGGTGATTAACAATGAACAGAAACACTAATCCTGACATAGGAGTGAGTTCTGGACAATGATCCACAGCTGTATGTGTTTGTGTACTTTGATTGAACAATTTATGACATCATTTAAGCCTCCAAAGTGATTGCAATTTGATTGAATCTCCCAGTCACACATTATTCTCTGTTTATTTCCTGATAAGCAACTGTTGATTATCTCAGTAGCAACGTCACTAGGTTAATCCATCAGTGTGAATGTTCTCAAGAATCAACAAGAAAAAACATGTTGACTTTCACAGCAAAACAAAAAGAACTCTGGATTTCACAGTATGTACATTTTATATTTTTGAAACCAAGTTGCTACAGCAAATTCAAGAGTGTAGACTACCTTCCCAATTCACATGATGGTTAGAGACATTATTTATACAGTAATGTATATTGTCGCTTGAACTCTGGTAATAACCTGGTGTAACTTTATTATCGCTCCTGTAATGGTGACTTCTGTTTATAGAAGCGATGCTTTCTTGCTTTTGATCAAAAGCAACGTCTCTGTGATTCTGAGTCAACTCTCACCAGACTGATAGTTGAAATTATCAACTAAGCAGCAACAGGCATTGTCACGGCCTGCACAATCTTCAACAGTACTCCAAAACGCAATTCTCTTATGTTTACGATTCTCCGCATATTCAGTTGGGTGCTCACAATGTGGAATTCCTGGATCGAGCTGAAATCTTGCAGTCGTGAGGTAAGGACAGTCCTTTCAACATTAATGTGCATTTTTAACAGTGATAAACATTTATTGCTTCCCCTGATTTCATTTTCCTTCTTTCTTCCCTTGACAGATGTCCGAACATAGTTCCTTGGATAACAAATGCCCTCCATTTCACATATTACACGCAGTAACTGTGCTGAGCTTATTCTACACAATGGTCAGCAAGAGTGTTAATGATGGACATGATCATACCCTCACTGATACCCATAAATGTGTATTTTTCACTGTGTTTTTCTTCTATTTGATGCACACTTTTAATCATACGCAAATATCAGTGAAACAATAATGTGAGTTCTTTATTTAAAGGTAAGACTCCATATATTTTGAAAGTATGTATTGGTCATCTGATCTCTGCTATGCTGCTTGCAGACTGACTGCAAGTCTTGGGATTATAACATCAGTGATTAACATTAGTTTAGGATACACAGCCTATATCCCAACAGTCACCTTTCTTCGAACTAAAAGTTTACTTTTAAAGAATCAGTCTATTTACATGGAAGCAGTAGAAAGGAACAAGGGCCAGGATTCTTCTAAAAAAAAGCTAAGTGCCCAAAGGGTGGGAAAATGGGAGTATTCTTGCCTGTTTTTTGGGTGTACTTACCAGAATGAATCTCCAATACTCTGAGCATTGCAGAGTGTCTCAGCACGATTCCCTCTGATAACCAGAAGGGCGGGATGTATTCCCACCCAATAGGCCAGCAGCATAGTGATGGATAGGCACTGTATATGTGCTGATCTATCAACATTGAGATTAGCACATATGCACTGACCCACCACACCCTCACCCCCTAACAACACCAACCCCACTCCGCAACCCTGTTCATGTTGCTGACCTCCTAGTCAGTAATCTATTTCAAAAACAGAAGCTGTCTTAGGTCATTGACTATTTCCCAACAATCTGAAAAAGTTTTCTCATTGCCACTCTTTGCTTTCTGTCTCTTAGCTAATTTCATAACACTGATCTTTAAACCCATAGCAATTTTCCCTACAGTAGATAAGGTCCCCACAGCGTTTGATAAGGTCCCCCATGCAAGGCTTCTGGAGAAGGTGAAAGGGCATGGGATCCAAGGGGCTTTGGCCTCGTGGATCCAGAACTGGCTAGCCGGCAGAAGGCAGAGAGTGGTTGTGGATGGGTCTTGTTCTGCATGGAGGTCGGTAACCAGTGGAGTGCCCCAGGGATCTGTTCTGGGACCCCTGCTGTTTGTCATTTTCATAAATGGCCTGGATGAGGAAGTGGAGGGATGGGTTAATAAGTTCGCCAATGATGCAAAGGTCGGTGGTGTTGTGGATGGTCTGGAGGGATGTCAAAAGTTTCAGCGGGACATAGACAGGATGCAAGACTGGGCAGAGAAGTGGCAGATGGACTTCAACATGGATAAATGTGTGGTGGTCCATTTTGGCAGCAATAATGGGATGAAGGAGTACAATATAAGGGGTAGGAGTCTTAGCTGTGTTGTAGAGCAGAAGGATCTCAGGGTCCGGGTCCATAGGACTCTTAAATTGGCCTCGCAGGTGGAGGGAGTGGTCAAGAAGGCGTATGGTGTACTGGCCTTCATTAATCGAGGAATAGAGTTTAGGAGTCAGGAGGTAATGATGCAGCTCTATAAGACTCTTGTCAGACCCCACTTGGACTATTGTGCACAGCTCTGGTCGCCTCACTATAGGAAGGATGTAGAGGCTATTGAGAGAGTGCAGAGGAGATTTACAAGGATGCTGCCTGGATTGGGAGGCAGGCCTTATGAAGATAGGTTGAGGGAGCTGGGACTCTTCTCACTAAAGAGACGTAGGTTGAGAGGCGACCTGATAGAGGTTTATAAAATGTTGAGAGGGATAGATAGGGTGGACTCTCAGAGACTATTTCCCCGAGCTGAAATGGTCACTACGAGAGGACACAGATTTAAGGTGCAGGGAAGCAAATACAAAGGAGATGTCAGGGGTAGGTTTTTCATTCAGAGGGTGGTGAGTGAATGGAACGACTGCCGTCGGAGGTTTTTGAGGCAAACTCATTGGGGTCTTTTAAAAGACTTCTGGATGAGTATATGGAAACGAATAGGATAGGGGGTTATAGATAGGTCTGTGGATTGGTAGATGTGATCGGCGCAACTCGTGGGCCGAAGGGCCTGTTTGTGCTGTATTGTTCTATGTTCTATGTAGACATTTATTCTTTTTGGACAAACTGGAGTGACACTTTCACCTCCCCTGTTGAAAGCGTCTGGTACATTTCTCAGTGCTCTGTTCCAAGGATTGTGGTCAGAGCTTCCACTATCTTGCACTTGTTTCCTGATCCACCAAGGATGCCATTTATTTGGGCAGGATAACTATTCCATCTTAAGTGCTGCCAACTTTTCGAAATACCTTCTTTTTAATTCATTTTTATCCCATTTCTCTACCCACCCAAACCAGAACACACTCACCTCACCTCCTGCTGTTACTGTAACATTGACAGTATGATCTGCTTTTGTGAAGGTAAATGCAAATTTCTCATTCAGTGCTTTAGCCTTGCTCTCTCCATATGAATATTTCCCTATTCAGCCCTCGTCAACCTTGCCTATTATCTAACTATCCTTTTACTCTATAAATGATTTGGAGATAAAGTCGTTGGACTGGAGTGGGCACAGTAAGAAGGTACAGTAACAAGACCAAGTTAAAGTCCAATAGGTTTATTTGAATCACCAGCTTTTGGAAAGCTGCTCCTTCATGATGACTGATGGACTGGCTTAGATTTCCCATTTATCTTTCTTGAAGTGAAATTTGAACTCATAATCTTCTGTTGGACTTTAACCTGGAGTTGTGAGACTTCTTACTCCATATTTGATCTTTTTAAAAGGTTAAATTTCTTTCCAACTCGTCTGCAAATTGTGATTTGTGAGCTGTTTGTTCCTCTGATTTCATTATTCAGTTTTCTTCTTCACTTTCTATAGCTGGTTTGCTTCTCTGTTGTATTATGAATCTGGAATCTTCCAGATTTAGAACATATATGCAAGGAATACAATATTGTATCATTAACAACATCGAAAGTGCTTTACAGCCAGTCACTGTATAGTCATTGTTGTAATATACAAAACACAGCAGCAAGTCAGCACACAGCAAGGTCACACAAGAGTAAAATATGTCTTAATAATGTTGGGTGAGGGGTAAATATTGGTCATGAATAACGGAGAGCTCTCCTGCTCTTCTCTGCAATAATCTTTTATGTCCAACTAAGAGGACAGATGGGGATTCTGTTTTACTTCTCATCTGAAACATAACAGCTCCAACAGTGCAGCATTTCCTTAGTATAGCACAAGAGCACTGGCCTAGATTTCCTGTTTATGTTTCTTGAAGTGAAATTTAAACTCATGATCTTCTGATTCAGAGTGTAAGATGGCTACAGTAATCCCACTCTGCCGCAATGGGAGCAGTCATTCACTCAGTCATTGTGGAAAATGTTTTTAATTGTTGTCATGAAATCCATTGATCTTTGTGGTCCTGGGTGCTAAATTAGCAGTCTATGAAGATTATAACATTTCACAGAATCATACAGTGCAAAAGAGGCCCTTCAGCCCATCGAGCCTGCATCGATGCATGAAACACCCTGACCTGCCCACCTAATCCCACTTGCCAGCACTTGGCTCAGAGCTTTGAATGTTATGGTGTGCCATGCACTCATCCAGATACCTTTTAAAGGATATGAGGCATCCCACCTCAAACACCCTCCCAGGCAATGCATTCCAGACTGTTACCATTCTCTGGCTAAAAAAAGTTTTTCCTCAAATTCCCCCTAAACCCCTACTCTTCACTTTTAACTTGTGTCCCCTCATAACTGACTCTTCAACTCAGGGGAACATCAGCTCCCTATCCACCCTGTTCATGCCCCTCATAATCTTGAGTACCTCAATCAGGTCTCCCCTCAGTCCTCCCTGCTCTAGAGAAAACAACCCAAGCCTATCCAACCTCACTTTATAATTTAAATGTTCCATCCAGGCAACATCCTGGTGAATCTCCTCTGCAGCTTCTCTAGTGTGTTCGTGTACTTCCTATAATGTAGTGACCAGAACTGCATACAACACTCCAGTTGTGGCCTCACTAAAGTTCTTGACAACTCCTTCATGACCTCTTTGCTTTTGTAATCTATACCCCAATTGATAAAGGCGAGTGTGCCATATGCCTATTCTGCCACTCTATTAACCTGCCTTTCTGCTTTTAGAGACCTGATATGGGATGGTATGGGATGCTCCAATGTTTGTTAAATTGGTTCTTGCTAATAACAAGGGTGGAACCCTCTGGATATGTTTTGATAAGTTGTTAGGTCAGTTCAAGGGTCAGTGAACACATCTTCTTGAGGCAGACGGTTTTGGTGAGTCTTCCCGCCAACAAGTGCTACAAAAGGAGGCAGAGATCCCAATTAAATTGAGTTATAAAAAGGGATAGAAATAGATCCTAGTTAAGAGAAAGGAACAGATAAGCAGTCTCCAAATTAAAGAAAGCTGAGGGGGAGAAGATTTTAAGTCAGAAGGGCTGTCGGGTCAAATATATCTCTTTGGAGCTGTGGCGTTCTGTTTGCCATGGCTATTAATCTGAATGTTATACTTGTAAGTGAGTGTTGAGTGTTTTTGTAAATCCAGGGAGCAGGAGTCTTGGGACTGAAGATTGAAACCCAATGAGATGCGTCATTATTAAAACCATCCGAATGTAAGCAGTGTTTGAAGAGATCTGCAGAGGTGTAGATTGGAAATGAGAAAGGGAACATTTCAGTGAGATTGGACTGACACCTGGGTGATTTGTTGAGAAATCCACAGATTGTACTTTAATTGCATCCATCATTTACTCTGTAATGTGTCTGATCATTGTCAATCCCATATATATCATACTTACCCTGATTGCTAGAGTATCAAATACATAGGTCAAAATATTTTATCTTCCTGAGCTTGTATATTAAAAGATTTTGTGTTTGTTCAAAATCCTGTGTGAATCTCATAGCTTTAATCTAAAAGCATGTTATCTGCTTTAAACAAAATGTTATTTGTCCCTAACGGATCTCCTCCACAAGTTCCAAGGTCTGACCAAGGATCAGAACAGTATCTTTCTTTCCCCTCTTGCATTATTTGCCTTGCGCTGAGTGGAAAACTGCAAGGAAAGAGAATTGAAGTTTGAAAGACACAAATTTTGCTGATGATAGAGCCCAGATCACTGAGTCAGGAACTGATATGCTGACTATAAATATTGAGGAAACTACTCTAGGCAAAAAAAAGCAAAGCAGCGGCCGGAGACTCAAGCAGAGGCTGTATAGCTTGAGTTTAGGTGCTATGCACGAGGGCCTCTGTGCATCTCTGGCCAGTGAATTTCCAGCATTGTCAGCTTTGCACCAGAAATTGGTGTGGAGCGGAATAAATTATTTATATTCAAATTTACACATCATTAGCAGGCCTGGGACTGAAGTCTTCAGGCCCACTAGCCTCAGTACCTCCGCTAGGCATGTTTCACTCCAGTAAGGTTTACAACAATGCCCCACTAGTGGGGAGATGGCAGCCCAAACCCGCTGGAATGGAGGTCGGGGGTAAGAAGGGGGGCTGCCCCTGTACATTGCCAGAATGGCTATGCCACACTGGCCTCTTACCATTGTCCAAAGGGCAAGATAGCAATGTCCAGCAGGCACCTTGGCACTGTCACCAAGTGCCAAGGGGGTGGAGGTGGGGGGCCTCTTGGGGAGCAAGATCAGTGAGGGTGAGGGGATCTGTTGCCACTCTGCACACAGACTTGGTGACAGATGGAGACAGGCTTCAGGGCGGGTGTTTGGGTCAGCCTACTGGGGAATTTGGGGCTGTGGGGAACATGGGAAGATTGGGTGTGCCGGTAGTTGGGTTTGGGGGGGAGGGGGGCGAAATCAGGAGATCAGGACTTCCAGGGGAGAGGGGAGATCGAAACAACCCAGTGGTGGGGAGTGGTGCAGGCAGTTATGACTGGCCCAGACATGTCCAGAGGGCCAGCGATTGAGTGGTTGGGGGAGGTGGGGTCAAACGGTCAGCAATGTGGGGTCATGGGACTGACCAGCAATTGAGCTGGTGAGTGATCATGAAGCTGGGAGTATGGGCTACTGCACAAGCTCTGATCTCTGCTGTAACAGATCAGCACCTGCATAATGGCCTGCTCAGTGCTTTTTTGCCAGCCTCTCCAGTGGGAATAGCCCTGCCCATTGATTTTTAATAAGATTCATGTTAGGGCACTCAAAGTGTGGGAGGTTCATTTTGAAAATTCTGCAGGAAAAGCCAGCAGGATTTATTCCAATTTTTACTGAAATTTGGCTCTTAGAATTTGGCAAGTTTCATACTCACCACTTCCCCTTTATTGCAGTCTGCCTTTGCATACACAATTTCAAACTGAGACAATTTGGTGAATCTAAATGTGGAGCAAAACTGTGGAAAATCAGTTACCTGCAAGCTCAGAATGCTCCACTCCTCCAACTTCCACCCAAAACACATTAAAGAGGCCATCCCCTACGGACAAGCCCTCCGTATACACAGAATTTGCTCAGTTGAGAAGGATAGTGATAGACATCTCCAGACACTGAAAGATGCCCTCGTGAGTACAGGATATGGCGCTCGACTCATTGATTGACAGTTCCAATGTGCCACAGTGATAAACCGCACTGACCTCCTTAAAAGACGAACATGGGACACAGTGGACAGGGTACCTTTTGTTGTCCAGTACTTCCCTAGAGCGGAGAAGCTACGACATCTTCTCCGGAGTCTTCAACATATCATTGATGAAGATGAACATCTCGCTAGGGCCATCCCCACCCCCCTATTTCTTGCCTTCAGACAACCGCACAACCTCAAACAGATCATTGTTCGCAGCAAACTACCCAACCTTCAGGAGAACAGTGACCACAATACCACACAACCCTGCCACAACAACCTCTGCAAGACATGCCGGATCATCGACATGGATGACATCATCAAACGTGAGAATACCATTCACCAGGCACACAGTACATACTCTTGCAACTCGGCCAATGTTGTCTACTTAGTACGTTGCAAGAAAGGATGTCCCGAAGCATGGTACATTGGGGAGACTATGCAGACACGATGACAGCAGATGAATGAACATCGCTCGACAATCACCAGGCAAAACAGTTCCCTTCCTGTGGGCGAACACATCAGTGGTCACGGGCATTCGGCCTCCGACCTTTGGGTAAACGTTTTTCAAGGGGACCTTCATGACACACGACAGCGCAGAGCCGCTGAGCAGAGACTGATAGCCAAGTTCCACACACATGAGGACAGTCTTAACAGGGATCTTGGCTTCGTGTCACACTATCTGTAACCCCCATGACTTGCCTGGGTTAGCAAAAAACCTCACTTACTGTGCTGTCTGGACACAATACACATCTCTCTAACCTCAGTGCTCAGTGTTCCTTTGTTAGCCACTTTAAGACTTGAATAGCAGGTTAGGTGTAAGGATTCGCATTCTAATCAGCAATCTGTAAACTGTCTGTGCTGATATGTGTGCTATTGCAGACCAGAACACCTCATTCACCTGATGAAGGCACAAACGCCAAAAGCTAGCCGATTTATTATCAAATAAATCAGTTGGATTTAAAATTGGTGTTGCCAGACTCTTACTGAGTTTACCCCAGTCCAATGCTGGCATCTCTACATCACCAGCAGTACGCCTCAGGGATCAATGTTAGGTCCATTGTTATTTGTCATTTATATTAATGATTCGGATGCGAATTTGGTAGGTATAGTTAGTAAGTTTACTGATGACACCAAGGTTGGTGGCACACTGGATAGTGAAGAAAGTTATCTTGGGTTGCAATGGGATCTTGATCAATTGGGCCAAGGAACTGACAAATGGCAGATGGAGTTTAATTTTGATAAATGCAAGGTGATGCATTTTGGCAAATTGAACTAGGGCAGGACTTACTCAGTTAATGGTACGGCATTGGGGAGGGTTATAAAACAAAGAGATCTTGGGATACAGGTTCATAGCTCCTTGAAAATGGAGTCACAGGTGGACTTCACCGAGTGGTGAAGAAGGCATTTGATATGCTTAATTTCATTGGTCAGAACATTGAATACAGGAATTGGGACATCTTGTTAAATTTGTACAAGACATTGGTAAGGCCACACTTGGAATACTGTGTACAGTTCTGGTCACCCTATTTTAGAAACGATATTGTTAAACTAGAAAGAGTGCAGAAAAGATTTACGAGGATGCCACTGGGACTTGATGGTTTGAGTTATAAGGAGAGGCTGGATAGACTGAGACTTTTTCCTCTGCAGCGTAGGAGGCTTAGAGGTAGTCTTATAGAGGTCTGTAAAATAATAAGGAGCAGGGATCAGTGAGATAATCAATATCTTTTCCCAAAGGTAGAGGAGTCTAAAACTAGAGGACATAGGTCTAAAATGAGAGGGGAGAGATATAAAAAGGTCCAGAGGGCAATTTTTTCATGCAGAGGGTGTGAATATCTGGAACAAACTGCCAGAGCTAGTAGTAGAGGTGGATAAAATTTTGTCCTTTAAAAAGTGTTTAGACAGTTACATGGGTAAAATGAATATAGAGGGATATGGGCCAAATGCGGGCAATTGGGTCTCGTTTAGGGAAAGGGGGCGGCATGAACAAATGAGGCCAAAGAGCCAGCTTTCATGTTATAAACCTCTATGACTCTATGACACAGTGTAGGGTTAAATTTCTGATCATTCTATAATTGTTCTTGGCTGTAGCCTGTTGCTATACCACTCACTTAGCATCATTAGGGAATTGACTGGGAGATGTTACTGAACTTGATGGCACAAGGGATTTGTATCAGCATCAATAAATACAGACACAGGATGACTCATATCTAATGTGCAAACTAATCAGCTTCTTTACATTTCTGGCACAGTAACTACCAGGAACATATCATGCTTTTGTTGCCAACTTCTTTGGAACTTTACCTAATATGAACCATTGTTGGCAGCAGAAGAGAAAAGGAAATAAATCATAGGAAGAATTATGGAATATTTGAAAAACAGACTGCACTGAATCAGAATGGGACTGAGACTGCATGGGGATTCCATTTGTGCCCTGCTACAGCCCCAGTAAAGTACTGTTGGAATCTGCCAGTGAAACAGCAGAAATATCCATTTTCACTGCTCCTATGTTTCCATCAGTCAACAACTGGAATTCCAACAGCAGGCAAATTGAACCCTTGTAGAATCTCAGCTTCAGTGTGGCAGGATCGGTATACCCTCTCTTTATTAAATATAAAATCCCCAAAATCTTTATGGAAATGAATACTGCAAACCTCAACTGTACTATAAAGGGTTAATCTTCAAAAATATGTCAATACTGAAATCAAGACACTGGGACATTATCATCTCAAAGACCATACAGTGGTCATCAGACAATCCAATTAATTGAAGAATTCAATTAAAGAAACTGGAAGACCATTAGAACTAAAAGCACATCACTGTGCATGTTGGGATTGGTACAAAAACAAAATGCAGCAGTATCTCAGCAGGTCTGGCAGTATCTGTAAAGAACTCAGTAAGAATTTAGCAACACCAATTATTAATCCAACCGATTTATTTGATAGTAAAAAAGCGAGCTTTCAACACTCCCGTGTCTTCATCAGGCAAGTGCAGTGTTCTGGTCTGCAATAGCACACATCAGCACAGACAGTCAGAGATTGCTGATTAGAATGCGAATCCTTACATCTAACCTGCTATTCAAGTGTTAAAGTGGCTAACAATGTGTGTGAAGGGAATCCTGAGCATTGGTTAGAGAATTGTGTATTTTCTCCAGACAGCACAGTAAGTGAGGTTTTTTGCTAACCCAGGCAAGTTACGGGGGTTACAGATAGTGTGTCATGAAGCCAAGATCCCTGTTAAGACCGTCCTCATGTGTGCGGAGCTTGGCTATCAGTCTCTGTTCAGCGACTCTGCGCTGTCGTGTATCACGAAAGCCCCCTTGAAGAACATTTACCCGCAGGTCGGAGGCCGAATGCCCATGACTGCTGAAGTGTTCGCCCACAGGAAGGGAACTGTTTTGCCTGGTGATTGCTGAGCGATGCTCATTCATCCGCTGTCGTAGTGTTTGCATGGTCTCCCCAATATACCATGCTTCGGGACATCCTTTCTTGCAACGTATTAGGTAGACAACGTTGGCCGAGTTGCAAGAGTATGTACCGTGCACCTGGTGAATGGTATCCTCACGTTTGATGATGTCGTCCATGTCTATGATCCGGCATGTCTTGCAGAGGTTGCTGTGGCAGGGTTGTGTGGTATTGTGGTCACTGTTCTCCTGAAGGTTGGGTAGTTTGCTGCGAACAATGATCTGTTTGAGGTTGTGCGGTTGTCTGAAAGCAAGAAGTGGGGGGGTGGGGATGGCCCTAGCGAGATGTTCATCGTCATCAATGATATGTTGAAGACTCCGGAGAAGATGTCGTAGCTTCTCCGCTCCGGGGAAGTACTGGACAACAAAGGGTACTCTGTCCACCGTGTCCCGTGTTCGTCTTCTGAGGAGATCAGTGCGGTTTATCGTTGTGGCACGTTGGAACTGTCGATCGATGAGTCGAGCGCCATATCCTGTTCTCACGAGTGCATCCTTCAGTGTCTGGAGGTGTCTGTCACGATCCTCCTCATCTGAGCAAATTCTGTGTATACGGAGGGCTTGTCCATAGGGAATGGCTTCTTTAACGTGTCTAGGGTGGAAGCTGGAGAAGTGGAGCATTGTGAGGTTGTCTGTCGGTTTGCGGTACAGTGAGGTGCTGAGGTGACCGTCCTTGATGGAGATGCGTGTGTCCAAGAATGCAACTGATTCTGGAGAATAGTCCATGGTGAGTCTGATGGTGGGATGGAACTTGTTGATATCATCATACAGTTGTTTCAATGATTGTTCACCATGAGTCCAAAGGAAAAAGATGTCTGTAAAGACAGAACAAAGCTAATGGGTGAAATCTTTCCAAAAAAATGGCAGAATGTTGATTTTGGCGTGAAAAACAGAGGGCAGAATTTTCCAACCATCCTGGCCCCAAAGTCAGAAAATCTCACCCGAAATCAATAGAACTTTGCCTGGCCTGTATCCTACCTTTTATAGTTCCCATGGCGGTCAGGACATTAAATTTCTGGTTGGATTGTTTCCCACCGATGGCGCTGGTGTGTTTTCAGGCTGAATCTTACGTCTCATTCATGATAATTTTTATGTCCACAAGTTTCATCTAAAGAGAAAGAACTTGCCATGCTTTGAGGAAAGGGCAGTGGACTGGGACATTTACTCAGTCCCGGCTGGGATAAGGTGGGCTGAATTACCTTCTTCTATACTGTAACGGTTCTACGATTCTGTTACCGGTCTTTGCCACTCCTGCAGGAGACAATTTTTTTGTCCCCTGCAGCAAATACCCACCTAATGCCACTGCTGCACCACCTCTGCTGCATCCCCCCCCCCGCCCCCACCCCCACCCCCACCAACTGCCTGCTATAAACCAGAAGTGAGAAGTCCATTGAGATTCTACCAAGTAAACCTACATAATGTTTATTGACTTCAACTGGAATCACTGGTGGCTTAACTTAACATGCATAGTGCATGCCCCAGCAAACATGTGGTTTGAATCAAGGTATGGACTTTGGGGTTTCAATCTTGAGATTCCTACCTATGTGGACCTTTAACTCATTTCAGCATTTTTTCCCCAAACTCTAACCCAGCCTCCTGGGCCCTCTCTATTCAGTTATTTGTATTTGATTGGCGGGGAAGGGGAGTCATGTGATCTGCTGGAGGGAGGAAATCCTGGTTAGTACCACAAAGTACAGTTAGACCCCATCATCTGAATTGTCTGCCATTCTTTGGAGAATTCTGCTCCCCTTAGCCCTTCTCAGTGACAAGAATCATGTTGAAAGACAATTAGCCAAGAACAAATTTGTGCTTACAGCAGAGCTTAATACATTGACAATGCATACAAACAAATCGCAGATATCTGCCATTTTCTACTCAATTAAAGCAATTTCTATTCCAGAGCAGATTGATCTTGTAAGAAAGCAGTGTCACAAAATTTAAACTATAAAATCTCAAGTTTAACAGCTATGACATACAAAACCTTATATTTGTGTAACAGCATTATCTCTTCTGATCATCGACAATTTAGGTATTTAAATTGGAATAAGCCTCCCATGTTGTTCCATTCCTGTAATTGATGTAGAGATCTGGATGTTTCCAGGATCTGTTTGGGAAATGCTGGCCCCAGGTAGATTTTGCCTGTTCATATGATCTTAGCAGTAACTTTGGTATGTCCTTTGTTGCATGGGAATGATGCTGCTGACTGGTTTCAAATCATTGGGAAAGAAAGGAATTGGATTTAATTTCCAAAGTTAAAAGGATGAGAGATGAAGATAGGGCAAGGATGAGAGAGTGGTTTGTTCTTGGGATTTTGTCCCAGTGGTAAATAGATCACTCATCAATTAACACAGGATCAAAAGACAACATAAAAACACATCTGCAAGAATACTAAACAATACATTTTAAATCAACCCCATTTGCAGTTTGTGAAGTGTCTTTGCAAACAGTGAATTGTGGAACCAGGAAAGTCGTTTGGTTCAAATTTGTTACACGATAATTGAACTTGGCAGGTTATAGAAGTGCAAATATCCTCTCACAAAGCTTGACTCAATAAGTAGAATTATTCTAAATAGGTATGATACAATGATACATTCTGTGGTTACTGGATTTACTCCAGCTTTCTGGCAGTCAGCCACCCCTTAGGGCTCTATGTGACAAAGGCCCCATTAATAGAGCCAAACTGCTGAGCAATGGGTCAGGGAGGTTCATTTCTACTTTGAGCAGTTTCTTAAATAACAACATTGAGCTGCAAGAAGTGAATGTAATCCACAAATATTCAGTGAAATATTTGAATATAATATTAAATTGATCATGTAAGAAATAATTTGAGATTTTTTCTGGAAGATTCCTACAATTTGGGCTTTCCACCAACATTTTCAAATTGTGTTCACAGCAAAATGGCAATCACATGGACACATTGGTCAGTATCCTTCTGCACATTTCCACCTCCACAAAAGGAACAATGCCTCCGTGAGGTGGGCTTCCCAGAGGGCTGTTCCCACATAATATTTTACATCCACAGGGAGCAGACAGGATCTCAATTTAATACAGCATCCAAAAGATGGATAAAACAGCAGCAATAATAGAAGAAAAGTGAAACCAAGTCAGGCCTAAGGGAGGTAATTGTCTTTTCATTTTGTGTGTAGTATTTTGTTTTAGAACCTAACTGAATATCATTCCCATTGAGGTCAATAAATCAGTGGAAATAACAATCTGGTGGGCTCTGTAAAAAGTGGTCAATCTGCTTTATCAGTTTACTGCGCAGGCAGTGATGATAAAAACTCACCTCAAATCTCGGAGAAAGTCAGATGTTGCATTCATTAAATGACCTGCCACCATTTCTCCCCACCAAGCAACTGTTTCCACATTGACAATTGAGGCAGAAATGATATAAAGATGTTGCATGCGTAAAGCTCCGGCTTGGCATTTAGCTCATTATATTGAATGAACAATTCCCTTGACCTCAGGAAACAGGGTCAAAGTTAATTTGGTGTAAAAATATATGCCTGAATCACTTTGCTGCAAAGGCATTCACGCAAACAATTCTTCCTTCAGTAAAATCAGCTTTCTAACCTGCATCGCCCTTTCCGCTGGTTCATTCCAAGTGGGGATTGTATAAATTGAGGAGCCAATGTTATCTCCACCGTGCCTTCCCCTCCCCCAGCTTTCCATTCAGCAAAAGAAATGAAAATTCAACCTCTTGTGCAAGGACAACTTCCTGATATCTGACGCAAAATCATGAATTATTTATGGTTAGGCAAAAGCTTGGGTCATCATAATTTAGTGACTCAGAAAAATTATATTTAAATATTCATTAAAATATAATAAATAATAAATAGGAACAGGAGTAAATTGTTTGGTCCTTGTAGTCTCCACCATTAAATAAGATCATGACTGATCTTCTACCTTAATATTTTACTCATGTTTTTTAATTCCATTAATCCTAAAACTCTATCTACCTCTGTCTTGAGCATAACTGAGCAACCACCACCCTCTGGGGTAGAGAATTCCAAAGATTGATTATTGATTTGAGCGAAGGAGTTTCTCCTCATCACAGTCCAAAATGGCTTACCACATCTTCTGAGAGTGTGGGTGGGGATTTTACAGCCGTGTTTGAGCGAGACCAAAAATTCCTGTCTGAGGTCAACGGGCATCTCCATTGTCTGCTCCTTACTCGCTCCAATTCCGTGGCAGGCGAGAAGGTAGAATCCCAGTTTGTGACTCCAGTGTTCTAAATTCTCTGAACAGGGGAAACATTGGGACAAATTTTATGGAGGTATCTGTGGTCTCAGCCATTGACTGGAGAGCAACAGGCAAGAAATCCATGTTACCTTCTTTGGGAAAGACATGCCAAATTATGACTCAAGCAGACAATTAATAGGTCATTGTTATGTTTTCCCAGAGGGCAGTCCCAGCAGTTCTGGTTCAGAGTTGTGAATTAAAAATCAGTCCTGACTGATAGCTCAGCAGCGTCAATAGAACTGGTGACAACGTCAATAGTTCTGGTAAAGGTGACTTTAAATCTAGCGATATCGCCAGTAATGTTTGCACTAATGTGAGTGCAAACTGGTTGTGTTTCCAATTTATCTGGTGATATTTCAGGTTTCAATGTTGCAGGTTTAAAAGAGGATTAACTGATGTTAACAATTAACTGAAAGTATGCAGTTTCTTCCTGAAGAGCGTGTGCGTGTGTGTCTGCATATGCATGTATGTGAATGAAGGTGTTCTAGATTAATAAGTATGATGTCAGGTTACATCCCCACATATCCAGACATAATACTCAGAATAAAAATTTGAGTAAAAGCTGTACAGTTTTTATTGTGGAAAGGAAAAAGGATAATCACTTATAAACTATAGAAGCTGCTTGTATTTGAGTCCAGACAAAACATTCAAAGTGAAAGTATGAACAAAAGCCATGCGAATTTTATTGAGAATCAATATCCTCTCAGTTGTACAGTTGTTCCACATGCACAGTTTCCTCTCCAACTGTGACAATTAATACATTATACGTGCGCCTGGGTGTGGCAATTACACCAAGTGGTGTGGTCCAGAACTGAAACATACTGAGAGGGTAGTTCAGTCTTCTTGCTGTCATCAGAAGCAAAAAAGGTTTACTTTTATATCAGAGGTTGCACAACCCGATGGGACTGTCGTACAGTGGTTAGCTCTGCTGCCTCATAGCACTAGGAACTAACTTTAATTCTGGACTCAATTGACTGTGTGGAGTTTGCACATTCTTTCTGTGTCTATGTGGTTTCCTCTGGGTGCTCCAGTTTCCTTCCATACTCCAAAGGTGTGCAGGTTAGATTGATTACCATGCTAAATTGCACTTAACATTAGAGAGATTAGCAGGGTAAATGTGTGGGTTTACAGGGCTTAGGGTCTGGTTGGGATTGTTGTTGGTGCAGGCTTGATGGGCCAAATCTCATTCTGTACTGCGTAGTTCTATGATTCTAATCCATCTTTTAAAAAATTCTGCTGTGCAATGTAGGTACACTGGTTACTCCAGCATTTATTGTCAATCAGTAATTGCTCTTGCAATTCTTGTACCTTCTTGTATCACTGTGTATAGGTACACTCACAGTACTGTTAGGGAAGGAGTTCCAGGCTTTGATCCAGTGACAATGAAGGAATGGCAATGTATTTCTAAGTCAGGACTGTGTGTGACTTGGAGGAAAATCTGCAGCTGGTGGTGTTTGCTATGCATCTACTGCTCTTATCTTTCTAAATGGAAGAAAGAATGGAAGTTGCTGTTTAAGGACCCTTGATAAGTTGGTGCAGTACATGTTGTAGATGGTACACGCTGCAGTCATTGTGCATTGGTGGTGCAGGAAGTGAATATTTGTTGATGGGGTGCCCATTATATGGGTTGCTTTGTCCTGGATAGTGTTGAGCTTCTTCCGTGTTGTTGGAGATATACTTATCCAGGCAATTGGAAGTGTACCATCACATTCCTAATATGTACCTTGTAGATGGTGGACAGGCATTGAGGGATCAGGAATGAGTTACTTTCAAGAATCATAGCCTCTGACCTGCTCTTGATCCACCATATTTATATAGCTAGTTTGGTTTATTTTCTTGTCTATACTAACTACCAGGATATTGATAGCAGGGAACTCAGCAATGATAATGCCATTGAATGTCAAAAAGGGATGGTTAGATTCTCTCTTTATACAGATGCTCATTGCCTGGCACTTGTGTAGCATGAATATTACTGTTCACTTGTCAGCCCAAGCCTAGATATTGTCCAGATTTTTCTGCATAGGGACATGGACTTCTTCAGTATCTGAGAAGTCACGATTGGTACTGAACATTGTGCAGTCATCTGCAAACATTCCCACTTCTGCCTATTATGATGGAGAGGAAGTTATTGAAGAAGCAACTAAAGATGATTGGGCCTAGGACATGATAGAATCATGGAATCATACAGCACCGAAGAGGTCCTTTGGCATATCGAGCCTGCACTGACACATTAGAAACACCTGAATTCCTACCTAATCCTATCTGCCAGCCTTGGCCCATAGCCTTGAATGTTATGATGTGCCAAGCACTCATCCGGATACTTATTAAAGGATGTGAGGCAATCCCTTCTACCACCCTCCCAGGCAGCACATTGCAGACCGTTACCACCCCCCTGGTTAAAAAAGATTTTCCTCACATTTCCCCCCTAGCCTTCTGCTTTAAACCTATATCACCTCATGAATGACCCCTTAACTATGGGGAATAGCGGCTCCTTATCCATTCTGTCCATGTCCCTCATAATCTTTTATATCTTGATCAGGTTGCCCTCAGCCTTCTCTGCTCCAACAAAAACAACCCAAACCTATCCAACTTCACTTCATAATTAAAATGTTCCATCCCAGGCAGCATCATGGTGAATCTCTTCTGCACTCCCCTTCTGCTAATATGATGACCAGAATTACACACAGTCTCTAGCTGCGGCCTCACCAAAGTTCTATACAACTCCAACGTGATTTCCCTGCTTTTATAATCTATGCCTCAATTATAAAGGCAGGTGTCCCGTTTGCCTTTTTCATCACTTTACTAACATGCCCTTCCACCTTCAGAGATCTGTGGACAAACACACTAATGACTCTTTGTTCTACAGAACTTCCTAGTATCCTACCATTCATTGAATACTTTCTTGCCAAATTACTCCTCTAAAGTACATCACCTCACACTTTTCATTGTTAAATTCCATCTGCCACATATCTGCCCATTTGACCATGACCTTCATGTAGTCCAAGACACTCCACTTCACTGTTAACCACCCGTCCAATGTTTGTGTCATTAACAAACTGCTAATCCTACCGCTTTCAAAATCATCAATATCATTTATATAAATGAAGAATAATCGGGGACCCAACACAGATCCCTCTGATACACACTGAACATGGGCTTCCACTTCCTAGTCACTAAAGCAGCCTTCTGTCATCACCCTCTGTCTCCTACAACTGAGTCAATTTTGAATCCACTTTATCAAATTACCCTGTATCCATGTGAATTTATCTTATTTATGAGTCTCCCATGTGGGACTTTGTCAAAGGTTTTTCTGAAATCCAGATAAAGTACATCAACTGCACTACCCTCATTTACACACCTAGTCACCTCCGCAAAATATTCTATTAAATTTGTTAGACATGACCTCCCTCGACCACATTGACTATCCTTGATCAAGCTTTACCTCTTCAAGTAGAGTTAGATGCTCTCCTTCAGAAGTTTCTCTAATGGTTTCCCTACTACTGATGTGAGACTCACTGGTCTGTAGTTCCCTGGTTTATCTCTCCAACCCTTCTTAAATAGTGGAACCACATTAGCTATTCACCAGTCACCTGGCATCTCCCCCTGTGGCCAGAGAGAAATTGAAAATTTGGGTTAGAGCCCCTGCAATCTCCTCCATTGCCTCCCACAGCAGCGTAAGGCACAATTCATGTGGACCTCAAGATTTATCCACTTTTAAGGCTGCCACCTCCTCCAATACCTTGTCCTTCACTTTGCCAATTTGTAAGAACCTCATAATTCCTCTCCCTGAATGCTATACCATTATCATCATTCTCTTGGGGGTGAAGACTGATGGGAAATATTCATTCAACACTCTACCAATGTCCTCTAGCTCCACCCACAGGTTGTTCCCTTGGTCCCTAATGGGCCCTACTCTTTCCCTGGTTATCCTCTTCCCATTGATATACTTATGGAATATCTTGGGATTTTCACTACTTTTACCAGCCAGGGCTTTCTGATGTCCCCTCTTTGCATTTCTAATTGTTTTGTTAAGCTCTACTCTGCACTTTGTATACTTCACTTATGCCTCCATTGATTTGCTCCCTTTGTACGTTTTAAAAGTCTTTATCTTCCTTCTTGTTATATCCTGAATATCTTTGGTCATCCATAGTTCTCTGGGCTTGTTATTCCTCCTATTACCCCTTAGAGGGAACATTCTGGGCTTGTACTCTCCCCACTTCATTCTGAAACCCCCTACTGCTCTTCTGTACATTTTCCCATTAGTAGCTGTTCCTAGTCTATCTTGGCCAGATCCTGTCTTACTAAAACCTGCTCTCTCCAATCCAACATTTTTTTTACAGCCTGTCTATTTCCTTATTCATATCAAGCTTAAATTGTTCCATGTTGTGATCGCTATCATTAACCTGAGGAACTCCTGCAGTGATGTCCTGGGACTGGGATGATTGATCTCCAAAAACCACAACTATATTCACTTGATTGTACAGAATTGAGTATTGCTTAAAATAGACATTTGTCAAAGCTTTTCATCTTGCACTCATCAAGGCAATCGCAAGAATATCAACATGAGGGGAAACAACAGTTCATATTGTGTGTGAAGAATGCTGATATCTTTTTTTCAATCACAACTATCTTCCTTTGTGCTAGGTATGATTGCAACCTTTGGAAAGGTTCCTCCCTTATTCTTATTGATTCCAACTTTGCTAGGATTTGTTGATGCTACACTTAGTCAAATGTTACCTTTATATCAAAGGCAGTCACATTCACCTCACTTCATGAGTTCAGCTCTTTTGTTCATATTTGGACCAATGCTGTAATTAGGACAGGAGCTGAGTAGTCCAGGCAGAAAACTGAATATTAGTGAGCAGGTTATTATTGAATAAGTGCCACTTGATTACACTTTTGACAACCCCTTCCATCACTTTACTGATGATCAAAAGCAGACTGATGGTGTGGTAATTGGCCAGGTTGGTTTTGTTCTGCTTTTTCTATACAAGACAATCCTGGGCAATTTTTCCACATTGTTGAGTAGATGTCAATGTTGTAGTTGTATTGGAACAGCTTGGTCTACGGATATGGCAAATTTTGGAGTACACACCTTCAGTATTATTGTTGAAATATTGTTAAAGCTAATATGTTAATGCACAACATCAGAACTTCAAGATGTATTGTGAAGTCAGATTGAACATCAACAATTTGCAATTTTGACATTAATATGAGGATATGGGGTGGGAGCAGAGGCAGTGGGGGGTGGCAATTCTCCCAGTTTGCAGTAGGCTGAGAGACTCAAGCAATACTGTTTAACTATAATCAATGAATTAGCTTAACATTTAACAATTAAACACTACTTAAAACATGACAAGATAGAATTCTTAACTGTTAAGTTATTTCTATGAGCTCTAATTCACTTAATATTCCTCTCACAGACTTAAAATCTCTCTTCGAGATATGTTAGCAAAACACAAGCTTATATGCTTGAACTCTAGTTGCCAGTCCTGGAACGAGACAGAGAGAGAGAGAGAGAGAGAGAGAGAGACAGAGAGAGACATCTTGCTTCTTTCAGAACCAGGCAGCAAAACACTTGTTTTAAGAAATGAAAGAGAGACTGGGTATCTTCCCTTCAAGCTTAACTCCTCCCATTAGCAAAAGTCTTGGGCCCAATCAACCTAATCAGAACCCTACTCTGAAACCCCTGTAAACCAAGTAAACACAAATGCATTAATTCTGTTTAGACAAACATGCCATTAGGTAAAATGAGTTATTATCCTGCAGTTTCAGCATGAAGCTGCAGGTTCATTCTGACAGATCAAATCCTTCCAACAAAACACTGCCTGTTACAACAAACATGATCCGAATGCATTTCTTAAAGGCACAATATCATCACACATAATACCTTCAACTGGATGTCAAATGGCTGATTTCACAGTAACTTCATTGCAGTTTTAATGTAAGCCTTACTTGTGATAATAAATAAACCTTGAAGACTAATATCCACAATATAGGGACCACAGGAGGAGGCTGGATGGATACTACAATAGTCAGAATCGAAAGAGGTGGATTTAAATTGCAGTTCTATAAATAAATGTGCACCCCGCCTGAAGGCTGCAGGAATTTGTTTTTGGAGATAGCCAATGAGCCTGGATATTTCTGCTTCAAACCTCTCTATCTTTCCCAACAGCTGTTCTTCACACTAGGCAACTTCCATCAGCTGTGCTTGGGAATGCATAGTGAATGGGACTGGATTGGGGCTGGATCTTCCATTGATCGCAGCGCTAACTGGGTTTGAGCAATGCGGCCCAGTATGTTGCTGAATCAGAGCCATGCAGGAGCACAGGAATGAGATATCAACTCACTGTCACTACCTTGGCCTAAGCCTCACTACAGATCCAGTTTTGCTGCTGCCTCTGGTTTCTGACCATCTCCTCAGTGTTGCTACTGTTACCACTATTTCTTACTCCACTGCTGCTGCTTTGATTCACTTTGACAAGTTTTTTTTTATTGCTTATTGCTGGAGTACCATTACTGTTGGATGAACATAGAGTGACCTGATCCTCTTGGGACTCTTAATAGTGTTGAAGAACAGAGGGATCTTGGTGTATATGTGCATAGATCCCTGAAAGTTGGCAATCAAGTCGATAAGGTTGTTAAGAAGGCATACGGAGTCTTAGCTTTTATTGGTAGGGGATTGAATTTTGGAGCCGCAACGTCATGTTGCAACTGTACAAAACTCTAGTGCGGCCGCACTTGGAGTATTGTGTGCAGTTCTGGTCCCCATATTATAAGAAAGATGTGGAGGCATTGGAGAGGGTACAGAGGAGGTTTACCAGGATGTTGCCTGGTATGGAGGCAGGTCTTATGAAGAGAGGCTGAGGGATTTGAGGTTGTTTTCGTTAGAAGGAGGCGGCTAAGAGGAGACCTTATTGAAACATATAAGATGATTAGAGGTTTAGATAGGGTGGACAGTGATAGCCTTTTTCCTAGGATGGAGAAAGCTAGCACGAGGGGACATAACTTTAAATTAAGGGGTGGTAGTTATAGTACGGATATCAGAGGTAGGCTCTTTACCCAGAGGGTGGTTAGGGTATGGAATGCCCTGCCTGCGGCAGTTGTAGATGCGCCAAGTTTGGTGGCGTTTAAGAGGTTAGTAGATAAGTTTATGGAAGAGAAGGGAATGGTTTAGGTTAGAGGGTCATTGCTTTCTGTTAATTGGTCGGTGCAACATCGAAGGCCGAAGGGCCTGTTCTGCATTGTAATGTTCTATGTTCTACTAACAATGCAACTGTGAATGAAGTAAAATCAGATGGTTGGTTTCTTTTCCACACACACAAAATGTGGGAAGGAGGTTTTCAACATCTATCACTTTTGCCCTCAGACAATAAAAATGTTGTAAGGGGAAAAAAAGGGGTAAAAGGCAAGGGGTTCACCTCTCGTTCTCCCAATTCACCTCAGAACATCTTACCTGCTGAGAATCAGGAAGTCCCACACCCATCCCCTGACAGTGGGGAGGCAGAGAGGGAAGGAGGTTCTGCAATCCAGGAAAGGGGGTGGTGTGATTTGATGGGGTGGGAAATGGCCACTGTTAGTGTGAGGGGGGGAGGGCAGAAAGAAAGGTGTTGCTGACAATTGGCAGGGAATGGCTACAATCTAAAGTTCGGGTGGTGGAAGCAGGTGGAATCACCTAGTTGGCCAGACTGCTCAGCCAAGTAAAATTTGCAAAAGGCTTTGTAGGTGCAAGGATAAATCCAGTCCTAATGAATAAAAATGAAATTAAAAATATAACAGAGACCAATTTGAGATCATGAAATCATGTTTTTAGGAATATTACAAATGTATTTGTTCGCATAAATACTGAGTTTATTCTCAGGAGCCAGTTACAATCAGATATACATTCAACATGTGTGAATCTCCATTATGTAATTCTTGCAACTTTAAAAAATGAGATAATGAACACACACTGCAAATGGATTCTTGTTATCAAGAATATGAAATAGGCAATACAAACTTGAGAATTGAAATATAAAAAATATTGCTGTATGCAGGCACGGGGAGGGTGAAAACATGTCTTGGACTGGTTTAAACACTGACTGTGTTTCCCATGCCCCCACTGCATCAGGCATTGACAATGTGTTATTGCAGTCAATTGGCTTGTAAACAAGTTTAAATGCTTATTAGTAAGGTCTTTTAAAATTGTCGGCTGGCTGCTGATTTTGGGAACTGCCCAAGTACCATGTTATGGTGGACCAGCAAAATGATGTCAGATTATGCACATTTGGATCAGTAAATTTGCAGATGATACTAAAGTTGGTGGTGTGGTAGATAGTGAAGAGGGGTGTTTTAGTTTACAGAGTGACTTGGACAAGTTGCAGAGCTGGGCCGAGAGGTGGCAAATGGAGTTTAATGTGGAAAAGTGTGAGGTAATGCACTTTGGCAGGAACAATAAATGTGTAGAGTATAGGGCTAATGGTAGGGCTCTTAATAGTGTTGAGGAACAGAAGGATCTTGGTGTATGTGTCAATAGATCCCTGAAAGTAGGCAGTCAAGTGGATAAAGTTGTTAAGAAGGCTTATGGAGTCTTAGCTTTTATTGGTAGGGGGATTGAATTTAGGAGCCGCAGCATCATGTTGCAGCTGTACAAAACTCTAGTGCGGCCGCACTTGGAGTATTGTGTGCAGTTCTGGTCCCCACATTATAAGAAAGATGTGGAGGCATTGGAGAGGGTACAGAGGAGGTTTACCAGGATGTTGCCTGGTATGGAGGGCAGGTCCTATGAAGAGAGGTTGAAGGATTTGAGGTTGTTTTCGTTAGAAAGGAGGCGGCTAAGGGGGGATCTTATTGAAGCATATAAGATGATTAGAGGTTTAGATAGGGTGGACAGTGATAGCCTTTTTCCTAGGATGGAGAAAGCTAGCACGAGGGGACACAGCTTTAAATTAAGGGGTATGAGTTATAGGACGGATATCAGAGGTAGGTTCTTTACTCAAAGAGTGATTAGGGAGTGGAATGCCCTGCCTGCAGCTGTTGTAGATGCGCCAAGTTTGGTGGCGTTTAAGAGGTTAGTTGATAAGTATATGGATGAGAAGGGAATGGTTTAGTTAGGAGGGGCATTGCTTTTTATTTTGGTCGGCACAACATCGAAGGCCGAAGGGCCTGTTCTGTGCTGTATTGTTCTATGTTCTATGTTCTATGTTCTATTTATCAATCTTTGGCTGTAAAATTCATTACTTCTACTCTGTGTATTTGAAGTAGAAAATAATGATTCACTTTCTGCTGCTAGTCGAGGGTGGAATGTGGTAACAACCTGGAAAAGAGTCTTTGAAGATTTGTGTACACCTGAATAGATCAGTTCAAGTTCTCAACAGCCACTGAGACACTGCCTGGTATGAAATAGTTGCATGTATCAGATGTCTATGATCACCAGCAATTGAGGCACTTAAAATCATGTAATTACAGCAATATTGCACTTAAACAAAATGTAGTGCCTTAGACCTCACGTAATCATATCTATGCCAGATATTGTTACAAAACTCTGCCTATTCTAACAGAAGTTGCCACACGTATATTTTAATTAGCTGTAAGTTACTTCCTCAATTCACCAATCTATATTTAACTGAGTGGAATGTTACAGCTCCTTGAAGCTGCCTCCATCTCGCGTGACGTTGAATCTGTACCATCATATTAGAGTGTCTTCAATATTAAAATATTGCTCGGAATATATTAGCTTATTTACAATATAATATTTAAGCACAAGTATATGATCCAAAGTTTGATCACCAATTTTGCTTTGTATGAATCCTGATTCACAAACTGTTGCTTGCGTTGGATACAGAACACCTTCATTGATGGATATATTACTGATTAACTTAAAGCACTAGGCTGGGAAAATTCATACGTGCCCTTCCATATGCTGCAGAGTTATTCTGTGGCCGTATTTGCACAAAAATGTTGCTCTCTTCCCACAAAAAGATAATGGCAAAAATGGTATGACTGATGGAAAATGAATAGACAGCCAATAACCTTAAAACATAATTCTGTAAAATATGCATTTAAAAGGAACATCAGCAGATGAAATCAAAGATAGATAAGTGTAAGCTGCTCCACACAAGAGGAAATAAATGGGCAATGTAGGCTCTCAAAGTTGCAACTGTGAAGAATGATGTTTGAAAGAAATATAAAGCATTAGTAGTCTTGACAGCAAACATCTCAGGTTAATGTGCAGCAGCATTCAGGAAATAGGTCAGCAAGTGTAATGACTGAGGACGAGTCAGAGACAAAGGCCAGTAAGGCTAAGAGAAAGAACAGATAGGGGGATGTTACTGAACATGGCAGGACTAGCGATCTGAAGTGTATTTGTTGATTGCGAGAAATATGACAGGTAAGGCAGATGAACTTAGAGCTTGAATTTGTACATATACCATCATGTCGTAGCTATTACAGAGACTCGGTTGGAAGAGGGACAAGATGGCCAACTTAATGTTCCAGGATTTAGATGTTTCAGGCATGAGAGAAAGGAATGTAAAAGAGGAGGGGAAGTTGCTTTATTGATTAGAGAGAATATCACAGCTGTACTAAAAGAGGACATATTGGAGGACTCATCGAGTGAGGGCCAGATGGGTAGAGCTCAGGAACAGGAAGGGTTTAACACTTCAGTTGGGTTGTATTACTGGCTTCTCAACAGGGAAACAGAGGAACAGATAGAGAGATCATGGAAAAATGTAAGAACAAAGGATTGTTGTGATGGATGACTTTAATTTCCCCTATATTATCTGGGAGCCCTTAGTGCCAGAGGCCCAGATGGGGGAATTTGTTAGGTGCATCCAGGAGGGTTTTTTGAAGGAATATATAAATAGTCCAACTCGACAAGGGGTTATACTAAATCTGGTATTGGAGAATGATCCTGGCCATGTGATTGAAGTTTGTGGTGGAGCATTCCGGGAACAGTGAACATAATTCTGTAAGTTTTATGTTACTTAAGGATGAAGATAAGAGCAGTCCTCAAGTGAATGTACCTGGGGAAAGGCTAACCATGACAATATTAGACAGGAACTGGGAAATGTAAATTGGAAGCTGCTATTGAGGGTAAACCTATATCTGTCATGCACAAATCTTTTAAAAGCAAATTGATTAAAATTCAGGAGCAGCATGTTCCCGTGAAAATGAAGGTTTAAGGATGGTAAGATTTGGAACTTTGGGTGGCAAAAAAATTGTGAGCTTAATCAAAAAGGAAAAGAAAGCAAGCATAAGGTTTAGGAAACTGAAGACAGGCAGAGCCCTCAAAGAATATAAAAAAAGCAAAAAAGGACTTAATCAAGGATTTAGGAGAGCTAAAAGGGGTCATGAAATGTCCTTGGCAAACAAGATCGTGGAAAATCCCAAGGTATTTCATACATATTTAAGGAGCAAGTAGGTAGCAGGGAAAGGTTAGATCCACTCAAGGACAAAGGAGGGAATTTATGCATGGAGTCGGAGGGAGTGGGTGAAGTCCTTAATAAACACTTTGTATCGGTATTCACAAAGAAGCACATGGTGAATGGTAAGTTAAAAGAGGGCTATGTTGATATTCTAGGGCACGTTGATAAAAAAGAGGAGGTCTTGAGTGCTTTGAAAAGCATTAAAATAGACAAGTCTCCAGGACATGATGGGATCTATCCCAAAATGCTGAGGGAGGTGATGTAGGAAATTGCTGGGACTATATGTGAAATCTTTGTACCTGAGGACTGGAGAATAGCTAATGGTATTCCTTTGTTTAAGAAGGGCAACAGGGATAATCCAGGGAATTACAGGCTGGTAATCCTTATATCAGTGGTACGGAATTATTGGACAAGATTCTTAGGGATGGGATTTGCGTATATTTGGAAAAATATGGATATATTAGCAATAGGCAGCATGGCTTTGTGTGGGGCAGGTCGTGTCTCCCGCATATGAATGAGTTTTTTGAGGAAGTGACAAGGATGTTGTCAACATGGACTTTAGCAAGACCTTTGACAAGTTCCCTCATGGCAGGCTGATACAAAAGGTGAAGGCACATTGGATTTGCAATGAGCTGGTAAGAAAGGTTCAGAACTGACTTGGTCATTGAAGATAGAGAGGGGTAGAAGGGTGTTTTTCTCACTGGAGATCTCTGACCACTGATGTTCTGCTGTTTTTAATGTATAAAAATGATTTGGAGGAGAATGTAGATGGTCTGATTAGTAAATTTGCAGACAACACAAGGATTGGGGGAACTGCAGATATTGCTGAGGATTGCAAGAAGATGCAGCAGCAGATAGATAGATTAGAGCATTGGACAGAGAAATGGCAGATGGAATTTAATCTGGACAAATGTGAGGTGATGCATTTTGAAAGGTCTAATACAGGAGGGAAATATACAGTAAATGGCAGAACACTTAGGAGCATTACTGTTCTCTTACTGTTCTCTGGAGCAGAGTTTTTGGAGAGTGGCTGGTGAGATTCCTGACTTGCAATTTCTGTCTTTCACTTTAGTTGTTAGAGTGTTTATTTCGGCGCTCCGTAGCGGGAGATAGGCGCGGGGGGCTGCAGGGAAGGAAGTGCAGGAGTATAAAAGGAAGGCCAAGGTAAGACAGCGGGCAGCGTCGGGAGCGGGCAGTGGAGTGAGACGGGAATTAGAGTGAGAGCAACAAGGGCTTAAGCTCACTGGGTTTGGGCCAGCGCAGGCTTGGACGCGGAGAGTACCTTGATTCCTACCTAATCAACACTTTTCCCAACACCTTTAAAGGGGGTATGCAAAATGCCACGATACTTGGCCAAACGCGTCCACTGTGTACGCTGCCATATGTGGACCTTCTTGGAGGCATCACGTCTCCCGAAGGCCCACATATGCGCAAAATGTTTAGAACTGCAACGTTTAAGAGCAAAGTTGAGACAGCTGGAGCTGCGCTTGGAGGACGTTTATCTAGTGAGGGAAAATGAGGTTACAATGAATAGGGAGGGCAGACCTGCAGGGACCCCAGGATCTAGTAGGGATGGGCTGGTTACAGTAACGAGGAACAAGAATAAAAATCAAGGCACAAAGGCCATCTCTAAGGAGGATTCCAAGAAAACCAAGGGAGGGGTAAAAGCTGTGATGGAGAGGGCAAGTGAGGGGGAACAGAATGCCACAGAGACCAGCGGGAAAGCAGGAAGTGAGATAGTGGTGGGGGATGGGATGGTTAAAGGGATCGATAGGAGATTCTGTGGGCAAAAGAGAGACTCCAGGATGGTAGTCTGCCTCCCTGGAGCAGGGGTCCAGGATGTATCAGAGAGGGTAGAGGGAATTTTGAAGGGAGAAGGGTCTAAGGCAAATGTAATAGTTCACGTAGGACAGAAAGATGTAGGAAAAAAGCGTAGGGGGGACATACGTAGGCAGTTTAGGGAGTTGGGTGCTCAGCTGAAAGGTAGGGCCTCCAGGGTGGCGTTCTCTGGGCTGCTGCCTGTGCCCAGGACCGATTGGGTAAAAACAAATGAGACACTCCAACTAAATGCATGGATGAGGGATTGGTGTAGGTCAGAAGGCTTCATATTCATTGATCATTGGGAAGTCTTCAGGAGGGAGGGTCATCTATTCAAGAGGGATAGGGAGCAGTTGACTGGGAGGGGAACACACATTTTAGCTGGGAGGTTAGCTGGAGTGTTTCAGAAGTGTCTAAACTAATAGGGAGGGAGGGTGGGGAGAGAGAGGGAACTGGGAGTGGGAGAGAGAGGGATGATAGGGTAACACCAGAAGGTAGAAAGGAATATCCGAGAGCTGAGGGTCTTCAGTGCATGTGTTTTAATGCGAGGAGTGTGACTAGCAAAACAGATGAACTGAAGGCAATAATGTTCACGAGGAATTTAGAAGTGGTGGCGGTGACTGAGACGTGGTTGAAGGAGGGGCAAGACTGGCAATTGAATATTCCAGGGTATAAGTGTTTTAGGTGTGACAGAGTTGGTGTGAGGAGAGGCGGGGGAGTGGCTTTATTAGTTAAGGACAACATCATAGCAGTGCAGAGGGAGGGAGGTATGGATGATTTAGGAATTGAGTCTCTATGGGTGGAGTTGAGGAATAGGAAGGGAGTGGTTACTCTGTTGGGTGTTTACTACAGACCGCCCAACAGCCCGCAGGCTGCGGAAGAAGGGATATGCAGGGACATTTTAGATAAGTGTAGGAAAAATAGGGTAGTAGTAGTGGGAGATTTCAATTTTCCTGGAGTAGATTGGAGAGGGCCCAGAGCTGTAGGAGTGGACGGGGAGGAATTTGTACAGTGTGTTTTGGAAGGGTCCTTGGAGCAGTATGTGGATGGCCCGACTAGAGAGGGGGCTATACTGGATTTGGTTCTGGGGAATGAGCCAGGCCAGGTGGTTGACGTCGAGGTAGGAGAGCATGTGTCAAATAGTGATCACAACTCTGTCTGCTTTAGGATATTAATGGAAAAGGACGAGACCTGCCCAAAAGGGAAGGTATTTAACTGGGGGAGGGCTAGATACAGCCAGATTAGGCAAGATCTTAAAGATACCGACTGGGATAAGCTTTTCGAGGGCAGGTCGACGAGGTGGAGGAAGGATGGGAAAGGTAGGATTAGAGAACCGTGGCTTACCAGGGAGATTGAGGACTTGATCAGGAAGAAGCGAGAGGCTTACATTAGATCTAGGCAACTGGGGACTGAGACAGCGCTGGAAGCTTATAGAGAGTGTAGACGGGATCTTAAAAGGGGTATTAGAAAGGCAAAAAGGGGCCACGAGGTGGCTCTGGCAGGTAGGATTAAGGAAAATCCAAAGGCATTTTACACCTATGTAAGGAGCAAAAGGATGGTTAGAGGCAAGATTGGACCTCTTAGGGACAGTGGAGGGGATCTATGCTTAGAGCCTGAGGGAATGGGGGAGATCCTGAATGAATACTTTGCGTCGGTATTCACGCAGGAGACTGGACAGATGTCTGTGCCTGATGTTGACAAAGTTGAGGATCGGTTGAGGGAAATAAGGATTACGAGGAAAGAGGTGTTGGGGCTGTTAGGCAGCTTAAAGACATATAAAGCTCCAGGGCCTGATGGCATTTACCCCAGGCTGCTAAGGGAGTTGAGGGAAGACTTGGCTGGGCCTCTGACGCAAATCTTTGTCTCTTCCTTGGACACAGGTGAGGTCCCAGAGGACTGGAGGATAGCAAACGTAGTACCGTTGTTTAAAAAAGGTCAGAGGGATCACCCAGGGAACTATAGGCCGGTGAGCTTGACTTCAGTTATAGGTAAGCTAATGGAGAGGATCCTTAGGGACAGGATGTATGAGCATCTGGAGCGCTGCGATCTGATCAGGGATACGCAGCATGGCTTCGTCAAGGGGAAGTCTTGTCTTACAAATCTAGTGGAATTTTTTGAAGAAGTGACAAAAACAGTTGATGAAGGACATGCTGTTGATGTCGTCTACATGGATTTCAGTAAGGCGTTTGACAAGGTTCCTCATGGTAGACTGATAGAGAAGGTGAAGGCGCGTGGGATACAGGGTCGGGTATGTAGATGGGTCGAGAACTGGCTCGGGAGGAGGAGACAGAGGGTAGTAGTGGAAGGCTGTTTTTCCGGCTGGAAGCCTGTCACTAGTGGAGTGCCACAAGGCTCAGTACTAGGTCCTCTTCTATTTGTGGTCTACATAAACGACTTGGAAGTTGGGGTAGGTGGTGAGATCAGCAAATTTGCTGATGACACCAAGATGCTTGGATTGGCGGGTACAGAGGAGCAGTGTCAGGCAATACAACAGGACATAGATAGGTTGGTACACTGGGCAGATAGATGGCAAATGGAATTTAATCTGGATAAATGCGAGGTCATGCATTTTGGCCGGAAAAATGTAGAAGAGAGTTATAGGATAAAAGGTAAAACTATACGGAGCATAAAGACGCAGAGAGACTTGGGGGTGCAGGTTCACAAGTCTCTGAAGGTGTCCTCACAGGTGGAGAAGGTGATAAAGAAGGCGTATAGTATGTTAGCTTTCATAGAAAAGGGTATAGAATACAAGAGTAGGAGTTTGATGTTGCAGTTGTATAGAACGTTGGTTAGGCCTCACTTGGAATACTGCGTCCAGTTCTGGTCGCCGTACTATCGGAAGGATGTGGAGTCCTTGGAGAGAGTGCAGAGGAGGTTTACCAGGATGCTGCCTGGTATGGAAGGACTGTCTTATGAGGAACGATTAGATAGACTGGGGTTGTTTTCCCTTGAAAGACGTCGGCTTAGAGGGGATCTCATAGAGGTGTATAAGATTATAAGGGGTATAGATAGAGTAAATGGAGGTAAACTTTTTCCACCTTTAGAAATGGATAGGACGAGGGGTCATGGCCATAGGGTGAGGGGGGCTATGTATAGGACGAATATTAGAGGGCAGTTTTTCACACAAAGGGTAGTGGGGGTGTGGAATGCACTGCCGAGTAAGGTGGTGGGAGCAGGCACGCTGGGGCTGTTTAAGGGTCTCTTGGACAGCCACATGAGCGGTATGCAGATAGAGGGATATAGTAGGACTGTTTAACTATGGCTTTTTTTCCACAGGTAATTCGGTCCATACTTGACCAACAAGGAGCATGCATTCGGCAGGTGGTGCGAGGACAGCTCTTGGATGTTGATTCATGGGTTGCCTGGTACTTCATGTCGTAAATGAGTGCTTTATGTGGACCATCTGAAGGGCACCATGACAGCTCAGAGACTATCGATGTGGCTGTGCAGACACTTGGAATTGGGCCGGTGTCTGCGGGAGTTTGCGCGTTCTCCCCGTGGTTGCGTGGGTTTTCTCCGGGCACTCCGGTTTCCTCCCACAACCCAAAAATTCGCTCTTAGGCTGATTGGGAAACAAATTGTCCCTATAGTGAGAGTCTTCCATATTAGGAATAACCTAAATCTATAATAGGATAATGGAATTGCTACTATATAGTTATGACGGCGGCGCGGGCTCATTGGGCTGAAGGGCCTGTTTCCTGTGCTGTGTTGCTCTTAAAAAAAAAAATTACCACACAGTGGGATCAAGGCACAGATTCACAATTCCCTAACAGTGGCAACACAGTGGATAAGGTGGTCAAGAAGGCAAATGGCATGCTTGCATTCATCAATCGAGTGTAAAAATTGGCAAGTCATGTTGCAGCTGTATAGAACTTTAGTTTGGCCACATTTGGAATATTGCAATACAGTTCTAGTTGCCATACTACCAGAAGGATGTGGAGGCTTTGGAAAAGGTTTATAGGTTGTTACCTGGCTTGGAGGGTATTAGATATGAGGAGGAATTGAACAAATGTGATTTGTTTTCACTTGAACTTTGGAGGCTCAGGGATAACCTGAAAGAAGTTTACAAAATTATGAGAGGCTTGAATAGAACAGAAATCTTTTTCCTTGGGTAGAAATGCCAATTTCTATGGGACATAGGTTTAAGGCAAAAGGAGAGAAATTTAATGATGATGTCAGAGTCAAGTGTTTTACACAGAGGGTGGTAAATACCTGAAATGCACAACCAGAGGCGATAGTAGAAGCAGATACAATAGCATTGTTTAAGAGGCATCCTGACAGATACAAGGATAGGCAGGGAACAGGGGAATATAGACCGTGTAAAGATGTCATGTGTCACTCTAGGCTTGATGAGCAAAAAAGCCTGTTCCTATGCTGTACTGTTCTTTCTTCATCATTCTAGGAACACGTGGAGGTACAGGTTAAAAAGGGTGAAAAGCAAAGCGAGCACTGATATCAGGGAGCTCTTCTTAGTGCAAAGAATATTGGTACTACAACATTGGGCATTGTTTGAGAAACTGATGCTGTGATGGAAGGAATCATTCCTTCTGAAAGAACACTGAACATTTCCCATCTTTATTAATAGAACATAGAACATAGAACATTACAGCGCAGAACAGGCCCTTCGGCCTTCGATGTTGCGTCGACCAATTATGAAAAAAGCAATGACCCTCCAAACTAAACCATTCCCTTCTCTTCCATAAACTTATCAACTAACCTCTTAAACGCCACCAAACTTGGCGCATCTACAACTGCCGCAGGCAGGGCATTCCACTCCCTAACCACCCTCTGGGTAAAGAACCTACCTCTGATATCCGTCCTATAACTATCACCCCTTAATTTAAAGCTGTGTCCCCTCGTGCTAGCTTTCTCCATCCTAGGATAAAGGCTATCACTGTCCACCCTATCTAAACCTCTAATCATCTTATATGTTTCTATAAGGTCTCCTCTTAGCCGCCTCCTTTCTAACGAAAACAATCTCAAATCCTTCAGCCTCTCCTCATAAGACCTGCCCTCCATACCAGGCAACATCCTGGTAAACCTCCTCTGTACCCTCTCCAATGCCTCCACATCTTTCTTATAATGTGGGGACCAGAACTGCACACAATACTCCAAGTGCGGCCGCACTAGAGTTTTGTGCAGTTGCAACATGACGTTGCGGCTCCGAAATTCAATCCCCCTACCAATAAAAGCTAAGACTCCATATGCCTTCTTAACAACCTTATCGACTTGACTGCCTACTTTCAGGGATCTATGCACAAATACACCAAGATCCCTCTGTTCATCAACACTATTAAGAATCCTACCATTAGCCCTATACTCTACACATTTATTATTCCTGCCAAAGTGCATTACCTCACACTTTTCCACATTAAACTCCATTTGCCACCTCTCAGCCCAGCTCTGCAACTTGTCCAAGTCTCTCTGCAAACTATAACACCCTCTTCACTATCTACCACTCCACCGACTTTAGTGTCATCCGCAAACTTACTAATCCATCCTTCAATACCCTCATCCAGATCATTTATAAAAAATATTAGTCTTGTGGAGTTGTGACCTTCTAATAGAATGGGCTATGAGTCTGGTGCGTTGTAACTATTTGATATGCGTTTATTATTAATGGCTGACCATCACATTTTCCAGGGCAAGTCCAGTCATGAACTCTGCCTTGCATCAAACTTGTCACCTGAAGATGGCTCAAAGGAAGGGCTGAAAATTTCTTATAGCTTCAGCCCTTTAAAATGGCTGCACTTACCAATTAAGGAATTTTTTTTGTATCCAAAAAGATCATAAGGAAAAAATCAGTCACTGAGGCTTTGCTTGTCCTTCAGGGGAATAGAGATGTTCCTTGGCAATACCTGAAGAGGAGCAGGGACATTTTCCTGGGTATTTAGGCCAATATTTATCTCTCGAATGTCATCACTAATTAAATTAGCTGGTGATTCATCTCACAGCTCTTTATGGGACTTTGCTATGCTCAGGCTGGAGATCATGTTTCTATATCTTGTAGCAGTGACTAAGTTTCAAAAATACTTCCTTGGCTATAAGGTGCTTTGGGAAATCCTGCAGTTGTGAAGTCTAGGTGCAAGTTGTTTTTTTTATTATAATAATTTTCCATTCTTAGATTGTCTATATGTGTATTCTTGGTTCCTATTATATAAATGGTATTGTATATGTGCTCTGCCCAAGAGCTGGTCCTTGGCTCATTGTCTGCTAATTGTTCATCCTGAGCATTTTCTTGGCAGTTTTTTTTTTTGCTCTGTGATGGTTTGATATTGCTTTCCAAGAGCAGGGCAAAGAAGCTGATCCCAAGTCTGTTTCAGCCAGATTAGGAATTGAACTCATGATGTTGTCCCAGTCAGAGCACAGGAAGAAAAATATAAATGTATATCTCCATCAGCCTGGCTACTTTATAAAATCACTTTTTCGGTTTTTCAGAATGGACAATTGCTGGGCTGATAAAATACTCCAGTTGATCACATGTTAGCTTCTGGAGGTTTCTGAGCAGTACAAAAGTGAATAAAGTTGAATGTTCTGACCCCTGCAATGTAATACTCCTTGCATTGTATAAACATTTCAGACAAGCCAATGGATTAGTAGAGAGAATATCTGCCCCGGCCAGCTGAGGTCAAAGGCAGCTGTTTGTAACTTCTACTCTCTAAATTGGTGCTAATGATTTCACTAATACTTGCTGTGAAATATAGAAATATAGAAAATAGATGATAGGAGTAGGAGGGGGTCATTTGGCCCTTTGAGCCTGCTCTCCCATTTATTATGACCATGGCTGATCATCCAATTCAATAACTTAATCCTGCTTTTCCCCATAGCTTTGGTCCCATTCATCCCAAGTGCTATATCCAGCTGCCTCTTGAATACATTCAATGTTTAGGTATCAATTACTGTTGATGAATTCCACAGGCTCACCACTCTTTGAGTGAAGAAATGTCTCCTCACCTCCGTCCTAAATGGTCTACCCTGAATCCTCAGACTGTGATCCCTAGTTCTGGATTCCCCTACCATTGGGAATATCCTCTCTGCATCTACCCTGTCTCGTCCTGTTAGAATTTTGTAAGTCTCTATGAAATCCACCCTCCCAACTTGTTTGAACTCCAACGAAAACAAAGCCAACGTCAATCTCTCCTCATATATCAGTACTGCCATCCCCGCAATCAGCCTGGCAAACCTTCATTCATTCCTTCGAGCGAGAACATCCTTGCTCAGAAAATGTCTTATTACATTGAGAAAAAGGAAAACACACAAACATTTTTTGTATTTCACTATGGCTGCAGCATAATTAAGCTCAGGATCGTGTCTGATTATTTGGGTCATGTATGGCTGCAAGGTTTAGATCCAAAATTATATCAGGAAGAAGAATTTACTGTCAGAACTTGGATAGGAGTTCAAAATAAATTCTGTTTAAATGTTTAAAAAGATCCTGTCCCATCATTTAAAGATTCAGAAACTGTAAATAGGTATATTTCTAATGTCTGTAGAGGCCAGGAAAAATTGTTATAACTAAATTGCATTAGTTTACAATAATTTAGTTAGAGAACGTGGAGTCAAAAATCTGCAGCCATTCAAAAACAACTTGCATTTATATAGCAGCATTAACATCGCAAAATGTCCCAAGGTGCTTCACAGAAGCATTTTTAGACAAAATTTGAAACAAAGCCACAGATGATGATATTGGGATATATAAAGAGGACTTGATTTCAAGCAGTGTTATAAAGCAGGAGAGAAAGGTGGAGTTGTTTAAGGAGGGAATTCTAAGACTCGAATTACATTATCTAAAAGCAAGACTGCCAATGATGGAAAGAGTAAAATCAAAATGTGCAAGTGGACAAAGTTAGAGGTGCTGAGGGAGTGCTGCAGCTCCTCCCAACACACAGGAATCAAGTTTCCTTTATATATCCTAACATTTTCATGTGTGGCATTGTTTCAAATTTTGTCAAAAAATATTTCTGTGAAGCACCTTGGGACATGTTGTTATATTAATAATGCCAGATAAATGCAAGTTTGTTGTTGAATGGCTGCGGAATTTGGCTGCAGGTTCTTACTCCAAACTGGGAATCGAACACAGGATTCTGGTGCTGGGAGACTGCACCACTATTGTGCCACTGTGTCACCTATAACTCAGCATGTCTGGCTGAACACATGAAAAGTCACAAACCTGAAATTTTAATTCCGTTTCTCTCTCCATAGAGGCTGGCTAGCCTCCAGAATTTTGGAGAAGCTGAAGTATGTTGAGGGTGGAAGATGGAGGAAAGCCCGGGGAACATTGGAACGGCCAAGCCTGGGGCTAATGACATTTTCCATGAGGATTCTGGCAAGGAATGGGCTAAGAAAGAGTAGAAATGGTTAATGTTAAAGAAGTGGGACTGGGCTATGTCGGTGGTGGAGGTCAGAAACTCAGTCAGGTCGAATATGATGTCTTCCAATTCACCCCCTCAACAAATCCCGGAAAACTATGGTAAGTGGATTGAGCCTTTTTTTAAATTCATTCATGAGATATGGGCATCATTGTCTGGCCAGCATTTATTTCCTATCCCTAGTTGCCCTTGAGAAGGTGGTGGTGAGCTGCCTTCTTGGAATATTGATATAACGGAGTGGCTTGCTACACCAATTCAGAAAGCAGTTGAGAGTCAACTACATTGCTGTGGCTCTTGAGTCACACATAGATCAGAAAAGATAAGGACAGCAGATTTTCTACCCTAAAGGAGATTAATGAACCAGATGGGTTTTTCTGACAATCAACAATGGTTTCATGGTCATCAGTAAACTTTTAATTCCAGACACTTTGTATTAAATTCAAATTCCACCATTTGTCATAGCAGGATTTGAACCCAAGTTCTCAGAACATGAGCTGAGTTTCTGGATTACATGGTCTAGCGATAACACCACTAGGCCATCACCTCCTCTTAAGTCAAGCCAAAATATATAGATTGCAAACCAGGAAGTTTTCTGGTGTCCTTATAATGGGCAAAGACTCTAGCCATCCAAAATGAAACAAGTGGAGTAAGAAACAGTTTGTTCACTGTAGGGACTTTGAGGCCCAGAATTCTTGTTTTTATAGCCTAGAAGAACAGCTTTGGTTCAGTTTTCTAAGTAGCACTATCCAGTTGTGGCTCTAGGACTGACCTTCAGCAGTCAAACCAAGAAATGCAACCTAAGATCAAAGAAGGAAAATTCTGGCCCCTTACAAAGAGAACTCAGTGGATTCTACATGACTTTTCCTGGCAAGTATAAATGGTTCTTGTTAATTGTGCAGCAGCCCTACCAGATCTGACAATACTTGCTGTATTTTTCAACCTCTTGTGGTTGTGGCAGTTGAGATGTATCCTTCAAGGAATGAATGTCTGCTTAATGAAATGACCTCCTCCTGAGCCATGAGATTTAGTGGGGTCAGTGTCAGAGGTCATAGTTGAACACATTCCCTTACTTATGCTCAAGTGTTTGTGTGCCCTTTCTCTTAAGCTTCATGTAAGAATGAAATCTAAGTGCTAATAGCTCCTTTCCTGGGAGGTTAGGTGAAGATATTGCCATCAAATTGTTTCTAAACTGATTGAAATACTGTTTCTAAGCAAATCAAGATTCAATAGCACATTTATTAAGCAGTAACAAATCTCTTAACAAGGATCTCTTAGTTAAAATAATGAACTTTTTTCTTACAGATACTGATTGGCCTGTTGTGTATTTCCACATTACTGTTTTTAATCTCTTTTATCCTTTATTTCATTATTTATACACTTAGTTTATGAACAACACCTTCAATCAATTGTTAAAAAAACATTTTTTGAAGAGAACTTTTAGAAACAGATTCTTGGCCTCCATTTCACTGCTTAACACCACAAGGAAAGTGTATTCCAATGTGTTTTTTCACACATTTCAAGTGTCTTGGCTACGAAAAGGCTTTGAAGGAATGGAGGTGCTAGTAACGATGGATAGAATCATAAACACTTTTACTGCCACAGTTACAATTCCATGACACACAGTAAAAAAGTTCTTCTTGAACATCTATGATTTTGCTAGTGAGCAAAGGGAATATTCCTTCTGCCTAAATTCTGCACAGAAAGATTTTCTTCTGCTCAAAATCTAAATTACAACATTACCCAGCACAAAGTTTTATATTTCAAATTCAAACAGAGATTATTCCCAGGAAACACAAGTGGCAGAGATATGCTAAAATTAGAAGAAAAATTCCCATCATAACTATATAATCCTTTGGAGTTTACAATTCTTAATGGTTCGGTGCCAAAATCTTTCCAACATCAGACAGGAGACAGTCAAAATTATAGTTCACAATTTCTCCAAGAAGCCAGTTTTGTGAGTAGAATGTAAATCACTAAAAGTGATTATCTTTGAGGGTAGTTACTGCAAAAAAAACTCTTCTTGTTGGTTGCAGCTGATTCTTTCAAAATAATTACTGTGCCACCGGGCATTATAATGTCAATTGTTATATAATGTATTTCCTCTATGCTTTAGCTGATAATGCAGTATTGGTTATATATAAATAACTCACGTCGTCAGTTTCTTGCCATCAGAAATGCTCTTTCTTTGATTTGCTTCACATTGATTGTGAATTATGCGCCATTTTCATGTTGTTCAGTATATCTCATCCCTATTTTTCCTAATTATAATTGTGATTTGCTCAATTTGCTTTTGTCAGATCAACACGTTCTTGCTGACAAGAAGCAGAAAATGAGAGCAATTAACAAATTATAATCAGCTCGATCTGTAAGATGTGAAAGTTAGCCATTAAACTTTGGGATAACAAATCACAATATTGGAATGAAAATTTGAGTATAAAAGGAATGGACATGGTTTAGGAGGAAGTAATTTTCATAGTGAATAATGATAGCATACTCAAATCTTTAGGATGTACTCTTACTGAGCACAAACTTGTGCTGTTTTGAAATTAAACCATACTCCAAGAATACACCAAGGAAAGAAATGAGCATGTTGTAATTTGTAGAAGCAAAAACTTGTAGGTTAGTTGTTTTGTTGTAGAGCAATGAGGGTATATTTTATAACTGACAAAGCTCAATTTATGTGGGCATTACTCTATGGAAAATGAGACAATTTAGTCACATCAGATTACTGACCCTTGTGCATTGCGTGTATTACTTGTGTTGAATTGTAAACCAAAGCCAACGTGCCGGCACGGTGATGCAGTGCTGAGCACTGCTGCCTCCCAGCACCAAGGACTTGGATTCAGCTCCTGCCTTGGATCAGTGTCTGTGTGGAGTTTGCACTTCTCCCCATGGGTTTCCTCCGGGCGCTGCAGTTTCCTTCTATAGTCCAAAGATGTGTGGTTAGGTGGACTATTATGATAAATTGCCCCTTTGTGTTAGGGTATTAACAGGGTAAGTACGTGTGGTTACTGGGATAAGAAATGGATGGGATTATTGTTGGTGCAGGCTCAATGGGCCAAATGGCCTTCTTCTGCACTATCAGGATTCTATGCTTGAATCAGTTGTCAGATGTGATGAGGAAGATGCTTTGATTACTTGAGCAAGCAATTTTATTTATTTCCCAGTGAGCAGCCAGCAAAGCTGAAAGCCATTTACAGAATGGCAGAATTTTCAACAGCACTGAGGTATTATAGATTGCACAAGTCAGGCTCTGTGCGCTCTCTGGCAATACACCATCGCCATGGATACCATTTGGATTCTGAAAATGTGATATCATGCCAACAGGATTTTCCAGTCCCAGCAATGTGAATGGAGGTTTCGATTGCTCACTGACCTGACACAGAGAAATCCATCTCAGGAGGTTTGGAAAATTCCAGCCTATGTGTGCAATGCATGCTCAGTGACTGGCTAGTAGAACAAACAGCTGCTTAAGCAGTGTTACATAGGATCAAGCACGCATTTAGTCGCTAGGAAGAAGGGGATGTTTGCATCATTTGTTCAATATGTGTTCTGAAAATGCAATCTTACTGTGAGTTAGATTGACTACCTGGCTTGCCATAAATCATGTGATTGCCTCATGGCAATCTTTCTGTCGGCAGCCACATTTAATCAGTTCCAAAAACGCCCTCGCTGAGTACATTCTGAAGAAGTACAGCTGTCCTTACACATCAAGCAGATAGGAAAGAACTCCACTCTTTGAATGTTTTTCACTTTTTCAACTATTAGTTTCAAACTGCAAATTGATTTGCTTCATAGTATTCACTGTGCCCCCATTTTCATGTAAGCTAGCATCCAGTCCCAGGCTTCCAGCCAATTACAGTTGTTGTATCCATCCAGATTGTCATTGAGCTTGTCAGTTCCATGTTAATGCAGTCTCTCAGGCTCCTTGATAGATAACAATTTGTCCTGCATGGCATTTCAGTTAAGATGTTGGGATTGTTGCTGTGCGCTACATGTTGCACAATTTTATCTTGCAGAAAAGAAGCATCATAAAAAGAACAACATTCAAGGACATCCAGGGAAATGGGAGAAACTTGAAGAGTTCATAGAGGAGATCTGAGAGTTAAAATTCCTGTGACCTTAGGTTGTCTTTACCCATAGGCTTGTGCAAAGTTCATAAAGAACAGTTTATTCGTAAATAAATAAAATTGTTAGAAGTGTGGAAAATATGTCTCATACTGAACGTAAATGCCACTGTCAACAGAGCAAAGATAGCTTTCCAGGTCTAATTAAGGGCTTCTACACTGCTGCTTCCTTGGTTTCCACTTCAAAAGGGAACAGATATTAAAAAGAGTTCCATTTTCCAGTTTATTTCACTAAAAATTGACGACCAACTGCAGTCTAGAAAGGAAATGACATGTGCCTTAAGTCATTCAATTTTGTAATCCCTCTCCACTGTGCACGGGATTGAGGAAACAACCCTCTGTTTACAGGGTAAAGATCTTCAGCTTATGTTTGCTGTCAGTAAGAATAGACTATTAAGAAATGGCTGTAAACTATTGCACCTAGAACTGGCTTACCTTTGTATTGTAATTTTTCTGTTTCTATTGTCACAAATCATAGAAATCTTACAGTACAGAAAAAGGACATTCAGTCCAACGAGTCTGCACCAACCACAATCCCATCCAGGCCCTACCCCCCATATCCCTACGTATTTACCCACTAATCCCTCTAACCTGCACATCTCAGGACACAAGGGCAATTTTAGCATGGCCAATCAACCTAACCTGCACATCTTTGAACAGTGGGAGGAAACTGGAGCACCCAGAGAAAACCCATGCAGACACAAGGAGAATGTGCAAATGCTACACAGATAGTGACGCAAGCTGGGAATCAAACCCAGGTCCCTGGAGCTGTGAAGTAGCAGTGCTAAATACTGTGCTACCAATGCTGAGCTTGGGTCAGATCCCTAGCACCCTTCATAATTTCCTTTCTTTTCCAGGATTTTAGTGAGATGAGTGGTCAAAGTCAAAGCTTCTTCTGTAACTGTTCTTAGACAGTTGTCAAGGGAAGTCTTCTTCTATAAGGAAAATGTAAGTGATAAATTCCGACATGCAGCAATACTCGGAGAACCAGAAGTGGGGATGCTGATATGTGTTTTTGCTTGGAATATTTGGCAACATTAAAAGGAATGATTTGTTTCAGATTAAGTACATAATGGAAAACCTCCAGATGAATATTACTTATATAAACAACATTCATATTGTCATGGGTATTATTGTTAAGGGATCTCCAGGTGAGATACAATTGATTATTTAGCTTTTGGCCAGAATTCTTCAATCTTGCATGCCTTGCCACTGCTCCTAGTGAGAATAGAGAATTTGGCACTCAGCCAAACATTTCATTTACTGCAGCAGGACGGGAGAATCTCAGTCACAGATGAGGTCAGAGAATTCTAGCCTTTGTGCTTAGAAATCAAGCCATCAAACACTTGACTATCTGAGTCTTTTGTGTCCAGCAGTACCGGCTATTCAGTATTTTAAGACAATGTGAGAAAAGATAGTTACAAGTGGCATATAGTTTAAGTGCACTACAATAATAAATTGTTATGACTCAATTTCCTACTGTGGTTGACTTGATGAGGTCATTTGCTGGACCATTTTCAATTGAATGGTCTACTGTGACTAACATTCACATTGATAGCAACTTCCCCTAATTACTTGATTTATTGAATCTGCAGCCCTCATTATCATATAGAAATCACCACATATCTTACTTCCCCAAAGTGAATCACAATGGCCCATTGGAAAAATGCACCACTCACGACCTCTAGATATTAATCTATCACAGAAGTATGCTAAGCTAGCAAATTTGAAAATCACAATCCCTACTCAATTAAGTTATTGAGTAGCTTTAAATGGTGCAGCATTTAATGATGCAGAAAATGTCACCAATAGGTGAGCTTTGTAACGTTAATTGAATATTATATAGATGGCCAGCTCCTCCCTTTCATCTGATTATTCTTTTCTGTTTTCATCCTGTTCCCGAAACATATTTCCCATGGACTGAGGAGATTCATCTACAGAGATGTGAAAGCATGAATAAAAATAAGACTCTGAACCAACAACAACTTGCAAGTATATGGCACCATGAAAACAGTAAATTGTCCCAAGGCACTTCACAGCAGCATCATAATAACACTGATTATCAAGGCAGACCAAAAATCTAGTTAAGATGAAAGAAAATTGTTGATGCTGATTCCTGATTCCAAGTGTGGAATCTGAACCAAAAAAAGAAAATGCTGCAAAATCACAGCAGATTTGACAGCATCTGTGGAGAGAGAACAGAGCTAACATTTTGAGTCTGGATGAGAACAGAGCTAACATTTTGAGTCTGGCAGTTGAAAGCACCATTGCAAAAGATGGAGCGATTAAAAATGTGGTTGCTCAAGATACCAGAATTGGAAGAGTACAGATACGTGAGAAAATTGTAGGGTGGGCAAAAATTCAAAGATAAAGAGGGGTAAGCCCATGGAGGGTTTTAAAAACCAGATGAGAATTTTAAAATGGAAATGTTGCTGAACCAGAAGCCAATGTATGCCCACCAGTGAGTACAAGGATGACCAATAAAGGGACTGATAAAATTTAGGACACGGACAGCAGAGATTTGGATGCCCTCAACTTTATGGTAGGAGGCTGAGCAGGGAATGAATTGGAATAGCCAAGTTCACACTATCAGATGAGCTGAATCAAGTGTAAGGTGGCCCAGTGCTGAGGAACGCAGGTTGACTGGTAAGCTTGGGGTCAGGGTCTTGGCAAGGAGAATGAAAACAGTAGGAGGTGGGTTTAGATAGCTGGGAAATGGGGGAAGAATTGAGAGTTGGGTGTGTCCCAGATAGTTCCAATAGACCCCAGTGGAGGTTTTCCATCTTACCTGACCACAGCTCACATAGGCAAAGCACCAGGCTTCTCAAATGGTGTAGGTCTCAACTTGCAATATGTAAAAATGCCAACAGCAGTGGACAAGGCCCTTCATTGACCATGTGGAGTTTCAATAGGCCTCCTCCACACCCATAAAACCTCAGACAGGTTTTATAGGTGTTGAGGAGTTACATAACACCTCTTGTGTAGATGGTGGATGAGCTGTCTGTTGGACTACCTCCTATCTTTGGACCTGCTGGTGGAAGAGCGCAACATTCAGCCCTTGACTCCAGTCTGCTTTCATGTTAAATGGAGGAAATTTCTGTTTTGATTGGATTTATTATTTGTCACATGTATTGGTATGTAGTGAAAAGTATTGTTTCTTCCACCCTATATAGACAAAGCACACCATTCAGTTCGTGCATGATCTCAGATTTATGTATCTTTTTCCCAATGGGTTCACTTAGTACTGGATACTAGACAAGTGTCAATTTAAACTCTAAACAGCAGTGCAAGTTACTCAGGCAGGCAAAAGAGTCTGTATTAGAGGAGCAGATCATAAACTGGGCATTGTCAATTGTAAAGGAACTCTAGAAAATTAAGCCTCCATGGCTGATGTGACCCGAATGAGAGAGGGTTCAAAAATATACACTTTGTCTGAATTAACCATGCCATGACCATGCATGGAATATGCCTCTTAGAGAAGGCAGCTTGAGATCAATTGAGTTGGAATCCTGTCGGATTGTACATGGATGCCATTTTTTGCAGGAAATGATGTAGGTGTTTGTAGTTGTGTAAGACTTATGTTTGTTGTATTAGCTATTTAAAGTGAAAGTTTATTTAGTATGGTGATGAGGTATTTTGAGCCGATAATTATTTATTTTATCTTCCTGAATTATTTAGCAAAACATTTCACAAACCATTCTTAGCAAAAATACTTTACATTTATTCTATGCTTTGCATGCAATTTTAATAGGGTTTTGAAAGTTGTATAATGATAACAAAAGGTTTGATAAGCATTTGAAGGCTTGGAGAATACAGGTATGTATTTATAGAGTGAGCACATGAGACTGGGACAACTAATCATTTGAATAACACTTATCGATCTGTTTTGTGTGGTACATTCAGTGTTATTTAATATCTTGTATGTTGCTTAATAGAGCTCGATAAGTTAGTTAATTGGAATTTGCATGGCATTTATTTTGATTTGCTAACCAATGAAAATAAAACTTGAACTATTTAACTTTGGGTTAATAAGTTATTTCCTCTTATCACACTGTTTAATTTTCACATTAATATTGGTTACTATTGACAACGAACTGAATTGGACTAGCCATATAAATATTGTGGCTATAAGAACAGGTCAGAGGCTAAGAATCCTGCAGTGAACAAATCAACTCCTGACTCTCGAAGGCACAAGTCAGGAGTATTTACAGAATAATTTCCATTTGCCTAAATGAATGCAGCTCCAACAATGCTGAAGATGCTTGGCATCACCCAGGATAAAGCAGCCCACTTCATTGATACCCTATCCAAAAACATTTAATCCCTCCACAACCAACGAACAGCGGAAGCTGTGTGTACCGTCTGCAGGATGCAGTTCTTAGGCAGCACCTTCCAGACCAATGACCGCTACAGTGGTTCAAAAAGGCAGTTCACCACCAATTTCTCAGGGCAACTATGGATGGGCAATAAATGCTGGCCTAGCCAGGGAAGCCCATTTCCCACAAATGAATAGAAAAAAATTCTTAACCCCCACTGGATCATTGATTTGCTGCAACAGTAAATAAGCGGTGCCGTTAAATCATATATACTAGTTTGTTAACTGCTAATAACAGTCTACATGGAGCATATTTGAGAGCACAACATGAGATTACATTGCAGAATACTGCTGTCTAATAAGGGAAATGAGGGAAGCCTTTAAACCCATGTTATCTAAACCCTGTATTCATCAGCCTTCAACTCTTGATAGCATTTCAGAGTCAGGAAGTAGTATCTAATCTCTAAGATTAGAAAATTAAGAGAGACTAAATCAGTTAGGATTATATTTATTTGGAGTTTAGAAGAGTCAGAGGGATCTCATAGAATGTATAAAATTCTAACAGAGTTATGCAGGGTAGATTCAGAAAGAATGGCTGGAATTTTATCATCATTCATGCCAGTGAGATTTCCTCACCCCACTGCAGAGAATGGAAATTTTGACTGGGTGCCAAATTCTCCAACCTCACTGCAGCAGGAGCATAGTGTGAACAGCCATTAAAATCAGCCCAATATTTTTGATGATGGGAGAGTCGAGAACTAAGGCTCATAGTTAGAGGAAAAGAGGTAAATCTTTTAGGACTGAGGTGAGGAGAAATCTCTTCATCTAGAGGGTGGTGAATGCATGGAATTTACTACCACAGAATGTAGTTGAGACCAAAATGTATGATTTCAAGAAGAAATTAGATACAGCTCTTAGGGCTAAAAGGCTCAAGGGATATGGAGTGAAGGCAGGATCAGGATAGTGAATTTGATGATCCATCATGATCAAAATGAATGGTAGAGCAGGCTCGAAGGGCTGAATGGTATATTCCTTCTCCTAGTTTTTATGATTCTATGTTTAATGTAGAAGTATAATGTTAAAAGTGACTTCAAATTTTATTTGACAGTTTTCATGATGTCCTCAATTGACAGAGATGTTCACATCTGAACATTGAGTTTAAGGAAAGGACATGTCTTTAAATTAAAACACTTTCATTGCTCATTTGTCTTTCATATCTTCTGTAACACACAATGCAGCCTACTTTTTCCCTGCTTTTATAAATATACTCCACACAGGCTTCACTTTGCTAAATACAGAAATAGTATTTAGGTGGAAGCTCAGTTGACATTATTCCTAAATTAAAAGATGTCACCAAAATTGGATTTTTCATTCAAACTGCTTATCATGAGAAATGTCAGACTGATGTGATTTTGCATTGAAATCAGCAATGTGGTGTCCAAGATTGTCACAACCATTTTTGCCACATGAAACTGAGTTCACAGACCAGCTCTCACCACAGTCCCAAGTAGATGGATAAAATGAAATATCACCCATTAAATATACCAAAAAGTGCATTCGCTAGGTAGCCAGATACAGGCTGCCAAATAGAAACTGGACACTTGCTATTCTTGTGTAATTGCACATTCAACGTGGCAATGCATTTCAGAAATGAAATGAATAGAAAATAACGGGCCACTGAAAGTAGGTTACAAGGCTGTATCATCGAAGGCTTTTATTATACTATTTCTGTCCAAAGTTAATGTCATTTCTATGGAACTTTCATGAATGCAAATTTAGATAGAATATAAATAACTTGTTCAAAGGGCCCACTTGCACATGGCATTCTGTCTTCATTCTCTTGTCAATACGTCAGCAACAATTATCTATAACCCTCGCTATCACCTTGGCTAAGGGAATGAGTAAGCACCAATACCGTTTTGAGAATCTGTCAAAGAAATACCAGCTCTCTCTACCGAACAGTAACTCAACTGTATGAGAGTTAAAATCAAAATACTTCTCACTACTTTTCTATACAGCCACTATTTTTAGAGGCAGTTGAGGTGCCCACTTTGTCGTAATGTTGCACCTTTGAGAATAAAAGATGAATTGCAGTATATGGGTTAGTTGTAGTCAACAAGGCAGGTTTATTGAGAAGTTTTTCACTGTACAAAGACTTGGGCTAGATTGATTAAAAACTTGAGAAGCAGCTGATGTCATCACAGATTAAACAAAATTAGATTCTGAGAAGTATCAGCTCAATAACACAGCATCTAACCAAATACACAACGGGGGTGATTCTCCCATCCCACTGCACTAATTGTTTAATGCTGCAGGCCAGCAGAATCCTGTGGCAAGCAATTCACGGGATTTACATGCGCATTATGGCCCGCTACCATCTTCCAACATGGGACTTCTGACGGCGTCTGCTCTGCACTGGAAATCAGCGAGGAGGTGCAAAGACCATTTAAATGGTTATTTGAATATAATTTAAATGAGATTAGCGGGCCTGGGATTGAATTCTCGGGCATTTAGCATCTGGCTCCTCCACGCACCCTCACTGCCCCTGCCACCACCCGTCAGAGTGGTTCACTCAGTGGCGAGTCACTGTAATTCCCAATAACAGGGAACTAGCAGCCCAATCCTGGTGGAGTGAAGGAAGGAGCAACTGGGGCCTCCCAGAGGGTCAGGCGATGGGGGTGTGTCTCTGGGCATTGGCACCCCGGCAGTGCCAACTTATGCTCCCCAGCACTGTCCAAGGGACAAAGTGCCAATGCCCAGAGTGCACCTTGGCACTGCCCTTTGGGCATGGGTTGGAATCTAGAAGGCAGAGCCTGATGAGGCATGACTGAGGGGTGATCAGAGGAGGTGTCTTTCTGTTACACTGCAGTTGGGATCGATGGGGGAAAGGAAGGAGGGCAGCGATAAAGGCAGACTGAGCCAGGAGGATGCAGGGTCTGGGGGGCAGGAGGAGTGTCAGCCTGTTTGGGGGGGAGTCAGCACTGTGGAGGAGTGGTCAGGGCTGTTGGGGGAGATAACTATCGAAGAGAGGGAATTGATGGGGGACAGCTGGAGATTGCAGCAGGCTGGGAGGGGATGGTAGGGATGTGGCTGGGAATGATTGGGGGACCAGCAATTGCGCTGTGGGGAGATGGAGAGCCGGCATTGCAGGACTCGCAGGGCTGGCCAGTGATTGAGCTGACCAGCAATTCGGAGGCTGGCAATGCAAGGCAACAGCTCATGCACCAGTCTGGATGCTGACAGATCAACGCATGCACACTGTCCTCTTAGCGCACTGGGAATAAGCCCTGTCTCATGAAATTTAAGATATTCACATTAGTGGCCTCTGCAGAGCATAGAGTGTGGGAGATTCTAGTGTGAATTCCCAAGGGAAAAAAACACTGTGAATTATTCTAGTTTTCACGTGAATTCGACACTTAGAATTTTTTGAGGAGGATTCTGCCCAATGCATCTGACTGAGGTGAAAGCCTCAATCTTTAAAGCAAGGTTCTATTATGTCGCTTGAGACAATTAAGCCATTGTCACTGGTAGGAGTGTCTACTGTCCTCAGTAGTTCAGATGGTCAAGAATCAAGCCTTAAATGCAGGTGAAAAAATAGTCTTTCTCAAACATAGGACAGGATCACACATGGTTCCACAAAATAACCTGAGTCTTTGCCATCCTTGACGCCTCACCGACCACTGAGATTGCAATACTCCCTCCTCCTTCCCTCCCAATATTTACCTTGCCTCTTGGTTGTTGATATTTTGCCAGCCTGAATCCAACAACCTCTGTCAGGAGGCCTGTTTGGAGTTGACAGACTGCCAGTTCTATTTGGTTGAGATCTAGTGCTCAAAATGGTATTGGCATTCTGCTGTGACATCTCCAAAGCATTGAGTGACACACATTGTAAAAAATTCAGCCAATCTGTTCAAGTTCAATTATGGTACAATTATGATTTTTACAAGATGATTATGTTCTCGGCTTGTAGCTTTAAATGAGGGTTAATGAATGGGATCATATGACCTGTTCAAATGTCTGTTTGAGATAAGCCAAGATAGTGTGATTACTCCAAATCGAAGGAAGACTTAGACTGTTTTACTGAGCACGCACAAGGTACTTGCGCTTGGATACGACAGCAGAATCTATGAACATTTGACACATTCTGAGACTCCCAAATTCACGAAGTATTGAAGGTACCAAGTTGTAAAGGATTGTGTTGCAAATTAGCCACTTATAAGATGAAAAGTGAGTCAGGCCGAAGATACTAATAAACATTTTTTCTGTTACGGAAAGCTAATGTGTTTGACATTGCTAGTGGGATAAGAGCAGAGGAAGCCATTTTGTGATCAGGTTACAGGATTTTTTTAATTTATTTGTTCATAGGACATTGACATCACCAGATTTATGGCCCATCCTTAATTAAGACGGTGACACTGAGCTACTTTCTTGAATCACTATATCCATATCAGTAGATACACCCACAGTGCTGCCAGGAAGGAAGCTCCAGTGGCCTGACTCAGTGACAGAGAAGGAATGGTGATATATTTCTAAGTGAGGCTTGAAGGGCAACTTGCAGCTGGTGGTGTTCCCATTGTTTGCTGCCCTTGTCATTATAGGTGGTAAAGGTCATGGAGAGACTGTAGTGTGGTGACATTTTCACTGGACTAGTAATCAATAAACCCAGGGTTACTCTTCACAGAATATATAGCCTGTGACCTGTTTCTGCAGCCGGAGTATTTATGTAGCTTGCCCAGTTTAGTTTCTGGTCAATGGTAATCCCCAGGATGTTGATAGTGGGTAATTCCATGATTGTAATGCCATTGAATGTCAAGGGGGAATGGCTAGATTCTCTCTTGTTGAAGACGATCGTTGCCTGGCACTTGTGTGGCTTGAATGTTATTTGCCATATATGATATGATCCCATGTCTGAATACCGTCCAGGACTTGCTTCATATGAACTTGCTTCATATGGACATGCTTCATATGGACATTCAGTATTTGAGGAATTGTGAATGGTGTTGAATATTGTACAATCATCAGTGAATATCCCCACTTTTGACATTTATAATCGAAAGCTATTGATGAAGCATCTGAAGGTGGTTGGACCAAGGGCACTCCCTCAAGTTCTCCTATAGCAATTTCCCAGGACTGCAATAATTGACTTCCAACAACCATAATCATCTTCCTTTGTGCTGTGTATGGCCCTAACCAATGGAGAGTTTTCAATCCTGATTCTCATTGATTTCAGCTCCTTGATGCCGCACTTGATCAAATGCTGTCTTGATGTCAAGAACGGTTATTCTCACCTCACCTCTTGATTTTAACTCTTTGCCTATGTTTGGATAAAGGCTATAATGAGATTAAGAGTTGAGTGACCTTAGCGGAACCCAAACAGAGCCCCAGTGAGCAGACTATTGCTGAGCGAAAACCATTTGATAGCACCTTCTATCACGTTGTTGAAGATTGAATGTAGACTAATAGAGCAATAAGTTTTCAACTGAATTTGCCCTGCTTTCTCTGGACACGACATACCTGGTCAATTTTCACATTACTAGGTGGATGTCAGTGTTGTAGTTGTACTGGAAGAGTTTGGCCAAAGGGATGGTTAAGATTGAAGCACAAGACTTCAGTAGTATTGCTGGATTATTGTCAGGACCCGTAGCCCTTGCGGTATCCAGTGCCTTCAGTTGTATTATGTGGAATGAATCATGTTGAAGACTATCATCTATAATGCTGGACTCTCAAATGGAGGCCAAAATGGATCATCAAGTCAGCACTTTTGGCTGAAGATGGTTGCAAATACTTCAGCTTTATTTTTCTCAGTGATCTATTGTGCTCCCTTTCATTAATGATTGGGATATTTACAGAGCTTTCTCATTCTGCTAGCTGTTTAATGTTCACTCATGACTGGATATGCCAGAACCGCAGAGCTTGAGCTTGGTCTGTTTGTAGTAGGATTGCTTGGTTCTGTCTATTGTCCCTGATCTTTGGATTGCTAGTCCAGTAACAATGTCACTATACCCACCTCCCTCTCCCTCTGCCCCTGCTGCTAATAATCCCATCCCTGCATTCCATCCCCTGCTGTTGTGTGACACAATCACTGTGCTAAATTGGATAGATTTTGAACAAACCTTGCAGTTCAAAACTAGACATCCACTGTGGGCCATCAGCAGTAGCAGAATTGTGCTGAACCACAATTTGTAATCTCACAGTCTAACATATGCCATCATTACCACCACATCAGGGAATCATTCCTCATTCAATAATGAAGAGTGCAGGAGGGCATGTCAGGAACAATACCAGGAATACCTAAAAATGAGGTGTCAACCTGGAGAAACTACAACACAGTATGCCAAACACCATAAGCAGCAAGTGATAGAGCTAAGTGATCTCATTGTGCAACCTAAGCTTGGCAGCCCTGCTGTTTATAATTGAAAGCAATTTGGTGAATACTTTCTCATAACAACAATTCCCTTTTAAAAAAGTCAGTGTGTTCTTTCCGTACATGCCATGGAATGAGAGATCATGTTCATGTCAAATTGATTTAGTATTTGATGTTAATTTGATGGTCCAGCATTTACATGTCCATAATATATCCCAATTAACATTCTACTATTAACTATTTACTTAATGAGAGAGCCCAGTTCTTGTTACGTGTCCAATAATGGCAGTTGACATTTTTGAGGGAACTTCTACACTGTATAAGTTAATAGTGTCCAAAAGTTTCTCTGTTATATAACAAAGAATTAAAAGGCAATTTCTTAGTGGAGTAAAGTTTGGGAATTTTGAAGCCATTCTTAGAGGTCTTTTTTCTGATTCAAAAGGATGCAATGGACTGAATTTTTATCTCCTGATTCAGAGCAGACCTGAGCCAGGAGGAATAATGTGGAGGTGTGTGAGGTCATAATTTCCCTGATAATTTGCAACCCAATGTTCAGTTAAAGCAACATGGATACCCTGCGAGGTAAGTCAGTTTGTGAATCTTGGCGGAAGGGTGCTGAGGCATTGTGGGCCTCGTGACAGGTTCAAAAGTGCTTTCCAATCTTCTTCATAACCTCTGTGGCCCTTAATACTCCCATGGCCTCACAATGCCTCTCTACAGGCATTGGTATAGGCCTCTCTATACCTTCTCCATGTCTTTCATATCCCCACTATACCACCATCAATCCTATGTCCCCTCATTTCTTTCCCTTACTCTCACGCCCATTTACCTCTCATCATATTCCCCAGACTGCTATGAAATCCCAATTCCTGCAACTTGTATCCTTCCTGGCTTCATCTTTCTGTTATTGTCTAATTGCTCTTCATGCTTTCTCTGCTCCTCCAGTGATCTCCAGGATTTCTGAACTGCTGGCCTTTTATCCAGAAACCTCTTACAAATCCATATCCCATTATTACAGATGTTGCACAGACTCATGTTCCTGGTTCCCAGGACTCTGAAACAATTGAGCAGTGTACTGCTTCCATTGTTCCACTGCTTAGAGTCATAGAGTTAAAGAGGTTAACAGCGTGGAAACAGGCCCTTCTGCCCAACTTGTCCATGCCATCTTTTTTTATTAACAATTAAGATAATCCTAGTTGCCTGTGCTTGGGCCATACTCCTTGATAGCTATCCTACTCATGTAACTGTCTAAATGCTTTTTAAAAGACAAAATTATATGCACTTCTACTACTCTATCAGGCAGCTTGTTCCAGACACTCACCAACCAATGTGTGAAAAAATTGCCCATCTGGAACTTTTTGTATCTCTTCTCTCTCACTTTAAACCTATGTCTTCTAGTTTTAGACTCCCCTACATTTGGAAAAAGATATTGATTATCTAGTTGATCTGTGCCACTCATTATTTTATAGACCTATATAAGATCACCCTCAGTCTTCTACAGTCCAGACAAAAAAGTCCAAGTTTCCCCAGCGTCTCCTTATAAACTCAAACAATCAAGTCCTGGTAGCATCCTAGTAAATCTTTTTTGCACTATTTCTATTTAATAATATCCTTTCTTACTAGGGTGACGAGAATTGTACACAGTATTCCAAGTGGCCTTACCAATGACTTGTATAATTTCAACAAAACATCCCAACTCCTGTATTCAATGTTCTGACCAATAAACCAAGCATGCTGGATGCCTTCTTCACCACTCTGTCCGCCTGTGACTTCACTTTCAAGGAGCGATGAACATGTACTCCTAGATCTCTTTGTTTTATAAGTCTCCCGTGCACTCTCTCCTGGTTCAATCTACCGAAATGCATTGCCTCGCATTTATCCAAATGAAACTCCAGCTGCCATTCATCAGCCCAGTGGGTCAATTGATGAAGGTCTTGCAGAAATCGCAGATAACTTTCTTCACTGTCCACTATGCCACCAATCTTGGTGTCATCTACAAACTTACTAATCATGCTTCCTAAACTCTCATCCAAATCATCAATATAAATGAGAAATGACAGTGGATCCAACACCAATCCGTGAGTCATGCTGCTGGTCATTGATCTCCAGTTTGAAAAACAACCTTCCATAATCACATTCTGTCTTCTGTGATCAAGCCAATTTTGCATCCATGTGGCTACCTCATTCTTAGTTCTGTGAGACTTAATCCTGTGCAACATCCTACCATATAGTTGTCAAAGGCCTTGCTAAAGTCCATGTAGACAACATCAACTGTACTGCCCTCATTAACTTTCTTGGATATCCCTTCAAAAAATTAATCAAATTCGTGAGACATGATTTTCCATTCACAAAACCATGCTGACTGTCCCTAATCAGTCCTTGAGTCTCTAAATAGTTGTAGATCCTGCCTCTCAAAATACTTCTAACAAGATGTGAGGCTCACTGGCCTGTTGTTCCCAGGCTTTTCCCTGCAACCCTTTTTAAACAAAGACACAACATTTGCCACTCTCTAATTTTCCTCTCACCTGTCACCATTGATGATTCAAATATCTCTGCTAGGGGACCCACAATTTCCTCTCTAGCCTCCTACAATGTCCTGGGATATACTTCATCAGGTCCTGAAGATTTATCTACCTTGATGCGCTTTAAGACTTGCAGCTGTTGCTTCTTTGTCATGTATACACTCTTCAAGATATCACTATTTATTTCCCCAAGTTCCCTGCCATTCATGTTTTTCTCAAAAGTAAATACTGATGAGAAATATTCATTTAAAATCTCATCTATTTCTTGTGGATTTGCACATAGATGATCTTGTTGATCCTTAAGAGACCCTAGTCTCTCCCTAGTTTATTTTTGTCCTTTATGTATTTGTAGAATTTCTTTAGATTCTCCTTTGCCTATTTTCCTTGGCCTTTGATTAGCTCTTGAATATGCAGCTGACAGATGAACAAAATAGAAATGGTAAATCACAATTTATGGTTGTGTGTTATATTTGCAGCTTAGCACTGAGATTCCTGGAACTATAGGTTTTGTAGCTATTTTAAACCAGTCTTGTCTCACTCCCCATCATTCCTGATGGCTATCCAGTTACCCTGTTCATGGACTCAAATTCAGCGATGTTCGTCCTGTCCTGTAACCTGACAAAATTTCTTATAAAAGTTCAGTCAAATTAATAGAATGAAATACCTGAATAAAAAACTGATCTGGAGAAGCATATCCTCAAAATGAATCACCGCCTTCAGAGAAATAAGGGGGTGATAAAAAAAGACTTATAATTATACAGCACTTTTCATAACCATGAGTTTTCAAAGCAATTTATAGCCAATAAAGTCCAGTAAGGATAATTCTCTTGCTCTTCAAAATAATGCCAAGAGATCTTTCACATCCATTCGAACAAACAGATAGGGCTTTAGTTCATCTCATCAGCATCTCATCTGAAACTCACACCTCCAACAATGAAACATTCTCTCAGTAATGCAGTGAAGTGGCAAGCTTGAATTTTTTGCTCAACAGTAGAAGCTGAACTTGGGTAGACTTATTTGTTGTTTTGAGCTGTAGATGTTCTCACCTTCAAACTTGGGCTTCATCTGCATCAGCACACCTTTATATCTAGGCCTTTTTCTGTCTAGTCTGCTTCGGGAGCCAGCAAAACTGTCTCCAACCCAGACCTGCCTCCCCACCCATGGAACTCCAAATCTTAGTAGCTTTACTAAAATAAATGCTATTTTATACACTTATCTACTTTTTCACAAAATCTGTTGAAAGCAAGAATTTAATCCCTAGAAGGACTGAGAAATCAGGAACAAGTAACAACAGAAGAACGGAGCTAATCTAAACAGAAGCAGAAATTTGCAACACATTAAGCGATCATTTGACAACTAATTTTACTTTTGCTCAGTCTCAGCTGGTGCAATGTAAAATTAATCCCAACAAGTCAGTTATATCAAACTGTTACATCCAATGGTTTAAGAAGAAGGGCCTCAATACTTTCTAAAAACATTTAAGAATGGGCAATGAATACCACTGGTGCCCATATCCCAAGAATAAAAGATAGCCCATAATGTATGTCACCAGGGCCCAGTGACTTAGCCATCTTGAGTTTTGCTCATATTTGCAGAGTCAATTTATTTTATTATTTTATATTCTATGTTCTCTTTTCCACAGTCATTTGTAAAAACCAATGCAAAACATCTAGTTAAGAACTCATTGTACCTTTTTCTTCTGTAATTACATTTCCATCTTGTCATACAATAGCAGGTTTTAAAATTAATGCTGTTTTTTGCACAAATAAAATCAAATTGCCATTTATTTTGTAAACATGTCTGGTAACAACTAAGAAAAATAAAAGAGTTGGGAACATGGTGTTCTTCGCGAATGAGACAATTCGTAGTCAGAGTGCTGTAAGCCATGAAGTAGATGAGACAAATATGAGGTGTTGAAGAAGCAGCAGCAAGGAGGAGGGGCAGGAGCCAATTCAACCAGACATTAAGGGCTGAATGCAGCAGAAGAGCAGGGAAAAAGGTCAGCAATCCTCAGAAAACAGTTCAGCTGGCGATGAAGTGCTAAAGGCAAAAGCCAGTTTGTTCAAAAGATCATTTCCTTCACCAAACTATATACCATTCCCAAGTGCTGGTCACTCAAGCTATACGGTGTAGTAATCACTGGCTAAATTTAACCAATAAGTTTATGGTTGTTGTTTGGGATATGGAAGTTGCAACCAACTTTAGGATTACAGGGGAAGCAGATACTTTTGGGTTTACAATCTTTAAGGACTAAAGTGCTTATTATTAATTCACCAAAGTATAAGATTTTTCCTTGCATTATTTTATTATCTTACTTCTACTTTAATAAGTAATTTTATTTGTTGCTTAACAAAAGGGAAGCCTGAGTTCTCACTGTTTCATATTAATGCACAAAATGAATCAACATGGGAAAAAGTGTTTCAGGTTAGAACACACTTGCACACAACAGCAGGGTTTCATAATGATCTTCATATCTGAATATTCTTCCCTTCAATTTCTTTGGTATTACTCTTTTTTAGGTGTTTATGAAACTCATTTATTAAAAGTTATCTGTTTTTGTTAAATGACGTAATGGCCAACGATATGTCCTTCTGACCATTCTCTCTCCATTATATTTTTGGGATTTAGGGAGAAGCAGAAAGATCGTAAATTAAATACTTCAACCAAGCTCAGAACGATTAGATTTATAGTTTGCTATTCAGATCTTGGTAATCTTCATCAATGTGCTAAGTAGATCTGATGTGATATACTGGGGAATTCTTGCTTTATGTATTGTGGTCTGGATTAAACAAGTATGAGAAAGATAAAGTTCTAGACGAACTGTAGCACTTATAAGTAAATTGTTTCAGGGGAATATATGTCCTGGACATAACAGAGTAACAGCTCTGCCTTACTGTTTAACTGCTACAGTTGAAGGTCATTATAACATCAAAAACTCTTCCCTTCACTAATGCTAGTTATAGAGTTCTACTGTCAAACAGACAGAAATAAATTAATTTAACACAGGCCGAGATTTAACCCTGAGGCTCAGATACTCACTGCATAAAGTGAGTATGATAGTTCAAGAGACTGCTGAGTCTTTAGGCGAGGCAACTTTGCTCACTCATCCTTGACTCAGGTAAGCTAGAAGACACAAGCCTTTCCTGCCTGCATCAAATATTTTCTAAAAGTTGCCAGATGTTCAGTCCTGTGAGACATTCCATCCAATGCTCTGGCTCATAACTAGAACAGCTCTTCACTATTGTATCTGGATAATTGGAGTACTGTGCAGGACTCACACCAATTATAATGAAAACAATCTTAACTTGATTCCCAACCCTGCTCTTACAACTTTCATTATATTTCAACTGTTTTATACACAATTGATAGTACTATAAAATTAAGCAATGCTGCGCTTCTGGTCTTTCAGAAGAATGGAGAGCAGAAATGGAGGAAAATAATTCTGAATGCCCTCAACACATTGGATTGCTTGGCTGTAACTCTGTCACTAATCAGGGCAGAAAATTCCTCCCAACATCATGAGAGAAAAATGTCAACCTCTAACTCCACAAGTGTCACTAAATTTCAAAAGGAAACATTAGCTTGTTGAGAGGATGCAGAAAAAGATTTATCAGAATGAGAGCAGTGATGGTGGACTTACGTGGAAAAATTGGAGAAGCTGAATTATTCTCCTCACAGCAGAGGGATGATTTAAGGACAGATTTAATAGAGACTTCAAAATTATCAGGGAAATGAATCAGTAACCAGAGGGGACACATTTAAAATAATTGGTAGAAGAACAAAAGGGAAGATGAGCAAGAATTTTTTTTTAACACAGCGAGACATGATGATTTGGAATTCATCGTATGAAAGGATTAACTGATGATTAAAGAGCAATTTTCAAAAGAGAGTAATAGTTGAAAAGGAAAAAAGGGTAGAGTTGGCGTTATATTAGGGGAGTAGCATAAATTTAATAACTCTTTCAAAGAGACAGCACAGATACAGTGTGATGAAAGGCCCCCTTTCTGTGCAATTTGATATTATTAGGTACTGAATATATTCAGTTAAAAATGTTAGAAATAGACAGATAGATCATCTGGTGATGATTCATCAGAAGTGGAGAAAGATCTTTATGAGGAATTGTGGTAACTTTCATCAATTCCAATGTAAAAGGAAAGGGAGCCAGATAGGATCTCAATACACCAGACTATTGATCAGCCACCCTATTTACATGCTATTTAATTTTAATTTTTAATAGACTTTGGAAGCTAAAATGGTGAGGTGTATAAAACATGTGGATGATCAGCTATTTCCTGTTACCATGTGAAAATTCATCACAAGGTCTTAGTTTAGGAGAGGATATATTAGAATTCCTAGAGATGATACAGAGGAGTTCTGTCTGTTTCCTGATTGCTTCTCTCCTGATGCCAGGCAGTGCCAACGGGATGTCTTAAGTCATCTGACTGACTCCAAATGCACTCAAGAAATGCTTAAGTTTCTCTATATTAATTTCTGAAAGGTGCAATGTATAGTGGCTTTGACCATGAAATAATGACCTGGATTTTCCAGTCCCACCTTGGACAGGTACCACCCGGAAAATCCCAGTCAATGATTCAGCTCTTTGTCTTCACACCTCCACATCATCTAACAGCTGTCTGGGATGCATTCATGCTGGTGAAGCAGCTTGTCTGATTTAGTTTAATTACCTGGTCCCACTCTGAGCCCAGATTCTCCAGTGGGATTAGAAAAGCAGGTCGGCAACTGAGCATGATTCTAGTCCTGGTGGCAAGATGGGATCATGGAGGTTCTGCCCCACAGTGCCTTTATAAAGTTGACAAAAAAAGAGGGTGACCGGTAAAGTCATGGGAATAAATTTGTGCAATAATATTCACAAAAGCCAGCTGATATGATTTATTTATCCATAACATTGCTACAAATGAAAATAATTTAATGATACAGGAAAGTCATTGGAAAGAGAAAAGAGGCTGAATTTCCTATATGTGCTATTTTTAGTGCACAGGTTAATTCATGTGTGCACTATTTAAGTAAATTTGTCTGATAAAATTAATCAGGGAATTAAATCTAGCATACAAGATAACTTCAACCTGTTGATCATATCCTAAAAAGTGTTGACAGCAGTGGTTAGACTGGGGTTTCCACATATACAAGAGAAATATAAAAATCCTTTTCTTGAAATATGTTTTGTTCTTGCTCCATGAAGTTTAGAGATTCAACAACAGATACTTGGAATGAGATTAGTAAAGGCAGTCAAACTAGTTAGTTATTAAAGGTGTCAGGTTGCAGCGTAGCAATAGCCCAAGGCAACAGCCACAACCCACATGACTTCATACCAGCTGCAAAGGTAAAAACCCACAACAAATGGTTTATTACCATGATGGAATTCCTGATTAACTAACAGAATGCTACCATATTTGTAGCTCAGTGGTAATATACATGAAAAAGCAAAATGCCGTACATGGTAGGAATATGAAGATCAAGACTCAATCAGCCTCTGCAGAGAGAGCAGGCCCAATTTTACCATTGCGTTGCGCCTGTTTTCAGGTGTAAAAACATGGTAAAGTCAGGTATGAGGGGAATAGCGTGATCCACACCCACCTCCGTGCCAGTTCCACCTTTACCAAGGCCAGAAAATAACCTCAATTGGGACAGCGCTCGAAATGGGCTGACTTAATGGGCTGCATGCCCAATCTTATCGGCACTTCCCTCTTTACCACTGGGTTCGCCCATCCGGAAATGGCACAAAACAATCATGCTCCACAAAAATTTGATTCGGGCGCTCCGTTTAGCGAGGAGGTAAGTGTCGAGCACACGTTCCTCTGTTTGAAATTGGTGGGATGGTGAAGGGATGTCCGCTGCTATTCTGCCTATGATCAGTGAGGGGGAAGGGGCATTCTCTGTCACTCTGCCTGAGGTCAGTAGGGGTAAGGGAGGAGGGGCCCACGCTCAGTCTGGGTAATATGGGGGAATAAGGGGGTCAGTAATGTTATGGGGATGTGGCAATGTCTGTAGGTGCTTGGGGGGAGGCATTATCCAGCCCAGGAATATTGTGGCAGGAGAGTAGCATTGTATCTCTTCTTTTCTGCGCATGATCAGTTGTAGGTGCTAATTGGAGCTGCGGGGTTTCGGGTGCATTAAACCCTGCCCACAGGCTGGTGCAGTACGATTCAAAATTGCTGACATTTTTGCAGACAGAGTGTGTGTGTATGGGGGAAATCTGAGAATGGGTTTAAAGGTCAAATTTGAAACATTCCCAGTTTCAAATCCACCCAGCACTTAGAATTAGTTCTAAGGGCTCATTAGTTAATGGTCTGCGTGTGGATCCAAAGGGCATCCAAAGTTAGCTTACTGGATGATAGGATTTAGGGCCAAGAGTTGGCTACTGAAGCAGGTAGCTTGAACTATCAAAATTTCTTTTGACATGCACAACTTTTACTCGGTGGACAGAGGGCAGTGGGGGCGGGGCCATGGTAGAGAGTGCTCCTGTCAGGTCCGCTAAGGCCTTGCTGATTCTATCAGGCCCCACCCCACCAGAGTGACAGTGCAATCATGCCCCCAGATTTTCTCTGTAAGTCTGATCTGAAATCTCTCCAGCTGGAGAGATACACACTGGTTTTCAGTCAGAGCCTGACACTCTGACTGATGGTAAAATTCTGCCCTATGTGTTAGCACACTGCACCCATGCAGTATAAATTGTTGCTCCTTTAGAATTTTACATCCTTGCATCTGTCCCAGTGAATGCAAGATGAAAATCTTCAACAGCAATTGCTGCCCAATTACAGCCAATTTGCCAATCAATCAACATTCCTTTTCTCATGCAGTAGTGCTCATGTTCTGTACTACCATTCCACTATATGCAATTTTAAGTTACTTCAAAACATTTGAAGCAGAAAGAAACAACAAGGCAATGGGAAAGAAGCAGGAGTTGGGGTTAATTAGATAACTCTAGTGAAAGACACACATAAGCATGTTGGCCTCCTTCTTTACAATTCCATGGGATGGAATTTATTGTTGGTGCAAGTGGAGGGGGGAGGTCATAAAATAAATTATGTGACCTTCCCAACTTCATCCCCCCCACTCCCAATCTGTCTCCAAAGTTACAATGGGAATCAAAGAGACCCTATGGGAGTTTATGCACCCTTAGTCATATTGAGGTCCTTAACTAGCCAACTAATAGATGGCCACTTAAGGACCTCATTCCACCTATACCATTACTTTGCATGGTGGTAAGGTGAATAGCTGTCAGCTTTCAACATGTGGGTTGCTGTCAGGCAGGAAGGGAGTGATTACTCCTTTGGTGGTTCTCTGTGCCCATTGGAGGCATCCTCTCTCTAACATATCCTTCCCTTTAACTCTCCCAGCCCAGTTCTCAAGCCCATCATCCCTCCTTTCCCACACTCCCTCCCCTGCCTCACTTGGATCTACCAGCCAGGCCATCCAAAATCTAGACTTACCTTCAAATCTAGGCTCTATCACTTTTTCTGGGGCTGCCTGTAGCCTCACTAGAGGCCACCATTCAACTGCGCACTGCTAGAACTAGAGGTGCCAGCCAATCTGAATGGCCACAGCTCTCTAGAACAGGACTTCCTCCCATATAGGGGCCAAAGTCTCACTTTCAAACAATAGCAATTACCTCCAGTGATATTGTTGCAGGGCAGTCGGATTGTAGGTGGACTGATGACGAACCTTTCAGTCAGCCAGGGGTATGGAAAACAGTGCCCCGACAATCCAGCCTATATATTAGCCCATCTCAGCCAAAGATTGTGTAAATTGCTGAAGAGCAGAAGGCTGAGGGATTGCATGAAAAGGGAAGGGATGCAAAACCTTGAAATCATAGGAGGTCAGGTGTGAACTTAAAACAGATTTGAAAATGAGGAAATACAAACATTTGAACATAGAAAGAGGAGTTGACCACTCAACCCCTCATGTCCACTCTGTAATCTTTAGATTGTGGCTGATCTGTAACTCAATTCCTGCCTTTTCCCATATCATATGATATCTTTTTCAAATAAAAAATTATGTAGCAATGTTCTTACCTATAGATTGCAGAGTACCTAAGGGAAGGATTCAATATTACACCTAAATCTTGCTTTGAACATAATTGGAATAATCAGGAGGAGTTAAAGTGCTGACCATATACAACTCAGCATCGCAATTGTTTAAAAAATGGAGTATTGGACAAAAAGTCATGTAAGTCAAATTACTTGTTTCCCTTGAAGTTACCAAAGTATTCGGTGTGGCACAGGGACATGGGTCCCTGGCATTGTGATTAGGACTGATGCCTCACAATGCCAGGGACCCGTATTCGATTCCCAGCTTGCATCACTGTTTATGTAAAGTTTTCACATTCCCCCTGTCTCTGCATGGGTTTCCTCTGGGTGCTCCAGTTTCCTCCCACATTCCAAAGATATGTGGGTTAGGTGTATTGGTTATACTAAATTGCCCCTTAGTGTCAGGGGAGTAGCTGGGTAAATGAATGGGGTTATGTGGATATTGCCAGGATGAGATTGTGATTGGTGCAGACTCGATGGGCCGAGTGGCCTCCTTTTACATTGTAGGGATTCTATGATTCCAAGGTAATATTCTTGCCTCTTTTCCTCATTTATATGTTATGATTGGTGACATTACCTGTTGCATGGTTTCAGCTGATGACACCTGACACTACCCCAACTACTTACTAAAACTTGGTATCCTGTTTAGCTAAACTCAACTTGCAGATCTCTGCTTTATTCATCATTAAAACTTAAGAGTTGTCAACAGTCCAGTATGGCCCTGCAATATCCAAGAATTAAAGATTGATCTATCAGAAACTGTTATGAAAAAGATGATATGGATATTCAAATAAACATTGCTACATTGCTGTTTTTTCACTTTCTTTAAATATTCTAATGTATTAGTTGTAAAAAGATGTCAGAGATTAGGAAAAGTAGCTGTACGACAGACTGTGTTGATTAGCAGTCAGGGACAAAACATCCAGGAATTCATATAACCAGAACTGCCGACTTTGATAATGTTGCCTATTTTCATTTATAAAATTTATTCTGTCTCCATTCAAAGCTCAGTTCAATCATTAATTACACCCATATGAATATTTCCTCAAATATTCTAATGTGTCCTTTGATTTCCCATTCTCCACTCCTCTGTAATTGTTCAACAATCCAAAAATATGGCAATCTGTACCCAATCCTAATTTCTACCCTTCTTGATAACTTACATTGGAACTATTTCCTTTCCATATTAAAATTAAAACCTTTGTTGTTTTCTTCAAATCCCTCCATGCTCTCACTGTACCCTATGCCTCTAAACCCCCTATGGTCTTCCATCCCCTTCTGAATCCTTAAATCCTCTTGGTTTGGCTTTGAGTAATGCAGCCTTGTCATGCCACCCACACCACTCTGTTTCCTAAACTGTTCTTGTCTTGTCATTGGACCCTTCAACTATTTCAGCTCTTGTCTTTGGAAGTCCTTCCCTAAACCCTGCTCTTCCTCTTGACTTCTTTGTCCACCTTTAAACATACTCTCAAAATCAATGATTTCAACAAAACTCTTACTTACTCTTCCTTCTCAATATCACTCCCACACTCCCTCCCTCATCAGAACTTAACATCAGCTCATCTTTCCATTTTAATTGTGTAATATTTGAACCATTTTTCAACAAACTCACCTGGAATTTCATATATGTCTAGATTCATGTCTCGATGACCTGTGATATCTTCAGTGGGAGATTGACAAAAACCTAGAAGAAACAGCTCAGAAGGGTATTCCCACTGCTTTTCCATGGTTTCTGCTGATTGTCCACCAAAGGTGAATGATTGCGAGCTTTCTCCATGATAATTCAGCTCTATCTTATAAATACAAGTCATTGTTGTTAAGGGGTAATTCATGAAGAAAATCACTGGTGTCAGTTTCTGTATTGCACTTTCTATTAGGGAATGAGCTCTGTCATCACTCAACAATATAGCAGAAATATTGGAAAGAGAATCTATCCATCCAGACAGGTGAAAATAAAACACAAATCTGTGTGCTGATCAATGCCAAAAACAGAGCAGTGAACCAGTTCAAATCTTTACACTTGTCAGTGAAAAAGGTTACACAATTTCTCTTTTTTCACTAAGGAGATGATGATCAGGCACTCTTCTAAAAGGTTTCATTGAAGAGGATCCAAAATAGGTCTCTTAGCTCAGCTCTAATCACTGTCAATTATAAACATATGCAAGGTTGGTCACGACAACTAACTCAGCCATCACGACTTAAATATGTGGCACAATGCTAAAGTGCAATAATGGCTAGTTCGCTTCTGTGTTGCCAGGCAACTGAAAATACTAAAATATTGATTATTATTCATTCATTGCAATCTTAGAAGATACCAGATTCTTGGCAATATGGCTACTTACATCAACAGAGCCTCCATTTGATACTAAATTCACTGTTTTATTAAATCTATATGAAATTTATCCTAGGATAATATACTTGGTATTAATAGATTCTTAGGCACACTGCAGTTGAGGCTGAATGTTCTCTTCCCAAGATTTAGTAGATGCTGTGTGTACCTGGTGAAGGTTATTTCTTGTTATCAGTCAGTCTGACCTATCACGCTCTCTACCTCCTACAAACTGATGAGCTTTCCAGTCCTTAAGCTCATCTCGAGCTGAATCATGAGCCAAGCAACTTGAGAAAACTAACCAAAAAAATTAAAGCTGAGTATTTTTATTTCAATTAGTTAGAATATTGACTGTAACTATTACTGTCTTTCTATGATTCTGTCAAGTGGGATTAGGTGGACAGGTTGGGACCTTTCATGCATCGGTGCAGAGTCGATGGGCCGAAGGGCTTATTCTGCACTGTAGTATTCTGTGAGTCTGTCTTAAGAAACTAGGCTATTATTATTTGAATTAGAGGGGTCTAAATATGCTTGCCCTCAGAAATTGGTGCAGGGATCATGATGCATGATTTACCCGTGCTTGTTGCCTGTAGTGCCAGTAGAATGCCAACTTCATGCTTCCTGCTCATTTGAACTTTTTTTTCCCCAAAAGTATACTTTATTCATAAAAATTTGTAGAAGTACATTACATAATAGTTCAAATTTGACAATAGATAAAGTGCAGCACAGTGCATGAGGTGACTCACAACACTTGTTATTTTTACAATGTTCATTTCATGTCAAACATTCTCTGGTACATGCAGCCCAAGAGGGTTTTGTGTGATTCCCAGCTCCTTGGCGTGCTATAGTGCTTACACAGTATGCATTCCACATTCAGCCTTGGCAGTGGCTGTCACAAGCTTTAATGTGTCCCTTGGAACATAATCTTAGACTATCCTTAGAATGTGTCAGGCTGCAACTCTCGGCCTTCAACAGTTCTTTGTGCTGGAAGACCAGCAAGTTTCAAGCAGAACAATCCAAGCAAATCCTTCAGCAAATGGTATTTATCTTAATGTGGATCCCTAAGATAGCTTGTAGAATACAAAATGTGTTTAGGATGAACAATCAAAAAAAACAATTTATATCTTTTTCCAGACTTGCTTTGTGAAGGCATATTCCAAGGCGAGATGGGATGGTTATTTGCCTATTACAAACACCTTGTGGGTATTATGAGGAGGTGAACAGGGAGATTCTGATGGAGGGTCCTCTTCATCATCAGTCAAGCTACATCTTGGTGCCTATTTGAAAGTTTTGGAGATAAGTTTGACAGTCTGCTTCATCAGCCATCTCACAAAATCCACCATCTCCTTTACCAAAAAAGTCTTGAGGACTTACACGAGGACCTGATGGGCTTATGGTCAAAGGTATTTTTCCATTCAAACATTTCCACAAGGAATGGGTAATATACAAAGGTCCAACTGGATAGAGTATTCTGCAACCATAGGGATAGATAGAACCTCAGCATGAAGTGTAGTGCAGGCTTGCGGCGGACTGAAAAGCTTCAATATGTGGACATTAGGAAAGAGGATATGTTGGAGCTTTTGAATAGCATCAAGATAGATAAGTCACCAGGACCAGATGAGATGTACTCCAGGTTACTGTGGGAAGCGAGGGAAGAGATTGCAGAGCCTTTGGCAATGATCTTCGCATCATTGATGAAGATAGGAGAGGTTCCGGAGGACTGGAGGATTACAGATGTGGTTCTATATTCAAGAAAGGGAATAGAGACAGCCAGGAAATTATTGACCAGTGAGTCTAACCTCAGTGGTTGATAAGTTGATGGAGAAGATGCTGAAAGGCAGGATTTATGAACACATAGAGAAGTATAGTATGATCAAAAGTAGTCAGCACGGCTTTGTCAAAGGTAGATCATGCCTTACAAGCCTAGCTGAGTTCTTTGAAAATGCGGCTAAACACATTGACAAAGGAAGAGTAGTAGATGTTGTGTATATGGACTTCAGCAAGATGTTCAATAAGGTCCCCCATGCAAGGAAATGAGGGGGCACAGGTTCCAAGGGGATGTTGCTTTGTGGATCCAAAACTGGTTTGCCTGCAGAAGGCATAGAATGATTGTAGATGGGTCTTTTTCTGTACGGAGGTCAGTCACCAGTGGAGTGCCTCTGTGTTTGTGATTTTTATAAATGATCTGGATGAGGAAGTGTAGGGATGTGTTGGTAAGTTTGCCGATGACACAAAGATTGGAGATTTTGTTGATAGTTTGGAGGGATGTCAGAAGTTGCAGTGTGACATAGATAGAATGAAAGACTAGGTAGAGAAGTGGTAGATGGACTTCAACCCGGATAAGTGTGTGCTAGTACATTTGGCAGGTCAAATGGGATGAAGGAATTTATTATTAAGGGTAAGACTCCTAGCAGTGTGGAAGATAGAAGGATCTTGGGATCCGGGTTCACAAAACTCTCAAATCGGCTTTGCAGGTAGAGAATGTGGTTAAGAAGGCGTATGGTGCACTGGCCTTCATCAATCAAGGAATTGATTTTAGGAGTCAGGAGATAACGCTGCAGCTGTATAAGACCCTGGTCAGACCTCACTTGGAGTACTGTGCTCAGTTCTGGTTGCCTCATTACAGAAAGGATATGGAAACAATTGAAAGGGTGCAGAGGAGATTTACAAGGATGTCGCCTGGATAGGGTGGCATGCCTTAGGAAGATAGGTTGAGAGAGCTCGGTCTTTTCTCATTGGAGAGATGAAGGATGAGATGTGGTCTGATAAAGATGTATAAGATATTGAGAGGTATTGGTCGAGTGGATTCTCAGAGGCTTTTTTCCAGGGCTGAATTGGCTGCCATAAGACGACACAGGTTCAGGGTGCTGGGGAGTAGGTACAGAGGAGATGTCAGGGGTAAGTTTATCCACTCAGAAGGTGGTGGGTACATGGAATTGGCTGGCGGCAGTGGTAGTTGAGGCGGATTTGATAGGGTCCTTTAAGAGACTTTTGGATGAGTACATGACCTTAATAAGATAGAGGGTTATAGGTAAGCCTAGTAGATAGGGATATGTTAGGTCCACAAGTTGCACCGAAGGGCCTGTTTATGCTAAAGTTTTTCTATGTTCTAATATCTCTCAACCATGTGTAAATAAATACAGACATTGAAAAACAATATTAAAGAAAGAAAAACTTACTACAACATTATAAAAATATCAGTCCAAAAAGCCACTTTCTGCTTCAAGCAGCAGCAACATTGCCTGTGCTACTATGCACATTAACCATCCTTGGAGATCAACCAAGCATTCATAATGAGACCATCAAGCAATGATATCCCTCAAAGCAGTTACAATACAAAGAATGAAGGATTGTTTTGAGGAGCTGAATAATGATGGCAGGTATCAAAGAGTGAGGGAACTGAGTAGAGAGAATTGCTGTCATTACCAGTTAACAGCAGATAGGAAATTGGCTAATCAACAGTTTAGTGGGAATAGGGTCTAGGGAGCAGGAGGTGGGTTTACTAAATAAGATTAGAATAAGAGGAAAATAGAACAGATAAAATAGAACTAGACAAAAATCTAAGTTGTTGGTTCAGGCAGGGTGAGCCTTAAAGGAAGCTTAATCTTAATCTTAATCTTGGTGAGAAAGGAATCCATAGCTTCTCACATTTGTTATTGGAAATGAGGGCTAATGTGATAATGGAAAGAGATTTAGAGAATGGTTGGCATTAGAGAAAGTAAGCTGGGAGATACTTTTGCATTCCAGTTTAATCATGAAATAGTGTGCAGGATCTGCTAGTGCTTCAAATGGTGAAGCCAGATTTGACACCAGAGAGCTGAACTAATTGTCAACCATATCTATTCAAGTTTTCATCCCTTTGACTGAGCACACCATAGATGAACATAATATCAGGGGAAGGAGGGGGCCAGGGAATCAAAGATAGAGGTGAGCAGACTAGTGACTGCAGAAATATGAGGAACAAAAGCTGGGCACTTGAGACTACTCTTGGAAGTGAATTGGGAGAGAGATTTTCCAAAGGCAGGTATCAAAGGAAGTAGAGTTTGGGGAGGGGAAGCAAACTGTGGAACAACAATTATACAAGAAAGTGATCAGAGACAACCTCATCTCTGATTGATACTGTAAAAGTATCGAGGCCATATGAGGTGGTAAGGTGTAGAGGGTAATGGTGAAAATGAATTGGGGAGCTAACATGGGAGGTGAGATTAAAGGCAGATAGGGGAACAGTGAACTCAAAGGGGAGCAACATGATGAATTGAAATCACCCAGGATGTGAGATGAGTGAGGAAAACAGTGAAGATAGCTGTGAAATAACTTCTTGTGGGTGGCATGATGGCACAGTGCTCAGTGCTGGGGATGGCAAGGCTGCAGAGTTTTGATCTAATCTATTGCTGTGGATGGCATAGCTCAAGCAATAACACACTGCTTCCGTTTAGCATGCATGTATTATATTTTCAGCTATCACTAGGTTTGGGCACATTTTTAGATATGCCTGGTGCCGCTCCTGCCATGCTCTACTACATTCCTTATTCAGCCAGTGTTGGATCTCTGACTTGATGGCATGCTAGACCGCAGACCCATGAGATCACAGATTGTGGTGGAATATATTACATTATGCTAGAATATAGTAGAAACACAGACAATAAATATTTACATTACCAGAGATGCCACATTCTGTGAATAAATAAGATGAAAAGTCAAGAGGTCAAGTCAAGTTAAGGGATGAGTGGATGGGATGATGGCAAAGCAAGTAACTTGGATCCTGTCAGAAAGGCAGTTAACTCTTAAGCATCGCAATCCTAGCTGCCCAATAGTCGTTGGATGTTCTGAGGGTCAGGAAACTTGACCGGTCAGGGTTAAATTAAAATGAGTTAGTGAGAAACAAGCAATTTATTATAATATTTGAATTGCCAGGCACCTCTTGGAAACAGATTGTTTGCTCCACATCCCTAGCACTGCATCCCGCTCCTCTACCCTATCATTCTACTTCCATTAAAAGTAGACATCAATGCTTTGGAAACAGGTTGGAGTTAGGGATCAGATTTTTAACCTCTTAATAGCCCACTTGGCCCAAACTATTTATGGGGAGTTTTCCCACCAAATCCTTGAAGAGGTGAAGAAATCAGGAGTGAGAGAAGTTAAGGCTATGTGTTGGGATGCTGGGCAATGAAATTTAATAAAATACATCTATCACTGACATCTTTTCTAAATGCTGCAAAGACAGTAACTTTTAGCTCCTTCCTCCCATCCCCATGGAATGACTGAATTTAAAAATTAATTTTCTTGATCTGATTTTAATTGTCTTTATTTAGAATATTCTACTTGCCGTCAGGATCAGAGATCTTTAGGAATAAGACATAATTGAAAAATGAGACGATGAGAAAAAAAATGATTTAAATACATGGAGAATAGGTTATGAAAATGAATCAAAATGACTGATTCAGATTATGCCAAGTGATTTGTGAAGGAAGATATTGAAATTTCTACCTGCAGTTTTGCACATGAATGTCACTTACTTGTCTTTCTGACACTAATAGAAATCATGAGTTGTCTGTCTCTGGACTGTATGCCAACTGGAGTCTGGCTTCAGCCGGTTTGAGAACTAGAATAAGAACATTCGTATCACATTAAATCCCTGTGGTGGTGGCCTAGATTTCTATGCAATCCTTTCCTATGAACATTCACATAGTCTTCACTGACCTTGTGTAAATGTTATATAATAGTTCCAAAAATACTCAGTTTTCTGAAATTATACCACAATAGAGGGGGTCCATTCTTCAAAATCTTAGACCTGTTTATCCTTTAAAATAAATGTAGGTTAGCAACAAGTACTTATAATTTCTATTAGTAATTGTCAAACACTTACGAAGCACTGTTCCATTAGTAAAACAAGAACATCACAAATCCTTCAATGTTCCTTGATACAAAAATTATTATTTGCTGTACACAGTGTTTTATATTGTTAGGGTTTAATTTACTTTGTATGTTAAAGCTGGCATACACAAAATGGTATATGGACAATGAATTTGAGGGGGTGCTAAATAAAGCTGTCTTGGCATGAATGCAGATTTTCTATTTGTTAAATATTTGGGAAGTAACAATTTTTAAAAATCATTCAAGGAATGTGGGTATCACTGACTACGTGGTAATTTATTGCCAATCCCTAATTGCTCTTGAGAAGCTGATGGTGAATTGCCTTCTTGAACCACTGCAGTCCATGTGGTGTTGGTACACTCAGAGTACTGTTAGGGATTTTGACCAGTAACAGTGAGAAATGGCAATATAATTCCAAGTCTGGATGGTGGGTGGCTTGAAAAAAAGCTCACGAACTGGAAATTAAGATGCTGTCAGACCTGCTGAGCATTACCATAATTTTCTGTTTTTATTTCAGCATTTGCATTATTGCACTTGTGAATTAATCATCAATGTCTATTTCCCTGCGCCAAGTTAATTTCCTCATTTAAGTCTTGCATTAATGTACCAGATAAATCTGGCAGAGTAATTCATGATAAATAGAACAGTGCAAATTGATTGAAAAAAGACTCCATTGCTAAAATCTACACCTTCAAAATGTTAGATATTTGCAGGAGGGCAGTTGGCCACACCCAAGAGATTTCATGCTGGGAAAGAAATTTCCCAACTCAACATTACCTGAATTAAAATGAGTTAGTCTACTTGAATTTCACCAACAGCAACTCCTATTTATTTGAAGGGCCTTTAATATTTAACTGATGTCTCAACCGTCAAGGAGCTTAATTGTTTTTTTTGACTTCTTGATTACCTAACAGAACACTAGGAACCTGGGAAAGTATATAAAAGGACAGTTTGGTGAGATAATAAAAATGCGCTCGAAGCAAAATAACATGCAAATAGTTAACGTGCTAAAAAAGATGAGATAGAAAGCAGGTAAAACATGTAAAAAACAAATACAATGAGGCCAACCAGTCTGAAAAAGATGGAAAGAACAGAACAGCACATTAGTTTGAAGAGTCTCTGCTTAGGGCTGTGTCCTGGAGAATGATCACAGCCAGAGCATCAACCCAGCTCCCTTCTTCCCCATTCATCATTTTAAACTTAGAATAAAACAAACTAGATGTTCCATGACTAAGTGGATTTCCTTGAACCCTGCTATCTCTGGTCCTAACAAAATAAAAACAGAAATGCTAGAAAGGCCAAGAGTCAGGCAATAACTGTGGAGAAAGAAACAAGGTAAACATTTTGAGTGGGATTTTCTGGCCACGCACACCCCAAGACTGGGGATTCTTGTCCAAGCTCAATGGACCTTTAAATGGTCTGCCAAATTTTCAGTCTCACTCGCTATGATTTCCATGGAATGGGAAATTTTCAGCCTTTAAATCTGTGACCTTGCATTAGAACTCGACCTACATTATGGTATGTGTAAACATCACCTTTTCCAACAAAGAGAGAGAAAAAGAGGCAGTAAAAGAAAGAATGAAGGAAAGCTCAAAGAAAGGAAGTCATTTTTATTATAATTATGACTATAAACTGCCTGACATTAATTCTGGATGGATTAATTTTAGAGAGCAAAGGAAGGCTTTTGTTGTGTTAATGCATAGACAATGTGAGCTAGTTGGAGACAATGGCACTGTCTCTAAGTTTACCATGGGTAAACCCTAAGTCTCCCAAAGTCCCAGGAAGGTGTTATTAATATTAGATTACAAGTTGTAAACTGTCTTCTAACGTTTACTTCTAAAGCGAAAGATTTTTGGGATCAATGATGGTTAATTAGCTATTCTACCTAGATGTATAGCAACTGCATTTCATATTGCCATGTGAAATAAGGCAGAATAAATAATTTTTGAGATGGAAATGTAGAACACAACATAGGCAGATCAGCCATGATCTTACTGAATGGTGGAGCAAGCCTGAGAGGCTGAATGGCCTACTTATGTCTGTATTCAGTAACTACAATGTTGATAATATGAGAAAAGTGATTTTCCAGGAGGATTCTGATAGGGACCATGTTCTACAACCTTAACTACCCATCACCATTTGAAGCAACTAGCAGCAATATGAGAACACAGAAAATTCCAAACAGGACAAGTGACCATATATTTACATGTACCAAAACTTTATATAATGTTTATAGTTGTATATATCTATGCATCTTCAAAACATATTTTTTTCCATTACAATGCCAAGGTGCAGCCCTGACATCCATAGCAAAGATGAAGGCAGACTACTGGCTGTTGTGCTCTATAGACTATAATAATTTTGATGGACCTTCTCTGGAGATCTGAAATCCCAGCCTGCTATAGGCCTCCTTCAAGGTGCAAGTGCACCCTCCGTGGCCTGACCTGTTGGAAGCAATGGAAGGCTGAAGAAGGCATGAGAACATTGTCAAGGATTGAGAGGGTGATGTGATTTAGCATCTTCAGTGGGATTAGGATTTGTAGTTTCGCAAGTTGACAGCTCTGGGCAATCTTAAACACATGTGGCAGGAGTTTCCAGCTGCACTTGCCCCAAGGTTATAATTACTGCCCATGGTCCGCTCCTACCCGCTATGATTCCCGTGACACGCGGATAGGAAAATTCCACCCATGGGGTTTTCCTTCAGCCTGATCATTCAAAGAATTTGCAAATAATTCAATTTTGAAATGTTAGCCACTGGATATTTAATAATTGTGGATGTTTACAATCACAATTTCAACAGTGAAACAGTTGGAAATAGCCTATTTAATACAGGCCTTTAGGACATTTAAACTCCAACTTGCTAGATTACAGCAGTTAGTGTTTTAAAAAGGGGGCTTGGCATTTTGTACTGTGTCTGGCTGGCTTCAGAGAGAGGCCAGCATCAGAAGTTTGGCTTTAAAAAATGATGACAATTAAGTGTGTAGACTGTTGTGTGATTAACGTCAGTCAGAACTGTTCTGGTGCCAATTGAAAAATTTGGGCTTTAAATTTCAGATTTTAACTGCATCCGTGATTCTTTATATTTTAGGTTCTTCCCTTCTCTGCCATGGAGAGTTTGATTAGCATTGCAAGAATATAAATCTCCTCATTAAAAATGTATTACATTATTGGTATTAGCTTTAACCTTCTCCAGCGAGCTTAAAGACCAATTAACATGCAAATCCAGCAATCTACTGAAATTAACAAGGAGGTTGAGGGAAAATTATACTTTCATGTGGCTAATTGTGGAATGATGGAAGTTGACCAATAATCGGTGGCGGTGATTCTCTATTTATGAGTTATATCGTCCTTGGTGCAAGTTGTTAGCTGATTTATACATTAGTAATATTTACTACCATTAAATACAATTCACCAATCTCCTAGAAACTGAGGAATAGTATAAGAGACAGTTATTTAGCTCCTTAAGTCTGTTTCAATATTTAATTAGATCATGTCTGAGATGACCTACCTCCTAACCTATGGGGCATTTGTCCCACATACGTTGATGCCTTTAGCTAACAAAAATCTATCATTCTCAGATTTGAATTTAACTATTTGCCTCTCACCATTTGTACTAGAGAGGTCCAAAATTTTACCATCCTTTGCATGTCAAAGTGTTTCCTAATTTCTCTCTTGAAGGGTGTGGATTTTTAAACAATTGTTCTTGCCCTAAACTCCTCAACATGTGGAAATAGTTAATCACTATCAGTCTCTTCCTTTTAATATCTTGAAAGCTTCAACTTCAATTGAATAAAAGCTTAGCATTTTCAATTCCAAAGTATACAATCTTAGTCTGTGTAATCTCAATTTGTAATTTAACTTTGGAGTTCAGGCATCATTTTGGTTAAATCTATGCTGCAGTCCCTCAAGTCTAAGATACCCTTAAGCTGCAGCTCCCAGAACTGCACACTGTATTCCAGAGCTTTATCTAGTTGAAGCATGACTTCTACTTCCTTCACTGCAAGAGAACTTGAGTGCAGGAGGAAGAATGTCTTACTTAGCTATATAGACATTGGAGAGATCACACCTGGATTATTGTGTGTTGTTTTAGTTTCCCTGCCTAAGGAAAGATATACTTGCCGTGGAGAAAATGCATCAAAGATTCACCAGACCGATTCTTGGGATGGCAGGAATATTGTGTAAAGAGTAAAGAGCAACACAGCACGGGAAACAGGCCCTTCGGCCCAACGAGCCCGCGCCGCCGTCATAACTATATAGTAGCATTTGTGCACAATTGTGCACAATTAGCATTGTGTGAGGAAAGATTTAGTTTGCTTGGCCTGTATTTACTAGAGTTCAGAAGAATTAAAAGTTTGGAGTTAATATGCACTGTTGAGCTTAGTATAAAGTGGCAGACTGAGATGTTGTGGGTATAAAGGCAAGCATTCCATTGGTCTTTTGATTATTTTCTGTATCTGCTCATTCTAATGGTTCTGCTAAAGACCAGGTGAGAGAGAGAAGCAGAATCTCTATGGAAATCTTTCATCTTGGTGTTCTGAAGACAATTTCATTTATTGACTCCAGCTCATACAATTGGGCAATGTTTTGATTTCAACTTTTGTCAAAATTTTAAAAGCAAACATTGAGAATTTCCTCATGGATTGTGAACAATTTTCCAGAGAATTAAAGTGGTTGATTGGGAAAACCTTGGCAAAAACACTTTACTTATTTATTTAGTTGTTCAAACAATTAAAATTTTAATTGTCTGATCATTCAGCAAAGACCTGTTTTAATCTTAAAGATTATCATATAATTGAAGGACAGTCATGTGGCTCCAATTTCCCCTACTAAATCCTCCCAAATCAATACCATTGGTCCACCCCACTCCCTACCACCCCATTCCATCCCTTACTAACCCTTCTTACTCCCTATCACCACTTTCCACCCCTCTACCTCTCCCAACTCCAAACAACCTTCCCCTTTCCCAGGTCCCTTTTTCAGACTTTCTGCTGGATTTGTGACATTAGAAGAGCAAACTGGAAAGGAGAGAATTGGGGGAGGGGCATGGGCAATGGGGTGGGTGTAGGGGCAGGTCTGTTGAATGTCATTGAATTAAAATAATAGTGATATATTAGATGTGGGCGATGAATAGGAAAGGTTTGGGGCTAATATTCAGTCTTGGGCTTAGTGTAAACTGAGACGTTGAGGCTAATGGTTGTATAGATATTTGTAGGAATTGGCAATGTAATTTAGCTGGCATTTAGTTGAAAGAAATATTGACTCATCCAGACAAGTGGAGGCAGTGGTGACAGCTGCGAGATTGATGTCAGGAATGGAATGGTGGAGAAAATGTTATTGGCGTATACCGTAAATGTGGCACCTGGCCTCTGGATCACTGAGTGGTAACCATCATACAACAACAGTGACAACTTGTGTTCAGAATAAGACCTCCCAAGGCACGTCACAAGAGCATGATAATTTGACAAGGGACCACACAGGACAGATGGCAGATTTGATCTTAGTTAGGGATAAGTTTTCAGCAGTAGGTTAAAAGAGAAAACAGACAAACGGAGGTGGAGAGTTCCTGCATTCTAAGCAACTGAAGGCATCATCATCATCAACGATGGAGTAATTAAACCTGGGAATGTTCAAATGGCCTGAATTAAAGAGCACACCTACCTCAGAGGGTTATGAAACTGGAAGAGATCATATTGATAGGGAAAAGAGAGCAAAGGACGGATTTGAAAATGAGGATAATGATTTAAAATGGAAGTGTTGACATGGTGGTTGGCACTGCTGCCTCACAGCACCACGGTTCGATTTTCGCCTCAGGGCACTATCTGTGTGGAGTTTGCGCATTCTCTTCATGTCTGTGTGGGTTTCCTCAGGGTGCTCTGGTTTCCTCCCACAATCCAAATATGTGCAGGTTACATGGATTGACCATACTAAATTAACCCTTAGTGTCCCAATATGTGTTTGTTAGGGGGATTAGTAGGATAAATATATCCGGTTACAGGGATGGAGCCTGGGCAAGGTGTTCTGTCAGACAGTCAGTGCAGACTTGATTGGCTGTATGGCCTCCTGCACTTAAGGGATCTTACAATTCTTGATGCTAGTTTACCATGAGCCAAGGTCAACAAATATAGAAATGGGTAAACTAAATTCCATGTGAATAAAAACACCCTTAATACCAGCAGTATTAAGGCAGCAGTAATCGCAAACTTGAGGGTGAAATGTAGGAAGCTGGCTGAATGTGCATTTGGGGTAGAAAAAACGCATGAATAAGAGTTTCAACAGATGAGCTGAAAAAGAGGAACAATCAGGTGATGTTAATGAGGTAGAAATAGAAGGCGTTAGTGTTGGTGCAGATATGTGCCAAATGCTTCTCTCAAGGTTAAGGATGAAAAAAAGTTGGTTTTATCTCCGACTGTTGCCAGGGAGAGGAATGGAGTTAGTAGAATGGAGTTTATAATGAGGGCTGAAGAGAATGCTTCAGTCTTCAATTTTTTTTCAGGGAATTCTACTCATCCAGCATTGGATATTAAGCGGTATTTTGATAACTGAGCAACAGTGAAGGAGTTGAGAAAGGTGACAGTGAGGTAAAGCTAGGTCTTGTCAGTGTGCGTAACATTGAATTGTATGTAACATTGAAGATGGATGTTAGGGTAGATGAAAAACAGGAGGGGCCAAAGATAAATCTTGGGCGATGCCAGAGGTAATGGTGCGAGAACAGAAAGCAAAGCCATTGCAAATGTTACTCATAAATAATGAATGGGGAAAGAACCCTGTGTAACCATACAGGAACTGCAGTGAAAGTGATCAGAAGTGAAATTTTGTCATGCTGCAATATGCAGACCAGTTGGACGGAAAGGGATAGTCAACCAAAGTTTCAGTTATATAGATTTATACTGTGATGTGACCATGGTAAAACCTGATTAATAAGTATCAAAGAAAAGGATAATTCACAGTGAATACTCATTGCTTATTGTCATGATACTTTTCTTCATATGGAGCCCTTTCTTACAATTGCATCTTTATAAAGCAGGTTGATGATTGATTCAGCCACATCATTGTGAGGTTTTATCACTTATGTGCACATTATAATGAGTCATATTCCTAACTATAGGTAATTAATTTTTCACTTCATTCTTAGTGTCATGCTGACTATTCCCATATGTCACTGTGTAATTCAAGTCCTTGTTCTCATTTTCAAAAACCTCCGTGATATTACCTGACATATTTAGTGACCTTCTTCAGACACTTTTCCAAATCTGGTACTGCAAGTATTCCAAATGCTGCACTTTAATGCAATAACATGTGGCCAGCATGTGCACAATGACAATCATCTTGTGGGCGGCACGGTAGACAATGGTTAGCACTTCTGCTTCACAGCTCCAGGAACTTGAGTTCAATTCCCGACCTGGGTCACCGTCTGTGTAAAGTTTGCACGTTCTCCTCGTGTCTGCATGCGTTTCCTCCGGGTGCCTCAGTTTCCTCCCACAGTTCAAAAGATGAGTGGGTTAGGTTGATTGGCTATCCTAAAATTGCCACTTACTGTCCTGAGATGTGTAGGTTAGAGGGATTAGCAGGTAAACGTGTAGGGATATGGGGTAGGGCTGGGTGGGATTGTGGTTGATGCAGACTTAATGGGCCTCTTTCTGCACTGTATGGTTTCTACGATATTGCTGTGAAAAACATCAATCAAACAGGCCAGTGGGGAACTGATACAAGGGGTCCACTTACATGACCCCCAATTCTGGAGGAGCCCTGCAGTAACTAGATGACCTGATTTGTTTGCAATATCCTCCACAACCCGGTCATCATGAAGGTACAATCTTTGCCAATAGCTCACACCTGAAATGGAGGCGGAGGGAATAATGGTAGATTCCTATTCCAGCCATACTATTGTGATTGCCTCAGTTAGCTATTGTTCGAGTGCTCACAACCCCAAATCTGCATTGTATGACAGTCCCACATTTTACCATCCCTGCAGTGCTAACTGCAATCTTCTGGCTAAAATAAAATCAATGCTGAAATAAAAATCATGAAAAAACAATCATTCCAACTTTATCCAACATAATATCCAATATTTCATACAAAAGTTAACTAATTACTGTTGCGCATTACCTTATTACCTGTCTTGCAGGTACCTTTGGCTGGACTAGTGCTTCTGTGCAGTCCTTACTGAACTATGACAACATGGCTGATAGGACACTGCTGATTTTTAATGGGAGAGACTACAATTGCCCTTAAAGCAGTTTCGGGCTGTGCCACCTTGGCACAAGCAATGTTTGTTGCTAGAGAATATACAAGACTATGGAAAGATAAGTAAAAAGTGTGAATTCTGTAAAATAAATCAGGTGACACCGTCACATCCTATTGTAAGCCTCCCCGTAGAGCATGACTTTAACAAGATATTTTCCACTGATGTAAAGGTATGGGATAAAGATAGAAATATTTTCATTCTACATTTTGTAGAACTGGCAACCAGATTAATCTTTCTCCAGTAACACTTAATATGACAAAAGGGCAATTATAAACAAAAACATGGAGAAATGTATAGGGACTGGATTGGGGCATTAATGAAGTTTCTAAATGATCAAGAAGGAATTTTTCAACGTCAAGTTCAGAGATATATATGCTATGGTCTTAAACATGTAGCTGGAAGTTCTTTCAAAAGCGTTTTCTGAAGAGGAATCATGCAGTGATGAATTAATTCCTTCACAAAATTTTAATTGATTAACCAGGCTGCAAGTTAACAATCGCCCTGGCACAAACAGTTCATACAAGATTTCAAGTGGTTGGAGGATGTAATCCTAAGCTGTTAGTCCATGAGCAAAATTCCTGAGTGTGATCTATTCTGCACAACTGTTCTCATTTGAGTGCTTTACATGCAGAAAGATGGCTTTTACCAGTGTTAAAGTCTTAGAAAAATGCAGAGAACACTGAGGAATTCTATTGAGAAAAAATTTATCTGGGAGATTTAGGACCGGATTTTCCCGTTTGGAGTGGAAAACAGGATGTGGGCTTTATTCAAGATCAGGATCCTGCCTCCATCGGGAGTCAGCAACGAGGTGAATGTTTTCCAGGCTTGGGCTCATTGTCACTTTGGAAAGAGGTCTGCTGAACAACGTGACATATCTGTGGCCAAAGTAGAGACAAACCAACTCCAGTGTGAGCCCTATATAAAAAAAACACTGCATGCGCCACCTTCTAAGGTGTGTAGCATCTGCTGACTAGCATTCAACAGGAAAGTTTTAAAATGTCTTAAGGCAAAATTTTCCATTCCGGAGACAAGGGTGGGATATTCAGCATGATTCCAGCTTGGTAACTGGATGACCCAATCTTCTTATTATTTATGCATCGGTGAAGAGCTTGGCAAATCTCATGGCGGAATGGTCAAAAATCCTGGCACGATATTTAAACACCCAGACAGACATGCAGATCATGTGCTCTGGACTAAATGTGCATTATGGCCTTTTGCTTTAGGGACTGGAGAATTGCCAGCTTATCAAATTGGCCAGCAGCTCTCTAAGAGAGCTGTCTTAGGCATCTCTCTAAGCCCTGCCATCCTAAAACTTTATGCCTTTCAGGTTTCTTTTAAATATTCTTCATTTGTATTTTCCTCAATCTTCTTTTGAAGTGTTTGTCAGCGACTTAGGAATATCTCAGTTTAAAGAGTTTTATTTTTGGTTGATATAGGATATGTCAAAATCTAAAGTCTATTTATAAAACTCACAAATTCATAAGCATAAGATGATGTTGAATATACAAAAATATATGAGGAAATTCACACAAAGCCCATAAAAATATATTACATTATATTGATAGTTTTATAGAAGCTGTGTTGGTATATGTTAGATTATTCACTATAATATAGTTATATTTCATGGAGGACACAGTCACAGATCTTCTTGCTGCTGTGTACAGACAAGCAGTGAGACAAACCTTGTAATAACTCAAAGTCAACAAGTTCAAAAATGCACAGGCCCCTCACAGCACCAGAATATTCCGGGAACACAGTTGAGTAATTCTTTTCCTATTCTCTCACCACCCTCCCAAAATGTCAAATGTTTTCCACAAATAAGTTTCATGAGACAGCTGAAAAAGTTAAATCACTTCTTAACTACTTTTTAAAAGATACTCAATGAAAAGGTAGAGTCTCATGCAGCAAATATTAAATAAACAAGCTCAGTGCACTTTGATAGTGAAAACATAAGATTCTGCTTGAGGTTTAATCGTCAAACTCCCTCCCCCCTCAGCTAGCTGAAGTTCATTGATTTGAACAAGTTCCACTGTGTACAGTGCAAACTAGGACAACAGGTGTGACCTATTCATGACAGGGTGTTGAAAAGTAAAACAGGGAATAGTCTTTCTCAGAACTATGCAGCTGGCTTTGTACAAGAATATCATGTACAGTAGTCACAGTCAGAAATAAAATATGATTAAATGTGCTTGGGATAATTTTAACAATGTCGCTGAATGAAACGTGCTTTCAATCAACGTTTTAAGAATGACATAAATCAGTTCACCGGTGGTAGAATCCTGATGAATATCTGTTCCAGAGATCTTTGATTTTGATTTGATTTATTGTTGTCACATGTATTAACATATAGCGAAAAGGATTGGCTCTTGCATGCTATACAAAGTATACCATTCATAAAAAAGATGAGAGAGTTCAGAATGTAGTGTTACAGTGATAGCTAGGGTGTAGAGAAAGATCAATTTAATGCAAGGTAGGTCCATTCAAAAGTCTGACAGCAGCAGGGAAAAAGCTGTTCTTGAGTCAGTTGGTGTGTGACCCCAGACTTCCATGTTGTTTTCCCAATGGAAAAAGGTGGAAAAGAGAATGTCCGTGGTGTGTGGGGTCCTTAATTATGCTGGCTGCTTTGCTGAGGCAGTGGGAAGAGTCAATGGATGGGAGGTTGGTTTGCATGATGGATTGAGTTACATTCACAATCTTTTGTAGGATGAAATGTAGAATGAAAATACTTCTAATTTTGTCTCATACCTTTATATCTCTCTGCTAACTGTTTCTTAACCAAGGTATTTATAACAGACTTACAAATTAAGGAGAAATTTGTAGACCTTCTCTTATCAAGCGTATGTTATTAATATAAAGTCCAAATATGTATTGCAAAGAGGTTTTCTTTGTTATGTTGACTTTTTTGGTCTTCCTCTTATTGTTTTTAAAGGAGGTTGTCCCCTCTTTTGATCTCCCTCTATACTCACAGTTCTAATAGGCATTTAACTCATAGGCCTCTGTCAATGATGTTCAGTAACAGCAGCTGTGCAATGATGTCCAACTTTGCCCAATCATTTCAACCCACCCACACATGGGAAATGATTCTTGCGTGCATGTTTAAGCAAGAATCAATTTCCCATCTGGCAATATAAACAATTTTAGGAATAGCAAAAGACATTTCAATCATTTTTTTCCTCAACATCTTTCTGCTGCTTTTCCACAGCCTCATTTTGACAGAAATGAGTAATTTATGTACTACATATTTGCTGCCAATGCTGGATCATTGATCAAAGAAAATTTTTTGCTTCTCAAAAAATCTCAGCTGCAACTTCTGATCAGCAAAACCCTGGTGTCAATATCTTCTTTCAGTTTCTTCTATTTAACTTGAGGTCACCACAGTGTTGGATGATCAACCATCTCCATCCCTTCTTGTTAGTCATCCATTCCTCATCAATCCAGCTGTGCTTAAGTCTCTCACCACCACATCTTTCTATCTAAGGCTGTCCTCCTCTTCTTTCTGATAGTGCCATCTCCATCACTCATTCCACTACCTTTCCCCTCTTTCCCTGTGACAGATATCATCTATTTGCAGCCACTTTCCTTAATACTCTCACAATCTTTACTGACCACCCATGTGCTAGTTCCTGATTTTGAATTTTCTCGTTACTGCACACATCCATCTCAACATCTGCATCTTATTAATATCCAGCTATTCTTCCTCCCTTTGTGACATTGCCCAGGTTTCTGCACTATATAACAAAGCTGGTCCCACAAATGTCTTGTAGTTTCTTCCTTTTACTTCTAATGGTACCTTTCTATCACACAATACTTCACTACACTTGTTCCAATTGATCCAACCTGACCTAATCCATTGCTTAATTTCTATTTCTATATTTCCATGCTCTGGGGTCTTCCAATGATCCTGGGTGTTTAAAACTACTCACTTTCTTCAGTCTTGTCTTCGCCTGTCTTCCACTGCTGTCCTGCAGTTCTCCAGATATTCAGTCATGTTCTCATCATCCCCAAAACATAGCTCAATGTCATCTGCAAACATCATTGACCACAGCACTTCCTGTTTCATTTGCTCAGTAAGAACATCCATGACAATCAGGAAAAGGAAGGGGCTCAGTGCTGATCCTTGATGTAATTCAACTTTGGTTTGGAATCTCTCACTCTCCCCTATGCTGTTTCTTACTCTTGTCTGATACTCCTTATACATGCCCTGGAATAGTCATATATACTTTTCAGGGGACTCCACAATTTCTAGTTTAATTCGTCTGTCATTTTTGCAATTTAAATTTCTCTCTTTCATTTGAATTTTGATACCAAAATTCTTTGCCTCTATATCCTTGGGCTATTTCTGTCTTAACAAATCACTCAGTTGTGATATGACAAGAACCTGTATCATGTATTGACCTAGGCAGGTCTCATCCTCCCCCACTGCTTTGCTGTTTACAATGGGGTTTACACTGGATCCCTGTAACTATACAGGAACTTTAAAAGTTAAGCAAATTTAAATCACTGAAAAATGTCTGGAATCAGGATCGCAAATATATGGCATTGAAAGTCAAAGTGCACCAATGTTGCAACAAAGTACCTGATCCTTATCTTGTTCCTGTTTGTAGGACTTTGCCACGTGAAAACTGGCTGATGCATTCACTGCAAGTAACAGCATTTCAGTCACTGTTAGTTATTTTGCGACATCCGGAGGTTGTGGAAAACATTGTGTAAATTGCAAGCTATTGATTTCATTTATTTCTTCAGGACCAGCAACTCCAATTTCCTATGGGCGGCATGGTAGCACAGTGGTTAGTACTGCTATTTCACAGCTCCAGAGTCCTGGGTTTGATTCCCAGCTCGGGTCACAGTCTGTGTGAAGTTTGCACAATTCTCCTCAATCCCCGGGTACTCCGGTTTCCTCCCACAGTCCAAAGATGTGCAGGTTAGGTTGATTGGCCATGCTAAGAAATTGCTCCTTAGTGTCCAAGAATGCGTAGATTAGAGGGATTAGTGGGTATGATATATCAGGTAGAGCCTGGGTGGGATTGTGTTCGATGCAGACTCGATGGCCAAAGGGCCTCTTTCTGCACCATAGGGTTCTATGGTTCAATACTGCAAGAGAATGGAACAGTGGCCGTGATTCTCTCATCCCGACATGCTAATATTTTAGCAGGGTGGGTCAGGAGAATCGCGCGCTGGCCGATTTATGGGATTCATGCATGCGTTCCTGACTTGCACACATCTCCAAACACTGGATATCTGGTGCATTCAGGGACCACACTGAAACCAAAGGGAACATCAGGTAAGTCATTTTAATCGTATTTAAATATCATTATTGGGCCTGACACTGAAGTTTCTGGCCCCCTATATTCTCCCATCCCATCAGTACAATTTCAGTCTGGCAGGGGAAAACTAGCTTCCACTTTCGGGGAACTAGTACCCAACCCTACTGGAGTGATAGGAGGGCAATCAGGGCCCCCTAGGGGTGGGGGGGTAGTGCCAGCCTATGTCCCAGACACTGCCCAAGGGGCAGAGCAGTGCCAGGGAGGGCAAGGCTGCTGCAGGCAAAGCCTAGAGGGTGATTGTGGGAGTAGAAAGTCCTGCTGCCACTTTCACTAGCATCAATTGGGGTTGGAGGGAGGCCAGCATTTGGGATGGGCTGGGGGCTGTGGTCTGCTGGGAAGCTCTGCTTTCTTTTGGGTGGGGGGGACGTTCTGCTTGGAGGAAGAATGTCTGGCTCCCATGGGGGTGGGATCTGCTGGCGAGGTCTGCTTCCCATGTGGGGGGTGAGGATCTGTCATAGAACATAGAACATTAGAACATTACAGCACAGAACAGGCCCTTTGGCCTTCGATGTTGCGCCGACCAATATAAAAAGCAATGCCCCTCCAAACTAAACCATTCCCTTCTCTTCCATATACTTATCAACTAACCTCTTAAACGCCACCAAACTTGGCGCATCTACAACTGCTGCAGGCAGGGCATTCCACTCCCTAACCACCTTTGGGTAAAGAACCTACCTCTGATATCCGTCCTATAACTATCACCCCTTAATTTAAAGCTGTGTCCCCTCGTGCTAGCTTTTTCCATCCTAGGAAAAAGGCTATCACTGTCCACCCTATCTAAACCTCTAATCATCTTATATGTTTCGATCAGGTCCCCTCTTAGCCTCCTCCTTTCTAACGAAAACAACCTCAAATCCCTCAGCCTCTCCTCATAAGACCTGCCCTCCATACCAGGCAACATCCTGGTAAACCTCCTCTGTACCCTCTCCAATGCCTCCACATCTTTCTTATAATGTGGGACCAGAACTGCACACAATACTCCAAGTGCGGCCGCACTAGAGTTTTGTACAGTTGCAACATGACGTTGCGGCTCCGAAATTCAATCCCTCTACCAATAAAAGCCAAGACTCCATATGCCTTCCTAACAACCTTCTCGACCTGACTGCCTACTTTCAGGAATCTATGCACATACACACCAAGATCCCTCTGTTCATCTAGACTACTAAGAATCCTACCATTTGCCCTATACTCTACACATTTATTATTTCTGCCATAGTGCATTACCTCACACTTTTCCACATTAAACTCCATTTGCCACCTCTCGGCCCAGCTCTGCAACTTGTCTAAGTCCCTCTGCAAACTATAACACCTCTCTTCACTATCTACCACTCCACCGACTTTAGTGTCATCTGCAAATTTACTAATCCATCCTTCAATACCCTCATCCAGATCATTTATAAAAATTACAAAACAGCAGGGGCCCCAAAACAGACCCCTGAGGTACACCACTTGTCACCGAACTCCACGATGAATATCTCCCATCAACCACCACCCTCTCTTCTATCTGCTAGCCAATTCCTAACCCAAATTAGCTAAATCACCCTCTATCCCATACATCTGCATTTTCTGCAGAAGTCTTCCATGGGCCACCTTATCAAATGCCTTACTAAAGTCCATATATACCACATCAACCGCCTTACCCCCATCTACCTCTTTAGTCACTTTTTCAAAAAACTCAATGAGGTTAGTAAGGCACGACCTACCCTTCACAAAACCATGCTGACTATCCCCAATCAATTCATTTCTCTCTAAATAACTATAAATCCTATCCCTAATAATTCTCTCCAATACTTTGCCCACAACAGAAGTAAGACTCACTGGCCTATAATTCCCTGGAAGGTCTCTCTTCCCCTTCTTGAACAATGGGACCACATTCGCTATCCTCCAGTCCTCCGGAAACACACCCGTAACCAACGACGACCTGAAGATCAGAGCCAGAGACTCTGCAATCTCCTCTCTTGCCTCCCAGAGAATCCTAGGGTAAATCCCGTCCGGCCCAGGGGACTTATCCAACTTCAAACCCTCGAGAATTTCTAACACATCCTCCCTATCTACTACAATACTTCCCAATTTGCAACCCTGTACCTCAGTGTTCTCCATAGCTACATTTCCAGCACTCTGCGTGAATACCGAAGAGAAATATTTATTCAGTGCCTCACCAATCTCTTCAGGCTCCACGCACAACTTCCCACTGCTGTCTATGACTGGCCTAATCTTGCCCTAACCAATCTTCTATTCTTAACATATCTAAAGAAAGCTTTAGGATTCTCCTTAATCCTATCAGCCAAAGTCTTCTCGTGTCCCCTCTTAGCTCTCCTCAATTCACTCTTTAGCTCCCTCCTGGCTAATCTATAGCTATCCATTGCACTAACCGAGCCTTCAAGCCTCATCCTGACATAAGCCTCCTTTTTCCTTTTAACCAGCAAATCAACTTTTTTCGTACACCAAGGTTCTCTTACTCGACCATTTCCTCCTTGCCTGACAGGGACATACTTATCAAGGACCCACAGCAGCTGCTCCTTGAATAAGCACCACATTCCAGATGTTCCCAGTCCCTGTAGTTTCCTAGTCCAATCTATGCACCCTAATTCTCTCCTGATGGCCTCATAATTACCCTTCCCCCAGCTATAACTACTGCCCCCAGCTTCATGCCTATACCTATCCATCACTAAGGTGAACGTAACCGAATTGTGGTCACTATCACCAAAATGTTCACCAACTTCCAAGCCTAACACCTGGTCTGGCTCATTGCCCAGCACCAAATCCAATGTAGCCTCACCTCTAGTTGGCCTATCTACATACTGAGTCAAAAAACCCTCCTGCACACTTTGTACGAAAACTGACCCCTCTAACGAGCTAGAGCTATAGCTATTCCAATCAATATTAGTAAAGTTAAAGTCCCCCATAACAATTACCCTATTACTTTCACTCCTGACCAGAATTGACTTTGCAATCCTTTCCTCTACCTCTCTAGAACTTTTAGGAGGTCTATAAAAGACTCCCAACAGGGTGACCTCTCCTTTCCTGTTTCTAATCTCAGCCCATACTACCTCAACAGACAAGTCCTCATCAAACTTCTTCTCTGTCACTGTGATACAGTCTTTGACTAATAATGCCACTCCTCCCCCCCTTCTACCTCCTTCTCTACTCCGACTAAAGCATTTGAACCCTGGAACCTGCAACATCCATTCTTGTCCCTGCTCTACCCAAGTCTCTGAAATGGCCACAACATCGAAGTTCCAGGTACTAGTCCAAGCTGCAAGTTCCTTCCCCTTATTGTGAATACTCCTTGCATTAAAGTATACGCATTTCAAACCATGCCCTACCCCACCCGTATGCTGCTGTGTTTTACGGCTTTCCTCTATGACCCCCTTACTCTTATCCCTCTTAGCACCCCAACTATTCAGGATCCCACCCCCCCCGAATCAGTTTAAAGCCCCCTGCATAGCCTTAGCAAATTTTCCCCCCAAGATATTAGTTCCCCTCTGGTTCAGGTGTAGACCATCTCTCTTGTAGAGGTCCCACCTATCCCAGAATGAGTCCCATTCCCATCCCTGTCGGGGGATCACCGCAGTTACGGGAGAGAGGGGAACTGGAGATTGGGGCACTCTGGGATGGGGGGTGTTGTCAGGACTAGTCGTTGGGAGCTGTGATCGAGCCAGGGAGGAGACGTGGAGGGGCACCTTTGCGAGGGTCCTGGGCTAGCCAGCGATTGAGCTGGTCAGCAAACTGCAGAATGAAAGATAAGGGCCACTGTGCATGGGCAGAGGCCTGGAACTGTTAGCCTCTGGCATGAATAAATCCCACACCCCTCTCCCTGAGCTTTTAATGATATTCACAATTGTGACCTCTTCATTGCACAGAATGTAGGGGATCCAAGTCTGAATTCCTACTGAAAAAAATCATGATTTATACCAGTTTTCCTGCAAATTCAGCACTTGGAACTTTTTTGGGAGAATCGCCTCCCTGCATTTGCTGTCTAATGATCACGTCACACACAAAATGAGCAGCGAAACTCACATTGTCCTGGTGTGAGAGATGTTTTAACCTCAGTTTTGAAGTGCTGAACCTACATGCAGTTTTGCTCTATAACAAAAACAGAAAATGCTGGAAAATCGCAGGGAGGGTGGCAGCATCTTTGGAGACAAAAATAAAAGCAAAGTGTTGTGGATGTTGGAAGGGACATAACCAAAAATGCTGGAAAAATGCAGCAGGCGCTGTATCCATTTTGTACTAAGCCAAAACTGGTATAGTTAATTTCACCTGAGACTGTTATACCAGCAGAGAGAGAAGGTTTCGTCCCAGCAATTTGTAACAGGTTCAAATCCATACTCAGACATGTGACATGTCCTGGTGTCATGTAATCCCTATAGGTTGCAATTTACTATTACAGCTATCAGCTAGTAATTAATAACTTGAAAGAAATTTGTTTGAGTTACTATTCTGAGAGATAGTAGCAGTAGTGCTGTACTAGATTCTTAACTCTCCTCTGAGGATAGGCACTGAGTCACCAGACTCATTTCAGATGCACACAGAAAGGCAGATGATATGTTGGTTCAGCCGGGACACATGCCATTCTAGAATTAAACTGAACAACACAACTTTCAGCAGACTTGAACATGAGTAGGCAATTTAACAGACCAAACAATGGGCAGAAAGGAAAGGAAAGGAGACACATGCAGATCTAATTTTGCAGATAATTGATGAAGCAGTGCAGTGCCCAACCTGCTATTTAATAACTGCTGAAGAGGATTGTGGAGAAGTATTTTCCTCTTTGTCATTCTAAAGCACAATTCCCATTAGTTCACATTATAGAAAGTCTGGAAATGAGTGGAGGTAGGCTTAGGTCCGCAACTGATTGTTACTGTCAATATGCCTGCCCCATGCTGTGTGTTAGCCCAACTTTGCATCTGGATCTTTGTTGCTCTGGACCCAGCGAAGAAAGTTCCTCAATGTTATTGCCAAGTAGTATCAGTGGGCCTAAGATTGCAGTGAAACTGCCATAACAATGAAGTATTAACAATGTTCACCACTCATTTAACATTGAAACATAGAAAATAGGAGCAGGATGAGGCCACTTGGCCCCTTGAACCTACTCCATCATTCATTATGATCGTGCTGATCGTCCAACTCAATAACTTAATCCTGCTTTTTCCTCATAACCTTTGATCCCATTTGTCCCAACTGCTATGTCCAGTGCCTCTTAATACATTCAATATTTTGGCATCAACTACGTTCTGTGGTAATGAATTCCATTTCCATTTCTAAAATATCTACAACATTTGTGGAGTAACTGAGATATGCCATGCACTTCAATAGCTGGAACACTTGTGCCATTTCACTGTTGGCCTCACCAAAACTATTGGCTGCCCTGATATTGATGTGTTCTCACAGTCTAGGGAGGGGTATCAAAGAGACAACAAAAGGAAAAACAATTCCAGCAATCTCAAATTATTCTAAGAGTATCTTTTACTAAACCTCTCATTTTTCCCACTTTTTGACCCAGGACACTTTATTCCTGAAGGTAATTATTTTTAGGGCCCTCACCTACTTCTGTATACAAGACAGACAAAAACATTGTAATGGCCTATCTACTGGACATTTCCACATTCCTGCTGGTTATTCTTGACTACCTGGAGTAATGTCGCTTGAGACACCATGGCTGGGACTAAGTTTTTCCATGATTCCTTTCAGTCAGAGACTGGAGGCCTCACTAACATTAACATGAAGTTGCTTAGACCCAGTGTTCAGCATGTGACAAATCTATCTTCCCTGCAGGGCCTCTGATCATACAATATATTTCCTCAGCGTGGTAAAGAGACTGGTGAATTAAGGATTGCTTCGCAGGATTGCTAGTCTCCTCAGGATGCAGAAAATTGTCAAGGGACCCGTGTACTTCTTAAGGCTCCAACTGAGAAAACTGTCATGTTTATCAACAAGAAAAACTTGTTAAATATCTATGATCCCTAAAGAAGTAATCGGCATGTAAATTCAGAACATTGGGGAAGCACATATGACAGAGATGTGAAGACACTACAGCTTGCTTTTTGCAGCTATTTAACAAGTTTTATTTAAGCTCTGGTTATCATTTTTAAAACTAGTTGTTTATGTTGATTTCAAATGGAGTAAATCATTTACCTATTTGTGCCATACCTCAGGTCTGACTCATGGTATCTTTCTCCTCTACAAATAGTAAATGTAATTGGTCACATTATCCATGAAATCTACAATGTGTCATTAACATTGCTGCAACATTGATGGATTGAAATTCTGGAGGTATGGGAAGCTGGTAAGTCCAAATAATGGTGCGCATAACTATATCCAACATTCAGACCTAACGTCCAAAAATATGTTAAGTGAAATCTTGTTGGGTCTTTGATGTCCAATTTTGAAATATCTTGATATGTCTTAATATGTTAAATGTGCTGTATAAATATGAGATGGTGACAGCAATGGTGGAATGAAACTATGGTTGAAATCAGGGATTTTGAAGTTATTGCAAAATATTGAATAACTTCAATATTTTGATGTTTATCCCATACTGAGATAAAGGAGTAAGGTGAGAGCGCTGGGTGAATGGATCCAATGTTGAGTGGATAATGTGGGGAGTTTGGGGAAAATTGGAGTTTATGCAGGGGAGAACTTGTGAAGAAAATGGTGGGGAAATCAATTCTGGAATTGACAAGATGAATCCTCCATGTTACAGTCGTGACAGGATTGAGATAGAGACAAAGGCAGGCGATGTTAAGTGGTAGACTGTGTACACATGGAAAAGCCATTCCTTTCCAAGGACTCCACATTGTGACAGTCATATCTCTCTGTTATTCATTCCTCCTACAATTTTCAAGCTTTAAACTCAAAGTTTGCCATCACAGCAGATTTATCTAGTCTTCTCACTTACCTTGTCCAGCCTTGAGATGTCTTTTCCTTTGCATTTGCATCTTGGATTTTTAGCCACATTGCTTGTGTGAAAGGAATTTCTTTGTTTCTACTTATAAGTAGATCAAACATAAGTTGTGATGAGCAACCTTGTCACTCTTTGTATCCTGAATCTTCACTATCTTCTTAGACTGTTTGTCTTAATTTAAATTTATTTTTTTTAAATCAAAGGTCAGATATGCAAGACTATTGTTAGAAATTGTGATGGTTAAGTGTTAAAACAAAATATAAACTTTGAAAATAATATATTTTGAATGAAAAGCACCGTTTTATTCAGCAACCGTTTTATTTGATGTGTGGGTGGGAATTGTCTGTGAGTGGGAGACTTGATACAATAAATGATAAAAGCACCTGCCCGAATCTAACCAAAATGAAATGAAAAACTTGCTTAGCTACATTTTTAAACAGAAAAGAAACATTAATTAAATATTATATTTAGAATTAGAAGTGAAATTTAATAAAAGGCATTGGTAATTAATAAAAATATTCTATCCACAGCTCATGGTAATACTACTTTGGAACAAGAATTTAAGTAGTCATCATTTTTTTTGAACAGCATTAGCTTTAATCAAGTAATAGAATGAAGTCAGCATTTCTCTTAGAAGGACATTTTACCTCCCTACATATAACAGAAAATGCTGAAAATACTCAATAGGTCTGGTGGTATCTGTGGCAAGAGAAACAATTAACATCATCTGATGAAAGATCATCAGCATGAAACGTTATCTTTATTTCTCTGCCAACATTTGTGGACGTATTGTTAACATTTCCAGTTGTGAATTCTTTGGGAAGAAACAGTAAGATTCAGTAAAAACCATTCAGAATCAGAACACATTGTTGAAACATGAATTCCTTTATTCTCCTTCTGGACTCCCTCTGATGATAAATGTATTTGGTAACATTAAGTGAACAAAATGTATGGTGCAATTTTCAATACATTGCATCATTCTCCATCTTAGTGAGTGAGAGGCATAGTGTATTTCAACTTGGCTTGTTTCCAAAAGCATAAATGTAAACATAACTTGAATGTTCAACTTCACCAGTAACATTATTACATACTCAAATTTTTATATTAACTTAATGCACTCATTTATAGAGAATTGGATGAATGATTTGGTCACCAACTACAGACTGTTTACTTTGCAACATAACCACTAAGTATGGTGGACGTTTTCTCTCGTAAGTAGGATATCTGCATGTGATATCAGATGTAGTCTCATTTAGCTCATGATCTTTATCTGAGATTCAATACTTCACATTCAATATTTCTAAATGGTGTTTTCAATGCTGTGAGGAATGGCATGTTTTGTGTAATACTGGACCAACTGCACTTAGCAATGTTCATTAATCCTTTTGTGTTGTTACATTAAATTCCTGGATGTTGCTTTCCAACACAACCATCATAGCAATTTATTTCCTAGCTTTAATGGTGTAACTCTGAATTTCACATTTCATTTTCCATTTCCTTTAATTTGATCCTTTCTTTCTCGATTACTTTCACACGCATGTTGTTTGTTAGTTCTGTGAGGTAATACAAGAAGATGTGTGCACATAGAATGTGCCAAGCTGAGTTTAGCTATAGGCTTACCAGTAATCAAGGGAAGAGTTGCTCTGTAATTGTGAAGAAAGTGATACAACTTCTGCTTTCACAGATTGCTGTCAGCTGCAGCTGGAAGCATCACCTTTTTTCAAAGTTTGCCTATATCTCTCAACTTCTCCATTAGCTTTTAGCCAATGGGATGTGATTGTGTGATGACTGAAGACTGGGTAGTATGCAGACACACTGAACTCACTGCTGGTGAATGAGAGTCCATTGTCACTTCTCACTATTTGAGCAATTCAAACAAAACAAACATCTGGCTAAGCTTTGGGTGACTGTTTTCACTGAGGTAGGCATAACAGTCGCTATGATTGTGAATCGACTGTTGTCATCAATAACAAGCAGGTATTTAACCAGTGTAAAAGCCTGCAAAAATCAACACAAACTTCAGTCCATGTCCCTTAAGACAGTTTATACATCTTGAGGGGATCACAAAAATCTGACATTGTGATTGATTGACATGGCAAACACTGGTTCATTTTCTGCTCTGTTGTGCTGTTAATTCCTGGGAACCATATCATTTCCCTATGGAATTATTTAATTTGGCAATTCCCTGGTGACCTTCATGTGCTTATATAAGGGGAGGAAGTGGCATTGTGATATTGTTGCTGGACAAGTAATCCAAAGCCACAAGTAATGCGCTGGGGACATAGCAGATGGTGGAATTTGAATTCAGTTTTTAAAATTCAGGAATTAAATATCTAATGATAAAAAGCTGATTGTGTTAAGAATTGAGAAAAATTAAGATTCACAAAATGAAGCTCTGATAACATAAAGAAAGGGGAAAAAGGGGGATTGATAATGGGTGCTTTAATATGCAAGTAAGAAACAGAAACTACCAGAGACCTCCCTTCTCTTTAATTCATTCCACGTCCTTTCCTTTACAGACTTTGATTGCTTCCAGGCCTACAAAGCTAGCAGCTTTCATCATCACTGAGGCTCCTTACAGTTTTTACCACCTCTCATCAAATCCTACAATGCCACATCAGCATCACTTCATTTCCTAGCCTGGCACTGATGGGCTCCCTCTTGGTGCTAAAAATCTCTTTAGGAGTTTGCTTACCAAATGGCTCCCATCACAGAAATATGGTCATAATGATGAGTGGAGGTTTCACCTTTGGAACTAAGGTAGAATCTTATCCCATGTCCCGAATTATCACATTGTCCATTTCTGCACAGTAAGCTGCCTGTGAAAGCTTCTGCGCAGCTGTTAGGGACATAATTGTATTGGCATAGCAACAGTTTAAAGCCAACAGTTGTGGCTGATCAGGAAGCATTTGGAAGTGAAACTACAACCTGAATTCAATAGAACAGATATACGCTCTAATGCGAAATTCATTGCTTTACAGTACCTTCTTGATGCAAGCAAAAAAAAGGGTGACCCTGTTCTCCTCTCCAAGATATTCTCTTCATAACAGACCCTTATGGAATATCTGGCAAGAGAGGTGGACAGAATAAATACTGTTGAAACATCTAGAGAGCCTGACTGCTGGTGAGAAAGAAAGATGCAGAGTTCAGGAAAGCTGTCAAGTTAAGTCTAGCCCATCGCTCGCTCCACCCACTGCCCCGATGTTCCACCCAACGTAGCAGTCTAAATACAGCTTAATATCTGAAACAGAAATGATAAATTATTGAGTCAAAACACTAATGTTGCTGTATGTATTGTATGCAATTTAAATGCATTGTGTTTGCAGTAATGTAATATCACATTACAGAACTGTATAGTGGATCCAATCTCATTTTAAAAAGCATTTTAATTACTTTCATAGGGTTAAAAGCCTGATCAGTATGGACTGCTCTCTTTAAATTGAGGCAGCTCCTGGATTTACTTTCTTAATCTCACAGATCAGAAATTTCATAATAACAGCCAATACTTTTGAGAGATTCCAATTCAAGTTTCACTTGAGTCTGTTAATTTTCTTTAGATATAAAACCTAAATTTAATAATCTATTTAATAACCTAATATATTTGTATTTTTCAATATTTCAAAAGTTTGTAGCTTGAATTCTTACTTCTTTTTTCAGTCAAAATAAGTACAGATTTAATTTTTTTTTCTAACTTGGTGCATTGGTCCCAGATTTGTTCTCCTCATTTTTTGAACTCATTCCAATGAATTTTGAAGTGAAGAACCCTAGCAGTGCATAGAAGAGGATGTTTGATGATTCAAAGCTCATAGCATGAATATACTTGCAGGACAATTCAGCCATGCAACGAATGATTTTCAGAACAGATGGTAAATCATGGATAGCGCAGCCATGGTTTCCCAAAATAAACTCCCTGTGAGTACCATTGAGAGCTCCAACTTGTCGAGCAATCCTTTATAACATTCACACGTGGCCTGGATGAATCAAGATATTATAGGTGTAAACAGATCTGTGTGGAATGAAGATAAACAAGGGCAAAGAGGAACCCTACTGTTCTTGTTTATTTTTGTCAGGATGCTGCAGAACTCACGTTTATCTGTAAAGTTTTCTCAGCTTAATTACATAGGAGATGTATAAATCCTTGAATTTCGAAGTCTTTATGTCCCTTCTCAAATGTGTTTAGGTCTTGACAACCCTACAAGATTATTATTAAAGTTTCTGATGGCTGATGAAAAGTGGAAATGTAATACTTTTTGGAAGAAATGCAGAATAAAGTTCAGGCTGTGCCTCTAAGCACTCTAAAAAAAATTCTCTATGTCACCTTTATTTTATCAATAAGCTTCAAGCTGAGTTCCCTGGTTCTTGGTGCTTCCATTAGTAGTCATGATGTAGCCTTCACCCAGCCTTCAGGAGAACAGTGACCATAATACCACACACTCCTGCCACAGCAACCTCTGCAAGACATGCCGGATCATCGACATGGATGACATCATCAAACATGATAATACCATTCACCAGGTACACAGTACATACTCTTGCAACTCGGCCAACGTTATCTACCTAATACGTTGCAGGATCGGATGTCCCGAAGCACGGTACATTGGGGAGACCATGCAGACACTACGACAGCGGATGAATGAACATCGCTCGACAATCACCAGGCAAAACTGTTCCCTTCCTGTTGGCGAACACTTCAGCGGTCACAGGCATTCAGCCTCCGACCTTCAGGTAAATGTTCTTCAAGGGGGCTTTCATGACACACGACAATGCAGAGCGGCTGAGCAGAGACTGATAGCCAAGTTCCGCACACATGAGGACGGTCTCAACAGGGATCTTGGCTTCATGTCACCCCCATGACTTGCCTGGGTTAGCAAAAAAAACCTCACTTATTGTGCTGTCTGGAGAAAATATACATCTCTTTAACCTGTACTCAGTGCTCCTTCCACTCACATTGTTAGCCACTTTAAGACTTGAATAGCAGGTTAGGTGTAAAGATTCGCATTCTAAATCAGTAATCTGTAAACTGTCTGTACTGAACAGACTAGATGTGACTGAAGTATCCAATAGCTACTGGAGACCAGAACACCTCATTCGCCTGACGAAGGCCATAGAGCTGAAAGCTTACGAGTTTACTATCAAATAAATCGGTTGGATTTAAAACTGGTGCTTCTGCCAATGATGAACAAGCTATGGAGTATTTAGTGTCCCTGTGTGTTGCATTGTATGTGACATAGGGCTGAGCAAATAATTGCCAGTTTGTTGAGTTCCCTATCAGCAGTTACATATTACAAAGGAAGAATTAGCCACCATATGGTAGATTCTTCATTTAGACATAAATGATCACTAGGCATGGTGCAGGTCGGAATTCAAGTGGGAGTTTCACAAACCTATCATAGAACCTACCTGATTTTCATTCCGTTACAATGAACAGAAACACCATCTGTAATTAAATTGAAGTTTGATTGAATAATAATGATTATCATGTATCTTTCAATCAATCAAGCAGGATTCTCATGCTACCAATATGAATCAGGGCTGAGGATTGTGGGGGGGTGGGGGGGGAAATTTTTGTGTGTGTGGGTGGGAAAGTGTGTGTGTGTGGTGGGGAAAGTGTGTGGGGGGAAAAAGTGTGGGGGAGAAAAGTGTGGGGAGAAAAGGTGTGGGGGGGAATGGGGGAGGAGGAAGTGGGGGGGGAGGGAGTGGAGGGAGGAGTGGGGGGTTTCTTTTAGATCAAACCAAGTGGGGTGGGGGTGGAGATGTTCAGTTTTACCTACTACACAATGAAACATACAACCATGACAAGCAGTGAACACTGGTTCAGATCAGGTAGGACAGCTGGCATCTAAGAACAGTTCTTTCTTTCTTCCATTTCAATGCTAAAGTCTTCTCAACATCTGAAAGAATCCCTCTGGAGTGTTCAGTCAAAGTCAACTTTCTTTTTAACCTCTTTTTAACCTCTACCTGCAGCACTGGATTTTCCCAAAGTTTCTTTTTTTGGATCTCTTTTCAGGGGTGGCTGTCTGGATGAACTATTGATAAGACCTTTTGGTCCTCCAAAGATTTACTTTCTTTCAAAATACCCTATCAAACATTGGGTTCTTGTCTAACATTTGAATAGAAAGTTGCTTTGCTGTCAATCTACCTTCCATTAGGCCTGTAGACCTTTCCATGCTGCAGACTCTAGCCAGATTTTGTCACTGTACGTCATCCTTTCTTTACCAGTTGTCAAGCTGTTCTTTCCAGACCTGTCCTATCCTTTCCATAACATTCCATGTCTGGTACCACACTAATTCCCCAACAGGTTTTATTAATTGCACTGTCAGTTATTTATGACTAATGTTCTTTGTTAGACCTTCTAATAAACATTCACCAATGTCAATTCAATGTATCCGTTCTTATTCCTTGTCAGGGTGTTGAAGAGTGCTATTCGATATTTCAGTCACATCTAGTCTGTTCAGCATATTAATGTATCCAATGTGGCCCATTATTTGAACTAGCTCACATTATTTTTGAATAATGAATTCTCTTGTCTTGTTTCAATGACAGTCGAGCAATTTCTTGTAAAAATGAACTTAAAACACTAATAGGCATATTGCTAATTTCTAACACATCAACCAGATTTTGTTATAGGTGTAATCTTTCTTAGGAGAATCTAACAAAAAAAAGGATAACATGGAACAGAGGATGTCACTTTTATGGTACTGCCATTTTGGTTTGTATTCCAAAAGACTGGTCTCTGTAAGCCAAATCTGGCATCTTTATTCCAGTGGCATGAGTGCCTACAAGTCCATCAGAGGGTTGAACTAGCTGAATTTGTTTATTGGTGAAGTAGATGATCTGCTATGATCCAATTGAATGGTAGAGAAGGTTTGTCTGGCTAAATGGCCTCTCCTGCTCCTGTGTTTCTATGTAAAGTTGACAGCTGGTTCAAAGATTCTTGTATTCCAAATCTGAACTAAAACAGCTCTAGTGTTAAAGCAGCTGAAGGAGAAAAGAACCAAACAGCAAATCAAAAGTTGTGAAATGTAGAAGCCTGTGAGATAAATAAAATACAGTGAAACACATTTAAGTTTCTTTCTTATTTATAACTCACTGCATAATGCAGTGATCAAGGGCTTTCAGTTATTCTGGGTTCTTTAAGAGCACTGCCACAATGGGTGGGTGAATACAGAATTACAATGAGATGTAATTGTAAAGTACTGACTCATAACATTGCCAATGAGTTCCAAAAATATCAGATAAAAATGAAAAAAAACATGAATGCTGGAAATCTGAAATGATAACAGCAAATTCTCACCATGACAACCAGAAAAGGGTTTCATCATGAACAAAGTTCTGATGAATGATTCCGCTGAGTTCTGATAATAAAACCGTGAACATATCTTACATTTTTAAAAGCAAATAGTACCTCAATCAACTAAACGCATCGATTTTGCCATACATCCATTTGTGAAGAATATTGATTTTTTTTAAACATGAAATAGAAATGGAGATTGTTATTATATTTTCAGGCCCCTGTGTGAATCATAGAATCTGTTCAGTACAGAAGAAGGCCATTTGATCCATTCAGTCTGCACCTACCACAATCCCACCCAGGCCCTATTCCCATATTCCCACTTCTTACCCAGCTAAATCCCCCTGACACTAGAGTCAATTTAGCACAGCCGATCAACCTAACCCACACATATTTGGAGTGTAGGAAGAAACCAGAGCACCCAAAGGAAACTCATGCAGACACGGGGAGAATGTGCAAACTTTCCACAGACTGTGACCTCAGGCTGAAATTGAGCTCGGGCACTGTGAGACAGGAGTGCTAACCACTGTGTCAATGTACTGCCCACAGTGAGATAGAATAGAAATAATTGGGCAGGCAAGATTGAAGTCCAAAGTTTTATAGGAGGTCCCTGAAAATGAAGGTATTGACAGAATGGTTTTAGAGAAGGTATTTCAGAATATAGAGCCACAATGACTAAAAGCTGTGATACTGGTGGATTAGGGGATATTTACTATTTATTTGATATTTACTATCAAATAAATCAGTTGGATTTAAAACTGGTGTTGCAGACTTCTTCCTGGGCATAGGGGAAAGCAAACATTCCTGGCATAGGTTTGTATAATATTCTTCTATGAGAAAGAGGGAATGTGTTAGTTGCAGATGTGCGAGCTGTTTTGAGAATGTGCCTGTCATGGTAGAATAGCTAGCGCATAGTGTGTCAGATGCGAGTTGTGGGTAGGTGATGATTTTAATAGTGGTAAGCATGGTGTAGTAATTCTAGGGATGCAGGGGAGCAAAATATTTTGAGTGGACTGTGAGCAAAGAGAATAATTTGGATGGTAAACAAGAGAAGGAATATTTATTGCCAGTCGGATGAGTTGGCATAGAATATGAATGCCAACAGTTTAGCTCCCAGAACATTGCTGTATTGTCACAAAGTGTAGAGTGGTGTTTTCAGGCCAATGCTATTGAAGAATTGGTTGTTTACAATGCACTCGCAAGAGGTTATCAGGAAGAGAATTAGAAAGAGTCAAAGATGATGTTGTCTTATAAGGAAAATATCGGGGAGAAGCTATAAGTTTTGTAAGGTCCAGATTAATTAACTTAGAGAAAGAACTGTAGCTCAGGTTGGGTGAATAATGCCAAGCAAAAGATTGAGGCACTGAGTTCAAAACACAGATCAAGAGATTCTCACATCTGAATCAATATCCCCTTTGTTACATTATCACTCAAGATCAAACATCAGAAAATCTTTGTACCTGTAATGACTTCAATCAAGCCACTGAGGTTGGCCTATTGGGATATGAACTCCCTGATTAAGGGATCAAATGGTGGACCAATCAGGGAGTCATTTCCTTGTATTTAACCGGAGTGTCAGTTCCTCTGTCACTCCTGAGGATAGACTGGTGACTGAAAGCACTGTGTACTGCTGTTGGAATTGCAAATAAAGGGATTTTGGTGAAGGGACTTCTGCCTCAAAAAATTATTATAGTATCAAGCATATTTTGTTATATAACCTTACCTTCTCAGATTTCCCTGAGGGTATTTTTGTTTTCTGTTTTTCTTAGTCATTCTTTAGATAAAAAGTTTAGCATTTATTTACTGGACTTCCATTTCCTTGTTTCCAGGAATCCAGCATTCATTGTTTCAAGGCAATTTTAAACAATTTGAGCACAGAACCCATTAGGCCCATGGTGACTGTACTGACTCTTCACAAAAGCTATCCAATTACTCTCACTCCCAATTCTTTCATAGGAACACAAATAGCTCATTCAGAACCTTGAGCCTGTTCTGCTCAATGATCCTGCAAATATTCCTTATTTTCAAAAGGGAATTAAATGTATTTGTAAATTAGCGTTGTAGCTGCTTCCAACAGCCTTTCAGGCAATGCATTTCAGATTATAACAATTCATTGTGTAAAAATATTTCTCCTTGTCTCCCATCTGGTCCTTCTGCCAATTATCTTAAATCTATTTCTGGTGGTAACCAACCCTCCTGCTAGTGGAAACGTGTCTCCTTATTTAGGACATAGCAATAAAAGTAGGTAATTTAGCCCCTTGAGTCTGTTCTGCCAATCAAAGTAATTCTGCTTACGTACGACCTAACAACCTCTAATACTTATAGCTAATAAAAATCTTGCATTTCAGAGTTAAAATTAACAAATGATTTCTTATCAATTGCCATATGTGGACAATTGCAAACTTTTCCTCCCTGTGTATGTCGGTAGGTTTCCTAATTTCAACCTGAGCATTCTGGCTTTAGTTTCCAGGCTATGCTTCCTGGCTCTGAAGACCCCAGCCAGCAGAACTAGTTTCTGTTCTACCAGCTCTCCTTAATATCCTGAAAATCTTGATCAAATCATCACTAATCTTTTAGTTTGTGTAATCTCTTCTCATAATTTAACTTTTGGAATACAACGATTGGATTTTACAGAGGGATGGAATGCCGCTGCTGTCCTCTGCCCCAGTTGTCACCTTACCCAAATGAAATATGGCTGCCCCACTAATAGTTGCAGACAGCCTTAATTTGTTCATAGTGGAATTCTACCCTTGAGGGAAAGGATGTCTTGCCCCAGAGAGCTGTTGGCTAATCTTAGTGGCTGCAGTTGTGTAGTATTAACAGTGTCAGAAGAGAGTAATGCCACTTGCTGAGTTACAAACAATTCAGGGGAAGAAGTGAAGATGAAGCTAGTCCTGGGGTTTTGGATGGATATGATTGAGACAATTGCAGTGAGAAGAGGGACTGGAGGTGTCAGGTTAGTAAAATTGGGGGAGGGGCAAATGGGTTGACGTACCATCGGTCATTCATTTATAATGATATAAAGATACCAATCACTCATAGGTTATTTGGTAAATATATTGTGGGTTCATTTATTAAAACTAGGTAGCTGAAAATACATATACATAGATAGGAAGCTTGAAGACAGTTTTGTTTATGTGCTCTGCTAAAAGTAAAACTAAACTTGGATTGCATGACACATTTCCTTGCTTGTGATATCATGCTTCTATCCCTGAAAGTATATTATCACATCCCCTTTTTGTTTTTTAAAGATAAATTCTCCCTTTCCAAAGTAGTATAATAAATAACAATACTTTTTCATATATAGTTATGATTAAACAAGTAAATTGAACTGATGAATCTATAAGTCTCTTAAGGATAGCAGTAATCTGCTAGTGCACCTAAATCTTGTAAAGATAATGTTATCTGTAGGTTTCTTTCATTGTTCAAAGTATTCTTGTTGGATTGTCATTCTTAAATGTTGTTCCTGGTTGCATTTGGGATCTAGCCCTTGATGCAATAAGGCTATACAATTGTTGAGGAACTGGAATGGATCTGCTTTGTCCTCGATTATGTTTTACCATTGTGCCTTTGTGTATTGACTTCATATGACTTTAGTTATAACCACGTCCTTGTCACCTCAGTTGGTTGCATTTACCTTCTGTGGTATCTTTATATGAACTATCACAACTCTAAACTTGTATTTTTATTGCACGCATTGTTCATCTTTTCTTGCTGTTAAAAACTCTCTCTAGTGTCTGAGAGAAAAGATAGATTGGTAGGCACTAGACTGGCAAACATGAACTCCAACAATAGTGGAGTATTTGCACTTTTGCTCTCAAATGCAACATTGCAATGTGTAGCTCTTGCTTGTTCTGTCTATGTTTGGAAATTAGAAATTTCATCATGTCACTCATTCATTCAGCTAGACCGTTATCATCTAGAAGAAATAGTGTGAAAGATATCCACTTTGTACACATCTTGAAAAAAACTTATCAATAACGTATGGATTGTTATGCATAATAATCTCTTGGTGCACCAAATAAACTGAAAATAATACTCAGTGGGTATGTAACAGTTGTGCTTGATGCATTATGCAACTGTGCTTGGTAATAGTAATTGATATGAAGGTGAAATCAGTGCCATGGGCATAAAAGAGGTTGGATATGATATTGGACCAAGAATGAGTGCAAACTTCATGAGGAATCTAAGGTTCTTTGTGCTGATGTAGCAAATGCTCTTGACATGTCACACATTCTTGAGGATGGCTTCAATTTCAAGAAGGAGATGTAATCTGTTTTCCTTTTCATTGTAAAATGCTCTCAAATCTTTCTGTAAGACCTCTACATCTCCATATAGACTAGGGTTGTCTTGGATTATTGTCACTGGTCACTTCTGTGTGCTTTGCTGAGGTTCTGCCCATCATAATTACAACTTTCTCTGGCCCAATTTTTATGACAGTTTTATTTTGTTTTGTTTGATGCTCTTGCTCATATCAATTTGGCTCACATCTGGTCGCCTGCCTTTCCCATCTGAGGTAAACAAGTGCTGGTCCTTTCAACACTTTGTCCCACTCATTGAACCAGCAGGCTACGTACTGCAACCTCATTACAAGGGATCCACTTGCTTATAGGTTGTTATCTAAGCACTATCCTAACACTGCAGAAAGGCTTTGAACACCCGGTCAACACATTGCATTTTTAACATGCTCAAAAGCTTCGATCTTTGCAGTCTATCCAAATCATTATAGGTAATTTCATGCTGTATAACATGATCTAAAACTATTCCTCATGCCATACCTATACTTAACTTTGTTGCCAAGCTGAGAATCATGCCATTTAGAAGGAATCATTATTGCACAATATCATGCTTTTATAATAATTAAAGATACAAATTGCTCATACGGTATTTAGTGTGGGTTCATCAGAAAATTTAGATATGGAACTTATTTCATTCTGCAAGCCTTTAATAAAAATTGAGGACCCATGCTTCATGTAGGAAATAACCAATCACAGCCTGCCAGTTAGAGTACCAATAGATTATTCCTATCCACTGTTGCCTGATACTTCACCATTTCTTAGCTAGTTAAATAATTTGCTTTCAGCTCCATGATTTTAACCTTAGTTATTGTGTCCTGTGAGGGACATTATCAAATGTCTTCTGAAAGTCCAATAAGTCTCATTTACTTTAATTACTTCATCAAAAAATTCAGCCAGTGTCCTCGGGCCTGTTCCTTTTCAAATTCATACTAACTCTTTTTCATCACCTGAAAATGTTCAAAGTGTTCTATCATCCTATCCTTCATTGCATTAATTGTAGTTTGTAATAATTTTTGACAACAGATGTTATAGAATAGCAGTACAGTCCCTTCAGCCCTTGATGTTGTGCCGACCTGTGAAAACCAATCTAAAGCCCATCTAAGCTACACTATTCCAATATCTTCCATATGTTTATCCAATGACCATTTAAATGCCCTTAAAGTTGGCAAGTCCAGTACTGTTGCAGGCAAGGCATTCTACGCCCTTACTAATCTGAGTAAAGAAACTACCTCTGACATCTGTCCAATATCTATCACTCCTCAATTTAAAGCTATGTCCCCTCATGCTAGCCAGCACCATCCTAGGAAAAAGGCTGTCACTGTCCACCCTTGGGTTAGATGTGTAATTAGCTGAATATTTTTTAAGATACTAAATGTGTAATTAATGAGGTGAATAAAGAGGAACCAGTAGATGTAGCATACTTGAATTTCCAAAAGACTTCTATGAGGTGCAACATAAAAGGTTTATAGGCAAGATAAGTTTGTATGGATGTGGAGGTAATATATTGGCATAGATAGAGGATTGGTTAACAGATAGATAGCAGAGAATGGGCATAGCCTTTTCAAATTGCCAAGTTGTGAATAGTAGATCAATGCTGAGGTCTCAGATATTAATGATTTAAATGAAAAGACAGAGGCTGTTAGGTTTACCACACCTCCCACCTCAGGACTTGGAATGGACAAGGGGCGGGTCATGGAAAGATTCATTGAACTCGAGCAGGATTTTATGGTTTTGGGATGAGCGAGGCTGTAAAATCTCACCCACAAAGTTATACATTTAGGTTTACTGGTGATGCATGGAAATGTTAGGAGGACACAGAGGCTGCAAAAAGGTATAGACAGGTTAAGTAAATGGGCAACAAAATAACAGATGGGGTGTAATGTGGGGAAATATGAAGTTATTCACTTTGGTTGAAAGAATAGAAGAGCTGAATATTTTTTAAAAGATATTAAATGTTTGTTGCTGCAGGGTATAGCAAGGAATCAGGAAGGCGAATGGCAAGTTGGTCTTTATTGCAAGGAATACAGGAATGAAGGAGTCTTTCTAGATTTGTACATGTCATTGATGAGATCACATCTTGAGTACTTTGTGCAGTTTTGGCCTCCACATTTATGATATATTTGCACTGAAGGTGAGACAAGCAAAGATTTGCTAAATTATCACTGAGATTACAGAGTTGCCCTGTGAAGAGAGAACTGAGCAAATTGGATTTATTTTCTTTGGAATCATACAAACAAGAAGTAATCTCATTGAAATGTAACGGCTTTATTGAGTAGGTACTGAGAGATTGCTCAGGGAATCTAAAACACAGGGGCACTGTCTCAATATAAACAACTAATCATTTAAGACTAATGAGGAAAATTACATCATTCAACGAGTTGTAAATATTTGGAATTCTTTGCTCCAGAGGGATATTGGTGATCCATTATTAACAACTTAAGGCTGAGAGAGACAAACTTTTGACATCTCAGGGAATTGAAAAATTTGAAGAGCAGGTGGTAAAATGGAGTTGAAGTTCAAGATTAGTCATCATCATATTGAATGGTGGAGTAGGTTTATGGGTCATACAGCCTACTCCCCTTATTGTGTTCCTGTGTCAATCATAGAATCGCTACAGTGCAGAAGGAGACCTTTTGGCCCTTTGAGTCTGCATCAACTCTCTTAAAAAGCATCTTTTTTAGCCCATCTCATCCCCAGCCCCCGCCCTACCCCAGTAACTCAGCACATTTATCTTGGCCAATCCACCTAACCTGCACATTGTTGGACTGTGTGAGGAAACCTGAGCACCCAGAGGAAACCCACGCAGACATGGGAAGGACATGCAAGCTCTACACAGTCACCTAGAGCCAGAATCAAACCCAGGTCCCTGGCACTGTAAGTCAGCAATGGTAACCATTGCGTGATAATACCGCCTATAATTCCCCGATTTCCCTGCATCACATTCTTAACTAATGAGGTGATATATACAATTTAGCAATCTAATAGTCTGATTCCCAAATCAAGATAACTTTTGAAGATTGTACTTAGGACATTTCACCTATTTCCTTCAAAGTCCTGGGATAAAAATGGTCTCGCCCTGGAATTTGAGAGACTAAGTATCCTCTGTATAATGAATGGATAAAACAATAAATCAGTGGAGTTATTCAAAAAGAATTTATAATACAGAACTGGTTTAGTGCCATTATTTTCTTTGTTACTATTATTTTTCTGTTATTAATGTTGGCGACCTCTGTTCCTTAGTAATATTAATTTCTTTGCGGTATCTGGCAAGTTGACCTCTTCCTCTACTCTTAACACTGATACATAATAACTATTCAACATGTATATAAATTTTTATTTTAATTGACAGTATTGTCATTACTAACTTTCAAAAGGCTCACATTGTACCTGACCACTCTTTTTCTCTCCTAATTCATAAGATATTGCATTGATTTTGATATGCCTTGCAAGTTTCTTTTCATATGTATTTTTGTAGCTATCACTGTCTATTTCTCTTTGCGTCTTTCTCATTCACTTGAATCTGTGTTATTTTTGCACCCTTTTTCTTAGTTTTAGTCTTCAGTATTTATGGTTTTCTTTCTTCACAAGTAGAACTCTTGTTCCTTAGGGGTAAAAAGTGACTGTGTCATAAATTGTTTTTTTGAACAACTCCCACTGATCTTTAACAGATATGTCTAGTTGACAGTGGACAAATGCTGTTTTAACCCATTTAAGTCAGCCTTACCTACATCTAGACTATGTACCTTTTTCACTATCAAATGCCAACAAAATTCTTGCAGGTTTGAACATGCTTATTAAATCTCCCTTCAGCTTTCTCTGTTCTAAATCTTAACTTCTTTAATTTTGTCAATAAAACTAAAGTCTCACATCTTTAGCATTATTCTAATAAATCTCCATTGCACCCTTTCCAAGAAAATTAAAATCCAACATTTGTTATATATTTAGTCATATTAGCCTCTGGGGGTGAAATGCAGAGAGCAGGTGTTGTAAAACATTCTGGGTAGGTCAGTAAGTCTTAAGAGATTGAGCCTTGTATAATTTAACAGTAAGTACTATTAATTTCTTACAACTATATACATATAAAATCTAAGATAGGAGCCTTCTCCATCTTTATCTCTACCTATGTCTTTGTCCAGTATAGCACAAGGAAGTTAAGAATAGTATTAAACTTCAAGAAAAACCATACAGAATGACCGAGTAGCAACATCATTGTCTGGCTCTAATAACATAAAAACATAAATAGAATGTTCATGTTAATATAGAATATGATGAAGTTATATATATATAATATATATATATGTAAGCCTGATTTTGTAAGACAGCTAGCTGTATCGAGTCCCAGTGGAAGTGAACACAGATCAAGATTATTAGACAGCTTTCAGTGTTTTATGTCAAAGAAAATAACTAGTTTTTTAAATTCAGCATTTTTTTTTACTACCTCCTTGTTGATAGTATTGATCATTTGTTGCGATAAGGACGGCCTGCCGACTTACCTTTGGCCGAGTTGCCTTTACTGGACACCTCGGGAACCTGCTGTGCTGCACAGATAATCGCCCGACATGAGTCCAAAGGTCGGGCAAGGTAGCAGCAGCTGGATATTTCAAGGTAAGTAATTATCAAATTCAACTGCCACTCTATTTGGAAGTTTGTAGAACTGCTGGGTTTCAATGACTGGCAAACAAGGACTTAAGATTTGATAACCAGAAGAGATTGTTAGTTAAAATAGTCACAGTTTGCTTCACAAGAGATGGAAGATTATCACAAAGTAAATGGTATTCACCACATAAAATCTGCACCTATCATCTGTCAATCAATGGATTAGCTGAAAGATTTGTACAATCCTTAAAATATTCTTTAAAATTCATCAAAAGAGAAAGGTTTATTATCGCAACATGTGAATAGCTTTATGACATCTTATAGAAACACCATACATGCGACTACCCAAAATTTACCTGTATCACTATTGTTAAAGAGAAAGTTGAGAGCTACATTTGATTTATTACGTTCAGAGACTTCAGAGATACTAGAGTGTCAACAACAATCTCAAGTGCTGCATGAAACATGAAGGAAAACAATGCTTATTTCAACAAGGAATGAGTACTCACACGTAATTATTCAATGAGTGAGAAATGGTTACCAGCCATATTTTCACAGAAACAATTCCAATTTCTACACGGTTCAAACTGAAGATAAATAAATTTGACAACATCATGCTGACCAATTGTTACCATCTCAAAATAATTTCTCAAAGTCATCTCCAGAAATACCAATTTCTTTAATCCCTAGTATTCTTTCAAAAGCCTAACATGAAGTCCATCAGGTAATGGCATCAGACTTTAGCTCTAATTGTTTCTCAATACCCTTTTTTTTGATGATGGTAATTATTCAAAGTTCCCATTTCCCTTTTACTTTGTGATTTAAAAATATTTCTGGAATGTTGTTATTTGTGTCTTCCACAATGGACAGACACAACATATCTTTTCAAAGCTTCCACTATTTCCTTATTTCCCAGGCTCACTTTCTAAAGAATCCACACAGTAGTTATTCTATTCCTTTTTAAATATTTGTAGAAACTCTTACTATTTGTTTTTATTGTTCTAGTCACCTTTCTTTTGTACTTTAATTTCTCCCTCGTTATTACTTTTTTAGTTATTCTTCACTGGTTTTTAAGTTCCATCCAATTGTCTGACCTACCATTAACCTTCGTAGCATCATATGTCTTTTCTTTCAATTCAAAACTATTTTTAACTTCCTTGGATAGGATAGAACATAGAACATAGAACATTACAGCGCAGGACAGGCCCTTCGGCCTTTGATGTTGCGCCGACCAATTAAGAAAAAGCAATGACCCTCTAACCTAAACCATCCCTTTTCATCCATAAACTTATCCACTAACCTCTTAAACGCCACCAAACTTGGCGCATCTACAACTGCAGCAGGCAGGGCATTCCATACCCTTACCACCCTCTGGATAAAGAACCTACCTCTGACATCATCCTATAACTACCACCCCTTAATTTAAAGCTATGTCTCCTCGTGCTAGCTTTCTCCATCCTCGGAAAAAGGCTATCACTGTCCACCCTATCTAAACCTCTAATCGTCTTATATGTTTCAATAAGGTCTCCTCTTAGCAGTCTTCTTTCCGATGAAAACAACTTCAAATCCCTCAGCCTCTCTTCATAAGACCTGCCCTCCATACCAGGCAACATCCTGGTAAACCTCCTCTGTACCCTCTCCAATGCCTCCACATCTTTCTTATAATGTGGGGACCAGAACTGCACACAATACTCCAAGTGCGGCCGCACTAGAGTTTTGTACAGTTGCAACATGACGTTGCGGCTCCGAAATTCAATCCCCTACCAATAAAAGCTAAGACTCCGTATGCCTTCTTAACAACCTTATCGACTTGATTGCCAACTTTCAGGGATCTATGCACATATACACCAAGATCCCTCTGTTCTTCAACACTATTAAGAGACCTACCATTAGCTCTATACTCTACACATTTGTTATTCTTGCCAAAGTGAATTACCTCAACTTCTCCGCATTAAACTCCATTTGCCACCTCTCGGCCCAGCACTACAACTTGTCCAAGTCTTTCTGCATCAGATTATATCTGGATGGTGTATTCTTCTCCTCAAGTCTCTCTCTCATCAGAATGTATCTTTGCAGAATGTTGTAAAATATCTGTCACTGTATCTCTACCAACCTACCCCTTAACTTAATTTCCCAGTTCAGTTTAACCAGCTCTACCTTCATGACATGAAATTGCCTTTAAATATTTAAAACACTGGTCTTAGACCCCACCTTCTTTCCTTCAAACTGAATGCAAAATTCAATCATGTTATGATCACTACTACCTAAATGCTCTGTTATTATGAAGTCATTAATGAATCCTGCCTCATTGCACGTTACCATGTCAATGTGCTACATTTAGAAATTGTACCATAAACACTATGAACACAAACAGAAATTGAATGACTAGGTAATGCTAGATGCGAAAAGAACCAGACAAAATGAAATTCTTTAAAACATGTGGGAGTACTTTTATTGCAATATGTTCTTCTTTCCTCTCCCTCCCTGTCTCTAACTTAACTGCAAAGTTTTAACAATTTGATTGGAGAAGCATATTGGATGCAATCTTATCCCGCCCATCGACCAGTGTGGTGAGTTGAGCAGATAGCATGCAAAGCTGAAGTTCAGATTCCCATCCAGCTCCAAATGGATTGCTATCTTCCCAACCCCCTTTTTCCCTGCCCAAAATTGGTTCCAGGACATTCCATGGGAAAGCGGGATAGTTGGAGTGAGCTACGGAGGCCTTGACATCACTTGACTCTGCCGACCTTGCCAAACTGCAGCTGCCCCATGGTATGCAATGGCCCACTGAGTCTGGACCAAACACTGGATGTCCTCAGTAATAGAACTCTGAGATTGGGTCAAGTTCTGGAACCCCTCTGCAAGTGTCCTCTGAGACTGGGTCCAGCTCTTGAGGCCCATAGCTATGGCCTGCTGTGTTTTCAGAATGAATGAATGAATCTGAGATGCTCAGCCATGATCTTCAATGCCTCAGTCATGCCTTAGACCCTGTCATCCATGGTGACCGTTTCCTGACAGACTTTCCACTGCAGTCGCCACTTTTGCAGTGTTGGCCTGGGTACCATGCAATACCAGCACCATCTCCTGTGACAGAAGGCTGCAGGACTACTTCAAGCAGCCTTGCAATTGCTGCATTGTTGCTGATAATCCCTTCTGCATTTCCTAGCTCTGCTATTGGGAGGCCCAGGGTGTCAAGAAGTGACTTTGACATGGACATTCCAAGTGCAGCAGAATGGACTGATGCCAGGATGGGATGGACACTCATCCTTACTGCCTGAACAAGATCATTCATTTTATCCACCACTGGCCCCTGGTCCTCCACGCTAGTGCACAGGCATTGACAGTTGTTGCCACTACCTCCCAAGCCGCATTACTGGCCTAAGCCCTGGGCTGTCAACCATCTCAGGGGAAAAAGATGACCCTCTTCTCCTCCATGGCATCAAGCACCTGTCCCAGCTCTTCCTCTGTAAAGTGTAGGATTTCTCTGAGCAGTACCATCTTCCTTGCATAATTGACTGTGTGCATTGTTAAATGTTTATATCGAGATCCTCCTACTTAATGGCATAAGCTCTGGCCAGTGTTGGTGAGCCTCGTGCTTGAAGCATCCATGCCAGCAAGAATCATATGGAGATATTTTCATTGCATTTAGTTTGAATGATTTAGTGCGGGGTGGGCTAATAACTCCCATTTTCAGACTTATATGACATTCAGAATTTGTTTGTTAAGATCATGCTTCTGGTATGTTTTCTCTTGCTGTGCCAAGTCACAGGTACAAAGCTCCCTCATGTCCTGACACTAGACAGCCTTTAAATAAGAAGGTTCAGTGGAGATGAAATTGGTCTACATAAGTAATGCAAACCGAACTCCAAGTAAATTGACTGTGAATTTTGCATCATGCCCTATTTTCTTTTAATTAATTTCTGTTGATGAAGACCCCTCGTCACTCTCTTGAGAGATAGCAGCATCTGTTACCAATCTTTACAGTTTCCTTTTACTGGACATAGACAGAGGATGCTAGTGGTTTATGAAAAAATAGGTTTTTAAATTTAAGTGCTAACCCCATTTTTTCTTTTCACATTTTCAAAAATTCAAAAGGATCCCTTTTGCAATGGTTATTTACAAAGACAGGCAATGCATCTAAATGTTCTCTGTTGTTATTTTTTTAATTGACCTTCTGCATTGTAACACACTAGTGCAATTAATTTCATAATATGAATGATTTACTGGATATTAAATTGGATAATCCATGAAAACAGGTAGAGGAATTGAAGTATATGATTAATCCACACCCATTCATTGCATTGCAGGCTGCAAATTAAATTTGTGCTGCCTGCTGCTTTATATGATTGTTACATGCAGTCAGCTCAACCAGTACAGGCATCAACAGTGAGTGGCTGCGCTACTTAAAGGTAGCTTGCATCTCTTAAAGGGGTCCAGCATTATGGCTGAAAAAGGTGGTCGGAGTCAACAGTGTTTTCTGATAATGAACTGGAGGAGTTGGTGCAAGATGTGAAAAGATATTTATATCTTTCATTATACAATGAAAGATATATTGTATATTTTTATACAATATATAAAGAGGCAACTTCCATTGCTCAGGATGCAATGGCAAGAAGTAATGGCTAATATCAATGCCTGGAGTATAGCTCCCAAGAAAGTGGATGCAGTGCTAGAGGAAGTTTCACATATGACACAAATTGCCAAGCTGAGTGAATTAATTTTCAAAATGGGGAATCTCACCAACTGCACCACTGTAGGTATTCAACCATAATGTCTACCCAGAAAGATTGCAGGACAATCACTAATGTTGCATACTCTTCATTGCAGCTGGAGTATTAAAGAAGCAGCACAAGGTTAAGTAAGCTGCATGTTTCGCTCCTAAGGAAGAAACTGTATTAAATGTCACAGGACAGACATCTCTGAGGCCATGGCCACAGGTGACACTGGTGGGATTGATGAAGCTATTCACATGTCAAATCCTCTTCCACTCTTCTTACTTATCTTTCTTCCCACAATCTTTTCTAATTTACAAGCTGCACCTCTTACTTTCTCTTCTCCCATCGCCACAATTCAGTCATTGTTCCTTTTTCAATTTGGATATTGGACGTGGGATTTTCCATAGCTGCTTAACTGAGACAGGAAATTTCCACCCGAAGCCAAACGGTCCATCCGATTTTCCAATTCTGCCTGTGACAATTTCCGCAGAGGGCAGGACCAGAAATTTACTGCCAAAATCTGCAACATATCCAATCAGACGAGGAAGTTGAAGAATTTGTGAAGATAAAGAGACACCATTGCTTGACCTTACACTTACATGTTTGGAGCATGACACTTGGTGGAATTTAACAATCCTCCTGTAAGCAAGCTGGTAGAGTGTTTCATAAAATCAGATTTAATGATGGCTGCACCATACTCATTATCTACTGATTTGAAATTGAATTTACATTTTCTGTTGGTTTATATTGTCAGAAAGAAGACAATATGTTGGTTAGCAATAAAGGAAAGGTAAGAAGTGTGAAACTGTTGGTGAATGGAGAGGTGTAGTTAATGTTATTGATATTGCTCGCAGATAATCTGTCTGACAGTAAGGAGCTTTCTGCACTGTAGCCTCATTTTTTTCCCCCCATTTCCTCTGTCCATTCTTAAAGATCTTTTTCTCCTCCTCATCATGCTTGTGTTTCTCAGACTCTTGCTTGGCAAAGATTATTCATTGGCCAGGTTATGCAGCATTCTGCAACAAATCTTGATATTTGCTCAGCCAGATATTACAGTAGTCCTGCAAACCAGTCCAGGCAGTGGAAGTATTGCTTGAGAACACTAATGAGTAATCTGTAATGTTCCTTGTGACAACATGGCTCTAACTGTAGGACTTGTGCACAAGTGTGTGCGGAATCCAGACTGGAATCATAAGACATAGATAACCTTTGTTACCCAGTAGCTAGCCTTTGAGTAGCCATGATGGGTCTATTGGTAGGATGCTAGAATGAGGAGTGACCTCCTTTTATACAGAAATATACTGTAAACTGGGAGATGTTGGCACAGAACTTCCATTTCCTGAGTCATTGTATTTGGGAGGTATACCAGAAAATGCACTGAGTGACCACTTTGCCCCCACAAACCTGGAGATGCCCAGCCAAGGACTGCATGGAAATTACCTGGAAAGTTCAAACTTCTGAAGGGCAATTACCCTGCACAGGAAACCATCAAAGACTCTGATTTAAATCAAAGACTTGTTGATTCTGACTATCTTTGCAGAATAGTTATGCAGGAAAAGTTAGAATAATTCAACCATTTCAAACTGCTGGATAACCACATTACTGAAGATCTCCTGTGCCTCCGCTAGAAGCCCAATTCCCTGACTACTGCTCCCACATCACCAATTACTTCCCCGATACCATACTTCACAACTACCCTATCCCCACCAAAACCACCCACGTCCCCAAGCTACAATTTAAACCAGGAAGGACAGTGGTCCCTGCCCCAAGTTCCCCATCATTCCTGAACATAATCTTTGCCTGATATTTCCTCCTCATGATTTACTCGAGTGCCAGCAACCATTGCTTCAGTTCTGCCTATCAAAAAGTTCCAACTTCCTGCCTTTTTAAAGGGAAAACTGCATGTGCTTTCCTGTTCCCTTCTGCTGGAGAGTATTTCATCCAATAATGTTTGCTCAATGGGTTTCCATCCATAGACTGAGGGGATCCCTGGGAATGTAGTACATTTTACAATAAAAGACATGTTTGTATGCATATGGTTAAAAACATTAGTAGATGGGTAGGCAAGCAAAAAGACATTGAATAACTACAATCAAGCAATTCCAATGAGCAGCTGACAATAACACCTACAGTTTTGCTCAGAACATTTCTGATGCAATTTGAATAATTGAATAGTGTTACTTCTGTGTACAGTTCCCCTACTTCTATTGTGCATATATATTTTGTACTTTGCTTCAAATAGTTGTAATTTTGTATAATTATGCGTATTCCCAAGAGATTAAAGAAGTACAATTTGAATAATAAATTGATGCTTAGCTCAAGGTTTTAGCTTTTGCCATGACATTTAAATGCAACAGTTTATAATACTTTCAGATATGTCTGAATCATTTTGAAATCCTTTGGCATTCACTGCAGTTAGAACAAAAGACAGGAAAATGAAGTCACTGTGACACTATCATAAAACATATCGTACTGTATGGTTATTGAAGAGCTGGAATAGATGAGACTTGTCCTTGGTCACACCTCACCATTGCACTTTTGTCTGTAATAACATCATAGGATCTCAGTTCTGAACAAATGCTTGTCACCTTGGCTGATGATCATGTACCTTCTGTGCAAAATTGTTGCACAGAACTGTAAACATGGCAGTTCTGTACTTGCATATTTACTGCACACAAGTTGCTCTCAAGTTTAAGTGTAAGAGTAGGTAAATTGGTACACGCTAGCCTGCCAACATATTTCCTTATCATTATTCAATCTTCATAATTTTAAAAATCTGCAGTAACTGTCCTTTCAGTTCACAATAATCTATGTGAAAATAGTTCCAGTACTTCAAGTCTCTCCACTTACCTATGGTTTCCTATTCCAGTCGCCATAGTCCCAGGTGATTATAGGCTGTTCTCCCTTCAAAGGGGATTGAGGATTACCAAACATCTGGTGAGATCAAGGTTGAGAAAGCGGTCCTTTAGGAATAACCTTACTTGGTACAGGAATTGAACTTGCACAATCGACATCACTGAGCCAGTCATCCAGCCAACTGAGCTAACTGACTCCCCGTAGAATGGAGATACAATCATATACTAAACAGAATGTGTAACAGAGACTGTCACTGAGATGTAATTCCTGCAAAAAAAAACTCTCCTCTTGTCAGATTGCAGCTGGTTATTTTCAAAACGCTTAGTCTATGGCTTGGTGCCACAAATATCATACTGTCAATTGTTTTATAATACATTTCCTCTATGATTTAGCTGATAATGCAGCTTCATCTGATGAGAAAGCCACAGTGGCATCTTTTCTCAGGTCATTAGTTAAAACAACATTTGAGACTCAACAACTTAACTGATCACACCCTGCATACTTAAAGAAAGATCCTGTTGGTTCCACATGGGTATCCTTGTTGCCTGCCCAAATGAGCAAATTAAAACAGAAGATCGTGGGACATTGGTGGATATGACTGCAGTCCAACTTGTAAATTAATAGTCAAGGAAAGGTTCAAAAGTTAGAAAGCATTATTCAAAATTAGACAGAGAAACATTACAAATATTCCATTCCTCCATGAGGAAGCCCAGCATGTCAGTGCAAAAAAGTGTGAAGCATTTGCAACAATCTTCAATTAGAAGTGCTAAGTGGATGATCCACTTCAGCCTCCTGCTGAGGACCCCAGCATCATTGATGCAAGTATTCAGCCAATTGTGGGAAGTCAATCATTTCACTTCTAAAAAGTTTCTCAGGGTAGTGTCCTAGGCCCAACCATCTTCAGCCACTTTATAAATGGCTTTCCCTTCATCATAAAGTCAGAAGTAGGAATGTTTATCAATTGCAAAACATTCAATACCATTTGCATTCCGAATACGACGGAAGACCTCATACATTGAGGCTTGGGCTGATATGTGGCAAGTAACAATCATTCCACACATTTGTCAGACAATAACCATCTCCAGCAAGAGAGAATTCAACAATCTCCCCTTGACAGTTAATGGCATTACCATCACTGAATCTCCCATTATCAACATCCTAGGAATTATCATTGACCAAAAACAGATTTGACTAGACATATAAATACTGTGGCTATAAGAGCAGGTCAGAGGCTGGAATTCTATCAAAAGTAATTCATCTCCTGACTTTCCAAAGCCAATCATCTACAAGACACAAATCAGGAGTGTAATGGAATACTCTCCACTTGCTTAGATGAGTGTAGCTCCAACAATAGTCAAGAAGCTCGACACTGTCCATGAACACAGCCCATGTGGGCATGCAGCAAGGATACCTACCCCATTCACCACCTTTTAACATTAATTCCCTTCACCATGATGCACAATGAAAGCAATATGTAGCAGCTACAAGTTGCAATGCAGCAACTCACTAAGCCTTCTTTGACCGCACCTTCAAAACCTATGACTTACACACCTAGAGTGACTAGAGCAGCAGATAGATAGGAATATCAGCTCTAAGTTTCCCTCCAAGCCACAATCATCCTGACTTGGAACTATAACACCATTCCTTCATTATCTATCAAAATTTAGAAACTCCCTCCGTAATAGCATAGTGGGTGAACCTACATTATATGGTTGTATCAGTTCAAGAAGGCAGCTCGCCACTATCCTCTCAAGAGCAATTAGATTACAAATGCTAGCCTAAGCAGTGATGCCCATATCCCGTGAATGCATTTTTGAATATTATAAACCTGTCATATAACTCAAGTTTTTTGCAATTTCCTCAAATTAAATAGATATCACTGGCATCGCTCTTTATATACTGTCAAATTACAACTATATTCACATGCAATTCCTGCACAAAAATCCCCAATGTCTCATGGAAATGGCATTTAATGAAAAGAGTAATTATGTCATCTGCTATCAAAAATTGTAAATAATTTAAATAGTTGAGGTAAATAGCAAGATAGTCCCTCAAATATGTGTACTTGTGGATAAACAAAATGACTGCAACTTTAGTATGTTGGGCATATGCAAATTAACAAAAATCCTGAAGTAGCATCCTGTTACTCAGATCTCTGTCACAGGTTGCTGACTAATCACAGGGATGGTTACACCACACCATTTTAGAAATCTGCACTTATTTTGATTGTGTGCAACTTGCACACAATGTAGTCAAATTGTACCTCACTTTTGTACATTTTCTTAGCAAAAAAACTGCCACTATTCAGTGCAAAATCATGCACTTCTCTTTTACCAACATTTGCAATTCTAAATTTCTGTTGTAGATGCGCCAAGTTTGGTGGCGTTTAAGAGGTTAGTTGATAAGTATATGGATGAGAAGGGAATGGTTTAGTTAGGAGGGGCATTGCTTTTTATTTTGGTCGGCACAACATCGAAGGCCGAAGGGCCTGTTCTGTGCTGTATTGTTCTATGTTCTATGTTCTATGTTCTAAACAAATTTTTCAGAATCAACATATCTTATTACAACTTTTAGGTTTTCACTGACTTCATCAGAGTGATCATCGAAAATATCAACATGCAGAGCCCACTGAATACTTTTTTCCACTAACACATTGTTCATCATCCAGAACTCAACTGGATCCTCTTTTCCCTTCTTTGCTGTGACATGTTCCATTGGAGCTGCTTGCTATTGGTTGTATATAGTTTCTTCTGATGGCATGGTGCAGTTATTCCAATTGATTGAGTTAGCCAATAGATAGTATTGGATAGTATTGCTGTGGTTTCCATCATGTTGGATGAAGATGTTTTGCTTTTATACATCATTTTAGCATATCATCAATAGGCAGTAATCACCCAGCTCTTCATCTTGACATTTTACAAACTAACACATAAGAAGATTACAATGTGCAAGTTTGGGTAAAGAGGTCACATGGCTGACAACGGGATCTATTTGTATTATTAAGGTGAGACTAGAGATGCTATATGTGATTTGCATTCAGAAATTTCCCGAGCCAAAACTCCTTTATTGCTCTCAATCTCATCAAAACAGCAAAAGAAGTCAAGGAGCATATCAAGTTGGAGAACCTCAAATCATTCAAAAGCACTGACGATCTTGATGGGCACTTCAGTGCAGTATTTTCAACATTCTTTGCTGAGACAGATAATCCGGCTCCTTCCCAAATACATGAAGGTAACCTTTTTCAGCCTGAAGAAGAAATGGACCAGCTGGATCAACAATTACCTGCATGTAGCCATGACTCTTCATCATTTGGTGACTCAGAGAGGATCAAAGTTGAAACTCAGGTGATAGGAGTAACCAAATCAATCCCATTTTCATCTGTCAGTGTTAGCAAGTGCATCCACAGCAATTCATCCACCAAAAGGCTTAGAATGCAAGTGAACAAGTAGTTTCAGAACGAGAAACAAAACCAAATCACATGAGGTTCCCTCCTTCTATGTTAGAGGATACTGACTTTCTTACCACATCAAGGTTGCTGCAATTGGAGACACAGCAAGACTTTAATGCCTTCCTCGCCCCATGAGTCCACAATCCATGATTTTCCAAATTTTTAGGAACCACAGACTACACAGAGTCATCGTTCTAAAAGCGAAGCATGGCAGATAAAATCATTAGAAACAACTACTGTCAATTCGATATAAAAGGATAGGGAACATAATCAAGGTAAAGAAAGGGATAAACCCATGACTGTGAATGAGAAACTAGTGATAGGGAAAAGTACACTAGCAAGGAGAGACAAAGGATTAGGTATTGAACCTCAAGCAAACAAAATGCCAAATACTGCAATTCTACTGAAGAACAGCCAAGTGAGAATAAAAAGATCCAAGTTGAGATTACCAGCCATCCAAACTTCAAAACAACATGATCAAGAAAATTTGTGAAACCTCCAGATCTTTTAAACTTGTCAAGTCTGTAACTTGAGAGAAGATGGGATAAAGTAAGTGTATGAAGTGTAAAGACAGCTGTGTTGGGAGGGCAGGTGTGTAGTATTCAGGTGTTTAGGACTGAAAGTGTCAATACTGAAAACAGTATTGCCCACATGTTAAAGTAAAGGAGTCTAATGACTCATAGTTATCTGTTAGTGGTCTGAATGGAGAAAGCTCATGTTTAAACTACAGAAGCCTATTGTTTGTATATCCGTATATAGTTATGCTCTGCAATAAATAGTTACTATTTAGATTCAATGGGCGGAATTTACCGCACAACCAGCTACATGTTTCATGGCAGTGGGAGATAGCCCTTCATTGACAATGATGGGACCACCATTGTCAACAAGGTTTCCCTTTGAAAGCATCCCTCGACACCAGGAAATCCATAGCAGGGGTCTGCCGTTGGCAAAACTGGAAGGTCCTATTGCCACAAATAGCTGAAAAGTTCCAGCCTCTGCCTCTGAACTTCTTCCTCAGAGGACCAGAGCAACATACGACACTCTTTGTCCTGCTTTGTTTACTAAACAGTTATAACAAATTATCTCCAATCAGCTAAACGTGACTAATGGTTAACATGCCTGTTACAACAAATTATATTACAACTGGAATCACAATTAGCAAAATGTGGCTAATGATTAAAATGTCAAATTTGGATCTTAATTAGCTAAATGTGGATAGTCATTAGCATGTTAGTCAATGTAGCATTGTGACTCCAAATCCTAGTTCTGTTTTTAGTGCCAATGGATTTGTTATGCTGTACAGAAGTTCTGCTTCTTGGGTTTATCAGGAAATCCTACAACTGGCAACAAAAAGACAAAATTTTCCAGGAATCAAGATGTATGGGGAGCAGTGAGAAAGTAGAGATTTTATTTTTTTATATATACATATAGGCTTACAAACTGTCATGATCAGATTGAATGGTTGAGCAGATTTAATGGGCTGTATAGTCTACTCCTGCTCTTATTTCTTATGTTCTTACATTCCTACAATTAGATCCTCACTTTATCCTGGAAATTCTGGGTTCAATCAAGCTTTTGTGAAGCTAATTCAGTGTCATAGATGAGCTGCTAAGGAAAACCATTGGAATAGACATTATGAAGTGGCTCAGGACACATATAGTTTTGTTTTTGAGTGAATTTTGCTGGGACAGTGGGAGGCGATTGAGAGAGGAGATGCAAATTGAGAAGGTGGTGAACCAAAATGGGGCAAGTTTGTTAAACATCATGCCAAAATTTTCCAGAGTTCATGCTAATTTCAAATAAACGCATGCAAGGCATGAGACTTTTTCCATCAATCCCTTCAAAAAAAAAGATGTTGTTTAACAAATAATTGGCAATACTTCAATCCCATATTCCTTAACTTTGTTACACTGTGACCTGAACATGGCTGACCTCAGTCATTCAGCTACAAATGACGTTTCATTTGAGTGTGTTCACGTCAATGATTGATAAGATGTTGCCAAGCACTAGAAATTATTTTCAAAGTTTTGGGTGAGCCTTAACTTGGAAGTCACCCAACACCCTGCTGCCTGTGTCTTGACTCACACCAATGGCTGGATTTTTTAGTCCAAAGCTGGAGCTAAGGTCAAGAGACAAAGCTAAACATTAGTCTCACCATTCAGCATGCCAATTCAACAGCTCCATTCCACCTCTGAGCAGGGCCAGTCAGGACTACCTAGTCTCATGCAGCAAGTGGCTGATCTGTCTCACTAAGAACCTTAAAGAATTTAATTCAAGGATGTTTTCATTTAGCCTCCAGTTTTCTGCACCAGCAAGGCCAGTTTAACGTGCCTGGAGAAGAGCATTTGGCAGAAGACTTCCCTGCCTTCTTGGGTGCAGTAGCAGCCAAAGGCCATCCTGCAGAAGGATTTCACCCCTGCCACTACCCCTCCCATCTCCCATTAACAGTGAGATAATTGGATACTGAAATTAACAAAAATTTTGCAGAAAGATAACTCTGGAATACAAACAGTAGGAGGGAGCTAAAGTGAGGAGATAGAAGGGCAAAAAGGGGGTTTGAAATGATTTTTGTGAACAGGATTAAGGAAAATCCAAAGGCTTTTTACTCCTTTGTTAGGAGTAAAAAGATGGTTCAAGTAAAAAAAAAATCGGTCCTCTTAGGGACAGAGAAGGGGAACTGTGCTTAGAGTCCGAGAGAATGGGAGAGATCCTGAATGAATACTTTGTGTCAATATTCACAAAGGAGAGGGGCTTGTTGACTGGTCCTGTCTTGGAGGGAGCTGTAGACCAGTTGAGGGAAATATCCATTATGAGGGAGGAAGTATTAGAGTTTCTAGGTAGCATTAAAACTGATAAATCTCCGGGGCCTAATGGCATTTATCCCAGGCTGCTTAGGGAGGCAAGAGATGAAATTGCTGGGTATCTGATGCAAATTTTTGACTCTTCTTTGGATACAGGTGAGATCCCAGAGGACTGGAGGATAGCAAACGAGGTACCGTTGTTTTAAAAAGGATAGTAGCGATAATCCTGGAAATTATAGGCCAGTGAGTTTGACGTCAGTGGTAGGGAAGCTGTTGGAGAGGATTCTTAGAGATAGTGTGTATACACACTTAGTGCGCTGTGATCTGATTAGCGATACACAGCATGGCTTTGTTAATGCGGTGGTCGTGATAGAATTTTTTGAGGAGGTGACAAAGACGCTCAACGAAGAGCGAGCCGTTGATGTCATCTACGTGGATTTCAGTAAGGTGTTTGACAAAGTCCTTCATGGGAGGTTGGTTGAAAACATCAAGGCTAACGGGATACAAGGACAGGTATCTAGATGGATAAATAATTGGCTTGGTCATAGGAAACAGACAGTGGTAGTGGAAGGGTCTTTTTCTAGCTGGAGTTCGGTCACTAGTGGTGTGCTCAGAACTGGAACCTCTTCTATTTGTAATATACATAAATGACTTGGAAGAGGGAGTAAGTGGTGTGATCAACAAGTTTGCAGATGACACAAAGATGGCTGGACTTGCGGACAGTGAGGAGCATTATCAAGGGATACAACAGGACATAGGCTGGTAGATTGGGCAGATAGATGGCAGATGGAATTCAATCCTGATAAATGCAAGGTGATGCATTTCAGGAGAAAGAATGTAGGGGGGAGTTACATGATAAAGGGTAAACCTATTAAGAATATAGAAATGCAGAGGGACCTGGGGGTGCAAGTGCACAAGTTTTTGAAGGTGGCAGTACAGGTGGAGAAGGTTGTGAAGAAAGCTTATGGTATGCTAGCCTTTATAGGAAGGGGTATAGAGTAAAAGAGCTGGCGTTTAATATTGCAGTTGTATAAAACGTTGGTTAAACCTCATTTGGAGTACTGCGCCCAGTTCTGGTCGCCTTACTACTGGAGGGAAGTGGAGACCCTGGAGAGAGTACAGAATACATGTTGCTGACTGGTATGGAAGGTCTGAGTTACGAGGAGAGATTAGATGAATTAGGGCTGTTTTCTTTAGAAAGATGGAGCTGAGAGGAGATCTAAAAGAGGTGTATAAGATTATGAAGGCTATAGATAGAGTAAACAGTGGTAAGCTTTTTCCTAGGTTGGAATCAAATATTACGAGGGGCCCACAGGTTTAGGGTGGGTGGCAAGGTATAATTTGAATGTTACAGGGAGGTTTTCACACAGAGGGTTGTGGGGGTATGGATTGCACTGCCAAGTAGGGTGGTGGAGGCAGGCACTCTGGAGTTATTCAAGGGATACTTAGATAGGCACATGAGTGGAATAGAGGTGGAGGGATATAGAAGACTGTTTTAAATAGGGATCAAGAGTCTTGGGATGTTCCTGGGAATTGCATAAGATGTGCATGTTATGACGTTTTTCTTTTATTCCACAGGTACTTCAGTCTATCTTGTTGTCCAACAAGGGGCATACACATGATGGGTCGTGTGAGGGCTGCTCTTGGATTTTGAGAGTAACCTAGTGCTTCATGTCATTAGTGTATGCTTAAAGTGGATCAGTTGATGAGCAACACAACAGCTCAGTGACTATCACTGTTTGTTGTGCAGATACATGGATTTGGACCAGTATCTGTAGGAGTTTGCTCATTCTCCCCGTGCTTGCATGGATTTTCTCCAGGTACTCCTGTTTCCTCCCGTACCCCAAAGCTGTGCTATCAAGTTGATTGGTGAAACAAATTGTCCATAAATTGTTTCCCCAATCCGGTTTCCAACATGGATTTCTATAAAAACAAGAGTCATAGGTGGAAGTGGGAACTCATGCTGTTAAAATGTCTGCGCAGGCTCGTCGGGCTGAAGGGCCTGTTTCTTGTGCTGTTGTTCTTTGCAACCCCTATCTTGAAGCACACATTCTCTTAATTATATGCAGTTGATCACAACTTCCTGCTGTACATACTGATCATCCTTTTCTGATTAGCCTTCTAACCTGCCACCTTAGTTGGATAGAAAATCTGTCTGCCAATTAAGGGGAGGTTATCCTGTGAAAATCCCAATCATGTCCCAGATGAAAAATCCAGCTTCAGATTCCAACGGACTGTTACCATTGACCAGGAACTGAGCTGGATTAGCTATACAAAGATGAAATCAGGTCTAATGCCAAGAGCTCTATGGTGAGTAACACCTCTCAAACCCCCAAAGTCCTGTGTGGAGTTTGCACATTCTCCCTGTGTCTGTGTGGGTTTCCTAAGGGTGCTCTGGTTTCTTCTCACAATCCAGAGATGTGTTGATTAGGTGGAATGGCCTTGCTAAATTGTCCTTTACTGTCAGAAGGACCAGCTAGGGTATGCATGTGGTTATGGAGATAGGGTCTAGGTTGGATTGTGGTTGGTGCAGACTTGATGGGCCGAATGGTCTGCTTTTGCACTGTAGAATTCTATAATTCCATCTACAAGGCACAAATCAGGAGTTTGAAATATTCTCCACTTGCCTGGATGAGTCCAGCTCCAACAACATCCAAGAGGCCTGCCACCATCAGACAAAATGATCTAACTAATCAATACCCCATGCACCAACTTCAACATTCACCTCTCCCATCACCAATGCACAATGACAGCTGTGTGCAATATCTACAAGATGCTCTTTCGATAGAACCTTCCAAACCCACAATCTCTACCATGTAGAAAGACAAATATGACAGATGAGGGGTAACACCACCACCTGTAAATTCCTCTCTAAGTCATATACAATCCTGACTTGGAAAAATATGGCCTTCATCTGTTGCTGAGTCCAATTCCTAGAATTCCCACCCTAACAGCACCGTGGCTGTATCTGCAACTCATGGACTGCAGCAATTCAAAAATGTGGCTCACCACCACCTGCTGAAGGACAAATAGGGAGGGCTAACAAATACTGGCCTTGCTAATGCTTCCCATATCTCATGGAAGAATAAGACAAAGACAAAATCTAACTCAAGTCTCCACTGTCCTTGTTGACCTAAGTGGGCTCTCAGTTTAGCAACACCTTAATTTAAAAATTCTCATCCTTGTTTTAAAATATTTCCATGGCCTCACCCCTCCCTAGTCGGGTAGTCACTTCATGATATCATAAGTTGAGTGTTTACATATTTTATTGGAGGCATTTTTTGACAACAGAATTGTTAAATTAAAATATGGACATGGGAAATGCAAAGACCTTAGTTTTCAAATGTATTAATTTGAACAGACAATGAAAAGAAATGGAAAGAAAAGGTCTCTTGACTCAACAAGTTTATCACATATTGCAGATGGTTAATATCACAACACGCTCCATCCATGGTCGAGACAAAAAAAAAATGTTCAGCATATTCAAGAAAAAATCTTTGCAATTCCTTCCCAACTCTCTTGGGGAATTGACTTATCTCCAGGAGATTATCATTTATTACATAGAACATAGAACATAGAACATTACAGCACAGAACAGGCCCTTCGGCCTTCGATGTTGTGCCGACCAAAATAAAAAGCAATGCCCCTCCGAACTAAACCATTCCCTTCTCTTCCATATACTTATCAACTAACCTCTTAAACGCCACCAACTTGGCGCATCTACAACTGCTGCAGGCAGGGCATTCCACTCCCGAACCACCCTTTGGGTAAAGAACCTACCTCTGATATCCGTCCTATAACTATCACCCCTTAATTTAAGCTGTGTCCCCTCGTACTAGCTTTCTCCATCCTAGGAAAAAGGCTATCACTGTCCACCCTATCTAAACCTCTAATCATCTTATATGCTTCAATAAGATCCCCTCTTATCCGCCTCCTTTCTAACGAAAACAACCTCAAATCCTTCAACCTCTCTTCATAGGACCTGCCCTCCATACCAGGCAACATCCTGGTAAACCTCCTCTGTACCCTCTCCAATCCCTCCACATCTTTCTTATAATGTGGGGACCAGAACTGCACACAATACTCCAAGTGCGGCCGCACTAGAGTTTTGTACAGTTGCAACATGATGCTGCGGCTCCTAAATTCAATCCCCCTACCAATAAAAGCTAAGACTCCATATGCCTTCTTAACAACTTCATCCACTTGACTGCCTACTTTCAGGGATCTATTGACACATACACCAAGATCCTTCTGTTCCTCAACACTATTAAGAGCCCTACCATTAGCCCTATACTCTACACATTTATTGTGCCTGCCAAAGTGCATTACCTCACACTTTTCCACCTTAAACTCCATTTGCCACCTCTCGGCCCAGCTCTGCAACTTGTCCAAGTCACTCTGTAAACTATAACACCCCTCTTCACTATTTACCACTCCACCGACTTTAGTGTCATCTGCAAATTTACTGATCCATCCCTCAATACCCTCATCCAGATCATTTATAAAAATTACAAACAGCAGGGGCCCCAAAACAGACACCTGAGGCACACCACTCGTCACCGAACTCCACGATGAATATCTCCCCTCAACCACCACCCTCTGTCTTCTATCTGCCAGCCAATTCCTAATCCAATTAGCTAAATCACCCTCTATTCCACACATCTGCATTTCTGTAGAAGTCTTCCATGGGCCACCTTATCAAACGCCTTACTAAAGTCCATATATACTACATCAACCGCCTTACCCCCATCCCCCTCTTTGTTCACTTTCTCAAAAAACTCAATGAGGTTAGTAAGGCATGACCTACCCTTCACGAAACCATGCTGACTATCCCCAATCAATTCATTTCTCTCTAAATAACTATAAATCCTATCCCTAATAATTCTCTCCAATACTTTGCCCACGACAGAAGTAAGACTCACTGGCCTATAATTCCCTGGAAGGTCTCTCTTCCCCTTCTTAAGCAATGGGACCACATTCGCTATCCTCCAGTCCTCCGGAACCACACCCGTAACCAACGAGGACCTGAAGATCAGAGCCAGAGGCTCTGCAATCTCCTCTCTTGCCTCCCAGAGAAGCCTAGGGTAAATCCCGTCCGGCCCAGGGGACTTATCCAACTTCAAACCCTCGAGAATTTCTAGCACATCCTCCTATCTACTACAATACTTCCCAATTTGCAACCCTGTACCTCAGTGTTCTCCATAGCTACATTTCCAGCACTCTGCGTGAATACCGAAGAGAAATATTTATTCAGTGCCTCACCAATCTCTTCAGGCTCCACGCACAACTTCCCACTGCTGTCTATGCTGGCCCTAATCTTGCCCTAACCAATCTTCTATTCTTAACATATCGAAAGAAAGCTTTAGGATTCTCCTTAATCCTATCAGCCAACATCTTCTCGTGTCCCCTCTTAGCTCTCCTCAATTCACTTTTTAGCTCCTTCCTTGCTAATCTATAGCTATCCATTGCACTAACTGAGCCTTCAAGCCTCATCCTGACATAAGCCTCCTTTTTCTTCTTAACCAGCAAATCAACTTTTTTCGTACACCAAGGCTCTCTTACTCGACCATTTCCTCCCTGCCTGACAGGGACATACTTATCAAGGACTCGCAGCAGCTGCTCCTTGAATAAGCGCCACATTCCAGATGTTCCCAGTCCCTGTAGTTTCCTAGTCCAATCTATGCACCCTAATTCTCTCCTGATGGACTCATAATTACCCTTCCCCCAGCTATAACTACTGCCCCCAGCTTCATGCCTATCCCTATCCATCACTAAGGTGAACGTAACCGAATTGTGGTCACTATCACCACAATGTTCACTAACTTCCAAGCCTAACACCTGGTGTGGCTCATTGCCCAGCACCAAATCCAATGTAGCCTCACCTCTAGTTGGCCTATCCACATACTGAGTCAAAAAACCTTCCTGCACACTTTGTACGAAAACTGACCCCTCTAACGAGCTAGAGCTGTAGCTATTCCAATCAATATTAGTAAAGTTAAAGTCCCCCATAACAATTACCCTATTACTTTCACTCCTGATCAGAATTGATTTTGCAATCCTTTCCTCAACCTCTCTAGAACTTTTAGGAGGTCTGTAAAAGACTCCCAACAGGGTGACCTCTCCTCTCCTGTTTCTAATCTCAGCCCATACTACCTCAACAGACAAGTCCTCATCAAACTTCTTTTCTATCACCGTGATACAGTCTTTGACCAATAATGCCACTCCTCCCCCCCTTCTACCTCCTTCTGTACTCCGACTAAAGCATTTGTACCCGGAACCTGCAACATCCATTCCTGTCCCTTATTCCATGTATCCACAGTAGATCTAGGAGAGTGCGGTTAATCCCAAGAGACTGAAATTGGAAATTGTTTTTCCTTCCAGATTTGGTTACTTCTAGTAAATGTAGACTCAGAAAACTGAGGGTTGTTCCAGGAAATGGCAGTTGCTCTCACCACACCGTGGTTCCTTCCAGAAATTGAACTATGTTCTAGAAGATTGTGATTATGTCTGAAATACTGCACTTAGCTCAAAGATACTGTGATTAGCTCCATGAGACTGTTGTTCTTAACAAGACTACAATTAGGTACATAAGGACATGGAGAAGATGTTTCCGTTAGTAGGCAAGACTAGGATCTGAGGCCACAACCTCAGAATAAAGGGAAGATACTTTAGAAACAAAATGGAGGAGGAATTTTTTCAGCCAAAGGTTGTTGGATGTATCGAATGTCACAGAAGACTGTGGAAGCCAAGTCATTGAGTGTATTTAAGACAGAGATAAATAGATTAAGGGTAAGGGGTCAATGATTCATGGGAAAAGACAGGAGAATGGGGTTGAGAAACTTATCAGCCAGGATTGAGTCACAGACTCAATGGGCCGAATAACAGTTCTATGCTTATATCTAATGGTCACATAAAAGGCCATGGTAGCCCCAGAAAGCTGAGATTTTTTTCTAGGTGCTTGTGCTTGGCCTAGAAGAATGTGATTAGTTTGGAGACAGCAATAAGTAATGCCAGATTTATAGGCTGGAAGTTTATAGCCCCACCCACCACAGGAATAGGAGTGGGTGAGGGGCAGACAATGAGAAGGTCTGTTGACCTCAGGTGGGATTTTCCTTTTTTGGGACAAGCAAGGCCATAGAATCCCACATATAGATTTTTGTAATATCTTTATCTTTAGTGGAATTGTACATAAGAACTAAGAGTAAAACAGTTTAAATGACGATTAAGCAATATTTCATTGTTATATATTGACTCGTGTACATGTGTCACGTAAACTGCTTCCAGCAAGTAGATCTGAGGCACGATGAATAGAAATGCTGACATGCAAGTCATTTTGAAATAGCTGTGTGAATCACGACAGAATAATTTGAGGACAGTTAACATAATGTTGCATGAGGCCTTGAGCTGAATCATAAAGCAGACAATAGACAATTATATCCTTCACCAAATTTGTCACTTATGTTAACCCACTGATTCACCAGGCACATAACTGGCATGATTAGCAAAATTTACTACAACATCACAGACATTTATCGTTTTCTAACCAACTCTTTTAATTTATAAGACCATTTACTTGTGTAAGAGCCAAACAGTTGTGCTTTCACCTAATAGACAATCATGTTTTCTCAGTTAGTGGAGTAGATTATGTCTTTTCCACCTGATGCGAAGCATTGCTATTCTCAGCTTCACTTCCATTAACTTAATCTTTGTGTTTTTATCCTTCATTCATTATGTTTGTTTATCAACCACAAAAAGCCATTCGACCATCTTGAGAAATAGCTTCTGATATGTGAAGTTAAATGAATGTCTCAAGTTACTAAATTATTTATACAAAGACTTTCATTAACAGAGCTGAACAATGCAAGCAAGAAAAGTAAGGACTTTATTTTGAAAGGATAGTACTAATGTTGTAGCCCTGAATTCCTAACTAAGGAGACTCAATCTTTATTGTTTTTGCCACGTTGGACAGAAAGCAGATCAAATTATCAGGGATTAGATGTTCCTGATTCCAGTTCAACAGGATTGGGAAAGAACTTGAATCTATCATTTTTTCCCCTGGTACTACCTGAGCTGAGCTTCTTATTTAGTTTTAATTAGGCACTTTTGTGGAAATTCCTCCTAGCAAGCAAGAACATACAAATAGGCCCAAGAATAATTTTGATGTAGAGATGCAAATGTTAGACTGGGGTGATTAAAGTAAGAAGTCTCACAACATCAGGTTAAAGTCCGACAGATTATTTTTTGCTTTTGGAGGCCTGCTCCTTCCTCAGGTAAGTAAGAGCCAGTGTGGTCACTCACCTGAGAAAGGAGCAGCACTCCAAAGGCCTGTGATTCCAAATAAACCTGGTACTGAGAGACTTTTTACTGTGCCCACCCTAGTCCAACACTGGCATCTCCACATCATGGCTGCCAACACTCACCCAAGGAAGAAGAAGTGCTCCAAAAGCTGATGGACTTTAACTTGGTGTTAAGTAATTTTAGCAGCTCAAGACATGGAAGGCATCTGAAAAAGGGGTCACTGACTCTCAAACAATTGTTGTGAAAGCCTTGACAGCCATCAAAGGCTTCAGAAGATAAATAATTGGATAGATATGCCTTGTCCATATGTGGAGTCATGGTCCCACTTCTACATACATGATTTACAGTGTGGTTGCAGGAAACATGAGGAATGGGTGGATAATAAGGAAATGGACAGGAATTCTGGACCTACCTTCTCTGTTGCCAGCACATGGCAGAGATGAAATGCCAAGTGAACATCTTACTAGGCATCAAAAAAAGGGAAGTTAAGTTGCTAAGTCCATGGCAGGCCTCATCACTTAATTTTTCCATCACCATTGAGAACTGTAAACCAAACAAATCAAATTTATTGAATTAATTTCTCAGACAAAATTTTACTTTTTATAACCTTTACTTTAACACAAATTAGAATCAACATATATGGTACAAACAATAAATTATGCACAAATAAGCAGATACCACAAACACTCTCAGAATTTCTCAGTTGTAAACATTTTCAGCCACAAAGTTTTGCAAGCTCAGATTTTCCTAACAGAGAATTCCAATATCTTTCCTTCAAGGACTTAGCTGATATTTTGCAGGCAGCTGAAACCATATAAACAGGGTTCTTCCCATGCAATCTTATACACAATAATGCACTTCTTTCTGGAACCTTCTCAGCTCTTATTAGTCATGGTAGCATGGATCCACAAGAATGATTATCACCTTTGCCTGCTTTTGTTAATTCTAAGTATTCAATCACTCAGCAGCGAAAGGAACAGCAGCCACAGTTGTAATCACGTTTTTCCAACTGCTCAGGAATCTAGTTCTCTGACTCAGCTTGCTAAGTACCTCCTCTCTCCAGTTCTTCTCTTTATCTGCTCTTGTGTGCCCCACAAATCCATATTTTAACTGCCTTCCTGTTAGTACTGCTTCCAGGTCAAGAATCATTAGGTCACATGAACCAATATTATTTATTATCCAAACATTATAACTGATCCTCTTACAAGTAATATAAACACTTACTCCATACAAGAATTATAAATTCTTAAAAATCCTTTTCAAACATTTTCAAGAAAACAATTACAGGTCCCCAAATATTTAAAAATAATTGCCAAAGTTCTTTGTCAATATTGCTTCCGGGTCAAAGGCCTTCACACCACCATTAACCTGGTATTCCTGGTTTTTATGGTCGTTGTGCATTCAAAGTCAGTGGGCCCGGAGGCAGATGTAAAACCTGCTCCTGGCCAAGATCATGTAGTTCACACAATATCACACTGAGTGGCCAATTCAGGCTCACCTCACATGAAACATGACCATTGATAGGGTTTCCAGTGTGGGTGAGAGAGAGAGAGAGAGAGAGACAGAGAACACATTGGATCTAATGAAGGGGTTCAAAACTGCAAAGGCAACTCCCTGAAGACTGCCAGAAGTAATGGGATTGATGGTTGGTTGGTGAAGCTATCTGGAAGTAATCTAGTAATTATCTTGGTGTTCTGTCATGGCCTCAGCACCTGATGGCCATGGAAGATGAGAGGGCAAAGAGTGGTGAAAAAGTTTTGAGTTGTTTCAGTATATAATGAATATAAAGGAGATGCTGCCATTGGAGTGAGGAATCATCAGTGCTTTGGATGCCTAGCTGGTGGTTCACAGGATGTAAGCATTCCTTGTGTCCTTGTCTTCTTGAAAGTCCATTTGTCTGCCTCAGTGTCCTCACCCTGTGCCTACTAATCTCTTTCCATTATTCTTCAATGCAGTCATCCTTCCTGGTCTGTGGAGCTGCCTCAGTTTCCACTGGATCTCCCCTTGTCAGATCTAGATCATGTAAGGCACAGCAGACTACGACTATAAGAAAGACCCACTCTGGGGTATATTGTAATGCTCCCTCTAATTTGTCTGGTATTTAAAATACATCTTGAGCAGCCCAAAGGTTCTTGCCACTATTGCCCTTGTGAATGTATTACTCCTGCTCTGTCTCTCCTTATCCACTGTTCTTGGGTGCTGGAGTGGGGTTATGAGCCATCTTTTCAAAGGATAGCCTTTATCACACAAGGGCCATCCATCTTATCATGCAGAAGCCATGAATAATCTTGATATCTGTGAGTGTCACAGTATGTAAACATTGTGTGATCCGCTGGGGCATGAACTTGGAAAGTACAATTTTACCATTTTGATTCTAAGTGCTGAATCTGGGCATAATTCAGGTCTGAATTGGAAACCTGTCCTCAGGCACCCCCGTATGCACTTAGCCTGAAAAAAAAGTCACGAGTCTGAATGGTACTGTGGGCGGGGCTTATTGCACCCAAAATGTTGCTGCTCCGATTGGAGCCTTCAAAAATTGAAAAGCGCTCCCCTGTGACATTGCACCCAAGCTGGATAATGCCTCCTCTGGCCCCCACACACATTGCCCTACCCTCAGAACATTACTGACCCCCTTACCTCCTTCCCCCTCACTTGCCACCCAGACTGATCGCAGCCCCCTCTTCCCTTCCCCTCATTGATCTCAGGCAGAATGGCAGTGGATCTCGCCAACTGCCCTCCCCCTCCATCAAACTTAGGCAGAGTGAACCATCCTCCTCCCTATAAATATCACACAGGGGTGGTTCCCTCACCCACATCTGGACCCTTCCACACAAGGCCCCCATCTCCTCTGGAATCTGATGGCTGTGTGACACCTCGCTGTCTCTCCCTTGCCCCCAATCATTGAAGCACATCCACCACCAACTTTTCAGGGGCATGAGTTTCAGGTGTAAAGGGCAAGATGTAAAGGAGATGTACAAGGTGTGTTTATTTACACAGTGAGGGCAGTGGGTGCCTAGAACTCACTGCTGGGGAAGATCGTTGATGCAGATATGATAGGGACCCTGAAGGGGCATCTCCACAGCTATGTGAATGGGATAGGAATAGATGCATATGACCATCAGAAGGGTAGGGGGCTAACAAATCAGATGGACACCCTAGTTGCTAGGTTTGGAGGGCTGAAAGATCTGTTCCAGTAATGTAATTTTGTTGGTGCTTTGTTCTATGTTCAGTGGAGACATGTGAGTCATGTGTTTGGTATCCCGGATTCCTCTCTCTCCCTTGCACTTAACCTTGCAAACCTGTAATGCAGGGACACATCTGGATATCCCAGCACCTTCTGGACTGCAGGCTCCTGCTCCAGCTCCCGCCCATCCTGATCACGATAGCTCAGATGAATCCTCAGAGAATATGGGTGAAGGGACCTCTGAGGATGGCACCATTTATTCGTCAGCTTTTACTTCACAACTCACCATCCCAGATTCTGACACGTCGGTGGATCCAGTTAGTGTTGAGCTTCTGGGTCACAATCTGATCAGCATGACATTTGCTGATGTACATCGGGTGGAGGAGGGAACATCCAAGACCTCTGGTAAGCAGAACACTGCTGGAGGCGTGGACTTGGATGGCCCCAGGCTATAAGCTGGCCCTCTGAGATCACTTCTCCCGCAGCTGCTGGAGATGCAAAAACAGAGCCAGGAAATGCAAGAGGGGCTGAGCAACACTAGATCAACTGTGAGAAGTTGGGAAGTGTCCCAAAGCTTGTAGGCAGACCTGCTATTGCCTATCTTGCATGCTTCCCAGGCCAACACTGCAAGGTTGGCAAATGCAGTGGAAAGCATGGGGCAGGGGATCCTCATTGTGAGTGGCAGGCTCCAAGCAACTACCGAGTCACAGCAGCCACTATGGTTGAGAGACTCGAGAGCTGGAAGGAGACCCAGCGGGACAACACTGAGACAGAATGGGCTTTGGCAGCAACCCTTGAGAACGTGACCCCATCTCAGAGGGCCATGTCTGAGGGCTTACAGAATGTGAGCCAGTCTTAGGAGGCACTTACTGTGGCCATTGAGAGATGACCCCTGATTCAAGTGGCCATCACAGAATGGTCGAGCACCATGATAGATTATGGGTGATGCTCCAAGACTGCCAGTGCCAGGTGATGCCGGACCTTCTGGAGCTCACTGCAGAAATACCACCGTTCCATGGAGTGACCTATGGGCACACAAGATTCCTAAGGAAGGAGGAAGGGCTCAATCCCATGCCGGTGTCTTCCAACCAGGAGACTCTGGCCATGACAACACCTCCTGTCTCCCTCCTTCTGACTGCAGCATCTCAGAAGCAGCGGGATGAAGAGGGTGTCATGGAAACATCCCAGACACCTGGAAGCCAGCCAGAATCCTCAAGGCCCAGGACCTCCAGAGGATGCCCATCACATGCATCACGAGCCATGGGGTGAGGTAGGCAGCTGGCCCCCTCCAGCTCTGATGTATAATCTGGGGAATCACTGGGATGCAGTGGTGAGCCATGTAAAGTTAAGAAGTTGTAGTTGCACTGAGATGGCACGGTACACTAGTTAGAAAGAAATGTAAGCACCTGAATGTTTTCTGTTCACAAGTTTTTTGTGTTACAACAGCTTATCTAAACATCTTTATTGTCAATAAATATATTTTCAACACCAACTTGTGACTAATTTGTCTCGATTATGATTCCTGTTTCATTGATGATCACCCGACAGATGCCTTATGTTGATGTCAACACAACGCTGTGTCCCTTAGAAAAGGAAGCCATTGGCTTCCCAGACCCCATGACCAATTCTCTCCTATCCTCCACCCCACCCACCCCAGGGCCCTGCATGGAGGTTTCAGATCCCTTACTCACTTCACAGACGTAGGTTCAGATGCTAGATTGCATACAGAGCTCAAGTAGGTGTGAAACTAGTTTGCACCAGGGCATTATCATAATGATACTTAGCGAGTCACTATCAACCCCCTGCCTGCCAAAAAACTCACTAACACAGAGTATCCAGGCCCGCCACTCTGTGCAGGATATGTAGAAGGCATTGTTGGGGTGTTGGAGGGAGGGGGTGGGAGAATGGAACCCACAGACACGAGCTCATAGCGACTGAACCACCTGATGATCAGAACCTCCCTTGCCATCCTTGCATGCCTCATTTGAACTGTCAGCCCTGCAGCACTTGGCTGGTATTCCAAGACTTGTTCTTCCTCTTCCTCCTCCTCCTGCTGGTCATTCTCCCCAGTGATGGCTGGCTGGTCATCCTCCATGTCCTCTTCTTCCTTCAATAGGTCACCTCTCTGTAGAGCCAGATTGTGCAAGGCATAGCACAGAACCACTATGTGTGGGAACAGATCACTGGGCTGTATTGGAAGGTCCCACCAGATTGATCGAAGCACCAAAATCACATCTTGAGGATCCCACGGCATCTGGTCAATCCATATGCCTCTATAATAAAAATTATTACAAAACATTTGCATTTCAGGTTTGCTAACCAGTCTAAGAAAGACAATTAGAGAAAAAGCAGAATAAATTGCAAGGAACCATATCTAGCAAAATAATTTCATAGCGTTAAGCCTTCAGTCATTACACTGTATGAACATAATATAAATAACCTCCTCAATCTAACTCCATGCAGTGCCTTGGGCATACCTCCTCTTCATGTACAAACACTGCAGGGTAACAATGTCACAGCGATGTGCTGAATCTAACTTAATGTTATTGAACCATTAAGCTCAATGAGTATCTGCCTGGTCACTAGGGGTATTATTCTGTAACTCTGACAAGAGTCAGAATCGTACCCTGAAAGCTGAAGGCTCACCGTTGGGCTGACAGTAAAAAGCAACTGTTTCTCCCAGCAGTAGGATCCAGAGATGCTGAAGGCTCACCGTTGGGCTGACAGTAAAAAGCAACTGTTTCTCCCAGCAGTAGGATCCAGAAATGCTTAATCCCAGTTCTGACCAATTATGTGGCCATTGCTAAAGCTGACATCCCAAATAAAGGCAGTGACCTGTTCATAAGCCTTGATGGTCCATTCAGAAAGCTGGCGATTTGTCATCCTTAGCAGCCTCACCACTTGACTTGGCCGTTGCTAAGGCTGCAGCTGCAAGGAGAGGATGACTCAATGGCCAAGGGACCCCCAAAGAGGAGTAAATGGGGATTGAAGGATGCTGGAACCAGGGTGGCAGACCCCAACAATCAGGGTGGGAGCTGTTAAGCAGAGGCGATGTCTTGCCACGTGGGCAGTTATTGCTGTTACATGGCCTCTCCATGATTATGGTGTTCCCAAAAATGAGGGTCCCCATTCTCAAATCCCACTGGACAGCTATCAGGTTTTACTGGACAGTCTCCCCTAGGGACAGAGGCCACCCTGATGCAAAAATAACTTACAAGGTTCAATGTGGCTCCTGGCTGGTGGGTGATCTGGTCCTATCTGCCATAGGCAAAATGGCATGATGGGAACAGTCCCGATGCCTTTCTGCATGATTTTGCCTTCTTGCCTCCCAGCCAGTCTCCAAAGGGTAGGTAAAATTCAATCTAAGGTATCTACGTCTGTTGTATCCTGCACAATATGGCAATGCTAAGGGCAAATCATTTCAGATAAAGGACGAAGAGGGTCAGTCTGCAGTTTAATCAAAGAGAAGAAAAGGAAGAAAGAAGGAAGAGGATGAAATAGGCAAGGATAAGAATAATATACCAACCATTGATTCATTGGATATTCTCTCAAGTTCTGTAAATATGGTCTTGCGTGAGCATTCTTAGATCTGCATGGCAGTTGGGTCCTACATGACACTTTTTGCCATATATCTTGGGCTTTAGGGCCAATATGGCCCTGTGATGATCCCCATGGGGAATCGCTGATTAATCTCCCTGTGGAGTTCATTAAGTATGAGTTCCTCTTGTAACAAGCAGTGGCTTACCCAGTTGGAACATGTTACCTGAGCCTTTTGTAAGGCAGACCCAGGACTGGACCTGGTGAACTTAATCTCAGTTAGTGACGAGTGTTTTACACAATGATGATGGTGTTACTTTGCATTCTGTAAAATATATGTTCCTTTCCAGTACGACCTTTGAGTCATTACAGACCTGTAGGCTGTTTCTTGGCAGTTTTAAATCAGATAGTCTGGCACACCCATTGGCAAGATTCCCAGCAGCAAGCAGGCAAAAGAAAGAAGCAGTTTCATAGAAGAGTTATTGCTCTCTTCACTCCTAGTTTACCTACAGTCAGAGCATGTTGATACAGGCAGAATCCAGAAATCATTTTAAAAAGCTGACTTACTTGAACCAGGTGAATTTTCTCTTTAACTTAGATTCCTATTTACTTGCGTCATAGTATGCAAAGATTCCAGAACCAGCTTGAGCAGAATTGTGAAATCAGATTTACTGAGAATTATTGAACTGGAACTCTTACGCACAATTTGTCTGAATACTATTAACAAAGTTCTTTGATATCCGTAATACTCAAAAGGAAAAAACTATCTGTAACCAGTCTATTTTCTAGACTATTTCTGTTAGATTTCCATAACAAACAGAGCCAAGAAAAGTAGATATCTTCTAATAAAATCAGAATTGAGAAAAGGATTTGAACACAGTCTTAACAGAGTTTCCTTTGTGGTGGAGGTGGAGAAGTTAGGAGGAAATTTCCTCCATGATGTGAATAAAAATCCAGATAAATAGGATGAAGTTAGAGTCGTAAAATCATAGAGTTTTACAACACAAAAGGAGTCCTTTCAGCCTATTGTGTCTGCTCAAGCTATCAAGCATGTATCTATTCTAATTCTGTTTTCCAGCACTTGACTATAGCTTTGTATGCTATGGCATTCCAGATGCTCATCTAAATACTTCTTAAAAATGGTGAGGGTTCCCATCTCTACCACCCTTTCAGGCGGTGAGTTCCAGATTCCAGAAAGATTTTTCCTCAAATCCCCTCAAAATCTTTTGCCTTAAATCTGCCCCCGGTTATAGACCCCACTACTAAGAGGAAAGGTTTCTTCCTATCCATGTCCCACATGATTTTGTACACCTCAATTAGGTCCCCAACAGCCTTCTCTGCTCTAGAGAACAACCCCAGCTTAACCAACCTTCTTTCATAGCTGAAATACTCTAGTCCAGGCAATATCCTGGTGAATCTCCTCTGTACCCTTTCTAGTGCAATCACATCCTTCCTATAGTGTGATGACTAAAATTACACTGACTCTGGCTATGACCTAACGAGTGTTATACACAGTTTCATTATAACTTTCCTGCTCTTATGTCCTATGCTTCAAATAAAATGACAAGTATCCTTTGTGCATCTTATCTATTTGTCCTGCTGCCTTCAGAGACCTATGGGCATGCACTACAAGGTCCTCTGGTCCTGTCTACTTCATTGTGTATTCCTTTGCATTGCTAATCCTTCCAAAATACATAATCTCACACTTTTCAGTGTTAAATTCCATTTACCACTGTTCTGCCCATCTGACTAACCTATCTATAACCCAAGACTTTCCTCCTTGCCATTTACCACACCACCAATTTTGGTGTTACCAGCAAACCTACAAATCATATCCCTATGTTCCCATCTAGATCATTAATATACATTACAGACAGCACCAATCTGTGCAATACATCATTGGACACAGGCTTCCAGTCACAAAAGCAAGATTCGACCCTCGCTCTTTGTCTCCAGCCACAAAGCCAACTTTGGATCGAATTTGCCAAATTACCCTGGATTCCATGGGGTTCTCACCTTTGGACCCTCGCCACGCCAATTCCGTGATGGGTGAGGTGGTAGAGTTCCAGCCACGATCGCCCTTAACAAAGCCATGATGACTATCATTGATTAATCCTTGTCCTCGAAGTAGAGATTAATTCTGTCCCTTTTCCCAATAATTTCCCCATCTCTGTGTGTAATTCCTTGTTTTTTCCCAATTCCCCTCTTGGATAATTGTAACATGGCTGTTGTTGTCCAGTCCTCTGAAATCTGACCTGTGGCCAGAGTGAATTTGAAAATTAACGTCAGGGCCCAGAGCAACCTAGGATGCATTTCACCTGGGCCTGGGGATAAATGCACTTTTAAACCCACTGAAATCACTAACACCTCCTCCCTCTCAGTGCTAATCTGTTCAGTTATATCACAGTCTCCTCCCTGTTTTCTGTACCTACATTATTCTTCTCCAAATGCACAATATTCGTTTAATATTTCATCTGTGTCCTTCAGCTTTACACACAGATTGCCACTTTAGTCCCTAATAGGCCCTACTCTTTCGCTGGTTACCCTCTTGCCTTTAATATACTTATAAAACATTTTGGGATTTTCCTTCCCTTTCCCCCACCAGTGTTTTCTCATGCCCTCTTTGCTCTCCTAATTTCTTTTTTAAGTAAACCATCCCCCCAATACTTTCTACACTTCTCTAGGGCTTGCATGGTTTTGAGCCTTCCCATTTTTCCTTCTCCAATCCTATGTATCTCTTGATCTCCAGGGTTCTCTCACTCTTTAATCCTACCCTTTACCTTTACAGGAATATGTTGTCTTTATAATTTCTCTACTGCCTTTTTGAATGACTCCAACTGTTCTGAAGTAGAATTTCCTACAAGTAACTGTTCCGAGGCCAATTTGGCCAGATTCTGTCTTATCCTATTAAAATCAGCCTTCCCCCAATTCAGAACCTTCATTTCCAGTCCATCTTTGTCCTTTTCCATAATTATCTTAAATCTTACCAAATTATAATCACTATTATCAAACTGTGCCTTCACTGACATGTCTACCACCAGCCCGGCTTCCTTCCCTAAAATTAAGCCTAATACTGCTTCCTCTCTTGAAGGACTTTATGTATCAAATCAAAAAGCTTGGGTGAACATTAAAATTCCACTCCCTCTAAGCCTATCACATTTTGCCTATCCAAATTAATATTTGGGAATGTGATATTGCCTATTATTATTTTATTATTTTAATTACCTATTATTTTATCACTTCTCTGAGATCTGGATCTCTGCAAAGGATGTAAGAGGCCTGTACAAAATAAATAGAAAAGTCTCAACTAACTTCTAGTGATAGCTCCACAGTCAATACTAGAAATAAGATATGCTTAGTTTATACTTGTGACCTTCTGGTACCTTTTTATTGATGTTGCCGGGGCAGAAGATATGGAATGCAGAAGAGGAAAAAGGGAGGTTTTGCAGTTGTAGAAAGTAGTTATTTTTTCTGACAAACGCAGAGAAAGGTGCGCGAAGAACAAAAAATGCAAGGTATCTAAACGGATATTTCGAAGACTTCCTCAACAAAGGCCTATCAGACAGATGCTTGCTAGCTATATAGTGATACCCTCCATGTTCTCTACACAAAGCTGTTTTTTTGGGGGCGCTTATATGGGTGCCTTTCTTAAGAATGAGATTATAGAAAATAGGTGTGTATGGGTGTGAGCCATCTTCTAATATTGTTGCGCTTTCTTAGGCATCTTGGAGTACCTGTCCAATCTTCCCTTTCTCCAAGTAAGGCCTCAATTATAGAGAGTGGAAAAATATCCCCCCCACTGCCCAGGGCATTTCCAATGATTATGTTTTTCAGGACAGCAACTTAACAAACATTAGTTCTCTTCACAAGAGAGGCATTTACTTCCTGGTGCTAACTGATGTAATTAATGGTAGGCACCGCTAAGTGGTTAGTACTGCACTCGATTCCCAGCTTGGTCACTGACTATGTGGAGTTTGCATATTCTCCCTGTGTCTGCATGGGTTTTCTCTGGGTGTTCCAGTTTCCTTCCACAAACTGAACCACGTGCTGATTAGATGCATTGGCCCAAACAGGTGCTGAAATCTGGCGGCTATGGGAATTTCACAGTAATTTGATTGCAATGTTAATATAAGCCCTACTTGTGACTAATAAATAAACTTTAAAACAAGAGATGTTTTTGTGCCGTGCTTTTGTTTCAAGTCATTATCACACTTTTAACTGGTCCCATTAAACTTGGATGCAAAGGTCTTGACCGTACCAGTGACATGCCTAGAATGCTCTGTATCCAGGCACTAATAGAAAGAAAATCAGCACCAAACTCCTACATGCCTTCTTTACTATGTACTATTCCAATCATGAAGTATTATATAACACCAGCTAAGTCAAACCAAGTAGGAAAATGCTTTGGGAATACATTACTTAATTTTACAAACTTAAACAGCATTTAGTTAATATTTTGCGATAGTGAAGACTCATGTGCATATTTTTATTTTATTTAAAATTTGGTGGCTAGGAGTAAAGCAGTGCATATGTAATCTGAGTTCTCTTTAATGTTACAGTCAAATTTGCAGGCAGAAAATAAATCAGTTATTGCTGGCAGCTAATTGATACTGATCTAAGATCAGAAACTCCAGTGTTAGTAAAACCATGGCTGAAAAATACATGCAGGTCACTCCCACGTCAGGATAAGTGTGTTATTTACCATCTCTCCAGTAAAATTCTTTTTATCCACAAATACACATATTATTGGGACTGGCTTACAATTTACCTCCACTACTTAAATGATTTAATCTTTTTGATGGTGGATTAGTTAATTATTCTTCATTACATCAAAATGCCACTTCCATGAGACATTGGAGGGTTGTTTGTGCAGCAATTGAATATAGTTTGAATTTGACAGTATTCAGGGAGCAATATGAGGAAATTTTCAGTTAGGAGCCACGTTTGCAATTTTTAAAAATTTATTCATGGAATATGCTGGCTAATCATGATGTAGAGATGCCGGTGTTGGACTGGAGTAAACACAGTAAGAAGTCTGACAACACCAGGTTTAAGTCCAACCAATTTATTTGACAGTAAACTCACAAGTTTTCAAGGTGTTTTGGCCTCTTCATCAGGTAAATGACCTGATTCACCTGACGAAAAGGTCGAAACATCTCGAAAGCTTGTGAGTTTACTATCAAAAAAGTCGGTTGGACTTAAACCTGGTGTTGTCAGACTTCTTACTGTGTTGCTGGCTAGGTCAGCACTTACTGCTTGTCCCTAATTGCCCTTGAGAAGTGGTGATAAATTGCATTGTTGAATAGTTGCAATCGATGTGGTGTAGGTACACTCACAGTGCTGTAAGGGAGGGAGTTCCAGGGTTTTGACCAAGCAACAATGAAGGAATGGTGATACATGTGAATAATACAAAACTTGCATGCATTGTAAACTGTGAGAAAGATAGTGCAGCACTTCAAAAAGACATAGATATGTGCATGGAATGGGCAGGTAAGCTAGCAGATGAATTTCAATGCAGAGAAGATTCATTTTGGTAGGAAGAACTTGGAGAGACAACAGTATAAAATAAAGGGTACAATTTTAAACGGTGTACAGGAGCATTGTGTATATATAAGTCACTGAACATGGCAGGATAGATGGAGAGAGCAGTTAATGAAGCATGCAGTATCTTAGGCTTTACAAAGTAGATGAACAAATAGATTATGCTAAAATTGTCTAGGACACTAGTTAGATGCCAGCTAGAATATCGTGTGTTCTGGGCACAACACTTTAGGAAGAACTGGGGAGAGTGCAAAAGTGGTTTACAATAATGGTTTCAGAGATGATCTGGAAGGTTGTAGAAGTTGTAACTGTTCTCTTTGAAATGGAGTAGGCTAAGAGGATAATTATTAGAAGGGTTCAAAACTTTGAGGAGGCTGGACAGAATAGATAGCGAGAATCTGTTCCTACTCATACAAGGATTGAGAACGAGGGGTAGAGATTTGAAAGTGATTTGCAAATAAAGCAAATGCAGTGTGATAGAAGTGATTGTGTGTCTGTCTCTTCAAAACAGCATAGCAGATGAGGGTCAACAGGTTTGAAGGACCAATGGGAATGAAGAATGAGTGATTACCCTAAAAAATGGCATCCTCTCTTGTGTAGGATCATTGGGCAGCAATGTAATAAGCATGTAAGAAATGGGGCTCTGTCTCAAAGCCCTTCTACCCAATTTTTCTTTATCAGTAAATACTGTTTGTTTCTAACAAAGCCTTAATTGTCTTGACATCATCTGAGGGATGTTATGCTATTGCAGACTTTTTCATACAGCATGTAGTTCGGTCTGGAATTCACTGGCTAGAAGTGTGGTGGAGACAGGTTCAATAGAAGCATTCCAGAAGACATTAGATGATTACTTGAATAGAAAGAATGTGCAGGGTCATGGGGAAAAGGGCAAGAGAAAGGCACTAAGTCAAAATGTTCATTTGGAGAGTCAGTGAGTACATGATGGGCTAAAGCATAGAGTCATAGATGTTTACAGCATGGAAACAGGTCCTTTGGCCCAACTTGTCCATGCTACCCTTTTTTTAAAAAAGTCCTAAGCTAGTCCCAATTGCTCGCTTTTGGCCCGTATCCTCCATACTCATCTTACTATGTATCTGCTTTTTAAAAGTCAAAATTGTACCTGTCTCTACTACTACCTCTGGCAGCTTGTTCCAGACTCTCATCACTCTCTGTGTAAAAAAATTGCACTTCTGGACCCTTTTGTATATCTCCCCTCTCAGCTTAAACCTTTGCCCTCTAGTTTTAGACTCTCCTATATTTGGGAAAAGATATTGACTGACTAGCAAATCTATGCCCTTCATTATTTTGCAGACCTCTATAAGATCACCCCACTTCCTATGCTCCTAAGGAAAAAAAAACTCCAGTCTATCCAGCCTCTCCTTGTAACTGAAACCATCAAGTCCAGGTGACATTGTAGTAAATCTCTTCTGCACTCTTTCTAATTTAATAATACCCTTTCTATAAGAGGGTAACCAGAACTGTACATAGTATTCCAAGTGTAGTCTTATTAATGTCTTGTATAACTTCAACAAGACACCTGAACTCCTGTATACAGCATTCTGATCAATGAAATCAAGTATGCTGAACGCCTTCTTCACCACTCTGTCCACCTGTAACTCCATGTTCAAGGAGCTATGAGCCTGTACCCCGCGATCTCTTTGCTCTGTAACTTTCCCCAACCCCCTACCAATAACTGAGTATGTCCACTCTGGTTCAATCTACCAAAATGCATCACCTTGCATTATCTAAATTAAATTCCATCTGCCATTTGTTGGCTCACTGGTTCAATTGATCAAGATCCCGTTGCAATCCCAGACAACCTTTTTCACTGTCTATAGTGCCACCAATTTTGGTGTCATCTGCAAACTTATTAACCAAGCCTCCTATATTCTCACCCAAATCATTAATATAAATGACAAATAACAGTGGACCCAGCACAGCTCCCTGAGGCACACCGCTAGTCACAGATCTCCAGTTTGAAGAACAAACCTCTGCAACCACCCTTTGGCTTCTGTCATTCAGCCAATTTTGTATGCATTTAGTTACCTGGATCCTGTAAGATTTAACCATATGCAATAATCTACCATGAGGTACCTTGTCAAAGGCCTTGCTAAAGTCCATGTAGACAACATTAACTACACTGCCCTCATCTACCTTCTTCGTTAACCCTTCAAAAAACTCAATCAAATTTGTGAGACATGATTTTTCACTCACAAAGCCATGCTGACTGTCTCTAATCAGTTCTTGTTTCTCTAAATGTCTGTAGACCCTATCGCTCAAAATACCTTCCAAAACTTACCCACCACAGCTGTGAGCCTCACTGGCCTGTAGTTCCCCAGCTTTTCCCTGCAGTCCTTTTTAAACAAAGGCACAACATTTGCTACCCTCCAATCTGCAGACACCTCACCTGTGAGTATCAATAATTCAAATGTCTCTGCTAGGGGATCTGCAATTTCCTTTGCCTCCCGCAATGTCATGAGATACACTTCATCAGGTCCCGGGGATGCACTTTAAGACTTCCAGCACCTCCTTCTCTGTAATATGTATACTCCTCAAAACTTCACTATTTATTTTCCCAATTTCCCTAATATCCATGCTTTTCTCAACAATAAATATTGATGAGAAATATTCATCTAGTATCTCACCCATCTCAGGTTATGAAATCTGCTGTGTTGTGATGTAAAAAACCCATGCATATAGATGATCCTGTTGATCCTTAAGAGGTCCTACTCTCCTCCTAATTACTCTTTTGGCCTTTATGGATTTGTAGAAGTTCTTCGGATTCTTCTTCGCCTTTTCTGCCAAAACAAAAAGAATCCAAGCCATTGCGGAAGGCTAAAGAGGAAATTGGGGACCCCTAGCAGAGATATTTGAATCATCGATAGCCACTGTAAGGTGCCTGAAGATTGGATAGTAGCAAATGTTGTGCCATTGTTCAGAAAGGGCTGCAGGATAAAGCCAGGGAATAACAGGCCAGCAAGTTTCACATTTGTGGTGGGTAAGTTTTTGAAAGGTATTTTGAGAGACAAGATCTTTAGGATTTAGAGACGTAAGGACTGATTAGGGACAGTCGGCATTGCTTTATGAGTGGAAAATCATGTCTCACAAATTTGACTGAGTTTTTTGAATGGGTATCCAAGAAGGTAGATAAGGGCAATGCAATTGATGCTGTCTACATGGACTTTAGCAAGGCCTTTGACAAGGTACTGCATGATGGTAGGTTATTGAATAAGGCTAAATCTCACAGGATCCAGGATGAAGTAGCTAAATGGATATAAAATTGGCTCAACGACAGAAGCCATGGGGATGGTTCAGAGGGCTGTTATTCAGACTGGAGGCTTGTGACCAACGGTGTGGCCCAGGGATTGGTGTTGAGTCCATTGTTATTAGTCAGTTATGTTAATACTTTGGATGAGAATATAAGAGGCATGGTTAGTAAATTTGCAGATGACACCAAGATTGGTGGCATAGTGGACGGTGAAGAAGGTTATCTTGGATTGCAATGGGATCTTGATCAGTTGGGCCAGTGGGCTAATGAATGGCTGATGGAGTTTAATTTAGATAAATGTGAGGTGATGCATTTTGGTACACTGAACCAGGGCAGGATTTACTCAGTTAATGCTACCAAATAAGCCTGTTTGACTTTAACATGTTATTGTGAGACTTCCCTGCTAGGCTGCCTTTCCAATCAACTTTAGTCAGCTCCTCCCTCGTCGTTATAGTTACCTCTATTTAATTGTAATACCATTATATCTGATTCCAACTTGTCCTTCTCAAACTGCAGGGTGAATTCAATCATATTGTGGTCACTGCCAGCTAAGGGTTCCTTCACCTTAAGTTCACTTATCAAGTTTGTTGAGGAATCAAGAGATGAGATACTTGCCACAGGAATCCCAGCCTCTGACCAGTGGTTGCTTAATATTGTTTGAGGATCTCCATTTATGTTTTTGACATTATTCTATGTGTAAATTTTGCACATAAGTAAATTTGTATCAAGTAACACATTTCACTCTGCACTTCGTTTAACTATTATTGCGATAAACTTAGTCAGGGATTAACTGCAATGTTATCCAAATTATAGTTACAAATACATTTCAATGCTCCATCTAGTGTGCAGTTATATTAATGCAGGAATGATTTGCTCTTTTCATTGAAATGGTGTTTTGGAGTTTATTCAGTTGCTGGACAGCTGGTTCATGATGCAGAGTGATGCCAGCGGTGCAGTTTCAATTCCTGTACTGGCTGAAGTTATTAACGAAGGTCCACCTTCTCAACTTTGCCGTTCGCCTGAGGTGTGGTGATCCTCAGTTAAAAATCACCACTATTCAACTCTCCTTCTCAAATAGGAGAGCAGCCTTTGGTCATTTGGGACTGTGGCGACTTTACTTTGGGGTTTCCATATTGAGAATTCACCTTCATTTGGAGTGGTAGGACAGTGATTACGGTACTAACTGCGAGCCTACAGATCCTGATTTCAAACCTCAACATGCCAAGTTATTTCTGGCTTCATACAAGAAAACTGACCATGAAATCTGCTGTGTTGTGATATAAAAAACCCATTGATTCCCTAGTGTCCTTCAAGAGAGGAAATCTATTAATCCTCATCTTTATTATCTGTGTCTCCAATCCTAAGTGGCCTAGCAAGACACTAAATTTACAAAACAATTGCCACCATAACAAGGCCTCCCACCTTTTTGAGACTACTAGAAATAGGCAGTGTTGCCTCTGTAATAATCACCTATATAAAATTATATGTTATTTTAGAAGTTATATAATGTAGAAAAATGAGTACTGACATTAATTTTAATGCTTCATTATGAAATATTCTTTGGTGAAAATTAGAAGTTACAGCCTGTAGTTTTTTTTATATATTTTTACAACATTCACTGCACATGACAAATATGTATAACGCAGCCCATGACCACATTACTTCCTTCAATCCTCTTCGACTGAGGAGTCCTGTAATGTTGATAAAAAGTGGCAAAGACAAATATTAATTTTACCATTTAGATAAAACCGATCTGTACACAGCTGTTTGAAAGGCTCTTTTCCTCCTTCGTACTATGGACACAATATAATTATTGGCCCCTATGCTCCCCAACTGCCCAACAGGACAGATGGAAGGTGGGTGGGCCATATAATCAGGTGGAAAGGTGCAAGGTAGACAACCCATTGCCTTCCTGATTTCGCCCAGTGATTGGCAAGGAAAGTCAAGGACAGCTTGACAGTCCTGAGGACAATTGTAGCCCTCTGCTACTATTTTAGCTGAGGTGTGGGAGATGCAGATGCCACACAAGTCAGCTGTCAGGTATATTCCGATGGCATCTCTACGAACTCAGGGTTAGCATGTTCACCTGACTAGGCAAACTATTCTCCAGGGAGGATAATCTGGTGGCAAAGCCACTCCCTCTCACAAGAAGGCCTCCTTTATTTTCCATAACAACTACACTCCTCAATTACCACCACATGTCTCTCTGCCTCCAACAAGACAGCCTCACTCCTCTGTCTTTTGGAGATTTATTATTGTTTTTCTGGAGCCTCCTGCAGTTTCGGCAGTGGTGACTGCTCCCAGTAAGGTTGCTGGGGCTGAAGAGGAGCTTACTCTCTGATTGGTTGGCAGTATTTAGAGACTGTCTCTTCACCTTTACACAAACAGGAATTCCAAAGGCAGTAGTTAACTGCCAGATTGACTTTTAATCCCAATGAAACTCCCAGAAATAGATAATAGCTAATGGGGTTATCATTAGCTTTCTGGCTCGTGAATGGGCATGTGGTGCCACTGAATTCCAGTCTACATATTTTCACCTTCCAACATTCTACCACGATGTCTATACATATATTTGGTATTGTTGGTGAGTGGTTCACCTCCTGCCTCCTCAAAGTCTCTCCATCACCTACACTACAAAGTCAGAAGTGTGGAAGGATAGTCTTCTATTGTGTAAATGTGTACAACTGCAACAATACTCAAGAAGCTTAAGAAGTTCTTATTCAGTTGTATGTTGTGGGTGTTGCTGGCAAAGTAATCATTTATTGCCATTGAAAATTTGATGGTGAGTCACCTTCTTGAACAATTACATTCTATATAGTGAAAATGTTTCCATATTGTTGGTTGGGAATTCCAGAATTTTGACTCAAAAAGGCAAAATATTTCCAAGTCAGTATGGTGTATGACCTCGAGGGGAACATTTCTGTGCCTCTTGCTCTTGTTATTCTAGGTGGTAAATGTCAGGGATTTAGCAGATTAAAAAGGTCTTGACAAATTGCTTTTGGCTTTGATTTTATTTATTATTGTCACATGTAATAATACACAGTTAAAAGTATTGTTTCTTGCATGCTGTACAGATATAGGAAAGTAAAGGAGAGGCTGCAGAATGTAGTGTTACAGATATAGCTAAGGTGTTGAGAACTTAATGTGAGGTAGGTCTATTCAAAAGTCTGCTGGCAGCAGGGAGCAAGCTGTTCTTGAGTCATTTGGTACTGATGTTTATATCTTTTTCCTGAAGGATGAAGGTGGAAGAGACATTTTCTGGGGTGCATGGGGTCCTTAATTATGTTGGCTGCTTTCCCAAGGCAGTGAGAAATGTAGACAGTATCATGGGTGAGAGGGTAGTTCGAATGACAGACTGAACTTCATTCACAACACTTTGTAGTTTCTTATGTTCTGGGACAGAGCAAGAGCTCTGTGATACAACCAGAAATAATGTTTTCTATGGTACATCTATAAATGTTATGAGATTTGTAGCAGACATGCCAAATTTCCTTCATCTTCTGAGAAAAGTAGAAGCGTTGGTGGGCTTCCTTGACTTAACATCAGCATGAAGGGACCAGGACAGATTGTTGGTGATCTGGATACCGAAAACTTGATGCTCTTGACCATTTCTATTTCATCCCCATTTGTAACAGGGGCATGTCTTCCACTATACTTCCTGAATTCAATGACTATCTCTCTTGTTTTGGTGACATTGAGGGAGAGATTATTGTCATCGCACCCATTCAACAAATTCTTTATCTGTTTCCTGTACCTCATCTTATCCTTGTTTGAGATCCAACCTACTACAGTGATATCATCAGCAAACTTGAAAATTGGAGTGGAATTTGGCTGAACAGTCAAAGGTGTATTAGTAAGGGCTGAAGACAAAGCCCTTCTTTGTCTGATATTGCTGTTGGGGTACTGATGTTGAGCATGATTGTGGAGGAGGTGTTGTTGCCTATCCTTCCTGATTGTGGCCAGTGAATTAGGAAGTTCAGAATCCAGTTGCAGAGAGAGAAACTGAGCCTCAAGCCATGAAGTTTGAAAATGAGTTTCATAGGAATAATGGTATTGAAGGCTAAGCTGTTGTTGATTAAAGGAGTTTGACAAAGGTGTGTTATCTGGTGTTTCAAGGTTGAGTGCAGAACCAGGCGATAGCACCTGCTGTGTATCTGTTATGGCAATAGGCAAACTGTAGTGGATCCAGGCAATCCGGAAGTCCAGAATTGATTCGTACCATGATTAACCTTTCTAAGTACTTCATCATGATGGATAGACAATAGTCATACTACACACAGCTGTTGTGTGCATCAGTGGTGGAGTGAATGTTTAAGGTGGTAGATGAGATGCCAATCAAGTTGGCAGCTTTGGATTGTGTAAACTTTTCGAAACTTGTTGAAGCTGTGCTTATGTAGCCAAATCACATTTGTGTATCTTAGACAATGGAAGGATTTTGGGGAATCAGGAAGTTAATGATTTCACAAAATTTCCAGCCTTTGACTTGCGTTAGTAGCCACAGTATTTATATGGCTAATCCATATTTTAGGGAGCAGCACGGTGGCGCGGTGGTTAGCACTGCTACCTCACAGTGCCAGGGATTAAGGTTCAATTCTAGCCTTGGGTCATTGTGTGGTGTTTGTAATTTTCCATGTTTGCATAGGCTTCCTCTGGGTGCTCGGGTTTCCTCCCACAGTCCAAAGAAGTGTTGGCTGGGTTGATTGGCCACGCTAAATTGACTCTAGTGTTAGCAGGATTAGCAGGGTAAATGAGGTTTATGGGAATAGGGACTGGGTGGGATTGTGGTCGGTAGACTCAATGGGCCAAATGGTCTCTTTCTGTACTGTAAAGATTCTATGATCCAGTTAAGTTTCTGGTCAATGATGGCTTCCAGGATGTTGATGGTGGTGGTAATGCTATTGAATATTAATGGGAGATGGTTAGAATGTGTCCTGATGTAGAAGGTCATTGTCTGACACTGATGTGGCAGCAATGCTATTGTTATTTATCAGCCTAAGTCTGAATGTGGCTATGAACAGCTTTGTTATGTGAGGAGTTATCTCTGGAACTGATCACAATGCAATCATGAGAGAACATCTCTACTTCTGACCTAATGATGGATGGAAGCTGCTGAAGATAGTTAAGCCGAGAACAGTATCCTGAGGAAAAAGGGATTGGTTTAGCTCAGTTGGCTGAATGGCTGGTTTGTGATGCAGAGTGCCGCCAACAGCGTGGGTTTGATTCCTGTGCTGGCAGAGACTTGCCTTCTCACCCTTTTAGGCGGGATTCTGACTTAGAGGCATTCATTCATCATCCCACAGATGGGAGCTTCACACCACTGGCTCTTCAGCCAAAGACAAACTCCAAATGTGTCTGAACCAGTGGTTCCTCTCATACTGAGCAGGATTACTATTGCAATATCACCTTTTAGCATCAGTAGGGTAAAACCTGAGGTAGGTAAAAATCACTACCAATTAGTTCTCAAAGGAGAGAGCAGTCAATCTAGTGACTTTACCTGAGGAATTACTGCAGCAATAAATTGGGATTGGCCTTTTCACAAATGCATATTTCAGCCAATATTTATCCACTTACATCACTTGGATTGAAACTTTGCTGTGGCACCAGTAAATAGGTACTATGACTATTCGGAGGTCCTTAAAAATGTTTAAACGTGTCCACATCTCTTCAACAGATAATTTTTCATATACTGGAGAGTGTATTTGCCCTGACACGTCTCGTACCTTCAGAACATTATGTAACAATTTCCTCATCTGTATTGCATTACATCACAATACATCCCCTTCATTGGCTGAAAATTCTGATGGATGTCAAAGGGGTCAGGATTTGGGGTGTCCATCCATACTGCATCCTTCCAAATTGTGGACTTTAAATGTCAGAGAATGCTCATGTATCTAATTCCTGGACCATCATCCTAAATATGAGTTCTGATGTGTAAATATGAGGTCATCTAACTGTGGAATTCATTATAGTAGTTCATCTTGTATCCATGTGGGAAAACAGTATGATAGAGTACCAATAAAAATAATATTGGCTTGGAAAAGCTAACAGGTGGTCTGGAGAGTACTTACAAGCAAATTTCGTGGGGCAGCTCAAGTGTATAAAGGAGTAATGATTGGCCCAAAATCCAAATAAACAGGAATAATCTCCTAACAAACATGAAAATTACAGCACTTCCCTTAAAAAGGCAGTCTTATTCAAAAATTGGAGCAACACGCTGAGCAGTAACAGGAAAGTAAGATGGAAGGAGCAATTTTTGCCAGATGAGCAGGGCAAGCTGATAAAAATCACATATAAGAACTAAGAAATGGGTTTCACACCCAATTTCTTGCCTTTTGCAATCTTACTGGCATTTCCGTCGAGATGCTGAATAAATTTATTTTAATACTCCTTTCCATGTGATTAGTGAGGCTGGGACACTTGCCTTTGTGGCCTTGCAGGGAGAGGTTCTCTCCAGCAAGGCTCACATATGGTCCAACGAATAGGGACCAGTTGTGTTTTCTCTTGCTGGTAGAATCAAAAGCCATTCAGGTCCCTCTGGGGGTTAAAGGCAATGGGGAGTGCTCCTTGGGTAGTGCCAGCCTGGAACACTGGCATTGCCTAGTGGGGTAGTGCCAGGGACAGAGCCTTCATGGGCTACCCGATCAAATAGGGAGGGCTAGCTGTGACTCTGCACGTGATTGGGTGGGGGAGGTTTTCGCAATTGGATGTAGGATCCTGGGATAGTTGAGGGGTGAGGGTGGGTTCATTGAGGCTGGTTGCAGCAGTAGAGTGCTGAGAGATCTCCCAGACCTGACAGCTCTCTGCTGGCTGCCATTGCAGATGTGCAACCAAAGGTCTGTACATGCATAATGGCGCCCTCTGCTGCTGCAGCAGCCTTTTTGGTGAGTTAAATCCTGCTCACTCCCTCTACTGCCTAGAAATGGTCTAGTCCATTTTTTTTCTTCTCTAAGTGCATAAGATATGCAATTTGGACTTGTCTAACAAATGGATCAGAAACTCTCCTGTTTTCATACTAGATAGGCACTTTGAATTTGTTCTTACAAACTTGTCCTGGAGTGTTTGGCTCTGCCAGCTTGATAGTATGTGCCATTTTGTAAGAATATGTAATATAGGAGAATTATAGAAGGCACAAGCAGAAAAGATGGCACAAGTTTGAAAAAATATTCAGGAGAGACAAAGTGATGTATTTTGATGTTAATAAATGGGGTAACAACGTTACTCATACCAATGAGAAGTGGCACTGGCACAACGTGCCAAGTTTTTCACAGCCCAATCCAATGCTGGAAAATGTTAATGATCTGATCAGTGTGGGTAAGGTAACATACAGCTACATTTCCTTTTCTTCTTTTGGCACCAGCACTCTGTTCACTCTGTAAAATTAACAGTTATACAGCAAACCCTTCAATGTATAACCTGGTCAACATGGAACTGACTTGGGATGCCTCAATTTGCCTGCCTATTTTACCAAATAGCAATGACTAATACACATCTCCACAACTCCTTTCCCACTTCCACAGGGTAATGCCATCATGACTCACTTAGTTCTTCTGGTGACAACTGGTCACTTCAGCTCTCAATGCAACTTCCATGGGGTGTAGTGAGGCCAGTATTTACTGTCCCTCTGTACTTACCTTTGAACTGGGAGCTCCCTCATCAGGGATGTCGGGAATGGACACAAGCATGGAAAACAGGCAAGCTGAGCAATCCATTGAAGAGTCTGCTGCCTGCCACATGTTTCTATCCCATTCTTAACTACTTTCTCCTTTTCTGCAGATCAACCATAGCAATGAGGTAGGCCGTGCATGATGGTAAAGTTGGAAAAGGATTACAAGGAGGGGAAAAGTAAGAACAAGAGCACATCTTATCTTACACACCTCACCTTTACCTTATCGAAGCATATAAGATGATTAGAGGTTTAGATAGGGTGGACAGTGATAGCCTTTTTCCTAGGATGGAGAAAGCTAGCACGAGGGGACACAGCTTTAAATTAAGGGGTGATAGTTATAGGACGGATATCAGAGGTAGGTTCTTTACCCAAATGGTGGTTCGGGAGTGGAATGCCCTGCCTGCGGCAGTTGTAGATGCGCCAAGTTTGGTGGCGTTTAAGAGGTTAGTTGATAAGTTTATGGAAGAGAAGGAATGGTTTAGTTTGGAGGGTCATTGCTTTTTATAATGGTCGGCGCAACATCGAAGGCCGAAGGGCCTGTTCTGCGCTGTAATGTTCTATGTTCTACCTATCTTCCTGTGAACAAACTGGATAACTCAGAGGATGAGACAGGAGATCAGTTTGGATTAGAATCCACCCATGAGCTCCTGCACAAAACCCTTGCCACTCTTTTACTGCCCCAACCCTTTCAAGCTTCACCCCTGCATCACTTGCCTCATCTGCTCAGATTATTTCATCTGGGTAAACTGGATAACGTTGGTGAGGAAGTGGTATCAGTTGATTTCTCGCAGTCGGAGGCTGCTGAAAGAGGGCATTGAATAAAGATATGCCATCTTCCCAGTGTAGGCTGAGGAGAAGGCTGCCTATCACTGAGTCCAGAGTTCTGCATTGTGAAAAAACATGATTGCATTCTGAAACTTTCACTCTTTTTACTATTCAGTCATGGGGTGTGGGTGTTGCTGTCCAGGCCAGCATTTATTAACCAACCCATTATTGCAGCAATATCAGGGAAACTCCGTGGGTTTTTTTTGCAGGAATAGAAGCATAGGTTACAGCTTTGGTAACAACAGGGCAGAACTAGACAGTGTCCTGTCTACCAGCTTCAGATGATAAATGTCTATTGCTAATTCTATCATCAAATAATTAGCATGCGTCACCCAGAAAAGCTGAAGATAGCATAACATGGATCAGATTCCAGGCTTTTGTAATTTATATACTTGTGAATCACTTCTCCTGTCATGCCATGAACTTACACAATGCTGCTTTGAACTTGATTTTTTTAAAAATAAAGTTTAAGCAAAATTAACAAATATGATTTTATATTTTTTGCATATTTTTCTTCTTTAGAAAGTAGAAAATGGAAGTTGAACAAGATATTGGATTCAAAAATATAACAAAATATTTAAAAATATACATTTAAAGAATTAAACATCTTCCATTTGAGATATTGCAGTCTATTTCAAACTTCTACAGCACACCTTAGATGTCAGACTAATCTCCTTTTCTTTTCTGGGGTTGTAGAGTTCCTCCTTGTCAGTGCTAAACCACATGTTTCAGGGTGCTGAACCCCGCAAGATCCTGGACTCTCAGTCGTAGGAAGATGCGCGGGAGTGCAGCCGTGTAAACTTGTGGCGTGGGTTGATTGTTCAGGCACAAACCCAGTGAGCTTTAGTGGCTGGAGAGATGCTTGGGAGAAATGCTGCTGCATAGACAAACGCATCTCTGAGATGTTTTGAGCCATTTCCTGGGTGTGGAGGACTAATTGCTGGTTCTGCAGCACCAGCTCTCTGGTGTTCTGAGCCACTCCCTTCGTCTGCTGAGCCACTTGTTGGGTGTGCTCCGCAACTAAATGAGTTTCGTGAGCTAATTCCCGGGTGGCTTGTACGAGGTCCCGCATGAGGGGTTGGAATCCTTCCCAAAAATCTTTCAAGAGTGCAGTCTGCTGGTTTTGAGATATCAGCAGTTGCCTATCAAACTCATTCACTAAACTGGCCTTGGGTGGTGGGCATGGGTCCCTGTGGGAAGGGTAAGCTTCTGGTAATGAGGGTGACACACGAGGGGAGGATGGCGATTCCGAGGCTGGTGTCCAACTTCTTGCTCCATCTTCTTTGTAAATGGTTTGTCTTGCTGATGAGTTGGCTTCCTCTGCAGAGGATCCTCCTTCCTCCTTTACTGAAAAAAAATGCAATCGGAGGTTTTCATAATAAATCACCAGAGCTACGATACGCTCAAATTTTAATCAATCACAACTGTTTTGTAGCAGTAAGTTACTTAAAAATGAACTCTAAAAGTTAAGCTTCATTGTCATTTAAGATACAAACAAAGTTTCAATTATATTGCTTTATAAGTGAGTCTTTGGAAAGTTCAACACATTGAATAGCATAACGCAAAACATTTATAATTATCGTTGTCAACCATTAGGGAAACTTTCATAGTGTTTGTTTATTTTATAGAAACATTTAACCGGCATTTCAATTAGAAATCAATACCTTTTTGGCCTCATGTAACTGGCAGCATGTTAAATCAGTTTAATCTCCTCAATTTCTACACACTGCAAAGTGTCATGAAAGAACAATATTTCAAACAAAATTGTCTCTTTAAGGCTTAGAAACAAAACCAAGTCAAGTTTTCAAGCATTACCATGTGTTTTTGGCTCCAAGGTTTATTGAGATGTCTACGTGAATAGATAGCAACCTTTCAGTTTGTAGAATATTTTCACCTTCACCTATATATACATTTATTTGGTATTATTAGATGTAGCTTCTGACTGTATATGGACCCTCAAACGAAAGGTCTCCAAATAGAAGTCAAATTAAAAACAGAAATAAATCTCAAGAGGCTTTTTCCAACATTTTGTTTAGACCGTGTTCTCTGCAAAGTTTGTCTTAAGTAACTAAATACACTCCTACAGAACAATATATTGTTAATTAAGATAATAGCAATCAATTAAATCTTCTAAAAACAAAAAAAATTCAACAAAAATTATTTCATGGCACTCTGACCTGGCCAATATTCTTCCTCCAAACAACACTCTCAAAAAGAAATTAGTGGGCAATTTTTAATTCACTGTTTGTGGATATTGTTATTTAGAAATTGGCAGTGGCATTTCCACGCACAAGGTACCATCTGCACTTCAAATACAATCACTACGTAAATGTTTTGGGATGACCCAAGGATGATTAAGGCACTGTGACATGACTTTCCCAAAATAATTCGGAGAGCCCAACAGGCAGGAAAAGGAGCTTTTCCCACCTGTTTTTCTGATGAGCTAAGTTTCATAAATTTATGACACTGTGCAATGCAGAGGCTGTCAGGCAATTCGCTCCAGTAAGGGGGCAGAGCTGGAGAGGCCGACAGCAGAATGCTTGGAGGCCATTGGACATGCGCGGATATCCCAGTATACTGGGGGATTGTTAGCTAGCATGGTGGTTAGTATTGCTGCCTTACAGCACCAGAGCCTAGCGTTCGATTCCTGGCTTGGGTCACTGTCTGTGTGGAGTTTGCACATTCTCTCTGTGTCTGCGTGGGTTTCCTCCAGTTTCCACCCACAGTCCAAAAAATCTGCTGGTTGGATGCATTGACCCAAACAGGTGCCAGAGTGTGGCGACTAGGAGAATTTCACAGTGATTTCAATGTTAATGTAAGCCTTACTTGTGATGAATAAATAAACTTTAACTTTATTCTTCCCCCTGATCGCCAGCCACGACACTCGGATATCAGCAGGCTCCCGATCGCTAGCCCCAATTACCCAGTCTCCAATGGCTGGTCTTGATCTCTAATCCCACCCTCAGCTCCTACCCCCTGGAGCAAAATTCTCCTTTCCTACCCACCTACCTCCCCCATCTAATCTCGCTTTGTGCCCTCAAACCCCACCCCCTTGGCACTATACCGTGCCAGACTGGCAATGCCAGTATGCAAGGCTGCACTGCCCGAGGGGCACAGCTTCACACTGCCCCCAACCTCCCAAGAGGCCTCAATCGCCTCTGATGCCACCAGCGAGGCCATCATGCCACGTTCCCATTGCTGGGGAACATCTGTGATCTCCGCTGATGTGGACCTCCACAGGCAAGGTTGAAACCTAAGTAAGCCTACACAATATTATCCAGAGCTCGCTAAACAGATTTAAATGAGCTCATGAATATCAAAATCAGCCCCATGCTGTTCCCCATACAAAGCTGAGTGGCTTGGGAAGATTTCCATCATTGGCCTCCTACTTACATTTCCTGCCCCGCTCCTCGACGCAGTAGGGCAGGAAAGTCACACCCTATATGAAGAGAAGATAATCTACTTTCAGAAAGAATCTGGGGAAAGTATGAATTTTCTATCCACTCATTTTAAATTCATATCATCCCATCTATACAATCCCTAAGCATATTATATTCTAGCGGCAAAATTAAAATAAATGTTTGAATAACATGGCACTTCAATTGGGTGAAATATTTCCAATAAGTTAACAACTCTTGCGAGTGCAATGATCAATGTTATCCCAATAAATGCAGCAGCTACTCTGAGCCAATAACATCTCAAGAATGAGATGAATTGTGGTAACATTGATTGAATGTTGAATCAAAAATACATCATAGGATCTTGAACAGTACCTGAACCACCAGGATTACGGCTTAGCACCTTATCAAAAGGCTAGCCCCTCTAAGAATGCAGCAGTGCCTTGGTGATGCATTGGAATGGTAGCTGAGATGATGTAATCAGGTCCTGATGCGGTGCTTAAATACAGAATCTTTTTACACACAAGCAAGATGAGACTGAGTTCTATATCTGTCCTACTGGAGCCAAATCTGACTCACTCAATTCACACCATTGTTAGACATTTTATTTAAATGCAGATTCAATTTCTTCTCAACTAAGCAAAATAATTTGCCAGGTTTTGACACAGGAGCTAATAATGCCCTAGCGTCTCCCAGGCCTATGTTTGAATCCAAACTTGATTGATGTGTTTTAAGTCATTCCATGCTTATGACAGCAGTGGGAAGTTGTGCGTGGAGCCTGAAGAGATTGGAGAGGCACTGAATAAATATTTCTCTTCGGTATTCACGCAGGGTGATGTAAATGTAGTTATGGAGAACACTGAGGTACAGGGTAGCAAACTGGAAAGTATCAACGTAGATAGGGAGGATGTGCTAGATATTCTCGAGGGTTTGAAGTTGGATAAGTCCCCTGGGCCGGACGGGATTTACCCTAGGATTTTCTGGGAGGCAAGAGAGGAGATTGCAGAGCCTCTGGCTCTGATCTTCAGGTCGTCGTTGGTTACGGGTGTGGTTCCGGAGGACTGGAGGATAGCGAATGTGGTCCCGTTGTTCAAGAAGGGAAGAGAGACCTTCCAGGGAATTATAGGCCAGTGAGTCTTACTTCTGTTGTGGGCAAAGTATTGGAGAGAATTATTAGGGATAGGACTTATAGTTATTTAGAGAGAAATGAATTGATTGGGGATAGTCAGCATGGTTTTGTGAAGGGTAGGTCGTGCCTTACTAATCTCATTGAGTTTTTTGAAAAAGTGACTAAAGAGGTGGATGGGGGTAAGGCGGTTGATGTGGTATATATGGACTTTAGTAAGGCGTTTGATAAGGTGGCCCATGGAAGACTTCTGCAGAAAATGCAGATGTATGGGATAGAGGGTGATTTAGCTAATTGGGTTAGGAATTGGCTAGCAGATAGAAGACAGAGGGTGGTGGTTGATGGGAGATATTCATCGTGGAGTTCGGTGACAAGTGGTGTACCTCAGGGGTCTGTTTTGGGGCCCCTGCTGTTTGTAATTTTTATAAATGATCTGGATGAGGGTATTGAAGGATGGATTAGTAAATTTGCAGATGACACTAAAGTCGGTGGAGTGGTAGATAGTGAAGAGGGGTGTTATAGTTTGCAGAGAGACTTGGACAAGTTGCAGAGCTGGGCCGAGAGGTGGCAAATGGAGTTTAATGTGGAAAAGTGTGAGGTAATGCACTATGGCAGAAATAATAAATGTGTAGAGTATAGGGCAAATGGTAGGATTCTTAGTAGTCTAGATGAACAGAGGGATCTTGGTGTGTATGTGCATAGATCCCTGAAAGTAGGCAGTCAAGTCAAGAAGGTTGTTAAGAAGGCATATGGAGTCTTAGCTTTTATTGGTAGGGGGATTGAATTTCGGAGCCGCAACGTCATGTTGCAACTGTACAAAACTCTAGTGCGGCCGCACTTGGAGTATTGTGTGCAGTTCTGGTCCCCACATTATAAGAAAGATGTGGAGGCATTGGAGAGGGTACAGAGGAGGTTTACCAGGATGTTGCCTGGTATGGAGGGCAGGTCTTATGAAGAGAGGCTGAGGGATTTGAGGTTGTTTTCGTTAGAAAGGAGGCGGCTAAGAGGGGACCTTATCGAAACATATAAGATGATTAGAGGTTTAGATAGGGTGGACAGTGATAGCCTTTTTCCTAGGATGGAGAAAGCTAGCACGAGGGGACACAGCTTTAAATTAAGGGGTGATAGTTATAGGACGGATATCAGAGGTAGGTTCTTTACCCAAAGGGTGGTTCGGGAGTGGAATGCCCTGCCTGCAGCAGTTGTAGATGCGCCAAGTTTGGTGGCGTTTAAGAGGTTAGTTGATAAGTATATGGAAGAGAAGGGAATGGTTTAGTTTGGAGGGGCATTGCTTTTTATATTGGTCGGCGCAACATCGAAGGCCGAAGGGCCTGTTCTGTGCTGTAATGTTCTATGTTCTATGCTAGTAATTGTAAGGATATGAGAGGGCAGCATGTGGCATACTGCCACAGACCTGGGTTTGATTTTTGGCTTGGGTCACTATCTGTGCCTCCATGGGTTTCCTCCAAGAGCTCAGGTTTCCTCCACAGCCTGAAAGACGTGATGGTTAGATGCATTGGCCATGCTAAATTCACCCTCAGTGTATCTGAACAGATGCCAGAGTGTGGCAACTGTGGGATTTTCACAGTAACTTCATTACAGTGTTAATGTAAGCCTACTTGGAACTAATAAATAAATTTTAAACTTTACTTTTAAGCTTTTTGGGAAGACTGAAGCCAAGAAAGAATTACGCAGTTTAATGATCCTAACACAGTGTTTCATCCATTGGGAAAACATGCCCATGAATTTAGATGCATTCTAAATTATAAAATGTATAAATATACTCATCTTGTTGCTGTGGTCACTGATTCGAGACAAGTCAATGACAACTCAACTTGGTAAATTTGTGCAGGTACCTCCAGAGTGGTTAAAAATTGGAGTGGTTAAAAATGGGAAATGGGACCATTCACATTCATTTAGTAAGATGTACTCTTCTCAGACTGGGATTCAAGCCTGCTGCTTGGGCTGAAGGGGATGAGTTTTAACCTGCACCTTATTTGTGCCAAATCTGATCTGGCAGCAGCTGAGGAATACAGAGTGCTCAAAATGGGGAATAAAGTGTTCCATTCACTTGCACCAAAAGCTCTGACCTTGATAAGCACACAATTCTTAACAAACTAAAAGGAGAGAAGAAGAAATGGATCCATTTACTACAGTCTGACTGTCCTTTGCCAAGTTGCCTTTAGTTTTTGTGGTTAACAAGAGCTGAGTGAGAGAGAGATGATTGCTTTTTGTACTTTTATCTGGGAAGAAGCTGATTTGCATTGTGTGTGTGTGTGTCAGTCCAACTGGGAATATGGATTCTGAATACGTCTGTTTCCAGGACAGTTGTATCGGGGATACTTCCATTTCCGTGCAAGATGTTACATTTTCAAGTTTTGTTTGAAATTATTATTTGGATCAGTCAATTTAAATCTAAATCCTGACACATACAAATTCCAACACAGAAAGTGGTCATTTGGCTGAACCAATCCATCAATTTCTACATTGAGGAGCTACTGAAAGTAAAACCTGCATTTGTATGGCAAGTTTCATTGTTGTGGGAGTCTTCTGGCACAATGGTATTGCTCTGGGTTGAAGTCCCATTTGTTAACCATGAAAAGGATGATTCAACGGACGGCTGATCAGTTTCACGATCCTTCCACCACTTCCCCACTATCCCTCAATGAGAAAAACTAAAATGAGCTTGGAACATTCCAGAGTGCTTCACAGACAATGAATTAAGTAAATTAACTTTATTTATTCATCACAATTAGGCTTACATTAACAGTTCAATGAAGTTGCTATGAAAATCCCTGAGTCGCCACACTCCAGTGTCTGTTCAGGTAACACTGAGGGAGAATTTAACATGGCCAATGCACCTAACCAGGACATTTTTTGGACTGTGGAAGGAAACTGGAGCACCTGGAGGAAATTCACACAGACACAAGGAGAACGTTCAGACTCCGCACAGACAGTCATCCAAGCCGGAATCAAATCTGGGTCCCTGGCGCTGTGAGGCAGCAGTGCTAGCCACTATGTCACCATGTTGAATTACTTTTTGAAGTGCTACTACTGTAATATAGGAAAAGTGGCAGCATAAAACATACACTTATAATTAAATCCTACTGAGTGGACTCACAGTTCAGTTCAAATATGATCATGTGTATTTGTGAAAGTAATGATTAATTTCAGATGATAATTTAATTTAGTGGCCACTAAATTCTAACTTGGGGTGGCATAACAGCACCAGGGACCCTGGTTTGATTCCCAGCTTGGGTCACTGTCTATGTGGAATCTGGCCATTTTCCTGGTGTCTGCATGGGTTTCTTCCAGATGCTCCAGTTTCCTCCCACAGTCCTGAAGACATGTTGGTTAGGTGCATTGCCCATGCTAAATTCTCCCTCAATGTTACCCGAACAGACACTGGAGTGTGGCGACTCAGGGATTTTCACAGCAACTTCACTGCAGTGTGAATGTAAGCCTATTTGTGACACTAATAAGTAAACTTTAAAAACTTTAACACAACAAAATTAGATTATGTTTAGAAGCTTTACAGAGATTAATTGAAGGGAAACACTTACTTGCCCTCCAATATGGAAAGTCCACGGGATCAAGTCCCCCCATGCAAATTATGGACTGAGGGTGAATGACCTGCTGGACTCTCCATTCCTGGGGGGTTCCACATGGTCCGACTTGAATTTGGTGTGCCTCTCGTGCCAAATTGGCGACCTCTTTTGTACGCCGCATAAGGTCATCCCAACGTGTCTTGATAGCCTTTACGGACCTTTTGACTCGTGAAACCGCATTGACCTTGGCAGTGATATCATGCCATATCTTGTCACGATCTCGCTGCGACAACCTATGGGCACGACTGAAAAGTTGATCCTTATGGGTGGTCACCTCAGCAATTAGTACTTCTAGCTCCTCTGAGCTGAATTTGGGCAGTCTCTGTCTCTTCTGCTGCTGTTCTGCCATTTTGCTGAAATCTGCAAACTCCTTGCACCACGTGGCTGCCTGACTCCCAGTAGAATATTCATTTGCATGCTGTCAACATGTCCAAAAGCTTCTGTGGCATATCCCGCAGTCTGAGCAATTGCACCCCATTGCCGAGTATGCACATGGATCGCGAATTATCAGTTGTTCCGCAATTTTTTCCGCAATGTCAAACTGCATTTGCGGAAAACTTGCAGCAAATGGGCCTGTGTTTGTGTGCAGAAAAAGAGGAAGGAGTTTGACTAGTAGGCGGGGAGGGGGGGGTGGCAATCGCAATTTACGGCAAGGTTTCTACTAGCTTGTAGCGAGTTGTCTGCAGCATATTTGCATCGCATTGCTGCTTATTTTTGCTGAGCCGCTGTTTCCTTTCCTGCGCTCCTACTGCCCTCTACTGGAGGCCATGGCGGCTACTGGAAGAACGGGTCTGCGCCTGCGCGTCCCCGTACCGCGAGTCAGTCTGTATTTGCGCACCCCCGGACTCGGAGAGACAATATACGCCTGCCCACTCCCGGGCCCGGAGAGTCAATCTACACCTGCGCGCCCCCGGGCTCGGAGAGTCGGTCTGCATCTGCGCACCTCCAGGCCCGGAGAGTCAATCTGCACCTGCGCATTCCCGGGCCTGGAGAGTCGGTCTGTACCTGCGTATTTCCATACTCAGAGTCAGTCTGTACCTGCGCACTCCCGGGCCCGGACAGTCAATCTGCACCTGCGTATCCCCGGGCCTGGAGAGTCGATCTGCACTTGCGCTGATAAAGATGGCGGCCTTAGTAACGGTGGTTACGGTAGGGAGTCATTCATCGTGTTGCCGAGGTTCGGTGTGAATTTCTTTTGCTGTAGTCTCTGAATAAATTATCTTCTCTCTGTGACAGGCTGGAGATTGCGGTCGCGTATCGGATTGTGTGTCGCAGCCGCAGCAGCAGCAGGTTCCCATTCCCGGCCACAGACAGCCCAGCGGGAAGGCAGCTTTCTGCCGGGAGCTCCGCAAACTCTGTCTCCAGTGAGTGTAAACTCTCCCCGGTCTCAGACACAACACTGTCAATGTGCGGCCGCGCTGAAACTCCTCAATCTCCTGCAATAAAAAGAAAGCTTTGATTAATTCACTCTACCCGATAATGCCATTCGGTGTCGATATTTGTCATGATGTGGAGATGCCGGCGTTGGATTAGGGTAAACACAGTAAGAAATCAGACAACAGGTTTAAGTCCAACCAATTTATTTGATAATAAACTATTATTTATTTGATAGTTTACTATCAAATAAATTGGTTGGACTTAAACCTGGTGTTGTCAGACTTCTTACAATGTTATTTGGCCCATAGCCTCTGTATTAGCTGAGCACAAAATATCTATTTATCGATAACGTAAGTATAGGAAAATAATGCTGATGCTGGAAAACTGAAACAAAAACAGAAAGTACAAGAAAAACTCAGCTGCTATGACAATGCCCGTTGTCACCATCCAGCCGTGAAGGTATCCCAACCTCGGGCACTGGTTTGTGTTTAGTTTTGTTTACAGGAATGGTGTGAGGAGCCACATGTGAGAACACTGACCAGCTCAGCTATAGCACTTAGTAATGACTATTTATGCCAATACAGAAAAATGGTAGCCATGATGTGAAGAAGCTGGTATAGGATAGGGATTGGCATAATAAGACATCTCACTACATCAGATTAAAGTCCCAACAGGTTTATCTGGGATCATGAGCTTTTGGAGTGCTCTGCTCCTTCATCAGGTGAGTGATTGCCTGGTGAAGGAGCAGTGGTTCCAAATATATCTGTTGATCTTTAATATATATAATATAAAAAAAAACTTGAACATAACTATAATGATCAAAGACCATTCCAGTTAAAGAATTATTAAATGCACACGGTTTGAGTAGAAATGACCCTTTTTAATTCAAAGTGCATTTGAGGTCTGAACTCTTTCAAGACTTCCCCCAAACAACAACCAATTCAATAGATCTATAAGTAAAAGCTGCCTATAGTTACTGTATACAGTTATTCTGGGAAATGTCCCTTGCTTCAGAGAAGATATGGGTTCTAACTGTCCCCACAAAGGTTACTGCACTCATGCTTTTGATCTGCTAGCTGTAACCAGCTTATAGGCTGTAGATAGAAAACTTGCCACTCAGGCTGCTAGATAGAATCTGCCACACTGCTTCCATGAAATGTTTGCCAATTATTAAAAAAAACAGAAAATGCTGAAAAATCATAGCAGGTATGATAGCATCTGTGTAAAGAGAATAGAGCCAACAATTCAAGGCTGGATGACCCTTCATCAGCGCTGAAGACAAAGAAAATAGGATGGGATTTATACCGTAAAGAAGTCGGTGGTGAGTGGAGGAGAGTTGTGGGGGAAGGGTTGTACAATTGACCAAGATGTCATAGACAAAAAAAACAAAGGGAATGTAAGGCTGGCACAATAGTTAGCACTGCTGCTTCACAGTGCCAGAAACCTGGGTTTAATTCCTGCTTCTGGTAACTGTGGAGTTAGCATGTTCTCGCCATGTTTGTGTGGGTTTCCTCCGTATGCTCCAGTTTCCTCCCACAATTAGAAGGTGTATAGATTAGGTTGTTTGGCTATGTTAAATTGACCCTTAGTCTTGGAGGATTAGCAGGTAAATACATGGGGTTATGGGGATACAGCTTGGGTGGGATTGTTATCAGTGCAGATTCAATGGACCAAGTGCCAACCTTCTGCATTGTAAGGATTCTGTTCTAAACTAAATGATAGTGATAAAGGCTGAGAATGGTGCTGACTAAAGGAATGAGGGGAAGATGTGTTTGATGTGGTATCGTGTTGGAGTTGGTGGAGTTTCTGATTCCAGCATTTGCAATATTTTGCTTTTATCTTGTTAATTATACTGTTGTTTTCCTTTGACATCTCTGTGTGTATGCGCTGTCTGTCACCCTCATCTTTTGTAGCTCTGAAAGAGATTAACATATGTTGCCTTCCCTGGATGGTGCAGTCACTTATCAAAAGTGTTTTCCATTAGTAGGATGGTGATTTTTGAGGCCTGTCTACAACAGCTAATATTGTTATTGGGACTCACATTCTATGAAATGCTTTTTGGAATGCTAGTTTAATCTCCTGGTTTCATGGCACTGTGGAGTGAGAAACAGTTAAGGCTTTCAGTCCCTGTGACGACTTCAGAACCATCTTTCAGTCCTTGGTCTGTAACCCTGTATCTTCTGACATTAAATATTCATCCAAATTTTTTTTGAATGCCCATGAGTGTTTTTACTTCTATTCCACTCTAATCCCATCACCTTTGAATCTATGCTCCCTTTTTACTGACATTAATGAAAACAGGTCTTTCTATATAGGCAGACTAAGTTCACAATATCATAAGTGGGTCGGCTATGCAAGGAGGTTGGAGGAAAGATTGGATAGGCTGGAGTTTTCTTTTTTGGAACAGAAGGATGGAGGAGACATTTGAGGTATATAAAATTGACGGGCCTTGGGGATGCAACATCAACTTGGAATTGCATCTTACATCTGCCTGCCTCCCCAAACTATTGAATTTTTGATCATAGTTATTTTTCTTTCTTTCCTTCGAATGCCTTGCATAGTTGAACCATCCATAGTATTGTGAACTTAGTTGTGGCTCACCCTCACCAATATTCGCAACTGAATACTGTTGGGGAGATTCAGTCAGAACCCATGTACTACCATGCCTGGTCTTGCTTAACTAGCTATCTGACTCCTGCTGTCTGCATACTCTTTAAGATGGAACATGTCCACCTCAGGTATCTTTAGAGAACAAAAAATATCATGTTTCACTTGTATTAGGATAATGTCAAATTTGAGCAATGCTTTTGTAAAGACACTTTTGCTTTTGGAATTTCTTTGACAAAAAATTTTATATTGTAAATTTTAAATGGAAAGTTCCTCAAAGCACATATGTTCCATAGGAACTGGAGTAAGTTGTTTAACCCTTCAGCCTATTCTGTCATTTAGTTGGCTGATCTATATCATAATTTCATTTATTTACTTCAGTCTGTCACCCTCAATGCCGTTGTCTAACAACTTTATCAATCACATTTTAAAAATTTTCAACCAAACTAGCCTCAACAATAGTTTAGCAGCGAGAGGTTCAGATTTCCAGTACCTTTTGTGTGAAGAAGTGCTTCCAAACACCATCCCTCATGGTCTATCTCTAATTATAAAGTTTTGGCACAGCCCCTTCCTGCCACTTCCTTCTGTCAACACTCAGTTTAACATTTGTTTTGGTTTGATGAGATTTTCATATTTATTTTTAAGATTGTTTGGCACATGTTTGACACACAATAGCATCACAAAATCATGTGAATAACTGTTTAATCAAAGTTATTTTGACTAAATAACTTAGAATGATAGTAACCTTTAAGCTATACTTCTAAAATTAGTTACTACTTAAGTAGATCTTATAGAAACAATTTTCAGATAACTTGCAGATGAAAGCAAAATACAGCAGATGCTGTAAATCTGAAATAAATACTGAAAATGCTGGGAATACTCAGCAACAGCTGTGGAGAGAACCAGTTAATGTTTCAGGTCAAGATGCCATTTTATCAGGACTAAAACAACTCCAGGAACATGTATAGTCCATTTGGACCATCAAGCTTGTTCTACCATTCAATTTGACCATGGCTGATCATCAACATAGACTCATAAACTCAGAAGTTTACAGCATGGAAACAGGCCCTTCAAGCCAACTTATCCATATCACCTTTTTTTTAAAAAACCCTTCAGCTAATCCCAATTGCCCACATTTGGCCTATATCCCTCTATATTCATTGTACTCATGTGACTGCTTTTTAAAAGATAAAATTGTACCCACCTCGACTACTACCTCTGGCAGCTTGTTCCAGACACTCACCACCCTCTGAAAAAATTGCCCCTCTGGACACTTTTGTATCTCTCCCCTCTCACCTTAAACCTATGCCCTCTAGTTTTAGACTCCCCTACCTTTGGGAAAAGATATTTACTATCTATCTTGTCTATGCCCCTCGTTATTTTATGGACCTCTATAAAGACACCCCTCAGCCTCCTAAGCTTCAGAGAAAAAACTCCCAATCTTTTCAGCCTCGTTATAACTCAATCCATCAAATTCCAGTAGCATCCTAATAAATTTTTTCTTCACTCTTTCTAGTTTAATAATATCTTTTCCATAATAGGGTGACCAGAAGAATGGCATGGTAGCACTGTAGTTAGCACTGCTGCTTCGTAGCTCCGGGGATCTGTGTTTGATTCCCAGTTTGGATCATTGTCGATGTGGAATTTGGACATTCTCCTTGTGTCTGCATGAGTCCAAAGATGTGCGGGTTAGGTTGATTGGCCATGCTGAAAATTGCCCTATTGTACTGATATGTGTAGGTTAGAGGGATTAGTGGGTAAATATGTAGGAATATGGTGGAAGGGCTTGAGTGAGATTGTGGTGGGTGCAAACTCAATGGGCCGAATGGACTCTTTCTGAACTGTAGGTTTCTATAATTTCTAATAGCACACAATATTCCAAGTGTGGCCTTACCAATGTCTTGAACAACTTTAACAAGATACCCCAACTCCTGTATTCAGTATTCTGACCGATCAAACCTGTTGAAGGCCGCCTTCTTCACTCTATCCATCTGTGACTCCACTTTCACAGAGCTATGAACGTGTACTCTTAGATCTCTTTATCTGTAACCCACCCCATGCTCTAACATTAAGTCCTGCCCTGGTTCGGTCTACCAAAATACATCACCTCGCATTTGTCAAAATTAAATTCCATCTGCTATTTGTCAGCCCAGTGGACCAATTGATCAAGATCCTGCTGCAATGCCACTTTCGTGCACTTCCTCAACATCCCTTAACGTAATTCATTGGTCCCAAAATCAATCAATTTGTGTCTTGAACATGCTCAGTGACTGAGCTTCCGCAGCCCTTTGGGTGAAGAATTCCAAAGATTCACCATTCTGAGTAAAGAAATTTCTTCTTGTCTCAGTCTTAATACGGCTTGCCCCTTATTTTGAGATTTAGAACATAGCATACAGTGCAGAAAGAGTCCCTTTTGACTCATCGAGTCTGCACTGACTCCATCTTATCCAGGTCCCTATTTTTGGACTTACCAGCTGGGGGAAGGATCCACTCTGATACACCCTGAGGATTTTGTAAGTTGCAATGAAATCGCTCCCTAGACCCGGTCTCTTTCATAAGACAATCCCACCATTCCAGGGAGTCATCTGTTGTTTGATTTATTATTGTCACATATATTAACGTACAGTGAAAAGTATTGTCTCTTGTGCGCTATACAGACAAAGCATAACGCTCAGAAAAGGAAACGAGAGAGTGCAGATTGTAGTGTTACAGTCATAGCTAGGGTGTAGAGAAAGATCAATTTAATGCAAGGTAAGTCCATTCAAAAGTCTGATAGCAGCAGGGAAGAAACTGTTCTTGAGTTGGTTGGTAGGTGACCTCAGACTTTTGTATTTTTTTCCCAAAACGAAGATGGAAGAGAACGTCCAGGGTGTGTGGGATCCTTAATTATGCTGGCGGCTTTGTTGAAGCAGCAGTAAGTATAGACAGAGTCAATGAATGGGAGGCTGATTTGCATGATGGATTGGGCTTCATTCATGACTTTTTGTAGTTCCTGGCAGTCTTGGGAAGAGCAGGAGCCATACCAAGCTATGATACCACCAGAGTGCTTACATTGGTGCATCTGTAAAAGTTGGTGATAGTTGAAGTTGACATACCAAATTTCCTTAGTCTTCTGAGAAAGTAGAGGTGGGCTTTCTTAACTGTACTGTCAGCGTGGGGAGCCAGGACAGGTGGTTGGTGATCTGGACACCAAAAAAATATGAAGCTTTCTATTTTGTCCCCGTTCATGTAGACAGGGGCATGTTCTCCTTTATGTTTCCTGAAGTAGATGGCAGCCTCCTTCATTTTATTGACATTGAGCGAGCAATGCAGGAGGTCACTTTCCAGACTGGGATTGAAGAATAATCATGTTAAGATACCAAAAGGCTGCCAGCGTGTGCAGAATTATATTTCAGCTAAAGCCCGTGCTCTCAAAGCACTTGTTATTAATACCTAAAGTTTTTCATGGTAAGCATAGACATTACCAAACTGTGGCATAACTGCAGAATAAATAAATTTGTGTCTGAAGTGCAGAATACTGTTTATCAATTGTTGTTCAAACATGAAGTGGTACAAATGAATTTTGGGAATGCACTATTAATCTGAAATCTTCTGCACATAATCTAGAATTCTTAATTTTTAAAAATATTTTTCTCCCAATACAGAATAGCAAATTTAGAAAAGGACAAGAATACCCATCTTTTCAATAAAAGGAATGAATTTAGAGCTGAATATAGCACTCTTGAAGAACTGGAGCTGAAACTGATAAACAACAGGAAAACAGAAAGTAGGAACTGATTAATTATTTGTTGGTATTTTATTTTTTTCTTGAATCAGAATTTTCTCTTTGCTACCATAGCAACCTGTTCTTCTTCCCCCTCTATTGTAAGTAAGAATGAAGGGCATTTCAAATATTATTGAAAATAGAGACTTTTTGTCAAAATTGGTTATCTTGCACCCATCAGATCAAACACCAAGAATAGCATATTTAAAAATTGTATATTTATACCACAGGACAAAATTATGCTGTTCGATTCAGCCAAGGCATTCTGCCACATAGAGAGCAAAAGAGAACTATATGCTCCCTAACTCCCAGCCTATTTTAAAAAAGGCACAAGGCTTGAACATATTCAGTTTGATTGCAGAGAATAGATCTCTGAATATAAATATATGTTGCTTCTAGGAATCATAAATGAGTCATGTTATGAGCTTGACTGATTATCTTCAGTTGATTGTTGGTGTAGCTGTTGCTGCACTCTGGTTAGAACTTGCTGAGCTATCCTATCACTGAATCAAATTTGAATACCATAAAGTCATAGAATTCCAACAGTGCCGAATGAGACTATTTGGGTCATTTCAATTTCTCTGCCCCCTCCAACTTGCCTCTGTCTGAATTTGCTGCGCTCTGTTCTCTCAAGTCCAACCCTGCGTTTATCAAATTTACCAACAAGAGTACTGTTGTAGCTTTGCATGCTGACTTCTACTTAGCAGAGGCTGAGCACCAACTCTGAAGGCAAGTTATACTTCTCCCTGACCATGACCTCCACCGCTGAACATTAGGGCCATTATTTCCAGGACTGTGACTGATCTTATCTTCTCTGGAGCCTTCCCTCCACAGCTTCCAACTTCATAGTCCCCAAACTCTCCACAGCCTGCTTCTACATCCTTTGCAAAAGTCACAAAAGGACCTGGTGGACTCCTCATATCACCTGTTCCTGCCCCATTTGACTACTCCGCTGTTGCTAAAAATATCACATTTTTCAAACTTCTAGTACTGGATGAATAAAAATTTGTTTCAATTAAATATTAAAATTCTAATCCTTGTTTTCAAATCCCTCCATTTTTTTTTCCTTCCCTATCTCCTGAAATCACACCTGGCTTTTAGAAACATCTGTATTTGTCTAATTCTGACCTCTTTAGCACTCCTGATTTTAATTGTTCCACCACTGACGGCTGTGTCTTCAGGTGCTAACATTCTAAAATCTGGAATTCCCTCCCTAAATCATTCTCTACTTATTCTCCATTAAAATGCTCTTTAAAACTGACCTCTTTGACCCAGCTTTTGCTCATCTGCTCTTTATTCCCCTCACCTGACTTGATGTCAGATTTTGTTTTATAACACCCCTCTGAACTGCCTTGAGATATTTTATTACATTTTTTTGTAAGTATAACATTTCTTGTTTGAAATTTTCTTACAACAGAGATGAAGATTCAACAGCAACTTGCGAAAATACGTCACAACGTGAAGAGATTGCAGAGTCAGCTAATGGATGTCAAGCCGACTCCAGAACGTATGTACATCATATCACTGAATTGTTACAGCCCAGTGGAGGCCATTTGGCCCATCATGCTTTCAACAGCTTTCCAAACAAGCATCACGACTTCATGCCATTCCCTTAGTTTCTTTCATTGTCCCTGGCATATTGTTTCTATTTGAGTAATTATCTAATGCTCTTTTGAATATTTCAGTTGAACCTTCCTCCACCACACTTATGGGCAGTGCATTTCAGGCATGAGCAACTTGTGTGAAAAACCATTTTTCTCACATCACATTTGCTTCTTTTGAAAATCTATAGCTTTATATTCTTGATCCTTTTAAAAGCAGGCCCCTCATGATTTTGAATATTTCTATCAAATCATCTCAGCTGATTTTTCCAGTCTAAGAATTTGGGGTAGACCATTTAGGACAGAGGTGAGGAGACATTTCTTCATCCAAAGAGTAGTGAGCCTGTGGAATTCATTACCTCAGGAAATAGTTGATGTCAAAACATTGAATGCAGGCGGCTGGATGCAGCATTTGGAGATCAAAGGTTATGAGGAAAAAGTAGGATTAGGCTATTGAGTTGAATGATATGCCATGATCTAATGAATGGCAGAGCGGGCTTGAAAGGCCATATGGTCTCTGCCTGCTGCTATCTTTCTGCTTAATAACTCAGGATGTTCATGGTAGGAGATTCAGCAATGAAGGGGAAACGATTAGATTTTCTCCTCTTGAGTGATCATTGCTGATGCTTGTGTGATGCAAATATTACTTGCTACTGATAAGTCTTAGTTTGAATGTTGCCCAGGTTTTGCTGCGTTTCGGCTTTGACTGCTCTGTTATCTGAGGAATTACAAATGGTATGGAACAAGTGCAATTGTCAGAGAACATCCCACTTCTCATCCTAATGACAGACTTTATGCAGAGAAATGGTAATTGCTAAAACGGCTGAAAATGCTATCATCTAGGACAATATCCTGAGGAATTCCTGCAATGATACGCTGGCATTGAGATGATTGGCCTTCAACAACCAAACCTCTGCTGGAAATGACTAGTGAAGAGTTTTCTCCTTGATTCCCATTGACTTCAATTTTGCTATGGTAATGGGCTGAGATTTAACCAAATAGTGGGTGATTATGTGGCTGACTTCACTTTTTTTGCTATGTGAACTATCCATCGCAGTTAAGAGCTAAGCACAGTTTGGTAGCTGATCAGACTGTTCTCTTTTGCCTGGAGAATGTAGTCTTTGGTCCCAATCCAGGGTGTATTATTCACATAAGGCAAAGATGGTCATGAAAGTTAGTCATGTTCTTTATTGCTGCGAAAAAGATGTGTAGATGTTTGTGCCTTGCATTCATCAGGATGCTTCGAGAATATCAGTGAAGGAGAAACAATTTGTGCTGTGAGAAGAGAATGCTGATAGGTTGGCAATTGGATTTTGATTAATAGAGTTGTTACCATGGAGCTTGCATTAGTATGGTAGTGCCTTACAGATATCAGGAAATAACTGTTACTTTTTTGTTTAACTGAACAGCCATGTAATCACACACTCTTTGGTTAAATCTTAGCCCATTACCATAGCAAAATTGAAGTCAATTTGAATCAGGGAGAAAACTCTCCACTAGTCATTTCCAGCAGAGGCTGTGATTGTTGAAGGCCAATCATCTTAATGCCAGCGTATCATTGCAGGAATTCCTCAGGTTATTGTCCTAGATGATACCATTTTCAGCCATTTTAGCAATTACCATTTCTCTGCATAAAGTGAGGTCATTAGTTTGAGAAGTGGGATGTTCTCTGACAATTGCACATGTTCAGTAGCATTTGTAATTCCTCAGATAATAAAGCAGTCAAAGCCCACAGACAGCAAGACCTTGGTAACATTCAAACTTAGGCTGATCAGAAGCAAATATTTGCATACATGTTCTTTTTAGATTCCAGTACACTCATGTGCCAATTGAGAGTCCAACTAACAATCTTAAATTATCAGCATAATTTTTAATATACAGCAGATTATTTAGCCAATGTTTCATACATCATAATTTTGGATTGGGAAATGTATCTATATAGCGATCCATCCAATTTTTTGTTATGGGTTTTGCTGTGCACAGACTTGCTGCTGCTTTTTAACTATGTGACAGGAAACAATTCATGCCAGCAACAAGCTTCACAAATAAACAAAATAATAAATAAAAATGTTTATGATTCATTTTTAGTATGGAAATAATATTTGTACTCCAGGGAGTCTGGATTTTTCTCCAACAGGAGGGAGACCTTGAACAATTACTGCAAATTCTAAGAAATGTCAGTTTATTGCTTGTTTAGATATTTTGTTTAATGAATGAATAGATTAAATTTTTTGTAAAATGTAGATCTGTCATAGCAATATTGTATAAAACATGAACTATATTCTCACTATTATTTGGGTCAAGGCATTTCTTTTGATTTCCCATTTCATTTCTTGGTGACTATCTTTTATTGGTGGCCTCCAGTTATGCTCTTCTCCAAACGTGGAAACATAACCTCAATCTGCAATATCAACGTCCATAACTTTTATTATGAAAAACTCTCGGGTTAGCCCTCAGTCCTTTTCCAAGAGACAAGAGATCCAGATACTTCAATCTTCATTGATATGTACATCCTCACATTTTTGGTACTGTCCTTGCAAATTCTCTTTAAAACATGTCAAATACATACATAATTCTTTTGTTAATATATTGGAACTGCATTCAGTACACTTAAGTATGGTGTAACCAAGATTTCATAGAATTCCTACATTGTAGAAGGAGGCTATTTGGTCTATCAATTCTGCACCAACTCTGTGACAGTTTCTTACCAGGCTCATACTTGCCCTATCCCACAGTTAATCCATCTAATCTAAATTGTAGATTGGGGTTAAAGCATAACTTCCCTATTTTTCAATTCTATCCTACTAGAATTAAATCCTAGTGCTTCATTTTTAATTACTTTTCTAACTTGTGGTGCAAATTTAAATGATTTGTGTTTGTTCATCTACTCCTAGATTTGCATCTTCCAAGTAAGAAGTGATCACTTTGTTCTTCCTCCCAAAATGTACTATCTTGCATTCATCTATTCAATTTTATTTGCAAATTATTTCACCATTATACATGTTTATTGATTTGCCTTGCTCCTCAGTAATGACTATCTTCCCACCTTGTCAACTAATTGGCTGTCATCTGCAAATTTAAAAATTGTTTCATTAACGTAAATTGTGATGAACAATAGTCTTGCTATGAGTTGCATTGAATATCATTTCCCATCTTCTGCCACTTTGAATAATTAGCCTTTATTCCAACAGTCTGTTTTCTGTCTTGCTAGCTTGCAAACATCTCCCTTGACTATGTATTCTCTGACTTCATTCATTTCATGGAGCTCCTTTTCGAAGGTCTTTGTTTGAAAATCAAATGACTTACATCTACATCATTATTTACTCAGAACTCGTTAAGAGTCTTTACAGTGCAGAAGGAAGAGATTTAGCCCATTGAGTCAGGATTGATCAATGTTCATTATTGTATTTCATTTCTAGATGTTCTATTCTTTCCTTTAGTAGAGATTCCATTTTTGCTATTACTGATGATAATCTCTATATAATGTTTTATCAAATTTAGCTATTTTAGCTGAAATTAGATATTTTTACCATTCCCTGTTTTACCAGTTTTTTGGCACTACATCTTTCTCTAATGAATCACTAAATATGTATACTTGCTTCTCTTGATGTTAATGTTGCATAGTCATTGCTTACTCTGTCTAATGCTACCTTTAGTTAATCAACATAGATCTGTCAATCCCTAATTTAGCTTTCTGCAGCTATTTCTCAAAGGTTTCAGCAATTTGGAGAATTGACTAGGAACAACTGATGTTAAGGCTATTTTAAAATTGTGTAATGAATTGCACTACCACAGTTGACTTCCGAATTACGCTTAAACCAGATTGCCTTGCTTCTATGCAGTGCTTCATCTCTTGATGAGAATCATGAAATTTGGGTTCTATTTTGTGAGGTTTGACTTGTATCCGCCGCTTAGAATGCTGTAACGTTTCAGGGTTGTTATGGCCATTTTATTTTACAGAAAGAACATATTTAGTACTTTTAAATTTTTTTTATATGTAACCAAGATATATTCTCAAGTTTTTTTATAGGCATTTAAACAAAGGATAGTTAATATGGTACAATAAATTGACTAATTCAGACATCAAATACTAAATAATAATTTAGCTTGTCAGTGTTCAAAGAACATCTTCTAGTGATATATCACCAAAGCTATTTAATATTGATTGAAGATAAATAGGATCGGGCTTTCCTTGGAAAATAACAGACTGGTGAGGATAGTTATACTTTGGCAATAGAAAAGTAACAAGATCGAAAGAGTTCAGCTGAGGAAGCAGCAAGAAGATTAGATGCACTTGAACTGTGGACCAGGATTAAGAAGAGCTATTGTGTTTTGAGAGAAAGCACTCACTGTCTTGGAGCAACATTGCAATGTGAAATAAAGCAGCTTAGCAATTAATATAAAACTTCATTTTGCTCAATGTACATTTTGTTTCAGAGAAATTAAACAATTACCTTTGTATAATAATTGGTCCAAATCACAATGGATTAACCTGTAATAGTTCAATATAGAGTCAACTCCCTAAAAGCAAGGCCCTTAGACTTCAGTGTGTGGCTGATGCCTTTGACACCAAGATAGTTCTACAGCAGACTTGAATTTCTAAAAAATGTAACTTCCTTGACTACCAAAGTTCTGTTGAATATAGGATTCTAGTTTATTGTTTAATTGCCCTTAAGTTATAGAACATAGAACGTTACAGCGCAGTACAGGCCTTTCGGCTCTCGATGTTGCGCCGACTAGTGGAACCATCTAATGACTCTCTAACCTAAACTATTCCAATGTTATCCATATGCCTGTCCACTGACCATTTGAACGCCTTTAAAGTTGGCGAATCCACATTATCCTGCTGTTGTCCACAAATCCAATTTTATAGCTACTTGGAGATGAGTGATGATAGTGTACAGTGAAAGTATTGTTTCTTGCATGATATAAACAAGGGATACCATTCATAGAGAAAGGAGAGAGTGCAAAATGCAGTGTTACAGTCATAGTTAGGGTGTAGAGAAAGATCAGCTTAGTGTGAGGTAGGTCCATTCAAAAGTCTGAAGTCAGAGGTGAAGAAGCTGTTCTTGAGAGGGTTGGTACATGTGCTCAGACTTTTGTATCTTTCGAATTATCTTTTAGAACAAAGAACAAATCAGCACGGGAAACACGCCCTTCGGCCTAACGAGCCCGCGCTGCTACCCCGATGTTCCCACCTCTACCTGTGATCCCTGTCTATGTTTATAGATCTATGGATTGAAACCAAATTTGAGACAATTTAGGGAGAATTTGTTCTGCCAATTAGCCTAAGAGCTCATTTTTTTGAGACGTGGGAGGAAACCGGAGCACCCGGAGAAAACCCACGCAAGCACGGGGAGAATGCGCAAACCCCCACAGACACAGGCCCCAATCCCTGTATCGGCACAGCACAGCGATAGTCACTGAGCTGTCGTGTTGCCCGTCAAATAGTCCAGGTCAAGCATACACTAACAATGTGAAGCACTAGAATACTGTCAAAATCCAAGAACAGCCCCTCACAACCCATCACGTGTATGCCCCTTGTTAGACAACAAGGCGGACCAAAGCACTTGGACGATAAAAACAAGTACATCAATATCATCATCTATTTACACACTTCCCAGGGACTCCCAAGGTTCATGATCCCTGTTTTAAATCTGTTTTGTATACCCCTCCATTCCCATTCTGTTCATGTGCCCATCTAAGTATCTCTTAAATAACTCCAGAGTGCTTGCCTCCATCACTTTACTTGGCAGCGTGTTCCATACCCCCACCACCCTCTGTGTGAAAAAACTCCCTCTAGCATCCAAATTATACCTTACCCCCCTTCCCCTAAGCCCGTGACCCCTCGTGCTATTTGATTCCATCCTAAGAAAAAGAGTAAACAGGGTTAAGCTATCTATACCCCTCATAATCTTGTACACCTCTATTAGATCTCCTCTAAGTCTACGTCTTTCTAAGGAAAACAGCCCCAATTTGCCTAACCTCTCCTCATAACTCAGACCTTCCATACCAGCATCCTGGCAAACCTCCTCTGCACTCTCTCCAGAGTCTCCAGTAGTAAGGCAACCAGAATTGACGCAGTATTCCAAATGAGGTTTAACTAACGTTTATACAACTGCAACATTAAAGGCCAGCTCTTGTACTCAATATCCCTTCCTATAAAGGCTAGCATACCATATGCTTCCTTAACAACCTTCTCCACCTGCTCTGCCATCTTCAGAGACTTGTGCACCTGCACCCCCAGGTCCCTCTGCATTTCTATACTCTTAATAGGTCTACCCTTTATCATATACCTCCTCCATACATTCTTTCTTCCGAAATGCATCACCTCGCATTTATCAGGATTGAATTCTATCTGTCAACTATCTGCCCAAGCTACTAGCCTATTTATGTCCTGCTGCATTGCCTGACAATGCTCCTCACTATCCACGAGTCCAGCCATCTTTGTATCATCTGCAAACTTGCTGATCACTCCACTCACTCCCTCTTCCAAGTCATTTATATATATTACAAATAGAAGAGGTCCCAGTACCGAGCACAGCGGCACACCACTAGTGACCGACTTCCAGCTAGAAAAACACCCTTCCACTATTACTCTGTCTTCTATTACTAAGCCAGTTACTTATCCATTTAGCTACCTGTCCTTGTATCCCATTAGTCTTGACCTTTTCAACTAACCTCCCATGAGGGATTGTCAAATGCCTTACTGAAATCCATATAGACAACATCAACAGCTCGTCCTTTGTCGACTGTTTTCGTCACCTCCTCAACAAATTCTATCAGATTCGTAAGGCACGACCTCCCCTTAACAAAGCCGTGCTGCATATCCCTAATCAGATCACAGCGCTCTAAGTGCCTATACATCCTATCTCTAAGAATCCCCTCCAACAGCTTCCCTACCACTGACGTCAAACTCGCCGGCCTATAATTTCCAGGGTTATCCCTACTACCCTTTTTAAACAATGGTACAACATTAGCTATTCTCCAGTCCTCCGGGACCTCACCTGTGTCCAAAGAAGAGACAAAGATTTGCCTCAGTGGCCCAGCATTTTCACCTCGCACCTCCCTAAGCAGCCTGGGATAAATGCCATCAGGCCCCAGAGGTTAATGCTACCTAGAAGCTCTAATACTTCCTCTCTCGGTATGGATATTTCCCTCAACTGGTCCACAGCTCCCTCAGAGACAGGAGCGGTCAACAAGCCCCTCTCCTTCGTGAATACTGACGGAAAGTATTCATTCAGGATCTCTGCCATTCCCTCAGGCTCTAAGCACAGTCCCCCTCCTCTGTCCCTAAGAGGTCCGATTTTTCCTCTAACCACCCTTTTATTCCTAAATAGGAGTAAAAAGCCTTTGGATTTTCCTCAATCCTATCCGCCAAAACCATTTCATGCTCCCTTTTTGCCCTTCTAACTCCCCGTTTGAGCTCCCTCCTACTCTCTCTATATTCCTCCAATGCTGTCTCCGTTCCCAACTGCTTTGACCTATCATACACCTCTCTTTTCTTCCTAACCAAGTCCTCAATATCCCTAGTAATCCACGGCTCTCTAATCCTACCTTTCCCATCTTTTCTCTTTTTTGTGATGATTCTTCACTAATTTGTGCTTCCCTAGCACAAAAATGGTCAGTTTCATTTTGGTATTTCCTACTTCAATGTAGTTGGAATTGAATTATTTCACAATGCTGTGGCCTGAATATTTAAATAATTTCAAGTTTATCTATTTTACAAGTATTACCAATGATGGTAGTTGTGGCATTTGCTTTCGTGTATTTACAAATGGATTAAGAAGTGTGATGTTCCCAGTTATAGAAAAGTTGAGAGAAATCATGGAAGAAGTTGAAGGTGCAATCAATGTCTTTAAAGAAGAGCAACGGCAGATGTAAGTCCTTAAATATCTGAACTTCCAATACCACTATGACAATTTAGAGATTCTAGTGACTTACATTTAGATGTGTTAATGCTTTGACTGAAAACAAAATTGAAATTGCAATGAAAATTACTTTTGCATGTTCTTCCTGTCTCTGCATGGATTTTCTCTGGTTGCTCCAGTTTCCCCTCTCAGCCTGAAGGACATGCTGGTTAAGTGCATTGGTCATGCTAAATTCTCCCTTTGTGTACCTGAATAGATACCAGAGTGTGTCGACTATAGGATTTTCACAGTAACTTCACAACAGTGTTCGTGTAAACCTATTTGTGACACGAATAAATTTGACTTAAACTCCAATTTAATTTCATCTTTGTATTTCAACCCTGAGGTCTCTGCACATAATATTTGTTATAACCTAATAACAGTTCACACATTTCCAATCTGTGATTTATTTTTCAATATCAGTGTAGAAAAGCTTTACATTTACTAGCATAAAATGAGTTCCATGGTTGCACGAAGTTTTGGAGCCATTTTGTTACAGTTATCAGGATATTAAAATTAAGTCCTGGTGGATCTAAAATGTTTGTACTTACCTCTGTTTGAACTGTGGAAAAATAGCCAGATGTACAATTGAAAATGACAAATGTAGATTGTGTCATTGTGTTGTTGATAGAATTAGAATGAAGTTCATGTTGCTCAATGGTGGTGCGGAGCTGGGAGTCATTTGAAGTGATTAAAAGGGACGGTCTCTTCTGGTTTCTCCCTTTCCCGCCAAACAGTCATACCAGCATTTTTCCCTTTCTTTGAAGAAGCTTGAATCCTTCACTTACTCCAACCCACCATCATTCCTCCTTTCTCTGCTGGGGAAGTTTTTAATGAAGTACTGTAGAGGACTTTTTCATAAAAATTCACCAGTTTCCATTGGTTACTGTGCACATATGATGGGGTCCAATGTGGATGGTTGTCAGATGTAATTTGACACACTGCAAACATCATGTTAGATTAAACACACATGCACACACACACGTATGTGGCAGTGGAGACTGGATATTTAATATTTTTAAGCTACCTGGACTATAGCAAATGGTTCCTTGTTAGGTAAGGAAATCAAAAGTTGTGGAGGGAGGAACGTAGATACACACAACTCTTGCCTTAAAATGGTCACTGATAATGATTTGTGGAAGAGTTTCAAAGTCACATGACCCTCAGTAAAATATTCTCCCCATCTTCATCTTAAATGCAAGATTTGTTATTTAAGTTAAGAACCCTAGTTTGTCTCTCCCACAAGGGGAAATATCCTTTCAGCATCTGTCCTGTCAAGTGCCCTCAGAGTCTTATGTTTCAGTAAGATCATTCTCATTACAATAGATACTGACACAGTCTGTCCAATCTTTCCTGATAAGATAATGTGCACGCAAAAGCATACACACATCCAGAGCCTGGCATCAGCCAAACAGAATTGGAGTAGAAGGCCATTCAGCTGAACTGTTTCAAATACCAGGTGCTGATTTACCAACTACGTTCTTTCCCCCACCCCACGCCCTCCACTCTCCATAACTTTTGATTTCCTTGCCTAACAAGAAACCATTTACCATAGTTCAGGCAGCTTAAAAATATTAAACACCCAGTCTCCACTGCTTCCTTAGGCAGAGAGTACCAATATAACACAGCTGTCTGAGAGAAAAAATCTTCTTATCGGTATGCTAAAACCCCTAATTTTAAAACAGTGCCCTCTATTAGGCTCACCCACAAGAGGAAACATCCTTTCTACATTTACCATGTCAAGACCATTCTGGACCTTCTATACTTTAATCAAATCACCACTCTTCCAAACTCCAAATCCAGTCTGTCCAACCTTTTATTTTATTATTATTTCAAGTAAACCTCCTCCTGAATTGCTTCTATCTTAATAAGGAAACTGTACACATTACTCAACGATGGCTTGAAAACTAAAGCAAAACATCTGTACTTTATGCTCAATTTCATTCATACTAAAGGGTAGCATCCATTAGCTACCTTAATTACTTGCTACATATGCATACTAATGTTACTTGTACTATACCATCCAGATGCCTCTGCACCTTGGAATTCTGCGGTTGTTCTCCTTTTAAGTAATACTTTTTTTTTCTAACAAAATGAACAACTTCACATTTTTCTACATCATACTCCTTTTGCCAGATCTTTGCCCACTCACTCGACCTATCTATATCCATCTGCAATGTCCTTTTGTCTTCACAACAAACTTTCCTACCTACCTTTGTGTAATTTGCAAATTTAACAACTATGCCTTCATTCCCCTCAATCAAGCCATTGATATAAATTGTAAAAAGTTGAGGCTCAAGTATGGACCCAGCTGGAACTTCACTCATTACATGCTGTCAGTCAAAGGCCCACTTTTGCATACTTTTCTGCCAGTTAGCCAATCTTCTATTCACGCTGCACTATGAACTTTTATTCACTGCAATAACTTTGAAGTAGCATCTCATCAAATACCTTCTGCAAATCCAAGTACAGTACATCAACATGCTGTCCTTTAGCTGCACCACATACTCCTCATAGAATCCAATAAATTAGGTAAACATGATTTCGCTGTCACAAAATTATGCTGACTCTTCCTGATTATCTTGAGTTTTTCTATGTGCCTCGCTATACTCTCCTTTAATGATTGATTCTAACACCTTCCCCATGATAGACATCTGGCTACCTGGCCTATGGTTTCTTGTTTTCTGTCTCCTTCTTTTCTTGAATATAGGATGTTATAATTGCTTCTTCGTAGTTTCATGAAGCCTTTCCAGAACCTAGCAAATTTTGGAAAATTAACACCAATGCATCTATTATCTCATTAGCCATCTCTTATGATGCCCTTGGATGAAGTTCATGATGACGTGGAAACTTATCAACCTGTAGCTCCATCAGTTTCCTCAGTACCGCTTCCCCAGTGATAAAATTTCACCAAATTTCAAATCCCCCCCCCAACCACAATTTCCTGTAGAAGAATGTTTTTGCATCTTCTTTAGAAAAGAGAGAGAAGCAAAATATTTGTTCATTTCATATGCCATTTACTGTTAGCTCCCCATTATCACTACTGAGAGGATCAACATTTATTTTTAAATATCTGCAGAAATTCTTGCTCTCATTTTAACATTTCTACTTGGCTTCCCCTCATACTCTGCTTTCTTTTACCTGATTAATCTTTTAGTCATTGGTCAAAATATAAAGAACTGCAATCTTTTGATCTGACACACATCTTTGCCCAATTATAAGCTTTCTCCTGAAGTTGATGCTTTCCTTGATGGTGGGTCCTCCCCTTAGAATTTTTCTTGAAGTAGAAATATACTTGTCTTTAATATTCTGAAATATTCCCTTAAATATCTGCCACTGTTTCTCTTATTGATATATCCCCAACCTAGTATCCCACTTCAGCTTCAGCTAGCTCAACTTTCATGTCCACATAATTGTCCTTATTTAGTTTTAAAGCACTAGTCCTAGACCCACTCTCCCCCTTTCAAACTGGATGTAAAATTTAATCAAATTGTGGCCACTGCTGCTTAAGGATATTTTTACTTGGAGGTGATTAATCCTGTCGCATTAAACTTGATATCATGTAATCTGCAGTTGGTCAGTTCTAGAACATACTTGATTGAGCTCCAGATGTGGTCTCATCAACACTCTATACAACTGTTACAAAACATTCTTACATTTGTATTATATCCTATGTACTTTCTTAATTACTTGCTGTGCTTGCTTATTAATTTTTCGTGATTGTGTACCAAGACTGGCACATAATCTGTAATTCAAAAGTTCTGCAGTCTCCTCTTTAAATAATATTCTGTTGTTCTATTCTTCCTGCTGAAATGAACAGGTTCACGCTTTCTGTGTTACAGTCTTATCTGCCAGATTTCTGCCCACTCACTTCATCAACTTAAATCTCTGTAGACTCTTTACGTCCTCTTCAAAACTTAGCTATCTTTGTATCATCAGCAAATTTAGCAACCGTGCATTTGGTCCCCTCGTCCTAGTCACTAACATATATTTTAAATAGTTACAGCCCCAGCACCAATCCCCGTGGTATTCCACTCGTCACGTCTTGCCAACCCAAAAATAATCAACTTATACTACTTTGTGGTTCCTGTTTGTTAACCAATTATCTATGTATGTTAATACGTTGCCCCCTACACCATGATTATTTTGTTCAGTAATTTTTGATGTGGCACCTTATCAAATGCTTTGGCATATCTACAGATTTCCCTTTATCCACACGTTATGTTACATGTTTTCGGTTCCGTTTTTAATTAAGATATGAAGAACTTTTGAAGGAAGAAAAGACAACCATTCAGGAAATTTCAGCTGTGGAAAAGAAGATGGAAATATGGGCACAGACTTCAGTAAACATGACATCCAAAACTACTGTGGCAAAAGGAACATCAATTAAACCTGGTTCAGACAACATATTGGTTGAAATTGCAGAGTTTGATCAGTTCCTTCAGCAGACCGGACGTCAAGGTGGCTGGGACGATTTTGACCATCAGAATTTTCTTAAAGTCTGGATAAAACACAAAGGAAAAGCATCGTTCATTGAAGAGGCTCTGCAGTATTTGGTTGGGAGGACTCGTGAGGATATACTGCAGCACGTGCAATGGTACCAAGAGTTTCTCTTTCTGGAAGAGAGGCAAAAAGAGGTAAAGTTGTGGAAATATTTGGTTAGAAAACTTTGAAGTATTGAATAAAATTGTAATTTAGGAGCTCAGTTTTCTTTTTTTTGCAATCCCTGTTCTTTCTGCTAAGATTTAGTACATAGAAAACTCTTTAGTTCTGTTGTGAAGACTATACTTACTATTCAGTAGCAAGCGGACATTTAATTTATCTGTTAATTTTGGAACTAAGAAATGCACAGAATAAAATGAAAATCACAATACCTAATTCAGTAGTGCAGCAAATAGAGTTCAATAAATTAGTGCTGAGGTTTAGGTTCACACCTTCAGTTTACTATGAGGAAACTCTCGAGAAACTCAGTACTTTTTGTGCAAATCCTGGCATTCAGAATGAACTTATTTGAATACAATACAATATGAAGCCCTGAGTCTTCATAATTGGAATCAGTCACCCTAAAAAATAGACAATATCCATCATTATTAACTTGAATGTCTGAATTACCTTGCAGGCTATTCAGAAATGGAAGACAAAGAAACAACATGAAAAAATGAAATTACTGAGGATGCAAGTAGAGACTGAAGAGGAACTAGATGCAGCACATCTAGCTGAAGAAAAGGCAAAACAGCTCAGGCTTGAGAAAGAGAGAAAAGAAAAGGAAGCTCGGCTGCAATCATGGAAAAAGCAAAAAGAACTGGAACTTCATCGTGAGGAAGAAAAACAGATGAAGGAACAAGAAGAGAAAATAAAAAGGCAAAGGAAGGAAAATCAGAGGCGGCTCAAAATAAAGGCAATGCTCAAAGATTTAGCTGAACAAAAGAAGGAGAAGGAGGAATTTCTGCGACTGGAAACACAAGCAAGAGAGAAAGCTGAAAGAGAAGAAAGACAGTGGCTAGTGGTAAGAGAAATCTCCAAGTTTCAAGATAGGGTGAGTCATTTAAACATATTAATAAACTATTTCATGATGTTTAACAATATTGCTAACTGAGATTGAAAAGTTCTTTGGTTTAGTCAAATATAAGAATGTATTGTTATAGTTTTTTCTGTATTTAATAAAACGGTCTTAGTAAAAATTTTGCATCTTTAAGAAACATTTTGAGGTGTAATCTCAAGTTATGTCACTTCCTTATATTTTACAGAAATTATTTATTTTGAAGTGATCGATTAATTAATATTAGAAATGTCAGTCAGTGGGGTGAAATGCTATAACTGAGATGAGGGAGATCCATGATGCTTCCAGCATTCTGGGTGTTACACCTGCAGGAAGTGCATCCAATAACAGTTCCTCACAGACCGCATGGTTCGGTTGGAGCAACAGTTGGATACACTTAGGAGCGTGCAGGTGGTGGGAAGCGTCATACAAGAGTTAGAGATGTGGTCATGCCCAATGTATGCAGGCAGATAGATGAGTGATCATCAGAAAGGGCAGGCAGTCAGTGCAGGAATCCCCCGTGGCTGCCCTGAATTAGATATACTGCTTCGGATACTGTTGAGGTAGGGGTGGCCTACAGGGGGATAAAACAACAGCAACCAGTGCAGTGGCACCACAGCTAGCTCTGTTATTCACAGGGAGGGTCAAAGTGCAGAAGAGCAATAGTCATAGAGGACTCTAAAGTCAGGGGCATAGATAAGCACTTCTGTGGTTGTGAAAGTGTCTCCAGGATGGTGTGTTGCTTCCCTGGTGCCAGGGTCCAAGATGTCACTGAAAGCCTGCAGGGGGAGGGTGAGAAGGCCGAGGTCATGGTACATGTTCGTATCAATGTCATTGATAGAAAGAAGGATGAGATTAGGCAATAGACTAAAGAGCAGGACCTCTCAAATTGCAATCTCTGGATAACTCTCAGTGCCAAGAGCTACTAAGTACAGAAATACAAGAATATTGCAGATGAATGTGTGGCTTAACAGTTTATGCAGGAGGGAGGGTTTTAGATGGGACCGTTTTTGGGAAAGGTTGGACCTGTACAAGCAGATGGTCTACACCTGAACCAGAGCATAACTAACATTCTTGCTGATGGGTTCGCTAGTGGGAAGAGTTTATCTAGTTGGCAGAGGGAAGGGATCCTGTTAGCAAAATAAGGATGCAATCAGGTCAGAAGGACTACAGTGGTAGTAAGTTTCAAGGGAGTAAGACAAGGCTGGAGGGCCTCTACTTTAATGCTGGGAGTATTAGAGGTATAACGGATGAGTTAAGAGTGAGGATTGACATGTAATTATGATATAATAGCCATCACAGATGTGGTTGAGTGTGGGCCAGGATTGGCAGCTCAATGTCTTGGATATAGGATCTTCAGGCAAGACAGAGGAACGGGTAGGGGAGGAGGAGGCATTGCATTATTGTTAAGGAGGTAGGTACTGCAATAAGAAGAGATGATAGATTGGAGGGAGCATCAAATTAAGCTTTGTGGGTCGAGTTTAGGAATAAAAAAGAGACAGCTATGTTGCTAGGTGTTTATTATAAATCCCTAGATAGTCGGCGGGAAATTGAAGATCAAATATATGCGCAATTCGCAGAGAGATTCATAATTGGCTTAGCAGTAGGAGACAGGGTGGTGACAGAGGGCTGCTTTAGTGACGAGAGGCCAGTGATGTACCACAGAGGTCATGCTGGGCTTCCTATTGTTTGTCATTTATATAAATGATGTAGATGACTATGTGGTGGTGGTGGGGTGGGGGGAGCGGGGGGAAAGATGTAGGATCAGTAAGTTTGCTAATGACACAAAGATTGGTCGGGTGGTTAACAATGAGGTTGATTGTCTTGAGTTGCAGGAAGATATAGATGTGATCGTCAAATGGGCAGATAAGTGGCAGGTGGAATTTAACCTTGAAAAATGAGGAGCTGCACTTTAGAAGGAGTAATTTGACAAGGAAGTATACTATGAAAGATCTGACACTGGGAAGTTCCAAAGAACGAAGGGATCTTGGCGGTTTGCCCATAGATTTCTGAAGGTGGAAAGGCAGTTTAACAGGATGGTAAAAAAAGGCATATGGCTTGATTGCCTTTATCATTCGGGGTATAGATTACAAAAGCAGAGAGGTCATGATGGAGTTGTATAAAACTTTGAGTATGGAGTATACAGCTGGAGTACGTGTGCAGTTCTGGTCGCCACATTAAAAGAAGGACGTGAACACACTGGAGGGGTACAGAGGAGATTCACTGGGATGTTGCCTGGGATGGAACATTTAAGTTATAAAGAGAAGTTGGATAGGCTAGGATAGAGGTATTCAATGGATAGGGAGCAGTTGTTTTTTAGTTGAAGGGTCAGTTACAAGAGGACACAAGTTAAAAATGAGGGGTGGGAGGTTTAGGGGGATTTAAAGTAAAACCTTTTTACTCAAAGGGTGGTGATGGTCTGGAATGCACTGCCTGGGAAGGTGGTGGAGGTGAGATGATTCATTTCCTTTAAAAAGTATCTGGATGAGTACTTGGCATGCTGTAACATTCAAGGCTATAGGCGAACAAGTACTGGCAAGTGGTATTAGATGGGCAGGTCAGAGCCTTTCATGTGTCAGTGCAGATTCAATGGGCCTAATGGTGATGTCTTCATTGTAGAATTCTGATTCTGTAATTTTTCAATTTAGCAATGCAACTTCTCGTGAAAAATTGTGGAAATAAAAATAATCACCCAGCAATTATTAATTATCTTTTTCGTACCATACAGGATTTTCAAAAGTTGGACTGCAAATTAGCAGACAAACGATCAAAGCAAGAGAGAGAAGAACAACGAGAGAAAAGATTGACTAAGCTTAAAGAGAAGGTTAAAACATACTGAATTTAATGAGAAAAAGCAACTTCCTCATTAGGATCCACTATTTAATCCTCATCAGTTATCATGAACTTTCTAAATTGAAATAATGCTTGGCAGATAACTCCAATTTCTACTCCTTCAAAGGCTGAAAAATAATCTAAAACTCTATCCTTCCAGATGTTTGTAGCTAATCGGTCAAAATGCAATCTGATGGACATCTGCTATTTTAATTCTCCAGTAAAGAAACTTCTCTATTGGCACTTCCAAGGCTGACCTTGTTCTAATGTTCAAATTCGACTCAGCACTTTATTAATTTTGAAGTTATGATGTTTCTCAGCCCTAAAGGTCATACTATGTTGATAGTAAATTTCCATCGGGCTGCATTTTTACAAAGAAAGGGCAAATGATTCCATCTTGTGAGCTTGCTGTTTTTGTGACAACGTCCCAGGTCTAACTTTTTCCTTCATAACATTTTATATCTTTGCAATGCTATCAAAAGCAGCTGATATTTAAGGTGCAGGAAAAAAAGGATTAGCAGCTGATTAAAGTGCTTTCAACACTGAGCAGCAATACTTGTGGTGAATGCTATGATGATAACAACATTGCTATAGTAACACAATAGTGATTTGGGTGGAACATCATTGGTCCAGTTAATCAACTCTTAAAATCTCTCCATTAATTTTCATACTCTGATCTAGTGTTGAAAACTTTGGAGTCTATTAAGTGACAGAAATCTGTCTAGCTCTAAATACCCATTTTTAAAATTTGCCATTGATTTCCATTCCAATGACCTGCTGGTAGTTCTGGAACTCTTAGAAAACTTGACTAATTTGTTGATTTTCTTTTGATGCCAAAAACTATTAGTCCAAAGTCCTTGAGTCATGTGCCTTCGAGAATTTCAGTATCAAAAATCTCCATGCTCTATGAAAATAAGAACACAAGAAATAGGACAGGATAGGAATATGGTCTGTTGAGTATATTCAGTACAATCATGGCTAATTCAGGGCCTTCAATTCCATTTACCTGCTCAATTTTCATAATCCTTGAGAAACTAAAGATTTGTTTATCTCAGCCTTATGTGTTTTCAGTGATGGAGCATCCACAATATTCTGGGTCAGAGAATTACCAAGATTGTACGTCTGTAGGAATTTATCAAGTGAGCAGGTAAATCTAGTTGTCTTGGTCCATATTGGAGCTAGCATCAGGGAAAGGTGCTAAAGAAGTACTAGTATTATGAGTTACTTTATTTTAAAAAAGGGCCTTGAGTAATATTTGATGGATTATTGCCAGAGCCACATGCACACTGACAGTTCAATCAAGTTAACACATGGCGATATGGCTGGTGGAAAACAGAAGAATTCCTCAGACATGATTAACGTCAGTACTGGGATATGAAGGAACTATATGGGCCTTCCCTGAACCATGGTGGGATTGTTGTCCTAGCAGAAAGTATAAATAGGGACGGACAAAGGCTTTACATTTTTTTAGGATGGGGAGGGTTCAACAAGAAAACAGAAAAGGAGAGCTTGGAACAAGCAAGATGAAGAGAGGACATTGTTTTCAATCTTGTGAAAGATTTTTCCCATAAGGATTGCAATCAAGGTTAAAGTCACATTTAATCTTTAAAGATTTTTTTAAGATTGGAGGAGGAATGGGGATATGAGTAGTTTGAGATGGCAGATGCTGCATTTACATGTCAGACAGCAAGCTCAACCATCCACTCCCACTCCTATTCACAGCTGTTTGCTGGTAGTCTAGAAATTGGAACTTGGAACTATTTCTTCTGGTTCAGAGACAGAAATACCATCATTGTGTTAGTTACTCCATCCTGTCCCAAGTAGCCAATTGGATGTCAACAATAGTCTCCACTCAGGATTCAAACCCTTTACTTTCTCACTTGGAGGGGACTCATTGCAATAGCACAAACCTCGTTGTTGTCTAGCATCTTTAATGTAATGAAATATCCCAAGATATTTCACAAGAGTGCTATCAAGGGATTTCTAACTAACAGTGTTAGAGCTAAAAGCTTAGTCAAAAGGAGCATTTGAAGAACTGTTATAGGTGGAAAGAGACTTAGAAAGACAGAGGGAATTAGGGAGGAAAGCTTTAAAGCCTTGGAAGCTAATCACAGCCACCAGTTGATTAAAATCAGGAATGTTCAAGAGACCAAATTTGAATTTAGAAAATAGAGGTTGTTGGACTGAAGTAAATTACAGGTATTGGAAAGGGTGAGCCAATGCAGGGATTTGATAAGGGTGAGAACTTTGAACTCAAGGCATTGCTTAACCACAGGACAAGCTTAGGTCAGTAAATGTAGTGATGATATATTATCTCGAGTTAGCCTCTGTTCTAGTAGCTGAACTGGTAGGAAGAAGAAGGGAGTTGAGTGTTACTTAAATGGAAAGTACTGCAGAAAACTGTAGCACATATTAATTTGGGGGTCCATTTGCAAAAATGTTGAACCTGCAAGTACAGTGATTAATATGGAAGGTAAATAAAATGTTGGCCTTTAATTTGGAGGGAATGGAGTATATAAATAAAGTCTTATTAAAACTATGCATGGCATTGGTTAGATTGCAATTGGAATACCGTGAACATATTTGGTTCCCTCTGCTCCAGAAAGATATATTGGAGACAGTCCAGAGAAGATTCTCTGGGTTGATCACAGCTATGGAGGAATCTTCTTACGAGGAGAAGTTGGGCATGGCATGCACTCGTTGAAGTTGAAAAGAATGAGAGGCAACCTTATCGAGACATGTTGGATTTTCAAGAGGCTTGATGGGATAAATGTTTGAGAGATTGTTTCCCTCCAGTGTGAGAATCTAGGACCAGAACCCACAATCTCTAGAGTAAGGGGTAGCCCCTTCTAAGACAGAGGAGAGGAATTTTTTCTGAGGGTAGTGGATTTGTGGCATTGTTTACCACAGACGGCTTTAGAGCCTGGGTCATTAAGTATATTCAAGGCTGAGGTAGATTTTTAATCAGTAAGGGAATCAAGGGTTATGGGGATAAAATGGGAAAGCAGAATTGAAAATTATCAGATCAGTCATGATCTCATTGAATGGCAGAGCAGACTCAGTGGGCCCAGTGATCTAATTCTGCTCGTACATTTTATGGAAATGCTATTTTATTCTGAAGTAACTATGTTGATCTGTATCTTTGGTTGAAAAACCGTCCTTTGCAACTAATTCAGCCAGTCAAATCTCAATCTTTCATCTCAAGTGGATGGTGGGAGCAAAAGTTAAAGTTTATTATGTAAAGAATAAAGAAAATTACATCACAGGAACAGAGGCTTAGGTCCTTCAAGCCTGCGCCAACTATGCTACCCGACTCAACTAAAACCCCCTATCTTTCCAGGGATCACATCCCACTATTCACATCCTATTCATATATTTGTCAAGATGCCCCTTGAAAGTTGCTATCATTTCTGCTTCCACCATCTCCCCTAGCAACCCTCTGCAAAAGAAAAATGCTTTGGACATTTCCTTTAAACCTTGTCCTTTGCACTTTAAACTATGCCCTCTATACCCCCCAAGGAAAAAGTTTCTGATTAGCCATTCTGCCTCATAATCTTGTAGACTTCTATCAGGTCTCCCCTCAATCTCTCTCATTCCAGTGAGAATAAACCAAGTTCTTTCAATCTCTCCTCGTAGTTAATGCCCTCCATACCAAGCAACATCCTGGAAAATCTTTTCTGTTCCCTCTCCAAAGCCTCCACGTGCTTCTGGTAGTGTGGCATCCAGAATTGAACGCTATATTCCAAGTGTGGCCTAACTAAAGTTCTATAAAGTTGCAACATGACTTGCCAATTTTTTAAACACAATGCCCTGGCCGATGAAGGTAAGCATGTCATGTACCTTCTTGACTATCTTCTCTACCTGCGTTGCCACTTCCAGTGACTTCCTGTACACCTTGATTCCTCTGTCTATCAATAATCTTAAGCATTCTGCCATTTAGTATTTATTTCCCATCTAAATTAGACCTCATGTCCAAATTAAACTGCATCTGCCATCTGTTCAAATATCCAACCGATCTATTTCCTCTTGTATGATCTACCAGTCCTCATCACTATTCACAATTCCACCAACGTTTGTGTCTTCTGAAAACTTACTAATCAAACCAGTTATGTTTTCCTCCAAATCATTTATATATAAATGTGCGTATACACATAAGCAGCAAAGGTCCCAGCACTGATTCCTGAAGAACATCACTAGTCATAGCTTCCGTTCAAAAATGCTCCCTCCCACTGCCATCCTGTTTTCTATGACTGAGCTAGTTCTGTATCCATCTTGTAATCTCACCTCTGATCATAAGCTACAAATAGGCTTACATTAACACTGCAATGAAGTTACTTTGAAAATCCCCTAGTCGCCATGCTCTGGCACCTGGTCGAGTACACTGAGGGAGAATTTAGTGTGTCCAATGCACCTAACCAGCACATCTTTTGGACTGTGGGAGGAAATAGGAGCACCCAGAGGAAACCCACACAAACACAGAATATTCAGACTCCATGTACAGTGACTCAAGCAAGGAATTGAATCTGGGTCTATGACGATTGAGGTAGCAGCGCTAACCACTGTGCTGCCTATAAGAGGTTAAGGAAAATTTTATTAGAATAAATTATGTGAAGCAAAAAAGTAAAAATTATTATAAAACGGAATGGAGGAAAAACAGTTAACAGGTGAAATGTTAATCAAATTTATCTTGTTTATATATTTGTATTAAGTTAAATGTTAAGCCATAAAGGTTATTTTTGCTGATTGTTTGTTTCAAAAGATGGTACGTATATTAATTGGATAAAGGAAAGTGGAAATTCTCTTGCACCTGTTGGTGGTCTCAAGGGTTCAGGATCATGTAAACAAATCTTTGTGTGCTATGCAATTTATAGCTATTCACCAGGGAATAGATCAGATACAAAGTATCATCACTTGAATATATTTCTTATTCTATACATGATCGACACAAAATGTTATATCTTTCTGTTGATGGTTCTGTGATTAGCGTCCTGGTCACAGGTCACATTTACTTTGGATTAACAGAAAAAAATGCCTATAAGGTAGCCAGAATTTGATATTGATGATGCTTTGCATTTTTTTGAATACAGCCAAATATCATGAATGGAATAACCTGGATTACATTAAAACAATTGTTTTAAAAGTTGAATAGGCAAGCACTGAATGGTGAATACTTGTATCTATTTTCCCAAAAGATTAAAATTGTGAGGATCGAAAATTGCATCTGAACTACCCTCCTAAATAGTAAAACAGGAAACTTTGTTTCATCTCTTATTTGGATGAGAAAATGTTAAAAAGTTGGTAGTGCCTATTCTTTATTATTTTGCTAGGTAAAATGTCCATTTAACTAGGTCTTGAATGTAACATTCTTAAAATAAATCATTGAGTCTTTCACTCAGTGGCTAACTACTGTAGTGTTCACATGAAAGAGGCCCCAGATTCAGTTGCTGATGTCTGCTGAGTGAATTGAATTTCAGGAGAGGTCAAATTAGTGAATTTTCATTTTCAGTTACTTCTGAAGAATGTGTATTGTGATGGAACGTGTATGTAATGGGTTTAGGCTTCATTTTGCTCTCCACAGATACCACTACCCAGGTCCATCCATGAACATAAACAAAAAATTCTAGAAAGACTCAACAAGTCTGGCAGCATTTATGGAGGGAGAGAAACACAGTTAACACTTCAAATCCGTGTGGCTCTTCAGAACCTGTCTTAAAATGTTAACTCTATTTCTGTGTCCACAGATGCTGCCAGACCTGCTAAGCTTTTCTCAGATTTTCTGTTTTTGTTTTAGGTTTCCAGCATCTGTAGTTTTTTTGCATCAATTTTGCCATCCATGAATATAGCCATTTAAATCAGTTATTTTAAACTTAAGTGCCTGTATTGATCAATGTGAGGCACAATCTTTAGGAGGAGGGAAGAAAAGCTGATTTCTGAAGTATGTTTTATCTTTGCTTTTAGAAAGAGGTTTAACGTGTGAAACTTTGTGCTGTAAATTTACCCAGGTTGATGCTCAAGTACAACGAGATCCATCTAGACTATTCAAACCTACCAAAGGTTGGGCAGAACACACAAAAGAAACAGGTCAAAATAGTGGTGGGCCTATGCTGTTTCTTCCCCATCGGTAAGTAGTTAGCATAAGAAAGATCTCTCAATAAGAAACGGATGACATGAAGTTGAAAATTTGCTTCACTTTCTCCTCATATAAACATTTATTTCTTGTATTATTTTTCAGGGCTGTTCCATCTTGGAGGCAAGGGATCTAACAATTATTTTGTGAATTCTAAAGAATTGAACTGACTGACAGAAGTATTTGTTGTTTGCATTATGAAATAAATTGTGAAAAAATAAAGAGTCAATGTGTTGGTGAAAGCTTAAAAGAGGAAAAGGGCATGAAAGTAAAATCAGGGAAGTAGTAAGAGTTAATAGTCCAAAAATTAATTGATTTGAGATTATATGAAGGCACAAAGCAATCAAAAGTAGAATTGGAGTGTTGGAAACATTAATAACTGGAGCAGAATTATGCAGTAGTCATAACACACACAAGTTGTGTTTGGATAGCACTGGGTACTGGATATTCAAGTTTATAACAATTTTAGAAACAATACAAAGGGAAACAAAAGGGTGCTTGTCTTGAAAAGTGTGTTTAGTGCTAACTCTGATTAGAACTAAAGAAAAATAAAAGATCGTACAAATGTGCACATTACAAATAACAAACGGTTGAGATGACTTGAATGTGGAGATTTGTAGATGCTTGAGCCAGCAATGTAAGTCAATAAGATAGCAAATATGGCAAATAATCTGCTCACCTATCCTCCTTCATTCATCAAGCCACGTTAGCTGGTTATCCACTTAAAACTTTTAATTGTGTTTTTAAGTCCTTGTCCAGCATTGCCCTTACTACTTCTGCAACTTTGTTCAGTACTATAATACCCAATTCCTCCAATTGTTGCCTTTTATGTATCTCCCAATTCCTTCTGCCTGAGTGTTTGACCTCTTTGGCTTCAGCTGTTAAGCTACATGCATTGAAATGCCCTCCCCATGCCTCTAAGTTATGACTCTCCTTGAAACCTACCTCTCTTAACAGAACTTTAGCCACATCACCTAATAATTCCTCCTTTGACTTTTTCTGATCTTATGTCATGTGATGTCTAAGTGAGAGAACCAGCATATTAAATTCGATGCTGAACTATGATCAAAGTGAATGGCAGAATGAATACTACTAGTAAGTTAAAACAGCATGCATGAGAGAGAAGCCGGGAGGATTAAAAAGAAGAAAGAGTGGGGGCAGAGCTGAGAGGATTGCGACACTGAAGCCAGGAATATAAAGGCAGAGCCAAGAGAATAGAAAAGTGAGAATGGAGCCAGAAGATAGAGTGCAAGAGGAAGAACAGTGCAGTGAGGACGAAAGCAGAAAAAAGAATATGGGAAAATCTGCGAGTCATACCAGGAGGATGATAAAGCACAAGAAAGAGGGAGAGTGGAACCAGTAGGATGGCAAGAGCAAAGCTAGAAGGGCATGTGAGTAAATGGAAGGAGGGTGGTGCTAGGAGGCTAAAGGACCACTAAAGAGGGTCAGTAGAGCCAGGAGGATAAGGGAGCATGAGAAAAAGGAAACACAGTGGTGGACAGAGGATGGAAGAATATAATGGAGCGAAAAACATAGGGTGATAGAGAGCCAGGATACAGCAAGAGCGGCACCAGGAGGATAAGAGTGCAAAGAGTGGTAATGATGCTGGGAAGATGAAACAGTGTGAGAGTGAGCAAGAGGCTGTGAAGACAACAAAAACAGAATCCAGTGGGTGATCAAATGAGAGGGGTGCCAAGATAACAAAAGAGCAGAGCCAGGAGGATAAAAGCGCATTAGGAAGAGCAAGAGTGCAGCTGGGAGGATAAGAGAGCACAGGAAGTGGTGCAAAAGGGCAGCAGTGTGCAGGAGAGTGAGCAGTGCAGGAGGATGACAGTGTGCAGTAGAGAATGTGGACAATGTATTTGAAGACAAGAAAATAAAAGAATGTGACGAAGGTTGAGAGTGGAGTTGGGAGACTAAAGGAGCATGAGAAGGGGAATGCAAAGCTGGGAGATTAAAAGAGCGTGACAGCATGAGTGCAGAACTGAGAGGATGAAAGAGCGCAAAAAGGGGGGAAAGTAATGCCAGTAGGATATAAGTGAAAGCGAACCATTGGACAAAAAAAGCATGAGAAAGAGGGAGAATGCTGCTTGAAGGATATCAAAAGTGAGAAAGGAGTCGAAAACACAGCGAGAGCGAAACCATGAAAATAAAGAAAGGGAAAAAAAAATGAGTGGAGCAGTGCTTTGAGTCCGAAAATAAGGGAGAGCAGAGCCAGGAAGATAGCAATAGAGAAGCCAAGAGGACAATTGAATGAAGAAGAAAAGGGGTGTGCGCTGCCAGGAAGACATTGAGAGTGAGAAAGAGTAAAAGCAGAGCTGAAAGGATAGTGAGATCGGAGCTAGGAAGATAAGAGCATAACAAAATGTGAGCACCGAGCAACAAGGATAAAGAATTGTGAGAAAGAAGGAGAGCAATGCCAGTAGGATTAAAGAGTACAGGACAAAGTGACAGCAGAGTCAGGAGCACGGCAAGAGTGGAGTCAGGAATACGACGAGCAAGAAGTAGTGAAAGCATAGCATTGGATAAAAGAGAGTGACAAAGAGCAAGAGCAGTGCCAGGAGGATAAAAGAAGATGGCTAAGAGAGGAGTTGGGAGGATAGCACAAGCATCGTGAATGCTGATTGCACGGAGTTAGGAAGAAAGCTAAAAAGTAGGATCTCAAGAGCATTAATCTCAGGATTCTCCCAATTTCACCTGCTAGTGATCATAAATTAAAGTTGTCAAAGTCCTGGATGACTATAGGCTCTGACTGGCGGTGATTTAACCTGAGGATCACCACACCTCAAGCGAGGTACAACAAGGTTGAGAAGATTTCAGTCTTATTATGAAGACTGAAGCCTTCATAATAACCTCAGTCGTATGGGAATTGAATCTGTGCTGTTGACATCGTTCTGATCATCAGCCAGCCGTCCAGCAAACTGAACTGATAGGCGGATTGATAATTAAATGTGTGACTGGAGAAATGGCATAGGAGGGAGTACATCAGATCTTGAGGTAATGGGACCTATTCTGGGGCGAATGGAACCTGCAACCCATCCAGCATGTACATTTTAACAGGATTAGAACTATTATATACTCAGGTAGATCTGTTAGTTTAAACCAACTGCTACAGCGCTAACTTGTCAGAGAATGGAAACCTGCAACGTGACCCAAATTTGGAAGGAAATAAAATTGGTAACGCAAGTAATAGTGGGACTGGAAGGCAGACGAAATGAACTAAAGCATCAAGAATGCATCAAATACAGAAAAATGTCAAAAAGACCAAGTTAAGGATGCACTCTTAAATAGCGATAAGTGGCTATGGTATAATTGCCATTATGAAAATATGGCTACATAATTAAAAATGGGAATTAGGAAGCTGTTCCAATACAGCTACAACAGTGATGTCCACTTGCAATGTTGAAAGTTGCCCAGATATGTCCTGTACAGGAGACAGGACAAATCCAACCCAGCCAATTGCTGTCCCATTAGTCTACTCTCAAGAAGTAATGGAAAGGATCATCATTAGCACTATTAAATGCCACTTAGCAAAAATCTGTTCACTGCTCTGTTTGTGTTCTGCCACAGTCAGTCTGCTCCTGACCTCATTACAGCCTTGGTTCAAACGTGGACAAAAGAGCTAAATGCCACAATTGAGCTGAAAGTGACTGCCTTTGATGTCAAGGTAGTATTTAACTGAATATGGTATCCAAGATCGCTCACAACATGAGAGTTAATGGGAATTAGAAGGAAAACCTTCCACTGGTTGGACAAATACCTGGAACAAAGATGGATATGGTAGTTAGAGGTCAATCATCTCAGTTCCAGGACATCACCATAGGCTTCTAACAAGACCCAAGAAGGAAAAATTGTTTAATTAGGCAAATTGGAGAATTTACATTGAGGGATGTCCTAGGCCCAACCATCTTTCAGCTGTTTCATCAATGACCTTTCTTCCATCATAAGATCAGAAGTGAGGATGTTCTATGATTGCATAATATTCAGCACCATTCGCAATTCCTCAGATCTTGAAGCAGCCCATGTCCAAATGCAGCAAGACAATATCCAATATTTGGGGAGATAAATGGCAAGTAACATTCGCACCAAACAAGAGAAAAAGTATTTGGAAGTACAAAATGTAATACCACTACTCAAAAAGGGAGTGTGACTGAAACCAGGGAACTAGAGGCCATTCACCTGATACTTTGCCATTGGGAAATTGTTAAGAAGATAACAGGCAATTTAAAAACTCATAGTATAATTGGCAGAGTCAACAGAGTTTAGCGAAAGGAAAATCATGTTTGACTAATTTATTTGAGTTCTTTGAGAATGTGACCAGCAGGGTGGATTAAGAGATCCAAAAGATGATGTGTGTTTGAATTTCCAAAAGGCATTTGGGAGGTACTACATGAAAAGTTACTAAACAAGATAAGGGCTCATGGTGTTGGAGGGTGATATATTAACATGAACAGAGAATGGGCTATTCAATGGAAATCAGGATAAATAGGACTTTTTTCCAGACTGGCAAACCAAATATTGCTTCAAGGATTATTGCTGGGGCCTCAACTATTTCCAATCTATATTAGAGATTTGGTGAAGGGACAGACTGTATCATAAGGAAACACAGCTTCAATACAAAGCAGTTTGAAAGCAAGGTATGAGGAAGATGCTAAAAGTCTGCAGAATTATATAGATAAATTGGGTGAGTAGGCAAAAAAATGGTTGAGTGAGTATGATGTGGAAAATGTGAAGTTATCCATATTGGCAGGAAAAATAGAAAAGCAGAATATTATTTAAATGGAGAGAATACAGAATACTGCAGTACAGAGGGGTCAGGTTGTGCTTTTATATAAATCAGAAAAGGTTAGCATGCTGGTACAGCAAGTAACTGGGAAGAAAGGTAGAATGTTGGCTTTAATATAAGGGGGATGAGTAGGGAAGTCTTTCTCCATCTCCACAGGATTATGGCAAGACTTCTATGTTACGAGGACTAGTACAGTTTTGGTCTTTTAGAACAAAGAACAACGAGCAACACAGCACAGGAAACAGGCCCTTCGGCCCAACGAGCCCACGCCGCCGTCCTAACGTCTTAATGACATATCCTTTTATAAGGAGGGATATACTTGCAATGTAAATTCAGAGAAGATTCATGAGACTGATTCCATGGGTGAAGGGTACGTCCTATGAGGAAATATTGAGCAGGTTGGGCCTATAATTAATAATTAGAAGAATGAGAGTTGATCTTATTAAAACACAAGATTCTGAGAGGGTTCAATTCTAACTTCAGATCACTGTCTGTGTGGAGTTTGCATATTCTCTCCGTGTCTGTGTGGATTTCCTCCAGTTTCCTCCCACACTTCAAAGATGTGCAGGTTAGGTTGATTGGCCATGGTAAATTGTCCCTTAGTGTCAGGGAGACTAGCAAGGAAAATACATGAGGTTACGTGAACAGGGCCTGGGTGAGATCGTTGTCACTGCAAGCTTGATGGGCCGAATGGCCTCCTGCACGGTAGGATTCTGATTCTAAGTTCTATGATTGTCACAAAGTGGCAGTGACAGCACTGCCCAATCAACTCAAATTGATAATAATGCCAGGAGGACTTGAGATATTGGTGGGTTGTAATTAAATTAATGGGGAGGGGTTTGAATTTCATTGAGGGATTGGGCATGTGCCAATCATCTGTGTATGATTGGCAAATGCAGTGTTTTGGATTACTTTACTTTATCTTTTCATTAAAACAGAAATAGTAAACAAAATACGATTTCTCTGCAGTTTTTAGCAGCTTTTAATATCCCTGTTTGAAATCATAGTATTGGTTCTTGTATCAAATCCCTTAAGGATAAAACTTTTAATATTAAGAGTAATAACTTTATATTCACCTTCACCCTCAAAGCAAATTCTCCGATTTGCCTTATTAAACCAATTTCCCTTCTTGGGCTTTCTGTGACTTGGCTTTAACTGAAATCTCTTGAGATGTATCCTACAAGAATGGCTTATCAAGGTATCTGCTGAGATGCTTCCACTTATGCAGCTGTGCAAGGCATTGTACACAGTTTGGTCCCCCTTACACGAGGAAGGATGTCATTGCATTGAAGGCAGTTTAGTTAAGGTTCACTCGATCGATTCCAGAGATAAGGAGTTTGTCTTATGAGGAGAGGTTGGGCAGTTTAGGCCCATACTCTAGAATTTAGAAGGATGGGGGAAGATCTAAATGAGGCATATAATACAGATTTTCAATTAATAATAGCTTGAAGAGTTATGGAGAATGAGCAGGAAAGTGAAGATCAGGCTGAGATGTTCATCCATGGTTGAATGGTGGAGTAGGCTCAAGAGGCCAAATTGAGTACTCCTGTTCCTTGTTCTTATGAGGGAATTTAGAATAAGGTGGCAGAGTTTAAAAGTAAGGGTCTCCCAATTAACATTGAGATGTTTTTATTTTCTCAAATGATCATGAGCCTTTAAAATGCTATGAAGAGGCTGGGCCATTGAATATATTCAAGATTAAATTAGAGTTTTGATTGACAAGTGAGTCATTGGACCAAGCACAAATTTTCCCATCTCGCCTGCTACGCGAATTGTAGTGGGAAAGGGGAGGCGGATCGTGCAAAGGTTTGTTGATCTTGGGTGGGATTCCCCAGTTTTGGGGTGAGCATGGCTGGAAAATCTCATTCAAAATGTATTGGTGTACAATGAAAAGTATTGTTTCTTGTGCACCATATTGACAAAGCATATCAAGCGGAAGGATGTGGAGAGTCTGGAGAGAGTGCAGAGGTGGTTTACCAGGATGCTGCCTGGTATGGAAGGTCTGAGTTACGAGGAGAGGTTGGGCAAATTGGGACTGTTTTCCTTAGAAAGACGTAGACTTAGAGGAGATCTAATAGAGGTGTACAAGATTATGAGCGGTATAGATAGAGTAAACAGGGTTAAGCTTTTTCCTAGGATGGACTCAAATAGCACGAGGGGTCACGGGCTTAGGGTGAGGGGGGTAAGGTATAATTTGGATGCTAGAGGGAGTTTTTTCACACAGAGGGTGGTGGGGGTATGGAATGCGCTGCCAAGTAAAGTGGTGGAGGCAGGTACTCTGGAGTTATTTAAGAAATACTTGGATGGGCACATGAACAGAATGGGAATGGAGGGGTATAGAAAACTGATTTAAAATAGGGATCATGAGCCTTGGGAGTCCCTGGGAAGTGTGTAAATAGATGATGATATTGATGTACTTGTTTTTATCCTACAGGTGCTTTGGTCCACCTTGTTGTCTAACAAGGGGCATACACACAATGGGTCGTGAGAGGGCTGCTCTTGGATTTTTTTCGAGAGTATCCTAGTGCTTCACGTTGTTAGTGTACGCTTGACCTGGACCATTTGATGGCAACACGACAGCTCAGTGACTATCGCTGTGCTGTGCAGATACATGGATTTGGGCCTGTGTCTGTGGGAGTTTGCGCATTCTCCCGTGCTTGCGTGGGTTTTCTCCGGGTGCTCCGGTTTCCTCCCACATCCCAAAGATGTGCTCTTAGGCTAATTGGCAAAACAAATTCTCCCTAAATTGTCTCAAATTTGGTTTTTAATCCATAAACATAGACAGGGATCACGGGTGGAGATGGGAACATCGAGGTGGCGGCACGGGCTTGTTGGGCCGAAGGGTGTGTTTCCCGTGCTGTTTTGTTATTTATTCGGACAGTGTATAGGGGAGAAGGCAAGGAGAGGGTGTATAATAGTGTTACAAAGCTAGATAGGGTATAGAGATCATAATGACATGGATCCATTCAAAAATCTGATGGCAGCAGGGCAGAATCTGTGCTTAAGTCGATGAGTATTTCTAGTTACTCTTACAGATTTGTTGGATCTAAACCATTACAAGAGGGAATTACCCCTCTATCAGTTGAACTATTTGGTAAAAGTTCACATGAGAAATCTGCTCTTCCAAGTGAAGGATTGCTGAGTGGCGCAGGCGCGGCTGGACCGGCGAGGGGGCGGGGCGTGTCCATGGCGATCCAACATGGCCGAAGAGACGGTGGGTGCTGAGCAGCTGGAGTTTCTGCGGGAGAGGCACATCTGCTTCTTCGAGCGATGCCTCAAGATCTTACCCGAGAGATACTGCTCGCTGGAGACTAGCAGGTAGGTCTGGGCGGAGTGAAACGAGAGGCCGGCGGGCTGGTCCGGTACAGGGAGCTGCAAGCTGGGCCCCACCCGCCAGAACGGCACTGAAAGATAGTCCGCGGCGGGGCTAGACAGGCAGTGGGCTGAAGGTGCAGCATCCCTTCTGCCTCGGCATTTCCCGGCTGCAAACCCGGCTCTCTTCGGCTGATAGGTGAGATCCAGCAGGCGGGCAATAGGCTGCAACTCTCAAGAGGGAGGTTAACGGGCTGTCTGGTAGTTTACTAGTAGGTGGGGCGTTGGGGAAGATAAGGAGAAACTGCTGAGTATGTGTGTGTGTCAACGCAATCCGGTCCTTCCTGTCACATACATTTTGGAAACACCGGATAGAATTTTACTGCCGAAAACTTTTAACGTGACTTTTCAATACTTGTGTTGAATTTTCTTGGAGATCCTTCAGCTGTTCATTACTTTTGTAAATTGTAATATGAAGATCTCCTAATTTTCCACGTAAGCTGATTTGTTGAGCCTGTCCTAAAACTTCCCCAAATCGATAGTTCATTTCAAAATCATTTATACTAATTTAATGGAAGAGCGTATGCAAGAAATCGTGTTTGAAATTCCTCTGATTCAATATCTGGAAACTTCATTATGATAGAGTAATATAGGATTCCTGCCCCAGGTCCAGAGCACCAGTTCAAACCCCCATTCAGAACTTCATGACCAAGGAAAACGCAATATGGCCAACCAGTGATAAGAACGGGAGAGACTCCTGTCAGCCATTTGTTGGAAATAAATCAAAATCTCTGTCTGTTATTGTGTATGTTGCTGCAGCAATATGGACTCCTTGGGATGGGCTGATTGGCAAAGTTGACTGAACAGCCAGTGTGGATCAGTTTGGTGCCAACAGCATGGGGTTCATCCCCTATTCAGAATGGAGTGGGAATGTGCTACCCATTGTGGAGATTAGGACATTGTAGGTTGGATATGCCTTTGGGCAGAGAATCGGAAAAGAATAATAATACAGTTCTGGAGGAAGCCATTATCTCAATTGCCCCTGTGCTGACCACTTCCATGTTCTTTCTGCACAGCCCTGCAAAAGTTGCTTTTCCAAGTATTTTTGAAATTTTCTTATTAATGTTCCTGTTGAATTTGCTTCAACCACTTTTTCAGACAGTGGATTTCAACCCACAATACTTGCATAGAGTACAAAAGCAAGGAAATTATGCTGAATGTTTATGAAATAGCAGCTGGAGTATTGTGTTTGATCCTCAGCATCATATGAGAAGAAATAGTAAAGGCTTTATGATTCAGAAAAGATTTATTGGAATGGTGCAACCAAATAGGAGGAAACTGCTTTTGCATTTCAGATCACAACAACATGCTGTGTTTGAAGCTTCCTTCGGTATCTGGTTCTCTTGCCAGCTGCCTTGAATCTATCTGCTCTGGTTTTCCAACCTTCTCCCACAGGAAACAGTTTTTTCTATTTCTGCAACAAAATCAATCAAATTTCCTCTTAAAATCTCCTCTATGAGAACAATCTTGGCTTCTCCAGTGTCTCCACATAGTTGATATCCCTCATCCCTGATGTCATTCTAGTAAATCTATTTTGCGTCCCATCTAAGGCCTTAATATTCTTCTTGAAGTGTGATGTTGAAAATAAAGTACAATTCTCCAGCTGCTGTTTTATGAACAAAATAGTTTTCTTGCTTTTGTACTCTATTCCTGTGTAATAAAGCCAAGAATTCTGTTTGGTTTTTAACAGCCTTTAGACAAGACAAGACAACTTGTCTTTCAATCTTCAAACATTTGCCTGCATGTACACCCAAATCTCTCTTCTTGCAACTTTAAAATTGTACTATTTGGTTTATATTGTTTCTCCTCATTTTCATTTCTCTAGTTAAATTTCATCTGCTGTATGCCTGTTCTTTTTACCAGGCTGTCTGTGCGCTCCAGAAATTGTTTGCAATCCTCATTGTTTCTAAGTTCATATCATCTGTAAACTTTGAAATAATGTTCTGAATAACTCAAGCCTAGGCTATTTCCAGGAGTGGTAGCTGTGAGCCTCATAATAACCACTGGGTAACACCGTTGTATGACTCTATCCAGAATGAAAAATAATTATTCAGCTCTCTCGATGTTCATTCTGTCTATTAGTCAATTTCGTGTCCATATTTGTCACTTTAATCTCACGAATTTCAAGTTTAAGTTTACTGATGGTATTTGTTAAACATCTTTTTGAAAGTTTATGAAATATAGTTGCATGGCACTTATTAAGTGAAGATGGTGGTTCAATGTTAATATCATTCAACAAATAATCCAGAGGCCCCAACTAATGCTTTGGGACGTGGATTCAAATCCTACCATGGCTGCTGGTAGGATTTAAATTTCAATGAATAAAATCTGGATTTGAAAACATGTTTTGATAATGGTGCCCATTATTTCTTTAGGAAAGGAAAGTTGCTACTGTTAACTGGTTTGGCGTGTAGGTAATTTCAGATTCACAACCATTTGGTTATCTCTTAAATGCCCACATTCCATGTAAGGTAATAAAATAACACTCCATTACTTCATCAAGAATATGTCTTTCATAAATCTATGTTGATTTTTCTTTATTTGCCCATTTGTTCCCAAATGCCAATTTGTTCTGGATATTTCCCTCTAAAGGTTTCCTTATTAGACTGATTGGCTAAGTGTAACTCCCTCTCTTTAAGGTTGTAACATTTGGTGCTCTGCACTTGCTTCTCTGGCATTCACTCATGCCCATGGAACATCATAAGATTTTGCCCAGAATTCTCTAATTTCCACACTTACTTCCCTCCGTATTCTAAGATGCATCCCATCTAACTCAGATGGCTGTTAACACTTTAAATGCATTCTTTTTATCTATTTTTATCTTGTTTGATGTCACAATCTCCTCTTCCTTTATTGCTACATTGATGCTAGCCTCATCATGAGAGAGACAGCAGCAAAGTGCTCACTTAATACCAGAGCCATGTCCTCTGTCTCTGCAAGTTGACTTTTTTGATTCCTAATCAGCCCACCCACCCTTGATTACTCTTATCACAATTTCTCTCTGCTCTTGAATAATGAAATTGTTTATATGTTGCAGTTTTGCTCACAGCTGATTTTTAAGTAAATTATCTGGATGAAATCATTGACAAAGTGGCATTTGTTGACCATCTCTAGTTTGCTTGAACAGCTGATATGTGCTTCAGTTTTCAACCATTGGTAACCGAAACAGCTGAGTGGCTTCGGAAGGCAGTTTCACACATATAGCTGTATGACTGAAGTCGAGTATAGGCCAGATAAAACAGTCTAATTTTCGCTAGTATTTGTGACAATCTTGGCTCAGTGGTAGCACTTTAGCTTCTGAGCCAAAAGATTGTGGTTTCAACTCTATTGTCCTTCACTGCAAACTTGAGATATTATTACACCATCAGAAATGCCATTTTTCAAATGAAATGTTAAACCAATCCCCTGTCTGCTATCTCAAGTAGAGATATAAGGACCCTTAGCACGAGTCATAAAAGGACAGTGTCATTCTCCAGCATTATAACTAATATTCCTCAACCAGCATCTTTTAAAAGAAACACCATCTGTCATTTATTTCATTGCTGTTTGTGAAACCGTGCTTTCAATGTGCACCTTTACCCTTGTTTGCTACATTATAGCTTTACTGCTGCAGCACTCATTGGTTGTAAAGCACTTTTTGGAATGTCCTATGATTATGAAAAGCACTGGTTCATCGAATCCCACAGTACAGAAGGAGACGATTTGGCCCATCAAGTTTGCACTGACTATAAACCCACCCAGGTCCTATCTCTATAACCCCATACATTTGCCTTAGCTAGTACCCGTGACACTAGGGGGCAATTTTTCATGGTCAGTTAATCTAATGTGCATATCTTTGCACTCTGGGAAGAAACCCATGAAGACACAGGGAGAACGTCTGCGTGGAGCTTGCACAATGACCCAAGCCAGGAATCGAACCCAGGTCCTTGGCTCTGAGAGGCAGCAATGCTGAGCACTGTGCCACCCATAAAAAGAACTTGTCCTTATAAATAAATTCATTCACATTTGAGCACCTGTTGGAATACCATGCATGTACTTCCATACTTGTGCATACTCTGTTAATTCAAGAATTGTGTGGAGTCAGCTTTATAATTAAATGACTTACCCATTTTAAAGTTGGTACCTGCTATAAAGCATAAGAGGCTTGAGTATTAAGAACTCATTTATTTTTACCGTTTTTGGGTTGTTTGCATCTGCGAGTTTGTAATGCTTAAAAAACAGTGCTGTGTATTATTACGTTGAATTCTGAAAGAATGTTGGAGTAGAAGTGGGCCATTCAGCTCTTCGAACCTGTTCTGCCATTTATCTAGGTCGCAGCATATCTTACAGCTCAATTCCATCTTTCCATATATCCTTGGATATTGATATCTAGAAATCCTTCCATCTTTTCCTCCATACTATCCAGGTTAGAAAATTCCAAAGACTCACCACAATCTGTGGGGAAAAAAAAAATTCCTCTTCATCTCGGCCTTAATTGGTCAACCTCTGAGTCTGAGACACTGTCCCCTAGTTTTATACCCCCCTCCCTGCCGCCCTCTCAAATCAAATGATGCATCCACCCTGTCAAGCCTCTCTAAGAATTTTGTACACTTCAATGATATCACCTCTAATTCTTCTGAACTGTGGAGAATATAGAGTCATTTTCCTCTATCTTTCCTCATGGGACAATCTTGTAATCCCAGGAGTTATTTTGGTCTCAGTCATGCATAAGCTAAAGAATAGTATATTCATACATTCAGGAGCTTTGACTTGCTAATCAGTACTGAAATCCAGTTACTATCCCGATGTGTCTATTCTATATTGACTTTATATTTTCAGCTTTTTTCACTATTTCGGACATTGTTATGTCAACAAGCACCTGCCAGCTGAGGATAGCTTGTATATCTTCAGGTCAGGAATGTGCCTCCTGGAAAAATGTGAGCAACACACTATCTCCCTTTACTCAATGCTATAATGAGTTCCAGAGAATGTGCCCAATATGCTGTTTTTGGTTTCCTTAGACATTTAAAACTAATCTAAAAATATGTTGAAGAAATACAGATAAGAGTGTTTTCATGTGGGGTTGATTGAAGTTGTGAAAGAAACATACTACCTAAATGTAGAATGTGTCTGTTGGGAAAATCGGTGGAAATCTTAGGACTCGTCTGATAGAATAATGTTTTGAATTGGTGATGCATTGTGCTAGTATTAAGTGTGAAATTTTGAAACTGAGAACCTTGCATTCCTTAGAGAAAGTTCATCTCTTTGTCTTATTTTCAGTTCATGTAGATCTTTTAACACTGCGGATTTCCAGAGTATTGTACATAGCATACTGTAAGACTGAATGTGACTCTTGATGTGCAAGTTACACTGAGCACTTGCTGTGTTCCCAACTAATAATTTATGCTATGTGTACATCCTATACAATATGGAATGTGAAGATGTTTACTTGACAAATCTTAATTTTTCTGTGCTTTTTTTCTTGTTTTTTTTATATTCGCAGATTGACTATTGCTTTTTTTGCACTGTCTGGCCTAGATATGCTGAGTGCCTTGCATCTAGTGGATAAAGCCAGCATCATTGAATGGATTTATTCGCTTCAGGTTCTTCCCACTGAAGATAGTGAGTGAGTTTTTGTTTTTGATCTTGGAATTAATGCCTTCTTTAAGATACTATCCTAGACCAGATCTCCAAGTTTGTTGGTATGATCCAGTTGGGGGTCAATAACTTTTCCTTCAAAATGGACAAAGTTTCCAATTCAAGACTCTTACTAAGAGAGTAAAGTCGCAATGTTTTAAACAAACAAAAATAAACATGACTATCATCAGAAAGATGTAACAATTGACTATCTAATTTGTATACTAACATTTGGGGTTAGTTATGTGAATTAACAGGCAAAATATGGTTGAACACAGCACATTGTGCGATTACACGTAAACGCAACTAAAACAAGATTCCTTAGATTTCTTAACCAGCAACCCAGATGCCAATAATACTTGATTCCACCAATCTAATTGAAATTCTTTCTCATAATGGATTCAAGTCTTCATCTTCAAAGCTCTTGACTTGAGATCTCTCCAAAAGTCATCCAACTTGGATGGCCAGAACAGCAATCCATCTTACAGGGTTTAGGTCTTCTGGAGATTCCATTCCCTTGAATTTCTGAGTTTGCATTCCGGCACCAAAACAGAAGCAGTGCTTCAGTTTTTCGGCTGTGCTGAGCAGAATGCTTCTGCTTCAAAGGGATACAACAGCTTGCTGATTTCATGCTGGAGTTACGAACTTTCTGCTGCCTTCTTCAACTTCGTGGACTACTTCTGAACCATGTATGCCTGGGTTTGCTAGTTGTATTTACTTAAGAAGTGGATTTCATTTATGTGTGAATGTGACTTATTTGAAACAGGGATAGTCATAAGTTTAAATGTAAAGTTGCTTCTTTTCATTTTTCAATATTGTTCAACTGTCATTGGTAAATCTGATTATTAGAGTTATTAAATATTGTTTTATCATAAAAGATTCATTGCCAGTGGAATCACTGCTGGAGGGAAACATTTTATCTTCACATTTATGCTAAAGAGACAAATTTTGAGGGTTTAGTCTAGCTTCCTGTTGTAACTTGGGGCTCTGGTCCCAGACTCTAACGGTATAATATAATGTAGTGTACAATGAGAGATTATTTACATAAAAAAACAGTATTGAGAAAAGAAACTTGGTGTACTCGTACCAGAAACGCAAAGTAATTATATGGGTAGAGCAAGCAATAGGGAAGTCAAATGGCATGCCAGTCTTTACTGCAATGGGATTAGAATAATGTCTTACTACAGTTGTATAGAATTTTAATTGGATCACACTTGGAGTAGGTGCCATTTTAGTCTCCATATTTAAGTAAAAGTATACTAGCAATAGAGGCTGTACAACTAATGTTCCCTGGATAAGGTTTTAAAGTTTATTTATTAGTCACAAGTAAGGCTTACATTAACACTGCGATCAAGTTACTGTGAAATTCTCCTAGTCGCCACGCTCCGATGTCTGTTCGGGTCCATACAGCTAACCAGCACACCTTTCATACTGTGGGAGGAAACCGGAACATCCGGAGGAAACCCACCCAAACACTGGGAGAACATGCAACTCCACACGGACAGTGACCCAAGCTGAGAATCAAAACCAGGTCCCTGGCGCTGAGAGACATCAGTGCTGACTACTGTGCCACTCCATGTCCTGTGACAAGAGGCTGAGTAACTGGGCCAGTGCTCTCTGGAGTTTAGAAGAATGAGGTAATCTCTTTGAAATGTACAAGATTCTGAAGAGACTTGTTAGATATTTCTGAGATTGTTTCCCCTGGCTAGGAAATCTAGAACTTCGGCAGGATAAAGAGGTCAATTTTTTATGGCTGAGATGTGGCTATATTTTTTCATTCAGGTTTATGTATCCATTAAATTCTTGACTCCAGTGATTGCGAATGTTCTGTTGTTGAACATATTCAAGACTGAGACAGATTTTTGATTTTTCAGAAAATTGATGGCTATGGAGAGCAGGTGGAAAAGTAGAAGTGAAACATGGTTAATTAGGACAATATTGTATCGCTAAGGGGCCATATGGTCTACTCCTGCTGCTATTCCCTTTGTTCTTACATTGTCTGGTGTTTGCCTCACCTAACTGGTATATTTCTTAAAAAGCTAGAATGGCATGCCAAGGCATTAAAAATTCAACTTTTATTATAACAGTGTTGACCCAGATTTATTTGAAAACTTTCCAGGAAAATTCCACAATGAATTCACAACTCCTTGAAATATTCACAACCTGAATGTTTATTTTTTATTTTGTTAATGCTAATTTGAAGTTATAGAAAGAATCATAGAAACCCTACAGTGCAGAAAGAGGCTATTGGGCTGATCGAGTCTGCACCGACCACAATCCCACCCAGGTCTATCCCCTACAAGTTTACCTGCTAATCCCCCTAATCTACGCATCTCAGGACACTAAGGGGCAATTTTTTAGCATAGCCAATCAACCTAACCTGCACGTCTTTGGACTGTGAAAGGAAACCGCAGCACTAGAGAAAACCCTTGCAGACACGAGGAGAATGTCTGTGTGGAGTTTGCACAATGACCCAAGCCGGCAACCAAACCCAGGTCCCTGGAGCTGCGAAGCAGCAGTGCTAACCACTGCGCTACCATGCCGCCCAAACATGGACACATGGTATTATGTTCATGACATTTTATTGTTGTTAACTAAATACTGTTAACTGAATGTTGCTGCTCCTTTGGGTGCGATGGCTAGAACTATGAAACTATAATGACCTATGTACAGGTGTCAGCGATCCTGATAAAGGAATTCTTTGATTATGGTAATGGAATTCTTTGAATAATTGTTAGCATTTCTGTAACTATCAGTCTAATCCAAGGAAACCAAAACAAGAATACTGCTTAAATAAGTTACTTGAAATCTTCCTTTTTGATTTTAAAAATAACACATTAAATTGTCCCATTTGGCAGGCTTCCCTGCTTGAAAGATAATCCATTCTCCCATGTCAGTTACTTTAGTTGTATAGTTTTCAGATTCCACAAAATCTGCCCTTTTCTCCTGTAGTTTGTAAATGGAAACGTATTGATTTGCTTTTAGCATTTCAAAGCTAGTAGACAGCAGGCTTACTGAAATCTGCAGAGATGGAAAATCTTCTATGTTGGAAGAAGTGGCACCTGCTCCACACAAAATCAATATAAGTAATTGAGACGGATTTTAATTCCAGAAAGAGAAATTGGCTTGTGTTTAATCATAGGAGTTACAGTAATAAAGCTGAAAACACTCTGAAGATAGCAATTTTGTTGATTATTTTTGTGTTGATTATTTTCATTAATAGAGTATAAGGCAAGCCATCAGTTTGTTGCCATTCTCATGAACAAAAAATGGATGAACTAGAGAATTATTCAGAAAGGTTTCCTTAGTTGAATGGTCAGTAGAGTGGCACTATCTAAGGTAACTCAAGCCAATGTTTTCCATTTCAGGCCAAGGTTTTTTTTGCTTATCATCATCCATCAATTATTGCATGTATTGAAAAGCCTGTCCACCATCTGCAAGGCACAATTCAGCAGTTGGGCAGAAAACTCTTCACTTGCCTGGTTAAGTGTAGCTCCAAAAATACTCAAGTCTCAACATCATTCAGCACAAAACAGCCAACATGATTCCCATCCCATCCTCCAGCTTAAGCATTCACTCCTACTGCATGTGTAGCAGTGTGTACTATTTACAAGATGCATTGCAGTAACTCACCAAACCTCCATTGACTACACAAGATGTCTGCCATCTTGGGTTTGGATATGTGGGACCATAACTGCCTACAAGTTCCTTTCCAAACCACACATTATCTTGACTTAAAATGATATCATTATTCTTTACGTTTGCTGGGTCAAAATTATGTGTCCTCCTTTAACAGCACTGTACATGTACCTACACAGACTGCAGCAGTTTAAAAAGATGGCTCACCACCTTCTCAAAGGCAGTTAGGAAGGGGCAAGAAATGCTATCCTATCAGCCATGTGTGGTAACACAACTTATCATTGGCACAATCCAAGGCCTTTGGTGGATTCAATCTACATCTGTGTTGGAGTAATGTATTTGGATATTCTGCCTAAAATATTCAAGAAGAAATGTGAATGTTAGGAACATCATTTTAATTAGATATAATTGCTGGTATTGAAATTTACTGCTCATAGGTTTTATCGCATCTGCTGAATTTTAAACAAATTAATTTAAAAATACAATAATGTCTGGTTGTGAACCAAAATGGCAAATTCTAGAAAACTAGTTTCAAAGATCAGGAAATAATTAGACAATATAAAGGGCAGCACAGTGGTTAGTACTGCTGCCTCACAGCAGTACATTCAATTCCAGCCTCAGGCGGCTATCTGTGTGGAATTTGTGGGTTCTCCCTGTGGATGCTTGGGTTTCCTCCCATAGTCTAATGATGTGTAGGCGAGGTGAATTGGCCATAGTAAATTTCCCCTTAGTGTCAAAGAGGTAAGCAGGGTAAGTGCACAGGATTGTCGGATAGGGCTTGGGTGGGATTGCTGTTGGTGCAGACTTGATGGGCTGTATTGTCTTTCCCTTTGTAGGAATTCCATGAAATGTGCCACTTCCAAACACTGTTACTTGCGCAATTGTTTCCTTACCGTATATTCAAATTAGAGAACAGCTTTGTACATGAATATAAATAAAGGAAGGCTGCTTCATTCAAACAACAGCTTTGGCCTTAGTTTGGAAGAGTGGTAGCATATCATTGGGTGGGTCTGATGAAATGCCTTCAATCTGATACGTTAGAGATAAAAAATTTCCACCATTTGGTGGAATTATGACTTTGGGCTATGGAATTCTGTCCTTTTTCTCTGAGCTGTATTGAAATATATCCGTGCAATGTATTGAATCTCTGGCTTTGTTAGATATACTGGAGACCGCATGTAGACAGAAGTGCAAGGCATCCAGGCAGGTGGGATATCCCTTAGCATGACTGCAGATTGGGATGAAGTCAGGCAGCTGACGGCCAACTTCCAGAGAGTGCAGTATGCAAGCATAATATGAATGGACAACAGTTCAAGTTTATTTTCCTTTTCTCTTTGCAGATGGCATAATTGATGCATTAATATTATATGTTTAACAATAATTCACCATAACTTTTTCATCGTTTCATGGGATGTTGGTGTTGCTGGCAAGGCAGGCATTTGTTGCCCATCCCTAAAGACCTTGTACTGCGTGGCTTAGTAGGCCATTTCAGAAGGCAGTTTAGAACCAGGCATCTTGTAGGCCTGTAATCATGTGTGCCAGACAAAGTAGAGATGGCAGGTTTTCCTTCCTAAAGGTTATTGTCCAACTAGATGAGTTTTTACAACATTTGATAATTTTTATGGTCACAATTATACGATTATTTTTCAGATTTATGAACTGAATTTAAATTCCACAACCTGCCCTGGTGGAATTTGCAGCCATGTCCCCAGAGCTTTCACCTGGATCTCTGGATTACTAGCTCAGTGACATTACTTTTACACCACCATTTCCTGATAAAATTGTTTTTCTGCTGAGTGTGTTCAATCAAACTTTATTTGGAAGATTCATCCTCTTTTTAAAAACATTTCAATTGGGATTAACAAGTAAATTCAAAAACCTTAAACAATGCTCAAATAAAAATCTAAATAGCCCAGCATTATTATGCAAATCAAAAGATTCTCAGGTCAATTATATGATGTAAACTGGAATCTGTGTCCCTAAGCTTGACTGTGCAGAATACTGATCATTATGCACTGTCAGTTTCCAGGTCAAGCATGTCTTAGCCAAGTGTGTTTTCTTCTGTCTCCAATAATTCAGACTCCCTGCAGACAATGACTTGCTTTTATTCAAGTTTCATACTGTAAGAAGTAGTAACATTTATCTATAAAGAGGCCAACATTTTTACTGTCAATCCCTCACTGTCCTTGAGAAAGTGTGCTGAGCAGCCTTCTTGAAACACTGCAGTCCATGTGGTGTAGGTAGACTTAGCATTGTTAGGGCCAACCCTGCATTGACTGAAGACATAACATTCAATTTGTAATTTTATTTTGGCAAACTTTGCAATATGAGGCAAAAATATGAATCTTAAATTAATTTGGAGATTGTGATTGCAACCATATGGAAAATCACTTAGTTTTTCAAAACAAAGTTGTATTTATAAAGAGATTTTAATGTAATAAAACATCTCAAAGTACTTCACAGTAGCATTATAAAACAATATATGATGCCAAGACACAGAAGGGGCTACTGAAATAGATGACCAAAACCTTAGTCAAAGAGATAGGAGGAAAGCAAGGTAGAGAGGCGGAGAGGTTTTGGGAGTGAATTCCAGAATTTGGGCTTTAGCAGCAAAAGGAACGGCCACCCATGATGGAGTGATTTAAAATTAGGGATGCACAAGAGGCTGGAATTTAAAAAGTGCAGAATTCTTGGAACTAGGGAGGGGTTGAGGCCACGAAGGAATTTGAAAACGAGCTGGAGAATTTTCAAGAAATGGTGTTGCTTAGGCAGTAGCCAATATAGCTCAGCAGCACAGGGCTGATAGGTGAACATAATTTGGTGTGATTAACGATATGGATAGCAAGGTTTTGGATGACCTCAAGTTTGCAGAGTGTAAATGTGGGAAACCAGCCAGAATTCTTTTGGAATAATCAAATCTAGACAGATTAGGATTTGAGCAGTAGACTGGCTGAGAAGGGTGAAGAGATGGAAATGATTGATGTTAGTTGTGATACAGATATGTGGAAGGAAGCTCATTTTAGAACCAGAGGAGTCTGGTTCAGCCTCAGAGATGAAATTGGTGACATAGTTTGTCTTGACTGAGGCAATGGCTTTGGTCCTCTGAATATTTTGTGCCCAATTTGTGTTGATTATTTTCATTAATAGAGTATAAAGCAAGCCATCAGTTTGTTGCCATTCTCATTAATAAAAAATGGATGAACTAGAGAGTTATTCAACTAAGGAAACCTTTCTGAATAGAGGAAATTTCTGCTGATTTAAAGCTGGTTTATTGAACAAGTCGTCTGAGTTTCAGGATGAATTTTTGAAAGAAGTGATGGTGAAGTAGAAGTTGCGTGTTGTTGGTGCATGTGTGGAAACTGAAATGTTTGCAATGAAGTATGTTTATGCTGACATAATAGTTAAGAGAGCCCCATCAATGCCTCTATTTTCTCAAAACACGAAGGAAATTTGGCATATCAGCTACAATTCCACCAACTTTTACAGATGCACCATAGAAAGCATTCATTCTGATTGTATCATAGCTTGATATAGCTCCTGCTCTGACCAAGACTTTAAGAAACTACAAAAGGCCATGAAGGTATCCAATCCATCAGGCAAACCAACCTCCTATCCATTTACTCTGTCTACACTTGCCACTGCCTTAGCAAAACAGCCAGCATAATTAAGAACCGCACGCACTCCCGACATTCTGTCCCCCACTTTCTTCAGTGGGGGAAATAGATATAAAAGTCTGAGGTCACATACCAACTGACTCAAGAACAGCTTCTTCTCTGCTGTCGTCAGATTTTTGATAGACCTACTTCACATTATGTTGATCTTTCTCTACACCTGGCTATGATTGTAACATTACATTCTTCGCTCTCTCCTTTGTCTTCTCTGTGAACAGTATGAGTGCCTGTATAGTGTGCAAGAAGCAATACTTTTCACTGATACTAATACATGTAACAATAAATCAATCAAACTAAGAGCTAACTACAAAGTAAATTCAATTCAGCATGTCACACACTTTCAGACTTTTTTTGTCTTTGGTCATTAATGTTCAGATTGTTTTTCACTACTCATTCCTGTGTTAACTCTGCTTCTGTCTCCATGGATGCTGCCAAACTTGCTGAGTATTTCTCATTTTCTGGTTTTAGTTCAGCTTTCTAGCATCAGCAGTATTTTGTTCTTCCATTAGATGGCACCATTGAAACAGGCCAGAATAATTCTTAAGCTATGTTGTGAATGTTAATAAATGGTTCTTTGGTTTGCTACTGTTTATGAAAATAAATTCAGTTATTTTAGGGATCTGACAGGAAATTACTTTTTGAGCTAAACTTCAGTAAACAGGAGAGAGCATGAGCCGTATTGTACACTAATAAATCAGAAAATAGATCTGTATTAAATAAGTACAGTAAACAAGTATTGTATTAATCATTTGAAACTTTCTAGACGTTAACGGCAAGGATGCTGTCATGTCCAGTACCATCGTGTCGTCATATAAAATTTCAGACAACACTTAAAATTCTGACACAAATCAGTTTTATAAATTGTGTGATGTGGCATTTGGGCTACAGACAGTAGCAAGTTACAATTGGATGTATAATTAAATATAGGTATTGTCTTGCTGCATTTGGACATTGACTGCTTCTGTATCTGAGGAGTTGTGAACGGTGCTGAACATGGTGCAGTCATCAACGAACATTACCACTTTTTGACCCCATGATGAAAAGCAGGTATTGATGAAGCAACTGAAAATGGCATACCCTGAGGAACTTCTACAGTGATGTCCTAAGATTGAGATGATGATCTCCAACTACGGGCACATGAACAGAATGGGAATGGAAGGATATAGAAAACTGATTTTAAAATAGGGATCGTGAGCTTTGGGAGTTCCCTGGGAAGTATGTAAATAGTCGATGATATTGATGTATTTGTTTTATCCTACAGGTACTTTGGTCCGCCTTGTTATCTAACAAGAGGCATACATGCGATGGGTTATGAGAGGGCTGTTCTTGGATTTTTTTTTAGAGTATCCTAGTGCTTCACGTCGTTAGTGTACGCTTGACCTGGATCATTTGATGGGCAACACAACAGCTCAGTGACTATCGCTGTGCTGTGCAGATACATGGATTTGGGCCTGTGTCTGTGGGAGTTTGCGCATTCTCCCCGTGCTTGCATGGGTTTTCTCCGGGTGCTCCGGTTCCCCCTCTCATCCCAAAGATGTGCTCTTAGGCCGATTGGCAGAACAAATCCTCCCTAAATTGTCTCAAATTTAGTTTCAATGCATAGATCTATAAACGTAGACAGGGATCACGGGTAGAAGTGGGAACATCGAGGTGGCGGCGCGGGCTTGTTGGGCCGAAGGGCGTGTTTTCCGTGCTGTTTTGTTCTTTGTTAACCACAACATTCTTCCTTTGTGCTAGGTTCGACTCTGACTAGCGGAGTATTTGCCCCGATTCCCATTGACTCCAGTAAATGCTACTTTAATATCGCAGTTATTCTCATCTCATCTCTGGCATTCAGCTCTTTGGTCCGTGTTTGAACCAAGGCTGTTATAAGGTCAGGAGCTGAGTGACCTTGGCAGAACCCAAATTGAACATTGGTGAGCCACTTGATAGCATTGTTGATGACCTCTTCCATTACTTAACTGATGATTGAGAATAGACTAATGGAATAGTAATTGACGAATTGGATTTATCCTAATTTTTGTGTACAAGATAATTTTCCATTTTGCTAGATAGATGCCAGTGTTGCAGCTATACTGGAAAAATTTGGCTAGGGGCACAGCAAGTTCTAGAGCACAGATCTTCAGTACTTTGCCAGAATATTGTCATATCCCATGGCATTTGCAGTATTCAGTGCGTTCACCTATTTCTTGATATCACGTAGAGCAATATAAATCAAAATTGACTGAGAGAGGCTGAGAAAGTTGGAATTTACAACAGGGGTATACAGTGGGATAAATAAATTGCGCTGAAGCAACAATGAATAGAACAGCAGTACATGTGCTGAAGTTGAATTCAGCATCCTGGAAGGGGAACTTTGAATTTTAGGGAGTGCAGAAATTGGCTCAATTGTGATGCACCCATGTTCATAGGTTGCTTGCCTGCCCATGTATGAAAATTGGCTTTTTTTGTGATGACATCAGTAGGACCTAGAAGCCTTACTTTGCAATTTTAAGAAAAGAATTAGCCAAACAGTAACTACAAAATTATTCTTCTGTCAAACTGGAACAGTTAAAGAATCACTTTAAAGAAACCAGTTGCTCCCTAGAGACTATCAGTTAGTCTGACAATTGACAGGTCTTGAATTGGTCTCATCTACAGTTTTCTATATTCCTCTATTTGTGTGCCATGTAGTACATTGAAGGAAATTGGTGTAGCATATTTTTAAAAAAACAGATTCTCATATGGCTGGAAGCTACTTCATGATATTAACTATTTTAAATGTGTGAAATTCGTATTGCCATGGAATTTCATTCACACATGAAACTTGCTGTTTCCAATGCTAAAACTAGAAAATGTTGCAAATACTCAGCTGGCCTGGCAGCATCTAGTGAGAGAAACCAGGTTAATGTTTCGGGCTGATGGTCCTTTTTTTAGCAGTAATTCAGAGGTGATTGTGTTTTAAAATGTTATAAATAAAAACTCATTATATTTGATTTCCTTGTAAATTAACAATGATTTTTCTTTCATTTTTCAGAATCCAATCTGGACCGTTGTGGTTTCAGAGGTTCATCTCATCTAGGAATTCCATATAATCAGTCAAAGGTTAGATGGACTGTGCAAAGCATCTGTGTGAATCCAATCCTTTATTCAGAGACCCAAGGAAAAATTTCTGTTTAAAATTTCCATAAAAGGACCCATAAGTAATTTTGGGTTGATTTCAGTGCAGTTTGGGGTTCCACGGGTCGCTTTTTGTGGAACTTCACTGTCTTTGCTTTAATTTCTGTCCATGTGTAGGTTCCTAGCAACATGTGATCATTTAAAAAAAAAGTTCCTAAATGCAGTTGAGTTTCACTGTTACCTTGAGATATTTTGGCTTGTATGAACAGCAGTCAACTTGGGTGGCACTGTGGTTAGCACTTCTGCCTCACAGCGCCAGGGACCTGGGTTCAATTCCCGGCTTGGATCAGTGCCTGTGTGGAGTTTGCATGTTCTCCCCGTGTCTGCATGATTTTCCTTGGGATGTTCTGGTTTCCTCCTGTAGTCCAAAAGACGTGCTGGTTAGGTGCATTGGCCGTGCTAAATTCTCCCTTGGTGTACCCGAACAAGCACTGGAGTGTGGTGACTAAGGAATTACAGTTGCCACTGGTAAGGCATTTAAAATTAGGGTTGCTCAACCAGCCAGATGTCCCAATGAGCGCAGAGTTCCTGAAGATTTGCAGGACTGGAGGAGACTACAGAGATGGGGGCCACAAGAATGCGAATTTTAAAATTGAAGCTAGATGGTTATATAGGTCAATAAGCACGTGGGTAATAGGTGATTGGGACTTAGCCTAGATATCGACTTCGACAGCAAAGTTTTGGACTTCTTCAAGTTTATGGAGGGTAGAATATAGAAAGTTAGCCAGAAGTGCATTGGATAGTCAAGAGGTAACAAAAGAATGGATATGTTTCAACAGCGATAAGCTGAGGCAGAACTTTATAGGTGGAAGCAGGCTGTCTTGGTGATTATGTAGATATTTGGGTGGAAGCTCATCTTGGGTATCAACTATGCCACCAGGTTGTGAACAATTTGGGATTAAGTTGCTCGCAACAGAATGGCATCTGTGACCCAAAGACACAATGGCTTTGGTCTTCCAGATATTTAATTGGAAAAAATTTCTGCTCATTAAGCACTGGATGTCAATGAAGCAGTCTGATAATTTAGTTACAGTCGATGAGTTGAGAAGTTGAACTGGGTGTCATTAAAATGCATATGAAACTTAATGCTCCATAATCAACTCCCAATTGCTTGTGCCCCCCTCCGTCACAAACTAATTTACCCTTGTTTGTATACCCAGTCAAAGTTTATGGTCCAAAACCTTGCTTATCCACAATTAAAAATGGTATACTTCTCAACTAAACACCTGAATCTGTATCCTTGTTGATTTCCTGATTTTCCACCAATCAAGCATTGAATTCAAAATCTATGTACTCATTTATAACTCTCTTCCTGGCCTCACTTTACCTTTGTAATTTCATCTAGCCCTGCACACCAACTGATTTTTCAGCTTTGAACTCTGCTACATGCCCCTTCAGTAACACAGTCTTCTGATGTTTAGGCTCTACAACCTTGAATTTCTTCTTAAATCCTTTTATGTGACTTTCCCATTCCTCAATTTCATCTCTTTCAACATGGTGTCCAATATCTGCTGCAATTCTATGACAATTATATTGTTAGTGTACCTTTAAGGAAGATTTTTTTTAAACTATGTTCTCTGCAGCTGTCACAGCTTCACTGTTATTTCAGTTTACAACCTTGTCACTGGCACCAAGTTGTCTATAAGGAGTCATTTTTATTGCTTCTTAAGTAGCTTAAACGAGAGCCTCAGGTACTTTCTGCGATTAGTTTTATGACTGCATTGTTAGGAGGAAAACTGGTTGGCAGGCCAGGTGACAGGAGCTTTTCATTTTCAATTCTGAGCTGCAGGTTTTCAGTAGAGATAGCAAGCTGAAAAGAAGTGTTTCTCACACACTCTCCCTGTTTTATTTGGAAATTCTGCTGGTTACCTGAAAAGCAGGTCATAGCTTTCTAAAAGGGAGAATCTGCTGTTGGTAGTTTGCCTAGACTCTGGTGTTTTAAGAAACTATTTTGACTTCACTGTTCTGAGTCTATCATGAGAACTGCAGAATTCATCCAAAGGACTCAATTCCAGTGTCATGTGAACATTAGTCTTTTCTGTGTCGAACTCGTTTAAAGGAGTGTTTATGGAATTTTTGATTGGAACATCTTAGATATATTTGAGAGTTATATATTGTGATATTATTTTTCTTTGTAATTAATAGAAGTTATTGCTAATTTTCTTTCCAGACGTTTAACTATATTCTTAAATAAATTTTGATAAAAGCTTCCTATTTGGTGATTTGAATCATACCAAAATGAAACCTATCATGCTTATCCTAGTGAAATTCAAAATGTAAAACTTATGATCCAGATGGGCTCCATAAAACACTATGGAGTTTCTTTCCTGAACCATCATACAATAGAAAAATAGGACTTGGTATAGAATGAGGAGTGGGCAGTAGCTAAAGCTCAAGATCCATGCCTCACACAAAGAGCCTTTTTCCCTTGGTCATTTGATGACTTTGTTGATTGACTGGCCAAGGTGCTTGTGATTTTGCTCCTGGTTCCTATAAGACAACCTCAAAGCTATCATGAGCAAGTGGGGGAAAAAGAAGTCCTGTTCTCATGATAACTGAGCAGGTCAACTAATTCAAACCTTTTCTCCCCTTAGTTTTCCTTCAAGTCTAAGGGAGTTGCTCCTATCCTGGCTTTGTGATTTTGCTTCTTGTCATTGGGACTTCTCTAATTTAATTTAATCCTGTTATCAACTATGTTCTCGATTTCACCCTTCAAGATTTCTTCGGAACTCAACCTCTTTGAACGCTGGGGGTTAACTATGTTTTTTGGGTGATATTGTCAAGGGTGCTATCTAGATAAAATAGGATGGAACTGAGGATGGATCCTTGGGAGACAGTCGAGGTAATGGAGCAGGCAAAGATGCCACTGTAAGTGATATACTGGCTACTGTTTAATAGATAAGAATGAAACCGGGCATGTGCACTTTGGACTGCAGTGCAGAACAGATCCATGTCAAAGGCTACAGCCAGGTCAAGGACAAGGAAGGATCATTCATCTTTATCACAGTCATATTGGATAGTCAGTTGTGACTTTCAGAAGAGTTATTTTGGCACTCTACCAAGGACCAAAACCTGAATGGAGGGACGTTGAAGATTTGCTTGGGAGGATTGGTGGGGTGGTGGTTAGAATTGGATTTGTAAGATGACAATGTTCTGTATTTTAGAGAAGGAAAAGGTGGAGATGTGATGGTAGTTTGCAAGAGTGGCAGGGTAGCAAGTGACTTGTGACAATGCAAAGCATGCTAATTTATTTTTATTGATATGTTGTACGTAACTTAGATAACAAGAAGGAAGGTATTAGGTATTACAAATTTCTAATCTCAAGGATTTAAGGGAATCATACCTCTTCTTTCTGTCTTCTTGAACAAGACAAATAAAACACTCATACAAGAGTAAGATACTATAACTGCTGGAAATTTGAAATAAGCACAGAAAATACTAGACGTGCTCAGCAGATCTGGCCGCATCTATCAGTATAGAAATACAGTTAATATTCCTTTGAAGGGTCACTGACCTGAAACATTAACTCCATTTCTCTTTCCACAAATGTTGCCAAACTAGCTGAGTATTTCAATTTGTGCCATTTTGTCTGATGGATGCTTACTGGTTTTTTTTTTAGGATAATGATGCACATCATTTGTATGATAGTGGTCACATAGCCATGACATACACTGGCCTAGCTAGCCTGGTGATCCTCGGAGATGATCTGAAACGGGTAAATAAAGAAGCATGTCTGGCAGGGCTTGGAGCTCTCCAACTAGAAGATGGCAGGTAAAGTGAAATCTTTTTTGTCTCATTTTGAACAAGTTTCTCCAGTACTTTGAAATCTATTATGAATTGCATTAGCAATGGCACTTAAATGCTGGCACAGTTACGTTTTGTAGATTTAACTGCACTGCATTAGCAGAGTTCATGTTTTGCTCACCTGGACTTTTTGCTGCCTGTGAGTAAGATGAGATTGTGTTTCTTATGAAACTGAAATGATTAAACTTGTATCCATAACTTGAGTAGTGTTCTGATCCACAATTGTAGTTACGTTTGCTTTTGCTCCGTTCCTTTGTCTTTTTTCTCTTTTTCTTCAAACTTCAACTTATTTTATGGTTCAGTTCCTTGGCAAATTGCTAAGACTTATGTTCAACAAATCTTTCCTTTTGTAAGCCTGTATGGTTATTGTTACATTCCTAGCCCAAAGCCAGAAATGTGTAGGAGGTCTGTTAGGGACCAGTAAAGTTTTGTTTAATGTAGATTCAAGGTACCTACTTTCAACATAAAGTCACAAGATTCTGTGGGATTTGAACAAACACAACAAAATTTACTATAGGAAGTTAGATCTACAATTTCTATATATGTGCTTTATACTTCAACATCCAGAATGAAGATGAGGCACATATGAATTACCAGACAAATTGTGATTGAGTCACAGTGCACATCAAACGGCAGATGCTTTTAAGACAGATTCCGTGAATTTATCAGCAAGCCATCAGGGACACTGGTTCACCAAATTTCCTTAAAATTCTATCTCCATCGTGAGTGATTCCAATTTCGCACTTTTGAAGATCTAGCCTCAAAGCCTTCAGTTGCTCTGACTCGAACAGCCTCAACAACTGATCATCTCCTGATAGCTTAATCTCGTTTCTTGCGAGTGCATTCCCCAGGATTCCAGAGACTGCTTGTAAGCATTTAACTACTGGCACAATTTCAGCTTTTTTATCAAGCAGTTAGATTCACCAAACTAGCACTACCTCTGAATTTCTCTGAGTTCCGATCTTTTTCAGTTGCCCCAGCTAAGTATTGCTGAAGAGCTTGCTTGACCCACTCTGAGCGACACTGAACCCCAGCAGCTCCCAGGGTTTCTTTTTAGGCCCAACCTTTTCAACAGCACGGAGCCACTAAAGACCTTCTGAGCCTTCTCTGAGTCCCAACTGCAGATTCAGCTTGAAACTTTTTAAATCATTGGGTGTCAAATTGCTCTTTCCTGTCAACTATGGCCACTTGCAACTTTGTCTAATCAGCAGACAGCAACAGATTACATTGCTACATCATTGACAGGCAGCTCTTACCTCTTGAAGATGTGTGACACCTCCTAATTGAGTGCCAAGCTCGCCTCCTATGTACTTAAATTATTTGCATTTGAAGGTCGTATTGTGTGTGACACAGCATTTCATCCAAGAATTCATCCGAGTGTCTTAATTCCTGATGCTGCATTGAAAATCTGACGCCTTATTTTCAACATTTCTAAATTTCCTAGCGAAGAATGAAACAAATACAAAATCAAGTCCATTAGTTGCAGCATTATTTCTTTCTTTGTCTTGCAGTTTTTATGCAGTGCCAGAAGGAAGTGAAAATGACATGAGGTTTGTGTATTGTGCCACATGTATCTGCTATATGCTTAATGACTGGTCAGGAATGAACACCAAGAAAGCCATAGAATATATCCGGAGAAGCATGGTAAGTGTGAAAAGAGAAGAAAATGAGATCTGTAATCTGAATAAACTTTTGAACTATTGAATTTTAAGACTTGCTCTATTCAACGGTTCAAAGGGTTGTAATTTTCAAAACTTTAGCTCATGAAATTTATCATCGTAGCACAAATGTTAGCACAAATGTTAGCACAAATGGAAAACTACAGTCCTTAATAATGGAGGCAGATGTTTTTAAGTCTTTTGTTAATCATTGATTTGGAGATTATCAAGCAGAAAATGTAATTATAGGCAACAAAATCAAACATAACATGATCTTGCCAGTGACATTTTAATAACTGTTGCAGTTTGTGCTTGGTAACCTTCTTTATGTTGTACCTTAATAAAAAAATATCCATGCTATTCAACTGGAAATTAAATTGCATGTCTACTGGTTGCTTGAGACAACTTTGTAGTGTTTTAAAAATTACTTAATTGGAATTATTTTGTTCTGTTCCAAAAAGGTTGGTCTAATGCTTTGACTCTTCTTTCCTAAGACCAGAATTTTCCAGTCCTGCCAGCAGCAGGCATTGTTACAAGTCGCTGTCCAAATTTTCCTGTCCTGCCCACATCAGTGCCTACCACCGGTGAGACCAGAAATCTCACCCTTAGAATTGGAGCAATTTTAATTTTAGCTACTAGTAGCTAAGAATTAGGTTCAAGTAATTAAATATTGGGCACCCTTCCTTACAATAATAAGAGATTCACCTGGCATACTGTTTAAACTTTTCTGTAACCTACTCTTAATCTGTGAAATTTGAGAATTCATTTTATATATTAATATCTTGAAATAAATGGAAACTTTGCAAAAAGAATACTCTATGGATTAATTAAACTGCTTGAATATTAATACTGCACAAACTTATTTTAATAAAATTAGTCTAACAGCAATAGATTGTAATTAATAGGAAACACAGTAATATAGCGTGTACGGATTTTAGATCTAGATACCTGAAGCTGTTTCTTGACTTTACGCATTTGTGTTGAAACTTTGCTGTTTCACTACTTTGGGCACTACTTTGTGTTTTAATACAGTCAATTTTGTAGCCTAAGAGCTGACATTTTTTCAATGGTTTAAAATACACAGAGCAGCAAGGTAGCAGTCCAAACTCGCCAACATGTGAATCATACCTATTCCGCGTGCCCATACACATTATGCATTAATAATATGCTACTGGTCTTGCGGATGATGCTGGGGGTTCTAAGGTGAAGTGACATAGGTGAACGTTTTGTTCATTGGAGGGATAATTCAGGGAAGATGATGCATTCAGTTCTGACAAAAACCATAGTTCTTTGATTCACTTTGTGATTGTATTTTTGATGGCACTTGGAAGTAACAAGTCTTTTTTTGCCTTATTGAGCTTACTGGCTGGCCATTGAAGAATTGTTTACAGTAAGCATGAAATGATAATTTGATGTTTCCACTATCCCGTAAATACAGGAACTTTTGGGTGTGTTAATGTATCTATTTGTTACCAAAAGTTACATTTACCATTGAGTTACCACTGTAGAAAAATGCACAGCAACAATCAAAATATTCCTTCGATATCATCTTTGTTAAATGTTTTTTGAAAAATTCTGAAACTAATCATTGTAGGCACTTAGTTGATTCCTCAAAGTTTCATGTATTTTTAATGTGTCCATTATTTAGGTAACAGTAAAAATTAATCTTAAGGATTAAGCATTAGCACACTGTTGTATATCAGTACAAATTATATTACTGCCTATAAATTTGCTTTCTTTTTTTCCATTTGGCAACATATCTGTTATAACATGGGTACCTGGATGGATGACTGATGTGCTAAATACAGATTGACTCTAATCTGGTAACCCTTCGTCACGATCTGCTCAGGCATAAGAAGCCTTGTGGATGTAACATTACAATTTTTGGCAACATTTAGATTGTGTATTGTGTTTTACTGTGGTTCTGGTAACTAGGAATAAAGCATTCCCTTGGGAATGCCAGTGAATGCTAAATCCCTAGTTAACAAGAAAAGGTTATTTCAAGTATCACAGCATTGTTAGTGCCCCCAAGATCTTTTGATGGTATTGTCCTTCTGATTTTATGTGTGGCTTAGTGCTGCTTCCACGGCAATAAAACCTATTGGAAACAAGTAAAAGTTTTAAACTTTTAAGTTTAAAGTTTATTTGTGTCACAAGAGGGTTTACTTTTGCACTGCATTGACGTTACTGTGAAAATTCCCTTGTTGCCACACTCTGGTACCTTTTTGGGTACATTGAAGATGAATTTTAGCATGGCCAAAGCACGTAACCAGCACGTCTTTGGATTTTGAGGGGAAACAGAGCATCCAGAGAAAACCCACTTAGATACAGACTGAATATATAGACTCCACATGCACAGTGACCCAAGCTGGGAATCAAACCCAGGTCCCTGGTGCTGTGAGGCAGCACTACTAGCCATTGTGCCACCCATAAATCACACTTGTTCTGCAACCAGCACCGAGGCTCCTCATTTGATGTTGATGCTGCTTGCATTTGTAGAATTGCTGTAATGTATCGCTGTGTAACTTCACTAAACCCAATGTGGATAAGAAGATATTTTACGTTGCATGACTGTCCTTTGGTGTGTTCTTTTCCTTCTCTACTATTGGTAATTATGGTTAAAAATTGGAGTTTTATTTGTCCACCTATTTCATTTCCTCAAGCATTGATTTTGAAAGTATTTTTGCCTTTCAGTCTTAAATCAAGTAACAACAAATAAGAGAAAAATTCAGAAGGAGAATGATTAAACGTGACAATTATGTTCTTTTACATGTCTTTGAATTAGACAAAGATGAGAGGAGACTTAAGTTATTGGCTGAGGCATTGAACTTGTCTTACAGTTCTATATAGAATCAGAATTGTGGGACATTATGGATTCTTTGCTACATTAATCTCCAATAGATACTGGTTACCTGATAGAATATTCCTCTTCCTTCATGCAGTATTTCCTCAGTTTTATGTTTTTTTCTAAGATGAAAAGTTCAAAATTTTTGGCAGTTTGTATTACATTGCTTTGGAGAAAAATACACAATGAGATCAAGATTTGACTCCTGAGTTCGTCATGTATATAAAATTTTTGGAGAATAAGATTATCATTCTATTTTTCTTTGATCTTAAATTATACTCCAATTCTAGTAGCTTTAATGATTTGTTGCCAGTAATCATTGTAACATTTCTTAGTTACGGATGAAAACTAGGCTTTTTGTTGTTTCTGTTTTTATAAATAATCTTGCTTTTATGTTTTATACATGTTTAGATTATGGTATTTGCACAAAACTAATGGACAAACTTTAAATTGAAAGTTACTTTTTAGCATAAAGCATTTATCATTTTTGCTTATGTAAGAAGTGAGCACTTCACAGGAATAATCCTTTTTGTCAATACTTCAGCATAGCTGCCAACTAATTTTGTTTCAGACTGACAGGAGGAAAGGAGCAGAGGGACCTCAAAGTTCAAGTCATATTTCTCTGAAGGTGGCCAGGCAATTTGGAATTGTTGTTAAGAAGATTCCCAGGATCCTAGGGTTTATAAAGAGAGGCATAGAGTATAAATGTAAGGAAATGATGCTATACCTCTGTAAATCATTAGTCAGGCTACATTTGCAGTATTATGTTCAGTTCTGGGTTCTCTATCTAAGGAAGGATGTTAAAGTCCTAGAGAGAGCGCAAAGGAAATTTACTAGAATGATACGAGGAATTCTAGATACAAAGAAAGATTAAAGAAATTGGGTTTATTCTCCTTGGAGCGGAAGATTGAGCTAACTTTACAAGGTGTTAAGAATTGTGAACAATTTTGACAGGGTAATGAAGGCTATTCTGTTTCCACTAATTCATATGTCAGTGACTAGGGGTCACAATTTCAAAATGGTCAGGAAAAGACTTGGAGTGAGATAAGAAGGAACTTCTTTCCGCAGAGTTGTTAGGATTGGGAAAGCACTTCCTGGGAGAATGGTTGAGGTGGATTCCACAGGAACTTTCTAAAGAGAGCTGGATGTATATTTGAAAGTGATGAATTTCGAGGACTATGAAGCCAGAGCTGGAGAATGGGATCATCTGGTAGCACTTTTGGAAGCTGTACAGACAGGCACAACGGGCCAAATGGCTGCCGTCTGTGCTGTAAAATTCTGTGATAAACCCCAATATCACACGATCACTAGGGAACATCCAGTATTTATTTCACTGCTGCTTTGTTTTATTTTTCAATATATGGATTCTCCCTCCATGTTCATTGTTGGCAGGGCAGATTTCCAGTATTTTTGTTTTTAATTTTTCCATTTCATCTGCCTAACTCCCAAATTCTGGAAATCCCTCCTTAAACCTTTTTATTTCCCTACCTCATTTAAGGCTGTTCTTAAATCTAGCCCATGGTTGTTTGTTTTGATATGTCCTGTGGTTTATTATCAAAGTTTGTTAACACACTGTGAAGCACAGCATATTTTACTCCATTCAAGTGGTATTTAAATGCAAGTGGTTGAAGAATATATGAACATAGTAAACTATTCAGTTTTTGACCATGTCATACCATTCAGTTAGATATGGTTAATCGTTATTCCTAAATAGCCTCTAAGTTTGCTGATACTTAGATTAGATAGATTGACCATGCTAGATTGTCCCTTAATGTCCCAAGATTAGAGGGATTAGTGTGGTAAATACACGAGTAAGCCTGGATAAGAATTGATGCAAACTCAATGGGCCGCGTGGCTGCCTCCTGCACTGTAAGGATTCGATGATTCTACCATTGTTTCGCAGATGGACTTTATTATTCGTTTATAGGATGTGGGTGTCATAGGCAAGCCCAAAATTCATTACTCCATCCTTAGTTGCCCTTGAGAAGATGGTGGTGATAGACTTATTGAAATATAGCAATCTTTGTGATGAAGATACTCCTACAGTGCTGATAGAGAAGTTGCTGGTTGCTTCAGGGAAGCATAGATTCAGTTTGGATCTGATGAAGATGTATAAAATAGTGAAAAGTTGGATTGCATACTCACTGAGAACATTTCAGTTTGATATATTTGGGAATATGTGGACCATGCATTTAAAGTACTCAGAAGTAGACTCAATTTAAGTGCTTCTTTTCCCCAGGCTACTGGAATAAGTTGTTGGCTTATGTGCAATGTCAACTTACATACCTTCATCATAGAACTGAACTGGGCCTTGCCTGAAATAGGGATTACATGCTGTAAAAGTTAAGAATTAAGCAATTAACAGAAGCTTAATGATGTCTTCAGAATTGATTTTGATCACCTCCTTGGAGTTTAAGGAATTCTTCCAATTTTTTTTTAATTTCCTTTTTTAACTCAGATTTTTCCCCTTTTTAGCCTTTCTCAGGAGATTACATGACTGTTGGGATTAGATTGTGCCTGGATTGATGATGCTCCAGGCATAAATATGGGGCAGACTGACCAGCAGACCTTGTTCTACTTGTTCTTTTGTACGTATGTGTTGCTGATTTCTAACTAGTTAAAACTGCATTGCACACTAACACAGACTTTTGATAGGCTTTGCAACTGCTTGTCCAGTGGGGTTTTTTTTTGGAGTCAAATTTAAGCAAATCCATCCCAGTGACATATCAACTTCACTTTATTCCGTTAATGAGCCCATCGTGAACAGTGCTGTCAAGTATTACAAATCCGTATGCCTCAAGTTTAAGATTATTGAGTGTGCCATAGTATCAGCATTTTCTTATTGTCAGGCATGCTACCTCAGAGATAATTCAGCTCTTTTAGCAACTTGTGTTGTATGCAAACTGTGTTGACACCACTGACTCTTGAAGCTTGGGTCTGATGCAGCCAAGAGTTGCCCAAAAACAAATGCTGAATTTGCTACAACAGATGACTAGGACCAGTGGTAAATGTAGTGTGTGCCTGAAAAACATATCCTGATACCCAGTGGGCATTTCATAGAATCTTGACAAAAAAACCTATTTGTTAAAGTGTAGGTATTTCATGTTTTAAAAAGTCCTTTGAAAATCTATCCTCTCAACAAATGTTTTCTTAAAATGCAATAGGTGTAGGTTTCAAGAGTCAGATAACTGTCAGGGAAGAGCTGATTTAGTTGAAAAACCTGCATAAACTTCTCCATTCTCAGAATGCTAGTTACACTGCAGAATAGTCAGTCATGTCAATCTGCAACAAGTGCAGTAATAAAATCTTGGGATTCAGTGCCAGGCAATGTTATCACTCTCCAATAATGTTAGTGGCCGTGGTGCTGGAATTATATGTTGTCTTTAGAGCTAAAACTGAATTATTTAAAGATATTAGTTGAGATTTCTTGAAATGAGATCTTAAAATTAAGAAAACAGCCAGTTATTGTTGGTGTTTGGCTTTCCAAGATAGTATCTTATGCAGTATGAATTCTAAGGCTGTTGACAAGAAACAAGTTGCAGCTTTGATCTTCCACAGCATCATTGAGAAAACAGATAAGGGTGCACCTCCAAGCAAGCTGGGGTGTTAGGCGATAAACGTTTGATTTTTAAAATATTTGCCTATCGAGGGAACAAGCATAGTATTTCTGAGCACCAACCATCTGTGCCTCAACAGTGTGACACAATTTGAGCAGAGATTCTCCCAAATCATTGTTCTATGTTAGTACCTGGTCTCCTGTCCTAAGAAAGAAAAGCTCAATCTACAGCAGAATCAGGAATTGTGCTAATTGAGCTATGTGTATATTCACCACAATCAACACTTTGACACTGTATGACGCCACTCCCATCAATATGTTCATTTCAACTGCTTGACACCCAGCATCTGGACTGACAGAAATAGGCCAACAACTGTATAATCATATTTAGTAATTAAAGCAATTTTTGAAAAAAAAGCAGGGAGCTGGCAGCATTGGCAACTGGGGAAATATCTGACAGTTGGCTTGCAAAAATGCTGGTATACGCTGGAGTTTGCAAAAGATATAGTCAATCATTCAAAGACCATGGTAATTAGCAATTGTATTATGTGTATAAAATCTGGTCTGTATCATTTGTTCTTCCTGTGTGTAACATCCATGTTGCAGTGATATACGGCAGGTTTATGCATTAAACTGCTTCTTGGGTAGAAACTTGTACCGCCATATGGACAATGACTGTTACAGATTAGAATTTTTTTTTTAAAACTTTCAATATTTATATAGAAGTGAAATATTTACAAATTGTGAAATGACATCCCATGAGATGCTTGGAGTGTATATTTTCCCCACTCTGTTCCCCAACTACAAAATTGCCACTACTGGCAAGAATGTTATTAATGCAATGTTCTTACTATCCAAGTCAGTAACTATCTTTCAGATCACACGTTTTATTCTTTTAGCCTCTGAATGAGCTGCCAGTAGTAACATAGACCATTCAACCCATTAAAATCATGGCCAATTAGATTGTGGCCTTACCGCCTCTAATAATCTTTCCCCATAACCCTTGACTCCCTTGTCAGTCAAAAGCTTGTCTAATTCAGACTTAAGTTTAGTGGCCCAGCCTTCGCGCTTTCTGTGGAAGAGAACTTCACTGCCTAACAGTCCTGAAAGAAACATTTTCTCTTTGCCACGGTCTTAAATAGGAGACTCCTTATTTTTGAACTGTGCCATTTAGTTCTAGATTCCCTACAAGAGAAAACACCCTCTTAGCATCCATCCTACATGTGTACGATGGGCGTAGAGGGATATGGGCCAAATGTGGGCAATTGAGATTAGCTTAGGGGTTTAACAAAAAAAGACAGCATGGACAAGTTGGACCGAATGGCGAGTTTCCATGCTGTAAATCTCTGACTCTATGACTTTATCAAGTCCCCTAAGAATCTTTCTTGCTTTAAAAAGATCATCTTTCATTCTTCTAAATGCTAATGAGTATATACCCAACCTGCAAAACGTTTCCATGTAGACCAACCCTTCATGCCAAGAAATAAATAAAGTGAAGCTCAAATATATAATTCTTTATGTAAGGAGATCGAAACTCTCTACAGTAGTCCAAATGTAGTCTCTCGGATATCCTGGCCAAATCTAAACAATTCATGCAACGTAATTGAATGCCACGGATATGTTGTGCTTCTAGCTATGCATATAAGGCAACTAAGAACGTTCTTTTGGTAGTGTAATCTTTTATAAGTTGAGTTTACTTGTCATCCCTGTGTTCACTGACTTTGTGCCCAATCTTTATTCTTTTGACCAGGCATCAGGAATGACGGAGGTTGAGAGGCAACCTGATGGAAGTCTTACAGGATTGAGGGGCATGGACAGAGTGGGTAGTCAGAAAAGTTTTTTCTCAGGGTGGAAGAGTCAATTAGTGGGGGCATAGGTTTAAGGCGCAAGGGACAAAGTTTAAAGGAGATGTACAGGGCAAGTTTTATTTTACACAGAAGATGGTGGGTGTCTGATCTAGTTGGTGGAAACATATGATGGTGATTTTTAAGGGTCACCTTGACAAATACATGAATAGGTTGGGAATAGAGGGATATGGTCACCGGAAGGATAGGGATTTTAGTTAAGTTGGGCAACGTAGTTGGTGCGGTAGTGGAGGGCCAAAGGCCCTGTCTCTGTTTTGTAATTTTCTTTGTTCTTTGTGCTGAGTTATTTCCTCAGTGTTTTGGGATTGTCTCTTTATAGGCCCAGGAGAAATTGGATAATACCTGTAACCACATATGATTGGTTTCTTTGTATGTGCAGTTATCTAATGTGCATGTTGGATTTGTATAGTAGTGATTTGCATTAATCTAGTTGCTTCTTTTAGCTAATGGTTATTTTGCACACTTACCACAATTCTTCCACTGTCATAGTACATTTGCCTTTATGAAAAGAGGTTAACATTATTCTGATGTGGGAAAGTCCTCAAAAAATTATTTTTGTTTCTGACAATGTTTTAAAGCTTGAGGGAAAGCTAACAGCTTTCAATTAAGTATCCAAAATGTGTGTTTTAAATGTATTTCAATATTAACTTGAAGGAGGCTTGAGCTTTTATGCCAGTCCTATGTGCAGTATAACAAAGAAGCTTAGAAAGGCATAACGTCCTTTGCAGGGTCAGTGAAAGTAGGAAGAACTGATTCCCTAGAATGCTCGTCATCTTTTGCGTCTCCAGTTTAAGATTGAACATTAGGCAGGAATTTGTTTCTCTGCTAAAATAGAAATCCTTGTCAATTAATACATTTGTGGAGCATTCTTCTTTTCCACAGTTTTAATGGCAGTACTAACACCTTTTTTCAAAAAGGTTAATGTCACCTTGAGGGCAGAGGAAAGTGGTTAAAAACATTAAGTACTGATTTATCAATATGACCAGCTGCATTTGCTACTGCAATGATTCACACTAGAATTGTGTTCATGAATGAAGCTGTGGTTATGTCTGTCTGGTTGTGACCTGATCAGTTATCCCAGTAATCACAATTTATCTGACATGCATATGATTTGTAATCCTTGGGCTAGATAATAGGTTAGCAAATTCAAGTTCAGCCTACAATATGAGGAAAAAACAAACTCTGTAAAGTGTTGATTGGTATGCTTTGGTGAATAGTGAGAAATATGAATAATAATAATGGGCAATATTAATACAAAGGATGAACTTATGCCAATTCTTGCTTTCCTGGAAATGTGTTATAATGGAGGGAAGATAAAGACCTCAAATGTAAAGAAATAGAATTATAGGAGGGAAAAATGGAATTGATATAGAAAGCAAAGTGAAAAAGAAAACATAAACTGAAATAAAATCTAATTTAGAATATTAAATAATCAGATAGTCGTGACAAAGACTGTTTGAAGTAGCACATTAACATATTTATTTAGAATGGGACAGTTGGTCTTTGTTGCTTGAAACCTATTATACATCTAATTTTTCCATTCTGATGAAAAGTCACTTCTGTTTCTCTGTCTACAGATGCTGCCAGACAAGTTGACCTATTTCCAGTATTTTCTATTTTTAATTCAGTTTTCCAGCATCTTCTGTGTTTTAACTTCTGTAGCCAGTGTTTTTTTTATAGACATTCACCAGTATAGATTTATTTAAAGGAGTATCCTTTTTTTTCCTTTAATGATCCAACAGATCATCTGCACAATGCAGTCATATCAGTATCTGTTGTAACAGGAAAAACACGAGTATTGTGTTGAAATAGAAACTTCCATTTAACAGTCAACCAATGCTGAAGGAGTTCTTTTGAAAGCAGGTATTTCTTTTAAGCCAGAACCATAATGACATATCTTTCAACAGTAGCAATCTGATAAACTGCTACAATTCTTTTGATACCTTGCTTGAATTAGCCAATTTTGAATAATTTACTGTTTTATATATTGAAGTCATCTCTGTTTCAAGTTTCTATCACAGTATATTGTCTTTTTAGTTTTGAGGGGCATAGTGCTCAGTTACTAATCTCAATCTATGACCACCACAATTCAGAGTATAATTTTTATTTTATTAATTGTGCATTTACCCCTAATTCATAATTCCCATGAGATTATCTTTGTTCAAATTGCTACTGGGGATTTAATAATAAATTCTAATCTACTCCACTTGAGTTGGTTGCATATTTCTATTTCTACTTCACTTGAGTTAGTTGCATGTACCTACTTTTTATATAACATTACCAATAAATTATGCCAAGATATTAACATTACCTTTTATTAGTAGCTAACTTAATGAAGGTCAGAGTTCCACATTTGGGCAATTTTCTGGGTGTTTCGATATTTTGCTGTAACTTGTGCAGTGGAGTAAAGTAAATTTAATTTGCTTTAGATGTTACTTGTCATACTCCATTCTCTTTATTTGGAATCTATCCAACATTTTGCATATTCATCTCTATCTAGATGGATTAAAGTTTGAAGTGAACATAGAAGTGTTTGGAGTTACAACATTCTTGGTACAAGACTCAGAAATCTCACCAAGTTGTTGCTGTTGTATTGATATAGTATTTTTAACATAATAAAGCATCTCAAGGTGCTTCCTTGTAAAGTAAAATTTGGCACAGAGTCACCAAAAATGATATTAAGGAAAGTGGCTATATGCTTATTCAAAGAAGTAGAATTTAAGGAGTTTCTGAAAGGAGGAGAGACGGGCAAAGGCATATAGGGGAAAAATTCAAGAGCTTTGGGTCTAAGTTACTAGTGCTGGAGCAATTTAAAAACTTGGGATGCTGAAGATGTCAGAATGGGATGAGTATAGATATCTCATGAGCTGTGGGTAATATTCCTTTAGATTGCTAGACATTATTTGCCCAAAAGATCTTCAGACTTCTGACAGTTTCTTAAGCTGCACTTTTCTATATCACTTAGTACAGTATTGCTAAATATAGTGTTTTCTGCTCTGATTTATTTTATTTTGTTAGCTAGAATCTGAATGTTTGGATTTGACTGGAATTTCCCATACAAACAAGTTTAAAAATCACTTTTCCTCAACCTGTTGCTTTGTAAGTAAATAGCCATTGCAAATCATCCAAGGTGGAAGTAAGCAGGAAATGATAGCTGGAAAAATTCATTATAGAAGGCATGATGAATTGTTTTTTTTATTATGATTCCCTAAAGGCCTTATTTATGTTCATCTTTGGTGTCAAATGTTTTTGAATAATATACATTGCATGTTCTTATTAGAAGATTAGCAGATATGCACCTCATCCTGTTCCTTTTTAGTTAACTCAAATTTAAGTGTCAACATGTCTCTGTTTTTAAGTACATTTTTGCTCAAGCAATGAAGAATATATCAACAGCATATTAATAATGTAAGCATGTAAATGAGCTGTTTTATCAGGAAAGTTCAAGAAATTGAACACAAATAGCAACTTGCTTTTTTTTTGATAACAAAACATTGTTGGTTTCAGTGCCATTAAAATTATTTTAAAACTTGCTATCTTGATCTTAAAGAATTCCAGTCAATTTTGATTTTGGATGTTGAGGGTTCAGTCATGCCTTTTAGTTGCAAGGAATTGGAGTAAAGCTTCACCAGTCACGAACTATCCCAATTAATTGAATATAAGTAACTACTCAGGGTAAGTGCATGAAAAGCTGATTATAGCTGATTAACAAATGAGCTTGTTCTCAGACAGCCATAGCAGGCATGATGTAGTGCATCCAAGCATCACCATCCTGTTCTGCTTTAATAATAAAACACATGCAAATATATTATTCATAACCTTTTTACTCTTCAGAAAATGCCTACCTTAAGTAAAGCTCTGCAGCTTTCTATTATCTTAATGCATTGGCATCCTGCATATAGATTTCAGGCTGTGACTAACATTCAACAAGTTGACCATAGAAGGCATCCCACTTGAGCCTAATCATATTGCCACATGCACATTTTCAAGCAGTGGTCTTTGGGTATTGATGAGTAGTGGAAACATGGATGAATTGTATCTGTCCTTGAAACTGGAATAATAAGGCTAATTAAAATGACTAAGCCAATCTAGAGTAAGACTGGCAAAAGCACATCAAATAATGTAGCTGTATACAAAGCTACTGAAAGAGACCAGTGTATAATGACTTTCTTTAAAAATACATAAAGTAGATAAGCAAACGATGTTTTCATTATTTAGTTGACTTTGATACAATGGCCGAGAGTTTACTGGAGCAAGGAGTTCATGGCATGTTCCTTTTAGATTTTTGCTTAGCAAGTCATGGGAAATACACGAGGTCACTGGGACATCTGGGTTCTTGAAAGACTGCAAATCCTGTTGATCTCTTTAACCAGTGAAATTTAAGGATAGGGAAAGAAAAGAAATTATGACAAATGAGGAATTAAGTTTGAGACAGAAATAGAAAGAGGAAAAGAAAGATTGGGTTCAGAAAGAAAGGACAGACAAAGGGGAAACAAGGAAAAAGATGTAATTTTTAAAAAAATCTCAGAGACAAAGTTGCAAGAATGTGATTCTCTTGTTTTGTTTGTTCCTTTCCTGGGCCTTAAAGTGAGTTGCACATCCAGACCATTAATCATCTCAACTGGGGAATAATATCCCTAACCTGCTGCCATGAGTTTAATTTTTATTTATAGCACAAAAGCGGCAATTTTTTGGCAGTCACGGGAAGGTTCACAAGCTGCTTTTTTTCTTTCATGAGATGTGGTTGTCATTGCCAAGACCAATGTGTATTGCCCATCCCTAATTGCCCTTGAGAAATGGTGATGAAGTGCCCTCTTGAACCAATCAAGAAGATTCCATGTAGTGCAGGTACTTCCAAGGTGATGTTGATGGGTGGTTAGTTCCAAGATTTTGATCCTGTGACGATGAAGGAATGATAATGTTTCCAAGTCAAGTGATGTATGACTTGGAAACATTTTCTGAGATTAACATGGGGTTATGTAAATCATGCAGTAGTTTATGATGATTTACAACTAGTGGCATATCTTTTCATAGTAAATTTTTAATAGACTAATAGTGGACACAGTGAATTTTGTTTCATTCCCAGCAAATTCTGGGTCATTATTTTATAGGCACTTTATTGAATTTTGATTATTTATCCAGTAAAGTTATGAGAGGGCTGCTTAGTGTTGCAGATGGCTACTCATTAGGTCATGCAATGCACGATCAGATATCAAGTCCCTTGATTGAGTTCTCCAAGGAGGCAACAAGCCCACCACACACTGCATGGGAATAGGCCTGCCTGCAGCTGGGCTCATACTGGTGGCAGTGGATAACTCCCTTGAGTGTTATTAATTGTCTCAATTGGTGGCAGGAGGGAGAGGCAACTATAGTCTTAACTTAATTCTGACAGTGGGATTCAGATACACTACCATTCTGCCTAAATAAATGCCTTTCCTTTCTCCAAACTTGCCATCAGAGAGCAAAAGATGCTTCCTGTAGAACAATTATAGCCATTCTGCCATCCAGGTCCATGCTGATTCTCCGAGCAGTATCTCAGCTAATTCATGCTTTCCCTTGTAAGGTAATTGTCCAACTCCCTTTTGAAAACCATGATTTATTCTGCCTCCACCATACTCAGATGTATTTAATTTGGCAACCAGTGAGCATTTCCTGAAAAAATGCTATAAAGAGTTGTGGATTGTTTCAGCACAATAACTTGGAAGACTGTGACACATGCCCATAACCAGGAAGCATTGTCTCTGGAGACATAATTTAGCTGAGCACTTAATTACCAGGATATAATCTTCTCTGACATGGACAAAAAAAAATTGTTCCTTGGAGTCCCAAGCTGCATTTCTGCTTGTTTGGTACACCAGCTATTTGCGCATCTTTTCTCTTTTTTTTTTTAGCATCAACTTGCTTTGTACAATTTTCATTGTCATGTATGCTGGACTCTTTCAGTCTCTTTTTCTAAGCCCCTCCTCCCCTCTGTTTCACTCATCTCTCTCTGTCTCTCTCTCTCTCTCAACTGCTTATACTATTTCTATCCTTTAATATGTAGATGTTGTAGCATGGAAATGGACCATTTAACCTACCCAATCTGTTTGAGTGTTTATGCATCCACATATCATCATTCTAATCATATTTATCCACCCTGTTCCCCATTACCCTTCAACTGCTTTTCCTTCATCCATGTATCCAATCTAATTTTAAATATTGACATGGTTTCCATGGTTAGTGGTTGAGGGAGAATTGAATTCCACAGCCTTGGATGTCTTTTGTGGCTGTATTGGAATTGTGAGCAACTCCCAGGCTATTTTGCATTGCTGACCTGTATTTAAATAGATAAAACTACAGAGCAGCTGAGGGTATAAACCAGCTCTAAAGTGGTAGGCCTCAATTGGGGAAGAGTATTTTAAACAGAAACCACTCACAGCAGATTTGCCTACCCTTTTAAAAAGTTGAGTGCCAGCAATGCTGTTACAAAAACTCTCTTTCTATTTTCTCTGTTCACTTTGCCCATTGATCATACCATGGGTAAGCAAAATGGCCTTTGTTCAAACAAAAATGGACAGGATTGCAGAATAGACTTCTTTACACAACAGCAAGATAGCATAATCCATACTGGAATTGAACTTGAAGGAATGGATCTAATTTTAAACAAGTGGAGTCTCCAGAATTTCAAAAATTCAGGGTGACATTCAGCCAATATAGATTGACTGATCTGAAAACCAGCTGAAGTCAGAATGGGGAGGAAAAAAATACCACTTCTGATATCATCACATTGGAGCAATAGGAGATGTATTAGCTGAAGTAAGCAGGAAATGTATTTGTGGATGCCTGAAAACATGAAAAGATTTTCAGAGCCTTAACAATTTGCCCTTGTCTTATTTGCAAATTTTAGGGGGCTGCTTATACATTTGATAAATATAAGGCTATATTTAGTGTTACTTAAGTTACTAAATTTACATTGCAATTCATTCCTGAAAGAACAGCCAAAAATGCATCACAGCAAAGGCATGTATAAAATTCAATTTATTTAATTTTCTGTTGTACTTCTGGGCAATCCATTGTTACAAAACTAATATCAAAATAGCTTATAAGGTACCCTCGACACACTCCTTCCAAAAATAGTATATCATTTTGTTTCTAACTGCACTGTTGACCTTGTAATAGTTACCTACTTTTCTGAAGATGAATGTTCATTTAAATTTTGCAGTGGTGCCTGAATGGGCATTTTTTTAAAAATTACCTGTGTGTGTGTGTGCAGGTCCAGGCATGCATGCACTATTTCACATCAATTGATTTGATTTCTGATGGTCAGAAATTTATACATGGCACTTGTGCATATTAATTATCAGTGTGAATAAAATTAAGCAGGTGATGAGTAGGTTGATGGGGGTTAATGTGCAAGTACAGGGAAAGGGTAATTGTATTTTTCTATAAGCTCTCAACTAAAGGAATAGATTACATATTCCTATAAAGTACTCCAATCACTAACATAAATATTCCCACTGAATAAACAATTTTGAAGAAGTTAGTACCCAAGCTGATGCCAAAACTTAATTGACATTTTCAATTTTATAATAACATAGAAAATCTGCTTATCATCTTGATCATCTTTGAAAATATTACTGTATTAAAGTTTTACAATCTTAGAATTTGTTAAATGCATTTTATTGTGTATATCTACTTAGAAAATATGTTCTTAACTGTATTTTCTTCTCAGTCATATGACAGTGGACTTGCCCAGGGAGCTGGACTGGAATCACATGGTAAGCATCATGTTATAGTCAAAAAATTGTTTGTCGGCATGTTTATTTATCTGTTTTTTAACACTATCAATCTTATGAAGAAAACAGATTTTATACAGATTTTGTCTGTTACTGATGTAATTGAATTGATTTAAAAGCTGTCATTTAAGTCTTCTATATTGGTATACTGATTCCCTGTGCCCTAGCAAAAATTGTAGTTCTCGAGTCCACATGTAACTCTCATTGGTTCAGGCTGTCTCCTGGTATGCATTGAATAAAAATGCATAAGGAAAGGAAACAACATATCAGAGACTAAGTTGACCCCAGTTGCTTCCAATTTTTGGGTCGGCATTAATGACACGAAAGGTCACGAACTGAACTTGTTTAGCATTGAATCTTGGGGAGGGTTAAAATTACAAAAAACCTTTTCTTCTAGATTCTTTGGGAAACAGCACTGATGCCCCTTCAAGGCCTCAACCTCAATTCATAAATCCTACTATTTTAGCTTCATGATGATGAACCAAAAGTTACCCTATTTAGCAATCTACCTGGGAATATGTTATAACTTGCAATAGTGTTACAAATGCCTGATGTCTAGTTTGTATGTTCTAGAGGTAACATAAACACAGCAACATAGGACATAAGAGCAGGAGTAGACAATTTGCCCCTTCCAGCTTGCAGTATATTTGATAAGATTAGATGAGAGGTCACACAACAGCATGTTATAATCCAACACGTTTATTTCATATCAGAAGCTTTCAGAGTGCTACTCCATCATCAAGTGAAGTCATACATCTGCTGTGAGTGGTTTCTGTTTAAAACACTCTCTTACCCAATAAAGGCCTGCCACTTTAGGCCTGACTATATCTTTAGCTGCTCTGTAGTTTTATCTATTTAAATGCACTGCAAAATAGCATTGGAGCTGCTCATGAGTCAAATACAACCACAAAGACATCCAAGGCTGCAAAATTCAATTCTTCCATTCCAACACAGGCATTCCCGCATCATTTGGTAAGAGATAGATAGTGGTCTTAATTCAATTTTTCCTACCTGCCACTCCTAAACCTGAACTAACTTATCTACCAAAAATCGAATTCAACTTTGAATAAGTTCAATGCCCCTAGATTCCACTGTATTCTAGGAAAAGAATTCCATAGATGAGTGACCCTCTTGAGTGGAGAAAAAAGTTATTCTCATCTCCATCTTAAAAGGCAGGTCCCTTAATTAAACTGTGTCTTGACAACCTGAAAATAGTTTGTTAGAGAAATGCATTCTATCATTAATCAGGAAGCTGTCTGTTCAAGACTTGAGCATATGTAATCAATAACTTCATAAAATAATCTATTATGATGAAATTTCACATTGTTTAAAAGGGAGAAGTGTGGACATAATGTAGTTATAAGGTTATGAAGTCCAAGTTGGCTAAAATGAACTAGGAATCTCGGTTGAAAGGTAAGACAGTAAATGTATGGTTTAACTTTTAAGCAGATACTTAATTCTCAGTAAAGATTTATTTCAGTGAGAGAGAAAGATTAAAAGAAGGATGCATCATCTATGGCAAAAAGAGAACGTTCAGAACAGCATAAAATAGGAAAAAACTGCAAAGATGCATGGTAGGTCCAAAAGAAGATAGATTGAGAAAAAGCTAACTATAAATATAAAAACAGATGGTAAGAGTTTCTGTAAGTATTTTAAAAAGAAAAGTAATTAAAGTGAGTGTTGATCTTGTAGAGAGGGAATCTGGGGGACTAAATAATGCGTTAAAAGGAAATGGTGGAAGCTTTCAATAGATAATTTGCAAAAAACTTTAAAAAAAAATCCAAAAATACCTGTAAATCAAGAGGCTAAAGGGAAGCAGAAGTTTAAAACCATCACCAGGGAAATGGTGCTGGGATAAACTGTTGGGCTTAAAAGCCAGCAATCCAGGATCTGATGGCCTGCATTTTAAGGTCTTAAAATAAGTGTTGCAAAGATGGATGTTGTGAGGTTTTTAGATGCCTCACTAAGAGACCTGGAGGCTTGTGCAGTTAGATGTAAACCATTTATTCTTAACAAACAAGTGTATACATATCCCAAGGTGTGACTCCTTACCATGTGTTATCTTTATGCTGATTTCTCTTTGACTTTCTCTATCTACAGTCAACCATCACATGATTCTCTACATCATCTGGCCGGTACCGTTTTCCCACCCACACATTAGTCCTTCCTGACCCAAATGCCTTGTACTGTAATAGAAAGATATTAGCTATCAGAATTCTTTAGATTTTGGAAGGGTCCCAGTCGGTTGGAAAATAGCAAATGGTAACATTGTTGCTCAAGAAAGGAAATTGAAAGAAGAAAAAATAGACCAATTAGCCTAACATCTGACGTAGGGCAATTGCTAGAATCTAGCATTATGGAAGTTATTAGCAAGATATTTACAAAATCATAATTTGTTCAGGCAGAGCCAAAATTTAAGACTTAAGATGCAGGCTATCAGGTCCATGTTTTGCCAGCTTTTAAGCCCAATTATTTATTCCAGCATCATTTCCCAGGAATAACTTTAAGCTCCTGCTTTCCTTTAGCCTCTTGATTTTTAAGTATTCTACAGTGTTTCAAGTTTTCTACAGTGATAACAAACATAAATTATCTGTTAAAAGCGTCCACCATTTTCTTTTAATCTATTATTTCGTCCCCAGATTCTCTCTCTACAGGACAGCAATTGTGAAAGGGGAATCATGTTTAATTAATATATTAATGTTCTTTGGGAAGTGCAAAGTGGACAAAGGGACACGTGTAGATGTGGTGCAGTTGGATTTTTTTAAAGGCTTTTGGTAAGGTGCCATGTCAAAATAAAAGTACATGGGAGTAATAAAGGACTAGTTAAGAGGAAGAGTAGGAATAAACTGGTCTTATTTTTGGATCAGCAAGTTCAATTAGGGGAATGCCACAATAATCAGTGCTGGGACCTCAGCTATATGCTGCCAGTACAATGATTTAGATGGAAGGATTGATATATATGGTTGCTAGATTTGCTGATAACACCAAGATATATGGGAAGAAAAATATGGGCAAAATATTGGCAGGAAGAATGGAAGTGCAGTAGTACTGTTTAAATGAAGGGAGATTTCAGAACGCTAATAGAGAGGAATCTGAGTGTCCTGGTACATGAATTACAAAAGGTTAACATACTATCTTTGAGAAGATTTAATGGAGGACCCGGAGATCTCCATTTAGCCACAGAGCAAGCTATTGCTTGGGTTGGTAATAACTATACATACTAAAAAGATTAAATCTATTTTAGAAATATGCAAGTGGTTAGGAAGGAAAATAGAATGTTGGTGTTCCTTGAGGGGAATGGAATATAAATATAGGAGAGTTTTACTGCAGCTGAACATCAGGAGATATAACTTTTTTGTTTTAGAAATTGAATATTAAATGTAAATTGATGGTGGGGGAAGCCCTGGTAAATACCACAAACTTAGGATAGTTACAATTGAAAGAGTAACTTGTGTTTATGTAAGAAGTCAGTAAAGGAAAAGATGAGAGTCATAAAACAGCAGATGGGTTTACTTAGCTATAGAATTGGAGACATGATATTGGAAGTTAGTCAAGTAATACACCTGTTATTTGTGCGGTTTCCAGAATAATGGAAGCTTTGGACTGAAAAGGTGATCTGCACTTGTACCTGTGATATAGAGATGCTGGCGTTGGACTGGGGTAAACATATTAAGAAGTCTCACAACACCAGGTTAGAGTCCAACCAGTTTATTTGATGGTAATCCCACAAGCTTTTGGAAACAGTGTCCCTTCATCAGGTGTGTGGAATGTTCAAATAAGCTGATTGGACTCTAACCTGGTGTTGTGAGATGTCTTGTACCAGTGAACAGACCAAGTGTTTACAGCGCCTTGGAAATGGGTGGAGCTTAATAAGATGTTTTATTTTTGAGTGTATTTCTGTAAATGCAGTTAAGATATAGCCAGCAGAGAAGGCTGAAGTTTGGAAAAGCAGCGAAGGGACTGTCAGATTTGTATCTTGTGTAAGTTGTAGCTGCTTGGAACTCGAGAGATGAAGCCTGATTTACATCTGAAGTATGGTGAACACTACATCTGTTGTATATAATGCAGACTGCGATTGGAGCTGATATTCAGTATAAGGCAAAGTTTGTAGGTGGACAAAGGACTGGAAGGTTTGTTTAGTTGGAAGAAAAATCTGCAAAGTGCTCTGTGAAAGGCAGTTAATCTTGTTGCTATTGAAGGTCTGAAAGTAATCCATTTGCTTGCAGCTTGAAACATATCATTGGATTGCTAGAAAACAAAAATGTTTTAAACCACTGTACAAAAGTTGCAGGAAGGCCTATCTGTTAGCTGTGGAATCAGGAATATGAGATTTTAAAGGAAAGTTATAAGGCCATTCAGCTAAAAGCTAATAGAACCATTGGGAGCTTTGCAGCTTAGAGTATAGCTGGAACTCTGATGAGAAACCAGGGTGAAGTCTAAAGAATTCTGAAGAGTTGTGATACCTTTTGTGTTGGTTCAAAGAAAGTGAATGAATCTTCAAGATTTCTGAAGATAAGGCAAATAGAAATTAAAGTTTATAACATCAGTATTCATAATCTGTAGTGTTAAGTTTATAAAGCATACTTTGTTTAATTCTTCTTGATAATGAAATTTGTTTAAATGTACGAAAGTTTGTGGCATAATTCTGTCGACCATTTAAGTATTCGAGTTGCTTTTTAAATGTTAAGTGTCTAATAAGATAGTAACAATGACTAGATCATTAAGCCCTTTCTTCCTTAAGCAGTAAGTTTAATAACCTAACAAATGAGATCATGGCAGGGAAGCTCGGACCTGTGGAGTGTGCATTTTGTTCCATTTGGGAACTCCATGGCACTTCTCAAATCATAATAATCATGTGCAGGATGTGTCATCAACTCCTGAAGCTTGAGCTCAAGGTTTCGGAGTTTGATCAGCAACTAGCGCCACTGGGAAGTTGACAGTTTTGTGGAGAGCACCTTTCTCGATATGATCATCCTGTAACCTAAGGGTATGCAAACAGAGAGGGAATGGTAGTTGAGAAGGACTAAGAGCCCCCAATTCTGTCACACTCCCCAACCAGTGTAATGAATTCTGAAAGCAAGTGAAGGTAATATTTTACTTGCCAAGTGCAGCCAGCGCTAAGTCCAAGGCACCATAACTGGTTCAGATATGCAGGAGGAAGTTGGGAAATCTATAGTGAAGGGGGATTCAGTAGGGAACTGACAGACATCTGTGTAACCAAAGATGTGAATCCAGAGTGATATGTTGCCTCCCTGGTGCCAGAGTCAAGAATGTCACTGAACAGCTGCAGAGAACTCTGCATAGGGAAAGTGAACAGCCAGTGGTCACAGTCCATATCAATATCAATGACAGACAGTGAGACATGGGCTTGCAGACAGGATTCAGAAAGTAGGAGGAAAGTTTGTAAGTAGGAGCCCAAAGATAATTTTTGGATTACTCCCAACATCATGTGCGAATGAGTGTAGTTAGAGTAGATTCCTACAGGGAAGAAGATGGGGCAAAGAAATCCTGAATAATAAGAGATACAGATTTAGGAGTAAGACAGAGCAAAAAATGGGTGCGTATGCTAGTTGTCAATTGGATAACACAATTGAGAAACAGGCTGAGTATAGAAGGTTCAGAGGGAATGAAAAATAAATGAGAAGAAGATAAAGGATATGGGAAAAGACCGGCAGCTCTGTCAGAATGTGTTGTAGGTAGATTCATTTGAGGCCTACAAAAGAAAATTAGATAATTATCAGATGGACTATGCGAAAAGGTGGGGAGGAATGGTCTAGGTGGTTTGAACTCGCTGAGATCTGGTACAGGCATGATGGGCTGAATGGCTGCCAGTTTGGTTGTAACTATTCTGGTTCTATGATCACAATGTTGTAGGAAGCAATATCTGGAGAATGATACTTGGACTAAGGAAACCTAGAACAAAATTTGTTGTAAATTGCTTTTCTAAGGGAGATGTGGTAAAGTGAGAAATGCTGTTTAAAATTTCACGAGCACCATCTTTTCTGTGCTACTTTTGGTTTCGTGTGACTTGCCAAAAGTATCGGGTATCGAATACAATTTCACCTGCTGTACAGAATCTTGGGGAATTTCTGCCAGCTATGGGACTTAAAAATCAAAGTAGTTCACTAGAGCAGCATAATCAGCTACATCTTCAAAGGAAGGAAGCTGGTTTAATACCTGTATATCCTTTGTATTAGAATTGATTTCTAATAAGACGGATATTTCCAAAAATGCTGCAACTGGAGAAATCTTATTTTATTGCATTGGATTTCCTAAATCTACAATCAAAATGTATTTAAATGTTATTTTAAAAAATAGAGATTGTGTGATCATGTAAAGACTATCTTAATGGCCTCAAAATGCTTAATTAAATTAAATTTAATTTTTTTCTGACTAGTCAAAGAACAAAGAAAATTACAGCATAGGAACAGGCCTTTCGGCCCTCCAAGCTGTATCGACTATGCTGCCCATCTGAATTAAAACCTACCCTTTCAGGGATCATATCCCTCTATTCCCATCCTATTCACCTATTTGTTAAGACGCTTCTTAAAAGTCACTGTCATAGCTGCTTCCGTTGCCGCCTTTAGCAACGGGTTCCAGGCACCCATCACCCTCTGTGTAAACAACTTGCCTTACAAATCTCCTTTAAACCTTGCCCCTCGTGCCTTAAGCCTATGTTCCCTAGTGATTCACTCTTTCACCTAGGAAAAAGCTCCTGACTATTCACTTTGTCCATGCCCCTCACAATCTTGTACACTTATATCAAGTCATCCCTCAACCTCCATCATTCCAGTGAGAACAGATCAAGTTTTTCCAACCTCTGGTCATAGCTAATGTCCTCCAAACCAGGCAACATCCTGGCAAATCTTTTCTGTACCTTCTCCAAAGCCGCCACATCCTTCTCGTAGTGTGGTGACCAGAATTGAACACTGTATTCCAAATGTGGCCCAAGGTTTTATAAAGCTGCAATATGACTTGCCAGTTTTTAAACTTGATGTCCCAGCCAGTGAAGATAAGTGTAACATATGCCATCTTGACCATCTTCTCCACCTGCATTGCCACTTTCAGTGACCGGTATACCTGTACACTCCGATCCCTCTGTCTATCAATACTCTTAAGGGTTCTACCATTTACTGTATATTTCCCTTACATCTATCTGTATTACACCTTCCAAAATGCATTATCTCACAATTGCCTGGATTAAACTCTATCTGTCATCTCTCCAACCAGTCTATATCCTAATATAAGTAGCAAAAGTCCCAGTATTGATCTCTGAGGAATATCACTACTCACAGCCCCTCCATTCAGAAACTCTTCACTGCTATCCTCTGTCTTCTATGACCAAGCCAGCTCTATATCCATCTTGCCAGCACACCTCTGATCCCGTGCGACTTCGCTCTCTGTACCAGTCTGCCATGAGGGATCTTGTCAAAGCTTTGCATTGTTTTTGGGCTGTATTTGTGTCTTACGATTGAGTTATAAAATCAATCTTAAACTTGATTAACTTATATCAAGTTAATATAACTTGATATATTAACTAATATACTAAACTTGTATCAATTTTAAGGTATTTTCCACCTAATGATTTCTAAATCCAATTTTATTTGAACTAAATGATTTCATTTCTGTTCATACTTAATTAAAGCAAAGTTGAAAATGGTCAAATTGTAACATTATATCTTCAACTCAAATTAATTTTCTTTCAACGCTGGTCCGTTTTTCTCCTTAAAAAAAAACAATCTGTTGAAACTATGGCTAATCCAGAGTGAATTATTTCACAAGCATAGTCATTATTGTCTTCATTAGTTATTTTTGTGCAATCGTTAAGCCAGCAACACCGCGCTATGAAATGTATCCTTGTGTTGATTTGTAGGTGGATCCACATTTTGTGCCATTGCCTCTCTTTGTCTGATGGGAAAACTTAAAGAGGTCTTTTCTGAGAAGGAACTAAATAGAATAAGACGGTGGTGTATAATGAGACAGCAAAATGGTTTCCATGGACGACCCAATAAACCTGTAGATACATGTTACTCGTTTTGGGTTGGCGCAACCCTAAAGGTAATCCAAAACTCTGAATTGCATTTATGCGGAAATACTTACTTTCTATAAGATCTGCTGGTTTTGTTTATATTGTATTAATAGGCTCCTATATTTATGATAAACATACTAGCTCAACTATCTAGCCTCTATCAAGGGTAGAGAGTAGACAGGTCAAAAGTCTTAAGCCGAATTGAATTTGAGTTAGAACCTAGTTAGAATCATACAATGTGGAAGAGGCCCTTTGGTTCAAAGGTTCTGCACCAATACGTGAGAAACACCTGATCTCCCTTCCCATTTACCAGCACTTGGCCCATAGTCTTGAATGCCAAGTGCGCATCCAAGTATTTTTTTTTTTTATTTTTTTTTTTGGAGGAAGTAAGGCAACTCACCTCTACCATCCTCCCAGGCAGAGCATTCCAAACCATCATTAACCTCCAGGTAAATATGTTTTTCCTCTTATTCCCCCTAAACTTCTTGCCCCTTACCTTGAATTTGTGTCTCTTTGTAACTGACCCTACAGCTAAAGAGAATAGTTGCTCTTTATCCACCCTGTCTATGTCCCCTCATAATCTTGTAACCCCATCAGGTCACTCCTCTGCCTTGTCTGATCTAATTAAAATACCCCTTGACTGTCCAACGTCTCTTCATAAATTGAATGTTCCATCCCAGGCATCATCCTGGTGAATCTCCTCTGCACCCTATCCAGTGCAATCGTTTCCTTCCTATAATGTGGTGACCAGAACTGCGCACTCTGTTCTAGCTGTGGCCTCACAAGATGTTCTATACAATTCCATCATGATTTCTCTGCTTTTGTAATCTATGCCTCAACTGTTAAAGGCAAATTGTCCAAATGTCACCTTCCTAACCACCCTGTTAACACACCCTTCTGCCTTCAGAGATCCATGGACAAATATCTTTTTATTCAACAAAACTTCCTAGTGTCATGCCATTCATTGAATACTTCCTTGTCAAATGATGCCTTCCAAAGGGTCTCACCTCCAAACTCCGTTACCGATCTGCCATTCGACCATCCCATCTATTTATCTTGCAGCACATGAAACTTGACCTCACTGTTAGCCACCTGACCAATCTTTGTGCCATCTGCAAATTTAATAATCCTATCCCCACCGAGAATCTGTTTATATAAATTGAGTAATAGGGCACCCAGCACAGAACTCTGTGATATGTCAGTGGATACTGGCTTCCAGTCACTAAAGCATCCTTCTGTCGTCACTCTGTCCCTTACAGCTGAGCCAAGTTTAAATCTGTGTTATCAAATTACCCTGTATTCCATGTGTATTTATCTTCTTTAGAAGTCTACCATGTAGGACCTTGTCAAAGGCTTTGCTGAAATCCACATAAACTACATCAACAGCATTATCTTCATCTACACACAAGTGGTCAAATATATATAAAAAAAATCAGATTTGTTAGGCATGATCTCCCTCTGACAAAGCCATTCTGACTATCCCTGATCAAGTTTTGCCTCTCCAAGTGGAGATAGATGCACTCCTTCAGAATTTTCTCGAATAGTTTCCCTACCACTGACATGTGACTGTATCTGTAGTTCCTTGGCTTATTTCTACAATCCTCCTTAAATATCAGAACCACATTAGCAATTCTCCAGTCCTCTGGCACCTCCTCTGGAGCCAGAGAAGAGTTAAAAATTTGGGTTAGAGCCCCCTGCCTCCCACAGTAGCCTGGGACACAATTCACCTGGACCTGGAGATTTGTCCATTTTTAAGCCTGCCAATACCTCCAGTACTTTCTTTCCCTATGTCAATTTGTTTAAAAACCTCACAGTCTCTCTCCCTGAATTCCATATTTCATCCTCATTTTCGGGTGAAGGAGAATGTGCAGTATTCATTCAACACTCTACCAATGTTCTCTGGCTCCACATACAATTGCTCATTGGTCCCTACTCCTATCCACGTTATCCTCTTTCCAATGATATAGAATATCTTGGGACTTTCCCTACTTTCGCCTGAGAGAGCTTTCTCATATACCCTCTTTACTTTCCTAATTGCTTTCTTAAGCTCCATCCTGCACTTTCTGTATTTTACTAATGCCTCCTCCTCTGATTTGTACCTGCTATAAGCATTTGTTTCCTTCTCATCCTATCCTGAATATCTCTTGTCACCCATAGTTCTCTGGGCTTATTACTCCTCACCTTCACTGTCACCCTAGACGGAGCATGCTACGCTTGTATCCTACCTGTTTCCTTTTTGAATTTTGCCCCTGTGCTCTTCTGTAGATTTCCATAGGAGTAGCTGTTCCCAATTTACCTTGGCCAGATCCTGACTTATTAGTCTGCTCTGATTCTTTTTTATAGCCTTTTCCAAAGGAATTGGTTTGTTGATAGCTCACCCACCTGTCTAACTCAAGGGAGAGTGAAGCTGGTGGTGGGCAAGTTCAGGTTATTTGCTGGGCTTCCCAGGAAATTTTGTCTTGGCTGCTCTCAGTAAATTTCACCCATTTGAAAATTGACCTGTAAAAGGGATTTGTCTTGTTAGTATGTTAAGGTGAAATCTAGAGTCAAGCTCTTCTCTAGAACTTCAGCGCATAGTCAATGAGGAAGTGCTAAACTGTCAAAAGTGCTATCCTTCAACAAAAATATTGAACCATTCAAGCATTATTTGGAAAAAATTGGGAATTTCCCGAGTATCTTCTGTCAAATATCATTGCAATTAGATAAATATTTCATTGCTGTTTATGTACAAAACAGCTGTTGTGTTCACTTGCGTAACGTTGACTATACTTCAAAATAAGTAATGGAAATGTTTTAAGTTATGAGAAAAGTACTAGATAATTAGTTTTGTTCTTTCAACATTTTTAGAGACCCCATAAATGATACCTAACGGATATTTCAATGACCTGCAATATAAAATAATAGAGCAGGTTTTATTGACCTCTACACAAAATGTTTCAGAAATTGTAAAAAACATAAGTATACATTTTTGGATACTTTTCCAGCTTTTGCAGATATTCCAGTATACTAATTTTGAGAAAAACAGAAATTACATTTTGTCGACCCAGGATCGTATTGTTGGAGGATTTGCAAAGTGGCCAGATAGTCACCCAGGTAAAATGGAAATTCTTTTGAGGTTGTAAAAAAACTGGCTGTTGGTAGATGATGTAGAAAGCAAAAGTTAATTTAAGGTTTCAGTTTGGTTTAACATATTATTCCTAAATCGGTTATTACCTAATTTAAGTACAATTAAGCAAATTCACTTTAATGAAGTAACGGGTTACAATGAACATGCCTTCATGGCTATGTTATTGCACAACTTCTTTCTCTTAGCAACCAACATTTTCTTCTGTGGCAATTATCACACAGCTGAGTTGCACTTGGATCATGAAATTCAGGCAGTCAGAGCATATCATCCATCATTCACAGAATATTCATTAGCTCCAGGTGTTACTTCACTTTGACTAATAATCAGCTAGAATTAACTTACTGCATAGAGATGCTTGATCTCTTCGTACACAAGAAATACTCTTTGGAAAGTTTGGTATAAAATAAAAATGGAAAATGTAAGAAATTAAAGACTGTCACACCTGAAAGAGGATAAAGGATAATGTTTGGTGTGGGATCTTTCATTAAAAATCTGAAAAGACAAATCAATCACTGCAAAACAAAATGGTTTGTAATGTTTGCACATTTACTTTTTAATCATGAAAAAGTGCATAAATTATGTACCTGTTGTGTCTGTAATTTTTTTAAAGCCATTTTGTCATAAGGACTTGTTCCATTCATCCCCTTCCTCCTTCCCTCTGTCTTGTAATGAAAAAAATAGTTAGGGATGTCTCAGTTCTGTACAGCTTTACTATCAATCAGAAATGATCAACTGGCATGGAAGTAGTTAAACTGCATGATGGCAGTGTGGTAAACATTTTTGTAACCCACATCAGTATCCTAGTCTCCTTGATGCACACACCTTCATCTAAATACCTCCCAAGTTTTAGAGACAATGCACCTTGCTTGATGACTCAACAATCAAGTGCAGTAATAGCTTTAAGATTCCTTATTCCTTGGGGCTATGTTGAGTTAACTCACCTCAACAGAGTTGGCAGTAAATGCATTATGGTTAACTACAGCAATCCTGAAGTCTTCTGTTCAGCTTTTGAAGGACCAATTGAATTCAGTGCTATTTTTAGTTGGAAATTTTGGAAAGAAAACAATAAAATTAGGAGACCATTATTTTGCCAAGACAAAATGTGATCACTCAATAATTACCTTAAAGAAGATTTCATTAAGTTTTCAGCCCTGTTCTGTTTTTCCTTCAAACATGCTTTTAATTCTGACCATTGTCTGTCTATTTCAGATGCTTTGCATGCGTACTTTGGGATCTGTGGTCTTTCGTTAATTGGAGAATCTGGTGTTTGCAAAGTGCATCCTGCATTGAATATGAGCATGAGGGCTTTTCAACATCTTAAGCACCTGCACCAGACAGTGAAAACTCAGGGGCAGGGCCAGCACTCAGAATCTGTGCCTGACTACACATGACAAAAGTGGTAGCAAAAATAAAACTGAAACTAGGTCAAATATTCTAGCCCAAGGAAAAAGCCATGTCATTAGGAAAAGGTCTTGCTTGAATGCTGGGACTCCATTATTAAAAAGACGGCCATACAGAATGTTTTAAAATAAAATATCATTGGTCAGTTAACAGACCAGTTGCTATTTGCTCTGAATCCTGACAATACATTGAATGTGTGTTTTGAGTGGATGGAGGTTTGTCTATATTCTGTAGGAAATCATTTATACTAATTTTCTAAACATTTTTGAGCATTTAATAAATAAAATCACATCTGCCTGCTGCCTGATCCTTTGTTTTCTCACAAAGCATTGTTAATTTTCTGGCCTTTGTTTTAAATCACTGTTGTGAACATTTCAGGATTTTTAAAAAGTATATTTTTAAAATTCTAAAGCTGTTTTTACAGAATTAAAATCAATTTAATTCAATTTGTGGTTTCATACTGAAGCGAATCAGTAAATTTGCATCAAGTGCATTGATGGAACACTACAGTGCATCAGTTTATCATTTTGATTTGAGACAAGTGAATACAACCTCTAATGCATATATCGAGTTACAGATAACACATTAAAATACTTGGGTTTTCCTCAGATCTGTTCTTATACCTCCACCATAACCAGACCCCCACTTATGTGCAAATGCAATTTCTGCCACATCGTCCAGCAAAGTTATGTTGGCAGAATGGAATCAGCTCAGAGGAAATTTCTAGCTTTTGTTCATTCCTAATGGTTTGTTAAACATACTAGTCCTACATTGGGCATAATGGCTGGTTGAGTAGCAAAAGTGAATACTTTTGATTGCTTGATGCACAATAAAAAGAATATGTTGTTTTGCTAAATGGTGGCTCTGCTTCAAATGTTTATAATTCCGATATTAAAATGTTAATTTATGTAAGTATGTATTTTATAGGAGCAATATGTGAACTGGAGACTGTTTAAGGGTGAAAGAGGACAATGATATCATAAGTTTCACATAACTTCCACTTGTACGTCATTTAATCTTGGATATATGAAGACTCAGGAAATAAACATCTGGCTCCCATTCAGCCCTTTTCTAGAACCATGGAATAGTACAACACAAAGAGGCTGTTGAAGCTAGAGAATATCTGTCAGCTCTTTTGAAGAGCATTCCAGTTAGACCCATTCCTTTCCCATATCTCTGCATTTTTTCTACTTGAAGTCTTTATCCAGTTTCCTTTTGAGGCTCTGCTATTGAATCTATATCCACCACCCATCAGATGATGGGTTCTGAATGGTAACTGTTCATTGATTTTTTTTTTTTTCCCTCTTGTTGCCTCAGGTTCTTGTACCAGCACCTTAAATCTATCTTCTGGTTACCAATCCCTCAGCTATAGGAAACATTTTCTTTTCATTTACTCTTTTTATCTAAATTTCTGATCATTTTAAATGCCTTTGAGTCTTATAGTATTGCCTATCCTAAGAAAACAGCTCTCTAATCTCTCCATATAACTGTAATCAATCATTCTAATAAATCTCTTCAGCATCCTCACCAAAGCTTGACATCCTTCCTAAACTGTGGTATTCAACATTGGACACGATGCTTCATCTTCAACTCGGCCAATGTTTTGTAAAGATTTAGTGTTGTGTACTTATGTTTGTTCCTCATTGGAACAAGGTTCTTTTAAGAGTCTGATCATATGACGTATTGACAATGTCATCAACCATTTGCGTAGTCTATCCAACAGCATGTAGAGGTAACACCTTTCCAATAAAGCTGTTGTTTATTTGTAAACTTGTGGTCTGAAAGCCTATCCTTATTAAAACTATCACAAAGGTAAACTGGTATAGAGAAGATTGGAACCACGCTGGCAGTCTCTGAAGAAATAAAATCATTGATTCATCCTGCAGCCATCCAAAAAGGATTAAAAAGATTTTTAAAAACCACTCTCAAAACTGGCAATGGAAGGGTGCCAAATATCAGTAGCAGCCAATGAAGGAGCAGAAATTTAAAGCAAGAATTTGGGAAAACAAAATGGAAAAGAAGCTTAGCATATCCTGAAAGATCTGGAACAGTAGAGTGATCATAGTACATAAAAGTACACTGCAATAGTAATTTAAGCTGGGGTTTTGCAAAACATTTTGAAAGAAAGAGGCTTATGCTGAAAACTTAGTGGCACATTGTGCTAATGCAAGACCTTTCCACAGTAAATTTGGCTGGAGTTTTTGGTGCCATGAGACAATATGATGAAAACGCTGAGTAAGTGGACTTTGCCCAACTTTCCTGACTATTATGTTGGAAGGGGGGGGGGGGGGGAGTTCATTCAATGCCTTGCAAAATCTGGTGCCCCAGAAAAACAGACTCAAAAATTTATGATGTGATCGTGAGAATATTGTGATGCCACTTCTCAATGAAACCTTTGGTCATTGTGGAGACATTTCGGTTCAATAAATGTAAGTATCAAGACATTGAATCAAGAATTATAAAAAGCAAGAATCAAGTGTACCAAATGGAATATGTAATAAAGTGAAAACGATCCATGGAATTCAAAAAGGGTGTGGAAAGGAAGCAGAGTCACAGGTGATGAACTTGTTGAATATACTGGCCATAGTGGGTGTAATGAACCATTACTGGATTGTTCCTTTAATAGTTAGACAACCTGTAAAAATAGAGGTGGACACCAGAGCAGCAGATTTGTTGGTAACGAGAACAATTTACCAAGTGAAACTATGATATTTAAAACCCTCAAAAGATAATACTCAAAACCAATACAAGAGAAATGGTTCAGCTGAGCAGCTGCATGGATGTAAAGATGCAGCTAAGCAGACCAATCACAGACTTGTCCCTGTACGTCATTAATGGTAATTATCCAGTTATAATGGGGTTAGAGAAAAGTTAAACTGGGTCAGGTGAATGCTATGTTGGAGTCCAAAACAGGCCCAATCAAAAGCATAAAGGGGCAGAAAGTAGCCTGTTGTAGAAGTTTTAAAAGCAGCTGTGCCTAAGGTTCAGGCTAGCGGTGCTGATAAAGAAATGACAAAGGCTCGGCATACTCTAACAAATGTGGTTCATGATTGAGAAACAAAGGATGAAGAGTTTGTAGCAGGATGAAATGAATACTTCAACAAAAATGAAAGTCAAAAATATACTGAAAAATACGGTGAGGAATGAATGGAATGCAATTCTGCACTCCGTAAATGCTGAACCAGAGACGAACAAGAAATTGAGGCACACCTTGAAATTCCTTACCATGAGGAAACTCTAATTCATTGGAAAGAACATTCAGTTTGGATAAAGAGCTATTGAACCTTCTTCATACAGCAAGTCAACAACAATAAAAAGATTGCTGATGATCATAAAGAACAGCCACAAAAGGAGGCAGCACAGAAACTCATGAAGAATGTTTGGATGGGAGTTGTTCCAGGTAACCCAATAAAAATAATTGGAGCTGCTCAGGGTGCAGTTGGCAACGCCAATATAGGAATTTTACTCTGTACACAGCATCTGAAGTCCAATGAATATACCAACAGCAAATATAATCCTAACCAACTTCATCTTTCATAGATATCATCGCAGATATCATAGAATCCTACAGAAGGAGGCCATTCAGCCCATCAAGTTTGCACCAATCACAATCCCACTCATGCCCTATCCCTGTAACCCCATATACTTCTACAAATCCCCTGACATAGCTAATTAATCTAACCTGCACATCTTTTCTTGTGTGCCTGGCCTGCCATCCCAGCAATCGGTCTTCTAAACCTTTACTGCACTATGTTCAGAGCCAGAACATTTGAGCTCAGATAAATAGACCAACACTGCCCATGATGTTCCAGGCATGGCTCAACAAGGTAACATATAATTGCCACAAGGCATCCCTGCTCCTGTTTTTGAATCCTCTATGAAGGCCAAAATATTTATGCATTTTTTTTACTGCTTGCTGCTCCTGCATGCTTACATTCAGTCACTGGCATATGAGAACACCCAGATCTCGTTGCAATTCCCTTCCCTCATTGTACAGTCATTTAAATGATCCACCTTCCTAGTTTTCCTACCAAGGTGGATAATCTCATTTATCCATATTATACTGCATCTGCCATACATTTTCCACTCACTCAGCCTCTGCAAATCACACTGAAATAGCTCTGCATCCTTATAGCTCACCCTCCCACCTAGGTTTCTGTCATCTACAAAATTGGAGAACTTGTATTTAGTTCTCTCAAATATACATTGTGAATAGCTGGGTCCTAGCACCAATCCCTGCAGTACCCCATTAGAAACTCTGCCATTTGGGAAAAGACCATTTATTCCTACTGTTTGTTTCCAACTATTTTTCTGTCTATCTCAATACATGACCACCAACCCACGCACTTTAATTTTAATTGCTAATGTCTCGTGGGATTTTATCAAAAGCTTTCTTAATATTCAAATAAACTACATTCATTGGTTCCCCCTCATCAACTCAACTAGTTACATCCTTGAAGAAATCCAAGAGATTTGTCAAGCATCCCTTTCATAAATCTGTGCTGATTCTGTCCAATTCTATTATTGTTTTCAAGTGTTCTGTTATAAAATCTTTGATAACGGACTCTAGAATTTTTGTTATTACCAACATTTAACTGATCTATAATTCCCTGCTTTCTCTGTACCTCCTTTTTAAAATAGGTTACATTAGCTTTCATCCATTTTTTAGGAACTATTCCAGAATCATTTGAATCCTGGAAGATGACCACCAATGCATCCATTCTTTCTAGGGCACTTCCTGACATATTCTGGGATGCAGATTATTAAGACGTGGGGTTTTATCAATCTTCAATCCCATCAATTTCCCCAACAACATTTCTCTACCAACACTGATGGCCTTTAATTTATCCCTCTCAATAAACCAGGTGTTTCCGAACATTTCTTTTATGTTGTTTGTGTCCTCTTTTGTGAAGACAGAACCAGAGTATGTATTTAGTTGCAATAAATTGTCCTACCCATGTGGTGCTGTGCAAATGATCTCTGTGACTGATGGGGCGCAATATTTGAAAAAAAAGATTTAGAAAAATCTTCTATTTTCTAAATAAATTTTTCTATTTCGCTCTGTAGGGGATCAGTATTTGTTTTCACCAATTCTTCTCTTCTCTTCACATACCCATAGAAACTTTGCAGTCAGTTTTTACGTTCCCCACAAGCTTTGCTGTATCAAATCCGTTCATCATTTCTCAAGTAACGTGAGGCTGGGACCTTTTGTAGAAACTGAGATGGATCTTTTACTTAACATTTCTGACTAAGGATGATTACAGAAGCTTCAGCCAAGTCTTTTGCACTGGTGTACTGGTTTTCTCCGGTTAATGGGGATGCTTATGGAGTTTCATCCTCCTGTTAGTTGTTTACGTGTCTGCTACCATTCATGAGTGGATGTGGCAGAACTGTGGAGCTTTGATCTGATCTATTGGTTGTGGGATTACTATGTTCTGTCTATAGTAAGCTATTTTCATCATCTAGCATGTATGTAGTCCTGTGTTGTAGCTTCAACAGTTGGTATATTTTAGTGTTATTGCTCTCCTATGCACTTCACCAAACCAATGTTGATCCGTAAAATTACAGATTGTGGTTGAATACAATTCTGATGGCGGCAACACACAGTGCCTTATTGATGCTTAGTTTTGGTCTACTGTGGAGCTATCCTATTTAGCATGATGATAGAGTCACACAACAAGTTAGAAGGTAGTTTGAGTGTGAAGATGGGACTTCATCTCCATAAAGAATCCTACCAATACTATCGTGAATGCATGTATTTACAGCAATTAGATTGGTGGGAACAAGCAAATTAGATTTTTAACTCTTGTTGGTTTCCTCCGTATCTGCCACAAACCCAATATGGCTGATAATGGTTCAAAACCAAACAGTGCTAATAGGTGTGATTATGCCAAACACATTTGGTGAATATTAAAGTCCCACGCCCAAAGTACATTCTGTGATCCTGCTACCCACAGTGCTTCTTCTAAGTGGTAATCAACATGGAAGCATATTGATTCATCAACTGAAGGAGGGCAGTAGTGGTACTCACCCATTTTTGATCTGGTGCGATGATATTCCATGGGATCTGCAATAATGTTGAGGACACCCAGGGAAATTTCCTCCCAACCCTACATCAATATGCTGCTAACTCTGGTGGGTCTGCCCTGCCTTTGAGATAGGATGTACCCAGGCATAGTGCAAAAGTGGTACGTCGGTTGAAAATTATGAATTAGTAGTTATGACCATTGGATAATAATGAGAAACACAGACAATGACTCTTTGATTTTCCTTTCTGTTCCTTAATTCAAAGGCAATGAATCCTATTGCAACCCCATTTCTCAAAAGTTTTCTCTTGTTCCTTGGTTTATAATCTAAGGCGATGTTTTTTTTTCAGTGTGTAAACAATCAAAATACTGAAAGGATCCTCACTGATGTCAGACCGAGATCACAATAGAATGGGATTGAAATGAAATGCCATCCACATCAGCATTTGGCAAGACTTATTTAAATTTATATATGACGTCTAAAAGAAAACCATTATCACTATTTCCATTGGATTGGATGACACTAACATTAATATGTACTCAAGCCAAGAGATGATCAGTGCCTGTATTCAGAGAGATTTCACAGAAATACAGTGGACAATTATACCAGCACTGTAAGTACCCTGTACCGACTGCACAGCCACTACTGTGTTGTGAACTGCACATCTGTCTGTATCTGCAGATGCATGCATCATTGATACTTGAAAAGGATAGTTACTTTGCGCAAGCAGTAAAATAAGGTGAAACAGAAAAAGGTTTTCACCTGAAGAAATATGGAACTTACCTGCATTTACGATGCACTGACAATTAACATAAAGTTTTTTTTAACTGTACTTCGTAGTCCTTTATTCAAGTCAATATTTTCTTGGCTGAAGACTTTGTCGTCTTCTATGATTTGGTCGCAGAGAACTTTCTCAAGTAACAGTGGTGAGTCTATAATATAAAAGCCGTTTAACAGATAAAAAGGAGGACGTTGTATCCAAATCTGATTATGTCCTTCCTCAAATCCACGTATGTGCCTTTAAGTCAGTACTACTGGATAGCAATCATGGGAGCCTTGTCCAATTTTCCTCTCCCTAACTGGGGGAGGGGGCGGGGTAGCGGTGATCATATGTCCAGTCTCTGATTATTCAGAGTCTGGAAAATTTGGGTTTGAAGATTCAGTGGATCATCCAACTGTACCAATTCCATTAATCCTAATTGGAAGTTGTTACTGAATAAATGGAATTGATGCATGGGAGCTGGTGACCCTACCACCTCTAGTAAACACAATACAAAAGAAATTCAACATAGCAATTATCATCTGTTGGTCAGTCCAGTTAGATTGTTGAATTTGAATAGACTATCTGGTAACGAATGGACAGTGAATTAATAGAATAGAGGACTTTGAACTTTTTAAAGTTTGAGACAATAGATGAAAGCTTTAATCTAATAAAACCTTAATATCTGAAAGTAACATCATATCCAGTTGTGGCTGCTACAATATCGATTATATATCTCCTGATTTTAGATAGATAAAGCTACATAAATGTAAGTCTTTTATCTTATTAGTAGTATCCATGGAGAGTAGAATTCCAATCTCCTCTGTCTTCTCCCACTGTTTATTCATTTGAATGATTAATGCAAATCAAGAAAGTTTGAAGAATTCTTTTTAAGGTATATCAGTGCTTTTCATTCAAGATGTCTGTATTTGTATATGCAGTAAGCCAGGTGGATGAGGATGTTCTGGTGACACAGTGGTGCTACAAACAGTCCCACTGCTGTTAATTTGTTGCTTGGCATGTTTAAATGTCAAACCACAAAAGAATAGGTGAAATATCAGATACTTATTTTGACATCTTACATTTATCTCTGCAAAGCAAATCTGTAACATTAAAATTTTATATCTACATAGACTTCTAATCTCAGAACCTTAGCTCCACTTCACCTTTTTGTGTACTTTTATGTCAATTTTTCACATTAGAAATTCCCATGTTATGTTTAGAAGGGAAGCTGTCTGTGCAGGTGTTACACAGTAATTATACCCTCCTACCAGTCATGATGCTGTAGTGCCTCTATTTGTCATTGCCTGATTCCTCAATGAAGCTCCTATGCTCCAGGTAACTCTTTTCTCTGCTTACTATATTTATGAACAAATGAACTTGAAGCTTGAGTAGAGGACTTGGTCCCTTATGCCCGCTCTACCACTTAATAAGATTGTGGCTGATTTTATTGTAACCTCATCTCTACATACCTGCCTACTCCCAATATCCTTTCAACCCCTTGCAATCAAGAATCTATTTAACTCTGTCTTAAAAATATTTAAAGACTCTGTTTCCACTGCATTTTGAGGAAGAGTGTTCCAAAGACATACAATCCTCTGAGGGGAAAAAAAATCCTTGAGTAACATCTTATTTTTAAATATTGACCCCTAATTCCAGATTCTCCCTCAAGGAGAACATCCTCTCCACATTCACCCTTTAAATATCGCTCAGGATCTTATAGGTTTCAATTAAGTTGCTTTTACTTTTATAAACTGCAGCAAATACAAGTCTAGCTTGCCTAATTTCTCCTCATAAGTCAAGTTGGCTATTCCAGGTATTAATCTAGTAAACCTTCTCTAAACTACTTCCAGTATATTTACATCCTTCATTAAATAAGGAAAGCAATACTATGCACAGGACTCCAAAAGTCCTCACTCTGTCCTACCATTTAGTTGCCACTAGAAAGCCTGTACATCATGTCCACAGTTGACTTCTTGCCTTTATCCTTTCTCATCTCTACACAAAATGCTTCTACATCCTGGTTTTCTGAACTTAGATCATCCCTCTCTGTTGCGCAAATACCACCATTAATTAACAGTGCCACTCCTCCATTTTTCCAAAGCTTCCTGTCCTTCCTAAATATTATGGTTGATATTCTCTTTGAATATTTAGCTATGAGATTATTTAGCAATAAATAAAAGTTTTTATAAGTTATTTATTAGTCACAAGTAAGCTAACATGAACGCTGAAATAAAGTTACTGTGAAAATCTCCTAGTCGCTACATTCCATAGGACTGTAGACAGTGTGAGAAGGAGGTTAGATGGGTGATGGAGAAGGGAAGCGCCCAGACTGAGGGTCTGAGATGTGTCTATTTTAACGCCAGGAGTGTAGTGAATAAAGTGGATGAGCTTAGGCGTGGATTGCTGCTTGGGAATGTGATGTGGCGGCCATTATGGAGACTTGGATATCTCAGGGACAAGACTGGGTACTTCAGGTGCTGGAATTCAGATGTTTCAGGAAGGATATGGAGGGAGGCAAAAGAGGTGACGGAGTGGTATTGTTGATCGGGGGTAGTGTCACAGCTATAGAGAAGGTGGATGCTGTGGAGGGGTTGTCTATGGAGTCTCTGTGGGTGGAAGTTAGGAACAGCAAAGGGTCAATAACTTTGCTGGGTGTTTTCTATAAGCTGCCCAATAGTAACAGGGAAGTTGAGGTGCAGATAGGGAAACAGATCCTAGAGAGATGTAGTAATAACAGAATTGTCATGATGGGAGACTTTAACTTCCCAAACATCAACTGGAATATTCCTAGGGTAAGGGGTTTGGATGGGGAGGAGTTTGTTAGGTGTGTTGCAGAGGGTTTCCTGACACAGCACGTGGACAAGCCTACGAGAGGAGAGGTTGTACTTGACCTGGTGCTGGCTAATGAACCTGGACAGGTGTCGGATCTCTCGGTAGGAGAGCATCTAGGGGATGGTGATCATAATTCTATCTCCTTCACAATAGCATTGGAAAGAGATAGGATCAGGCAGGTTAGAAAGGTGTTTATCTGGAGTAGGGGGAAATATGAAGACATCAGGCAGGAAATTAGAAGAGTAAACTGGAAGGAAATGTTCTTGGGGAAAAGTACTGAAGGAAGGTGATGGATTTTCAAGGAATGTTGTCTGGAGCTCTGCACGACAACATTCTGATGAGACAGGGAGGTTTCGGTAGGTTGCGGGAACTGTGGTGCACGAAGGTTGTGATGAACCTAGTCAGGAAGAAAAGAAAGGTGATGTTGAGGATCTAAAGCAGTATATGGTTTGTAGAAAGGAGCTTAAAAAGGAAATTAGGAGAGCCAGAAGGGGTTATGAGAAGGCCTTGGCGAGTAAGATTAAGGAGAACCCCAAGGCATTCTACAAATATGTGAAAAGTAAAAGGATGAGAAGTGAAGGGATTGGACCTATAAAAGGTGAAAGAGGAACGGTCTGTGTGGAACTGGAAGAAATGGCAGAGATGCTTAACGAGTACTTTGCCTCGGTATTCACAGTGGAAAATGATCTAGGAGGTTGTACTGCAGGTTTGCAGTGGACTGAAAAGATTGAGTATGTGGATGTTAAGAAAGAGGATGTGTTGGAACTTTTAAATTCTATCAAGATAGATAAGTCGCCGGGACCGGATGGGATATACCCCAGATTACTGTGGGAGGTGAGGGAGCAGATTGCAGAGCCCCTGGCAATGATCTTTGCGTAGTCGATGGAGACGGGAGAGGTTCTGGAGGACTGGAGGATTGCGGATGTGATTCCTATTTTCAAGAAAGGGAACAGGGATAGCCTGTTTACCGACCGGTGAGTCTGACCTCAGTGGTTGGTAAGTTGATGGAGAGGATTCTGAGGGACAGGATTTATGAACATTTAGAGAAGTTTAGCTTGATCAGAAATCGTCAACGCGGCTTTGTCAAGGGCAGGTCGTGCCTAACAAGCATAGTTGAGTTCTTTGAAAATGTGACTGAACATATTGACGAAGGAACAGCGATGGATGTGGTTTACATGGACTTCAGCGAGGCGTTTGATAAGGTCCCACTGCAAGACTTCTTGAGAAGATGAGAGGGCAAGGGATCCAAGGGACTGTTGCCTCGTGGATCCAGAACTGGCTTGCCTGCAGAAGGCAGAGAGGATGGTTCTGGATGGGTCTTGTTCTGCATGGAGATCATCACTAATGGAGTGCCCCAGGGATCTGTTCTAGGACCCTTGCTGTTTGTCATTTTCATAAATGACCTGGATGAGGAAGTGGAGGGTTGGGTTAGTAAGTTTGCTGATGACATGAAGGTTGGTGGTATTGTGAGTAGTCAGGAAGGATGTCAGAAGTTGCAGCAAGACATAGATTGGATGCAAGACTGGGCGGAGAAGTGGCAGATGGACTTCAACGTGGATAAATGTGTAGTGATCCATTTTGACAGGTCCAATGGAATGAAGGAGTACAATATCAAGGGTAGGACTCTTAGCAGTGTTGAGAAGTAGAAGGCCCTTGGGGTCCATAGGCCTCACAGGTGAAGGATGTGGTCAAGAAGGCATATGGTGTACTGGCCTTCATTAATCGAGGGATTGAGTTTAGGAGTCGGGAGGTAATGCTGCAACTTTATAAAACCCTTGTCAGACCCACTTGGAGTACTGTGTGCAGTTCTGGTTGCCTCACTACAAGAAAGATGTGGAAGGTATTGAGAGGGTGCAGAGAAGATTTACAAGGATGTTGCCTGGATTGGGAGGCATACCTTATGAAGATAGGTTGAGGGAGCTAGGTCTCTTCTCCCTGGAGAGACGAAGATTGAGAGGTGACCTGATAAGGTTTATAAAATGTTGAGAGGTATAGATAGAGTGGATCCTCGGAGGCTATTTCCCAGGGCTGAAACGGTCGCTACAAGAGGACACAGGTTTAAAGTGCTGGAGAGCAGGTACAGAGGAGATGTCAGGGGTAAGTTTTTCACTCAAAGAGTGGTGAGTGAGTGGAATCGGTTGCTGTCGGTGGTGGTAGAGGCAAACTCACTGGGGTCTTTTAAGAGACTTCTAAATGAGTGTATGGGATTTAATAGGATGAGAGTTATAGATAGGCCTGGTAGGTATGGATATGATTGGCGCAACTTGTGGGCCGAAGGGCCTGTTTGTGCTGTAGTGTTCCATGTTCTATATATCTGGAACATATTCAAAGATGAATGAAATTGTGACAGGCCACCATGAAAATAGTCAATAGTTCTGTAAATCACAGGATGTTAATGTACCTACAGGTCAAGAACAACAAAGTGATATATCTAGACCTCAAGAAGGTTATACTATCATAAGTCTGAGAGGGATTATTTAGCCACCAATATGTTATCCAAAACCTTAAAACTCTTCATTGAGGAACAGAAGCTTTTTTCTGTGAATTGTTTTTGTGATCACCCTGTGCACATATAGTTACTCCTGATGTATACAAAACTTTCTTCAGAAAAAAAAGAGATGCTGTGATTATCATTTCAAAAGAATATGAAATTATGTACGTGTCACTGAGGAACCAGGATGTAAAGCAGAATGTGACCAGTGTTCTGTAGATCTGTGTGAGATCTTGTAGCTTAGTGGATAGTATCCCTGCCACTGAGCAAGAAGCTCCAGGTTCAAGTCCTACCCCAGTACTTGATGGTCGATGAAGGTGCATTCATAACCTGACCAAACAGGTTGAGTGCATCAACCTGCAAATTTTCCAATACATCAATAGTTGGCAGTAAGAGCAGGAGAGATTCCTCGTCAGCCACACTAGATGCATTATAATTATAAGTTTCTGTGACTTGTTCCAGGAATAACTAGCTATGAAAACAGGCTACTTAGTACAGCACTGGATGTGAGAAGGGAATTGGAATTCTGCCAATGGAGCTGTAATGATTGTTGTTGTTATTGACATTGAATCCCAAGAGTAAACACATCTACAATGCTATCCTGTAATGTGTATATATTATTCTTAGTCTTCAATCAATCAAATGAATCAAACCTTCTTGTAGTTTACTAACTATTTGAATGGCGAGTCTGCATAAACATTCAGAAACATAATGCTCCTCATTGTCAGAGAGAAAAGGGATGATGGCCAAAAGCCATAGGATTATTTGGCACAGAAACATGCAAACATATGAGTTAGGAGTAGGAGTAGGCCACTCAGCCCCTTGAGCCTGTTCTACCATTCAACAAGATCATGGTTTATCTGATTTAACCTCAACTTCATATTCCTGCCTACGCCCAATAACCTTTCACTTCCTTGCTTATCAAGAACCTACCTACTTCTGCTTTAAAGATATTCAAAGAGTTCAACCACCTTTTGAGAATAAAAATTCCAAAGTCTCATTGCTGCAGAGCCTAGCCAGATCAATCTTTCCTCGTAAAACAACCCACTTGTAATAGTAAATACAAAAATGTTCATGTGCGTTAACTGGTGTCCCTTAAATATAGTTTTAGAATAGCCCATACAGGGTATATTTCCCTGTTTACTGACAGGTCAAAATGTTTATGTGGCACCAGCTATATGATACTATTCCTTCCGTTCAATTTGTTCTATTTTATATCATCTCTTTGTTGTAGTCATTATATTAGCTAGTGTACTATTTCTAAGCAAAGGATAAGTAATCTCCAGAAGAAAATTCAGGGCAATAATTCAACCTTGGGCTGTGCTGATTCAAGAAAACTGATCTAGTTACATTCACGGTTTTGGATGTCATCAGAGCTACTTATTGAATTGGTCTGCCAGTCATTTGTTATCCTGTGTCAATTTCAATAGGCACAAAGGCCCCAATATTTATAGGGAGCTGGAATGAGAAGGATGGAAAGAAAAGAGGCCAAAAAAGGTTGAAGAACCTGGCAAGACTGAGGATATGGAGGAGCTGCCAAATGTATCGGCAGAACCTCATAATTACTTATGTGTTCTGTAATGCCAAGTAATGGTGAAGCAGAGACAAATAACTGTGCAGCTGGTGGCCTGGGCAGAATACCTGTGCCAGGAGAGAGAGAAGGAGAAGGACTGGCAAACATACCTGAGGTATAATGGTCAGAGTGTAAGTTAGCCAATATTTGTAGAACAGAGGTTTCCCAATGACTTTTCTAACTGCCTTAAGGCAATATTTTTAATGTTTAAATGTATCATTTTACTCCTTTTTCATTCCCTTTTCACACCCAGAGTCTGTTTCTGTAGCTATTTGTTCCTGAAACAGCCCATCGCCAGAAACTATATCTTAAGGGTACTATTTTACATCAAACATGACAGTGTACGGAGATTCTCCCACTCTTACTGCCTGCTATAAGTATAATGCAAGGATTGAAAGGTTGATAATCAACCTATTTGGCTGCATGATGAATTAACTTTCTGTGGCCATCAAATCCAGGAGTCAACTTTAACCCGAAGCTTGAATCTCAGAGGTAAGGATGCAATTTTTCCCAGTTCTCTATAAGGGCCATTGTTCTGAATTAAATGAGATGTTGGGCTTGATTTTACCATCAAATTGTGCATGTTTTCAGGCACAAAAACTTAGTAAAGTCAGACATGAGGCAAGTAGCGTGATCCGCACCCACCTCCATGCTGGTTCTCTTTTATCAAAGCCTGAAATTGGCCACAATAGGGACTGCGCTGAAAACAGGCACAATGGCCATTTAATCGCATTTGAATGCATTTACATTGAATTAATGGGCTGCAGGCCCAACTTTACTGGCACTTCCCCTTTTTACCATCGTGTTCGCCAATACGGAATTGGCATAAAACAGACATGCTCCATAAGTAAGGGTTAGTGAAGAGCTAAGCATACAGTGTCTGATGGCTCTCTGTGAATGTCCTGTTGTTGTGGCCATTTTCTTTCTCGAGTCAGTGGCGGTTCTGTGAGTGTGTAGGGATGGTACTGTGGCTCTGCAAGGTCTTCGATGTCCGACTTGCAGTACAGACCTGGGTCTCAGCACTGACCTCAGGTCTTGTGGTGCTGCTGAGTTTTAGAGCACTCAGCTCACTTCCAGCTGAAGGATGGGCACAAAGCCTTTGCAAAGTTGCCCTGCTGCAGCCTTTCAACCCTGCAATAGGTTGTGATTGTGGGGAGAATATGACTGGGGGAATTGGGGGGGGCTGTGATTGTGGGAAGCATGTGGCTGGGGGAACTGGGGAGGCTGTGATTGAAGAGAGCATGTGGCTGGGGTATGGGGGACTGTGATTGTGGGGAACATGTCGGGGGATTGGGGGAGCTGTGATTGAGGGGAGCATGAAGCAGGGGGAATTGGGGGGTTTGTGATTGTGGGGGGCATGTGGGGGGAATTGGAGGGCTGTGATTGAGGGGAGCTTGTGGCTGGGGGAATTGGAGAGTGGTGTTGTGATTGTTAATGTGCTGGGGGCATGCAGCATTTCACGTATTTACATGTATTTCTCTTCTGTGGCCCACCCCACCCATCCAACCTCACCCATCCAACCCCTCAGAGTAACAAGATGACTTTTGTGATGCAAACAATTGATCTTCCTGTTCTTTTGGTTTCTGCTGGAGCTGAGGAGGAGGAGCCGGAGAAAGAATTGCCAGTACAGGACACCAGGGCCTTACCACTTCCAGGACCAAAGAAAGATGACCACTAGAGGCAGGAGGTGGCTACCATTCACCTGGGGGGGAAGGGGATGGGGTGCAGGAGAAGGGGGGAGCAAAGACTCTGCATGAATGTCATTTGAACAGATGTTGGACACTATGTGCTGCCAACATACCCGCCTCCAAAAGGAGACGGTGCAACTTGTTGCAGCACCTGTAACCCAACAGCAGAGGACTCGAGGGTGTGTGTGGGGGGATGCGGTAGCAGGGAGGGATGGGAGCACTCACTCGCAGTGGCTGTCAAATTGACAATCGCTCTGAACTTTTATGCGACTGCCTCCTTCTGGGTCCCTAGCAGAGATGTACGTGGTATCTCCCAATCTGCGTGCAGACATGTGTGAGGCAGGTCACTGAAGACCTGTATGCCCGGAGTGGCCAGTTTGTCAACTTCAACCTGGACTAGGTGCAGCAGGAAGCCCAGCTGCAGGGTTCGCAGCCATTGCAGGGAAGCCTAAGGTTCAAGGAAGTGGGGGGGGGGGGGGGGTGGGGGAACGGAAGGGGAAGGAGGGGGGGTGGGGGGAAGGACGGAAGGGGGGGAAGGAGGGGGGGACGATGGCGATTGACTTCACACACATCGCCTCCAAGGTCCCTTACAGGATCCACAGAGATTCATCAACAGAAAGTATTTCCTTTCTGTTCAGAAGGAACAGAATGTTCAGCTAGTGTGCGACCATAACATGAACATTATGCGTATCTGTGCAAGACATCCAAGTAGTAGGCACTGCAGTTTCAATGTCAGGAGCTCGGACATCCTGAATGCATTTGAGAAGGAGCCCAGTCTGCAGGAGTGGCTTGTAGGTGAAATAGGTCACGCAGGGTTGGGGTGGGGTGGGGCGGGGAGGAGGTGCCTGGGGAGTGAGGAATTGGAAATAGACATGGTGCTGGGGATGGCAGGATCTGGGGAAATTTGGGGAAAGATGCAAGATGGGGTTCAGCACTCATCCTTGCTGCACAGATGAGGTCATTGACTTTTTTCTGGCACTGCTTCCCAGTTCGGGGCAGGGGGGCAGTGCCCTGGCACTGAGGTTGTGACTGCCCCCCAAGCTGCATTTCCAACAGCCACCGGGTCTGCATCCTCCCCGGGGAAAGAAAGTATCTCACCTCGCCTCTGCTGCAGCCAGCAACCTCCCCAGGTCACCTTGAGAGATTGGGGGCGGAAGGGTGCTGGTCGTGCGCACATTTTGTGCAGGAGTGTCTGCCTGCCTGTCCGTTCTTGTATTTTTCATGGAGCTGTCCCTTGTTAGGGCAGATTAGTTGCAGACAATTAGGCAGAGCATTCCAGCAAATTATGTGCAGTTTGCTTGTTAGCATTGAGGGGTAGGCAAATGAGCACTTGCAGGTGAGCTGATGGGGAGTGGGGTGGGAGGTGGATGAGTGCCTCAAAGATTGGGGACAAGGGAGAAAGGGGAGAAGTCACACAGCCATCAGAGAAGGAAATGGGGGCTTGTGCGAGAGAGTGTGTGGTGGGGTGAGGGAGGGATCACCCTGCCTGATATCTGTAGGTTGGTGGGGGGAGGATGGATCTCTCTATCTCAGATCATTAGAGGGGAAATGGCGTCTGTTGCCACTCTGCCTGAGATCAGTGGGGGGAAGGGGATAGAGGCCTGGGATCATTCTGGATGTTGGCTGGATGAGGGAAAAAGGGGGATCAGTAATGTTGGGAGGTGGTGGAACAATATTTGTGGGGGCCAGGGTGAAGCATTATCCAACCCAGGAGCGAAGTGGTAGGGAAGCATTATTCTATCTTTTTTTTCTGTGCATGCGCAGTTGGAGGCACTGATCAGAGCTGCAGGATTTCGGGTGCATTAAGACCCACCCACAGGCTTCTGCAGCGTGATTTGGAATCGCTGGTTTTTTTTAGGCAGCGTGCGTATGGGAGGGGTGTGGGGAGATGCCTGAGAATGGGTCTAAAAATCGGATCTGAAATATTCCCACATTCAAGTCTGCCAAGCACTTAGAATCAAAATGACAAAATAGGGCCCATTGTATCAAAATACAGGGATGAAGTTGAAGTTGAGGGGAGGGTGTGAAGGGAATGGTGGCTGTGAGATCTAGTTGACTTTACATAGCAGAGCCACAGCGAGTGATCAGCAGCACTGGGATTATCCTTACAGCAGAGAAGGTTTAGGGCAAATTTCATAGAGGTGTTCAAAATCATGAAGAGTGTCGATATGGTGACACTGCTTTCAATGGCAGAAGTGTAAATAACGAGGAATAGGTATTTTTGATTTGATTTATTATTGTCATACGTATTAGCACACAGTGAAAAATATTGTTTCTTAGCACTATACAGCCAAAGCATACTGTTCATGGAGAAGGAAACCAGAGTGTGCAGAATGTAGTGTTATAGTCCTAGCTATGGTGTAGAGAAAGATTAAAGTGAGAGAGCTCCATTCAAAAGTCTGACAGAAGCAGGGAAGAAGCTGTTTTTGAATCAGTTGGTATGTGTCCTCAGACTTTTGCATCTTTTTCCCAGCAGAAGAAGGTGAAAGAAAGAATGCCTGGGGTGCCCAGGGTCTTTGATTATGCTGGTTGTTTATCGGAGGCAGTGGGAAGTGTAGGCGGAGTCGATGGGTGGGAGGCTGGTTTGAGTGATGGACTGGGCTACATTCACCATGTATGTAAAGGTAAGTGGAGAACAAACCAGAAGTGACATGAAGAAAAAAATGCTTTATGTGATGTATTATGATTGAATGAACTGCCTGAAATAATGGTGGAAGCAGATTCAATAAAGAAAATTTGATAATTATTTGAAAAGGACAAACTTGCACGGATATGAGGAAAGAGCAAGGGAGTGGGATTTATTTCCAAGAGTCAGCATATACCCAGTGGGACGAGTGGCCTCCTTCTCTGCATTGGTTCTCGCCATATTACCCAATATTGATCTGCTACACGCCAGACTCTAAATGGCACGTGACCAAAATTCGGAAATTAAAGGTTAAATACATTATTTCCAATTAAGCCTTTGATCGAACCTTGACAGATTAATTCTGAGCTTCAGAGTAGTGAAAGACATGGTCCAGCACGGTCTAATCTGCAGCCAAGTTGCTGGATTTTGCTTTGTCGCAGTTACACATGAGTTAAGAACACGTTTAGCATTGATTTGACTATTTTACCTCGGTTAGGAAATAGAATGCTAGCTGTCTCCGTTGTTTGGTTTGTAATGAATAAAATGGGCAGAGCTGATCAGGAAGTTAGGCGTGCGCTGAAGTGTTCGTGATGTAAAAATGTAACACCCAATACTGGGGAGTACAGGATTCAATGCCTTATTGTATTGTGTCTGCTGGTATAATCTCTGCTCAGAATGATTTCCCGCTGGAATGCTTACAGAAACGAGTTGTATGACCGGTAACTGGGTAGCAGTATGTTGGGATGTGAAGGATGCAATTCATTTTAGACACAGCACGGGGATGTAGCCCGGATTGCTCCGCCAGTCTAACTGGGACAGAAAGAAATGGCGAGTCTGGATTTGCATCAAGATTTGCACGTCATGACCCCTAATCATATCTGCTTTGTGTGCTGCAAGAGCTTAGCCGCCTTACCTGAATACAGGATTTCCCAGTCTTGGCTGCTGCTTTATTTTTGGAGGTTGTATCCGGGTTGGCACCTGTTGAACTGGAGCCAATCGGCATCCAATAATAACAATGTCAGAATTGCTCTCGGGCATGGCCGGGTATGGATTACACTGAGGTCGAATTATCCCTTTGAAAGGTTAAACCTCCTGTAGCTCCAGTGATTTCACCAAAGTGTGAAATGAATCTTCTCGTGTGATATTGAGAAACAGCTGGAGGTGGCGAAGGAGGCGCTTTATGAATGGAGGATTTTGAATGGCTCCCCTATGTGTGAGTGTATGAGTATGAGAATGTGTGTGCTGTGGGATTTTGCTACTCTCACTGGGTGAGAATGTGTGTGTGAGTGTGTGTGCCGCTGCAGAGCGAGCAACAAGCGGGCAGCTCAGTCAACCAAAACTGAAGCAAGCAGCTGGACACTGCAGCAAGTCTCATCTCAGTGAGAACGGGGGGTGCAAGCAGCGAATCACTAAAGACCAGCCCCACCCTGTGTGCAATGTGCAAACTAAGCTCCAGATAACCTCGCCACATTGCAATATGTTGGATTTTATCCCCGTCCAACCTCTCTGACCTTGGACTGCCCACCTGACTGAAGCTTTAACACAAACTCTATTTATTATTTAAAGCCTAATTGAGAGAGCGTTCTGGTGAAAAGCTCGATTTCATTTCAACCACCTTCTGTAAAGCCAGCGAGACTGAGCCGTTCCCGGGCTCCAGGCTGGGCTCCTGAACCCAGTATGAGTATTTATTGTAGTGCTTTAATGGTTTTGTGAGAAAGGCAGCCGCCAGCAGGAGGAGATTGCCTGCCAGTTGCCCTGAAAGAGGAGCTGGGTGTGTTCCAGCTGACCCTAGGAGGCAGAGGTTGTTCTCAAACCATTAGTCTAACGCTCCCATCTGCCTGAGCGGCGGATGTTGGCAGCTACCAGCCGGTTGGTTGTGCCTCGGTAATATCTCCACTCCACGCCCCGGGCTGGAGGCTGTGGGCGGGGTTTGGACTCGGGGAAAGGGATTGGAAACGCCGGAGCTGAGGCCGGAGCTGAGCAGCTAAGTGCGGTTCCAGTGGCTGGTGATCACAGCTCTGCAGCTTGTGTGCCCCCCCCCCCCCCCCCCATCACCCCGCCTGTCTGTTCCCTGTGAGTTCCACGTCTGTCCCCAGCTACCTGTGTGTCCCCCTCCTGTCTGCACACCCCTAGCTCTCTGTGTGTCCCTCTGTCTGCTCCCTGTGTGTCCCCCTCCTGTCTGCACACCCCTAGCTCTCTGTGTGTCCCTCTGTCTGCTCCCTGTGTGTCCCCCTCCTGTCTGCACACCCCCAGCTCTGTGTATCCCTCTGTCTGCTCCCTGTGTGTCCCCCTCCTGTCTGCACACCCCCAGCTCTCTGTGTGTCCCTCTATCTGCTCCCTGTGTGCCACCCTCCTGTCTGCACACCCCCAGCTCTCTGTGTGTCCCTCTATCTGCTCCCTGTGTGCCACCCTCCTGTCTGCACACCCCCAGCTCTCTGTGTATCCCTCTGTCTGCTCCCTGTGTGTCCCCCTCCTGTCTGCACACCCCCAGCTCTCTGTGTGTCCCTCTATCTGCTCCCTGTGTGCCCACCCTGGAAACAAGGAGAGGAAAATATTTCCACACACAACCTCCGACTGACTCTTATTCCGAAAAGTGCCTTTCAGCATGAGTATGTCCGATTCGGATGATATAAGTGAGTTTGGGTTCATCGTTGACAGGATCTCCAAAGGTGAGGTATGTACTCCAGTGTGTGTGTGTGTGTGTGTGGGGGGGGGGGGTCTATAGTACAGGCGAGGAGTCCAGTCTGACTTATCTCTAACCCCAATCTTTCTATTAACTGAGTGCTTACACACCCTGATCGAATCTGACTCTAACCTGTACAGCAGACTGTAGGGTTCATTCCCCAGACACTGAGCTGCTTCTCTCTGGGCTGGCCATGTGTTGCTGGCAGAGTTGCGCCAAGATAGCCATCAAATCAAAGGCTCTCTCTCCCCATCCGCTTCAGCACGATTGAATCCCAGTGTTTGGAGCAGGTTCACACAATCCCTCCCTCTCCATCCCACCTCAACCCACCCCAGCTCTGAGCAGCTGCTCAGTCCGGAACTTGCTCTAACTGGCGGTCAGGCGGATCCAAATGAAGGGATTTACATTAAAACCTACAACCTTAAGTAGCAGTTTCCAACGGTTCCCATGGCGACCTTTCCTTCGCTCAGTTTCCCTCTCTGCCAAGTTTGGTTGCTACTCGGATCCAGGCTCCTTCCCATTTAAATCACATCGCGGTCCGCAATCTGAATCCCATCAACCCATTCATGTTTAATAAGCACCATGTCGGTTAAAATGCACTAAGGTGTAGGTAGTAACTTCCTGAGTGAGATGTTTGCAGAACTGACACATATACGAATACATACACATGAACACACACAGACATACGTGAACACAAACACAGACACACATGCCTACATAAACACGTACAGTCACACATGAATACAAACACACAAAGACACACATACCCACACAAACACAGGCACACATGAACACAAACACATACAACGGATATAGACAAATACATGAACACACACGGACTCATAGACACACGACACATGCACAGACACATACACATACACAAAAACATATAATGGCACATGGATACACATGAGCAAACATACATATGTAAACACAAAGACAGACACACATGAACACATGCACACAAACACATGGCACATATAGACAAATACACACAGACACACACACACAGGCACAAACACAGAGGATTTATTTATCTCTTTACTGAACAAATTCACTCTAAAATTGTGATTAGCTTCTCATCGGTCAGTGATGTTGATTGTATCCTTCCGGTAGCCAGACACTCCTTCTCATTGTGAGAATGGGATAGATCTTGCAGCCGTTTATTGTTGACATTCAGCTCAACTGGATAATCTCTCAATGCTTTGTTATTGTTTAATATGGACCACTTCTTAAAAAAACGCGTCTACAGTTTAAAATATCGCTGTGGAGGTTGACTGATATGAGAACACCTGTCTACACTCTCGGTTTGTAAGAAGTTTTTACTATGTCAGTGTCAGGAGCTTTGTTATTTAGTTGCAGCATGAGGTGTGGATGAAGGTCTCTTCCTTTTTTGCAGGTTCCCATTAAAAACATCGAACGCGAATTGATCTGCCCATCCTGTAAGGAGCTGTTCACCCACCCCCTGATCCTGCCCTGCCAGCACAGTGTCTGTCACAAATGCGCCAAAGAGTTACTGCTGTCCCGGGACGATGCGATTACAGAGTCGGACTCGGAGTTCTCCAATCCGGCCACACCTATCAGTAGCCCCAGGGTCCGCCGCCTTTCCTCGGCCAGTGTCGAGAAGCTCGACAGACTCACTAGGACAGGTAGGTGTCACTTCCCGCTACTGCTTCAGCCAGCTGAGAACCGCTGGGTCTAATGTCTACAATGATGGTGTCCCTTCTGCTGGACGAGGGTTTGTCCAGAAGTCACCCACCTGAAACTTTCTTTCCCCTGATCTATTGAGCATCTCCAGCATTTGCTGCTTTTGTTTCAGATTTCCAGCATTTACTATCCTCTATTTTGCAAAGATGATATGCAGAGCCCTAATCTAAGTCCAACACTGCACAAGTGGGGTATATTACAGATTCAACAGCATGATACAAGATCTGAAAGTTTGTAATAATTTAACCCTTTCAGAAAAGCTCTATAGATTAGACCTATATTCCCTTGGATATTGAATATTGAGGGGTGGATGATCTGAGGTGCTTCAGATGATTAAACGAATTGATGCTGTAAATCAAGATAAATTATTTCCTCTAGGAATTTGACTAATTATTATGGTCAAATGTATTGGTATACAGTGAAGAATATTGTTTCCTTTGCATATACAGACAAAGCATATCATTCATAGAGAAGGAAATGAGAGAGTGCAGAATGTAGTATTAGCTAGGGTGTAGAGAAAGATCAACTTACTGTGAGGTAGCTCCATGCAAAAGTCTGATGGCAGCAGGGAAGAAGCAGATCTTGAATCGGTTTGTATATGTCATCAGACTTTTGTAATTTTTTCCCGATAGAAGAAGGTAGAAGAGAAAATGTCCAGGTACGTGGTTGCTTTTCTGAGGCAGCTGGTTTGAGTGAAGGACTGGGCTTCACTCACAACCCTTTTGTTGCGGTTTAGAACAGAGCACAAGAAGGGTGCCAGAAAAAGGGAGCATAGTCCTAAAATTAGAACTAGGACAGATAGTGTGATGTCAAGAAACATTTCTTCATGCAAAAGGCAGTGGCAATCTGAAATTCTTTGCCCCCCTCCCCAACCAAAAAAAGCGGTTAAAGCAAAGTTAATAGAAAATTTCAAAGTTGAGATTGACAATTTTTTGTTGGACAAAAATGTGAAGTGATTTGGAATTCCATGCAAATAAATGGAGTTAAGATATGGATAAACTGTGATCTGATTGATTGGTGGCACAGGCTCGACCAGCTAAAGGAATACTAGAACAAACTTTGAGCAATGTTCTTGAGTGTAATGATGTGAGACCATGGAAAAGTATATTCCTAGGGAGGTGACAATCCTCAGGTTTAAACAGAACCCTAAAGTTGGTTGGCACTCCTAGCAACTTTGCAAACTTAATCCCAGTCAGATTTTATATTGAAAGCAGACAGTTGCATGTGGTCACAAAATAATTTTTAAATAGGGTTGTCTGGGGGCAAAGCTCTGTAAAAGTCTGCAAATACAGTAGGGAACCCTGTTTGGGCCACAGATCCTGTTTCTCAGCCTACAGCATAACTCTGGCATTGTTAGATGCAAATAGCATTCTGCAGCTATCAGTTTCGGACCAGAAGTGCACACAGTATAATCACTGCCCAAGCATAACAATACTGATTGGTGGGCTATTTTAGTGGTTTTAGTTTCAGCAAATATCTGCTATGTTAATAGATCAGTGAATGTTCTAAAAAAAACTTCTGCTGAATTCAGAAGTTTTTCTAACTGCTCAGTTTAATTTTTTAAAAGTTAACTAAACTTTCAATGCAGTTATGAGACTTAATATTACACTTCATTGAGTCATGGGACAGATTTTGACAAGTTAATGCCCTGGCACAAAGCTCTGCATGTTGTGAGTCCATGAATTATGTTGAGAGGATCAGATCAATACATTAGTGTTTTGTCCCTGAGGTGGTCTTATATCATTTGGCTTGACACCCACCACAGCCCAGCTCACTAAGCAACATAAGTAACATAGGAACATTTTAAGCAATTTTATTTTCAAAGGTTAGCAGATGGTGGTTGTCTTGTCAGCTGTCTTCTGGCATTAATATTTAGCAGGCATTTGGGAGGGCTGAACAGAAAGCTCTGCACATCAGTGTATGCACAGAGTTCTGTAGCATTTGAACAATGGAAAACATAGTACTTATAGATACCAATCTGGCATTTATTTATGATGATACTGATTCAGAGTGGTATAACGTCATAACTAGTAGTTATATTAATAGATTAGTAATCCAGAAGCCTGATCTAATAATATATAGAGAATATAACTTACAATCCCACATGGATGTTTGAGAACTTTGAATTCAGTTTAGAAATCTACAAATACAAAGCTGGTGTCAGTAAGAGTGAGCATAAAGCTAATTAAAACCTGCTATTGTCCGTTTGGGAAATAAATTTTGCCCTCCTTACCTGGTCTGACCTACATGTAATTGCAGTCTTAGACCAATGTAGTTGCCATGTAATTGTTCTTTGATGTGGGTCTAATAAGCCATTATGTACTTTCAAAGTGCAAAGAAGAAGATCGACTACCACTTTCTCAGGAAAACTAAAGATGGACAATCAATGGTGGTCTTGTCAGTAATGTGCACATCCAAGAATGAAAAATGTTATAGAATCAGAGAACCATAGAATCCCTACTGTGCAGAAGGAGGCCTTTGGCTCATCGAGTCTGCACCGGCAACAATCCCATCCAGGCTCCATCCCCACTATCACATGTATTTACCCTGCTAATCCCCTGACACTAACGGATAATTTGGCATGGTCAATCAACCTAACCTGCACATCTTTGGAGAGTGGGAGGAAACCTAGCAGACAGGGAAAATGTGCAAACTCCACACAGACACTGACCTGAGGTTAGAATTGAACCTGGATTCCTGGTGCTGTGAGGCAGCAGTGCTAACAGTTCTACCATCATGCAGTAATTAATTGAAAATTTATCACTGGCTGATTTAGGCCAGCTATATTGTATTTGAGTGCAACAAATTTCCTCACAACCTTGCCTCTGTATATATAAAATATAACTGAAATTAAAATTTGTTTGTAATTCAGACTAGGATCAATCCTTGTTAAGCCATCTAGAAAAACACTATCCCATCATTATAACAATCAGCATCTTTTAAAAAAGAATTTTATCTATACTCCCTTATCAATAAGGAGGATGGAGGACACAGTCAGCTGTACACTCCTATCATGCCAGTGATAGAATATGGGCAGAATTTTCATCCTGCAGTGAAGGTGAGTTTGAAAATGTGCATGCAAGCAATTTGTTGCTTGCAGCTGCTATGCTGATCTGCTGGTACGTTTCTGCCCCTGGCCTGTTTTCAGAGTAAGAATTTAGCAACACCAATTTTAAATCCAACTGATTTATTTGATAGTAAATCTGCGAGCTTTCGACACTCTTGTGCCTTCGTCAGGCAAATGCAGTGTTCTGGTCTGCAATCGCACACATATCAACACAGCAGTCACAGATTGCTGATTAGAATGCGAATCCTTACATCTAACCTGCTATTCAAGTGTTAAAGTGGCTAACAATGTGTGTGAAGGGAATCCTGAGCATTGGTTAGAGAATTGTGTATTTTCTCCAGACAGCACAGTAAGTGAGGTTTTTTGCTAACCCAGGCAAGTTACGGGGGTTACAGATCGTGTGCCATGAAGCCAAGATCCCTGTTAAGACCGTCCTCATGTGTGCGGAACACATGTGTTTTCAGAGAGCAGGCTTCTTGGGTGTGGGGATTGGGGGAGTTGATAATTACCCACCCACCAAATTGCAGCTGACCAATTAGACCAATTGAAGTGCCATGTGAGTACATTCCTCACACGGCATCTAGATTTTCTCGATGGTTGTCAAATCCCCATTGATGTGGCTGGGGCTGATAGATTGAATGGTGACAGCTTCCCTGAAACAGGCCAGGCTGGGGGAGCTAGAGGCATGTCCTACAAAGCAGCCCAGCATAGATCTACTGGATTGTAGGTGCCACAGCCACTGTCACAGACCATCCTGTGGTGGACTCCTTCCCACTATGATGGTCTTGCAGCTGTAACCAGAATTTATTTGATGCAATTTACAAAACTCCAGAGGGTAACTGCATCTTGAGGATGACCGTCTTCATAGTTTGCCATCCACAGAAGTAGTAGCCAATTCTCCCAAGCCAACAGTTACATCTCTAGAGCCCCAGGGCCACCCACTGGCCCTTCTGATTGTGCAGATAGCCCTTCTTTCTTAATTGGGCAGGGCTTTTAGAATTGGCCTTGAAAATCTCCTCCAGGGTCCAGATAGAACCACCTCTGGGTTCCAGTCCTGGAATTCTGCTCTAGATCAGAATTGTGAAAGTAAAATTCAGCCTTAGCTGTTTCCTTGTTATTTTTAAACTTTGACTGTAAAATTAAGATCAAATATGTCTGAAGAAAAGAATGCACCTCAGTCTTGAAAGGGCAAATGCATATGGATACTATGGATACTTAACAGTTGAATTTTCAGAGCAGTCTGCTGCAAGAACTGATCCTGTCTGAAACCGCCCAGAAGAAATGATATCATCCCTTCAAAGTGATTTGAAGTAGGTGTGCATTCTGTTGGGCAACAATCCAAATAAATGAGACATTAGGGGAATACATCACTCATCTAATCATCCATTGGACTACACAACACATCATATATTATAAAATGAGAAATGTTCTTGAGTAGGATTTTAATGGAACATTTCTATCTTCTTAAAATAATAGTTTTTTTTCCCTTGCAGTCAAAACACCTCAATTTTAAAAATTCATTCATGGGATATGAGCAGCGCTGGCAAGGCCATCATTTGTTGCCCATCCCTAATTGTCTTGAGAATCAATTGATTTGTATGTAGAAAGGAGAGTAACCCTTTAACCAGCATAAACCTAGATTTGGGATCAAATTAAGTAGTTTGGAAGGTATGTGGTACAGCTCATCTTTATATTTTTGTTTAAAGTTTGATGTTCTGTCATGTGTACCTGAAGAGGTTAAGATTATTAATTGTAATAGCAAATTGACTTATTAAACATTAGGTGGTATGAATTCAAAGAACAAAGAACAGTACAGCACAGGAAACGGGCCCTTCGGCCCTCCAAGCCTGTGCCGTACATTGGTTCAACTAGACCATTTATTTGTATCCCTCCATTCCCAGGCTGCTCATGTGTCTATCCAGGTAATTCTTAAATGATGCCAGCGTGTCTGCCTCCACCACCCTACTTAGCATTCCTGGTTGCCACCACCCTCTGCGTAAAAAAACGTCCCTTTGATATTGGAGTTATACCTCGCCCCTCTCACCTTGAGCCTGTGACCCATCATGATCATCACCTCCAACCTGGGAAAAGGCTTCCCACTATTCATCCTACCTGTATCCTTCATAATTTTATACACCTCTATTAGGTCTTCCCTCATTCGCTGTCTTTCCAGGGAGAACAACCCCATAGCTCTCCTCATAGCTAAGATCCTCCATACCAGGCAACATCCTGGTAAACCTTCTCTGCACTCTCTCTAAAGCCTCCATGTCCCCTTTTGTTAGTGTGGCGACCAGAATTGGACACAGTACTCCAAATGTGGCCTAACTAGTGTTCTATACAGCTGCAACATCAAACTCCAGCTTTTATACTCAAGTGAAAATTTCATTCCAAATGAAAATTTGGTTAAAAACTAATCCAAGCAAAACTCAGAAAAAATATATTGTGATCCTTACTCAAGAGCTTTTCGTTATATAAGGAAAGAAGTTATGTATGCTGTAATTTATCAATGCAACATCCCATGTGTCAGATAACTATGATATTTATTCCTCATTTATATTCCAACCTTCAGAAGTAGCTCTGTAATGTGAATGTTGAATTTGCTGGAAACATAGACTATGATCTCTTTATAGCTGCATTTGTTTCCTCCTTGCAGAAAGCAAAATATTGACAATGCCTAAGGCATTTGTAATGCCTGTAGCTGACAGCATCATCATGTTTATTTTTGACATGCAGTGGTTGAGCTTTTGGGGAACCAATGATTTATTGATATCATTAGTCTTTTATTGGATGGCAACAACTACAATGGTAAAGTCACAAATGCTGTTTGTTTTTTTTAATTAGAAAGGTGTTCCGCTCAGTCCTAAAAGGAGACAAGTGTTCATTACTTGAACACTTATCTGACACCTTTTAGTGCCATATGATTATGAAAATCAGTGGCAGAATACATCTATTGACCAAATCACCTAACTCTGTTTAAGGAAAGAGGAAACATGAAGGAAATATATATTTTGAAGCTTAAATTTTAGGTTTCCCCATGTGGAACTAGAGAATGCACAAATATGTTGCTGGTTTCTTTGATTTTTAAGATGTGTTTTATATTGAAGATTTTTGGTCATTCAATATCAGCAGTAAGCATTCCCAAAAATTAGATATTGGGTAAAATCCCCTCTACCCTGTCTAAGCAACCAACTTCACCCTAACTTCAAAAAAACTATACTACAGAAGTTTGACCTTTATGATTTTGCACATCTACTAACCAAATACCAATTAATCTAAGTATAATTACTTATACTGACTGGAAAGTGTTACCAGATTTGTGGGTGTCTGTGTAGCAATTATTATTCAATTTGACATGGCTCTTTTTCTAATTCATGAACTTTAAATTCATTTGCCAAGTGGCAATTGTATAGTATAAACTTGAATGGTAAATTTCGCATCAAAGGTGGTTATGGTTGGATTTTGCAGTCAAGTGCAATTCAGAATGTGCATTTACCAACAAACATCAAGTAGCGATTAGGAAGATTGACACTGACTGTTTTCATAGCCACCTAGCCAGAAGCATTGAAACCAATTATAAGACATTTTGCCATATTAATTTATTATAGAGTAAGTCATATCTATCACGGCTATAATTGAGAATTTGAAAACTCTCAAAACCCAATTTGAATTATACACCATTACATCCTTTCAGAGAAAGAATCAAAAGCATCTGGTATGCAATCATTTCCCTATGTAATCTGTGCCTATTTACAGCAATATTGTGGTATATTGAAAATGTACAAAATATACAGCACTGTGTACATAATTTTATTGGAGTGCTTCAAAGAAGTTAAAGTTGTGTGTGAAAGTCCACAAAGATCTTTGAAAACCCAAGATGATAACGTCCAGAAAATTTTAATACTTTTTCCCACGGAATATTGACCTGCAAAATTATAATCTACATCGAACTATAAATATCAGTGAACATAGCACCGTATATGTCATTTGAAACACAGGTTTATGCTAACTATCTTCTATCCTAACCCAATGGTGAAAGTAGAGCTCCTAAGTAATAAGTAACATTTTAAAAAAACTTAAGTGTTGGAACTAGATGGCAGATCAGCCAGTTTCTGTAAAAAGACAAGCTAACAACCCAGGTACATCTACCTCATCAGAACATTAATTTATGTTTTACTGTTCAGTTGCTAATTGATCTGCTGTGTGTTTCCAGCAAGTTCTGTAAATATTTAGTAACTATTTAATCAAACCAGTGAGTGGAAGATGGATAAATTTTAAAAAAAAATGAGATGTTTGTTGCTCATCCCTAGTACCTGTGAACTGAATGGCTTGATAGTTAAGAATCAGTCACATTACTCTAGGTCCAGAATTACATGCAGGCCAGTGAGCAAAGGAATGGTGGATTTACTTCCCTGAAGGACTCTAGTGAACCAAATAGGTCTTTATAAAAACAGTTTCATGGTCAGTCACCATTACTGAGGTTAGCTTTCATTTCCAGATTTTCTGAATTTAATTTGTGTTCCACCGGCTCTGTGGTGGGATTTGAACCAATGAACGTTAAACCTCTAGCTTACTGGTTCACTGACATTACCACTGCACCACTATCTAATGTATCCCACAAATGTATCATTTCATCATGTGAATGTAATGAGGTATATCAGTCATTTTCAGGAACAGGATGTTATACTTCATTCTTTAACCTTCTTGTTTACGGTGGCAATTCCACATCCAAGTCCTAAACACCAGAACTGTAATTATTTAGGCAAAGAATGTTATTGTCATAAATAAATGTTTTTTACAATGTTCATTTCAATAGTGCTTTTTAATTGGAGAATATAAAGCTCTACATTGTGTTTGAGAGAAAGAGAATGAGGAAAGAACTGAGAGAGTTACGTGGCCAAAATTTTTGATGAAATCTTTGAAAGCAGGAGCAAAAGAGGATTGCAAGATAAATTTTGGGAGAATTCCAGGTCATGGGACAGAGTAGCACAGCAGCAAAAGTTGATGATGAAATGAAGTGTAGAAAACAAGAAATAATCTGTTATTGGGGGAGTGGAGAGCATGTGTCACAGGAACAGCCAATAAGGCACAGTGGGGTTATACAGTTGAATTGTACAGAGTGAGATTGCCAAGGTATTCCCCAATTCCACAGGGCAAGAGACTTACTATTTATTTAAAGCGATTGCCTAAAAATTGGCTTCAACATCAGGGTTGTTTAAATAATGAATCATGTAAAAAGTTAACAGCATACAATCTAGGCTAAATGAAAGCTGTTTGCACAGTTAGCACTAGCTTGTCAAAAATGCTTTCCTGAGCATAGTTATGGTCTAGAAAGAATAGAAGTGGTGTGGCACTTATTCATTAGAAATTACGAATATAAAGAAATTTTTATAGGAATTCTTGATGCCAGGAATCTCCATCATCATTAAAAAGGGATCATGTGCTTTGAATGCTGAAGCTGGTCAACATTTTCACACTTTAAAAAAGTAACTGTTTATTACAGTTTGTATAAAAATGTTTCATGGCTATTTGATTTATAATCCAAAAGCTAGAAAGCATATGAGGCAGAGTACAAGATAGGAAGCATTTGATCAGGGGCATGAATTGAAATATGAATGATACAAACACAATGGAGTTAAAACTGCAGGAAGTTGAGTAAAAATGTTTTTAATTCATTGTGTGATGAACAAGGTGTGATAGTGCGATACGGGGAAATGTGCCTGATTGACCTATTTAACAATTCTATTTGAGTTTGATAACGCTATGAAGAAGCGTTGCACCACTTGAAATCATGTATTTGAAGCAAGTGCAAAACACAATCTTTGAAAACAAATGTTTTGATTATTTCTATCGTTTATTCTAAGAATGGGCTCTAGATGAGCCAAAAAATACCTCAGAATCTTTGATCAATCATGTTTTGGAAGGGGTCTTTGCCTCTGGTGTCTCTGTGATTGGCTATTGGAAGAAATGACAGCTTTGTTTCAATCTTCAGTCTGAACTGGTTTTAAACCTAGTCCCATAAATGTGAGGAATGTAATCCAAGCCATCACATTACCAAGTCTGTTCTCAATTTTGATTGGCTAGTATTCCATCAATAAACTAAAAAAGAAAACTGACATTCAGATGATTTATTATGATTGTCACATGTATTAGTATACAGTGAAAAGTATTGTTTCTTGCTTGCTATACAGACAAAGCATATTGTACACAGAGAAGAAAGGAGACTGCAAAATGAAGTATTATAGTCATAGCTAGGGTGTAGAGAAAAATCAACTTAATGTGAGGTATGTCCATTCAAAAGTCTGATGGCAACAGGGAAGTTGTTGTTTTAGTTGGTTGGTACATGTCCTCAGACTTTTGTATCATTTTCCTGATGGAAGAAGGTAGAAAAGAGTATGTCTGGGGTGTGTGAGGTCCTTGATTGTGCTCGCTGCTTTTCCAAGGCAGCGGGAAGTTTTGACAATGTCAGTGGATGGGAAGTTGGTTTGACTGATGGACTGGGCTTCTTTCAGAACCCTGAATTGTAATAAACAATCTAGGTCAGAGCAGGAGTCATATCAAACTGTGATACAACAGAAAGAATGCTTCCTATGATGAGAAATTGGTGGGAGTTGTAGTGGACGTGCCTAATTTCCTTAGCCTCCTGAGAAAGTAGAGCTGTTAGTGGGCTTTCTTAACTATAGTGTTGACAGGGAGGGACCAGGACATCTGTGATTGGTGATCTGGATGCCTAAAAACTTAAAGCTCTTGATGATTTTTACTTTGTGCCTTTGACGTAGACAGGGGCATGCCCTCCACTATTCTTCCTTACATCAATGACTATCTCCTTCATTTTAATGACATTGAGGAAGAGATTATTGTCATCACACCAGTTTACCAGATTTTTTATCTCATTCCTTTTCTCTGTCTTGTCATTATTTAAGATCTGACATACTACAGTGATGTCATCAGCAAACTGGAAAATCAAATTGGAAGGAATTTAGCCGCATAGTTAGAGGTGTATAAGGGCTATAGTAGGGGGCTGAGAACACAGCCTTGTGGGGCACCAGTGTTGAGGATAATTGTGGAGGATGTGTTGTTGCCTATCCTTACTGACTGTGATCTGTGAGTTAGAAAATTCAGGATCCAGTCACAGAGAGAGGAGCTGAACCCCAGACCAAGAAGTTTGGTGTTGAGTCTTGGAGGAAAAATGGTGTTGAAGGCTGAGCTGCGTTCTATGAATAGGAGTCTGACATAGGTGTTTTTGTTACCTAGGTGTTCCAGGATTGAGTGCAGAGTCAGGGAGATGGGATCTGTTGTGGACCTGTTGTGGTGATAGGCAAACTGCAGTGGATCCAGACAGTTTGATAATATTGTGGTACATGAATTCTGGTACAGTGCTAAAGGCCCATTGTCAAATATTTCTTTCTGAAGGCGTAAATGCAATAATTTAATCCAATCACTTTTAAAACTAGGTAATTCACTGTATTGTTCTAAGGCTTTTAGTAAACTGATGACTACTTAGAATAATGTGTAATCTTCGGTATCTAACATACAAGTGCTGGATCTGTTTAGGTGAATCATTTGTTAAATGTTCTATCTACTGTGGCGCCATATCAATCGGCAAGTTTTCAGTTTTGATCTGTGCTGAACTCATATGAATGACAATAGTGATGATAAAATTGGCCTCAGTATCCCTAGATAAGGAAAGAAATGAATCACCCAGGGATCCCATTTCTATCTACCATTGTCTGGTGATGCTGCTGGACAATGTGTTTACTGGGCAGCAGGTAAGGATATGAAAAGGACAATATTCTCTGTGTCATAAGATCATAAGACCATAAGATCACAAGAGCAGAATTAGGCACTTGGCCCATCGAATTTGCTCCTCCATTCAATCATAGTTGACATTTTCTTCATCCCCCTTCTCCTGCCTTTTCCCCATAATCCCTGATCCCCTTATCAATCGAGAACATATCTATCTCTGTCTTAAAAACACTCAATGACCTGGCCTTCCTAGCCTTCTGTGGCAAAGAGTTCCATGGATTCACCACTCTAGCTAAAGAAATTTCTCCTTATCTCCGTTTTAAAAGATCGTCTCTTTAGCCTGACGTTATGGCCTCTGGTTCTAGCTTTTTCTACGAGTGAAAGCATCCTCTCCACATCCATTCAATCCAGGCTTTGTGGTATCTTGTAAGTTTCAATAAGATCCCCCCCTCATCCTTCTCAACCCCAACAAGTATAGACCCAGAGTCCTCAACTGTTCCTCATACGACAAGCTCTTCATTCCAGGGATCATTCTTGTGAACCTCCTCTGGACTCTTTCCAAGGCCAGAACATCCTTAGGTATGGGCCCAAAACTGATCACAATACTCAAATGGGAATGGAACCTAAGAAGTACATCCCTGCTCTTGTATTCTAGCTCTCTCAACATAAATGCTAACATTGCATTTGCCTTCCTAATTGCCAATTGAACCTGCACATTAACCTTAAGAGGACTTTGAAGAATGACTCCCAAGTCCCTTTTCTAAACATTTTCCCATTTAGAAAATAGTCTACACCTCTACTTCTCCTTCCGAGGTGCATAACTTCACATTTTTCCACATTATACTCCATCTGCCACTTCTTTGCCCACTCTCCTAATCTATTCAAATCCTTCAATGCTACCTGTCCTTCTACATATCACTGTATCATCTGCAAATTTAGCAACAGTGCCTTCAGTTCCTTCCTCCAAATTGTTAATGTAAAGTGTGAAATGTTGTGGTCTCAGCATCGACCCCTGAGGCACACCACTAATTATGACATCCTGAAAAAGACTCCTTTGTCTCCACTCTCTGCTTTCTGCCAGTCAGCCAATCCTCTATCCATGCCAGGATCTTATCCGTAATACTATGGGCACTTAATTTATTTAACAGTCTCCTGCACGGCACCTTGTCAAAGACCTTCTGGAAATCTAAATAAATCACTTCCATTGTTCTCCTTTATCTAACTTCCTTGTTATCTCCTCAAAGAACTCTAACAGATTTGTCAGATATGATCTCCCCTTGACAAAGCCATGCTAACTCAGTCCTATTTTATCATGCACTTCCAGTACTCTGCAATCTCATCTTTAATAATGGACTCTAAAATCTTACCAATGACCGAAGTCAGGCTAACCAGCCTATAATTACCTGTTTGCTGCCTCCCTCTCTTCTTAAACAGAGGTGTTACATTCGCTACTTTCCAGTCCGCTGGTACCCTCCCTGATTCCTGAATGATAACTACCAATGCCTCCACAATTTCCTCAGCTTTCTCTTTTAGAATCCTGGGCTGTAGTTTATCTGGCTCAAGTGATTTATCCATTTTCAGACCTTTAAATTTCCCCAGAACCTTCTCCTTATTGATGGCCACTACACTCACCTGTACCTCCTGATTCTCCTGGAACTTTGGCATTACACTGTTGTTTTCCATCATGAAGACTGATATAAAATATTTATTCAGTTCCTCTGCCATTGCTTTGTTTCCTATTATTACTTCTCTGGTCTCATTTTCCAGTGCTCCAATGGCTATTTTTGCCTCTCTCTTGTCTTTTATATATTGAAAAAACCTCTTCATACTTTTTATATTACTAGCCAGCTTACACTCAAATTTCATCTTCTCCCTTCTTATTGCTCTTTTAACTGTCCTCTGCTTGCTTTTGAAGGCTTCCTAATCCAATTTGTGTGTTTTTTCTTTAGTTTTTATGCTGTCCTTCATTTCCCTCATCAGGATGCCTCGTCCTCCCCTTAGCACGCTTCCTCCTCCTTGGAATGAATTTCTGTTGTGTTTTTGAATAACTCTCAAAAACTCCTGCCATTGCTCTTCCACTGTCTTCCCTATTAGGCTCTGTTTCCAATCAAGTCCAGCCAGCTCCTCCCTCATGTCTTTGTAGTTAGCTTTAATTGTAATACCGTTATATCTGATTCCAGCTTCTCTCTCTCAAACTGCAGGGTAAATTCTATCATATTGTGGCCACTGCTTCCTAAAAATTACTTTAAGTATTCCAAATCAAGTCTGTCTTATTACACATTGCCAAATCCAGAATTGCTGGTCCTTTGTAGGCTTTGTCACAAACTGCTCCAAGAAAACTATCTTTTGGATATTTCACAAATCCCTTTCCTTGGGATTCACTACCGACCTGATTTTCCACCTGCATGTTGAAATCCCCTATGATTATTGTAATATTGCCTTTTTTGTATGCCTTTTCTATCTCCTGATTTATTTTCTGCCCCATATCTTGACTACTGCTAGGGGGCTGTATATAACTCCCACCAGGAATTTGCAATTCCTCAACTCTACCAATATCAGTTACTTCCTCCAAATCGTTAATGTAAATTGTGAAAAGTTGTGGTCCCAACCCCTGAGGCACACCACTAATCATTGTTTGCCATCCTGAAAAAGACCTCTTTATCCCCACTCTCTGGATAAATGTGTAGTGGTCCATTTTGGCAGGTCAAATGGGATGAAGGAGTATAATATCAAGGGTAAGACTCTTAGTAGTGTAGAGGATCAGAAGGACCTTAGAGTCCTGGTCCATAGGACTCTTAAATCGGCCTCGCAGATAGAAGATGTGGTCAAGAAGGCGTATAGTGTACTGGTCTTTATCAATTGAGGGATTGAGTTTAGGAGTTGGGAATAATGCTGCAGCTTTATAAGACCCTTGTCAGACCCCACTTGGAGTACTGTGCGTAGTTCTGGTGGCCTCATTACAAGAAAGATGTGGAAGCTATTGAGAGGGTGCAGAGGAGATTTACAAGAATGTTGCTTGGATTGGGTAACATGCCTTATGAGGATAGGTTGAGGGAGCTAGGTCTCTTTTCCCTGCAGAGATGAAAGATGAGAGGTGACCTGATAGAGGTTTATAAGATGTTGAGAGGTATAGATCGGGTGGATTCTTTCAGGCTATTTCCCAGGACTGAAATAGTCGCTACGAGAGGAGACAGATTTAAGGTGCTGGGGAGTAGGTACAGAGATATCAGGGGTAAGTTTTTCACTCAAAGGGTGGTGGGTGAGTGGAATCGGCTGCCATCGGTGGTGGTGAAGGTGAATTTGTTAGGGTCTTTTAAGAGATTTCTGGATGAGTACATGGGATCTAATAGGATTGAGGGTTATAGCTAGGCCTACTAGGTAGGGATCAGTGCAACTTGTGGGCCAAAGGGCCTATTTGTGCTGTACTTTTTCTATGTTCTATGTTCTATATAGCTTCCATGCCTTCTGATCCTATATCACTTCTTGCTATCGATTTAACTTCATTCCTTACTAACAAGGCAACCCCACCCCCTTTGTCCATCTGCCTATCCTTTTAATAGGACACATCCTTGGATATTTGCAGCCACATTTCTGTGATGCCCACAACATCATATTGGCCAATTTCAATGTGCGCAGCAAGCTCATTAATCTTTTTTCATATGCTGCACACATTTAGGTACAACACTCTCAGTTCTGCATTGACCACCTCCCTTCTCATATTTGTCACCTTTTTTGCTCTGCTTGTGGTTAGATTCCTGCCACCTTCTATACTGTCCATTCCATGACATGGTCTGGAAACTTAACGTCTCCTGAGCCCTCAGCTCCATTAATCTGCACTTCTACCCTCTCCTTTAACTTTGATTTTATAATTTTCCATACAACTGAATGCCCCCCTCAATTATTTAGTTTAACGTCTACCTATAGCCATGGTTATATGATTCACCAGGACTCTGATCCTAGCACGATTCAAATGAAGAGTGTCCCATTGGAACAGATCCCCTCTTCCCCAATACTGTCCCATGATTTCAAACCATTTCTCCCACACCAATCTTTGAGTCATGCATTTACTTCCTTAATCTTACTGACCCTATGCCAATTAGCTCGTGGATCAGGTAGTAATTCAGAGATTATGACCTTTTTGGTTCTGCTTTTATTTTCACTCCTAACTGCTCATACTCCCTTAGCAGAACCTTTGTTCCTGTTCTACCTATGTCATTGGTATCTACGTGGACCATGACAACTAGTCTTTACTCTCCCACTCTAAGTTCCTCTGCAGTCCAGATGAGATATCCCTAACCCGAACACAAAGCAAGCAACACAACCTTCAGGATTCTCGATCCTGATCACAGAGAACAGTGTCAATCCCCCTAACTATGCTATCCCATACATTTCTTTCTTCTCCCTCTACTTGAATGGCTCCGTTTACCGTGGTGCCATGATCAGTTTGCTCATCCTCCCTGCAGTTCCCATGAGGAGCAAGAATCTCAAACTTGTTGGACAAGTTCAAGGATTGGGTTCCTGCAACCCTACCTCCAGAATCCCTCTACCTGCCTCACTCGCAGCCACATCCTTTGTTCCTGATCATTGGCCAAATTCAAAGTATTTAATCTAAAGGGTGTGTCTGCCTCCTGGAACACAGTGTCCAGGTATCTCTCCCCCTCCCTGATGTGTCGCAGGGTTCAAACTCAGAATCTGCTCATCCATTCCGAGCCGGAGTTCCTTAAGCAACCAACACTTACTACAGACATGCTCACTGGAATCACAATGGGGTTCACCAACCCCCACATCGTGCATGAACAACACATCACCTGACCCTCCATCTCTATTTTATTTAGTTAGTTTTTAATTTGAGTTTTAAATTATATCTTCTTATTAGCTCAGCCTCAATGCAATGTCTAACCAGTAATTTAAATGGGTTTTCAAATTTAGTACAGCTCTCTGTTAGTCAATCAAATCACAGCCCTCCTAGATGTCATTTTTGAGGTTTTTTTTTAGCCCGAAGTCACTGTCACTTTCAGAGAATCAAGACTAACAATTACTTACCAATTAGCACTCTCCCTTGTAGCCTCTGCTGCCTGTTTCACTTAACTCTCTGTTTTCACCCAAGTCCAAAAGCATTCCTCACAATCCAGCAACACTCACCGTGCAGTCATCTTATGTGTCATCTCATATGGAACATCAGCCCTTGCTTGAGATTCTGGAAAGTGCATGGAAAATGTGGAACTATATCACAACATATGTTTGTACCTTAAATAATGGAGGATGGTAATTTGCAATTACTTTATAACATTTCCAGAATAGTTGCAATGACGTTAATCTTAAATATCAGCTTTTATATTATCTCTGCTAGACGTTATCCTGTCGATGTGCGAGCTAATTTTGAGTACATTGTTCGATGAATATTTTTCTGACTGTATTAAATGTTTGAAAAATAGTCTGTGGTATTCTGTGAACATAAACCGAATGATGTAAAAATAAATTGTTATAATTGTTTATTTACTTGGACAAATAAATGCTAATGTTTTAAATATATAGGCAAGTAAAGATTTGATAAAAGGTACTGCAGCTTTAAAACATTGTAACTTTATTTTGTTAAAGGCTTTCTAATTCAGAAAAGTAAGGAACTAACCTGATACGCAAATGAATTTTTTCTTTTAAAAATATAATCTGATTTATGTTACATTATCTCTGAGATGCCAGTCAGCCAGTGAAGTATAATATTATTGTTGTGTATTGGTATTGTAGGATTATTCCTGACTTTCTGTTAATTGATTACAGCCTCACTGCGAAGGTCATTTGGGAGAAAAGGTAGAACTATTCTGTGTTTATCTAGGTTCAATGATTTCTAGTTGCAGCTCTATTATAATGACTGTCTTTGTAAGACAGGATAATATATATGTTCAAAAAATCAATGGTCAAGTTCTAAAGTTAACATAAGGAGAACATAATCACATCACTATAGAAATATTTCTTTTCAATTAACTAATTTACGACATTTGTGTAATACTATGGTATTTGGATTATAATTGATCAGCTCCATTTCAGAGGATTTGGGCAGTGATATTTAAAACAATCTAAAATTCATTTTTATGCAGTTTCTTCTGGAAGTGGTGATAGTATCAAATGAGTATATATGGATAATGGGCCTCAGCATGTTTGGTGTTAGGTATTCACCTAATGATAAACTACTTGTCAGTTTGTGGCACATTTAATACTTGTATAATAATACATGCAATGATTGGCATATTCATTGCAGCAGAAATGATAAAAGAACCAGATCCTATGTGAACTTTAGCATAACTTGACCACTACAGATTGTTTCTGGCATTCAGTTCCCTGTTGCTTGGTTCATTAGTTTGTAACAACAGTGTGCCTGTCCCATGCCTGCTTGTGTTGTCTGCTGCTCACTGGATAACTGCTACATCTCACTGTTTTTTGATTTGGTGTGTTTTATGTGGTTTTGTTGTGTGCCATGCTCTTTGTTTCTTCCTTACTGCCTGATAATACTGCACTATGCAAATCAAGAGTGGATACAGAAAGATAGGACAGATTTATGGGTATCCCTATCCTTTTTATTAAAAGGAAAGTCACTGCATTGGAATGGAAGTTTGTGGATGCAGTTTTATGGGCATGATTTTGTATATTGTCACTTGACGTCTGAGTCATTGCGTTTCACGGGGATGGATAACCATAAACTAAACAATCTGTCCCACAAGTTACTGGAATAAGTTAATAAGTTCATTATCCGGAGTAGTTGCCTGAAGCTAACAGCCATTGGTTGCACAATGACACTGGGAGAAATCAGTAAATAAAACTCCTGTAAGGAGATGGTGTGAGTCCACTCAAAAGGAAAGAGGGAAAAGATTTCAAAGAACCTAAAATATAATCCAGTTTGGAAAAGTGTTTTCAAATGCGACCATTTGCTAAGATGCAATGTGTTTATATTATTCATTACAACTCCTTGTTACTTTATTAATAACCATTCAGCCTTTAACATGTAAACATTTCTGATGTAAAGTTACCGGCCAACACTAATAATCAAGCAGATCCCACATACCAATGGACTATTAACCAAATGTAATTTCTCATTACGCTGTGATTTTTGTCACTATTTGTTTTAAAGAACTTACATTTGTTTGATAAGTTGCAGCTTATTGACACTAACATTTGTGAATTATTAACAATGCTATTATCCTGTGAATTACTAATTTACTATCTTATAAATTGCTCACAGTGCTGCGATCCTGCAACTTACTAACAATGTTACTGTTCCCTGAATTGCTGAATGTTTGTATCATGTGAATTACTAATGGTCAATTAACATTCTCAGCCATGTTATCTGAAAGGGGTAGTTGAAAATGAGCAAAGTGGTTCGGCAGGAATTACTAACGGTATTGTGATGAGGTGTTTTTATCCTTTATTTGCTCATTGATTCATTGTTTTAGTCTCACTTTATCTCTCTCTGTCTCTCAGATTTTCTTCCCTCTTTCTCATTTTCTCTCGTTCCACTTCAATTTAAAAAAGGAAACAGCATGGGCTCAGTGTTTCTCTTCCTTCAATAGAGATGGCTGATACCTGTAAACATCATAAGGCGGTAATGTGATAGAGGGACTTAGATAACACAGATCAAGGGACTTGGGTAACAATGCAACTATTGTACAACCTAATATTAGATTACATAAGTCAGCTTAAGATACTGCTTCCCAAATACAACTCAACTCGTGTTTAGGATTGATTTCATCCCTCCCTGCCTTTGGGGATACTGAGTGCAGGGGTATTAACAAATAGGAAGCCAATTATCCACTTGGTACTGCACTTGCCTGCCATTGCTGATTCTAACCTGCAGGCTGAGACACCCGCAGGTGTGGACACCACAGCTGGAATTTACCACCGTTCACGTCGGTGCAATTTTCTGATCCCACTGTAGTGAATAGAAATTTGGCTGGACACCAAATTCTTCGACCTCGCTGTGGTGGGAACATGGTGTGAACAGCTGGTAAGATCACGCTCCATGATTTAATGCAAATCAAAGACCCAATGATTAAATCTGGACCTGCTGTGAATTTCTTCCCAAGTTGAAGCATATCAGCTGTGAGTAGGATGGATAAAGAGACTCTCCAATTGTGTAAAATACATCTTTATGGTGTCAGGAAGGGCAGGAGTGATCACTTAGATAGGCACAAAGAAAGTCATCGCCCAGATCCCCAAACAGACTTTCTCCTCTTTCCTCCCACCCATCCTTCACTGCTGTCAGTTGCTCCATGATATTCCTCTTTCTCTACTATTAACTATAGCTATAAGGTTCATGGTGGGAGATGTCCGAGGTAGATTCTTCACTCGAGAATGGTTGGGGAGTGGAAAGGACTGCCTGCTGTGATAGTGGAATCGGACACTTTAGGAACTTTTAAATGGTTATTGGATAGGCACCTGGAGCACTCCAGAATTATAGAGGATAGCTTGATCTTGGGATTGGACGGAGCTATGCACAACATTGAGGGCCTAAGGGCCTGTACTGTGCTGTAACGTTCTATGTTCTATGAGGGTTTGAAGTTAGACAAGTCCCCTAGGCCGGACGGGATTTACCCTAGGATTCTCTGGGAGGCGAGAGAGGCGATTGCAGAGCCTCTGGCTCTGATCTTCAGATCGTCGTTGGTTACGGGTATAGTGCTGGAAGACTGGAGGATAGCGAATGTGGTCCCATTGTTCAAGAAGGGGAATAGAGACTTTCCGGGGAATTATAGACCGGTGAGTCTTACTTCTGTTGTGGGCAAAGTATTGGAGAGAATTATTAGGGATAGGATTTATAGTTATTTAGAGAGAAATGAATTGATTGGGCATAGTCAGCATGGTTTTGTGAAGGGTAGGTCGTGCCTTACTAACCTTAGAGTTTTTTGAAAAAGTGACCAAAGAGGTGGATGGGGGGTAAGGCAGTTGATGTGGTATATATGGACTTTAGTAAGGTGTTCGATAAGGTGGCCTATGGAAGGCTTCTGCAGAAAATGCAGATGTATGGGATTGAGGGTGATTTAGCTAATTGGATTAGGAATTGGCTAGCAGATAGAAGACAGAGGGTGGTGGTTGATGGAAATTATTCATTGTGGAGTTCGGTTACTAGTGGTGTACCTCAGGGATCTGTTTTGGGGCCCCTGCTGTTTGTAATTTTTATTAATGATCTGGATGAGGGTATTGAAGGATGGATTAGTAAATTTGCGAATGACACTAAAGTCGGTGGAGTGGTAGATAGTAAAGAGGGGTGTTATAGTTTGCAGAGGGACTTGGACAAGTTGCAGAGCTGGGCCGAGAGGTGGCAAATGGAGTTTAATGTGGAAAAGTGTGAGGTAATTCACTTTGGCAGGAATAACAAATGTGTAGAGTATAGGGCTAATGGTAGGAATCTTAATAGTATTGAAGAACAGAGGGATCTTGGTGTATATGTGCATAGATCCCTGAAAGTTGGCAATCAAGTCGATAAGGTTGTTAAGGAGGCATATGGAGTCTTAGCTTTTATTGGTAGGAGGATTGAATTCGGAGCCGCAACGTCATGTTGCAACTGTACAAAACTCTAGTGCGGCCGCACTTGGAGTATTGTGTACAGTTCTGGTCCCCGCATTATAAGAAAGATGTGGAGGCATTGGAGAGGGTACAGAGGAGGTTTACCAGAATGTTGCCTGGTATGGAGGGCAGGTCTTATGAAGAGAGGCTGAGGTATTTGAGGTTGTTTTCGTTAGAAAGAAGGCGACTAAGAGGAGACCTTATTGAAACATATAAGATGATTAAAGGTTTAGATAGGGTGGACAGTGATAGCCTTTTTCCTAGGATGGAGAAAGCTAGCATGAGGGAACACAGCTTTAAATTAAGGGGTGGTAGTTATAGGACGGATGTCAGAGGTAGGTTCTTTACCCAGAGGGTGGTAAGGCTATGGAATGCCCTGCCTGCTGCAGTTGTAGATGCGCCAAGTTTGGTGGCGTTTAAGAGGTTAGTAGATAAGTTTATGGATGAAAAGGGAATGGTTTAGGTTAGAGGGTCATTGCTTTTTCTTAATTGGTTGGCACAACATCGAAAGCTGAAGGGCCTGTTCTGTGCTGTTATGTTCTATGTTCTATTAATTTCCCTCTCTGCAAATATCCAATACCAACTCAATTTAAACGCATCCACTTTTAGTGTCAATGTGGGTGTTTTGGATCACTTTTCGTGTAAGCATCAGTTATCAATGTACTTCACGGTATGGGTGTCATTCACTTTGAAGGATTAACCTTTGTTATAAGTGTGCTGGAAAGTTATTTGTTGCAGATTTTCTCTATGATCAGAATATATCCAATTACATTACATCCACTCCTAGTTAAAAAGGCCAACAACATCCAACTCTCCAAAGACTTAATAAAGTTTCCAGTGTCGTTACTTACCTGCACTGGAAATGCAACAGTTCGCTGCAAATCATCTGGGGAATTAAATCTCCAGCTGTGCAGTCTGCTGTTTTAAGCAACTGAGTTTTGTTTCAAACTAACATAATTATTTACATTAACACAAACATGTTTCAAATGATATAAAAACCTGCTTACTGAGGAGTTGTCACTGCAGAATCTGAGAATTGGAATTAAAACATCATTGTAATGTAAACAGTGGTTAAAATCTGAATCAATCCAGTATAAGTGAGTTCAGCTAGCCTATGATTAGTTTTACTAATTCAATTTTATTTTCAATTATACGCAGTAATTTGCTGAAGTGGATGCAATTGTTTCTTGAATAGGGAGGGGAGGGAGAGTCGTACTAACCCTGCTAATATGCCATGAAGCAGGTACTCATAGCACTTTCGTTTAAAATTAAGGTGAGCAGCTGTTAAGTACAAAGTCAGTGAGCTTTAACAATTTCAGGCATGTCTAATTAGGGTCTCTTACTCACTAGTGAATGCCAGTGTTCTCTTTGAGGAACTGGAACTAACACTAACCAATATATTTACAGCAAAATACTTTCTAATGCTTTTTTAGTTCATTGAGAATCAAATGACAGTAGTATATATCTTCATGAAGTAAAGTCTAAATATAAGATGTATATTAGAATATCACGTTATCTGAATAGAATAGTGTAACTTATTAAAAATAACTTATCATGCCATTTAAAGTTATGAGGTGATGTTTTTACTAGCCCTTTGGCAACAGGCTGGGAGGGAGGAAGACTTGCAAAATACACAGAACAACATAGAACATAGAACATTACAGCACAGAACAGGCCCTTTGGCCTTCGATGTTGCGCCGACCAATATAAAAAGCAATGCCCGTCCAAACTAAACCATTCCCTTCTCTTCCATATACTTATCAACTAACCTCTTAAACGCCACCAAACTTGGCGCATCTACAACTACTGCAGGCAGGGCATTCCACTCCCAAACCACCCTTTGGGTAAAGAACCTACCTCTGATATCCATCCTATAACTATCACCCCTTAATTTAAAGCTGTGTCCCCTCGTGCTAGCTTTATCCATCCTAGGAAAAAGGCTATCACTGTCCACCTTATCTAAACCTCTAATCATCTTATATGTTTCGATCAGGTCCCCTCTTAGCCTCCTCCTTTCTAACGAAAACAACCTCAAATCCCTCAGCCTCTCCTCATAAGACCTGCCCTCCATACCAGGCAACATCCTGGTAAACCTCCTCTGGACCCTCTCCAATGCCTCCACATCTTTCTTATAATGTGGGGACCAGAACTGCACACAATACTCCAAGTGTGGCCGCACTAGAGTTTTGTACAGTTGCAACATGATGTTGCGGCTCCGAAATTCAATCCCCCTACCAATAAAAGCTAAGACTCCATATGCCTTGGGAGGAAGTGTCCAATGTCTTTCCACAGCCGTGCCATTTTGTCAGTGGTAGGAAATTGACATGTCAGCTGCCCACCTGGCAGCCAATCAAGACATCTAAATAGACAATTAAGGGCCATTTCCTTCATGTGCTGGAATTTTGCTTGCATCTGGAGTGCCTACTACCATGCGGAAGGGAGGCGACATTATGGGTATTCCACGGCCTACGGAAGAGAATCCAAACTGCTACGGCTGCTGCCTGTGAGATCAATGTGCACTTTGAGGCCTCACCCCTGATCATGGGGTTCTGTCTACCTGGCCTTGGCATACCTCAATACCTCTTATCCATTTTGAGGGCTCCTGGCCATTGAACCGCCCTCTTCTTGCAGATATGGCCTTCCTACTTCTCTTGCACAGACAATTATTGGGGATTTAATAAGGACAGCAGTCTTGATGGCAGCCACTTAACAGGTCGTTGCGATAATATGTTTCCCTGAGTCCCACCACCCTCCAGACGGTGTGGGATTGCACAAAATGCAGCTTTTGCTTTTATTGCAAAGCCTGTTCAAACTTATGATGTCTGGTGAATCATGTTTTTTTTAATGCATCAGCATTAGTGAAACTCCACCTTTATTGTGAATCCCATATCCTCCACCCTTTTTCCACAAATGTAAATCTCATGGTACAAAGTAAAGCAGCTGGTAGAACAGTTACATGTTCAAATAAAGTGAATCATAGTCCTGCAGAGTTGAACTCTTTACTGAAAGCCTCTACAATCTGCCAGTCCAGTGCAAAAAAACCCAAAAGTGCTGCTAGCTAAATACTGACACCCTCCTTAATTTAAAAAAATAGAATTTAATGCTTGCATTCCTCAACTATAGAAAAAATTGAACTTAGAAGCAGGCCACACGTTGGATATTTTATTCAGTGATAATTTTATGGGATTACTGAAGATTATTGAATTTTTAAATTTGAACTTATCTAACAATTAGGGCTATACACGTATTACCTATACAACCACATACTACAAGTACTTAATTGGCTGTAAATATGCTTTTGGATACCGTGAGATTGTGAAATGTACATTATAAATGCAATTCTTTTGATTCCTTAATTCCTTGCTTTTAAGTGCAATGTGTATTGAAGAGAAACATCTAAATGTTACATGATTTCCCAGTCTCCTCCCTCCACTGGCCCAGTGAACGATGAATCAATCAGTGTAACACAAAGCCACACAAATCCAGAAGAGGAGTTTTTAGCCATTTGATGTCCTTCTTCTCTGAGCTAAAGACAGAAATGTTGGCTAGGTCTTCTGTTCCTGCTTTGCTGTTCAGTGATACCTCATGGAAGTGCCAGTGTGTAGATGCCAAATCGCGATAGGATTTCTCTTCCTGTCATGGATGATTAATTTTCCTGCCAATGGTCAGTGAGATAAATGTAATGATTTAGCACTCTTGGAACAGAGTTTCAGGACTGCATAGCAGGAATTTGGACTTGGATGCCTGATTTGTGGCCTGCAGTGTTTTGCATGCTTTCGGGCCATGTCCAAATTCCTGATGTGCATTCATGTCATGCTGAGTCTCATTGTCTAGGGTCACAGATGGAAAGTGGCCTCTTAGGAGAAGATCAGAACACTGCCACTTGTGGAAATGTGCACTATCATCAGGATTTGTATCTGGACAAAATTATTGAAGGGACAGTGTGTAGGACGTGTTGAACTGGAGGAAAAACATCAAATGACCTTGTCGCTGTTCCTGGATATATGTTTATTTTTACTAGTTCAGTACATTATGAATCTTAATTCCATAGTAACATATATTCATACACAATCAAAGAATACTTTGACTAAGTCAATCACTTGGATAGAAAGGACTAGTTGATATTATTACTTTTGAAGAATTTCAAAAATAAATGTTTGTGTGAAACAGTGCAATACATCCCAGGGATAGATTCATCATGATTACTTTAATGATGTTCCGAGGCTAGATGCGCCAAATTAGATTTAGAATTGTAGTTCTATGTTTTTAGGTAGCCTAGCCTAATGTTTTCTAAATAAACAGAAGCTTAATTAAGTTTGGTGAATTAATATCATTAAAAACATCTCCTCTTGTCAGCTTGCACGATTTCAATCAATAGCTTTACAGAATTGCAAAACACATCTTGCATGGAACTGCAATGCAATATTCAGCATCCAAAATTGTTGCAGCATGAACATTAACTTTAAAAATTAGCTGAGAAAGAAAAATATCTGAAACCCAAGGCTTAGTCTCTTATGATGGTCAGTTGTTTTCTGGATGAATGGATGTTGTGTTAGTATTGGAAATGGATTTACATTGCAAGTTAAATGGGGTTTGCTAATCTACAGAAAATTTTTTCATTGCAAATTATAAGCTCAATAGCATTTTAAAGAGAGTGCAAGAACAGAGAGATCTGGGTGAGTTTGTGTTTGTATTTTTGAAGGTGACAGGATAGGTTAACAAAGTGGTTAATAAAGCATATAGAATGTAGAGGCATAGGGCCCAATTTTACCACTTGCATTCTAAGTGCTCAATCTGGGTGTAATGCAGATCCAACTTAGAGATTGGCTTTCAGGAGGCCCCAAAAGCACTCAGCCTGAAAAAAAAATCGCCAGTCTCATTTGCGCTGTGGGGGGAGCTTAGCATGGCTGAAATGATTAAAGCTCTGAACTGCGCATGCGCAGTGAGAAAAAAATTTGAAAAAGCACACCTGTGTCAGATCGCTCCCGGACTGCAGAAAGTGGAAAATGTGGCCCAGGAGCAAAAAGTGGGAGCAATGATCCCCACACATCACTGTTCCCCTTCTCCACTACCCCCACTGCCCACACACATCACTGTCCTCCTTATCCACCACCCTGCTGCCCACGGACATCGCAGTCCCCTTTATCAATCCCCCACAGAGTGGTAGTAGGCCCCCCCGTCCTCCCACAGCTCCCCTGCGCACCCACCAGAGATCCATCTGGCCCTCCTTTCTGTGAGAGATCGGGCCTCCTCCTCCCCCCCCCGCTGCCCCCAACCAGAGCTACATCTTATCCGCCTCCCTTCTCCTCAGACAATGATTGACCTCACTCCCCTCCTCCCCAACCAGACAATGACTTAACACCTCCCCCTCACCCCCACCAGCCTGAGTCAGAGAGCCATTGGAAGCATTGAACGCACCTCTTCAGCTGCTGGAGCACCCAATTCACTTTTATTCAGCAGGTTTATTTTGGCGCAATTCCGGATCAGCGAATGCGGTGGTAAAGGGGGGGAATGCTGACAAAGTTGGGCAGGCAGTTCATTAATTCAATTTAAATACATGCAAATACATTTAAATCACTGTTGCACCTGTCTTGGGCATGAAGCAGATCACCGCAATTCCTGCGTTTCGGTAAAGTGGCCATCTGCACAGACACAAGCGCGGATCATGTTAGTGGCCTCATATCCGACTTTATCTTGTTTAATGGTAAAATAGGGCCCATAGAGTACAAAAATTAGGGAATTATGCAAAACCCATACTAAACCCATATGAAACAATAGTTTATCCCTGCTGGTACATTGTATCCAATGGTGGGCACCAACCATTAAGAAGGATGAAAAGGCTTTAGAGAGGATGCAGAAGAGCCTTTTTCCTAGCCTTTTTCCTAGGATGGAGAAAGCTAGCACGAGGGGACACAACTTTAAATTAAGGGGTATGAGTTATAGGACGGATATCAGAGGTAGGTTCTTTACTCAAAGAGTGATTAGGGAGTGGAATGCCCTGCCTGCAGCTGTTGTAGATGCGCCAAGTTTGGTGGCGTTTAAGAGGTTAGTTGATAAGTATATGGATGAGAAGGGAATGGTTTAGTTAGGAGGGGCATTGCTTTTTATTTTGGTCGGCACAACATCGAAGGCCGAAGGGCCTGTTCTGTGCTGTATTGTTCTATGTTCTATGTTCTAAGAGATTGACTAGAATGGTTCCAGGGATGAGGGATTACAGCTTTATTGAGAAAACAGAGAAACTGAGGTTGTTCTTCTTATTGGAGAGAAGACTAAGAGGAGCTTTACCCAGGTGTTTAAAACCATTAAGTGTTTAGATAGAGAACATAAAGAGAAACTGTTTCCATTGGCTGAAGAATTGTTAATCAGAGTCATAGTTTAACGAACCAAAGGTGACATGAGGAAAAAATCTTTTTAGCCAATGAGTTGTTGGGATTTGAAATGCACTGCCTGATGAAGTGGTGCATATAGATTCAATGTGAGCTTTTGAAAAGGAATTGTATAAATACTTCAAGGAGAAAAATTGCAGCGAATTGGGAAGGCACAGTGGTAAGTCTAACTGTATTGCTGTTTGGAGAACCAATGTAGACTTGATGAGTGAATGGCCTATTTCTATTCTGTCGTTCTAATAATCTATATAGCTTTACCACTCTGTCAATATTCTTTTTTCTCCACTTCCCCTTATCTGTCCTTTCTCTGCACCTTCCCCTTTTTTACATGTATTGGTTGACTAAAAAAGGATCTGCTGCCCATTCAGGCTGGAAACGAACCATCCACAGCCAAGGAGTCACCACCTTCCCTTGTCCTAGCTGCGAACATGACATTGACCTTGGAGAACGTGGCCTTAGTGGTTTGTTCCGAAACTTCACTTTGGAAACGATTGTAGAAAGATACAGACAGGCTGCTAGAGCAGCTGTGGCAATCATGTGCAATCTCTGCAAGCCCCCACCACAGGAGGCGACAAAGAGCTGCATGGACTGCAAGGCGAGCTACTGCAATGAGTGCTTCAAGATTCATCACCCCTGGGGGACTCCAAAGGCCCAGCATGAGTACGTGGGACCAACAACCAACTTCCGACCTAAGGTACAGAGCTCCTCTTATCACTGTTTTTGTACAAATGCCCAGAAAGGCATTTATTTCTTCGGACGTTCTGTTCAAAGTGCAACATCTGAATCAAAAAACGTATACAAGCTGCTTTTCATTTCTTTGCAAAGATATGATTTGAAGATATAAGTATGTGATCCCATCACCCATCAGTCATCCCTCTCTTCAAACACACAAACAGAAACGAGTCAAGGACTTTTTTTGTGAAGACAGTGCTTTATTAATAATTAATTTGCTGACTGCAGAAATTCAATGGACAGCATTGAATTATTACATGTGACATGCCTAATGTGCTTTGAATCAAGATCATCATTAATAATTACACACACATTATGAGTAGCGATCTGGTCATAGTATAGACATTTTGAATTTATTCATTAAAAAACAAATATTTTGCTGGTTAAGCTTACTTAAAAAGAGGAAACATTGAGTAGGTTGCACAATTGAATTCATTTTCTTAATTATTCATTCTGACTGAAATACCCAGATCAATCTTTAAGGTTAGCATTTCCCTTGAGGACATTAATGTGATGCGATAGATCATAGTAACCTAATGCTTAGAGAAAATTTGTTTAAAGTAAATAAATGTTTATTTTATTGCTTCAGGCTTACTACCATATTTTGTTAATAACAACTCTTTAAATTTGAAAATCCCAATTTGACAATCCAATCATTTATTTTTTCATAATCATGTGGCTAGATCCAGTGATTCACAATATTTAGTCTCCAGTTTCCTTTCTTCCTTATAAGGATGAGGTTTCTAATGAGAGTTACAAATCCCCAATCAGTCAAACATACACTTATAATGCCAGTTATGGCGTGCTTATTGTATCTGCTGATGAATATGTTACAGATGTTGTAGTAATTTTACCCATACATGAATAACAGCAGTATATCATTCCCTTAAGATAGTAAACAGCTGAAATAGTTGCAAATGTACTCAAACTAGAAAAAAGAAATCAATGAACCAATTGGAACTATCAAATATATTTATTTTGAAACATTGTTTAGCTTTCTGTCCTAAAGTTGGGATATGATGCCACTGCAGAAGTAGTACCTCACCTAACTGAATATTTCTGATGTTTGAGTTTGGAAAATGTTATCACAGTTGGGGGAAACCCGATCCACATGAATATGTATTGCTTATTGGGCTTTTGGAGTGCGAGTTGTAGTTTCTGTTGATTTCTTTACATTGGGTGTTGTAAATTTTTGCAATTCCCTATCCCACATGGTTGTGGAAGCTCAGTTATTGTGTATGTATAAAGCAGAGATTGGTAAATTTCTGATCAACAGTAATGTAAAGGGTTATGTGGATAGTAGATCTAAAAGGCATTATCCAATCAGCCATGATTGTATTGAATGGGCTGAATGAGGACGTTAAACCTGGTAAAATATCCAATCCAACTACAATATCTATAACCATTCAGCTTTTGATTGACAGTTTGGATATTTGATGTAGTCTTTTCTAAGTTTACTCAAACTTCTTTTCTAACTACTTCCTCCTTTACAAAGCATTCAAAATCCATTCAACCATAAAGGGAAAGACAAACAAACAAGGCTTTTTGCTAGTAGGTAAATAATCCATACCTATCAATCAAACTACTTCAAAATATGCTGACACCTGAGGCTAACCTTTCAATGGTAAAAGGGTTTTGCTCAATGAAACTGACAATCAGAGTACTTCAAAAGGGTTTCACAGCAGCAGTGGGCTATGAGAGAAAACAAGGTGTTCTACCCCAAGAAAATCCTATAAGATTTCTAAAAGAGCACTTTAAAGAGGGCTTGTAATACTGGGGCAATCTTCATTAAAGAATGGAGTGCTGCAGTGATTTTGAAGGCTTCCAAGTGCCAAGGAACATGGATGTCAAAGTGACCAGGGCACCTCAAAGGTTTTAGAGGACAGAGACAATAATGAATATTTTATCAAGAATGGTGTCTGACTTCTCTATCCTGAAATTGAACAATACCTTTCCCAGGACAACAAAGACAAATGCAGCACTAGACCCCTTTCCTGGAGAGAGTCCTGATGTCAAGCTCCCATCTTCCTGCAATTAATAACTTCCTCTACAAAGGCAGTAAATGTCACTATCTCATCCATTTGAAGAGGGTGAATTCCAGGTTGCTCAGGTCAGCACATTGCCAGCCAATCTTGCAAATGGCAATGTGGGGCAATGCTTATCAAGAGTGCTTTGTAGCTGAAAGGAAATCTCCTGTTCCTTGTGGCTCCCATAAACTTAAAAGAAAAGCTTTGGTCATAGTTACTATGGATTATTCTTCAGTGGAGCAAGCCTTGAAAACTTGCCAATTTCAGCCCAGTAGTTCTCAAATAGACATTAGGTCCTACCTAAGAAACTTAATACTTGGTTTAGGTGATTGAAAAGATTGTCTGAAGAATGAGCTGACTAATATAGGTCAAACATTTTTTTGGCACTTTGGAATGTGGATATTGTGTTATGTTCCAGAAAGCCATTTGGGGAAGGATAGTACTGGAACCATCTTTATTCAGTATAATATTTACAGAGTGAAACATGACATGCATACAATTCCTAACTAAATCTTAACAGTTTCAATAAGTGACTCTGCATATGTGCTCAAGTGAAGCCAGCTATTGCCTTCTACCTGCATAGTATTATAAACAATTGATATACAATTAATATACTGCCCTGAAAACTGAGTAATTTTTGCATCCTTTCTCAGTCTGAAAAAATGGGTACGCCAGGAAACAAACTCATCCCCTATGCATGTTCATTTGCTAAACCACTTGCTTGTGTAAACAACTGTAAAATATTGGCAGGCATATATCCCATTGACAAACTGAATAATATTGATATTGCTCTTTGGAAAGTTCCCAATTACAAGGAATATTTCATTCTTGAAAATGTGGTAGGAGTACAGAAACTGACTAAAATTCATGTGGATGTTGACTGTGACTGGTTTGTGCAGTTGGAATTGTGGTTCCAAATGACAATAGTTTTAATGTCTTGTTTTTTTTTGTACCCTGCCCCCGCTCCCCCTGTCACCAGATTCTGATGTGTCCTGAGCATGATATGGAAAAGGTTACCATGTATTGTGAGGTATGCAGAAGACCCGTGTGCCATCTCTGTAAACTGGGCGGATCACATGCCAACCACAAAGTAACCACCATGAGCAGTGCCTACAAAATACTTAAGGTAGGTTATGTTGATAGAAAAACAAGAGCTAGTGACTGCTTCCATTTTCCAAAAGTGCTTATTATGTTCTCAAATATCAGGACATTAAAAATGCTCCAATTTCCTGTCCCTCTAATGCTTATACACAATTGAATCTTAAATGCTTAATGACTTTAATGTATCAGTGACTTTCCTGATTCCTGGCCTCACCATTCATCTATTTATTCTTTTATGTATATTTGGTTTCCATAAGTCTCATAATTGTTGGTTGCTTTGTGTCTATGTAAAGTGAGATATTGAGGACATGTTGACAGTTGGTGTGATTTGAATAGTGTTCTCTGGTTTCACCCTGCGGTATGCTTTGTTGTTATGACAACAGGAGAAGCTCTCTAAGAGTATCGGTTACCTCATCAGCAAAGAGGACCAAGTGAAAACTCAGATCTTTCAACTGGAGCACATGATTGACCAGACAGAGGTAGGAATTGGCTAGAATGACAGTTCCTTGCTGCCTATGGTTAGGTTATGTTACAACGTAATGTAGTTTAACAACAAGGAGGATATTTTGAGAAAGCAAACTGGCAATCAAAAAGTGGAGCAAACATTTCTCCTGTTATTATCTCGAGTCTTGTTTATGCAACAGTCCGAAATGAATGTGCAGAAGAATAGAAAAAGAAGCCAAAAAAAGCTTCTTAACAGCTACTTGTTGTTTTATTTCTTATCCTGATCTTCTCTTAAATGGTTGCTACCCATTGTGCTGCATTCCAGCACTGGCAAATTTACATGAGCAGGGAAGAAAATTGGAGCAAAAGTTGGGGATAGTGACGAGCAGTTGTATTACAATAGGAGCAGGTTTAGGCCATTCAGGCCATTTAACAAGAGCATGGGTGATCTGACTCTGGCCTTCACTCCACTTTCTCGCCAGTCCCCCATAAGCCATAATTTCCTTTTCAATCAGAAAACAGAATATGTTCAAGACCAAGTTAGACAATGACCCAGCCTCCACTGTTCTCTGAGGATGAAAATACCAATGATCCTCTTAAAAAAACAAAATCCTCATCACTGCCTTAAATGAAAGGCCCCTTATTTTCAAACTGTGTCACTTCTCACAAGGGGGGCCATTCTCTCAGCATCTCCCAGTCAAGTAGGGTTGCCAACCTGATTTTATAAACTCAATGCAAATAAGAAAGAATATAGAAAAAACTTCTGTATCTATAGGAAGGTCAACTTTTCCTTGGTCCTTTAGAGTCCTGATTATATGTTTCAATTACTCAGAAATGTGTGGCCATTCAACCCAGCTTCCAGACTCTGTTTTTCCGCTGAATGCCACCGTACTTGTAGCTTTGGATAAATTTCAGTTTCTCTGGTGCCTCCACTCCTCCATCGTGTGGTATTTTAATTGTTTTTTGTTTTCCACTCCCTCGGTGATCCATTTTAGAACTAAGTGATAGAAGATGACTGGGTCCCATGGAGCTATGACCACCCTGGGTAAGCTTAAAGGGAGAGGGATGGAAATCTAAGGGAGAGATCAGACAAGGATATTTTCATTATAACATTATCAAAATATAAAAGACTTGAATTTGTACAGTGGTTTTCACAAGCTCCATAAGCCCCAAAGCCCTTTGCAGCCAATATATTTTTGGCATGTAGTAACTATTGCAATGCAAGAAAAACAACAACCAATTTGTATACGGCAATCGCCCATAAGCAGTAACATGATAGCAACTGGATAATCTGTTCTTATGATGTTGATTAAAAAATAAATATTGATTGTACCCTGGGAATAACGGCCTACTTATCTTCAAAATAATGTTGTGGAATCTTTTAAATCCATCTGAGGAAGCAAACAGTTTCACATCATTGAAAGACAGCACCTCTGATAGTATAGTGTTCTCTCACCACTGCACTTGAGTCTTAGCCTTGGGTTTTGCGCTCAAGTTCTACATTATAACAATAACCTTCTGATCTCTGGTAAAAATGCTACCAACTGAGCAATGGCTGACAAGTTGACCCTTTATTAAACCATTGTCTGTCCTACTTGCAATCTTACTCAGTCTCTTACAGAGTAAAGTAAAAGTTTATTTATTGGTTATAAATAAGTTTACATTCACACTGAAATGAAGTTACTGTGAAAATTTCCTAGTCACCATACACCGGCACCTATTCGGGTACACTGAGGGAGAATTTAGCATGGCCAGTGTACTTAACCTGCACATCTTTGGACTGCGGGAGGAAAACCACACAGATACGGAGAATGTGCAAACTCCATACAGTGACCCAAACCAGGAATCAAACCTGGGTCTCTGGAACTATGAGGCAGCAGTGCAAACCACTGCGGCACAGTACCTTAATAAATCAATTCCAAAGTATCAGTGAAATGTTTTGTTTTATCAACACTCCAGTTTAACAGGATTTTTGCTCCAAGACCAATCCTGCTTTTCTGGATGCTCCAATTAAAATGTCACACTGACTCTAGTTCAGAATGATAAACATGCCCCATCTTCCTAAGCCAGACCTAACTTCACTTGGTATGAATTCTGTAGTAGTGTCCCAGTGTACTAACCAAACCTGGTTCTTCAGTGTCTAACTGAAACTGTCTATCTACAGAAAATGCAGATGTGTGGAATAGAGGGTGATTTAGCTAATTGGATTAGGAATTGGCTGGCAGATAGAAGACAGAGGGTGGTGGTTGATGGGAGATATTCATCGTGGAGTTCGGTGACGAGTGGTGTGCCTCAGGGGTCTGTTTTGGGGCCCCTGCTGTTTGTAATTTTTATAAATGATCTGGATGAGGGTATTGAGGGATGGATCAGTAAATTTGCAGATGATACTAAAGTTGGTGGAGTGGTAGATAGTGAAGAGGGGTGTTTTAGTTTACAGAGTGACTTGGACAAGTTGCAGAGCTGGGCCGAGAGGTGGCAAATGGAGTTTAATGTGGAAAAGTGTGAGGTAATGCACTTTGGCAGGAACAATAAATGTGTAGAGTATAGGGCTAATGGTAGGGCTCTTAATAGTGTTGAGGAACAGAAGGATCTTGGTGTATGTGTCAATAGATCCCTGAAAGTAGGCAGTCAAGTGGATAAAGTTGTTAAGAAGGCATATGGAGTCTTAGCTTTTATTGGTAGGGGGATTGAATTTAGGAGCCGCAGCATCATGTTGCAACTGTACAAAACTCTAGTGCGGCCGCACTTGGAGTATTGTGTGCAGTTCTGGTCCCCACATTATAAGAAAGATGTGGAGGCATTGGAGAGGGTACAGAGGAGGTTTACCAGGATGTTGCCTGGTATGGAGGGCAGGTCCTATGAAGAGAGGTTGAAGGATTTGAGGTTGTTTTCGTTAGAAAGGAGGCGGCTAAGAGGGGATCTTATTGAAGCATATAAGATGATTAGAGGTTTAGATAGGGTGGACAGTGATAGCCTTTTTCCTAGGATGGAGAAAGCTAGCACGAGGGGACACAGCTTTAAATTAAGGGGTATGAGTTATAGGACGGATATCAGAGGTAGGTTCTTTACTCAAAGAGTGATTAGGGAGTGGAATGCCCTGCCTGCAGCTGTTGTAGATGCGCCAAGTTTGGTGGCGTTTAAGAGGTTAATTGATAAGTATATGGAAGAGAAGGGAATGGTTTAGTTTGGAGGGGCATTGCTTTTTATTTTGGTCGGCACAACGTCGAAGGCCGAAGGGCCTGTTCTGTGCTGTATTGTTCTATGTTCTATGTTCTCTATGTTCTATGTTCTAACTGCAGCTCTTAACAGTGTGGACTCAGGGGATGGGAACTCAGGCTAAAACTAAAGGCTGAAATTTTTCAGCCCGTGAAGATGGGGTTGGAGTGGAGGAGAATGCTACTTTTCAATAGTTTCCTGCTGCTGGAGATGTTCCCAGGCAGTGGGGAGTTTAGATGTGAATCAATTGCCAGTTCCAAAGAAGCTGGCAGTCGACTTAAATAAGTAAGGCTGTAATTAGGTGTGATTTTTATCAAGCTCACCAGCATTTTGCAGGTGGCTCAAGGCCAAGAGGCAGCCTCTCTGCAAGACGCTGGAGGATAATCAGAGCTGGAGGCTCCATGTCCCATTGATAGGACCATAGAAAAGGCTCCCATACAGCCCCAAATATCTCCCCTGGGAGGCTTTACTCTCCATTCTTCTAGGCCTCCATCAGACTACCTATAAAATATTTATTTATTTACCTCTCTGAGGATGTATCCATTTTCAGATGTTTTCTGATCACCTTCATTGGCATCCTCCTCTCCAGGGGCACCTACCTGGTGGCACAGTGGTTAGCACTGCTGACTTACAGCACCCGGGACCCTGGTTCAATTCCTGACTTGGGTCACTGTCTGTGCAGAGTCTGCGTGTTCTACCCCTGTCTGTGTAGGTTTCCTCCGGGTACTCCAGTTTCCACCCAGTCTGAAAGGAATGCTGGTTTGCATTGGCCATCCTAAATTCTCATTCTGTGTATCCAAACAGGCGCCGGAGTGCGGCAAGTAGGGGAATTTCACTCTAACTTAATTGGAGTGTTAACATAAGCCTACTTGTGACAACAGTAAAATAAATATTAAACTTTAGGTGAGGGCTGCTGAGTCTTTGGAGCAACATATCCCTCTGATTAATTTAAGAGTATGAGGAGCCTAGTCGCAGTTCTTAATAGCCTCCAAGAACAGAATCAGCCAATTATAATACTCAGGGGAATGGTTTAAGTCTAAGAGGATTTGGGGAAATAAATCATGATCATGGTGGATTTGGGTTCCCTGAAGCAGGGGACTGTGACAAATTAAATAATTTACACTCACCTGGGCCTCTGCGACTGCGGATCCAGATCCCAAGAAACTTTGGCTCAAAGGGAAGTCCCCGATGTCGATCCCACAAGACAAAATAGTAGTTGGGCCTGATGATGTCCTGGGAAATCCAGCAGCGCATTTCTCCACTTCCTGCAATTTATAATTTCAGTTAGTCAGATTGTGGTGGGAACAAAGCATGTTAAGCCCCATTTCTAGCTGTTAAAACTGATCCCATGTCTGTTTCGTTGACCAACTCTGGCAGTACATTGCACAGCATCAAAACCCTTTATGTGGAAAATTTCCCTCTATGTCCTAAATCTACATCTAAATTTAAACCTACATTTAATCGTATACGATGCCTCCCAGGCTCTCTCTATTCTCTGCACAGCCTTCCTGTAGTATGGAGCTCAAATACTCCAAACGTAGTCTTACTGAGGTTTTAAGACAGGTTTAGCAATACATTTTGACCATTGTGGTTAATGTGTATGAACAGAAGGACAGAACAAGGAGACCAGAGAAGAAGTCGGAGATTCCAGGAAAGTGTTTAATTAATTGCAGGTGGACCTTGACATATTGAGTACATTTTGTATGAAATAAACGCAGGTGAATGCTGCTGAATCACCATCACAAAATCTAGGGATTTAGTTAACTTTGTGAAATTAAAAGTATCAAATTCCATGTAGATATTGAAGATTAATTTTAAATTAATTAGACACAGGCACATATCGGTGAATGGAGCTGCAAAATTAATTAGATGAATCAAGGTTTTGTTTCATATATATCAGGCTGAAATCAAACAAAAGTAGCACAGCAATACTAAACTTTTAGCTATTGACATAGTTAATATAATAAAACTCCACCATAGTTCATTTATACATTTATCACTGGGAATTAGATATTATTGTAAAATCAAAATATTAGGTTTCATATTAATGATTAAAAGCTGTGCCATACATGGATATTAGTGCAATATTGGTTTTATTTTTGATATATTAATAACACTTCATATTGCTCTGTTTAAATAATGCTTAGGTCATTTAAGACAAAAACATGTTCAATAAAGCTTCATTTATTTACAGAAGTGCCCTTTTTAACAACAATCACTCAGGGTGGTGGATGAATGGAATCGGTTGCTGTCGGTGGTGCAGGCAAATTCGATAGGGTCTTTTAAGAGACATCTGGATGAGTACATGGGACTTAAATAGGATTGAGGATTATAGGTAGGACTAGTAGGGAGGGATATGATCAGTACAACTTGTTGGCTGAAGGGCCTGTTTGTGCGGTAGTTCTTCTATGTTCTAACAATGAATTAAGTTCCATTTATTTTTAGAATTTATCCAACAACACTAAACACATTGATATATTTGACATCTAAAAGAAAGACCCAGACAGAAGGGTGAATGTATTAAAAGTGCAATGTATTCAATATTTCTGGTTAGTCTTTATTATTTTCTACCCGTTTTGAAAGTTTATTCAAAGTTTAATAAAATTGCTTCCAGGGTAATCACGAGTATTTATGGAATTGAAGGGGATAAATGGGTCTGTTATGCAATGTGGTCTTGTTTCTTGTAATGGAGCCAAATGGAAAGTAAGGATAGACCTGTTTACAGATGGGAATGGAAAATTCAGATCAAGTACAAACATTTTTGTTAGGTTTAGTAATATAACACATGCCCTGTTAGAGAGTGGCATTAGTTTTTATAAGCTTCTCATAGGCTTAGGGTTTAGAAGCTAGCTGTACTGCTCATTATTGTCGAATAAACTGGCAACTCTGGATAGTTACCTTTGCTAACGTTTTGCTCTGACTCCCTTCCACTCAGTGAGTGTACACCTACAATTGGATCATCAGCAGCTTCAGGATTTTTAACTTGTAAGCCATTCATTAGCTGCCTAAGAGCCAGCAAACCAATATAAATGTACTCTGATTGGAGAACAAAAATCTGATAAAATAATGAATTTGAACCATTCTTTGTGCAAACATTCTTCAAGAGCCAGGGTGTTATCTGAAATGTTAGGAAGAAGATGAGGAAGATCTGTTGCCAGATAAGATAATCTGTATGAAGCCCTGAGGCCAATTTTCACAATTGGTAAACATTGGGTGATGGGCAGTTAGAAACCTAAGCAGTTTTGATAATTGTGTCTCATTTGCATCTGCTTAATGAGTAGTGATCATGAGGAGGGTAAACACAGTAAGTAGTCTCACAACACTAGGTTAAAGTCCAACAGGTTTATTTTGTAGCACAAGCCACTAGCTTTCGGAGTACTGCCCCTTCATTAGGTGACTTACTGTCATTAAATAAGAGACTTTTTACTGTAATTGCCTTGGTCCGACGCCAGCACCTCCACATCATGAGGAGGGAGACAGGGAAACGTGAAAAATCTGGTTTATCTCTAGATCAGATTTCGAAGTAACTGACAAAAGGCAAAGGTAATTCTGTGGTGGAGGAGCAATTAAAAGCCAGCAGTGGGGTTAGAAGTTTTTTTTAAATTATTATTTATTTTTGGGATGTGATTATCACAGGCAACACACTATCTATTGCCTATCACTAATTGTACTTGAACTGAGTGGCTGTCAGAGGGCAGTTAACAGTCAATCACATTTCTGTTGGTTTGGAGTCACATTTAAGCCAGAATGATTGACAGTAGCAGATTTCTTCACCTGATGAACACTTGTGAATCAACGGATTTCTTTGACAATCCAGGAGTTTCTTGATCATTATGAATAGGCTGCCGTTGTATTCCAGATTTGTTAATTGAATTTAATTTCCCTCAGCTACTGTGGTGGGATTTAAGATCATAGCTGGAATTTTATTACCATGGCCACCACCAGAATCGGGGCAGGCACGGTTTACAAAACGGAATTTCCCATTGGCCCTGGACGGATTTTACGAATTTCGCCCAAGCGAGGTTATAAAATAATGGCCCATATGTCTGGACCATTATTCCAGACCATTGGATTACAATGCCTTTAACATTACCACTATGTCTGCAGCCTAGAAGAACATGCATACTTCTCACGTACATACAGATGTTACTCTGGAAATGTACCTAGGCAGTTTCCAAAGTGGCTTACTGTGGCTCCTTTGTTCATTGAAACCTAAATATTGTATTGGGATGTATGCTATAGAAGTTTGATTTACATGACTTAGTAATGCACCCGTCTCATACACGTATGATGCAGAATGCCCTTTCTCAGAATTGGTTCAAAATGTTGGTGGATGGAATAAGAGTAGGAGTGATGTGGTAAATTCAATGCCATGAATCTTGGATTGCTACTGCAATCCCAATGGTAAAAGCAATCAAATTGATCCATTCTCTGTCATTATCTGACATCTACAACAATCTACACATGTTCCCAGTGGCAAGCCTGAATCTGAAAGAAGATATACCAGGGTGATGTGAGGTTGCTGAGGCATGTCTGAGAATGTGAGGGCATCTCAAAATGGAGGAGGCCTCTCAATGTCTCAGTGAAGCAATGACAATATAGTTCAAAGGATAGTGTGTGGCTTGGAGGGAGTAATATCCATGCCACAAAATGCCAGCAATGAGAAAGATTTTAAACATCGCCTCTTGATATTCAATGATATTATCAGTTACGAATCCTCCACTGCCAAATCTGTGGGTTACCCTGGACCAGAAACTGATTTGGGAAAGCCATATAAATTCTGTGGCTCCAACAGCATGTCAGAGGCTGGGAATTCTGGGGAGAGCAATTCACTTCCTGACTCACCAGACTTGGTCCAGCATCTGTAAGGCACAAATCAGGAATGTGATGGAAATCTTTCCATTTACATGGATGAGTACAGCTCCAACAACATTCAATAAGCTTGACACCATCCAAGACAGAACAGTCCACTTATTTGGCACCCCATGCCAATTCAAAATTCACTCCCTCTACCATCAATGCCCAGTGGCAGCAGTGTACCATTTACATGATACATAGCAGTAACTCATCATGTTGCCTTTAACAACACCTTCCAAACTTATGAACGCTACCACCTAGACAGACAAGGACAGCAGGCTCATCTGCAAGTTATCCTCCAAGTCACAACCATCCTGACCTAAAACTAAATTGCTGTTCCTTCATTGTCACTGCGCCAAAACCCTGTAACTCCCTTCTGTAAGCACTGTGGGTATACTGACACTACATTGTCAGCAGCATTCAAGAAAGTAATTGACCCAAACCTTGCCAAAGGCAACTAGACAAAGACAGCAAATACTGATGTGATGCTCATATCCCACAAATGAATAAGGAATATTCTTACTTTTTTTATTAGTTATAGAATTGTTGGAAATGGAAAGGAAAATTAGTTGACTATGCAGGGCAATTGGAGATGGGCGATCATGTGACAAAACCTCTAGGAATATGTTCAAACTTGTTCCTTGATGTTTCCTTTCTCAGGAACAACAAGAATGAGCAGCCAAAAATACAAGATCAGCACCAATAAATATAATAGAGAGTTGAGGAGAAACCTCTTCACTTTCAGTAAAGCCTTTGACAAGGTATTTCATGGTAGACTGGTATGAAAAGTGAAGTCACATAGGATCAGAGGAGAGCTGGCAATGTGAATACAGAAGACAGAGGATAGCAGTAGAGGGGTGTTTTTCTGAATGGAAAGTTGTGATTAGCAGTGTTCCATAAGGATCAGTTCTGGGACCTTTGTTGTTCGTACTATATATAAATATAAATGTAGCTAGTCTGATAAGTAAGTTCGCAGATGACAGAAAAATTCATGGTGTTGCAGATAGTGAAGAGGATTGTCAGAGGATACAGCAAGATATACACCAGTGGGAGACTTGGGCGGAGAAATGACCAATGGCGTTTAACCCGGACAAGTACAAGATAATGCATTTTAGAAGGTTCATACTGTAGGAATTATACAGTAAACAGTAGAAGCCTTTGGCTATTGACAGGTAGGGAGATCTTTGCGTAAGTGTCCGTTGATCACTGAAACTAGTCACGCATTTGGATAAGATAGTCAAGAGAATATACATCATGCTTGCCTTCACAGATCGAGGCATTGAGCATAAAAATTGGCAGGTCATGCTGCAGCTGCACAGAACCTTAGTTAGGCCTCGTTTAGAATATTGCCACACTACCAGAAGGATGTGGATGCTTTGGAAAGGGGACGGAAGAGGTTTGCCAGGATGTTGCCTGGTCTGGACGATATTAGCTATGAGGAGTTGGATAAACTTGGTTTGTTCTCACTGAACAATAGAAGTTGCGGGGCAGCCTGTTAAATTATGAGTAACATGGACAGATTGGATAGTCAGATGCTCTTTCCTAGGGTAGAAAAGTCAAGTATGAGGGGACGTTGGTTTAAGATGCTTGGGGATAAAATTAGAGGAGATGTGTGAGGCATTTTTTTTTACAAGAACGTGCTGCCCAGGGACATGGTGGGAGCAGGTACAATAATGGCATGTAAGGGGCAGCTAGACGATTACATGTCTAGGATGGGAGTGGAAGAACACGGACTCCATAAGCACATACGATTTTAATATAGGCAGGCATCATGGCGCAAGCTTGGAGGGCCAAAGGGCCTGTTCCTGTGCTGTACGTTTCTTTGTTCTGGGAATAGTTAAATGTGCAATTCATTATAACAGGGAGTAGTTGAGGCAACTTTTTATTCCAATTCAATCAAATCAAGTCCAATTCAGAGTCTCAACAAGTTGAGACATTCCCAATCCAAGCTGACAAGACAGGGCTCTCACCTCCTGTCTTGGGCTTGACCTATATGATCCAAGCTGACTGGAATAGGAATAACTCTTCCTCCAAGGTTTGATATCATTTGCATCTTAGCCAAAAAAGCCAAGATGCTGCTTTTAAAAGTTGTTTCAAATGAAGCTAAAATGTAACCTCATGACTTCAACCATGTACAGCATGTCAATACTACACTTGATCTTAGCCAAAAGGTTGAAGCAATTTTTTTTATTTCAAAACTATAACTTTATTCATAAAATTCTCAATTATACTATTGCAAACCTCCATACCTAAAAATTGCAAAATGTCATTTTTACAGTCCTAGACAAAATTACAGTCATTACATTTCAAAACTTAAAGCTATATACATGACTCAGATTTTACTGTGTGCTGTTATTTCTCAGATTAGCACATAATTATGCAGGCCAAGGGTATTCTGCAGTTCCCGGCCCTCAGTCTGCCTCCGGTGAAAGGCCTTAGAGTGTGGCCTTTCCCCATTGTACCTTTGCACATAGTCCTGGACCTTGGAATGTGCCAGCCTGCAACAACTCGGTCGAGGACAGTTCTTTCAACTGGAAGATCAGCAAGTTTTGTGCAGACCAAAGTGCATCCTTCAGTGAGTTGATGACCCTCCAGCAGCAATTGATATTTGTCTCGGTGTGCGTCCCCAGAAACAGCCTGTAGAGCACAGAGTCCTGCGTCACTGAGCTGCTCAGGACAAACCTCGACAAATACCATTGGATCTCACCCCAGACCTTCTTTGCAAAGGTACATTCCACAAGGAGATGTGCGACTGTTTCATCAGCCCCGCAGCTGCTTCGAGGGCAGTGCGCAATGATGTTGAGACCTTCAGCATGCATAAAGGATCTGACAGGTGTGCCCTTCTCAGTACCAGCCAAGCCAGATCTTGGTGCTTGTTTGTGAGTTCGGGTGATGCGGTGTTCTGCCAGATGACACTGACAATCTGCTCAGGAAACCATCTGAAAGGATCAGCCATCTCCTTTTCTCTCAGGGTCTCCAGGACATTACACGCTGACCACTGCTTGATTACCATGTGGTCGAAGGTGTGCTTGCGGAAAAATTTTGAGGCAATTTTTCTTTAAACTTTATTCCAATCCAATCAACTCAAATCCAATTCAGAATCCCAACAAGTTGGGACATTCCAGAAACACATGTAGAAAGGACAAGAAGAATATGTTGGTGGGTTAGAAGGATCAGTGGAGACATTTGCAGCAGAAACACCATACAGTCATACTATAGAATATTCTGCCTATGTTTAAATTTTAGGCACACTGAATTTTACATTCTTATAAATACTGTACTCTTGGCACCTACCCAAAATTGTAACTGGATCTGTGAACACTTACGCAAACGGAAGATCCAGAATATTTGCATGTCCTTTGCATCATCTCAGTCTAGTACTGTTTACAATCTTTTTTAGAACTGACTTGCCCCTAAATACAATAATCTGCATTCTCTGTCAAAAACTGACCTGAATTTAATACAAAAACTGAATTTTGTATTAAAATTATAAATGAGATTTTAAAAATACCACTTTGGTATTATTATTCAAATATATTTGGGGGTTAAAATTCTTCTTCCAGGTGATGTCACTGAGGCATTTGCCTGATCAGTAATGTACAGATGCCAATTAATTACCACAAATGAAAGGCGAGAAAGTAATGGCAATAATACTGGAACAATTGGAGTTTGTTCCCTCCTTTATTCTTTTACGGATGTAGGTATCACTGGCAAGACCAGTGTATGTCGCTTATCACTAATTGCCCTTGAATTGAATGGTTTGCTCAGCTATTTCAGAGGGTAAGTAAGAGTCAACCACATTGCAATGGATCCGGAGTCTCCAGGATCAGGCCAGGCAGGTAAGATTTCCATCATGAACGGAAGTGAACCACAAAAGTTTTCCAACAATCAATGATAGTTGACATTGTCTTGATTACTGTGACTAGCTAAATATTCTAGGTTTATTAACTGAATTGAACCTCTACCAGCTGCTAAGGTGGGATTTGAACCCAAGTGTCCACAGCACTAGCTTGGGCCTCTGGATCACTAGTCCGTGAGATGGAGCATAAGAACACAAATAGGAACAGGTGTATACCAATCAACCTCTCAAGCCTGATGCACTATTCAGTAAGATCATGGCTGATCTGATCTTGGTCTTAATTCTACTTTCCTCCCTCCAACTCAATATTTCAAAAATCTGTCCATCTTGTCTTTAAATATATTCCATGACCCATCCTCCACTGTTCTCTGGGGTAAAGAATTCCAAAGATTCAAAAACCTTTGAGCAAAGTTCTTCCTCATTTTTGCTTTAATGAGCGATTCCTTAATCTGGGACTCTATCCCTTAATTCTAGATTCCTCCATGAGATGGAGCGTCTTCTCAATAGCGACTGTAGTTAGGTGCATTGGCCATGCTAAATTTGCCCTCAGTGTTCCTGAACAGGTGCTGGAGTGTGGCGACAAGGAGATTTTTGCAGTAACTTCATTGCAGTGTTAATGTAAACCTACTTGTGACACTAATAAAGTTCAAACTTCACAACTTCAAACTGCTAAACCCCTCAGAATCTTAAATGTTTCCATAAGATTACTTCACATTTTTCTAAACTCCATCAAGGAAATATGGACCTTACTCAACCTTTCCTCAGAAAACAGCCCCTTCGTGGCAGGACTCAGCCTGATGAACCTTTCCTGAACAGCCTCCAATACAAATATATCCCTCATTAAATAAGGAGACCAGAACTGTATACTGTGTTCTTGGTGTAGTCTCAGCAGCATCATATAAAGTTGTAGCAAGACTTCTGTATTTTCATAATCCATTCCCATTGTAAAAAAGGCCAACATTCCATTTGCTCTTCTAATTATTAACTGACCCTGCACGCTCACATTTTATTTCATGTACAAGGACACACCTAACCTGTCGTGCTGCAGCATTCTAATAGCCTCTTTCAATTTAAATAATATTTTGCTTTTCTATTCTCCCAAAGAGGATAAATTTACATTTTCTCACATCTCTTTGATCTGAAATTTGGGAGGTTAGAATAGATATTGGTGTGATGATGGGTTTTGGGTTGGTAAAATAGGGGAAAGGTAAATTGGGATGGGTGTCCACCATAATCCCAATGCTGGAGGTGTTACCCAGAGGCAGGCAGGTATTTGGATCAACCGCCCACTGTGCCATGAGTGAGATTGCCTTACCCTCTTTCCCCTCCACAGACATCAAGACCCACCCCCCATTGGACATCACCACACCACCCCCCCCTCCTGCTAATGGCCCCTCCTGCAGAATTCCCACCCTCCCTGATCGCTACCACTCTGCGGAGTTCCCTCCCTCCCATGACAGCACCAATTCTATGATTCTGTGGGATGTCAGGCTAACTGGGCTGAAATTTTCTACTTTCTGTCACCTTTCTTTCTTGAATGGAGGTAATATGTTTGTGGTTTTTCAACCCACTGTGGAATTTTAGGAGATAACATTTAAGGCATCCATTATTTCTGAAATCGCTTTTGTAAGACCACAGGTTTTGTCTGTTACTCTCATTGGTTTATCTTGATGCTTTCTCTCTAGTGACTATGATTATTTTAAATTCATTCCTGCTTTTTGCTTCCTGTTTTTCTGCTATTATTAGAATGCTTTTAGTGTCTCCTACCATTCAGATAGATGCAAAATATTTGCTTGAAGTCTCTGCCATTTCCCTGTTTTCCATTATTAATTTCCCAGTCTTATCCTTTAAAGGATTAATCATAGCTACTAGCTTCAGTATTATATATTGGTAGGAGTTCTTATTGTTTGTTCTTTTTATTTACTAGTTTCTTCTCATAAGCTGTTTTCTCCCTTGATTTTGCTTCGTCATCCTTTGCTGATTTCTAATTTCTTCCCAATCTTTTGACCGACCACTGATCTTTGCAACATAGTATGCCTCTTCTTTTATTTTGATACTATTTTTATCTTTCTTTACTAACCACGTACATTTTGTTCTTCTCAGAGTCTTTCTTTTTCATGGAATATATCCTTGTTGAGAGTTATAAATTCTCCTTAAAGGTCTATAATTAACTACTGACTTAATTAATTTCCCAAGTCCACTTTAGCTATCCTCTGTAATTGCCTTTATTTAAGTTTAAGACATGTGTTTTGAATCCAAATTTCACACTTTCAAACAGAATGTGAAATTCTAATATATGATCACACTTTCCTTGAGGATCCTTTACTATGAAATCATAAATTAATCTTATCTCATTACACAGTGGCCAATCTAAGATAACCTGGTTGGTTCAACAATGTATTGTTTTAAAAACTGTTCTATATATGCATATTTAACTTGTTCTCAAAACTGCCTTTGCCAACAATGAAGATTAAAGTCACCCATGATTTTCCCAGTACATTTCATACAATCTCCCATTATTTCTTGATTTATTCACTGTCATACAGTGCAGCTACTGTTAGACAGTCTTTAAGGTACTCCCACCAGTGACTTCTTTCCATTATTGTTTCTGATCTCTGCCCAATCTGATTCTACTCCTTGATCTTCCAAGTCAAGATCATTTCTCGCTGATCTTATCCTCTATTTACAAAGCTACCCATTTGCATTTGGCAGGAGATTCTGCAATGGAGGCCATGCTGTGTACTTGTTGGTTCTGTGCCAATCTAATTCTTCCATTCACGATTGTGGCTGCTTTTTTAGTTCTCCATACGGATATATCTTTAAGCAAGTAACATGCAAGTTACTGAATGGTTTGGCAAAGGCAGACTGAATGCCTATCTTTCACAAAATAGAAAGCTTTCCAATCATGAATACTAAAGCAATTTACAATTGAACTAGAAACACTTGGCCGGAATATTTCCACCCTGAAATGGGATGAGAGGTTGGAGGGACAGCAAAGAAAATGGTTGACAAGTAGCATGGAAATCCCACCTCCGTTATCATGCTCTCCCATTTTGTACAGTGCACAAAAACATGTGAGTTTTTCAAACCAACCGCTGATTAGTACCTTAGTGAGTTCAAGTATATTTGTGGCTTTTCAATCCACAGCAAAAGTCCTTATTTAAATCACCGCACTATTTTCACAGAGGCAGTTAGGAATCAGGCGCCCTCAGCAATCATACTTATTGAGTGGAGGTGTGAATAGTGATTTTTTTTTAAAAAAATTTATTTATTCGTATTACAAGTAGGCTTACGTTAATACTGCAATGAAGTTACTGTGAAAATCCCCTGATTGCCACACTACTGCACCTGTTCGGGTGTACTAAGGGAGAATTTAGCATGTCCAATGCACCTAATGAGCACATCTTTTGGACTGTGGAAGGAAACTGGAGCACCCGGAGAAAACCCATGCAGACATGGGCAGAATATGCAAACTCCACACATACAGTGACCCAAACCAGGAATCAAACTCGGATCCCTGGTACTGTGAGGCAGCAATGCTAACCATTGTGCCGCCCTCTGCCACCGTCCCCTGTAAACAGCAAGCAAGGAAAGTGTATAAATCTTGATTTGAATTGTTTGAACTGATTGCAAGATCACTCTGCATTTGCTGAAAAGTTCCGGGATGGTCGCGGTCAGCAAAGTTCAAAGCTTGCGAGGTAGGTTGGAAAGAGAGGGAGGAAGAAGGGATCTCACTCAGACCTCCTTTCTCAGGTTCTCAGCTGCTTGTCCTCTTACTGCAGAGAAAACTGGAGCTTAACACACATAACGGGGATGGGCCTTCACATGATCATCATGCATTGATTCAAACATATTATCACTAACATATTCCCCCTTATAACACAAGGGAAAATAATCTTAAATCAGAATTAAGTCAATTAAAATCTAGGAAAAATGTTTTCATGGAAAGAATATTGAGACACTATTGTTTTTGAAGTAATGAGAATGTTTCTTGGTTTAATGTGTTAACTACTTTTATTTAATGCATTCCTTTCACTTCAGAATTGTAGTTTTGAAATAAGATAGTGAGCATGCTTCAGTTAGTAATGAGTTTTGGTGAAATCAAAAATATTATGACACTTGGATACTTTGTATTGTGTATCATTTTGTGATGTATGATTTGAATCATTAGCAAATTGAATACTATGCCTGGTTATGTCTCTGGTTATAGAATTTGTTTATAGTTTGTTTAGATATTTGTAGGAGAAATCATTTTTCACTGGTATAGGAACCTTGGGGAAAACCTGCATTTGTCTAACTGAAAGTGTGAGGACTAAGATTAATTATCATCAAATGTATAATAGATTACAAAGTCTAGGTAGAGACAAACCCAACTAAGGACAGAGAATCTCGATTCTTGTGTCTTCCTGGAAAGCATGTTTCCATACACTTTGCTTTGCTTTGATTTGCAGAATTGCAATATATAATATTTATTATCTGTTCTTTATATAAAAACTAAGAACAATATATATTAACATGTTCATTGGCTATTCCTCTCTTTGCCTACTGACCAAAAGGTAAACCATGTTTACACCTCCATTTAGGTTATATAGGTTAGAAAATTTTAAAAGGAGGAAGAATTTAACATGTACAGGAGATTGACTAACATTAAAAAGAGAGAAATACAGGTTAATTGTTTTGCCATTATGTTGCCTTACTGCAATCCCTTTTGAAAAATCTTTACTCAAAAATAAAAATAAAGCAATAATGAACAAAATAGTGAATGCAGAGTGAAGTTCTGGTTGAGATTACTGTCGCATGTTAATGGACAATGAAAGGAATTCAATGCTATAAAGGTCTATTGTATTCCTACAACTAATTTTATTATCAGATTTGAAATATTTATTGATTATTGTTGAGAAATTATTTTTGACTTGAAAAATAGAATTGTACCATGGTCCAAGATTCTCCCAAATCAAGTATTGCTGTGAGAATTGCTGACTCCAATTCCTGCCATTAATGCTCGGACTGGCACTGACAGGAAGGATCAGGATAAATGGAATAGTAACTAGCTTCCAAGAGGAAAGGACAGGAAGAATGGCAGGGAGCAGGAGACAGCAAGGAGGTAAATGAAATTAGTGACTTTGCCTCTACAATGCAATAATACAGAGATTTGCATCTTGTTAACCACACTTTCCTCAAACATAATAGAAGTGAATTAAATATTTTTTTCTAAACAATGATACAATTGTAAATTGTGTAAAGTTCAAACTGAATGAATGGCCTGAATTAAAGTAGCAGCAATTTGTGCTTGTGTTTCTGATGGTGATTAGATGCTGCCTTTTGTTATTGTAGGCATGTATGCTTTGTCTTGCTCATAAATGGATTTTGTCTCATGTTCTAATTTAATATAAATCCATCAGCTGATTCAGCAATCTCTATCCATAAGCGAATTACAGGATATGCAACATACTGTACACATTAGTCTGGTTAAGGACCAGTTAAGGATTAAAAATAAAGGATTAGTACTGAGGGCACCAAAGTAAGCCTTTGCAATAATGCGCAGAGCAGTCATTCCCTTCTAATACTTTTATAGTCTAAGCTGTGCTTTTTTTCTTTAATGTACAACATGGAATGATTTAGTCACCATGTTTGTCCCTATCATCCTGCAGTTAGCAGGAGTTTAACTCATGCAGCCTGCCTTTCTCACTCTGAGATCAAATGTATAGTGGTATTGTCACAAGACTAGTAATCCAGAGACCCAGGGCAATGCCGTGGGGAGTCGGTTCAAATCCCACCATGACAGGTGGTGAAATTTGAATTCAATAAATATTTGGAACTAAAAGTTTAATGATGACCGTGAACCCACTGTCAATTGTTGTAAAAACCTAACTGGTTCACCAATGTCCTTTTACAGAATGAAACTTATTGTCCTTACCTGACCGCCATGTGACCTCCTGAGTTGTTGGCTCTAAAATGCTCTTTGAAATGGTTTAGCATGCCATTCAGTTTAAGGGCAACTGGGGACGAGCAACAAATTTTGGTCCAGCCAGCAACACCCACATCCCATGAATAAAAAAAACTCAAATAGCAAAGCAGCTAATGATTTAACTCTGAATTTGCCAAAACCATTCATTAAGTAAATAAACAGTGGAAAATCAACTCTGACCCTCCAAACTTCTCTGAAGTGCTAAAATGTCCTGTTGACATGCCCAAAAAATTGTGCAATCCAGTGGAACATGTTCATTGTTGTCATGATGTAGACATGCTGGCGTTGGACTGGGGTAAACACAGTAAGAAGTCTCACAACACTAAGTTAAAATCCAATAGGTTTATTTGGTAGCAAATGCCACTAGCTTTCCAGGGCTTTTCCCCTTCATCAGGTGAGTGGGGAGTTCTCATCTTGGTGTTGTGAGACTTCTTACTGCATTTGTCCATATAATAGTATAGTTAGTACACCAAGGATGTAATCCTCTGGCCTGAGAGACTCCTTGTGCATTCTGGGCACCAGCCCTGATTGTGTTTGCATTCCATCCACTTATAGGTGGGTAATTAATAATCACCTCTGTGATCATCTTCCAATTAACGATAGTTAACAGGTTTCTGAGGTTGGAGTTCCAATAGGAGGTCCTCTAGCACTGGAGGAATGGCAGCCCACTGGCTGAGGTGGCTACTGCAGGTAGGGGTGTGTGTGTGAATGCTTCAAAATAAAGGCTCCCAGGAAGCCTACATAAAATGTGTGAAATCCAAAAGGCCTCAATCCTTTAAGGCCATCAGTGTGGTGTGGGGGACTCTTTCAGAGGAAAGTTTATGACTGAGGCTTCATCATGGATCACTGAGAAGGATTGCAGGAAAATCAAGAAGCTGTGTCCAAGCTGTTTTTAGCTCAATGGTGGAGCTGATCCAATGCCGAGAAGGTCCTGGCAGCATCAACCAAAAGAGCACTTAATTGGCCAAATTGGCTGCTAGCTGCTGCTGGGTGGATAGCCAGTGGCATTTTGACTCTGCTACGGGCAAGACTGCTTGGAAACAGGAAAGAGAGTGGACCTAACTAGAAAATTATTTCAAATTTTGTTCCAGGACCAGTTTCCGAAACAATCTCTGCAAGACTTAGAAAATTTCACTTAGCAGGTGCACACTGGTTTCATTCATATACATGTAATTATTATAAATCAGTGCACTACCTGATGATTTAGATTAGCTCTTTGAACTTGTCCTCTACTACATTAAAAACGTGAAGGTGGCTGTGGTCCCAACTTTGAAAGAAGGACAGAAAGTTAGTTTGAACTCCAAAGTGAGAGGTGTATCCAGAGACCCCCTCCCTATGTAAGATCTTGTTTAAACTGAAGTTCCCAGAATCGCACCCATTAACCATTCAGATTTACTATCTAGTTGAAGGGTGGAAGCAGAAGTGGGAATTTGACAGCAGAGACTGCAACCTGGGATCTATGGGAACAGTTCCTGACAGCCAGTCTGGAGGCAACTTCAAATTGGGGTGGACACTGGAATCTAGGGTGATTAGAGGAAGCTAGGAGTTGGGAATTCAAAGAATGGTTGGAGATGGGGAGACCCAAGATTCTTTACAGGGTCCTGGAGGGAGAACTCCTGTATTTCCTGGCTTACAAGGAGTTCCACCAGAAGTAATTTAAATAAAAATTTACCTTAGCTTCTTTTAGCCAGACTGGTTCTCACTCTGTTGTTCTGGTGTTGAGCTACATAAAACACAGGACTCTCAAATGTGACATTAATATTACATTGCAGTGTCAATGACATTACTGGGCTGCACCATCTGAATGTTTACCCGACACCTATTTCTTCAGTAGAAATCTCAGAGATGGAATAAAAATTACAGCAACAGATTCCAAATTTTGTAACTCCCTGCACCTGCCATTTTAGTTGTCTCCCCTCTCCATTTGGTAAAGGTCAGACGAGAGTTAAAATCATCCCAATGGCTTCATGTTTGTAATTTCCTCTTCACTCAAATAAACAAACAAAAGAAGAACTGACACACAACCCCCTCCAGAATCAAGTTAGGCATCATCATGTATGGAGACAACAGATAAGTTTGTGTTTTAAATGTCGGCCCTTTTTGCATTGATTCATGTTTACCTCATGACCTGATTGGTATACGGTCACGTGAGAGAAAACTCTGTCTGATCCCAGCTTTTCCTAATCTGTGCCAAAGTCTTTTTTTTGTCTGGATAAAATGTTCTTACTGTGAAGTTTAAACTCATGTGTTTTAATCGTCCATGATTTACATCCTTGTCACGCCCTAATTAGCACAAACCTGAACGGACCTCAGTCAAGCACCAAACAGTCTTTTAATTAGCAGTGCCAGACTTCAAAGCCCAAGCAAGATCCAGGTTACTTTTCAGTGATATCCTCTTTCACTTAGGAAGGGATGCGTTCCTTCTGTGCGTTGATTCTATTGATGTTCAATTTTACTAAAAAACACTTCTCAGTTCTAAATGGTGAGTTACTTACTCTGACCTTTAAGGGGTACCTTTACTATTTTGATGTAGAACTTCAGACTGTGAACATGAATTTATAAAATTACAGTCACTTGTAGTATAGACTTAAGTTTGGTGAAGAAAGAGACATGTTATCAAAGCATCCCATCTTATACTCACCAAGACAGAATGGCAAGAGTACCAAATCTCAAAGGGAACCACAATTTATACCACATGTGAAGAGCTAATTGATTGGCAAGTGGACTCTGATTGGTAGAGGTGTTGCCATAAGGAATGCGCCAGGCAACTGTTAACTACTAAGCTTTTGTTGAAATTCAAACCTGGCGAGTTGACTTTGAAGGCATTAACAAGGGAAATGAATGAGGGAATGGCTGCCACCTCCAAGCTCTTGTTTTGTTGAAAAAGGTGCAATGTATGGACACCTTCTTTCTGAATGCAAAGGATAGGGTCATATCTGTGAATATATGTAGCTTCTAGTACATGGAAATGAACCACAATTAACTGTTATCTTGGCATTCGTCGCGGAATCACCTCTAACTATCAGAATACCATCATGCTAAATGGCATAGAGTTCAAACAGATTGAGCAACTTTAGACTGGGTATCCATGAGGTGTTGTGGCCCATCAGTACACTCAACCAAAATCTGTAACCTTATGGTTGGTCATGTCCACCACTCAACCATTACCACCAAGTCAGGGGATCAACCCTAATTCAATGAAGAGTGCAGGAGGGCAGACTAGGAGCAACATTAGGTGTGCCTAAAAATTAGGTGTCAACCTGGAAGCTACAACACAGGGTAACTTGTGTGCCAAACAACATAAGCAACAACTAATGGACAGAAAGTTAAAGTTTATTTATTAGTCATAAATAAGGATTATATTAATACTGCAATGAAATTACTGTGAAATTCCTCTAGTCACCATAGTCCAGCGCCTGTTCGGGTCAATGTACCTAACCAATGTGTCTTTTGGAATATGGGAGAAAATCAGAGAGCCTGGAAGAAACCCATGCAGGTACAGGGAGAATGTGCAAACTCCACATAGACAGTGATTCAAGCAGGGAATAGACCCCAAGTCGCTGACGCTGTGAAACAGCAGTGCTAACCACTGAGCTATCACTGATCAAAGCTAAGCTGTTCAGCCTGGCCCAAATCCAGTCATTAAAGGTGGTGGACAATGAAATAAATCACTGGAGGAGAAGGTTCACAAATATCGTCATCCTTAAGGATGTGGAATGGAAGTTGGGGGTGAAAAAGGCTGAGGTTTTTACTACAATCTTCAGCTAGAATTGCCAAGTGGATGATCCAACTCAATCTCCTGTGGACGTCCCCATCATTACACATACCAGTTTTCAGCCAATTTGATTCACTTCACATAACATCAAGAAGTGTCTGAAGGCACTAGATACTGCAAAGGCAGTTGACCCTGACAATTTTCCAGCAGTAATACTGAAGACTGGTGTTCCAGAACTTGTCATGCCCCTAGCCAAGCTGTTCCAGTATAAATACAGCACATGGATCTATCTGGCAATATGGGAGATTGCCCACATCTGTCCTGTACACAAGAAACAGGAGAAATCTTACCCAAGCAATTATTGTCCCATCAGTCTACTAGATTATAGAGCAGGTCATCAGTAAAGTGATTGAAGAGGTCACCAACAGTGCTTTCAAATTGCACTTGCTGGGCAAAAACTTGCTGACAGACACTCAGTTTGGGTTCACTCAGCTCCTGATGCTGCACAATATCCAGGCTTGGGCTGACAAGTGACAACTAACATTCACATCGCACAAGCATCAGTCAATAACCATTTTCAACAAGATCATCATTGTGCTTACAAGAGCAGGTCAGAGGCTAGGAATCCTGTGGTCTATAAATCACCTCCTGATTCCCCAAAGCCAGTCTGTCATTTACAAGGCATAAATCAGGAGTGTGATGGAAAATTCTCCACTTGCCTGGATGACTGCATCTCCAACAACAAGAAACTTGACACCATCCTGGACAAAGCTGTCCACTTAATTGCCACCCCTTCCACATGCATTCCCTCCCTCCACTACTGATTCACTGTATGCATCAGCTACAAAATGCATTGCAGAAACTCACCAAAGTTCTTTAAACAGCACCTTAAAAACTCACAACTGCAACCATCCAGAAGGATAAGGGCAGGAGACACATGGGAACTACACCAGATAGAAATTCTCTTCCAAGACCTTCATCACACTGACTTAGAAATAAATTGTCACTTGGCCAAAATCCTGAAACACTCTCCCTAACAGAACGTTGGGTGTACCTACACCATATAGACTACAGTGGTTCAAGAAGGCAGCTCACCACCACTTCTCCTGGAATGGACAATAAATGCTGGCCTAGACAGTGATGCTTACGTCCTATAAATGAATAAAAAATAACTTTCCAATGAATCAGTGCTCTCTTCTCATGTAGTATTAATTGTTGTTCCCTTTGAGATTTAGTACTTTTGTGATTCTGTCCTGATGAGTACAGAATGAAAAGCTTCAACAGTATGTCTATTTTCAGTGAAATTTTTTAAACTCAGGATAACAATCACACTCTGGGAAAGCATTTTTAGGACTCTATCGTTAAAAACAAAAAGGCTGCATCAAAGATTTCACTTTTTAGGGAAGTCTAATCAAAGAGATCGGGTATGAGATTCTTTAGCCACCCAGCTACATGTTTCCCGCTGGTGGGAGGTGGCACATTGTTTGTTGGTGGCGGGATCCTCAGGTCTCACTGTTGTCAATGGGAATTCCCATTGACATCACCCCATGTTAGCAGGAAACCCATAGACGGGAAAGCACTGCAGCGGAACTGGAGAATCCTGCCGGTATAACCTTCATCAAAAGTAATGCAGTGAATGATTGAATATAATGCTGTTTCATTTTGCATCATCTGTTTGGTCAACTTTGTAAAAATGGTTTGCCATATATTTTATGAAGAAGATATTAGGCTCTATAAATTGAGCCTAATATTGTCAGACTTAATATTAATTTAATGTCATTTTAACAACTGAAAAGTAAAGCTGGTAGTTCATAACAACTTGGAACATAAATTGAAGGCATATGTAAAGTGATAATATTAACAGAAAAGGAGAGAGAAAGAAAGATTGCATTTATATAGCAGTTGTCACAACTTCAGAATATCCCAGTGTGTTTTACAGCAAATGAAGAATTTTCTGAAGTATAGACACAGCTGTAATGGAGGAAATACAGCAGCCAATTTATCCACAACAAGCTCCCAGAAATAACAATATGATAGTGATCAGATAATCTGTTTTTGTGTTGTTAATTGAGGAATAAATATTGTCCAGAACATGAGGGAGAACTCCGCTACTCTTCTTCAAATGGTACTTTCTTTGGAATCTTTAATGCTCACCTGATAGAGCAGGCAAGGCCTCAGTTTAAAGTTTCAGCCCAATGACGTGTTTATATCCCTAAAAAACTTTTGTCTCTGCTATTTTAATGAAGGTATTAACCTAATTATTTTGATTACTTGATACTCCCTTAAGCAGTTAACACCCTTAATTAAGATACGTAAAGGAATGTCAAAAGAATGCTTTAAGCTAACACTGGCCACATTAATTTCTGATCTCAAAGTGTTACCAAATTGAAGCATTAAGTTATTCTCTTACCTTCTTCCTATATTAATGTGCAGTTTGAGTTAACAGTGCAGCTCAGTGTTATTCTAAAATAAGGTCATATTGAAACTGCAGGAAAACCTTCAGTTTTGCAGGGAAACTGATGAAGTGCACTCATTGATCCCCTGCCCCTTTCAGCTGAGGACAATGATAGCTCAGAGGTAGAGGATGAGTGTACCTATACAGTTAACGCCAGAGGAGATGGTGCTGGCTATTATTGGTACAGTCACCACTGAGGTTGTGCCAAGGACATGGCTGAAATGGTAGAAGATGGTGATATCTTCATTACTGAGCATCTGTCTGGCATCCCATTTGTCTAACAATCTCTTCTGATTTACGGTTTGCACATTTCAATTCCCTTCACCTCAACTGTAGCCTTGCACCTTTCTCTTTTTAGATACTGAAACCTGGATAGGCAGTGGTAAAATGGCAACAGATGTAAGTAAAGAATCATAAAACCACAGAATCTTTAAGTGCAGAAGGAGGCCATTCAGCCCTTCGAATCTGTACTGCCTCTCCAACAGAGCATCTTATCCAAAAGCTGTAGTTTCATGATGACAAACTTTGACACCCCCTCTGTTAAGTACAAGCCATACCCTTAGCAAAGCTGTTCCTGTATGGCTACAACATTGGCATCTTCCTAACAATGTGCAAAACTGCCTTGGTATGTTCCTCTACATGACAAATCCAATATAGCCCATCAGCTTACTCTTAATCAGCAGCAGAGTGATAGAAGGTGCTCTCAACAGTGTGGATAAGCAGCATTTATTTGACAACAGCCTGCTCACTAATGCTGAGTTTGTATTCCACCAAGGCCGTTTAGTACCAGACGTCACTACACGCTTAGTGCAAGCATCAAAAATTTGAATTCATGCAATGAAGGCTTCTCCTCTTCCTTTCCCTCCCTTTTCCAGGAATCTGTCCCTCTCTGCATTGCCTCTGTTCATTTAACAAGTCATATTGCATTCCAAATGGAATGGCTTATCATCATTATCTGTCCTTCAATTTGAGATTATTATCCACTTAGGGCTATAAGCTTCTGCCATGTATCATCAGGTGACTGAACAGGCCGATTCTTGACTCACAGATCTCTGGGCACATTGGGCAAAATGTTCCAGATGATATTGAGATCTGAAGTGCAGGACTGGGTTCATTATCTTTCTTTCTCTGTCTCAGCTCTGCCCCATCATAAAGGCATTTTCATTCAAAGCATACTGTAATATATTGGACCAAGATGTCACCATTTTAAACAGTTGGTAGCAAGCTCCCCCTTTTCATTAATGTAGATGCTGCATGTTTCAAGAAGACCTTCAGAATCCTTTGAAACATTTTACATAGAACATAGAACACGACAGCAGAAACAGGCCCTGTGGCCACAAGTTGCACCGATCATACCCATACCTACTAGGCCATAGAGCTATCTGTAACTCCCAATCCCATTTAATCCCATATACTCATCCAGAAGTCTTTTAAAAGACCCCAGTGAGTTCGCCTCCACCACCACTGATGGCAACCGATTCCATTCACTCACCATCCTTTGAATGAAAAACTTACCCTTAACATCTCCCCTGTACTTGCTGCCCAGCACCTTAAACCTATGTCCTCTCGTAGTGACTATTTCAGCCCTGGGAAATAGCCTCTGAAAATCCACCCTATCTATTCCTCTCAACATTTTATAAACCTCTATCAGGTCGCCTCTCAACCTTCATCTCTCCAGGGAAAAGAGACCTAGCTCCCTCAACCTATCTTCATAAGGCATGTCTCCCAATCCAGGCAACATCCTTGTAAATCTTCTCTGCACCCTCTCAATTGCTTCCACATCCTTCCTGTAGTGAGGTGACCAGGACTGCACACAGTACTCCAAGTGGGGTCTGACAAAGGTCTTATAAAGTTGCAGCATAACCTCCCGACTCCTAAACTCAATCCCTTGATTAATGAAGGCCAGTACACCATACGCCTTCTTGACCACATCCTCCACCTGCGAGGCCGATTTAAGAATCCTATGGACCCAGACCTCAAGATCCTTCTGCTCCTCAACACTGCTAAGACTCCTACCCTTTGTCCTCTCCTGGAATGTTGACAATTTGAATGTTGAGAAAACAGAACCTGGTGGGCGAACCATTTCTCAGCCAAACACACAATGTCTATACAGCATAAACACAGAAAATGCTGGTCCAACAGCAATTGTAGAGAGAGAATAGAGCCACAGTTTTGAGTCTGGATAACCCTTCATCTGAACTAACAGCAAGGAAAATCAAAAAAGATTTATATTATGAGGCTGGGGAGGTCAGTGGCAGGGGGTCTGTAGTAGGATAAAGGGAATATAAGTGAGGATGAAGAAAGCTGAGAGAGGTGCTAAGAGTGTCCATTAAGTGATCAGAATTGTGAATGGCAAAACAGAGATACAGATGGGTAAGGCAGTTGGCTTGAAGAAGAGGAGGAGGTGAGGGTGAGGAGGGCAAGAATGTGAGTAGGAATGGAGTAATGGAAAAATTTTGTTGTGAAAGAAGGATGATAAAAATAAATGAATGAGATGAATGTAAGGAACAGAATGAAATAAAATAATTGGAAATGAGATGAAGGTGGATGGGAGAGTTCATGCTCTGATGTCTTGAATTCAGTGTTCAGTCCAGAAGGCTGTAAAGTGCCCAACTAGAAGGTGAGGTGCTGTTTAGGGGTTTTCTGGAACATTGCAAAAGGCCAAGATCAGAGATGTGAACAGGAGAGCTGGGTGGTGTGTTGAAGTGCAAATGATATGAAGGCCAGGGTCCTGCTTGTGGATGGACTGAAGGTATTCAGCAAAGCGATCATCCAGTCTGTATTTGGTCTCTCTGATGTAGAGTAGACAGCATTGGGGGGCAGTGAATGTAATGGACAAGATTGAAGGACGTGCATGGGAAGCAGTGCTTCATCTAGAAGGGGTGTTCAGGACCTGGGACGGTAAGCAGGGAGGAGATAAAGGGGCAGATGTGTATCTTTTACAATTGCATGGATAATGGGTGAGATGTTGGGTGTGATGATGGAGTGGACCAGGGCGCCCCAGAAAGAACAGTCCCAGTGGAAGGCTGCCAGGCAAGGGGAGGTGGTGCTGGTGGCAGATGTGTTGACTGGTGCCAACAGCTGGAGTTGGTGGAAATGACAGAGGATAGTTCTTTGAATGTGAGGACTAATTGCATGAAAAATGAACACAAGGAGGATCCTATCCTGGTTGTGGGAGGGAGAGGAGACAATAAGAGCAGTGGTCCGGGGGAATGAGTTAGACACGATTCAGAGCCCTGCCAACCACAGTGGATGAAAAACCACGATTGAGGAAGAAGGAAGACAGTTGGCAGTGCTATTTTGGAAAATGGCACCATCAGAATAGATGCAGCAGAGGTGAAGAGACTGAGAGAATGGGATGGAGTTCTTACAGGATGCACTGTAGTCAAAGTAGTTGTGCGAGTCAGTGGGCTTGTAATGGAGATTGGTAGAACGTTTATGACCAAAAATGGAGACCGAGAGGTCAAGGAAGGGAAGTATCAGAGATGGGCCATGTGAAGCTGATTGAGGGGTGAAAATTGGAAGCAAAATTGGTAAATTTTTCCAGGTCCAGATGAGAGCATGAAGTGGCATCAAAATAGTTGTCGATATACTGATAATGGAGTTATGGGAGAGGACAGAGTAAGATGGAACAAGGAATGCTCCACATGACCCATAGAGACAGGCACAACTGGGATCACACAGGAATGGAGGTAGAACATAGAATGTAGAACATTACAGCACAGTACAGGCCCTTCATCCTCAGTGTTGTGCTAAGCTATGTCCAATCCCAGGATCAAGCTATCCCACTCTCTGGTGTGCTCTATATGCCTATTGAATAACCACTTGAAAGTCCCTAAAGTGTCCAACTCCACTATTCCAGCAGGCAGTCTATTCCATGCAGAGGTATTGGACATCCATAGTGAAAAGGAGGCAGTTTGGGCTAGGGGGATGAACATTGTTTCAGAAGCACTGCAGATATTTCTCTCACGCTCTTATATGTCACTGGTACACATATTGGTACCGAAGGCTGTTGTTGACAACTATGGGAACTAATACATTTGTATCCAGTACAAAAGCCTTGAAGTCAGGACAAAATCCTTCAACACATGTCACCTCACTGATATAGGACATGTTGAAAAACTTTTGAAAGCACTATACACTTGGAACATTATAGCAGCAGTCAGTAGGAATCAACCAGAGACTAATCTGTAAGTAGTTGATGATCTCTTTAAATAGCACTGGTGGGAAATGAAGTGGGGAGGGTCTTTTCTGCTTGCATGATTATGGGACAGCATTAGCAGCATATGTGTCACATCAGCATTACACCAATTTGCAATTTGGTGGAACTTAAGTGTGCACTCATGGTATGGTTGGATTTCTAACACTACTCAGTATCCTAAATAGTGAGAACTATGCATTCAAATTTTGTGTCCACTAATGAGTGTCCTGACCAATTATCTGGATGCATTTGACTGGGTTTATATTGGCTCCAGTTACACCACATAGATGGAAAATGAATGAATATTTTCACATTAAAAACAGAATTAAGAAGGTATTTTTAACATCCCCAAGACATTCTATGTGCTTCACAGATAATTAACAGCTTTTGAAGTGAAGACAGTAGTGTAATGGATAATTCATTTACACATATTATGGTTGCAGAAATAGCAGTGAAATAAATGATCAGAGAATCTGTTTTAGTAGTGTTGTTAATGAATAAATCTTGGCTAGGACATGAGGAGAATTTTGTGCTCTTTGACAAGTGACATAGGATCTTTTATTTCCTCTTGAGAGTGTTTTATGCTTCATTCAAAAGTGTCAGACTAACTAGAGGTATTGAGGAAGGTATTTGAGGTACTGAGGAAAGTACCAAGGTGGCAGGAGTGTACAGGCAGACAGGATAGTGGGCAGAAATGCATCTACTTCAATGCAAGGAGCATCCAGAATAAGGTAGGTGAACTTGGAGCATGGATTGCTACTTGGGGCTATGATGTTGTGGCCATTAAGGAGCCATGGTTAGAACAGGGACAGGAATGGTTGTTGGCAGTTCCAGGATATAGATGTTTCAGTAAGAGTAGGGAACGTGGTAAAACAGGTGGAGGAATAGCATTGTTAATCAAAGACAGTTTAACGGCTGCTGAAAGACATTTCGAGGGCGAAGTGAGGTAATATGGGCTGAAGTTAGAAATAGGAAAGGATCGGCCACATTGTTAGGCGTTTTCCATAGCTCCCAAATAGTAATCGAGATGTGGAGGAGGAAATCGCAAAGCACATTATGGATAGGTGTTGAGTCATAGGACAGTTATCATGGGTGACTTTAACTTTCCAAATATTGATTGGAACTTTTATAAGTAGAATAGTTTGGGTGAGACATTTTTTGTAGTGTGTGCAGGAGAGTTTCCTGACACAATATGTGGATAAGCCGACAAGAGGAGGAGCCACATTGGACTTGATACTGGCTAATGAACCGGGCCAATTATTAGATTTGTTTGTGGGCAAGCACATTGGAGACAGTGACCACAATTCGGCGTCCTTCATGATTGCAATGGAGAGGAATAGAGTCACGCGGCAGGGCAAGGTTTCTAATTGGGGCAGGAGTAATTATGATGTGATTTGGCAAGAATTAGGAATGGGAACAGAAACTGTCAGGTATGGGCACATACAAAAAGTGGAGTTTTTCAAGGAACAAGTACTGCATGTCCTTGATAAATATGTCCCTGGCACACAGGGAGAAAATGGCTAAGTGAGGGAACCATGGCTCACAAAGAGGTTGAATGTCTTATTAAGAGGAAAAAGGAAGCGTATGTAAGGATGAGAAAACAAGGTTCAGTTGGGGTGCTTGAATGTTACACGGTAGCTAGGAATGAGTTAAAGAAAGGGCTGAGGAGAGCTAGGAGGGGGTGTGAGAAGTCCTTGGCAGGTCGGATAAAAGAAAACCCCAAGGCTTTTTACTCTTATGTGAGAAATAAAAGAATGACCAGAGTAAGGTTAGGGCCAATCAAGGATAGTAGTGGGAACTTGTGCATGGAGTCAGAAGAGATACGTGAGGCATTGAATGAATACTTTTTTTCTGTGCTCACCAAGGAGAGGGGCCATGTTTTTGAGGATAAGTGTGTGATACAGGCTGATACGATGGAGAAGGTAAATGTTCTGAGGGAAGACATATAGCAATTTTGAAAAACTTGAGGGCTGATAAGTTGTGTGGACCAGATGGGATACATCCTGGGATACTTTAGGAGGCAAGGGATGAGATTGCAGAGCTTTTAGCTTTGATCTTTGGGTACTTACTGTCCACAGAGATTGTGCCAGAGGACTGGAGAGTGGCGAATGTTGTTCCTCTCTTCAAGAAAGGAAATAGGAATGACCCTGATCATTACAGGCCAGATAGTCTTACTTTGGTGGTCGGTAAGTTAATGGAAAGGATGCTGAGGGATAGGATTTATGACCATTTGGAAAGTTGCAGCTTAATCCCGGATAGTCAGCATGGTTTTATGAGGGTTAGTCTTAAATTTGTTTTTAGTGTATTTCATGGCACACTCGGGATTGTTCAGTAAGTGTTGTCCAAGTGCAGAATCACATCTAACGTTGGACATTGTGCTGAGCTTTGCAAGTTTGGGTTGATTGCGTATGGGTAGTACTCTGTCGGTTGCAAACAGGCATTAGTCTCTGAAACCCATGGATGGGATTTTCTGCTCTCCCTTCCCTGACACAGCATGTTTTGCGGTGGTAGAGGCAGCCCATCATTGGTCGATGCTGAGATCTTCCAGTCCCTCCGCTGCCAACAGGGTTTTCCATTGTTTGTACCATGGTAGGGGTCCACCATGAGTGGGACTGGGAATGGCCAGATAATCCCATTCTTTGCAACCGACAGAGTACTGAAGAGGGGCATACTGCTTGAAACCATCAGTCTTTGGGACATGCAGCCTATATGTCTGGCACCCTTTTCTTATGCAGTATTAATTATTGTTTCCTTTGAAACTTGATATTCTTGTGTCTGTTCTGATGAGTGCAAGGTGGAAAGCTCCAACAGCATGTTTTTTTTTTCAGCCTTATTCAAATTTTTAAATAAATAAATCAATAAGCTTTAAAGACAGACAAATGTTTATTATTCTGCTGCACATTATGGGTAAAGCAATCAGCACCATAAACCGTATTGTCTTTTACCCCTACCCTGACTCAGATAAAAGTGAACACACTTTATTTTCAACTCTCTTGATGGAGACCATGCTGTATCTGTCAGTTTTTAATGATTATATAAACTTTTCAAGAAAATAAAAATAACGTGAAGGATTTTTAAATTCTGACAATCTATTTCTTACCTGAATAACCAGAGGTCAATAATTGAATACCGAAAGGGACATCTCAGTCATTTTATTGACATCCAAGGTCCAGCTGTTACAGTTGTCAGATGCATCACTTTAGTTCTCTAATTGCAATTTGCAGATATAATTGAGCATAGTGTTTGCCTGTTTGCATTTGGCATTCAATGGTCCAAACAGCAATCCTAATGAAAAGGTGGTTGAGGAAACATGTGAAGGTAATGGGAAGGGAAATGAAGTGGAGTGATATAATGGGTGGCTGATCAAACATAACCTGTTTCATATCATTGCCAATAGTTAAAATTACCCAGCCAACACTAACATGCTGCTTGTGGATGAGCACACAGCTCTCCTCCCAGTAAAGAAATATGTCAAAAAAGATTGAAGAAAACCAGGCTAACAAGCTGCTAAAGCATGAAGGAATCTACTTCAGTTGTTTCTAAAGTGAGTTGTACAGCCGGAATGTGCTTTTGAAATAGCTTAACAAGGGTGGAGGTAATTGTAAGTTCCTCATTAACACAAACCTCTGAATGATTCAGTTAATTTATCAGGAAAATATGCACTGAGCCAGTTCAGCCTAGCTTTTGAAATACAGGCAGTCAATGGAGTTATGACACAATTAGACTCTGAAACCATGGACGGGATTTTCTGCTCTCCCTTCCCTGACATACCATGTTTTGCGATGGTAGAGGCAGCCCATCATTGGTCGATGGTGAGATCTTCCAATCCCTCTGCTGCCAACAGGTTTTTCCATTGTTTGCACCCATGGTAGGGGTCCACCATGAGTGGGACTGGGAATGGCCAGATAATCCCATTTCTTGTTGTAAGTCATAGAATCCCTACAGTATGGAAGGAAGCCATTCAGCCAATTGAATCCATACTGGCCACAATCCCATCCAGGCTCTATTCCCGTAATTCCACACATTTGACCAAGCTAATATCTCTGACAATTTAGCATGGTCAATCAACCTAGCCCACACATCTTTAGACTGCGGGAGAAAACTGGAATACCCAGAGGAAGCCTACAGAGACGTGGAGAAAAAGTGAAAACTCTACACAGATGGTGACCTGGGCCAGAATTGAACCCAGGACCCTGGCATTGTGAGCCCAGCAGTGCTAACCATTGTGCCACAGTGCAGCCCACACATCGAAAAGTAATAAGTCAGAACTGATTTTCCCATAAGATCAATGGGGGATTGGTTCATGAACCAAGTACAGAAATCACTCTCCGGTCGCCAAGTGGTGTTGAAACCTTGTCAAGTTGTTGAGACAACTGTTGATATCTGCATACCATAGCACAAGTTCCTGAGTTAATGTGAGGGATATAATGAAGTCATCAATCACTGTCAGTTGCCTGTTTAATTTTGAATGGCTGCGAGTATGAACGCATACTAAATGCACAAGAGTATTAAAATTGCAATGGTTCTGTCAGAAGTACTTAACAGAATAAATCATTAGTTTCCAACCTAATGAAGACAGTTCGATCTGTCCAGTCATAGAGCTGGGTGGTGCGGAGCATCATTGTGTATGTACAAATGTGATAGCACAGTGTCAGAAACTTGAAACTGACTTTGTAAAATTGAAATGGGGCATCAATTTCTAAACGTGATAAGTGCTGTCCTCCATAAATCAAACACCATAAAGTCAATGACTGCCGGTAAACAAAAGGCTAACTTTGGAACATGTGCAGATCTAAAGACATGATACCCCGGCTACAAAATCATGGGAACGTATGTATTCTTAAGTCTAAATTCCGATATTGTGAAGCTTCATTCTCTGCCCTGGTTCTTGTCACTATGATTCCCTGATAAACACAGTTAAAATATGCGACAGTTGATATGCCGATGTATGAATGGGATGTATTGAGTGGAATATTGGATTAAACACAATCCTTTCACTTGGTTATTTTCTTGCAGAGTAATGGAGAAAGGGCAAAAAGAGAGGCAACTGATTCGATTGACAGGCTATGTGGCATCCTGGAAGAGCGCAAAATGAAACTCGTCAAGTCAATTGAAGACAATTGTTCCTCCAGATTGGAGAAACTGCGATACCAAATGGATGAATATCAGGGAATGCTGGAAAATAGTGGGCTCGTTGGATATGCTCAAGAAGTACTGAAGGAAACAGACCAATCCTGCTTTGTGCAGACAGCAAAGCAACTGCACACTAGGTGAGTCCAAAAGAAATTGCACCTCTGCTGTACATATGATAGCAGTGATAGGATGTCTTATATTCTCTATAAAATACATATTTAACTTTAATTTTAATAAGGTCACAATATTCGATTAAATATTCAATCACAGCAGATTTTGAAAACATATAACACTGGCATCTGCCAGAACATAATTTTTCTTGTGTGGAGAGTATGCTTTGCGGAGCTGTGTCAGACTGGCCCCATTTCTAATGGCTTCTTCCTGTTGCATCAACCTATGCCTAATTTTCCTTTAAAAATCCATGTGAAACAAAGCAATTCAAAATACCTCCTGCAATCATCTTCATCTGTATATCAAGGCTTCCATTTGTTTTGAGGAGGTGAGTGATGTGGATGAGTGAACAGAAGGGAAGAAAACATTTTCCTGGGGATTGAGTCTGCCAGGAAACTCCTATAGTGACAATGCCATTTTTTAAACAGCTAGATATTCCTGGCCCTATCTTGGAAAGCTGCTAACCATTGTTGCGCCACTACCATGTCCTTTCTCCTGTTTTCTGAGTCAAATTTATTAGCTATTTCTAATTGGCTCCCAGTCGAAATCTCACTAGTTACCAGACAGCAACCCCACAGATAATTCTGGTGATGGTATGGGGTCCCAAAAATGAAACAACTCTGAGATCAAGTGAGCCTGTGGAGGGATTAGAAGACCTCCAGTAAGCCCTCTTCTTCAATCACTTCTCAAGGGCACTTAGGGATGAGCAATAAATAGTGGCCTAGCCAGCAACGCCTATATCCCTTAAATGAATAAAAAGAATCTGAAAAATATAGCCGTAGTTCTCAATGTCATTCTAAACCAAGCACCATGATAGGCCCACAGAACTCAATGAGTGACAGGAGCAAAGGAAGATGGAAGGAAAATGGGCCTGAAAACAAGGCTCTGCTCCTCAACTGCCATTTACTTCAATGGTGATGAAAAGTAGCTAATGAAGGAAGGGAATTTGAGGTTAAGTTGTTGACGCAGGGTAAGTAACACTGCCCGATTGCATCCCCTTTTACTGCTGCTATTTTCGCTAATTTCAGGCGAATTGGTGGGAGAAAACTCAGCACTAAGTCTGAATCATGCTGAAATCCAAGTTCTTTTGTTTGATAAGCCACGATATTCTTGTGCTTTCTGATACAAAGCCCATGGAGACACTAAAATGATCAGGTAACACTCTTGTACAGTGCTGAAGGAGTGCTGCTTGTTGGAAGTGCAATCCTTTAGGTGAGACATTAAACTAATTTCCTCTCTGCTTCATGTGTCAATGCATGAACGTAAGGATTCCATGCACCTTTCATAAAATTACATTGAAACAACAAAACACATAGTAATCTCCTTTACTCAACCATTTCTGTGTTTATATCGGCAGGAGACATAATGCCTGTGTGTGTTTTATTCCAACTTTCCCAAAATCCTGTTTGATTTACCTTCCTACCTATTCTGACCTGTTAACCTGTTTCCTGCTTCATCACTAGCTCCTGATAGTTTAATCACAACTTTACAACCAAGAAGAAAACGCTGGAAAATCTCAACAAGTCTGACAGCATCTGTAAGGAGAGAAAAGAGCTGATGTTTTGAGTCCAGATGACCCTTTGTCATCGCCCAGATCCAAGAGCTTCGACAAAGGGTCATCTGGACTTGAAACGTCAGCTCTTCTCTTCCCTTACAGATGTTGCCAGACCTGCTGAGATTTTCCAGCAATTTCTCTTTTGGTTTCATTTTCTAGCATCTGCAGTAATTTGCTTCTACCTATTTTTCTGTAATCCCCGACCCTCTAATGTGGATCAATATCATTGTGGATAGAGAACTGTTAATACTCAGCATGTAAAAAACACACTTTAGTGGGTGGAAGTCATGTTGGTCATTATTCTTTTGAAAATAGATGGGGTGCATGTTTGTATAATTCTGCATGGCCACGTTTGCAAGAGTTTCTACAAGATGTCCCGGGTCAAGGTTATGCTCACATAGAGGTAAACACAGACTGCTTGGCCAAATGGTCTGTCTCCATGCTTCAACTTCTATATACTTCTATGTATGTTATAAAAGTTGAAGAATAAATACATCAACTTGCAACACTAGGTGATGATTGATACTTTAATGCTACTGATACATCAAATGTACAATGAAAACACCCATATTGTGGGACGAGGCACCAAGTACTGCTGTCTGGGCTTAGTAAGTACAGGGACCATTCTCCACTAGCCAAACTCCAACTTCTCTTTGGCCTCCATCATTTTTACATCCAAACCAATGTAAAATATCTTGCCTTTCCCACTAAACATAGTGAGAACCCTCCTCCATCTACTTATTCTCTATACTCTATTCTTATTTCTTTTCAGTTGTCTCAGCCAGTATAGCTGTTTCCCTGGAGAATAAATTTTTGCTTTCTTTATTTTTGCCACTATAGGAAAATCTCACAAGAGATATGAATGGCCCCTTATTATACCTACGACAATAAGAGTCCACAGGATTTCTATGCTCCATCATCACCACTTTTCAATTCCCATACTTTAAAGAACACTTGAACATTTGATTCTACATCACTGGAACTTTAAAGTCCAAAGATGTGTGAGTTAGGATAATTGGCCCCTTAGTGTCCAGAGATGTGTAGGTTAGAGGGATTAGTGGATATAATATGTAGGGATATGGGGGTAAGGCCTAGCTGGGATTGTGTTTGGTACAGACTCGATGGACCGAAGGGCCTCTTTCTGCTCTGGAGAGTTCTTTGATTCTGTAACACTGAAGAAATAGTTTCCTTCATATTATCACTTGCTATAATGAGAGTGATGTCACTGAAAGGGAAGAATATCAGGAGGAGATTGGCATGGTGGCACAGCAGTTAGCACTGCTGTCTCACAGTTCCAGGGATCTGGGTTCAACTCCTGACTTGGGCCCTAACTGTATGCAGTTTGCATATTCTCCCCATATCTGTGTGGGTTTCTTCCAGGTACTTATTAAACCTACGACAATAAGAGTCCACAGGATATCCATGCTCCATCATCACCACTTTTCAATTTCCATACTTTAAAGAACACTTGAACACATGATTCTATGATTCTGCATCACTGGAACCTTAAAGTGGAAAGATGTGCGGGTTAGGTTAATTGGTTACACTAAATTTCCCGTTAGCAGCCCGGGATGTGTAAGTTAGAGAAATTGGTGGGTTGAATGTGTGAGGTGACGGGGATGAGATCTGGCTGGGATTGTTGTTGGTGCAGACTTGATGGACTGAGTGGCCTCCTTTGGCACTGTAAGGTTGCTAAGATTCTATGATTCTGCATCACTGGATTCTGCATCTCATTGAAGTCTGTTGGATCTACAACCTTTTTGATTCCCTTTTAATGCATCCACATCCTTTCGTAACTCTTAACAATAGCTGCAGTAGTAGCGTACTGGTCCATCATGACAGAGAGAAATAAATACAGTGCTATTTATTATTTTGTGTAGTTAATATTTGAAATTTTTTTCATAAAATAGCTTGTAGCAGTAGTACCCAAGGTTGGACTGTCATGGTTACTTTGTTATTAGTGAAATTTAAAATGAAATGTAGTTTTTCTAGGTTAGGTGCTAACACGAATCCCAGGTACTGTCTGTGATATGGAAGAAGCACACATTGTAAATATAACAACACTGGGCCTATTGTCTCCAATGAAACAAAAACTATTGGCCAATTCCTAGGACTCCATTTGAAATGAAAATAATGTTTCTCTGTTGCATTGTTTGGAATCACTTTTGAATCAAGAAGTATTGTTTTTAATTTGTTTTTTTTTGCCCTTTGTCCAAGTGAAGAAAAGACTTGATTATTTGTATAACATTTGTGTTTCAGGATCCGAATGGCTACTGAATCTCTGAAAACTTTCCAACCAGCTGCAGAACCCGACTTCACAGATTTTACTCTGGATGTTTCCAGAGAGGAAGAGCTCCTCAAAGATCTGGCATTTACAAATGGTGAGTTTTTTTTTGAAGTAAATTGTTCCTTGCTTGGCTTAACATCCATAAAAAAGACAGTGGCATGGTCTAAAATAATATTCTATTGGTTTGCAGATCACTTACACTTTACAATTATATATAGAAAATATTTTATTTCACCTTTCATAAAAGGTTGTTTTTCTTTCCTCATAAAACTATCCAGTTATAAATATCTGCATAATGGCACAGCTTGTACTATTGCACAGACATGTACTTTGTGCTTCACTCTGCATGGTGCTAGGAAACAAAATATTAGCACAGACTGTGACTTATACAGAGTATATGAAAGCATCTAACAGCAAGGTAACCTGTTTCTACTTCAGTCTACACAAGGCTGAGTGTTCAAGACTTTTGCTTCAGAAATTCTACACTTTGGCCATTCACAAAGCTTAAATTGAAAGCAAAACAACCCCATGATTGTAAAGATTACTGTATGAATCTTTTAAATTACTCGAGTCCTTTCTCCTTTTCATGCTGAACCTCGACTGTGGTCTGCACAGTTGCCAAAAATCACAAACTATCAAGGATTCCTCCATTTTAATGGGAGGAGTTCATGGCACAAAGTGATGGACAGCATTGGTGAGATGTTCATCATGAACCTCCCAAAGATCTTATTTATAATATTTTGAAAATTTAATGATCCAAACTGTAATTTATGAACTGTACATTATATAAATTGTTACATTTTACACATCTAGGTTGACTACTGTGGTTGCACTAATGCATTGGTCAATTGGCTTATTCCATTCCCATGCACAAACAAATCTACACACCCACCATCTCTGACCCCCTCATCCATCCCCATTCCAACATCCAGCCATTCCCATCCCAATACACATTCATTCCCAACCCAACACCCACCTATTCCCATCCCAACATCCATTCATTCCCATTCCAACACCCACCCATTCATTCCCATCCCAACATCCAGCCATTCCCATCCCAAATCCATTCATTCCCATCCCTGCACCCACCCATTCCCATCCCTGCATCCGCCCATTCCCATCCCAGCATCCGCCCATTTTTATCACAGCACCCATAGCTCCTCAGCCTAGAAAAGGAAAAAAAAGTTGGTTCAGCAAATGTCTAGGTAAATATTCACCCCGCTCCCCTCATACCCAACCAGGAAAGCCCTATGATTATTCCATGAATAATTTACTTTTGGTTCCAAATGCAATGGCAAATCAGCTTTTTGGAAACCTATCTAATTCTGTGATTATTATCTGGGACTGCTAACAGATAATTGTGTTGCACCAAGAAACACACCGGCGCTGGTTCCCCATAGGCAAATCTTATACAGCCACATGAACTGTGAATGTAAACTTGCTATAATTTATTCAGACTAAGGACTGGGATGACCTGGTTTTACTGTGTCAATGTGGCTGCCAGCTTTGGTTAATCCTGGAATGCTCATTTTTGATTGCAGCTGGCTGCACAAGCCCCACACATGGACAACTACCATCACTGTATTTAATCCTGCATTTTGGGAAACAAATGATTTGGAGCTGATGGTATTTGTCTGGGCTGTTCCTTTTAGACAATGGAATTGGAGGGGAAGGAGCTTCAGTTTTAGCCCTCGCAGCATATCACTTACTTGAAAGCACATAATGCAGTTTTTACAATTTTAATCAGCCAATAGAGGTGACACGGTGGCACAGTGGTTAGCACTGCTGCCTCACAGCACCAGGGACCATTCAATTCTGGCGCAAGGTCACTGTCTGTATGGAGTTTGTACATTCTCCTCGTGTCTGCGTGAGTTTTCTCTGGGGGCTCTGGTTTCCTCCCACAGTCCGGAAATGTGCAGGTTAGGTGGATTTATTATGCTGAAATGACGCTAATGTCAGGGGATTAGTAGGGTTACAAGAATAGGGCCTGAGTGAAATTGAGGTTGGTACAGACTTGATGGGCTGAATGGTCTCTTTCTGCTCTGTAGGGATTCTATAAATAGGTGGGGCAAGTTTCATCTGCAGTGTCTAAGCTATAATCTAGTGAGAATTTCCCGCCTGTTGTATTCATTCCATTTATTGCAATGGAATATAAATTGAATTTATTCTACAATCTTCTGGTGAAGATAAAAATGTGTCCTGGTAAGGTATGATTTTTTCAAATAATTGGTTACATAAACATCATTGAGAAAATTAACTGAAACTGATGAACAATTTTAAACATACTGACAAGAACCTCAAGAGAAGCCTGGGTTTGACAGGAGAAGACAAATCGTTTACATAGGCCTTTTTAATTTAAATGATGTGCTTTCCTGCCTTGGATTTAATTGGAATGGAGACACCAAAATAGCAAGGTTCCCATCTACCACTATCCCATCCAACTAAAAATCTTAGCCACTTCCAACCTGCTGGGATGGGGGACATAAAATGTGCCCTTTACTTGACAGTAAATTTTATTCATTTTAATTTCTAAAGAGTGCACATTTATAACTTACAATTAATAGATTTTTGATGTTTAATAAGAAATAAAGTGACATTGGCTTTAAAATATACTATCCAATCATCCCTCCACAGATTATATCAACAGTACTATCCCACATTCAAACCTCTTACCCAATTCCCAAAAATATTTTATCCCTTTCAGATCCATTTCACAGAGACAATACATCTCATCCAGCCTCTATTGATTTACAGTGACAGCCCCTTTTCCTCCAACCCACCTAGCTCATATACGAAAACCTCTCATGTTCTCTTCAGTTTAAACTTCCAACTTTACAGCATACACTATTCCAGCTGATGCCCCTTCCAAAAAAGTTGAAACTCAGAAAGTTCTTTCACACCAAGCACTCACCAACTACCCACATGAAATAGGCACACTTCTTGTCCTCTACTCAGGTTGGCATGCTGGTTCCAGCTGGCTGTTTCCGACCCCAGCATTCCTCTTAGCCATAGTACCACCCTTCTCCCTCCCTTCAATCACCACTCCTGGCTAGTATCCTATTTCCTATCCTCTTTCATTGCTATCCATCCTCCCATCCCTCTGCACTGGCATCCAGCCACTACGTTTCCCCTCCCATTCATTGCCATCCATTTCACTTTTCCTTTGCTCTTTTTTACCATCTTTGCTTTTTCCTTTCTTCTCCACTTCCATCAATTCTTCTCTTCCCATTTTACTCAGTGCTGTGTTGTGTGAGTCCTGTTTCCAACATTTGCTATCTTGCAGATAGACATTCCTGCTCTGGTGAGAAATCCCTCTTACACTATCTGGAAATGAGAATCACTTCTTCATTCCACAGGGTAGGGTTGGAAAGACACTGACAGGAGACAAACATATATCACATTATTGTTACAGCAGCTCAAAATGCTTCTACTTGCCATGTATGCTACAAATTGTATTCATGGGCTCTAAATTCTGAGTTTTGGAAAATCCAAATGGAAGATTCAATTATTATCCATAACAAAGCATTTTGTCCGGCAATAATTTTGTCCTCCTTTCCATAATTAAAATTTGAGCTCATTTGCTTTCTATCCTGAAGAACGTGTTTCTATTGTCAATTTTTATCCGGAGCTCGAATCATTTATAAATCCATTTTCATGGCATGTTCTGAGAATTCCTAATCTACTGTTGTTATTAGGTTGTTCTTTGCCCTGACAGCGGCAGAATTTACTGCAACCAGTGAATGAATGATTCCTACTGTTATTTGGATTTGCTCTTGCCTTTTAATGCTGCTATTTTACACTGCGTGTTACTGGAAGTGGGAGCTGGAACTGGTGCAGTGCCCTCCACGGGGCATCTGGGACCTGAGCAGACAGGACAAGCAACCATGTGTCTCCTTTATTAGTCAAGTTGAAGGATTATGAAATGAAATATGCAACCAATGTGCAAGAATTCAGTGACCAAATCAGATGCAGGAAGGAAAACAACGAGAGGAAATTAAAGATTAGATTAAGAGAAGGTCAACCCATGGAAAGTGACTGGCCCGGATGTGGTACTTGGATGAGCAGTCAGATCCTGCACAGACCAGCTGGCGGGGATATTCACAGACATCTTCAACCTCACTTTATAACAATCTGAGGCCCTTATCTGCTTCAAGAAGGTAACCATTATCCTGGTACCAAAGAAAAAACAGGCAACCTGCTTTAATGACTGTCATCTGGTAGCTGTGACATCCATCATTATGAAGTGCTTCGAAAGATTAGTCATGGCATGAATTAATTCCTGCCTCTCAAATTGCCTGGATCCACTACAGTTCGTCTACCACTGCAACGGATCCACAGCAGACATGTCCCTGGCCCTGCATTCAACCTGGAACACCTAGATAACAAACACACCTATGTCAGACTCCTACTTAACAATTACAGCTCAGCCTTCAACACCATTATTCCTATGAAACTTATCTCCAAACTCTGTGGCCTGGGGCTCAGCTCCACCCTCTACGACCGGATCTGAACTTCCTAACCCACAGAGAACAATCAGTAAGGACAGCAACAATACCTCCTCCACGATCATCCTCAGCCCCGGTGCCCCACAAGGTGGTGTCCTCAGCCCCACACTATACTCCTTATATACCTATGACTGTGTGGCCAAATTCCCCTCTAATTTGATTTTCACATTTGCTGATGATGCCATTGTAGTGGTTTGGATCTCAAACAGTGATGTGGGAGAGTATAGGAATGAGATAGAGATTCTGGTGAACCAGTGCGATAACAATAATTCTTCCTCAACAATGTCAACAAACTGATGGAGATAGACATCAATCTCAGAAAATGTCATGACGAACATGCCCCTGTCTGCATCAAAGTAGAAATCGTTGAGAGATTCAAGTTTTTAGGTGTCCAGATCACAAACAATCTGTGTTGATCCTTTCATGCTGATGCTGCAGGTAAAAAAAACTCACCAATGCCTCTACTTTCTCAGGAGACAAAGGAAATTTGGCATGTCAGCTGTGAATCTTCCCAACATTTACAGATGCACCATAAAGAACATTCTTTCTAGTTGTCATAGCTCCTGCCCTATCCAAGAAACTACAAAGAGTCATGAATGAAACCTCATCCATCACACAAACCAGCTTTCCACCCATTGACACTCTCTACATTTCCCGCTGATCGGAAAAGCAACCATCAAATCAAGGATCCCGTGCATCCTGGACATTCTCTCTTCCACATCCTTCCATCGGGAAAACGATACAATAGTCTGAGGACACATATCAATTTGAATCATGAACAGCTTCTTCCTGCTTCTGTTAGACTTTTAAATGGACTTAATTCACATTAAGTTGATCTTTCTTTATGTCTTGGCTATGATTGTAACACTACAGTCTGTCCTTTTCTTCTCTATGAATGGTATGCGCACAAGAAACAGTACTTTTCACATCTAGGTGAACCTAATATATGTGACAATAATAAATCAAATCAAAAGAAAAAGTGAAAACAGGCAGAAAGCAATAAAGAATTAGCTTGTCGTTTTCTGAAAGAAATTCATAAAAACTAAAAAGAATGAGATTTCATGCTGTAGAAACTAATGTTCTTTCCAGAGAGACTGTTTCTCAGTGATTAACAGTTAGCACAAAATGATTAATATTATGTTTAGACTGAACTGAACTTTCTTGTGGCAAATTTATTTCATATGTTTCATGAAACAGAAAGTCCCTGCTCTTTAATGCATTTGAATGGCGATTTAAAGAAACAGATGTATTACTGTGAAGCTAGCTGATGTTACTGACTGCAATATCTGGGTTTTCCAATTCAACCTTGCATCTACCCACGCCTGATATTGCTGTGCGATTTGGGCATGAATAATAATAAGAGCCATTAGTTTCATCCTTATTTTGACAGGAAATTCTGGGCTTAAATGTTTTGAACAGAGATTTTTGAAACAGTGCTTAGATTATGTTCAGCTTTGTGTTTTAATCTGGAGTTTAGTCCTGTGGGAGACCATGGCACTGAATCATTTATTACTGGCACATATCATCATTACATAGGAGATTAGATTCAGCTCTCATCCATTGATTCAAACTGAATTTGATCTCATTGAATGGTGGTGGACCAATTTGTTCCCAGACCAAATTAGTGATCTGACCCACAAAAATGTTTTACTCAAAAAGAGTGAAAGTTGGTAGGGGATAGAAATCAAATTATTGCTATTGTTCTCACTGCAACTTATTTAGATTCTCAGTTGCTTCATAACTGCAAGCAAGTGGTGTGCTTTTACTGCCTTGAAATGTTGACGTAAATATAGAGCCTTTCGTCAGTGCATTTAAATTTGGGACTATTCTTGATTCAACTCTGATTATAGGACAACAAATATAGAGAGAGAAAAGTAACACTCGTTTCATTCTGGAACTAGCAATTATTTTGTGAAAATATATAGACCAACAAAATCATCATTCAAGGACTGTTTAGAATGCATTGTTGCTCAGAGGACTTTTTTGGGATCTTTGCCTTTCTGTACAGAATGAGATTTCTCCATTGCTTCTACTAATAGATCCCTTCCTTTAAGCTTGCTATATCAAATCAGAAGCAGCTTACCGAAAGATGCTTAAGAAGCTGGGCAGAGCAGTGAGATAGACAATTGTTTTTCATCACCTCAGTTTGAACCCACCTTAGATTAAACGGATGAATATCTGTGCTCACTGTATTGGTTCTACATGAATTGAATTTGTCAGTTTCAGTTCACTTTTTACAAAACATGGACCAACAGTACAAAACTGCCCCAATTTACAGTACAGTGCAGATTCGATGGGTCAAGTGGCCTCCTTTTGCACTGCAGATTTCTATGATCTGATCTGGCACTAAATTGGCAGTCTAACTCAGAGGGCAGTGAAACTACTCTTTTAACTACTGTTGGAAACAGATGTGAAACAGAAAATATTAATCTAGTCCAGTGTTTGTGAGGCATGCTGTAGATACAGATCAATGGGAATTTTGCTCTGTGTTCAATCATACTGTAACTGAACTGAGAATACTTGACATAAATGGTAGATGCTTGGTTGGCAATTCCCCAGCATTAATACACCTCACACTGATGAATGCAAACATGCATAAAAAGACTTTTTACTTAATTAATGAAACTAAATGTATTCACTTTGAGTAGAAGTCCTGATTGATGTGAGTTTGGTAAGAATAACAACTTATATTTACGTAGCACCTTTAAAATAATAAAATGTCTCAAGATGCTTCACAGCAATAATATAAAACAAAATATAATGCCAGAAAGTTGCATAAAGACAAAATAGTTCATCTGATCAAATGTATGGTCAAAGGGATAGGTTTTAAGGAGCCTCCTAAAGGAGGAGAGTCAGAGAAATGGAGAGGTGTAGGGAGGGAATTCCAGGGTCCAGGCAACTGAAAGCACAGACAAGGATTGAATTCGGGGATATTCAAGAGGTCAGACTTAGAGATGGACAAGTACCTCAGAGTGTAGTGAGTCTGGAGGAATTACTGACATGAGGAGGAGGGAAACTACGGAGGAATTTAAAATCAAGAATGAGAATTATAAAATCGAGACATTGCTTAACTTGTAGGTCAGCAAGGAGCAGGATGATAATGGCAGAGCTAAGACATGGGCAACAGAGTTTTGGATAACTTCAAGATACCGAGGGTAAACTGTGGGAAACCAGCGCAAGAGTGTGTTGGAATAGTTAAATCGAAAGATAATAAAGACGTGGTGAGATTTCCAGCAACAGATTAACTGAGGCAGGGGAAAGATGGGGTAATATTGAACTGGTGGCAAGAGGTGATCTTAATGATAGTGGAAATATGGTGTCAGAGACTCCTCTCAGGTCAAACATGACATCACTTTTACAAGCAGGGTGATTGAAAGTCAGATTGCTGCGAGGGAGAGAGTGCAGCAGTGATCAAAAACAATGGCTTCATTCTTTCCAGAATTTAATGGGAGGAATTTCTACTTATCTAGTACTGGATGACGGCTAAGTAGACCATAAGCAATAAGATTAAAAAGCTAGATAAAAGCAAATTACAGCGGACGCTGGAATCTGAAATCAAAAAAGAAAATGCTCTGGAAAATCTCAGCAGGTCTAGCAGCATTGGCAAGGAAAAAAAAAGCTAATCTTTCAAGTCCAGATGACCCTCTGTCAAAAGCTGGATTAAAAAGCTAACCTGATTTAATATCGCTTAATAAAAAGACACCTCAATCGTGCGTGTGTGTGAAAATTCATTACTTATTTATTAATAACTTTAATTAAAACAGAATAGCATTATTTAAAATAAGATGATCACACATTATAATATCCATTATAAACTCATTTGCATGATGATTCACTGAAGCTTAATATGTAAAAAAAAGCAGGGAGAAAGTTAATTTAAATGTTACGTTACATCTTTCTCGGTAATTTAATAAGCACATTAATGTAAGTATCAGCAAGTTATTTTTTAAAATGCATATCATGCCAGCAATCTCTTGTGTGGAACATTTTGAGAGTTTCCTCAGTGGGTTGTACTTTCTTTCACTAGTCTGTCTTCCAAAATGTACCATTTCACAGAGCAGTGAATCTGCTACCTGTCTGCTCATTCAACTAACCTGTGTGTGCACTTCAATTCCTGCATTTTTGTCCCATGTTTGGGATGTCACATTTTGCTATTGTCAGAAAACTGAAATCCTGTAGTTTTGTGTCAATGTCCAAATTATTTCTATAAATGGAATACAAAGGAAGACCACAGACAAATGTACCTTGGGCACTTTGGGGGAAAAACATACCAAAAAATGATAGTGTTGTTTCTGACGAGAAAACCAACATATTTTGCTTCAGGGAAGTAGGCTGGTTTTCTCTCCAGATCTTACGCATTCTGTCTAAAAAAAAAATCAAGGGCGAGTGTTTCATGTCATCATGTGGGAGAGGGGGTGGGGGCCTCAGCATGCTGGCAAAACCTAGCTGCAGTGAGATCAGGCCGTCATCTTTAAAGAATGTGACGATCATAACAAAAGTAAACCTCTCTCTTAGCCCACCATGGAGGCCTCCGGGGCTCCCCTCCCCAGCCCTGATTGGAGTCGACACTTCTCTCTTTCCAACCCTTCCCCCTCCCCCCATGATCATAGGCCCCTTCTCCCCAATCATTGGCCCATTCCTTACCCCCCACCCTGCCCTCAGTGGCCATTGCCAGAATCCCCTGCTCCTCCACCTGCTCCCAGCCACAACAAAATCTGAATCCCCTCCCCCTGAAGCTTCCACTGGGGACCAACCCCTCTAGTGCAGGTTGGCACTGCCACATTGGCATGGGGCAGTGCCATGAGACATTGCCAGACCAGTGCCTAGCCATATTGCTCTCCCACGTGGCATTTTTCATGCTACCCCACCAGCGAGGTGGCTGGAAGATTGAAACTTGGAAACTCACCGGCGCGAATCGCGCTTTCTGAGTCTCTCTAGATTTTGACCAGTGCCACTATTCCCACGAAAGAAGAATGCAGATTCAAAATCATGCCCATAATGGTCCAGATCCAGATTCCCCATTCCCTCCTTCCCGTACCCCACCAGAGAAATGATCCTTTTATCCACAGCTTTTCTTTCTGTACTCTAGTTCATCCTCAGGCATATGGAATTACTGTGTTTGGATTATTGAGAATGAAGTTTTGTCATTTCAATCCACACCCTCAGTTGTTTTATTTCCATGCACAGAAATGTGATCACAAAGTGTTTTTGTATCTGCATATAATAGATTTATAAGAAACTATCCAATTGCCTGTTTCACACTTTGGGGGATAAATGTTTTATATTTCCATTCTACATTCTTATGTTCATGTTAATAAAGGAAATTGTTGATGCCCCACTTGCCATGCTGTAGTTACACCCTCCTACTAGTAGTTGTGATGCAGTGCCACCACAAGACAGCGAATGCAATTGCAATGTGTTCCCATCCTCATGGAGAAACCATAAACCAAGATTATCAAAGTTACTGAATGACCTCCAAACAAGAAATTACCAAAATTTTCACTTTTTATATCTTTAATTTTGACACAAATCAAAAAGCAATGTAAATTGACTATGAATTACAGCAAATTATACTTCAAATAAAAAAGTAAATTTCACTTTAAATAAATCATCCTACACAACCCCAAGCACTTAGATCAGCCTATGGACAAGTGGCACAATGTGGTTACACAGTTCCACAATATGCAGTTCTTTATTCATGCAGGGTAGGTTGGGAGTCCTATCTGATGGCAAAGATCTGCTTCTTCTCCACACAAGAATTCTGTGTCTTCCTCTTTCTGGTTTTATCTGCATTTGTGTCTGCGTCGATGTGCTGTCGCCTTCATCTTCTCGCACTTTGTGTCCACCAGCCAAACAACTTACTTAGCTGAACTTCCTATTGATATTGCTTCCAGGTCAAAAAAACCCATATTTTTTACGAGAAAAGAAAGTTATAATTGATCCATTTTCAGGTGATACAAACTCTTAAAAGTCCTTTTCAAACATCCTTAGAAACAATTACAGATTCTACAGACATTTATAATGGATCACAAATTTTTCCTAACTGCTTTTGAGTGAATGGCCTTCACTAGTCTATAAGTCAACATTGACAATCTCATTTATAAATGTGGAAATATAAAGTTAAGATGAAAAATGTTGTTGACAGGAAGTGCATTCGTGCACTATTTTTTTGAATGTTAATCAATTGATCTCCCTTAGCAATAAACTTACAAGTGGCGCCCAAAATCATAAAAGAAACAAAGAAATCCTTGCATTCAGAAAGTATCTTCCATGACTTCAGGATGTTCCAAAGTGCTTTGCAGCTTGTGAAGTATTCTTGGGGCAGAATTTTTTTGCCTCCTGCTGGCAGGCCTATAGGCAGGGGGCACTGTAAAAATCCCTAGGTGACCTTCCTGCCACCTAGAGCCTACACTCAACTTATTTACAATTTAACAGGGGTGAGTGATGCCTAAGGCAGCTCACCCATTTTCATCCTCATTGGTGGCCACTTAAAGGTTGTTTCCCATCTGACCTCAATTCTGAGGCTGTTGGGAAGAGTTCATGGGCCAGGGGAAGTCCAACGGGTCTTAGGGAGAATGTAGGGTAACACCTCTTCCAAGGGCTCCCTTTTCATACTGGGGCACCCCCCTTCCAAAATTTGTCCTCCACAGATGCACACCCACTCATGGCCTCTCCATCAAACCCTCCTCACCTTCCCCAGATCTCACTTCCTCTCTGCACTGTGAGACCTCCCATATTTATCTAGTCATCGACTTTAACGACTTTGAATTTTGGGACTGCTTGGAATCCCAGTCCTGGCCATGATAGTCATTAGAGTTGCTGGAACAGGGGAGCTACTAGCCAATCTCAATGTTTAACAGCTCTCTGATACATGACTTCTGCCTGAGTGAGGGATGGGACAGGGATCCCACTTCCAGGCAATTCATGTTCCATGGAGCATTAAAGGAATGAGGAGATGGATTGTCTGTGAACTCATTGGGTTGAGGGACAGGAAAGGTCCACCATCAAAATAATTCCACATTTGAAGTGTAGACCTAGCAAAGTCTCACAAAGAGCATTGTGATGATAGTCAGATAATCAGTTTTTATAATGTTAACTGAGAACTCGAAAATCAAGGATAATTCCTTGCTCTTTTTTGGTATGCTACTTTGGGATCTTTTATGTCCATCTGTGGGCATCAGTCTGGTCTTGGATTAATGTCTCATTTGAAAGACAGTGGGATTTTAAGGAGGGCCTGAAAGGCTCTGACTGAAATTTGGCTCCAAGTTGACATCTCATGTCCCTCTCTGAAGGCTGTCGCATCTCACTCTCTGTCTTGTCCAGTAGACATCTGGCATCAGTGGAGAAAAAAAACAAATCCTTGTTGGCTAACTTTGACAAAAACTCCAGCAGTTTGCAGTTAGCCTAATGGCTGCTTTCAGTGATTTATAACAGATCAATAACTGCATTAAGAATGATGATTTATGAGGCTTTTAGCAGGAATCAGTCTCCATGGAAATGGTTTTTGCTGAGGCAGGATGTTGTTTAGATACTCTTGGGCCATTTGAAACTGGAATTCAGCATTTAAATGACAATATATATGGCATTATTGATTAAGTAACAATCATTTTTCAAAATATTAGTGCTGTAACATTTTGAATGTTTCAGGAACCACTAAAAACCCAGTAATAGATATTGATTTTTCTCATGATTTAATTGATATTCAAGTGCTGCATTATCATTTTTTATTGCAAAAATATAACTTCAGAGTGTGACTGCTTCACATAAATGATGTGCTAGGTTTTCTGCCTATTTGTTCATTTATATCATTGGAACATGGAATGAAATATGAGCAAATGAATCATCACTGTGAGAAGGTTGAGGTACCAGCCAATATTTATCCCTCAATTAACATCACCAAAGCAGTCATTATCGAGTCATTGTCAGGTCATTATCTTATTATTGTTCGTGAGCGCTTGCTGTGTACAAATGGCTGCTGCCTTTCCCGCATTATAGCAGAGACTGCATTACAATGTGTGTCATTTGGCTTTGCTACTGTTCATATCAATGTCACAGATGACATTCTATGTGACTGTGGAAAGATTTGCCACACTGTTCTCCCTCAACATTTTTTAACCACTGTTCAGTTGGATGGGTCTGCTCTCGTCTAGCTCCATCCTTACTAATCTAATCATAGCAGAGTAATACTTCCAATGGCTTTTCTTCCTACACCTACACCATTATTTCTGGTGTCCCCATGGATCTTTCCATTGTATTCGTCAATGCTTTTTTCTACATTCTACATTCAGATACATTATCCAAAATCACAACATTAGTTTCCTCATGTACACTGATGACATCTGGAGCTATGTCACTACCACCTCCCTCAACTCCTCCACTGTTACTAATTATTAGACTGCTTACCCAACACCCAGTACTGGATAAGCAGAAATTTCCATCAGTTAAATATTAAGAAGTCTGTAGCTATTGTTTTCAGTTTCCACTCCAAATCCCGTTCCTCACTCCCAACTCCATCTCTCTCCCCAGCAACGTTCTGAGATTAAACTAATCTGTTTTGTGTTATACTTGACCCTGAGTTGAAATTCCAATAACATATTCATGCCTGTTTTGACCTCCATTCTATCACTTTGTCACTGTCTTGGTTCATCTGTTGCTGAAACCCTTATTCGTTCCTTTGTTATCTCTTTACTTGGTTATCCCTGGCTGGGCTCCCACCTTCTATCCTCTAAATTTGAACTCATCCAAAATTCTGTTGCCCACATTTTAACTCCTGTTCCCCTATTATCCATCTGCAGGCTGACCCACACTGGCTCCTGGGCAAGTAGCATCTTGATTTCAAAATTCTTATTCCTTTTTTCAAATCCCTCTATGTCCTCACTCCTTCCTATCTTTGTAATCTCCTAAGGCCCCACAAACCTCCAAGGTATCTGCACTCATCTAATTCTGGCCTCTTATGCATCTTTGATTTTAATCACTCCATTGTTGGTGGCTAAGTTTTTTGTTGCATAGGCCCTCAGATCTGGAATTCCTTTCCTACACCTCTCTCGCTCACTACCTTCCTTTTCTCCTTGAGGACTTTCCTCAAAACTTTTCAGTCAGCCTTTCAGTCATTTGATCTATTAGCTCCTTATGTGGCTCAATGTCATATTTTGTTTTGTAAAGGCTTCTTAGAACATAGAACATAGAACACTACAGCACAAACAGGCCCTTCGGCCCACAAGTTGTGCCGAACACATCAAAACCTACCCAGCCATAGACCTATCTATAACCCCCAATCCCATTGGATCCCATATACTCATCCAGAATTCTTTTAAAAGACCCCAGCGAGTTCGCCTCGACCACCACCGACGGCAGCCGATTCCATTCACTCACCACCCTCTGAGTGAAAAACTTTCCCCTAGCATCCCCTCTGTACTTGCTTCCCTGCACCTTAAATCTGTGCCCTCTCGTCGAGACCATTTCAGCCCTGGGAAATAGTCTCTGAGAGTCCACCCTATCTATTCCTCTCAACATCTTGTAAACCTCTATCAGGTCGCCTCTCAACCTTCGTCTCTCCAGGGAGAACAGTCCCAGCTCCCTCAACCTGTCTTCATAAGCCATGCCTCCCAATCCAGGCAACATCCTTGTAAATCTCCTCTGCACCCTTTCAATAGCTTCCACGTCCTTCCTATAGTGAGGCGACCAGAACTGCGCACAGTACTCCAAGTGTGGTCTGACAAGGGTCCTATAAAGCGGCAGCATTACCTCCTGACTCCTGAACTCAATCCCTCGATGAATGAAGGCCAGTACACCATAAGCTTTCTTAACCACATCCTCCACCTGGGAGGCCGATTTGAGAGTCTTATGGACCCGGACCCCAAGATCCCTCTGCTCTTCCACACAGCTAAGACTCCTACCTTTGATAGTGTAATCATTCATCCCATTGGATCTGCCAAAATGGACCACAACACATTTATCTGCGTTGAAGTCCATCTGCCACTTCTCCGCCCAGTCTTGCATCCTGTCGATGTCATGCTGCAACTTCTGACATCCCTCCAGACATCCACAACACCACCGACCTTCGTGTCATCGGCGAACTTACTCAACCATCCCTCCACTTCCTCATCCAGGTCATTTATGAAAATGACAAACAGCAAGGGTCCTAGAACAGATCCCTGGGGCACTCCACTGGTGACCGACCTCCATGCAGAAAAAGATCCATCCACAACCACCCTCTGCCTTCTGCAGGCAAGCCAGTTCTGGATCCACAAGGCCAAAGCCCCTTGGATCCCATGTCCTCTCACCTTCTCAAGAAGTCTTGCATGTGGGACCTTGTCAAATGCCTTGCTGAAGTCCACGTACACCACGTCCACTGCTCTTCCTTTGTCAATGTGTTCAGTCACATTTTCGAAGAACTCAATTAAGCTTGTAAGGCATGACCTGTCTTTTACAAAACCATGCTGACTATTTCTAATCAACCTAAACTTCTCCAAATGCTCGTAAATCTTGTCCCTCAGAAGCCTCTCCATCAGCTTACCAACCACTGAGGTCAGACTCACCGGTCGTTAATTTCCAGGACTATCCCTGTTCCCTTTCTTGAAAATAGGGACCACATCCGCAATCCTCCAATCCTCCGGAACCTCTCCCGTCTCCATCGACGACGCCAAGATCATCGCCAGGGGCTCTGCAATGACATCCCTCACCTCCCACAATAACCTGGGGTACATCTCATCTGGTCCCGGAGACTTGTCTATCTTGATAGCATTTAAAAGTTCTAACACATCCGCTTCCTTAATATCTACACACTCAATCTTTTCAGCCTGCCGCAAACTTGTAGTGTATCCTCCCAGATCACTTTCCACCGTGAATACTGAGGCAAAGTACTCATTAAGCACCTCTGCCATTTCTTCCGGTTCCATACAGACTTTTCCCCGTTCACCTTTTATAGGTCCTATCCCTTCTCTTCTCATCCTTTTACTTTTCACATATTTGTAGAAGGCCTTGGGATTCTCCTTAATCCTACCAGCCAAGGCCTTCTCATGACCCCTTCTGGCTCTCCTAATTTCCTTTTTAAGCTCTCTTCTATAAGCCTTATACTTGTCTAGATCCCCAACATCTCCTAGCTCTTTGAACCTTTTATACACCTTTCTTTTCTTCCTGACTATGTTCACCACAGCCTTCGTGCACCACGGTTCCCGCGTCCAACCAAAACCTCCTTGTCTCACCGGAACGTTGTCATGCAAAGCTCCAGACAAGCATTCCTTGAATATCTGCCACCTTCCTTCTGTGCTTTTCCCCAAGAACACCTCCTTCTAGTTTATTCGCCCCAACATCTGCCTGATGTCTTCATATTTCCCCTTATACCAGACAAACACCTTCCTAGCCTGCCTGATCCTATCCTTTTCCAATGCAAGGCTGAAGGAGATAGAATTATGATCTCCATCCTCAAGATGCTCTCCTACCGAGAGATCCATCACCTGTCCTGGTTCATTAGCTAGTACCAGGTCCAGTACAGCCTCTCTTCTCGTAGGCTTGTCCACGTGCTGTGTCAGGAAACCATTCTGAACACACCTAACAAACTCCTCCCCATCCAAACCCCTTACCCTTGGGATATTCCAGTCGATGTTTGGGAAATTGAAGTCTCCCATCACAACAACTCTGTTATTTCTACATCTCTCCAGTATCTGTTTCCCTATCTGCACCTCAACTTCTCTGTCACTATTGGGCGGCCTATAGAATACACCCAGCAATGTCACCAACCCTTTGCTATTCCTAACTTCCACCCACAGAGACTCCGTAGACATTCCATCCTCGGTATCCACCTTCTCTGCAGCCATGACACTGTCCCTGATCAACAGTGCCTCCGTTGTTGTTTGGAACAACAACAGTGCTTCTGTTGTTGTTTGGAATGTTTTAAAGTCAGGAAAAGGATAATTTAAGTGCAAACTCCTTTTACTGCAAACGCTGTGGAATTGCAATAGTAACTCTGTTTAGCAAATCAATAAACTGCAATGGAATAGTTAATATACTGGGTAATGCAATCTCTAGAAATAGCATGAACTGTACACAGTCCCTTTCCTGAGCAAATACAACAGTGTTTTTGAAGCAAGTTGTTCCTGGGGATTTTTCAAGAATCAAGGTTCCTGGGAAAGGCTGCAAGACTGTGGCACTATTCCTACAATTAGTCTGATGTTATTGTATTGGTAATTTTGCTGCTATTTAATATCTACCCAAGAAATGGACAAGCACTAAATATTTGGCCCATTGAGTCTGCACTGACAACAATCCCACCCAGGACCCATCCCTGTAATCCCACATATTTATCTTGCTAGTCCCACTGAGATAGGGGGCAATTTAACATGGTCAATCCACCTAATTTACGCATCTTTGGACTGGGGGAGGAAACTGGCATGCCTGGAGGAAACCCATAATGACGTGGGGAGAATGTGTATTCTCCACACAGACAATGACCCAAGCTGAAATTGAACTTAGGTTCCTGATGCTGCGAGGCAGCAGTGCTAACCACTGTGCCACTGTGCCTTGCTTACATCATGCACTATGTAAGGAAAAAGCCAGATTTGAATCTTCTTTACAATTGTAAACAGGTCAAACATTATATAGTACAATATAAACACATTGTTCAGCTCATTGATTATGCATTGGCGAATAGCGTGGCAAACCCTTTGGCGGGACCGGCAGGATATTACCCATCCGGCCGTGCTGTCACCTCTAGAGGTCAAAGCCCATGACTCAATATTTAAAAAGCACCCAGGCAGATATTGACTCAATGTAGACCAGGAGCTCCGCATTTTCCTTCAGATTCCTTGTGACCACAACTTATACTGGAGAATCTGACTAATGTGAGCAACCACAGCCGGGGACACATGAACATTGCCTGTTACTCATCTCTAGATAAGAGCACTGCTGGTGATACACCCATGGTTTGGTCTATGCTCGCCAACCTCCTATCTTCTAGGGGTGCCACTGTCCCTTGCTGCTCAGGTCCTTGTTCCTCATATGCCAATCTGCAATGGGCTCTCCCTCTCTGCATCTGGATGAGAGCCATTACTGAGGCGAGTTGTCTACATCTTCAACACCTCAGTGGATGTGTGACTGTATTAAAGTGCTACATTCAGTGAGCAAGTTTTTTTTACAGGTTTTCTGTCATCTCAAAGCCAGCAGGCCAGTATTAAGTCCTTCTTCTGGCCTCCATCTAAATATTTCATGCCTCCCAACCCTTTCAGATAAAGGACACCGTTGAGGGCAGAAATTAGTGTTCCTCCTGTTCATATGTGCCTGCATTTGGAGACATTGTCCTGTGATGTGGATGATCAAAGCCATGTGCATGAAGCCTCCCTCTGACACTATTTCATTTGCTTCCACTACCTGTGAGACACATGGGCATAGTGCCAACCTCTCTCAGTGCCAAAGTGGCATGTTGAAAATATGGGGGGGGGAGGTGTCAATGTATGGTGAGGAGAGCATGTTAATCATGTTAAAATATATTTGAATGGATGTAAATTTCACACCCGTTATGGGGGAGTGGTTGCATCAGCAATATCTGCAGCTTCCTGATCTTGAGCCCCCACCAACATTCTCACGGATGGCAGGAATGGGCTGAAAATTGCCCCCTCAGTTTTCAGGCAATTATGGATGGGCAATAAATGCTGGCTCAGCCAGCAACGCCCACATTCCGTGAACAAATTTTCAAAAAGACATCCATAGTTCCAGGCTATAGCATTCACATAAAATTACGTGTTGCCACCGAAACCTGGACTGCCTGAGTGATCTGTAACACATCACCAGTCACTTCCTGTTGACAGATGCATATGTTCCGTGCAAGATTCACTAGATAGTGATCAATGTGAGACTTTTCTTATCTGACCTCTTACCTATCACTGTGTCTGAGACCAGGCAACTCAGCAGAATCAAAGCTGAATAGATCAACATTAGACCACACAGTAAATGTACCCGTGGGAGGAACTAAAAGCAGCCTATTGTTTTCCGCTTGTTAACCTGAGGCAGCAAATTTCTGCTATGCCTGCTGAATACTGATATCTGTTCTCTAACAACAGTTGTCTTTAACTGAACTTTGCGTTAATCTTTTATTTAATTCTGATTTTAGATCTTGCCACATTTAAGGATTATTTTTTCACTTTAACATTAATGAAACCAGTCATACTACTTGCTAATGCACTTTAAGATAGAAATGGTCTGAGAACCTCTAATCATCATTCAGTACATGGAGCTACTCAGCTGCTTGCCTAAGGAAGTGTCTAATTGGAAACCATTATTAAGAATAGGGGCTTTATTATTGATTTGTTGGAACTGTATATGTTTGCAATACTGAGATGTGACTAATGTTCCAGTCCCAGATGCACCGGTTATCGACCAGAAGCAAAGCCGCATGTATGATAAGGGTATCATCTGTTGGCAACAACCCAATGGAAATCCTCCCGTTGACCACTACAAGCTTGAATACAGGAGACTTGACCACGGTGAAGGATGTGAGTGGGAGCTGACTGAGGATGTGTGCGGCACAAGTAAAGTCATCTCCAATCTTGATACCAATACTAACTACCTCTTCAGAGTGAAGGGTTGCAAGAATTCTACCTACAGTGACTACAGCAAAGAGGTCGCTTTCCATACACCACCTGCTCCAGGTATGTCTTTTGGGAGAAGGGGAGTTGCACTGACCTATAATTATAATTACTCCTTTAAATGGTAAGTAATCATTATTAAAATTGATTAGTTTTCAAGTGGATAATGGCCAGGGTGCCTCAGGGGACCATCATTAGAATGATGAACAGTACTGAATGATTCTGAACTTTCTCTTTGTAAGTCTTGACAGTGAAGTCAGGAATTTTGTGCTTTGTATATTTCCTTGGCATTTCTTTTAATCAGAGCTTTTCATATTCATTAAAAAAATACAGATTTTTCTCTTCTTGCCAAATGAATGCCAGATAAAAGAAAATAAAGACAAGAAATTACCTAAAATATATAGAGCACTTTGTTGATCTTATAAATACCTTTAAAGTAATGCTTTTCAAGTTTTTTGTGTGAGATTTGGAATCCTTTGGCCCAATTTGTCCATTCTATCCCTTTTTTGACCACTGAGCTAAAACCAATCACCCTCATTTGGCCTATATCCCTCTATATCATTTTACCCACATAACTGTCAAAATGCCTTTTAAAAGATAAAATTGTACCCACCTCTACTACACCTCTGACAGGGTTGTTCCAAAAACTCACCACCCTCTGTGTGAAAAAATGCCTCTCTGAAGCCTTGTGTATCTCTTCCCTCTTACCTTAAATATATGCCTCTAATTTTAGACTCCCCTACTTTTGGGAAAAGATGTTGACTATCTAGCTGATCGATGTGCCTCTTTTTTTTAGACCTCTATAAGATCACCCCAAAATCTCTTATGCTCCAGAGAAAAAAGTCGCAGTCTATCCAGCCTCCTCATAACTCAAACCATCAAGTCCCATTAGTATCAAAGAACAAAGGACAAAGAACAAAATAGCATGGGAAACAGGCCCTTCGGCCCAACGAGCCCACGCCGCCACCTCAATGTTCCCACTTCTACACGCGATCCCTGTCCCTATCCTAGTAATTTTTTTCTGCACTCTTTTTAGTTTAATAATATCCTTTCTATAATAAGTTGATCGGAACTGTACACAATTGCCCAGAACTGTACACTGTAATTAATCTAAGATATCCATCTTTAGTCTTGCCTGATAAAATAGCAAAACATTCGTACCTCAGGAGTCAGTTTTCAACTCAGTGTTAGCCTCTAAATCAGAAGGTAAAGGATTCATGCCACATTCCAGGCAGTTCTGAAGAATAATGACTAGAATGTTGTCCTGAATACTGGGTTAACATCCATTGGAGTACTTCTATCTGGATTGATTGAGTACTAACTTTGTGATAATGCTCCTGTGTCCTAGACAGAAAGATTAGTTTTGGGCTTCACTCTGTACAGACCTGGACAGCAGAATGCTAATTTTGAATGGGATTAGCATCCAATGTGGATGTATATTGTGGATGCCCCTCCCTCCTCACCGTAGAGAGTAACTGGAGCTGGATAGCCTTTATTGGAGCCCACCTAGGCAAAACATAAATTAACTTAGGAAAGAAGACTACTCAGCCGTCATATCTGTACTGGAGAATAGGATGAAGATAAAATCTTAAAGGAAAGTAACCTCTAACTAACTTAACTACATTCCCTTAACTGATGAAGTAAGGATCTCACATGAGTTAGGACTTACAAAGAACAAAGAACAACACAGCATGGGAAACAGGCCCTTGGGCAGGACCAAGACTTGCCCTTGGGCAGGACATAGTAGACAGATTGATGGCAGAAGAAGGATAACGATAGCCAGAATTACTTTTGTGATAGTGAAAAATTGTCACAAACATAGAAACATAGAAGAGAAAAGCAGGAGGAGGCCATTTGGCCCTTTAAGCCTGCTCTGCCATTTATTAAGATCATGGCTGATCATTCAGCTCAATAACCTAATCCTGTTTTTTTCCCCATAACCTTTGATCCCATTCACTCTGAGTGCTATATCCAAACCGCCTCTTGAATACATTCAATGTTTTAGCATCAACTACTTACTGTGGGTAATGAATTCCACAAGCTCATCACTCTTTGGGTGAAGAAATGTCTCCTTATCACCATCCTAAATGGTCTACCCTGAATCCTGAACTGTGACATCTGGTTCTATATCCTCCACCGTTGGGAATATCCTCCCTGCATCTACCCTGTTTAGAATTTATGTGATCCCATAAAATACCATATTTTATCCACTTTCCCCTATATCTTGGAAACCTATACAATAAGTAGTGATCTGGGGGAGAAAATATGGATGCTGAGATGAATGCTATAAGTTCCATATTCAGAGCATAGAAAGAGGTGGTTGAAACTAAAAGGATAAAAAGAACTCTAAAATGTGACACCAGAAAATGAAATATATCTTGGCCATTTGATCAGAACTGGAAAGCTGCAGGAATTTCTTCTAGAGGGCAAAGTGGAGAGCAGAAGGGTCAGTCTAGGCGTAGTTGGATGATGAATGTCACTAAGTGGTATTAGAGGAGCTACAGTGGTTGTGTGATGATGGCAGAAGACAGATGAACGCGACATATCATAACAGCAGATCTCTCAGGGACAGCTAGCAGCAGCAGCAGAGTGTGACTGAAATATTATTGTTCTCTATCGGGAATTGTTTCCAATTTTTCTATTTAATTTGAGAAAAAAATAGGTTTTGGACTCACAACAATTATAAAATTCTAACATAATGAAAATCTTTTTAAGTCCATGTTGCAATATGTGTTTTATTTGTTGGTTCAAAGTAGATTGACCTATTCCCAATGTGTTACAACTCTGAACACCTTGAATATATTCAGGAAGTTATGAAGGATGGAATTTTATGGTCCTCTACTGTGGACTTTGCAAGCTAAGGCAGACTGTTAAATTCTGTAGGTGTCCTTAGTGCTATCTGCCTACCTGCCCTGACCTGGCAGCCATTAAATGGAAGGATGTGCGAGGCCTACATTGACTGCCTGTCCACCGCTGAATTGAAACTCTTAGGTGGCTAATTAATCTGAAGGCTTGCTTCCCACCCAGTCATAATTTTTCAGTTAGTGGGAATTACTGACCTGGTGGGGGGAGGTGGAGTCTTGTCAGTTAGACTGTTTGGGTTTTTGGTGGGAAGAGTGAGGTGGGCACCTCTTTCATGGGCCTGTTTTCCCAATCGGAGCCACCCCTAATAAGTGTCCTTTCCTCTGCTGGCAGTTTCAATCTGGCCTCCCTTTTGCTGCCCTTCCCTCTCTGGCCTCCTCTCCCAATCTTGCTAAATTCTCTGGGACTTAGAGAGCTGCATGCCAATCAGATGGCAGGACTTCCTCCCCAGAAGAAGGTGGACAAAATGTTTCTGTTGAGTTAATGGTTCTGAGAGAGTTAACTGGTTGTGGGGGAACTGTCGGAAAAGGGATTCATTACTCACTGACTTTTCGGTGACAATGTGGGGAAACCCCACCATCCCAAAAATTCTGCTCTACATTTCCACTAATTCTAGAAATTGCTGAAGCTCAGTTGGAATCAATTGATATTTAATTCTAAGGCTGTCTAAGACCTCTTAACTCTCAAAAGGAATTGGCCCTGATTTTACTGGCATAACCGCCCTGGAATCGGAGCGGGTGAGGTGCACAGAATGGTATTCTCCGTTGGCCTCAGGCACAATCTTATGAGCTTCGGGCAGACAAGGTGGTAAAATTCCAGCCAAATCTTTAGCATTGCATTATATTGGTGAATTCTCAAAAAGTCCCCTTACATCTGTGCAATCTTTTAAATTTCAGTTGACAATAGGTAATTGGAAGATTACTGCATTACTGTATCATTCCTCCATTATTTTAGATCTGGTCAGCAAAATTGTATGCTATTACAGCCAAAGCTAGAACTCTCTTTTAAAAAGGATGCAGTCATACTCAAAAAGATTTGATCTTGTATGTTCAGAATGGATCTCAGTCACATGTTCAAAATGGTTTGCCTACTCGTGTCCAAAATTGCCTCACTTCATATTGATGTCTATGTAAACAGCTTACTTTGTTGATGTGTAATCCTGATCTTGAATGAAGTCTATAGCTGTACTATCTGAGAATTGAACCAGAATTTACAATCTTGGTGTCTTATTTGACCCAGAGGTGTGCTTTCAAACATGCATCTCTCTATCACCTATTTCCACTTCCATAGCATTAACTAGAAGAATGCTACACAGGCTTGGGGACACCCAGCTCAGTATGAAGCCAGAGGTCTAATGTGACAAGGATTGGGCATAGGCACAGAATCTTTGAGAAAATTGTGAAAAGAGCAACATTGGCTTTCTCTACTCTTCCTCAGCTCCTCCGTGCTGAAACTCTTAATCACATCTTCAATGCATCAAGACTTGGCTATTCCAATATTTTTCTGACTTGTCCCAAACCTTTGCCATATTCTAACTTACACCATGCCTCATTCACTTGTCACCCATGGGCTCACTAATCCCTATTGATTCCTGGTCTGGCAAAGCCTTATTTTTAAAGTTCTCATCTTGGTTTTCAAATCTCCCATTGCCTTTGCCCCTCCCTATCTTTGTAAACTTCTCCAGCCCTGCAACTATCCAAGATACTGCCATCCTCTAACTCTGGCCTCTTCCTCAAAGTTATTTGAGAGACACCTTGGTACATCTCACTACGTTAAAGGTGTTGTACAATTGAAGTTGTTGCTGTTATTGTAGGAAGGCTACTTTTGAATAATATTTAGCTGTCATACTCCAGCCTGAAGGCAGAAATATTTCCCTGTCATTAGTGTATTGTTGGATTTTTGGAATTTCAAGACTTAATATTCTAAATACAAAACAAAGAACAAAGAACAAAGAACAACACAGCACGGGAAACAGGCCCTTCGGCCCAACGAGCCCGCGCCGCCATCCTAACGTCTTAATGACATATAGGGACCAATATAGGGACAATTTGTTACCCAATCAGCCTAAGAGCACATTTTTGGGATGTGGGAGGAAACCGGAGCACCCGGAGAAAACCCACGCAACCACGGGGAGAACGCGCAAACTCCCGCAGACACAGGCCCAAATCCATGTGTCTGCACAGCAACAGCGATAGTCTCTGAGCTGTCATGTTGCCCATCTGATGGTCCAGTTTAAGCATACACTAACGACGTGAAGCACTAGGCCACTCCTGAAGTAACCTCCAGGAGCAGCCCTCGCACGACCTGCCGAATGCATGCACCTTGTTGGTCAACAAGGTGGACCGAATAGCCTGTGGAAACAATTAAAGTATTTAAACAGTCCTCCTATATCCCTCTATCTGCAGACCGCTCATGTGGCTGTCCAAGAGACCCTTAAACAACCCTAGCGTGCCTGCTCCCACCACCTTACTCGGTAGTGCATTCCACACCCCCACTACCCTTTGTGTGAAAAAATGCCCTCTAATATTAGTCTTATACATAGCCCCCCTAATAATAATGTAAACGATTAAAAATAAACTCTTAAATATAAAGCCAATCAGATAACAGAACAATTTAGTTTTCCTACCCTTACAAAATAAAAAGTCAAGTCAGTAATTTGCTTCTGTGCTTCTTTTCATCTTTCTGAACAAATAGCTACCACGTTTTCATCCAGTGTCTTGCCTGAAACCACAAGCTGTTACTGCCTTTTGAAGCAAATTGGTAACGGTCATCAAAAAAACGCAGTATGGTTACCATACAAAACAGTTGTTGCAAAAGATTCCCTATGTAGTCCGACTCTGTCAGAATGGCAGAACAGTTCAGCTCATGGACACTGTCAGTATTACTCTTTGGTTGACCTGACAATGGAACATACATAATGCAATTTCCATTGAAATTGGGGTGGCATGGTGGCACAGTAGTTAGCACTGTTGCCTCACAGCGCCAAGGACAGGGTTCAATTTCAGGCGCAGCTGATTGTTTATGTGAAGTTTGCACATCCTCCCAGTGTCAGTTTCATCTGAATACTCTGGTTTCCTCCCACTCTCCAAAGATATGCTGATTAAGTTGATTGGCCATGATAAATTGCCATGATAAAGGGCCCTATCTTACCATTGTGTCTGGGCATGAAAACGTGGTAAAGTCGGTTGTGAGACCATTAACGCGATCCGTGCCTGCATCCTTGCAGATGGCTACTTTACTGAGACCCCGGTCTGATTCATGCCTGAAACAGGCGCAAAGCAATTCAGATGCATTTACATGCATGTTAATTGAATTAATGAACTGTCCGCCCAACTTTATCAGCATTTCCTGCTTTATCACGACGTTTGCCAATCCGGAATAGCACTGAAATAAACATGTTGAATAAAAGTCTGAATAGGGAACCCCAGCTACTGAAGAGGTGAGTTCAGATCTTCCAATTCTCTCTGACTTAGGTCGGTGGTGGACGGAGCAGGGAAGTGGGTCAGATCATTCTCTGGTTTGGGAGTGAAAGGGCGTGAGACCAGATCATTGTCTGAGGGGGAGAGTGAGGCCAGATCGTTGTCTGGTTGGTGGAGGGAGAGGGGCAGATTGTTTTCTAGTGGGGCGGGTGTGGGAGGGCCGATCATTGCCTGTGGAGGAGGGAGGACTGATCGTTGTCTGGTTGGGGAGGAGGGAGCGGAAGATCGATTGTTGTCTGGTTCGGGGGTGAGGGAGGCAGGCTAGAACATTCTCTGTTGAGGAGATAGGGAGGGAGGAGGAGGTGGGTCAGATGTTCATCTGTGTTGGGGGGAAGGTGGGGTGGGGATGAGGCCAGACCATTGTGGTGGGGGGGGGGGGGGGGGGGGTGAGGCTAGATCATTCTCTGGGGGATGGAAAGTGGGAAGCAGGTAAGATGAATCTCTGTTAAGGGGCAGGGGGGTCTGCTGCCACTCTGTGGGCAATTGATGAGGGGGAAAGGGGCATGGGGTCACAGTTGGTCTGGATAGCAGGTTGTGGGTGGATAAGGGGGACAGTTATGTCTGTGGGGACCATTGCTTCTGGTTTTCACTCCGGGCCGCTTTTTCTGCTTTCTGTGGCTCGGGAGTGATGTGACACGGACATGCTTTTTCAATATTTGCAGTTCAGAGCTCCAGTCACTTCAGGTGCGCTAAGCCCTGTCCAGAGCACGATTCAGACCCGCAATTTTCTTTTCAGGCTAGGTATGTATGGGGGCGCCTGTGAACAGATTTCCAAGTCCAGATTCAGCACTTAGAATTAAAATGGTAAAATAAGGCCCTTAGTGTCGGGGGAATTAGGACTGTAAATATGTGGGATTATGGGGATGGGATCTGGGTGGGATTGTTGGTGTAGGCTTGATGGGCCAAATGGGCTCCTGCACTGTGGATTCTTGGATTCTATTGGTTCTCCCCTAGTATCTGTATCTCTTTCCTCACTTTTATCCATAACCTCTTCCAGATCATCATAAATGTGAATATTGGTCAAACTGGGTAGTCTCCTCAGTTTATTTTCTCTTCAGAATCTACTGTCAACCTGTTCACCGTCACTATGCATTCTAATCCAGCTGTTGCTGATGAAAGTAAAACAGTTGGATATTCCTGAGACTAAATGCAACATGTTGTCAGATTGCAAATATTATTTATTGAAATTTTATAAATGGATTTAGACAGTAATTTAGTTTTCACACTGCATAATTAAAACTGCTAGGTGAAACTTAACCTTATTTAGAAGTACCCAGCTAAATCTTGAAGATGTTAACACCACAGAAGAAACCCATTTGGCCCATTGTGTTTGCACCAGGTCATTGCTACAGAAATTGGAGCTAACCCAATGCCTTCCCCCCTCCTGATAATTTTGCATCTTATTTTGCTTCAGATGTTTATCTTTCATTTTCATGGGTAGCACAGTGGTTAGCACTGCTGCCTCACAGCACCAGAGACCTGGGCTTGGTTCCCAGCTTGGGTCACTGTCTGTGGAATTTGCACGTTCACCCTGTATCTGCATGGGTTTCCTCCATGCAGCTCTGGTTTCCCCCCACAGTCTGAAAGATGTGCTGATTAGGTGCATTGACCCCAAACAGGCACCAGAGTGAAGCAATCAGGAGAATTTCATAATAACTTCCTTTCAGTGTAAGACTTATTTGTAACTAATAAATAAACTTTTTACTTTATTTTTCACAAAAAGATGATTTCTGACTCAACTACTATCTGGGGCAGATTATCATTCTATAAAGTTCTATAAGGGGGAGGAGTCTTAGTTGTGTTGTAGAGCAGAAGGATCTCGGGGTCCGGGTCCATAGGACTCTTAAATCAGCCTCGCAGGTGGAGGAAGTGGTCAAGAAGGCGTATGGTGTACTGGCCTTCATTAATCAAGGAATTGAGTTTAGGAGTCAGGAGGTAATGATGCAGCTCTATAAGACCCTTGTCAGACCCCACTTGGAGTATTGTGCGCAGTTCTGGTCGCCTCACTATAGGAAGGATGTAGAGGCTATTGAGAGGGTTCAGAGGAGATTTACAAGGATGCTGCCTGGATTGGGAGGCAGGCCTTATGAAGATAGGTTGAGGGAGCTGGGACTCTTCTCACTGGAGAGATGTAGGTTGAGAGGCGACCTGATAGAGGTTTATAAAATGTTGAGAGGAATAGATAGGGTGGATTCTCAGAGACTATTTCCCCGAGCTGAAATGGTCACTACGAGAGGACACAGATTTAAGGTGCAGGGAAGCAAATACAGAGGGGTTGTTAGGGGTAGGTTTTTCACTCAGAGGGTGGTGAGTGAATGGAATCGGCTGCCGTCGGAGGTGGTAGATGCAAACTCGCTGGGGTCTTTTAAAAGACTTCTGGATGAGTATATGGAAATGAATGGGATGGGAGTTATAGATAGGTCTGTGGATTGGTAGATGTGATCGGCGCAACTCGTGAGCCGAAGGGCCTGTTTGGGATGTATTGTTCTATGTTCTCAAGGACAATTAATGATAAGTAATAAATATTACCATTGACACATATCCCAAAAAGTACAAAAAAAAGTCTCCTAATCTCTTCCATCACTTTTTTTGTGACAAATGTTTAATTCATCAGTGACTCTAAAGAAAGCTGCCTTTCCCTAATCACTCTACCAAATTCTTTCACAACTTTAGCAAACTTTATTTTTCAACTCTTCCTTTTGCATCCTAGTTATAACTTTGCATAACTAGTTTCCCATTCTTGATAGAATATATCCCATCATTTTATCTGAGATTTTCCATCAAACAATCTTTTTAATAATAAATATTAAGTGATGCTGTAAAGAAAGCCTTTTCACTGAATCACAGATTGTTGTGAACCAAATAATCAATGAGAAACTTAATTGAAAATGAGTCACTTTTGATAATTCATTATCCATTTATCCTTCTCTCCTTACTTGAAAGTAGCACATTGCTTTGGTACCATTCCACCAATTGCCATTCTTCCTGTGTGAGGTTGGACAGTGTGTGCAGACTTATTTATTCGAAAAAACAAAGAAAATTACAGCACAGGAACGGGTCTTTCAGCCAGCCCAGCCTGTTCTGATTATGATATTCTAACTAAATTAAAAACAAACCTTCTTCCTTTACTCAATCTGTATTCCTCTATTTCCTCCCTATTCATGTACCCATCCAGATGCCTCTTAAATGTTGCTAATGTGCCTACTTCCACTACCTCCTTGACAGCTCATTTCAGGCACCCATCACTCGCGGCATGAAAACCATCCACCACATATCTCCCCTAAATGTTCCCTCTCTCACTTTGACCCTGTGCCTTGAAATTGACATTTACATCCTTGGAAAAAGCCTCTGACTATCCAATTGTCTCTGCTTTTCATGATTTTGTAGACCTCTATCAGGTCTCCCCTCAGCCCCTGTCTTTCCAGTGAAAACAATCCTAGTTTATTCAATCTCTTCTCTTAGCCAAAACCCTTGAGACCAGGCAATATTCTGGTGAACCTTTTCACTCTCTCCAAAGCTTCCATATTCTTCTGGTAGTTATTCTATCATAGAGTTCAATACAGTTGTGCCAAATTTTCTCCGTTTCTATGTTCACAAATGTCTAGCAAAGATGATTAGGTAGTGATGAGAATCAGGGTTCCTAACTAAGTTTCCAATCCCTCACTGGAGATTCTGAAGTCAATTGTGCAATACTAGGCACTGCCCTGAGTTCCCCAGTCTGTAACATTGTACTGCACTTCATTTCACTTATCCACCAACACATTGAAGTTTCTGCTTGAGGTCAGTTAACATTTCCGTAGCAAAATAAAAATAGAATATTGTTACAGTTTCCAGGTTTGTTTCACAAATAAGTCAAAGGTATGCAAATATATTCAGTGGACTATGAAATTTATTCTGAGTACAAAGGAAGGAAGAATCATAAATGCTGCAATTAGCTGAATGCAAGAGCCAGTGCAGTGTAACATCTGAGTTAGTCTTTGGCCAAATCTGCTCAGTCCTGATCAGCAGCAGAACTTTGAAGAGTGGGAAATGTTGTTGTTCAGTGTGCTATTGTTGAATTCTGTACACAAGTGGATTCTGAAACATTAATTGATTTAAATCAGAGATGACCTATGCCTACAGTTATGTCTCAATGCTGCATCGTGCACTTGGTTTAATTTGATTGCAATCTCCTTGTTTCAATTTCTATTTCCAATGTCCAGTATAAAAATAATATTACAAGCATTAGGCAGGCTCCTGTTTTCATTCCAGTTCAGGACAAAACAAACTGTTTCCATATCTGACTGATCTTATGATTGATGGTAATTTTGATATAAGGTGTATAGATTATTTGCAAATAAAGGTTGATGAAAAACCAATATTTGAATTGCCATAACTTTCAGACCAAGTAGGAAGCACATTACCCTAATAAAAAAACAAGTCTACAGAAAAGTCACTCAGAGTTTTATAGATGAAAACTATCCAGACTGAAAGGTGAAATGTCTGTTTAGTTCTCAGGCATTTTATTTATTCTCACTAACCATTAGAAGAGAAATAATAGGCCAGACCATCGCAGCAGAAATAGGTCACCTCGGCTCCATGCTTTCTGAGTTAATGGGCTCTGTATTCATTACATAACTGTTATGTAATCTGAAATGTTTGCCATTGAAGTGTAAATGGCCAAGAGAACAAATGTGTGGAATAGGCTGGTTGCTTTGCATTTGAATAAGAATTGAACATTTTAAAATTTGCTACCATTTTATAGAGTGCCTCATTCCCAATATTCTTGTTTATTTTGATGACTATTCTTGTATTTTTATTTATCCTGTATGTCTATCTTCTCATTTTGATTTACAGCACTTGACAAATGCCATTACTCTCTGTGGGATCTTGCTGTGCTGAAACAAGTTTCCCTTCCCTCATTCAGTTGTTCACATTTTATTTTTTTCTGTGTTTCTTTGTTCTATGAACCCAGTGTTCACTTTCCTTTAGGTGTGGTTGTTGCAGTCTTTCCTTTGTACAATTGCTGAATGCTTCTAAGTTAGATTTGCCCAGTAACGTGATACGATAGGTTATTATTTACAAAATAAATTACATTGCATTGATTTTGTACAATGCGCTCTACACTGTACACCAAAGCCTTTTGGAGTTGTCTTATGCAAACGGTTTGAACTTGGCTGAGCAGCAAGGTCAATCTTGCACACTTAGTAAAACATTGCACCTAATTTATAACATATTCTCCAAACAGCAATAAAACATTTTATTTTAAAGGAACATTTATTTTCATAAAAAGTGCACAGGAGACCATTGCTCATTTTTATTGGAAAACACAATGTAGCATGAATCAAATTGAAATGCAATATCACGTAGCTTGCAAATGAGATTATGTCAAAAACAGTCAGTTTCACAGTTTTCTGGTTCTGCTGCCTTCTTAATGCAGTTTTGTTAGGCACTCTTGCATGAAGCTATATTTCCTTTAAAAAGAGCAAGCTTTGAATTCTCCCAATACCAAGCCAGCAGTACTGTCTTTTCAATGAAGTATTGGTGATACAAACTATTTTCAAACAATGTTTGTGGGTAGACTTGTGATACTATAAAAATTGGACTCCAATTGCATGTATTTCTAAGTGAGGTACAATACCGAGATACTGTAAACCAAATTCAATAAAACTCAGCTCCTGATGCAAGATTTCATTTAAGGGGAGTATGGATTGAAGAACTTGATATCAGGATTAGTGCTCCTCATATTTTTGGTGGTTAATTTTAACCATCTTAAAAGCAGGAATGATGTGAATTGGATGGCTTACCTCTGTTCATTCTTCAATCAGTGTTTCCAAGAACCATGTTAATGCTTTACATGACTTTCTCTTTGCTGGACAACAATTTTTTGAAAAAGAAACTCACTGGGAATTTGCACAATACAAAATAAGATCCATTTTTTGGATGTGATAGTTCTATATTTGTTATATTTTATATTTTACATTGCACCACTGTTAAACAGAAGGGTGAGGTGATCTGTGTGCATTTATGCTGTTCTGTCAGTTGCACCTAGACAGTATTTTTCTGCAAGTGTTGAAGTTGGGGTCGATTTTGTCAATTTTTCTTTGTCAGAGTACTCAAGGTGAAACATTTTGGGTTTTTTTTAAGTACAACCTCTGTTGTAAATGGGGAGAAAATTACGAGAAGCTCATTAATCTCGTTAGAAAATGTCTAGGCTGAATTTTAGCACATAAAACAGCATGGGGTGAATGTAGGTTAGGTGTTCAAATTTTGAAAATCTGAATCCTGTCACCAACCATCTATAAATCACCCATTTCCTGGCTTAACTGAAAGAAGGCAAAGAATGAGCAGAGTAATGAATAATTAAGATCTGGTATGCTCTGCCTGAGAGTGAGGTGGAAGCATGTTAAACCATAACTTTGAAAAGGAGATAAAAGCAAAATACTGCGGATGCTGGAATCTGAAAAAGAGTGGAAAATGCTGGATAATCTCAGTGGGTCTGACTGCATCTGTAGAGTGAGAAAAAGCCAATGATTTGAATCTGGATGAGGCTTTGTCAGAGGGGAATCAGTAAGCACCTGAAGGAAACAAATATTTGCAAACTACAGGGAAAGAGATCTGAGGAAAATCAAGTTGAGTTGCTCTTGCAGGAAGTCAGCATGTACTTGACAACCACCTTCTGTCCTGTAACTATTCTGTGATACACTACGTAACACACCTATATTTTGTAAATTGTTTTTATGATTATGCACTTGTGAGGTTGTCCCAGAGGAATAGACTTCGGGAACAGAGTATGGTAAGAGTTTTTGATAAGTTATTTTGTGTCATTAAACATTCACGGTTGAAAGCCACTCCGTCATGCCCCTGTCCTGTCTGGCCACTTTATAAAAACCTTTTATCTTGTTACTTGTAGCCTGAAATTATTTCTGGAATTCAGCCCAATTTCAACTAAATTGAAGCACTTCCAAATTCCATGAGTTGACATATTTAGAAAAACAATAATCTTTGAGAGCTGGTTTCACTGGTAGAATTTGAATTGAGTCGTACATGTGAAACAATGACCGTGACATCTGGGGGCACAGCACTTTACACACATACACACAGTGAAATGTCAGGGTGTCTTAAAGATTCCTCCTCTGCACTGCCAATTTTGAATATTGGTTGTGTCTGGAGCAGTGTTTAAATTACAAGAATGCTTTCTTTTTACTTTTGTAAGAGGAAATATAGAGGGACTTCTTTGGCCTTCTAACCATATGTTTTTTGGTGGCAGAAGGACGCAAATTTTCGCTGGTCATGAGATCATGAGACCTTTGAAAGTGCAACTCCGGCAGGATTCTCCAGTCCTGCTGTCCCCAAAAACGGAAAATCCTGCCCAAGGTCAATGGATCTTTGCATGGTCCATTCCCCATCTGCTCCAATTCTTGTGGTGGGCGGGATGGGAAAATTCCCTCTTAAAATCTGTTCCATGGCAGGAAATTCTTAGACTAGGAAAACAGAGTTTCAGCTGCTGTTCAATTTTCTGATGGTATAAATTCTGTGGTTTCTAATCCAAATCTGATCTAAAAGAGGTTTACAGTTTAGTGTTTCTGATGCTAAAGAAGTTTTTTTTTGTGGAAGAATCTGGGTCCTTTTCTATTCATTCAATTTCCATGATACTGCAATCTTTATTAAAGCAATGTAGTTTCATAACATATCCCTTGTTCCTGAAACAGAGAAGGCTAAGGTAGATCAAATTAAGGTGCATAAAATTGACAGATACAGATAAGAAGAAACTTTTCCCTTTAGTAGGTGATCAATAACCAATGGGCAGAAGCTTAAGGTCAAGGGCAGGAGATTTAGAGTGGGTACGAGGAAAAGCTTTTTCACCCAGAGGGTGATGAGAACCTGGAACTCACTACCTGAAAAAATGATAGAGATGGGGACCCTCACAGCATTTAAGAAGCATTTAGATGAGCACTTGAAATGCTGTGACATGCAAAGCTATGGACTTAGTGCTGGATAATGGGTAGATGCTTGATGGTCAGTGCAAACATGATGGGCAGAAGAGCCTCAATCCGTGCTCTAAATCTGTATGACTCTATGGAGGTGGAATGTGGCCTTTTGAGATGTATCAGTATTTTGATTGATTCGGTATTAATTCCATTAATTGCTGACAGAAAAGTAGGCTGTTTTATTGCATTAACACCATGATGTGATAGAAATACATTTTCCCTTAGACTTTGAGTTAACGTTTCTATTTTGAGTTTGCTAAGCCACTGGAATGTCAGAAACTTACATGGTGAGCTGTTATATTGAAGTGCTGACAGGATAGGTGATGGTTAGCTGTAAATCAGATGATCAGCCACTATTCTCCAGTTTGTGTTGAGCTTCCCTTCCTTGACCTCTGTCCCCATTTCTGCTGATAGACTGTCCACGAGTATCTATTACTAATCAATCAATTCTCACAGCCACTCGATTACAGCTCTGCGCACTAAGTAAGGACTCCATCCTATTCTTTCACTTCCTTTGCCTCTGTCACATCTGTTTTGATTATGACACTTTACAAACTAGCATTGCTGACATGTCTTCCTTCTTCTTTAATTGTGGTTAACAGGGCTCTCAAATGTTTCTGACCCATCCCCAGCGGCACTGGTCTCACCCCTCCACCTCTCTTCCAGAACGAGGATAGGGTCTCCCTTGTCCTCACTTATCACCCCACCAGCCTCCACATTCAAAGATTCATCCACCATCCATTCTTCCAATTCCAGCATGATTCATTTCTTCCATTGTTTCATTTTAAAACTTCCTTTAAATCTCACTTTCCATCTTTTTTCCCCATGACTATTCCCCCTCTCCTCAGTCCAGAGGGGCCATCGTTATATGTCTCAGATTGTCCTTTGACACTCTGGTTCCCTTTGTTCCACCATTTACACATTCTGATCTCTTAATGGTCGCTGTCACCACCCTTCTTCACCATGATCACCACCTTTTCTTTCCCTTTGTCTTTTTGTCTATGACATTTTTGTCAATCTCTTCCACTTCCACCATCCACTGGCTCTCTATCCAGCCCATCCTCTCCACCAGACTCCTGACCACAACAGTATCAATCTCAGACAAAAAAGTATTCTCAGCAGGTCTGACAGCATCTGCAGAGAGAGAATAGAGAATGTTTTGTGTCTGGATGACCCTTCATATAAATCTCTTCCTATTTTCTAATGTCTTCAGCTCTGATGAAGGGTCAAACTCCAATAGTATATTCCTTCAGCAGACTGAAACTCTTGCAGATCCATCTTTCCAGAAGCGAGGACTTCTATAATGGGAAAAAGCACACAAAGATGAATTAGTCTTACAAACATTGATACAGGAGCTCCAATGTTTCTAGAGCACACAGCATAGATCAGGATTAGGCAATTTACCTCAATAGAACTCTTTCTGCTACTACCTGTTAGTTGGTAAATGTTAGACTGCCTGGGTTCAGTTCCACATGCTGATATTATATGTTCTAACAGCTTGCAGGCAGTTATGTGATAGTGTATACTCATAGTTTGGGCTACCTGCACAATAGCGCCCCTAGAGCTCAGCAGTTGATCTTACAGTTGGGCTAAGAGTCCATTCACTCCCCAAATGGCGAGATTTGCATTAAGGCCATTGTATTGCAAGAGTGCCATAAATTACCATGGTGTGCCAACAGCTGAAGAAATGGGCAAAAACATCCACTTTACACTTAGAACTTTTTTGAGAAAATTCCACCCACCATCTCCATTGATTTGATTTATTATTGTCACGTGTATTAGCATACAGTGAAAAGTATTGTTTCTTGCGTGTTATACAGTCAAAGCATAGTGTATATAGAGAAGGAAATGAGGGAGTGTAGAATGTAGTGTTATAGTCACAGCTTAGATGTAGAGAAACATTAACTTAGTATGAGGTAAGTCCATTCAAAAGTTTGATGGCAGCAGGAAAGATGCTGTTCTTGAGTGAGTTGGTATGCGCCTTCAGACTTTTGTATCTTTTTCTCAATGGAAGATGGAAAGGAGAATGTCCGGGGTGCATGGGGTCCTTGAGTATGCTGGCTGTCTTTCTGAGGCAGTGGGAAGTGTAGATAGAAGCAATGGATAGGAGGCTGGTTGTGTGATGGACTGGGCTTCATTCATGACCCTTTATAGTTTTTTGCAGTCTTGGACAGAGCAGGAGCCATACCAAGCTATGATACAATCAGAAAGAATATTTTCTATGGTGCATCTGTAAAAGTTGGTGAGAGTCATAGCTTACATGCCAAATTTCCTTAGCCTTCTAAGAAAGTAGAAGCGTGGGTGGGCTTTCTTAACTACAGTATTGGTGTAGAGGGACCAGGACAGTTGTTGGCCCTGCATTAGAAATATAGAGGATGTTATTGCAGTCCGTTGGAATTTAATCTTCAGCAGTCACAGTTAGAGTTCTTGAATGATAACAAGGTCTCTGCTGATTCTCTGAAGGTGCGAAATTCCTCTGGTATGAGCCTTGACTAGTCAGGGGTGTCAAGGTAAAGCCTTTGTCCGTTAATAAAAATATAAGTGAGCCAGGTTGACATAGATACTTGTTTTCTTTCCCGTTCTCTGCACGGGACACTAGCTTGAGTGGCATCTGTTTTGCAAATATAGTGCACGGCGGCAGCCTCTATGAAATACCACAAGCTAGTACAGGGATTATACTCACACCATTATTCAGTCCTGCAGCTTTGTGATATGATATTCAGTATCATATTCTACCCAATTGAGATAATCAATCCTCCCCACACTCAACAGTCATATTAATGAAACACCACTGCTTCTTGTTAACAAAAATCCAGTATTGACATTTTCGAAGCAGAATGAGTGGTAAATATTCTGATAATGAAACCTTGTCAGACAGAGTCAGAAAACAAGCCAAAACTGTCACTTTTGTACTGTTGAACAATAAGAGTGAACTTGTGTTTATAACATTTCTCTTCTTTTAATATAGTTCTAAAGTTTTTGTTCGATGAGAACTGTGGCTACAACAGCGATCACCTGATCTTAAACGAACAGAGAAATTCTGTGGAGAGTGTGGCTGGACTTCCTCTACTACTAGGTGCTGAGCGAATTGTAGTTGGAAGTTATATGTCTCTGGATTTCATCACAGGGGACATAGGAATAACAAAAGGGAAATACTACTGGGCCTTCCGCGTGGAGCCTTCCTCATACTTAGTTAAAGTAGGCGTGGCATCTGCCACAAAGCTGCAGGAGTGGTTTCACAGTCCACGAGATATCAACAGCCCCAGGTTTGTACCTTGTCACTTATTCTGTCTTTTTGCATGGCAGCATTCGAAATCCATTTCAAGTTGTAAAAAGTGTTTGCAGATATTTTCTGCAAAGGGTTTCACTATGAGAGTGTCAAGGTCAAGTAGGTTCTCCACCTTTTATCATATTTTATAATATTCAACAATTTTTCCTGAAATATTACATAAAGAAATGAAATGAGACAATTTCCAGTAAGCCCAAATGGTTACAAAACCAGAAAATACTGGAAAATCTCATCAGGTTTCACAGCATTTCTGCAGGGAGAATAGGGCTTCGAGCCTGGATGACCCTTTGCTAGAGCTCCTAACATATCGAAACGTTATTCTGTCTCCACAGAGCTGCTGAAATTTTCCAGCATTTAGTGTTTTTGTTTCAGTTTCCAGCATCCGTAATATTTTATTTTTATCTAAGCATGGATTGTTGCTGGGCTGTTCAAAATTGTTACTAGTTAATTGTGTAACAATGCTGACTTTTTTGTCCATCTTTGGATTAGAATGAAAGTACACTTTATGGGTTACAAACCAATGATGTGGACTAACTGCAGAACTCCTAATCTTAATCCACCATTTGATTTTTGCTAAATTCTGGTACAACAATACAGGAATGATTATAGGTGGAATTTCCAATTCGGTGCACCAGGTGCTGGCTGAGGTGAGAAAACTGGTATGCAACTCTCCGCACAGCTGAGTTTTCTTCTCAAGTACTCCAGCACACTGTGCACAAAAAATCCAGAGTTGTGGCCCATAACAGTGGTGGACCTGGGACTGATAGAGCCAGAAACACCAGCTCCATAAATATCAAGGCGAACTTCACTAAAATAAATACTCCCCCACCCTCAGCCCAAGCCCCCACTCCACCAGTCCCCACGGAGAGGGGAACTCTTTAGGCCTATACTTACCTTCGTGCCCCCAGCAGGCTCCCTTTACCCGGTTCATGTTTTACAGAAGTTATTGTAGACCTTGCAATTTGATGTCCTGCCGGTAAGGAGGGTTTTCTAATGTGGGGAAACATATGATGAGGAAGCCCTTTAACTATATTATAATTTGTGGAAATGATTTCCTGCCCTTCCCCGGTGATATCCTCATTAAATCATCAGCGACGGCTGGGGAAAATCAGAAGGTGGGATCTCATCAGCAAGATTCTTGTTTTCCAAATCTCATGAGATTTTGCACCCATCTCGCCATTTGTGCTCACAGAGGATGCAGGTGAAAATTGCCTCTATAAGTGAGGTTTCTTAAAAGTGTTTCTGATTATAATTGTACACCGTGGTATAACGCATGAATGTACTTCCTATTGAGTCAAGCTATTCTGCAAAAATAGTACAAAATGTCAATGGTTCAGAGCTGTGCTAAAATGAATGTGACAATTAACACCATCCACACTATTGTACTTAATATAATGGTCATTGTTGTTTTGCGCATCTGCCCAGGTAAAGCATAAACATTAAATAGACCACAGCTTGTCAATTAGCCTCCATTAATGCTAGACTAGAATTTGATCCGATTATGTTTAGAGTTGAATGAATAAAGAAACAATCAATAGCGTAGTCTAGAAGTATTAAAGTTTGAATTTGATAGCAATTGTAAGGAAATTTCATTTGTATTAAGTTTATGAGCGTTAAGGTAACAAAGTTTGCTTGAAATATATAACAGCATCTTGACACAGACCTTTGTTGACCTCTTATGGTTATTAGCTTTATCCTTCATTCGACAGGAGTCCTGGAGGTTAGGAATTTACCACTCACTACCTGCTTCCACACGATAGCTGTACTGATAGTTCACTTGCCACCAAGTCGTATTATTCCATCCCTACTGAGCCCAATCTCTATTTGAACTGTATTTATGTCACCCTTTCTTCTCCCTGAAAACTTCTGATCTGTGGTTTCAGGTTACTACGTTCTTGCTCTGCTTTAAGATCAATAAAACCTTAAAACTTGTCTGTTCAATCTTCAGCACTTCACCTCTCCCTTGTGAAATAGATTGGTATCACAATGCCCCATTTACAGGCTTATCTGAAAATCCAGGAGTTCTGGGACTGGTTGGGGTTCCAACTGAACTTTTTCTGCTTGAAGTTCAATTTTTAGGCAAGAAAAATCTTTTAATCTCTATAAAATTTTATTAACTGAGGGAAATACTGTCACTTCTTATGTTTTCAATTTATGCTGGATACTCCACAATTTCCTATACTGTGCTACCAACTGAAGAAGGACATCCCAGAATATTTTAAATAGAAACATTTGTTCATGATAGTTGAGGTGCTGGTGGGAGATCATTTCAGTGATAACGATCACAATATGGTATAAGTTAAGCTTGTTATGGACAATGAAACAGACAAGTTACAAAATTTTGGATTGGGGGAGAGTGCGAATTTTAGTAAAATAAGGCAGGATTTGGCCAAGTAGTCTTTGCACAGCTACTGGTGGGGTGATCTGCAGAAGAGCAGTGGAGAACATGAAAAAAAGAAATGGGGAGTGTGCAAGCATATTCCCTCGAGGGTGATAGAAAGGATTAATAAGGCCAGAAAACCATGGATGACCAGAAATATTCAGGATGCAGTGAGATGAAAAACAAAGGATTTTAACAACTACAAGGGGAGAAAATCAGCACAGGCATTAGTGAAGTATAGTAAATGCAGAGTGCAACTTAAAAGGGAATATGAGAAAGCTCTGGTTGGTAAAATTAAGCAAAATCCCAAGATATTCTATAAGTATATCAATGGAAAGAGGATAACCAGGGAAAGAGTGGGGTCCATTAGGGTCGAAGGGGGCAATCTGTAAGTGGAGCCAGACAACATTGTAGAGTGTTGAATGAATACTTTACATCTATCTTCAGCCAGGAGAATGAGGATGATAGTATGGAATTCAGGGAGAGAGACTCCAACATTCTTGAGTAAATTGACATAAGGAAGAACAAATTATTAGAGGTGTTAACAGCCTTAAAACTGGATAAATCTCCAAGTCCAGGTGAATTATGCCCTAGGCTACAGTGGAAGGCAAGGGAGAAGATTGCAGAGGTTCTGACCCAAATTTTCAATTCTCCTCTGGTCACGGGGAAAGTGCCAGGCAACTGATGAAAAGCTAATTCCGATATTTAAGAAGGGGTAGAGATAAATCAGGAAATTACAGACTAGTGAGTCTCACATCAGTGAGAGGGAAACTATTGAAGAAACTTCTGAAGGCGAATATCTGCTGGAGAGCCAAGGATTATTCAAGGATAGTCAGCATGGCTTTGTCAAAAAGGAGATCATACCTAACAAATTTGAATTTTTTTAATGAGGTGACCAGATGAGGGTAATGCAGTCAATGCAGTTTATATGAATTTCAGCAAAGCCTTTAACAAGGTCCCACATGGGAGACTTGTAAAGAACGTAAATGCACATGGAATACAGAGTAATTTGAGAAAGTGGATTCAAAATTGGCTCAGTTATAGGAAACATAGGGTGATTAAAAAAAGAATGCTTTAGTGACTGGAAGCCAGTGTCCAGTAGCGTAAAAGAGGGACCTGTGGTGGGTCACCTATTTTTCATCATTTATTATAACAACATTGATGACTATGTGGGGGGTAGGATTAGTAAGTTTGCAAATAACACAAAAATTGGCCGGGCAGTCAACAGTGAGATTGAATGTTTTGGGCTACAAGAAGATATTGATGGAATGGTCAAATGGGAAGATAAGTGGCAGATGGAATTTAACCTTGAAAAGTGTGAAGTGATATACTTTGGAAGGGGTAATTTGGCAAGGAAGGATTCAATGAATGGTAGGATACTAGGAAGTTTTGTGGAATAAAGGGACCTTAGCGTGTTTGTCCACTGATTTCTGAAGGTGGAAGGGCATGTGAGGGTGGTGAGAAAGGCAAATGAGACACTTGCCTTTATCAATCAAGGCATAGATTACAAAAGCAGGAAAATCATGTTGGAGTTGGACAGAACTTTTGTGAAGCCACAATTCTGCTTGCCACATTATTGGAAGGATAAGGATATTGTCGGTGGGGGGGGGGGTGCAGAACAGATTCAGATTGCTATCTGGGATGGAACATTTAAGTTGTGAAGAGAAGTTGGATTAGCTTGGGTTGTTTTCATTGGAGCAGAGAAGACTGAGGGGTGACCTGATTTAGGTATACAAGATTATGAGAGGCATGAACAGAGTGGGTAAAGAGGAGCTGTTCCCTTAGTTGAAGGGGCTGTCACGAGGGACAGATTCAAAGTGAGGGGCAAGAGGTTAGGGGAGTTGTGAAGAAAAACCTTTTTTACCCAGATGTTGGTGATGTTTTGGAATGCGCTGTCTGGGAGGGTGGTAGAGACGGGTTGTTGTACAACCTTTAAAATTTATCTGGATACGCACTTGACATGTCATAAGTTTCAAGGTTATGAATCAAGTGCTGGTACATGGGATCAGCAAGAGTCCACATGTTTCTAATGCGTTGGTGCAGACTTGAGGGGCCGAAGGGCTTCTTCAGCAGTGTATGATTTTAGGATTGTATGATAATTGCATGATTGCACTTTTTTGCTGCATTACCAGCTTGAGGTGACATTCTACATTGCCCTGTCCTATTGTCAACCTGATTGAGACTGTGCACTTTCTATATGAAGAGCCTCAGGGGCACACTATGTATTGCTATTCTGTTATTAACCTGAGTCAGATATTCTACCACTACCTGTTAATAGCCTGAATGGTAGGAATACTTCCAAATCAATAAGCTGGATAGACAATCCTGACTTTATCATGAAATACTCCTTCGATTGCATGTTTATTTTTGTTAATATTATCTGCAGCAATTTGATTGTATTGTTTTTTTTTGCAATTTGTATGGGAAATTTTTCTACTGTCTAAATGTGTCCCTGCAAGACCTGCAGTAAAAATATCTGTGGTTTAAAAAAAGGCAAAGTGGATAGGCAGAAAAGGACAGACATACGATACTTATGGGTGTGGTACAATAAATTGCAGAGATGAAGCTGTTAGCTTGAAACTGTGGTTCTGATTGTCACTCTTTGACACTTTCAGCATGGAGCAAACATGGATAAGTTAATAACAAAAGAAAGTACTACAATTAAGTGAATACATACAAAGCATCAAATTAATCCCACAAAAGCCTGCCTGGAGCAACTGCAGTAAAATGAAAGCGGTGTAATCTATAAACGAGTCTCGGAACCACTGGAGCTGTTTGTCTCCAGTCAACCTTTCCTTCATCAACTGAACACCAGCTAGTTTTGTTATAAAGCAGCAGTAAATTTCAGTGAACGATTTACAATTTCTTCTTGTCTCTTCTCTAACGTGAATGTTTGTTTTTCACAGGTATGATCAAGACAGTGGTCACGATAGTGGGAGCGAAGACATAGCTTTGGAACACTCCCAGCCTTTCACCTTTGTTACCGTAGGAATGAGGAAGCTTTTCATCCCAAGAGGTCCTTCTAGTTCATCCACAGATTCTTGTAAACGCTGTCTGTCCATGCCCAGTCGGATCGGTGTCTGCTTGGACTATGACAAAGGAAAAGTGTATTTTTACAATGCAGATACAATGCAGTGTTTGTATGAAAGAAAGGTGGAATGTTCCGGAACAATGTACCCTGCCTTTGGATTAATGGGAGGAGGGGCAGTATATTTGGATGAGTTAATTACACTGAAAGAATCTACAAAATCTAGTTTTTATCTCAATTCCTGATCGCTGGGAAATCTAATTTTCCAGAGATTTTAAAGCAGTGAAAAGTACACAGTTTGCTTCCCCCTGTTATAGCACTTTATGGCATGCATTGCTTGAAGAACCTTGTAATATGGTTCCACTTGTGGAAGGTTCTCGATAGAGTTTTGTGCAATACACGACCACTGATTAGGCAATAGAATGTTGTAATGGACTGTTGTTACTCAACAAATCTCTCTTTCATCCTTCTTCACCTCTGCTTCACTTTGTTTTTGGTACAAATTTGAGCATTTTAAACTTGGATTGAAATGCACCTTTTCAAAGGAAATAATACTGTTGAATTGTGTTCTTTATTTTGTAAGATATGTAGAAGTGACCAATTGCATTTGGTTTATTTAAGGTTTTCAAAGTAAAAGCGTGAACCCAGCTAGTGTGTACTGTCTCGTTTTTAATCTTTTGACTGTTGGGTTTGAGAGTCCCACCCTGTATTTCTACCAGAGCAGAATGAAATAAACTGCAAAGCCATGAATCGAAAATGTTCATTGTGAAACTGAAGTGTCATTGGTTGAAGAGATCCTTTGTGCAGCTTCTTTGTGAGTAAGCTTCATGGTGTCAGAATGCTGTAACAATGCTCAAGGTACAATTATTAATATTTGTACCAATATATGCAAGATTTACAGATGCATTTAAAAGAATGCATTTCTGATATTGCCAGAAATACCAGTCAGAAGATTTAGTTAGTTGTCACTAACACACAAAGGCTTGAGGAAATCTTCCCAGCTTCCCATTCTAAGCCTGTCCAGCTTGCTAAATGAATGAATCCATTTGATGTTGGTGAGTTGCATTGAGTTGGCTCAGACTGGACTGTCTGCAGTTTGTCTGGGAGCCTGCATGATACGTTGCCATTTGTCATCTGCTTCTCAAGTTTCTAATTATAAAGCGTCCTCACATATCAACGAGAAGCTCAGTCAGCAATCTCTCCACCATCACAGATGAAATTTGATTTGATTTGATTTATTATCATCATATTTATTAGTATGCAGTGAAAAGTATTGTTTCTTGCATGCTACATAGCATACCATTTATAGAGAAGGAAAGGAGAGAGTGCAGAATATAGTGTTACAGTCATAGGTAAGGTGTAGAGAAAGATCAACTTAATATGAGGTAGATCCATTCAAAATGCAGGGATGAAACTGTTCTTGAGTCAGTTGATGTGTGATCTCAGACTTTTGTATCTTTTTTCCAAAGGAAGAAGGTGGAAGAGAGAATGCCTGGGGTGCATGCATTCTTTAATTGTGCTGGCTGCTTTGCTGAGGCAGCAGGAAGTGTAGACAGAGTCAATGGATTGGAGGCTGGTTTGTATGATGGACTGGGCTTTGTTCATGGCCTTTTGTAATTTCTTATAGTCTGGGGCAGAGCAGGAGCCATACCAAGCTGTGATACAACCAAAAAGAATGCTTTCTCTGGTGCTTTTGTAAAAGTTAGTGAGAATTGTAGCTGACATGCTGAATTTCCTTAGCATCTGAGAAAATAAAAGTGTTGATGGGCTTTTTTAACTATATTGTCAGCATGGGGGGGAACCAAGACAGGTTGTTGATGATCTGGATATCTAAAAACTTGAAGCTTTTGACCATGTAAATGTAAACAAAATGAAATGTAAAAATATGCAAAATTAACCATGAAGAAAAAATGGAATAGAAGACAAAAAAAAAGCACAGAAGTGGGTGCGGCACAAGAAGAGAAAAATCTGCTTCTGCACAGCAATCCACTAACGTAGAACATAGAACATTACAGCGCAGAACAGGCCCTTCGGCCTTCGATGTTGCGCTGACCAATTAAGAAAAAGCAATGACCCTCTAACCTAAACCATTCCCTTTTCATCCATAAACTTATCTACTAACCTCTTAAACGCCACCAAACTTGGCGCATCTACAACTGCAGCAGGCAGGGCATTCCATACCCTTACCACCCTCTGGGTAAAGAGGGTTATTGTGTGCAGTTCTGGTCCCCACATTATAAGAAGATGTGGAGGCATTGGAGAGGGTACAGAGGAGGTTTACCAGGATGTTGCCTGGTATGGAGGGCAGGTCTTATGAAGAGAGGCTGAGGGATTTGAGGTTGTTTTCGTTAGAAAGGAGGCGGCTAAGAGGGGACCTAATCGAAACATATAAGATGATTAGAGGTATAGATAGGGTGGATAGTGATAGCCTTTTTCAGGATGGAAAAAGCTAGCACGAGGGGACACAGCTTTAAATTAAGGGGTGATAGTTATAGGACGGATATCAGATGTAGGTTCTTTACCCGAAGGGTGGTTCGGGAGTGGAATGCCCTGCCTGCAGCAGTTGTAGATGCACCAAGTTTGGTGGCATTTAAGAGGTTAGTTGATAGGTATATGGAAGAGAAGGGAATGGTTTAGTTTGGAGGGGCATTGCTTTTTATATTGGTCGGCGCAACATTGAAGGCCGAAGGGCCTGTTCTGTGCTGTAATGTTCTATGTTCTATGTTCTACCTCTGACATCCGTCCTATAACTACCACCCCTTAATTTAAAGCTATGCCCCTCGTGCTAGCTTTCTCCATCCTAGGAAAAAGGCTATCACTGTCCACCCTATCTAAACCTCTAATCATCTTATATGTTTCAATAAGGTCTCCCCTTAGTCGCCTTCTTTCTAACGAAAACAACCTCAAATCCCTCAGCCTCTCCTCATAAGACCTGCCCTCCATACCAGGCAACATCCTGGTAAACCTCCTCTGTACCCTCCTCAATGCCTCCACATCTTTCTTATAATGTGGGGACCAGAACTGCACACAATACTCCAAGTGCGGCCGCACTAGAGTTTTGTACAGTTGCAACATGACGTTGCAGCTCCGAAATTCAATCCCCCTATCAATAAAAGCTAAGACTCCGTATGCCTTCTTAACAACCTTATCGACTTGATTGCCAACTTTCAGGGATCTATGCACATATACACCAAGATCCCTGTGTTCTTCAACACTATTAAGAGTTCTACCTTTAGCCCTATATTCTGCACATTTGTTATTCCTGCCAAAGTGAATTACCTCACGCTTTTCCACATTAAACTCCATTTGCCACCTCTCGGCCCAGCTCTGCAACTTGTCCAAGTCTCTCTGCAAACTATAACACCCCTCTTCACTATTTACCACTCCTCCGACTTTGGTGTCATCCGCAAATTTATTAATCCATCCTTCAATACCCTCATCCAGATCATTTATAAAAATTACAAACAGCAGGGGCCCCAACTGCAGCCTCTGCTGGATCTACCCCAGAACTCAACGCTTGAGATGAGGGGCACCTCCAGCTCAAGAAGTTCCAACTTTAAAACTTCATTGAGTCAGCACCTTGTTCTACATTTGTGAAGTTTATTTGTATATATTCAACATTAGGGTGGCACAGTGAAGTAATGAAAATTGTTAATATAGATATATTTTACAAGAGAAAGTAGAAAGTTGACTTCAGTTTTCATTGGGGTGAAAGCTAGCAAGGGGGCTACTAAATTCATAGAATACATAAGAGTTCCTACGGTGCAGAAGGAAGCCATTAGGCCCATCGAGTCTGCACTGACCATCTTCCCAGACTCACACCCTACTCTTTCCCCTTAACCTTGTACATTTACAATTGCTAATCCATTTAACCAGCACATCTTGGGACAATTTAGCCTGAACAATTTACTTAACTGGACATCTTTGGACATTGGGAAGAAACTGGAGCATCCAGAGGAAATGCACGTAGAAATGGGAAGAATGTGTAAACTTCACACAGTCACCAAGACTGGAATCAATTTGTCTCTGGGGCCTTGAGGCAGCATTACTAACTGCTGTGCCACCATGTCACCCTAATGATGAATGTATACAAATAAATTTCAGAAATGTACAAGATGACGACTCAATGAAGTTTTACAGTTGGAAGTTCTTGAACTGGAGGTGCCCCTCATCTCAAGTGATGAGTTCTGGGGTAGACCTCGCAGAGGCTACAGTTGATGATATGCTGCATGGACAGTCTAGATGTCTCATCCTTTCAGCTACATGCAAGCATTACGGGTGACTAGCGTAAGGGTTCCTGTGTACTGCTACTTTAAAGGGCATCACCATCAAGCTACTAAGATTGGCTGCTATCTTTGTATTAACCACTGTTCTGCTGGTATCAATGAGATAAATCAAGGGGCTGATTCTCCCACCCTGCCATGCTAATTCTCTAGTGCAGTGGCTGGGAGAATCTTACAGACAGACATGTGCAGGATTTGCGCGTGCATTCCCGCTGTGCAGGCATCTCCCTGTGCCAGATTTCCATCCTAGAAACCGGCAGGAAGACAGTAAGTAATTTAAATTTTATTTAAATCTAATTTTGATGTAATTAACAGACCCAAGACTGAATTCTTAACCTCTTACCACCCAGCCCACCATAATGGTTTTTTGGGGAGAATTCCAGCCAGAGATTCTATGACAGCAGTTTGTGCAGGCTGTGGAGGAGAGAAAAGGGCCTCTTCAGGAGCTCTGTAGCGAGAGCCTTTGCTGCAGATTGCCAAATCTGAAATCCCCACTTTGATAATGGAGCCAACAATATTGAGACAATTGTATTTGGAATCATGACATCCCCCCCTTATTCCTTACCAGTCAGAATTGCTGGTGGTAATGGAAGAAGGAATCCCACAATCAGGTTCTGATCACCATTTTAAAAGCCCACCTGATGTGGGTTGGCCCCATGGCTGAACTGGAAAATCCATTTCCTGGGTCCTCCCACTGTCATAAAGCTATAACAAAATGCAAAAATAATTTAGTTAATGATTATCTGCTCGGTCACTCCTGTTGAATAGAATTATTGTATGACTCAGTCATTATGGTTCCTATCAATACCGAGAATGGTAGAATCCTACATTTGGCTCATCGAGTTTGCACTGACCACAATTCTACCCATAACCCCATGCATTTACCCCAGCTCGTCCTCTTGACACTAAGGGGCAATTTATCATGGAATTCCACCTAACCCGCACTTCTTTGGACTGTGGGCGGAAACTAGAGTACCCAGAGGAAACCCGCGCAGACACGGGAAGATTGTGCAAACTCCATACAAGCAGTTACCCAAGCTACAAATCAAACTTGGATCCTTGGCACTGTGAGGCAGCAGTGCTAACCACTATGCCACCATGCCATCCCATAGCCTTGAGCTATGACTTGATAAAAAGCCATAATGTGGAGATGCAGCGTTGGATTGGGATAAACACAGTAAGAAGTCTCACAACACCAGGTTAAAGTCCAACAGGTTTATTTGGTAGCAAAAGCCACTAGCTTCCAAAGTGCTGCTTCTTCATCAGGTGAGTGGAATTTCAGTTCACAAACAGGGCATATAAAGACACAAACTCAATTTACAAAATAATGGTTGGAATGCAAGTCTTTACAGGTATTCAAGGTGCAGACAATGTGAGTGGAGAGAGGGTTAAGCACAGGATAAAGAGATGTGTATTGTCTTCAGCCAGGACAGTTAGTGAGATTTTGCAAGCCCAGGCAAGTTGTGGGGGTTACAGATAGTGTGACATGAACGCAAGACCCTGGTTGAGGCTGTCCTCATATGCATGCTTCAGATTTTTTTTAATGACAGTTCTGTGGAAACAGCTAATTAACAACATTACTCAATCATGCTTGCTCCGGTGTTTATCTGTCTCTTTACTATCATATGTGTGGTGTACATTTCTTTTCAAATTTTAACAGTTTTTTTTCTCTGCCTACTGTAACATGACTGATTCTTAGCAATTCTGAAATGTTTTGCTTACCTTCTACTTTTCTCTGCACTGCAACTTCTCATTGTCACGCTTGGCATAACTTTACAAGAAACCTGCAGTTTTCTTGTCTAAAAGCAGGTTGAAAATGATATATGTTTTACCAATTGAAAACCAAGGATTAATAATGTCACCAAGGATTGACATGGTTTCTGGAAGAGGCTCTAATGACAACTTGAATTAGCACTGATCCTTAGATTACTTAAATGATTAAACTTGTTTGTTGTACTGGAAGAATAAAATCAATGGAATGATTTTAATGTTTAAATTTGTTTTATACTGATTTTTGAAGCAGATTTATACCACTAGTTTAAAGCAATGAATAAACTTAAGTTTGTAATACTGAAACAAATGTTTCCTACCAAAGTAGAAATAAAGCCAATCCTTAAGGGAGAAATCATCTAGAATTGCTGCTTCTTGTCACTATCCAGTGACTTCTGTTAGAAAGCTTTGGGATGTGACTGATCCTTTGTGATATTGTCTTACTGTAATTATACCATTCTGTCAGTGACAGCACATCAAGGACTCAGCTCCCAGCTCCTCAGCCTACATCGAAGGGAAAGTTCAATATTTCAACCAGTTCTACACATCTATTACCCAATTTTTTTGTTAGATTTTCAAAAGTATTATATACTAATATGCAAGGACAAAAGGAACTCGGTTCCTTCTGCACTAACATCTAATTAACCCGTTGTCTTTAACTGCCTTCCTTCTGTGTACCAATCTGACCTTATTGAAAAATATCATAGTAATGGGATAATTGGCCTTATGTGCGAGAGAAGAGGAAGAATGAGGAAAATAGTAGGAGAGGAGAGAGACAGGGGAAATAGTGAAGGGACAGACATTCAGCTTTTCCAGGCCATGTATACCGATAAGGACCATTCTCCCCAAGTACACCTTTGGTCACAGCACTTCCAGCCTTTCAGTATCAAAAGAAACAATATTTTTCTCATGTCTCTTCTCCGCCATTGTGAACAAATAGGTAACATTACCAACTCCATAACTTCCCTTTTGTAGCAAACTGCAATCCTTGGTAGATTCTCCCAAGCCAATCTTCCAAACACAAGATGTGAATGGAGCAGTCTTGTTTATCAATCACCCAATCAAAATATGGGACAAAACATAAGGTTCGCGTTGGGAGATATAAGAGGGATGTCCGAGGTAGATTCATTACTCAGAGTGTGGTTGGGGTGTGGAATGCACTGCCTGCTGTGATAGTGGAGTTGGACATTTTAGGAACTTTCAAGCGGTTGTTGGATAGGCACATGGAGCACACCAGAATGATAGGGAGTGGGATAACTTAATTTTGGGTTTGGACATAGCATGGCACAACATCAAGGGCCGAAGGGCCTGTACTGTATTCTATGTTCTAAAACGTGTATCAGAAAGTTGTTTGAGCCCATTCCCCCTGCAGACATATGAGTGGATAGAAATTCTGGGCACATACAAGCCTATTTTGCCAGGAAGCAGACATTAGAAACTGGGGATGGGGAGTGGAGTACAATTTTATGAAACCCACAAGAGTTTGAAAAGTGGCTAAGTTAGGTGGGTTGCAAAATTTTGATTATTCAACTGCAGATCAGATACCGAGATAAAATCAACAATGTATCCATGATTTTTTGAGCATTATGCTGGTCTATGGAAAGTTCATACCTGTAATAAATTTGCATGCCATAAATACTTGTTAGTGTAAAACCTTTAAAAATTAAGTTCTACCTTCAAGATAAAGTCACTGATGCGTGAGAATCTTACAGTGCCTGTTTCACAATCATTTAGAGGTAGTGACATGCACCACTTAGTTTTGTGCAGTTGTATCTGAGTTCAGCAGTTTTCCATGTTGAACTTTACAGCTCAAAGGACTGTAACAGGAGAATGGCAACTATTGTGGAAGCTTGGGTCTGGGAAAGGTGGTTTTGGCAGCGTGGTGATGTGGACTGGAATTGGGGACAATGGAAAGGGACGAAGGGGATGAAAGATGGGGTTAAGGATCTTGGAGGAGTGAAGTGGGAAGGACCTGTCTTCCTGGGTGTGGTGGAAATACTCAGTCAAGATATGAAAGTGAGGGGCTACAGGAAGATGTTAATACTGTCCAAATGTGTGCCCATTTCAGGGTCCAAGCTGACAGAGTTCTTACAGGACTTTGAGTTTGCCTACAACATTTCAATTATCTCCAGTGAGAGTGATCTCAGATAATGTCATTTAGAATGCATAGAACTGAGGGATGACTGGACCTACAAGTTCAGCTATGTCCTGTGGTCAATACAAGGACACGAACATGAATGTTCGATAAATAGTGAACAAAAAATCCCACCTTATTTCTTGCACAATAAAGAAGTGTTCCTACCATTCAATGTGTGCCAACCATGAGGCATGTCAACACATTTAGTTCTCTGACTAAGTTACTCTCAATAAATAATAATGATACTAACATGAATAAAGTGAAGCCAATATGATGTGGAATATTTACAAGTGAAATATAATTCCCAAAAACGCCTGTTCCACCTTTGTTCCTCAAATCCTAGGTAATGGAGTTGGACTGGAAAAATGTAACAATATTGTAGTCTCCCAGTTTGACCAGCAGGCTCTTCTATAGACCGCCCATAGCTGCAGCATTGTCAGCTGATAGTGCAATTTAGTCCCAAGTTGAAAATCCTCTCCCACCCCTGGACTACATAGGTGTTTCACGCACACCGTAGGTACTCAGAATTTTAATTGTAATCCTACGGGAAACAGAAAACACACAGTGTGCAGGTAGAGCACAGCTCTTGTTGTAAGATTTCTATTTTTTTTTTACCTCATCCTTAAAGTTACAAAGTCAATGCTCAGAACTGACCGGGCAAACCCAAATCCATTCCTTGCTTGCTCCAAACCAAATTCAAAATTTAATTGAATCCAATTCGTGGTCCTCACGAGGGAGACAAACAAGATTCAAGCTGACGTGATAACGCATTGCACCTCGTCTTGGCCGTGATCTGACTCTTGATCTTAGCAAAATCAGTAAACACGCTGTTGACAAAATGCCAGCCTATATATTTAGAGTGTTTCTTCTTATTATTTAATGCTGGTGAGACATCCTTTAGATGCAATGGCCAGGATTATGCACTTGCATTTGCTATGGATGCAAATGGGTGGGTACAAAACAAGGCCAAAAATGAGCACCCGTCAGTGACATTGTTTGGTGTCATCGTCCCAGATCCCATCATTTATGTAATGGGGTTGCTGCCAGGAAGGTTGGGGACCTTATTTAAATGCATTATTTATACAGAAACATAGAAATTAGAAGTAGGAGTAGGTCATTCAGCCTTTAGAATCTGCTAATCATTTTTATCATGGCTGATCATCTAATTCAATATCCTGATCCCCTCTCCCCCCCATATGCCTTGAACTCCAAGAGTTATATTTAACTTCTTCTTGAAATCAAACAACATTTTGGCCTCAACTACTTTTTGTGATAATGAATTCCACACATTCACCACACTTTGGGTGAAGACATTTTTTTTCCTCAGGTCAGTCCTAAAAGGTTTACCCCTTATCCTGAAATTGTGACCCCTAGTTCTGCACTCCTCCAACATTGGGAGCTTTCTTTCTGAATCTACCCTGTCTAACCTTGTTAGAATTTTATAAGTTTCAATGAAATACCTTCTCACTTTTCTAAACTCCAGTGAATATAATCCTAACCGACTTAATCTCTCTTGATATGACAGCTTTGTTGTCCCAAGAATTAGTCTAGTAAACCTTTGCTGTACTCCCTCTATAACAAGGATAAGTTTCATTAATTTGCTTCCGTGCTGTATCATGCCACATGTTGGGGATTTCCCCACTCTTCACACCAACAAGGTTTACAAAAGGTCTGGAGTGATGTGAAGCTGGTAAACAGCTGGGGTGTACAGATTGTCAAGCAGTAGTGCCAGGGGCAGTGTCCAGGTAGTGAGGGCGCAGTGCCAAGGGGCAGTACCAGGGAGATCCTCTTCTGCGGTTTGTTTGTGGAAGTAGTGGGGGGTACGGGGGAGGGAATGTTCCTGTATCTTAGGCGAGGTTCTATATTTTAAGTATTGCTGGAGGGGTGGACTTCCACATGTCTCCAGCATTTTAGAATCATAGAATAGAATCCCCTAAAGTACAGGAGGCAGCAACTTGGTGCATCAAATCTACACCGACTCTCTGACAGAGTATCTTACCCAAGTCCACTACGCTGCTTTATCATATGGCTAATCCATCTAACCCACACATCCTGGGAATGGAAAGGGCAATTTAGCGTGGCCAATCAACTTAACCTGAACATGTTTTGACTGTGGGAGGAAATCAGAGCACTTGAAGGAAACCCACACAGACACACGGAGAACATGCAAACTCTACACAAACAGTCACCTGAAGCTGGAATTGAACTTGGGTCCCTGGATCTGAGAGTCAGCAGTGCTAACCATTGTGCCAATATACCGCCTGTTTATTTCTAAGCACTGTAAAATAGAGCAAGAAAAGATGGCTATGCTGTCAGTGTGCTGCACATTGCCTTTCTCCAATGAATCAGAACTTAGGAAAAAAGTTACTACTCATTGCATCTATTAAAAAAACTCCAAAAAACCTAAAGTGATAATTTTTTCATCAATTTTGATATATACTTTCACATTATAATTGTGAATCAATCAATCTTTTCAGCAGCGACACAACATTCTAAAGCTTTACACTAATCTAGGTTGTACTGTTGCGGCGTGTAAGTTAATATGAAGAAACATACAACACCCATGAGCAATTTACCAACATTTAATCCTTTCCTTAACATTTTGGCAACAGAAGAAATAGGGCTTTGATTGAACACTTTGATCACTTTGAGACATACTTTGATCACTTGAGACATTTATTTGATGGTAAATATGGCAGAAAGTTAGGATGAATTTACCATTTTCAATCTAAATGCCAAGCAGACTTGAAACTGGGAGTATTTCAGATTTGTTGTCTCAGCCTGTTTTGAGAGCCCCCATATGCAAAAATATCAGCGATTCTGAATCATATTGCAGAAGCCTGTGGACAGGGTTTATCGCAGCTCTAATCAGTGCCTCCAACAGCGCATGTGCAAAAACTGATAGAATGCTAACATTACTGATCCCTTTATTCCCCCCAACCCCCTTCCCTGCCACCAAAGCTGATTGCATTCCCCCTTCCCCCTCACAATCACAGGCAGAGTGGCAGCAGCCCCTCTTCCCCCTCAACAATCACAAACAGATGCCCCCTATTCCCCTCCACCAGTCTCAGGCAAAGTGGCGGTGTACCCCCATCCCCCTTACCGATCTCAGGTAGCATGATTCCCCCCTACCCCCATCCCAGATCCTCTTGCACAGGGTCCCCATCTCCTCCTGATTCCAATGGCTGTGTGACATTTCCCTCTCTCCCCCCAGTCCCAATTATCATAGAGGCCCTCATCCACCACCCTCCTTATCAGTACACCTGAAAGTGCTATTTGTCTTCGCCTCAATGCTAACAAGCAAACTGCATGTAACTTGCTAGAACGTTCTGCCAAACAGTTTGCAGCTGATCTGCCCTAATGAGAGACAGTTCCATAAAAAACCTAAGGACAGACAGGTAAGCAGGCAGTGCAAAAAAAAGACAACAGAACAACCAGTTCCCAATTTACTGAAGGCAGCCATGGGAGGCTGCTGGGTGTGGCAGAGGTGAGATGGGACACTGTGTTCTCCCCAGGAGGATGCACATCCAGGGGCTCTGATGGTAATGTCACCTGGGAAGCAATCACTGCCTTGGTTAGTGCCAGGGCACTAGTCCCAGAACAGGGAAACTGTGCCACATGAAGGTCAATGACCTCATCCAGGCACTAAGTATGAGTGCTTAACCCCGCCTAGCATCTACCCCCAAATTTCCTCCAGATCCTCCACCCCCAGCACCCTGCATGCTTCCAGCCCCTGACCCCCAAGCACCTCCTTCCTACTCCTTTCTCCAAGAATAGCATTGTGTTTGCCCTTTGATGGCCACCACCTGATACTATGCCTTCATTTCTTTCATGGCTCCTTCTGTCCCTATAACACCTGAGAGAGGGCAAATACAGGGGTGGTGAGCCAGACCTCTGGGTCCTCACCCGCTTTGATGAGAGCATGGGAACTATCCAGAAAAGGAGACATGTAGGCTGACAGTAACAGCATGGTCAGGCTGGAGTCCAGAAGTGAGCATCTGCCAATTCGCCATTCAATTTGAGGCATTTTCTAGTGGGCATAAGTTTTGACTGCAAGGGGTAAAGGAGATGTACAAAGCAGGTTTATTTCCACAGAGCATGGTGGGAGCATGGAATTTGTTGCTGTGGAAGTCGCGGACACAGATACGAGAATGACCTTTCAGAGGCATTTTTACAGCTATGTGAACGGGATGGGAAGAGAGGCATATGGTTCCTGGAAGGGTAGGGGGGTTACAATTCAGATGGGCAGCTTGGTTGCTACAGGCTTGGAGAAGCGAAGAGCCTTTCCCTGTGATGTAATCTTCTTTGTGCTTTGTTCTATGTTCAATGGATAAACGAAAATCAAGTTTTTTGCATCCTGGATTCCTCTGTCTCCCTTGCACTTAACCTTATGTCTTGTGTTGCAAGATACAGACACCCTGGGACTTCTGGCATTGTGGTCCCCACTGTGGCTCCCACCCATCTTGCCCCAGACAGCTCGGATGAGTCCTCGGAGTATATAGGTGAAGGGACCTCTGAGTGTGGTACAGTTTCGGTGTCAGCTTCCACGTCGCAGTACTATCCCAGATACTGACATGTTGGTGGCTCCAGTTTGTGATGAGGCTTCTGGATCACTCACTGCTGAGAACGACATATCTGCTGATGTACATTGGATGAAAAAGGGAATGTCTGAGGCCTCTGACATGCAGGGCCCTGCCAGAGCCAAAGACCCAGCTGGCCCCAGGCTACATGCTGGGCCTTTGAGATCACTTCTCCCTCAGCTGCTGGAGATACAGCAACAAAGCCAGGGAATGCAAGAGGGACCGATGGCCACACTGGACTGACTGCGAGGCTGTTGGAAGCAGTCCCAAAGCTTTCAGGCAGACCAGCATCGTTAGAAGGAAGACTGGTGGCAGGTCATGTGCTTTGGACAGTTTTTTTTCCCCTCTTTGTGAAATCAAAATTTCACTTTTAATTTGGCTGGCAGTAGTTTTAGTTTATAAGGAGATGGATATCAAGCTGAAAAGAAGTGTTTCTCTGTCTCTCCCTAATTTTGGAAATTCTGCTGTTAGCTGGAAATAAGATTCTGCCTTCCTGGACTAGAAAATCTGCTGTTGGAGGTTGGCCTGACTAGTATCACCCTGGTGTTTGGGAAGCTGTTCTAATTCCAAGCTTGTCTGTGCATGCCTCAAGAGAACTGCAGCATCCATCAAAGTACTAAGTCCCAGTATCATGTGAGCATTAGTCCTTGCTGTGTTAAACCTGCGGAAAGTATTTTGTGTATGAGTTTTGTTTGATTGGAACGTTTTCTATATTCATTAAACTTTATAGAATATCAGAATGATTTTTTTCTTGTTTGCAATTGATAGAATTTCTTGTTAATTTTCTTTCCATACATATTAACTATACTTTTAAATAAACTTTGATAAAAACTCCTTAGTGGGTCATTTAGAGCATACCTGAAGTGAAACATCTCATGCTCACCCTAGCCAAATTTAAAGTGCAAAGCTTATGATCCAGGCAAACTTCATAAAACACTTTGGAGTTTCTGACCTGAATTATAACAAGTCTATCATGTGCCTTACTATTCCTGTTCTTCTTTTCTCCATAGGTATATTTTGGATTTTAGGGGGAAGAATTGTAGTAGGATTAAAGATTTTTTGAGAGAGAAGGGGTGCCTTTCCCTAGAGCCACATGTTTGATGAGGATGCTATGGATCATTCTGTCAGGAAACTGAATCAGTTGGCAGGAAGTCACGTACCATGGGTGAGGAGGGACACAGTTGGGCGCAAGAAGTGAGCAGGGAAATTTCATTTGAACTTGTATAAACATTACTCTTTATTTGGCAAAAAGCCTTTGTTAATTCAAGCCATATTGATTTGCCATTGATCTATTACAGTGTGTAACTGGGATTCCTTGTGAACTAATGTTAGTGGAACTGGAGCAGCTCCATGGAAATCCCTGAATCTGATCTCATATTCATTGGCTATCCTTTCAAAATTGAGTAGATAGTGGACAGCCTGGTAATGAAGGCTTCATGGCTGCTTCCCAGATGTCTGCCTTCCACCTGCATTACTAAGTGGCAGTGATTACAAATGCACTGGATATGCAGAAAAGAATGGAATGGCTTGTTAATATGGAGCAAAAGGTTTTTCTAAAATGTTCTTTAACCTGTTCATGGGCAGTGGAGTGGAGAAGTGATTGGATAGAATTTCCAATCCTCCCTCTTGCTGAATGATTTGGATGCTAAGATAAAACCAGGTTGATACAGGTGCCAAGATCTGATTGACAACTGCCCCCCTTCTCCCATCTTACCATGAAAATTTCAGCTGGTGATTCATTTTTTTCTAATCATAGCCAGAGAATTGTTTGTAATGGTTTCTCTGTATCAAAAATATAAAATTGAAGGGTATGGATAGAATAGCTGGGAATTAGCTTCCCTCTTGGTGGGGAGATCAATGACTAGTGGACATAGATTTTAGGCTTAGAGTGGATGCAAGGAAAACCTTTTCATCCAAAGGGTGGTGGAAGTCTGGAAATCATTGCCTGAAAGTCTGTTGGTGACAGAGTCCCTCATAACATTTAAGTGTTTAGGTGTGTACTTGCATTGCCAAGATATACAGGACTATAGGCCAAGTGCTAGAAAATGAAATTGGAATTGTTAGGTGGTTTGTCTTTGACAGATGTGAAAGGCTGAAGGACTTTTTTCTATGTTGTATTTCTCCTTGATTCTGAGTCTTTCTGCCCCTAACATTATCTCTGAGATTTCCTCCCAGTGATCAATTCCTCGCCCCTTCAGATTCTGGTCAACACACTGTCTCTGATGACATTGCCCAAAAGCACAATGTTAATTTCTACATCTACACTGATGAACCCATCTCTACTTCACCATCACCATTCTCAACTGCTGCAGTGTTGCTTAATGATCAGACTACTTATCCGACATCCAGTACTGGGTGAGTACAGATCTCCTTCAGTTAAATATAGGGCAGACTAAAGCTATTGGTTTCAGTTTCTGCTTCAAAGGTCATTCCCTAACTACCAATTTCATTCTCCACAGCAACAGTCTGAGATTAAGCCAGAGTTTGTAACTTTGGTGTCACATTTGATTCAGAGAAAAATTGCTGACCTCATATTTATGCTATCTCTAAGATCACCTAATTCCACTTCCATATCAGTGTTTGACTTTGTTTCTGTCTCAGTTCTGCTGCTGAGACCTTCGTTCATGTCTTCATTACATCTATGCTTGAATATTTCATAGCACTTCTGGCTTGTCTCCCATACTATCTTCCATAAACTTGAGGTCATAAATATGAACGTTGCTGGTGCCTGTGCCTTAACATGCAACAGGCCCTGTTTGTCTACTCTCTGACTTTTCATTGGTCTCTGTTATACCGAGGTCTTGATCTTAGAATTTGCATCCTTGTTTTCAAGTTCCTCCATGGTCTTGCCACTCGCTAACTCTGTAATTTCTTCCAACCCCACGCCCTTCTGAGATATCTATGTTCCTCTAATTCTGATCTCTCATCCATTCCTAAGCATAATTGCTCCATCATCAGTTGCTGTGCTTTTAGTTATCTCAGCAACAAGCTCTGAAATTCTCTCCTGCCATCTCTCTGGTTCTGTACTTTGCTTTCTTTCTTTAAGACACTTCTTAAAACACATGGCTTTTACCAAGTTTTTGGCCATCTGACGTAATATCTCTTTATGTGACATGATGTACTTGAACTATGCTAGGCCATTTCATTATGTTAAGAGTGTAATATAAATATAAGTTTTATTATTTATAAAGTGTGCTGACTTGGCTGATGTTCCTTAGCTAGTTGTGCAGTATATTTTGTTGTTTCCTTTGAAATTTAGCATTTTGGAGTCTGTCCTGATGAATCAAAACCTTTGACAGAATGTTTCTTTTTTCAAGGAACTATTCTATTCAATAATTAGAAGATTACATTTTTTTCCCATTTTGGAAAATATTTTTAACAGTATCTGGATTTAAGTTACAAAATCAGTCTCAAATTAGCAGTTAATCTTACCTTGTATTAACATCATCATCTGTGGCGTAAAGCTAACTCATATCTTTGAGTTGTTAAGGTGCTGTCACCTTGTCTTTCATAGCAATCAAGATTGTGCAGGAAAATGGAAGCAAATAGTTAATTTTGAAAATGAGCAAACACATTCTCCAGTGTGCAAGGCTGATTTTTATGTCAAATTAGCAGCCCAGCATGGGTGATATAGCGTGATACATGCTGATGCTAGACCTGCGATAAGCCTGATTATGATCCAGAATCATAGATAATTAACACCTCTGATGGGTTGCATACTCATTGAAGGTCAGTCACAAATTAAAGGATAAATGCTGGAAGATTAAATAGCTCCTTAATAAAGCAAATGTCATGTCATTTTTTTATGTCTTCCTTTTTCCTCAACTGAGGAGTCCCCACCCACGTCATGATTGGCAGATCTGTAGATTATGTCCAGTTCCCACTCTTCTGTTCTCACACCTTTCATTCCCTCCCAAGGTCATGATAGTGTATCCCTTTCCTCACAACCCATCCCACGAGCCTTTGTATTCAATGGATTGTCCTCTACCATTTCTACCAACTCCAGCATAATGCCAGCACCAAACCCATCTTCTTCTCCTCCCCCACTTTCACCATTCCAAAGGGACCATTTCCTCAATGAAACACTACTTCACCATCTTCTGGTAAGAGGAATACTGACACCAAGACAGGGAATATTTTTACCTTTGCAGCCTGAGTTAATTCCTGGTGGACTACATGGAAGGATGTACAAGGGAATTTCACAGTGACTTCATTGCAGTGTTAATGTAAGCCTTACTTGTGACTAATAAGTAAACTTTAAAGAGAGGATTGCACAGTTCTAGATTATCCTTGTGTTGATTAAGACAGACAAACCTGCTTAGCTACTTTAGTCGCCTGGAATCCAATCTCTTCCCCGTGACCAATCCAAACATTTCATTTACAGATGGTATAAATGAAAAATTTTCCAGATCTGTCTTAAAGAGAAATTAGTAATAGTAGATCAAGTGGACAACTAATGATAAAATACTTTGAAAATAATGAAATAGTTGTGATTTTGTAGACTTATAGATCGGGCAAACCAAAATATGGGTCAAACAAATCCAGGTTTTGTGAAGGGTAGGTCGTGCCTTACTAACCTCATTGAGTTTTTTGAAAAAGTGACTAAGGAGGTGGATGGGGGTAAGGCGGTTGATGTGGTATATATGGACTTTAGTAAGGCGTTTGATAAGGTGGCCCATGGAAGACTTCTGCAGAAAATGCAGATGTATGGGATAGAGGGTGATTTAGCTAATTGGGTTAGGAATTGGCTAGCAGATAGAAGACAGAGGGTGGTGGTTGATGGGAGATATTCATCTTGGAGTTCGGTGACAAGTGGTGTACCTCAGGGGTCTGTTTTGGGGCCCCTGCTGTTTGTAATTTTTATAAATGATCTGGATGAGGGTATTGAAGGATGGATTAGTAAATTTGCAGATGACACTAAAGTCGGTGGAGTGGTAGATAGTGAAGAGGGGTGTTATAGTTTGCAGAGGGACTTGGACAAGTTGCAGAGCTGGGCCGAGAGGTGGCAAATGGAGTTTAATGTGGAAAAGTGTGAGGTAATGCACTATGGCAGAAATAATAAATGTGTAGAGTATAGGGCAAATGGTAGGATTCTTAGTAGTCTAGATGAACAGAGGGATCTTGGTGTGTATGTGCATAGATCCCTGAAAGTAGGCAGTCAAGTCGAGAAGGTTGTTAAGAAGGCATATGGAGTCTTGGCTTTTATTGGTAGGGGGATTGAATTTCGGAGCCGCAACGTCATGTTGCAACTGTACAAAACTCTAGTGCGGCCGCACTTGGAGTATTGTGTGCAGTTCTGGTCCCCACATTATAAGAAAGATGTGGAGGCATTGGAGAGGGTACAGAGGAGGTTTACCAGGATGTTGCCTGGTATGGAGGGCAGGTCTTATGAGGAGAGGCTGAGGGATTTGAGGTTGTATTCGTTAGAAAGGAGGCGGCTAAGAGGGGACCTAATCGAAACATATAAGATGATTAGAGGTTTAGATAGGGTGGACAGTGATAGCCTTTTTCCTAGGATGGAGAAAGCTAGCACGAGGGGACACAGCTTTAAATTAAGGGGTGATAGTTATAGGACGGATATCAGAGGCAGGTTCTTTACCCAAAGGGTGGTTCGGGAGTGGAATGCCCTGCCTGCAGCAGTTGTAGATGCGCCAAGTTTGGTGGCGTTTAAGAGGTTAGTTGATAAGTATATGGAAGAGAAGGGAATGGTTTAGTTTGGAGGGGCATTGCTTTTATATTGGTCGGCGCAACATCGAAGGCCGAAGGGCCTGTTCTGTGCTGTAATGTTCTATGTTCTATGTTCTATGTTCTAATTACTGCAGGAAGGTTTTTTTTTCACCTCTTGTTACTTTGCTTGACCTAGTAAGGCTGTGACACTTCTTGCAGCAATGAGTAGACCTGTGTGCTCAAGGAGCTCAAACTGACTGACCTGGCTGTTTCCTTTGACAGAACCATGGAATAATTTTTATAAGATTTCTTCATTCAGGCCCAATCAGTGTCTCCTTCCTCTGTCATATTTGGATCAGAAACACTATAAAGATTCAAAACTCAATACCCTTCAGCTGACTCTGAGACATTCTACAAGAAGTTGTGATACACTCTTAAAAAACTCTGTCATGATGCCTGGCCCTTAAAATCATCACTGGCATTTAAATTTGGCATCTGAGCACTATTTCCCATTCCAAGTTAGGTTGTTTGATTATCTATTTTTGGCAGCTGACCCATATAAATTACTCAGCAGTGGGAGTCTGCACTAGACTCAGGGCTGTTTTTAAACAGGAATGCAGTTGATCTCAGTTGAAATTTGAAATCCAAATGTACTTGACATTATGTAAACTGTAAAGTTTTGCATAATAAGTATGGAAGCGTACTTCTAAAAAAATTGAGAGCAAAGGGTGCTTTGAAATAATTCCACAGAATAAACTTAAATGGTAAAAAAGGTCATTGAATGCACTAAAAGAAAAATGGCAAATTCTTGCTCTCCTCCTGGACAGGCAAATGCATTCACTCAGTACGTCATATCAGTAGATCTCGATAAATATATCATTGGATGCAATGGATACATTTCAAATATTCATTTGACAACCCTTCCTGTATTTAAACAGATGTCTATGTAACAACAAGGGCCAATTTTAATCCTGTCTGACCACTGGAAATTGCAGGCACTCAGTTAAAAAGGTCCGCCAGACATGACTTACACAGATCTCATTGCTATCGTGTGGGTTGTGATGTTAACCTGCAGGTGAGAGAGACACCTGCTCGATAACAGCGGGCTACCTCTTTAAATATGCAGGTTTAAATGTCGGATGATATCATTGCCTGCTGCTTCCTGCTGCATTCTGTACCTCACGCTGCAGATGCCTGTTCACTTACTGTCAGCCTTTGCCTCCAGCCTCCACCTCATGTTAAAATTGTCCCTTGTGCACTCACTTCAGAGAATAATTTGATGGCTCACTGTGCAGATGTAAATACCATGATCATATTGAAATAATGATATTTATCCCTGTAATAATTACTCAGTATTGAAAACAAATTGTTAACTGATTAACCAATCTGTATTGTTCAATGAATGATCTGCTTTCCAGAAGATTATGAAGAAAACATCACATTAATATATCATAGTTTCTTAATTCCCTCCAAGACATTTGTACCACAGCTGATTGAAGTTGCCCATCCTTATTGCAATGGTACAGTTATATAGTATGAGCAGTCAATAGTACTCCCGTATTTCAGTAAGTATCCTTCTTTGTTAAATGCCATTATCACCAGAATAATCTCAAGCAAACCTTAGAATGAGGATGTCATTAATAAGTTATTGAAGCTTACTGAAAATCTTTTAAAGAACAAGAAAGATCAACAGAGACACTATTCTCCTGCACTGCCCACTGGTGGGAGTACAGTAATTGACAAGTTTTATATATGCTGAATATATAATTATAACAATCAATGCCTGATAATGTATCAATTAAGCAACTGATTTGGTATAAACTGGACAAGAAGGGAAGCTGTAATATAAAGGGGAAGTGGTGGCATGTTATTGTCACTGAACTAATATTCCAGTGGCCCAGAGCAATGCTCTGTGAATCCAAGTTCAAATCCCACCCCAGCAGATGGTGAAATTGGAATTCAATAAAAACCTGGAGTTAAAAATCTAAATTAAACCATTGTCATAAAAATCCATCTGGTTCACTAATGTCCTTTGGGGAAGGAAGTCTGCCATCCTTACCTGGTCTGGCCTGTGACCCCATCTGTGACTCCAGATCCATAGCAATGTGGTTTACTCTTAAGTGCCCTCTGAAATGGCAAACTGAGCCATTGTAGAGGCTCAGGAGCAATTACAGAGGGGCAACGATTTTTGCCTTGCCAGTGACACCTGAATCACATGAATGAATAAAAAAAGGCTCAGGACATCTTAAAGTGCCTTATAGACATCAAAGTACCTTTGAAGTGTTACGACAGTTGTAATTAAGGGATACGTGACAGTCAATTTGCACACAAAACAAGCCTAACAATCAGCAATGAAGAGGTGGCCAGATAACATTTTTTTCTGAAATAAAAGCAGGAAACTCTGGAAATACTTAGCAGATCTGCTATCACTTGTGGAGAGAGGGACATAGTGAATGGACTGGATTTTACAATCATAAATTTGGCAGGCTTCTCCTCCCTCACCATGTTTACTGAAATACTGCATGATAACTTCAAGCTGGACATTGGACGTCATTCTACCTGTCTCCGCCAGTGCAAAAAATGAGTGCTGCTGAAGTCAAAAACACATTCACCCTTTTGAAAGAAGCAATTTACAAGCTATTGGACATGTTAAAATACCAATTGACTGCAACTTTCCATTACACTCTGCATTTATCTCTGCAGAAAACATTGAACATGAATTATGCCAGTTATGAGGAGGTAGCACAAGGCTGGTTGTAAAGGCCTGCAAACAGAATCATAGCTACGTGTATCAGCATAGTCTGCAGCTGAAGGTGTCAGGATTTGACTGTTAGTACCCTCCATTTTTGTAGGCTGACATATCAAGTTTAAGGAGAGAATGAGAGGAAAGGAGGCCTTTTAATTGGTGACCAGGATTGGTGTCTGGTCTATGCCTTAATTCCTCTCCCACTGGCTGTCCCACTGTAGGCTTCTGATTGGGCATGGAGCCTCCTTACACAATGCTTATTGGCTGACATTTCTGTTGACCAGTAGGTGCTTACTTTGTCATGCTGAAAGAGCAGCGCTCAGAGTGAGCGGGTCACGTACTTATCCATTCCTCAACCCTCACCCCACTGGAAACCGCAAAATCACCCCCATGATCCAGCTCAGTTACCTTTCATCTGAATTCATTGCCCTGAAACATGAACTCTTTTTCTCTCTCCACAGTTACTGCTAAACTTGCTGATTGTTTCCAGTACTTTCTGTTTTTATTGCAAATTTTTAGCATACACAGTATTTTAGTTTTTGATATTGAGAGATAAATTTGACTTGGAAACCAAGATAAATTCCTTGTTCTTCTAACAATGCCATGGGGTCTCTAAGAGGGCAGATAAGACTCTCATTTAACATTCCTATAGTCTGAAAGACAAGACCTTAATAAGTACATTTCTTCTGCAGTATGACACTGTAGTCTCAGCCTAGATTACGTGCTCAAGTTTTTTGAGTGAATCTTAAATCACAATCCTCTGCCTTAAAAGCTGGATGCTTTACCACTAGCGGCTCACTTTCTGTGTACTATAGATCCTCTTCACTGCTTACACGGCACAAGTCAGGATGCAATAGAATGCTGTTTGTTTTTCTGATAAAAGCATAGAATCATTGATTCGATACGGAAGAGGCCATTCAGCCCTTTGAGTCCACACCAATTATCTGACAGAGTATTTTGCCGAGGCCCATTTTCCCGCCCTATCCCTGTAATCCTATACATCTATTGTGGCCAATCCTATTTAACCTACACATGTCTGGGTACTAAAGACCAATTTAGCATATCCAATCCACCTAACCTGGATTGAACTGAGAGAAGAAACCAGAGCACCGGAGAAAACCCATGCATGGGTAGAATGTGTAAGTACTTCTATTCCCATCCATTGAACCCATCAGCAGGTGCCTTGGGAGAATTTGATCCCTGACACAGATTTCATATTCTGATCAACAATTCCACTTCTCCCCTTGGTCACTGTTTCAGATTCAATCTGATTATTGGCAATCTTGGTGTCCTAGTTAATCCTCAGTTCAGTATCTGACAATTTCCTCTTCATTTTCAAGACTACTTACTTCAAACTTTGTCATTTTGATGGTCACCAGACCTGTTCAGCTAACTATAGCTTAAACCATCATCCATGCACTTACATCATCCTTGTCCTCACTATTTCCAGGCTTAATTATTCCATGATCTCTCACCTGAATGAAGAAACTTAAGCTCATCCAAAACTTTGCTGTCCATATTCTAATTCACACTAAGCCCTGTTCAATTATCCGCTCATTTAACAACATTGGCTGCCAGATCACCAATGCCTCAGTTTTAAAATTTTCACTCGTATCTTTAAATCCTTGCTTATTACCATCTCTGTTATATTCACAGGACTATAAATCTCGAGGAATTCTGCATTCTTCCAATGCTGCCTTTTAATCATTCTTCCTGACGTGCCGGTGAAACAACTTGGGACAATTTATTTTACACGTAAGGCACAATATAAATGTAGTTTATTGTTGAGTTAGCATCTACTTTTCTATTCCTCTGCTGGGTCAATGTCTGAGCTTTTTTTTATGATATCTTTTTGGTGAAAGTAATCACAATTCTCCCTATTGGTGATGAACCACGATTGGGAGTTCCCCAGTGAATTGGCTAAGCGTTGATAATAGGTTACAACAGGCACTGAATGACAAGTTCTCTTTTCATTTGTCGACATCTGCTGTTTGCCGAGAAAGAAACAAAACAGTATTTCAAACAAGACAGTATTTATCATTGGTTTTATAAGGCATGTGCTTATTTATATACAATTTATATGCTATTGCACACTTTTAAATCTGAGAGTTCATCTTTACTTAGAACAGTTCACTTTTCTTTTCACCAGGTACCTCGAATCTTTTTTGTTTTATTTATTAGTTTCACAAGTAAGCTTACATTAACACTGCAATGAAGTTACTGTGAAAATTGCCTAGTCAACACACTCAATGCCTGTTCGGGGACACTGAGGGAGAATTTAGCAGGGCCAATGCACTTAACCAACACATCTTTTAGATTGTGGGGGAAAACTGGAGCACCCAGAGGAAACCCATGCAGGCACAGGGAGAACGTGCAGACTCCACACAGACAACGACCCAAGCCAGGCATCAAACCCAGGTCCATGGCACTGTGAGTGCTAACTAGTGTGCCACCATGCCATCTCAGAAGGTCCATGAATGCATTCACATTAATTTCTAACTCAATCCCACATTTACATCAATCTTCAATCAGTCTCAAGGCTTTATTCCCTTAACTTCCATTTTTCTTTGTGTATATAGAATCATTGAATCCCTGCAGTGCAGAAAGAGGCCATTCATTCCATTGAGTCTGCACCAACCACAATCCCACCCAGGCTGTTTTCCTGTAACCCCATATATTTACTCTGCTAATTCCCTTGTCACTAGTTTATGTAGGGATGAGCATTTCAATACTAAACAGAACTGCTTCAGTGGACAATTTAATGAAGATTAATTCAATATTTCACTTTCTGCAACACATCTCTTGCTTCCTCACCGTCACTGTAAATCAAGACAAAACTGTTTTAAAGGATGGGCAGAATGATAACCTTTAGTTTTTGAGATCATGGATGAAAATTAGAGAATTCAAATGGTACCTTTGGCTGCAAGTGATTTAACTATAATTTTAAATGCCCTTTAATACTTAAAATCCGATGGCATTATGATCCAACAGTCTTGATTACAGTAAACTATTTCACAGATGAATAAGTATGGTTTATATCCACAGGATAAAACCATATCTTGCTATTAGCTGATGTTAACCTTTGTTTAGGTTAGTGATTTCCATAAAGTATGGGTATATATTGTTATTATATAGATAAATAAATACAGCTTTGTGAATTCCAATATCTAGTTAATCAGTATTCCTTTCACTATATCCCCCTTTGGCTAACTCCTTTAACAAGTTTCTAGTAAAGTGGTCACATGTAAAGCAGTCACAAAATAAGGATGTAATAAATTGCTTTGAACACTGTTATCCTACAAAAAGCTGTCTGAACAACTATCTTTTCTTTCTAATGTCAATCCTGTTTTTATTTTTATTGTCAGCAGTCTTATCTGTTCAATTAGTTCTATATCCATTGTTTTTAATAACGTATACATGATTAAGAGCACTTTAACTGAAATAATAAGTGTGAGTAGAGAATACTGTTTTCTGAATGAGCATTTCTATGGGTTTAGCTTCAAACCTTGCTCAGTTCTGCCCATTATAGTATGATGACAAGTGAAATAAATTGACGTGGGACAACCTTATCTCAGTTCAGGAGAAGCAAGGTGATAATTGCATCTCTATAAAGGGGTCAGGTCATATTATTTTTATTTGCTCTTGGAATGTAGGTTGATATGGCAAAGTCACATTTAATGCCCATCTTTAAGGCTGGCTTTTACACTATCCTACTAGTGGATTGGAAGGGGGAATACAAAATGAGTAGTCTTCCCGTTACCTACCTGCTCAATCCTAACCTGTCTGAAATTTTAGCGGGAGTAGGAAGTATTACTTCCAATCCCCATAACCTTGGGGCTCTTCAGGGCTTTAAGTGAACTATTAATTCCCACTTGAGGGCCACTTTGCACCTCACCAGTATTTTAGCTTTTGCAGGCTGAGAACCATGCTGTATGGGAAGGTTGGCTGCGTTAGCTGTGTGGGCTCCTGGCGGGTAAGGGTGACAGAGAATCTTCCTTTGCAGGTCCCTTGACTATTCAGACACCCCTCCCTCAGTGTCATTCCCTCTTTAACCTTAGCCCAACCTGTTAAACTTGGTTTCTCTGCTCTCTCATCACCCAATGTGGGCAGCATGGTAGCTCAGTGGTTAGTACTGCTACCTCACAGCACCAGGGATTCAATTCCCAGTTTGGGTCACTGTCTGTGTGGAATCTGCATGTTCTCCCCGTGTCTGCATTGGTTTCCTCTGTGCGCTCCTGTTTCCTCCCACAGTTCAAAAACTGTGCTGGTTAGCTGCATTGGCTATGCTAAATTCTGCCTCAGTGTACCTGAACAAGCGCTGGAGTGTGGCAACTGGAGGATTTTCACAGTCACTTCATTACAGTGTTAGTGTAAGCCTACTTGTGATTAATAGATAAACTTTCAACAATTCCCTTATGGAGACCCCTGACTTTGGATTTACCTGGCACCCAGGTGTGTTGAACCAGTTTCAGTCCCAATAGCAGTCACTGTCCCGGCTGATACTGCTGGGACTACAGAGTTCTTAACCATCTGATTGGAAGGCAGTTCTCTAAGGCAGTATTTCTCCCCCAGAAAGAAGCAGAAATCTCACTGTAAAGCAATTAACACTCCTCCCAGTTAAATTGCAGCATGCAACCGTCAGAATTTTGTGTCCCTTCTGATTCTTTAGCTGGGGTGGGAAGCGCGTTGCAGGACTATTGTGTCCCATAAATTTCAATCCTTATATACCCTGAGAAGATGTTTTTCTCTTTGAATCAATGTAGTACTTGTACTGATATTGTTTAGTAATGAGGGAAGGTGCCAAATCAGGATGATATATGTCTAAAAGGGAAACTTACAGATTACCGTGTTCTCATAATGTAGCGGTCCTTCTTTTTTTGCTATAAGAAGCCATAGGTTTGGGATATGTTATTGAAGTAAGTTTGGTGAGTTCTTGCAGCACATCCTGAAGCTCATGCATAGTATGCTTGTATGAGCGGCAGTGGTATTTTGTTCAGAGTTATCAAGTGTAGTGTTTCTGTCCAGCTTGTCTTTTCCTATACTTCCGTTTGTACGTTCTTGGTAATATTGAGCATCATGGGTGTGATTTTCATACCATGCTCCACCTCAGTGTATCTCAGAAGGACCACCATAACCTGTAAGCTCCTCTTTCAGACACATACCATCCTCATTGCAGCAGATGGGAAAATCCCGCTAGTGTGATCTGTTAGAAAATTCCGGTCCTTGAGCGGTCATGACATCTAAGCAAGAGATGAATATTCACCACACTGCTGACTTGGGACAGGGACATTGGAGGCTTGTCAGACAGAACCCAGCCTCTATCTTGTTTTTTTTATTCATGTTGTTGATATGGCTGATTAAATTAGACTATTAAAAAGGATGTCTCAAGATTAAGGAAATTCGGCATGTCAGCTATGATTCCATCCAACTTTTATAGATACAACATGGAAAGCATTCTTTCTGGTTGTATCACAGCTTGGTATGGCTCCTGTTCTGCCCAAGACCTCAAGAAACTACAAAAGGTAGTAAATGTAGCCCAATCTATATACAAACCATCTTCCCATCCATTGACTCTGTCTATACGTCTCGCCACCTCGGAAAAGCAACCAGCATAATTAAGGACCCCATGCACCCCAGATATCCTCTCTTCCATTTTCTTCCATCAAAAAAGTGATACAAAAGTCTAAGGTTATGTACCAGCCAACTTAAAAGCAGCTTCATCCCCGCTGCCATCAGACTTTTGAATGGACCCATCTTGTATTAAGTTGATCTTTCTCTACACCCGAGTAATGGTTGTAACACTACATTCAGCACTCTCTCCTTTCCTTCTCTATAAATGTTATGCTTTGTCTGCATAGCATGCAAGAAAGAATACTTTTCACTGTATATTAATACATGTGGTAGTAATAAATCAACTCAAAGTAGTAATACTGGTATTGATGTAAGTAAGAGGAAAGTGACTGAACCATTCTTGGCTCACTTTCTTGAATTTATAGGAATAAGCCATTCAGCCCTTTGAGCCTGCTGCACCATTTAATAAGATCATGGCTGATCTAACACCCATTTGCCTTATATCCGTACGTGCTATGACAATAACTGCTATTTGCCATTCCAAGCATGGCAGATGTCCAGGTCCTGCTGTGGACTAATATTGGAATTATTGGAGGCATTGCGAATAGAGTTAAATACTGACAGTTCACAGTGAACAACTCTGTTCCTGACCTAATGGCTGAGGGCAGTTCATTAATGGTCTTCAATGGGAAGTGCAACTTATGATTTAGTTTTTGTTTGAGTGCAACCAATAGTGCAAGTGAGTGGTGAATGAGTACCCGGAGTGGAGATAAAGAGAATGATAAAATTTGACCTCATTTCACCATAAAGGAAATCTTCAATAGCTGCATTCCCATCCTTCTGCCAGCCTCCATACTGAGTAATCAAAGTGCCAGTTCTTTAAAGATCATATGGCTCTCCTCCTGTTTAGCTCTGTCCTCAACAAAGATGCACCATCATGACCTGGGAGGAAGAAAGCCAAAGTAAGAAGATCAGAATGTTGGGAGGATGTACAACAAATAAATGCAAGAAACAGAAACTGCAATTATATGAAGCATGAAGATCCCTCAAACGGTTACAATATTGATAGTATTGGAGGCAGCTGTTGCCGATGTGAAAAGTAGTCTTGGTATTTCTGTTATGTTTTAAGATAAAGCATCCCTCTGTAATATTTTCCTTCTTTAAGAACCCACTGCGTATTTTAAAGATCTCTGGCCACATAGATCTTTCAATACGGGCACAGCCCACACCGGATCTCATTTGCTTCAAGTTGATGAGATGGCCCATTGAAATCTCAATGTATTTCACTTGTTGGTTTTCAGTTATGCTCAAAGATTCAATCCAGTATTTAGCAACACCAGAGAACTGCTTAGTGTTAATACCGCAGCTCAAATTGAATTTTAGCCAGATTTCTGCCACTTTTAATCTACTACTTCATGATTGTTATTGTTACCACCAACAGACAATCCAATCACATGTGCTTTGAAAGAAAAATCCTCTCTAATAGGTAAGCTATTTCAAAACACATTTTTTCCAAATGATATTCTACTGCATACCAAAAAAAAATTGCTTGTAACCTATGTAAGCCCTGCCAGCTGTCATGGAGCCACTTATTTTAGTTTTACATACAGCTTATGTTTGGACCAAGAATTCAATTTGAAGCTGTAAGCTGGCTGATTAATTGAATGTTGATATCATGCTCAGTTGAGGTTGGGAGCTCACTCCTCCAGTAAGATTTCTAAATCATTGTCTCAACCAATCAACCCCTTTATTGGTTTGTTACATTTTTAACTTCAATGCTGACTGATGGGTTAAAATGTTATTAGTGCCTTTGCTAAATTAAACACAGACTTTTGATCCCCATGGTTAATTGGCACTGCTGTTTGTTTTCTAAAACTGTTCAGTGAATGACACTGATGGGCTGTGGGGAAAACAGATTGAGTTCACTAAGGAGCTTTTTTAGCATACTGGGGCTTGGCCAGGTTGGAGGCATGCAGAGAGTGTCTGAACGATCCTGATAGTCAGAAATCTTCATATGGTGTAGAGGCTGAGAATTTTATACATGATTAACCTTTTAGCTATGCTTGTTTGAGAAGTAAATGATGGGTAAGTAATAACTGGAGGGTTTAATTTTGTCTCTGTATTACAACTAGTGCATGAAGTAATTGTGCGTTAAGGATTGTAATTTTGTGAATTGGCATTAATGGAAAGACTATTGAATTTTTCCTGTACCATCAAACTAAGAGTGAATGATGTGATTTTCCAGAAGCGGTCAAATCCTGGTGAAATTTCAGTAGGTTAGACATGTGACTTCCAGCCAGTTTTTCAGGATCTAATTAATTTGAATTTTTCATTGGACACTGAGCAGATTCCCCATCTCCATGGGAGTAAAATGTACCTTGATCAATACATGGTGTTTGACTGCAACAAGGTATGGTTTAAACACCCTTACTTCATCTATTGTAATCATAAATGCCCAAAATGTAGTTTGTGCCAGGAAAGATGTTGCAGAATGGTGATGACAACAAATACAATAACTTTAATATAGCAAATTCCCAAGGGGGTTCACAGTGGTGTATTCACTGTGTTCTTTGTAGTACTTTGGAGAAAGTCCAAGGTAGGATACATTCTGTCACTGTCTTGTGCTTTGTTACTTATGGTTGTGATAGTCTTTCAGGGACCAATTATTTGCTGTGTTTTTATACTCAGCCGAAGCTTCAAGACAAAGTCTTGTTGGGTCAAAGAGATTTGCTGCGATGTCTTGTGTTAGTCTAGGTTGAAGAAGATAAGGCTAATGTGATGTCACTCAATTTGTCTATAAAAACCTTTTTTAAGCTTCCAACCTTCACTGAATATGGGTGTTGCTGCCTATTCATTGTCCGTTACTAATTGCTCTTGAGAAGGTGGTGATGAGCTTCCTTTTTGAATATAACTACGTGGTTTGCATTTGAGAGAGCAGTTAATGGTCAACAATTTTGCTGTTATTCAGGTTGAATAAGAATGGCAGATTTTTTTTCCCCAAGGGATTTATTAGTAAATTAAGTGACAATCTGATAGTAATGATCATCATGAAATTGCAATTAAGTTTTTGTTCTTCCAACTTTATTAATTGAATCTAAACTCCTCCAACTACTGTAATGGAATTTGAACTTGTCTTTAGATCATTCATTCGACAACTATTTGACTTATTATTGTCATATGTACTGGCATACAGTGAAAAGTATTGTTTCTTGTGTGCTATACAGACAAAACATACTGTTCATAGAGAAGGAAAGGAGAGAGTGCAGAATGTAGTATTACAATCATAACTAGGGTGCAGGGAAAGATCAGCTTAATATAAAGTAGGTCCATTCAAAGTCTGGTGCCAGCAGGGGAGAAGCTGTTCTCGAGTCAGTTGGTACATGATCTCAGAATTTTGTATCGTTTTCAGAGTGCATGAGGTCTTTGATTATGTTGGCTGTTTTTCTGAGGCAGCTGGAACTATAAATGAAGTGAATAGATGGGAGGCTGGCTTCTGCGATGGATTGGTCTATGGTCACAATCTCTTGCTGTCTTGGGCAAAGCAGGAGTCATACCAAGCTGTGATACAACCAGAAAGAATGCTTTCTATGCTGCATCTGTAAAAATTAATCAATAACATAACCCCCGTGTTATCAAATCTTCTTGTTAGGCAATGTCTGCAACATGTGGTGCTATCATGTCACTCTGTCTACTGGAATTGTGCAGATGCTTGTGGCAATCTCGAACGATATGAAGTCATCCGTATTATGGGATTTTGTCACTCCAGTTACCATGGAGAGAATAGTAGTCTCTGTTGATGGGATTTACATATCTTTATAATGAATTTTATAGAGATTCCCAACAGCATCTTCAAGAGGCACAGGCATTGGATGCGCAGCTCTTGTGTCAGCTGTTTATAAGTGTGATATAACCTGTGCCTATGTTAATGAGTGTCACTCCTAGTGAACCTCAATTCTCAGGAAATGCTGCCTGATTCTCCTCACTTTGGCATGCTGCTAGTTTATTTCCTCCTCCCCTAATGATAACAGAAAGTGATTTGCCCATTGGGAAAGTCATCTGCTCTCCAAAATTGACCTGAGTACACATTTAAGGCTTCGGTTTTGGGGAAAGCACTCTGGTACAGTGGTGTCAGTGATTGTAAAACTGCAAAAGAAGAATAAAAAAATGTTTGAAAGATTGTGGGTAGTAAGTAAGTTAAGGTAGTTCTTTTGTCTTCTCACCAACTCTCCACTAACTAGTGTCTGAAGGCGTTGGACCAGATTTATCTGGAAAGTAAATCCACACCAATGACAGGAATGGCATAATAGTAGGGTAATGTAAAAGAGTTCTGAGGGCTTTAGTATTTATACTGTTAAAAATATCAAGGAAAAATGTGTTTAATAAAACTACTTATGCATTGTTGTTGTATCTGCAAAAAATTATTGGATCTTCGTGGTGGTGTAAAAGTGACGTAACTAGTGAAGATCACAGGAATTTAACCTCACAGTCTCACTGGATCTGAAAGAGACAGTTGAACATTTAGAACCCTCACAAGACTTGTGCTTTGAAAGATGAATGGTGTGTTTTGTTGGATTATTCATTTAAATTTTGTAGAACAATCAGGTTATCATAGATACTGTACAAGTATAATATGGATCTCTGAATTTGTGTCTCAGCTCTCTTCTAGCAGCTGCTTATAACTCTGCTGTGTCCTCCTCTTTGAGTTCCTTTGTCACAGGAAGTCAGCTCCTGACTCTCTTCCCTCCTTGCAATTTCAACCTGTAAGCCTTTCAGAAGAACAAAATGGTGCAGCCCATGGGTCACAGTGGAGTCACACACCAACAGGGTACCTGAACCTTCCCTTCAGAAGGTTGACCTTCTGTGCAGAGAGAGAGTCATAGGGGTAATATAGTACAGAAACAAGCCCTTCAGTCAACCACTCCATGCCAATTATGGTGCCCTCTCAGCTAGTCACAATTGCCACTGATAGAGGCATGTTCAGTTTTGGTCCCAAATAAGTATTCTTTATCTTTCATCATTATTTATGCCCAAGTGCTGGACAACCTCTTGTGGCCGGCACAGCGGCATAGTGGTTAGCACTGGTGCCTCAAGTACCAGGGACTTGGGTTTGATTCCCAGATTAGGTTACTGTCTGCATGGAATCTGCACATTCTCCCAGTGTCTGCATGGGTTTCCTCTATGCTCCCACAGTCTGAATGGCATGTTGGTCAGGTGCATTGGTCATGCTAAATTCTCCCCCTGTGTACCCAAACAGGTGACAGAGTCACAGTAGTCATAGAGTCACAGAGTACAAGAGCTGGCCTTTAATGTTGCAGTTGTATAAAACATTGATTAGACCTCATTTGGAATACTGCGTCCAGTTCTGGTCGCCTTACTACCAGAAGGACGTGGAGAGTCTGGAGAGAATGCAGAGGAGGTTTACCAGAGTGCTGCCTAGTATGGAAGGTCTGAGTTACAAGGAGAGGTTAGGCAAATTGGGACTGTTTTCCTCAGAAAGACGTAGACTTAGAGGAGATCTAATAGAGATGTACAAGATTATGAGGGGTATAGATAGAGTAAACAGGGTTAAGCTCTTTCCTAGGATGGACTCGAATAGCACGAGGGGTCATGGGCTTAGGGTGAAGGGCGTAAGGTATAATTTGGATGCTAGGGGGAGTTTTTTCACACAGAGGGTGGTGGGGATATGGAATGCACTGCCAAGTAAAGTGGTGGAGGCAGGTACCCTGGAGTTAAGAAATACTTAGATGGGCACATGAACAGAATGGGAATGGAGGGATATAGAAAATTGATTTAAAATAGGGATCGTGAGCCTTGGGAGTCCCTGGGAAGTATGTAAATAGATGATGATATTGATGTACTTGTTTTTATCCTACAGGTGCTTTGGTCCACCTTGTTGTCTAACAAGGGGCATACACGCAATGGGTCATGAGGAGGCTGCTCTTGGATTTTTTTTCGAGAGTATCCTACTGCTTCATGTCGTTAGTGTACGTTTGACCTGGACCATTTGATGGGCAACACGACAGCTCAGTGACTATCGCTGTGCTGTGCAGATACATGGATTTGGGCCTGTGTCTGTGGGAGTTTGCGTGTTTTCTCCGGGTGCTCCGGTTTCCTCCCACATCCCAAAGATGTGCTCTTAGGCTAATTGGCAAAACAAATTCTCCCTAAATTGTCTCAAATTTGGTTTTTAATCCATAGATCTATAAACATGGACAGGGATCGCGGGTAGAGGTGGGAACATCGGGGTGGTGGTGCGGGCTCATTGGGGCGAAGGGCCTGCTTCCCGTGCTGTTTTGTTCTTTGTTCTTTGTAACTTCATTGCAGTATTAATGTAAGCCTATTTGTGACACTAATAAATAAACTTAATATAAATTACAAATAGCAGAGAACCTAGCACTGATCCCTGAGCCATACCACTAGTCATAGGCTTCCACTTTGAAAAACAACCCTCTACAACCACCCTCTGGCTTCTGTCAAGAATGGGGTGGTAAGAACTCAGTAAGAATTTAGCAACACCAATTTTTAATCCAACCGATTTATTTGATAGTAAAATTGCGAGCTTTCAACACTCCATGTCTTCCTCAGGCAAATGCAGTGTTCTGGTCTGCAATAGCACACATCAGCACAGACGGTCAGAGATTGCTGATTAGAATGCGAATCCTTACATCTAACCTGCTATTCAAGTGTTAAAGTGGCTAACAATGTGTGTGAAGGGAATCCTGAGCATTGTTAGAGAATTGTGTATTTTCTCCAGACAGCACAGTAAGTGAGGTTTTTTGCTAACCCAGGCAAGTTACGGGGGTTACAGATAGTGTGTCATGAAGCCAAGATCCCTGTTAAGACCGTCCTCATGTGTGCGGAGCTTGGCTATCAGTCTCTGCTCAGCGACTCTGCGCTGTCGTGTATCACGAAAGCCCCCTTGAAGAACATTTACCCGCAGGTCGGAGGCCGAATGCCCATGACTGCTGAAGTGTTCGCCCACAGGAAGGGAACTGTTTTGCCTGGTGATTGTTGAGCGATGCTCATTCATCCGCTGTCGTAGTGTCTGCATGGTCTCCCCAATATACCATGCTTCGGGACATCCTTTCTTGCAACGTATTAGGTAGACAACGTTGGCCGAGTTGCAAGAGTATGTACCGTGCACCTGGTGAATGGTATCCTCACGTTTGATGATGTCGTCCATGTCTATGATCCGGCATGTCTTGCAGAGGTTGCTGTGGCAGGGTTGTGTGGTATTGTGGTCACTGTTCTCCTGAAGGTTGGGTAGTTTGCTGCGAACAATGATCTGTTTGAGGTTGTGCGGTTGTCTGAAAGCAAGAAGTGGGGGGGTGGGGATGGCCCTAGCGAGATGTTCATCGTCAATGATATGTTGAAGACTCCGGAGAAGATGTCGTAGCTTCTCCGCTCCGGGGAAGTACTGGACAACAAAGGGTACTCTGTCCACCGTGTCCCGTGCTCGTCTTCTGAGGAGGCCAGTGCGGTTTATCGTTGTGGCACATCGGAACTGTTGATCGATGAGTCGAGCGCCATATCCTGTTCTCACGAGGGCATCCTTCAGTGTCTGGAGGTGTCTGTCACGATCCTCCTCATCTGAGCAAATTCTGTGTATACGGAGGGCTTGTCCATAGGGAATGGCTTCTTTAACGTGTCTAGGGTGGAAGCTGGAGAAGTGGAGCATTGTGAGGTTGTCTGTCGGTTTGCGGTACAGTGAGGTGCTGAGGTGACCGTCCTTGATGGAGATGTGTGTGTCCAAGAATGCAACTGATTCTGGAGAATAGTCCGTGGTGAGTCTGATGGTGGGATGGAACTTGTTGATATCATCATACAGTTGTTCCAATGATTGTTCACCATGAGTCCAAAGGAAAAAGATGTCATCAATGTATCTAGTATATAACCTTGGTTGGAGATCTCGTGTGGTGAAGAAGTCTTGTTCGAACCTGTGCATGAAGATGTTGGCATACTGAGGTGCGAATTTGGTCCCCATGGCTGTTCCGTGTGTCTGGATGAAAAGCTGATTGTTGAAGGTGAAGACATTGTGGTCCAAGATGAAGCGGATGAGTTGTAAAATTGCATCCGGAAACTGGCAGTTGTTGGCATTGAGTACTGAGGCAGTTGCAGCAATACCATTGTCGTGGGGGATGTTGGTGTAGAGCGCCGAGACATCCATTGTGACAAGGAGACATCCATTGTGAAACTCTGCTTGGCAAAGTTTCGCAGCTGGTCTACATCCTGAGTGCAAGTTGAGAATATGTATTCCATTTTACTCGGAGCAGTAGAAACAGGGACACTCCTTGTCACAATGGATGTCTCGGCACTCTACACCAACATCCCCCACGACAATGGTATTGCTGCAACTGCCTCAGTACTCAATGCCAACAACTGCCAGTTTCCGGATGTAATTTTACAACTCATCCGCTTCATCTTGGACCACAATGTCTTCACCTTCAACAATCAGCTTTTCATCCAGACACACGGAACAGCCATGGAGACCAAATTCGCACCTCAGTATGCCAACATCTTCATGCACAGGTTCGAACAAGACTTCTTCACCACACGAGATCTCCAACCAAGGTTATATGCTAGATACATTGATGACATCTTTTTCCTTTGGACTCATGGTGAACAATCATTGGAACAACTGTATGATGATATCAACAAGTTCCATCCCACCATCAGACTCACCATGGACTATTCTCCAGAATCAGTGGCATTCTTGGACACACGCATCTCCATCAAGGACGGTCACCTCAGCACCTCACTGTACCGCAAACCGACAGACAACCTCACAATGCTCCACTTCTCCAGCTTCCACCCTAGACACGTTAAAGAAGACATTCCCTATGGACAAGCCCTCCGTATACACAGAATTTGCTCAGATGAGGAGGATCGTGACAGACACCTCCAGATGCTGAAGGATGCCCTCATGAGAACAGGATATGGCACTCAACTCATCGATCAACAGTTCCGACGTGCCACAGCGATAAACCGCACTGACCTCCTCAGAAGACGAACACGGGACACGGTGGACAGAGTACCCTTTGTTGTCCAGTACTTCCCCGGAGCGGAGAAGCTACGACATCTTCTCCGGAGTCTTCAACATATCATTGATGACGATGAACATCTCGCTAGGGCCATTCCCACCCCCCCACTTCTTGCTTTCAGACAACCGCACAACCTCAAACAGATCATTGTTCGCAGCAAACTACCCAACCTTCAGGAGAACAGTGACCACAATACCACACAACCCCGCCACAGCAACCTCTGCAAGACATGCCAGATCATAGACATGGACGACATCATCAAACGTGAGGATACCATTCACCAGGTACACGGTACATACTCTTGCAACTCGGCCAACATTGTCTACCTAATACGTTGCAAGAAAGGATGTCCCGAAGCATGGTACATTAGGGAGACCATGCAGACACTACGACAGCAGATGAATGAGCATCGCTCAACAATCATCAGGCAAAACAGTTCCCTTCCTGTGGGCGAACACTTCAGCAGTCATGGGCATTCGGCCTCCGACCTGCGGGTAAATGTTCTTCAAGGGGGCTTTTGTGATACACGACAGCGCAGAGTCGCTGAGCAGAGACTGATAGCCAAGCTCCGCACACATGAGGACGGTCTTAACAGGGATCTTGGCTTCATGACACACTATCTGTAACCCCCGTAACTTGCCTGGGTTAGCAAAAAACCTCACTACTGTGCTGTCTGGAGAAAATACACAATTCTCTAATCAATGCTCAGGATTCCCTTCACACACATTGTTAGCCACTTTAACACTTGAATAGCAGGTTAGATGTAAGGATTCGCATTCTAATCAGCAATCTCTGACCGTCTGTGCTGATGTGTGCTATTGCAGACCAGAACACTGCATTTGCCTGAGGAAGACATGGAGTGTTGAAAGCTCGCAATTTTACTATCAAATAAATCGGTTGGATTAAAAATTGGTGTTGCTAAATTCTTACTGAGTTCTGTCAAGAAACCAATTTTGTATCCCATTAGCTACCTCACCTTGGAGTTAAATAAACTTAAGCTTGAATTGAAGAGGAGCCCATGCTAGATATTCTCTCTCCTCTGAGCCAGTCATAGAGTTATAGAGTGATAGAGGTTTACAGCATGGAAACAGGCCTTTTGGCCCAACTTGTCCATGTTGCCCTCTTTTTTAAAACCCCTAAGCTAATTTCAATTGCGCGCATTTGGCCAATATCTCTCAATAGCCATTTTATGAGATTTAACTTTCTGGAACAACCTACCATGCGGTACCTTGTCAAAGGCCTTACTAAAGTCCATGCAGATAACATCAACTGCACGGCCCTCATCTACCTTCTTGGTTATCCCTTCAAAAAACTCAATCAAATTTGAGAGACATGATTTACCACTCACAAAGCCATGCTGACTGTCCTTAATCAGTCATTGCATCTCTAAATGCCTGTAAATCCTGTCTCTAAAAATATCTTCCAACAACTTATCCACCGCAGATGTGAAGCTCACTAGCCTGTAGTTCCCAGGCTTTTCCCTGCAACCCCTTTTAAACAAAAGCACAACATTTGCCATTCTCCAATCTTCAGGCACCTCACCTGTGACAATTGATGATCCAAATATCTTGGCTAGGGAACCTGCAATTTCCTCCTTAGCCTCCCACAACGTCCTAGGATACACTTCTTCAGGTCCCAGGGATTTATCTACCTTAAGACTTCTGGCACCTCTTTCTCTGTAATATGCCTCAAGACATCACTATTTATTTTCACAAGTTCCCTAATATCCATGCCTTCCTCAACAATAAATGAGAAATATTCATTTAGGATCTCACCCATTCTTGTGGATCCACACACAGATGACCTTGTTGATCCTTAAGAGACCCTACTCTCTCCCTTTATTAGTTTTTTGCCCTATATGTATTTATAAAAGCTCTTTGGATTCTTCTTTATCTTATCTGCCAAAAACAATCTCGTGTCCCCTTTTTGCCCTCTTGATTTCTCTCTTAACTCTACTCCTAAACCCCTTGCATTCTTCAAGGTGTTCACTTGATCCCAGCTGCTGATGCATGTCATGTGCCTCTTTCTTCTTCATGACTAGGGCCTCAATATCCCAAGTCATCCAGGGTTCTCGACTTTAGCTAGCCTTACTCTTCACACTAAGGGGAATGTGTTTACCCTGAACATTGGTTAACACACTTTTGAAAGCCTACCATTTATAAGATGTCCCTTTGTCTTCCCACAGACTCCCCCAATAAACTTCTGAAAGTTCCTGTCTGATTCCATCAGAATTGGCCTTGCCCCAATTTAAAATTTTAACTTTTGGGACAGACCTACCATTCTCCATAGCCGTCTTGAAACTAATAGAATTATGGTCACTGGTTCCAAAGCGATCTCTCATTAACACTTCTATCACTTGCACTTCTTTCTTTCCCAAGAGCAGGTCAAGTTTTACCCCCTCTCTAGTCAGGCTATCCACATACTGAATGAGAAGTTCTTCCTGAATACACTCAACAAATTTCCCTTCATCCAACCTTCTAATACTACGGCTGTTTCAGTCAATGTTGGAAAAGTTAAAATCTCCAACTACTACCACCTTATGTTTCTTGGAGCTATCTGTAATTTCCTGACATACTTGCTCCTCAATTTTCCTGTCAGCACTAGACAGAGTGAAACAGGTGTTGAGGAATAAAAAAATCAGCTTGAGTAAATTAGAAGTTACTAGATATTGCTGGCATTGGAACAGTAGGATAGTCATCCAGGCAGAAGAAACAACAACCACCACTTCATACAAGGACAATAAAAAATATGAATTTAATAGTTTTTAAGAATAATTAGAATATTTATATTCTAATGTATGAATTTGAATATAAAATCAAATGCAACTGAAATATAAAAAAAAGCAATGGAACATGTGGAATTGGTTATGAACAGATATGACTATGTTCACCAAGAGCAGTAGAGGGCAGTGTCGACCAACATTTAGTCAATTCCAAACCTGGCAATCAAGCTTCCTAAAGAATAAAATACATCATTGTACAGAATGCACACGCCAATATTTCTGAGATAATGTAGGACAGCAAAAATAAAAATGATCTCTGCTTTCTACCAAGATAATAAATGCATAAAGATAGAATTATTAGAATTGTATAGTACACAAAAGAGGTATGTTTTTGTCAATGTTTGTTTTCACCTTAAATTATATGATCAAGCAAACTAAATGCAAAAACGGCTTTTTAAGTTGATTGCTTATGTTGACAATTGAGTACACATTTCCAGATCAAATCACTCAACTTTGTGAAGGTAGCTTATGGTTTTTGGAAAGGTTTGTTTATGACGCTGAAATGACTGTCTGTCTGTGTATGAAGTGTGTGGGAGTGGAAATCAAGGTCTTTATTTTCAAGGTTAAACTGCATTGTGCAGATCTGTTTCCTTAGGTAATGGAAACTGCATCAGTGAGGCTGAGATTTATAAAGCAGCATTGTAATGTACAATCTTCTCGATTATCTACACAACTAGAAAGTTAGGTGCTTCCAGGTTATTCATGAAAAAGACATGGAAAAATTTGAAATTAAATTTCGGCCATAATTACTTCTATAGAAGACCTGACAAGTTGCTTTCTTTGCCAAAAGGCTGTGTGGGAAGACATGCTTCTAAAAATTGAAACAATGTGCATTTATATAGCATCTGTGTCCAAAGGCACTTCACAAGAATGCGATCAAAAATATTTGACATGGAGGTATTGGAAATATTAGAACAGATGACCAACATTTTGGTGAAATAGATAGAATCCTAAAGGAATAAAGATTAAGTGGTTTAGGGAGAAAATTTCAGAGCTGTAGAATGACTGCCAGTGGAGGAGTGATTAAAGCCATGTGGCTCAAAGGGTCAGAATTGGAGAAACATATCTGAGGGTTATGGGCTGAAGAAAATTACATGGGCAAGACCATGGAGAATTCTAAAAACAAGGATGAGGATTTTAACATCGGGAAGTTGCTTAACCAAGAACCAATGTAGATCAGAGAGCATAAGGGGGATGTGTGACAGGACTTAGAATGAATTAGGAGAGGGCTAAAGGCAGTTTGAATGGTTTCCAGTTTACACCCAGTTGAATGAGGTGTGAGGGGTGGAGGTGACTAGCTGTATATTGGAATCGTCATGTCTAGATATAACAAAGGCATGAATGAGATTTTCAGCAGCAGATCAGCTGAGGTAAAATGAAGTCAGGCAACATTATGTGGTGGAAATAAACAGCCTTAGTGAGGAAGTGGATACATGGGCAGAAGCTCATTGAGGGATTAAATATGAAACTGGCTGCGAGAAACCACCCAGCTTCAAAAAGGTGACAGTGGTAGGGATGGAGTCAGTAGAAAGAACCAAAGAAAAGGATCACAAATGTTCCCCATTAAGTATCTAATGGTTGGTTGACAAGCAATCTAAGAATTATGACATGATTGCAAGCTGCTGGCAATGTGGATCTGGACATTAGCAGTGTGCATGTTGTTTTCAGATGATATTGAGGAACAGCATGCAGATGAGAAATAAGAAGTAAGTAAATTCTTTGGAGACGTTGACTGTAATGGGGCAGGAACAGGAAAAGAAGCAAGTGCAAATGATTCTCTGGTTATGATGAAATAGATTAGAATGAAACCATGTGAGAGATGAGTTGGTGGAGGAGGAAGCTAGTGTGGGCAACCATGTTAAAGGCTGCAGACAGGTCAAGATGAATGAAGAGTGGTAGTTTACCTTTGACATGGGTACATCAATGTCATTTGTGGCTTTGCTGAGAGCCATTTTGGCCCATTGGAAGGGGTGGATATTGAAAGAATTCAGGCATGGAGTTCTGAAAAAGGCATGTTCAGATTTGAGAGGTGACAGTATGTTCAAAGGCCTAGAATCAGAATCCCTATGGTGCAGAAAATGGCCACTCAGCACATTGAATATGCACTGACCCTCCAACAGAACATCTTTCCCAGGCCCAATCCCTGTCCTTTCCCCACTAATCCCCTAACTTACATATCCTGAGACACTAAGGGGCAATTAAACATGGCCAATCCACCTAATCTGTGCATCTTTGGGAGAAAACCAGAGCACCCAGAAGAAACCCACACAGACCAGGGCAGAATGTACAAGCTCCACACAAATAGTCACTCAAGGCTGGAATCAAATCCAGATCCCTGGCATTGAGAGCCAGCAGTGTTAAAACACTGATTAGAATAAGAAATGTCTTAAATAATACAGATAGTGAAGTAATTGATTAGAATATATCCCTGAGATTTAGGTAGGAGTTAAAAATATGTAAGAAGAATACAGTATGTTTGCCTTCATTGTCCGGAATATTGAGTATAAAGTTGGCAAGTTTACTAGGATGATACCAAGACTTAATGGCTTGAGTTATAAAGAGCGACTGGATAAAATAGGACTTTTTTCTCTGGACCATAGGAAGCTTAGGGGTAAGCTTATAGAGGTTCATAAAATAATGAAGGTCATAGATCAGCTAGATAGTCAATATCTTTTCCCAAATGTAGGGGAGTCTAAAACCAAAGGACATAGATTTAAGGTAAGAGAGAGAGATATGAAAGGGTCCAAAAGGGGCAATTTTTTCACATAGAGGGTGATGAGTGTCTGGAATGAGCTGCCAGAGGAGTAGTAGAGGTGGGTACAATTTTGTCTTTTAAAAAGCATTTAGACTTTGATTTGATTTATTATTGTCACATGTATTAACATAGAATGAAAAGTATTGTTTCTTGTGCCCCTGTGCAAACAAAACATACTGTTCATGGAGAAGGAAATGAGAGAGTACAGAATATAGTGTTACAGTCATAGCCAAGGTGTAGAGAAAGATCAATTTAATGCAAACTGAGTCCATTTAAAAATCTGACGGCAGCAGGGAAGAAACTGTTCTTGAGTCAGTTGGTACATGACCTCAGACTTTTGTATCCTTTCCTGATGGGAGAAGATGGAAGAGAGAATGCCTGGGCTGGGTGGGGTCCATAATTATGCAGGCTGCTTTGCTGTGGCAGCTGCAAGTATAGACAGTATCAATGGATGGGAGGTTGGTTTGCTTGTTGGATTGAGCTACGTTGACAAGCTTTTGTAGTTCCTTGCAATCTTGGGCAGAGCAGGAACCATACCAAGCTGTGATACAACCAGACTGAATGCTTTCTGTGGTGCATCTGTAAAAGTTGGAGAGTTGTAGCTGACATATCAAATTTCCTTAGTCGTCTGAGAAAGTAGAGGCATTGGTGGGCTTTCTTAATTATAGTGTCAGCATGGGAGGAAGAGGACAGGTTGTTAGTGATTCTGGACACTGAAAAGCTGTAAGCTCTCAACACTTTCTATTTCATTTCCATTGATGTAGACAGGGGCATGTTCTCCTTTATGCTTCCTGAAGTCGATGAAAATCTCCTTCGTTTCATTGAGATTGAAAGAGAGATTATCAGATTCTCTATCTCATTCCTTTACTCTATGTCATCAGCTAACTTGAAAATCGAACAGGAAGGGAATTTGGCTATGTAGTTATAGTGCATAAGGAATATAGTAGGGGGCTGAAAACACAGTCTTGTAGGGCACCACTGTTGAGGATGATCGTAGAGGAAGTGTTGTTGCCTATCCTTACTGATTGTGGTCTGAGAGTTAGAAAGTTAAAGATCCAGTCACAAAAGGTAATGCCGAAGCCCAAACCATAGAATTTGGAGATAAGTTTTGTAGGAATAATGGTGTTGAAGACTGAGCTGTAGTCAATAAATAGGAGTCTGACATAGGTATCACAGACTGACATGGACAGTTACTTGGGTAAGATTGGTAGAGAGGGATATGGGCCAAATATGAACAATTGGGACTAACTTAATGGTAAAAACTGGGCAGATTGGACAAGTTGGGCTGAAAGACCAGCTTCAATGCTGTAAACCTCTATGACCCTATGGTACACTTGTATAAAACTTTAGTTGGGCCATATCTAGAATATTGCATGCAGTTCTGGTTGCCACACTACCAGCATGATGTGGATGTTTTGGAGAGGATGCAAAGATGATTTACCAGGATGTTGCTTGATTTAGAAGGTTTTAGGTACAAGAAGAGGTTGGATAAACTCCAATTGTTTTCACTGGAAAGACAGAGGTTGCAGGGTGATCAGAGAGACGTCTACAAAATTGAGAGGCATTGACAGACTGGATAGCCAGAGGCTTTTTCCCAGAGTGGAAGGGTCAGCTACACGAGGGCACATATTCAAGGTGAAAGGAAGAATGTTTAGGGCAGATGTGCAGGGTAAGTTTTTCGTATAGAGGGTGGTGGGTACCTGGAACACCCTGCCAATGTCAGTGGTGGAAGCAAGCACATTAATAACATTCAAGGTGTATGTTGATAGACAGATGAATGGGAGGTGAACAGAAGGATTTAAATTGTATATGGGCAATAAGCAGTGAGTCTAAATAAGGAGTAGGAATTGGCCCAGACTTGGCGGATTGAAGAGCTATTGCTGTGCTGTAATTATTCCTTATCTTAGTGGAAGAATTTAATATTTACCAAATATAAAATGACTCCAGATCAGTGAACCAATTTAACAGTATCCCACCACAATAATATTTTCACAGAATACTTTTGAACTTACCTCTCTTCAAGCACACATAGGCCGTGTACTCTGGCAACATCCCTTCTAAACAAGGTGAAGTAGCTTGTTACATTTTACATTATCCAACCCATTTAGAATCCTAAGAACTGAAATGATATCAGCTTTTAATCTTCTCTTTTCCAGTGAGAACATGCTGAATTCATAATCCAATCCCTTCCACTTCCCCCATTCCAATCAATCTTGTTGCTCTCTTCTGTATCCTTTCAATCTTTACATTAGCTTTTAAATCCTGCCATGTCAAAGCTGCGCACAGCATTCTAAAGAAAATCATACAATTTTTATATATAGTGGCAGAATTACCTCACTATTTCAACTCAGTAATGACCTTTTTAATATTTCCCAATATCATTTCTGCTTTACTAACTGAAACCATTTTTGGCCTCCCATATCAATTTTTAATCTTTGAATTTTATCTATTTACTATCAGTTCGGTTCACCGCTATATAAAATCTGTCTGGAGATCATCCTGTTTACTTTGGCCGTTGGCTACTATTACTTCAAAGGTTCAGAGGCATCTACCTCACTGTATTTATCACACATGCTCAAGTCTGTCATGTTGATGGCCTTCCTCAAAGGACAATAAAATCTACATGGCAACCCTCATTTCTAAAAGTCTACTTATTGCTATTGTTGTTTAAAAGCCAGTCATTCCCCACAATTCACAACACATTCTTATTAATAGTGAGTCAGCTGGTCAGCTAACTATCACATCATTTTGTCTTTGGTTACATGGTTTACTGGGTCAGCTAACCCTTATAATTTGTTACAATTTGTTACTATTAATCATACTACAGAGCCAGTGTTATCATTGGTTAAATTTTAACAGCTATCCCTATTAATCTTACATCACCAGCAAATTCAATCATTGTACTTGTGGCTTTTGGATCCGTATGTTCAGCTCTAGCTGAAGATATTAAACAAAAGATGTGCCAATGTTATGGATGAATACAGTTTCAGTAACCTATTTTGAATTATTTTTTGTGTTGATGTCCATCCTGGCAGTCAGTTAAAAAGCTTGTAACCTGGAACTAATAGAGAATGGCCATCTTATTTCATTGAACTCGTCACTTACTTTATAAACTATTCTGGGGACCTGAGTTCAAATCTCTCTATGGTAGAGGTGAAATTTGAAATCGATAAAAAAATCTGGAATTAAAGATCTACCAATGACCACGAAATTATTGTTCATTGTCGCAAAAACCCATCTAGTTCACTGATGTCCTTTAAGGAAGGAAATCTGCCATCCTTACCTGGTCTGGCCTACATGTTACTCCACGACCACAGCATTATGTTGCCCTTTGAATTAGCCTACCAGAGTACTCAGTTTCAAGGGCAGCTAAGGATGGGCAATAAATGCTGACCAGCTAATGATGCCCATGTGTCAAGAATTTTTTTCTAAAAAGTGCTTACTTTTCCATCTATCAATACAGTACACAGAGATGTATGTGTAATGTAAGTCTCTAACCAGTATTTTATTAGAATAGTCGAAAGATAACAAAGATACAAATGAGGATTTTAGCAGTAGATGATCTGTGGCAAGGGTAGAATTGGGTGATGTTATTCAGGTAGTAATAGGTGGTGTTAGTAATGATGCGGATGTATGGTTGAAAGCTCCTCTCAATGTTAAGTGTACTGCCAAGTTTGTGAACAGTCTGGTTGAGCCTCAAACAGTTGTTGAGAAGAGAAATAGAGTCAATTGCTACGCATTGGACTTTGTGCCAGGAATTAAAGACTCTAGGCCTGTAACTTCCTGGATTCCCGGTATAAGATTTGGATGATACCCCAAAAATGTACTGGGGAATCCCTCTTGGAAGTTCCTACATAAGGATTTGCCAGGCAATTGTCCAGAAACACCAACTTCCTCTGGATAATTGCACTGGGTTGGGAGCCATCCTACAAAATGGTATAGATTCCAAACTTCAGATGGTTCTGCCAGTGTTAAATTAATCATTATTCTGAAAGAATTAAAAGAAAAAAAGCACTTCTAATTCAGTAATTATTTTAAATACCCAAGCTGAGCCCTACATGGGACATACTCACACTCAGGCCTCACCCTACTGGGTGAATGTATAAAGGAGTTGGACAAGGGTGTCGTTGTCAATCCTGTCAAAGGCTCTTTGACAGAAGAGGACAAGAAGAACTAAGTCACCTGAACTGAAATATATACTCATGGAGCAATCTGATACTAAATAAACAATTAATATTTTAACCTAATCTATGTATCGATGACTTAACTGTACTCAGGCCCTGGACTAGAATCTGGTTCGCTAAAGTGGCACTCATGAGAAGTTTGCAGGTCCTGGTCTTACATTGTGGCACTGAAACAGATCATGTGAGACCTCAGCAAGAACATTCTTCCAAGATACTGACAATCGCTGGATCATCACCATCTAGATTGTATTGGTCAATCGGTAACAGATCCATTGTAAAGTTTTTTTCATGGGATTCCCTTTTGTTTTCTTATCTCCAGTAGTCTAGCCAACGCAAAACAACTATATTAAATGCCTTACTGAAATCCAAGTACACCACACCTTCTGTTTGACCTCTATTGAAATAATTTACCTTGCCCTCAAAAAAAACAATGCGTTAGATTGATAGATTACCATTCCATGAATCCATATTAACCATCTTATACAATTTTATATCCATTCATATTTTCTGTGATCTTATTTTTAATAAAGATTTCCATTATATTATCCAAAATGTACATCAAACTTTCTGGCCTAAGGTTTCTTGGGTCACTTTTTCTGCCTTCTTTAAAAATAAGGATATTGTCTGCTTTTTCCAACACGTCTCCAGTGGAATAATCTGAAATTTCCAGTAGATTTGAGTTGAAATTTCTGTTGTTTTCTCCTTTTGCTTCTTAAGCATGTTTGGATTTGTCCTGTCCTGCCTGAAATTTGTTTACCTTCAGCTGGAAAAACTGTTTGGCTACCATGAGGGTAGTAACGTGAATAGCAACACAACTTATCAGTATCACTGTGACATCTTTTACATCCCTTTCCAAATCAAGTAAACTATTTGTTTGCATCTTGGTGTAAACTTCAGCAGAAAAACTAGTTATCACTTGTAGCCTGTGAATGTTGACATGCTCTCAGATGCCATTTCCAGTGACCTCTCACAATCTTTATTATTTTTCTCTTAGCTAAAGTGAACAACTTTTTACATTATTATCTTTCACTTTCTTTGCCATATTCAATTTGAAAGTTTTTCTTTGCTATTCGAACACATACTTAACATCCCTGACAGGTCTATTGGAGTCCATAAAATCCCTATATTGTAGGAAGAGGCAATTCGGTCCATCAAGTCTGTGCCAACTCTATACAAAAGCATCCCACCCAAGCCCTCTCCTTCCACCTTATCCTCATAAATCCTGTATTTACCACTGTCAATCCACTTAACCTATATATCTTTAGACATTAAGGCACTATCCAGCATAGCTAATCCACCTATCCTGTACATCACTAGACTTTGAGAGGAAATCGGAGCACCCAGAGGAAATCCATGCAGACATGGGGTGAATGTCTGGTTGGAATTTGTACATTCACCCAAGGCTGGAATTGAGCATGGTTCTCTGGTGTTGTGAGGCAGCAGTGCTAACCACTGGTATGGACTCTGTTGTAATTCCAATACAGAGCCAAAATACTGCGCAGGATTTTACTGGTTTCCCTCACCCATCAGTGGGCAGAGCGATTGTGCAAGAGCCGATTTCTCAGCTCTCATGATCTCACCAAAACCAGCCTCCTGCCATTTCTAACAAAAGGCTGAATAAATTGTATAAATTTATGTTAAGCATTATTACCGTATGTTTAGCAATCCCGACGCTGAATCGTCTGGGCTAACTTGCTGATGTGACCTTGCTGGGAGAGGATCCCCATGAACAGAGAACAGTCATGTTGGCCTTGCTGGTAGAACTGGAGGCCACTAAGGCTCCCCTGTGGAACCTGAGGACAAGGAGGGGGGTGCCCCTTCAGTACTGCCAGCCTGGCAGTACCAGCCTTGCCCCTTGGCACTGCCCAATGGGCAATGCTAGGGTGTGGGGCCTATGGGGGTGGAACCTGAAGAGAGTGGAACTTATGAGGGCAGGCCTGAAGAAATTGGACTTATCGGGGCAGTGGTCTGGAGAGGTGGGGCCATGCTGGGATCAAGCAGTGATGGAGGGTCCACTGCCACTTTACCTGTGATTGATGGAGGGGAGAGGGGTTGGTCCACTAACACCCTGCATCAGATCGGTGCAAGGTGGAGGGGATACGATCAGTCTGGGTGGCTGGGGCGCAATTGGCCATTGGAGTCCAAAGAAACTTGCATATTCTTAGAGAATTTGGTTTTACATTGATGAAAGTTTAGATTCTTGTCAAATATTTACTAGGTTGAGAAGTCTAAAGGGGTTGCAGCCTTGCTGCTGAGATTCTGTCATAGAAACCATTGCTTTGATTTGTTCTTGCTTGCGACAATATGGAAGAGAAAAGATCAGTAAACAAAAAGCAGAATATGTTATTTTTTCTGAGGAAATGCAGGCTTAAAGTGGGCTAACTTGGCCTTGCCCAGTGCTGGAGTATGGGTTTTACCTGCACTATGGTTTTCTCTCTCCTAGTGAGCTGATGGTGTACTCCTACATCACATGCCCTACTGCAGTGGTTGCTGTCTCTTGAACACTTACAGTGGCCAACTGCATCACAGTACTAAGGGGCATCTCCCTGGGTAGAGACTGCTATCAGGATCAGCTCATTGGTAAAAGAAGTCCAAATATAAACTGGTGTCTTTTACTTACACACACACACACACACACACACACACACCACACACACACACACACACACCACACACACACACACACACACACACACACACACACACACACACACACACACACACACACACACACACACACACACACTCAGTGTTTTCCTACTGAGGGTTGAGGGAAGGAAAGGAGAAGGAATGGGTCATTGGCTTATAGGGGAAGGGGGTGATGGATGATGGGTATGAAAGAGGGAGGATGGGCCAGTAAGGTATGGGGGTGATGAATAGTGAGGGAGGGAGGGAGGTGTTTTGGAAGGTTAGGGGGAATGGGGAAAGGAGAGTGAGAAGGAGGGGATGGGGAGGTGAGAGGATGGAGAGCAGAAGGAAGAAGGAGATGGGGAGGGGAGGGAGGGTGGAAGGGGAGGTGAGGGGGGGATGGGGAGGTGGAAGAGTGGTGGGGCAGAGAAGGTTAAATGGCTGAGATCCTGGAAATAGTAGACTTGAATTGCCTTTGTTAGAATAAATAAGAATCTTTTTAAGTGGCTGTCATGTAAACTATAATAAATGGCATTGTAAAACTGTCCAAGGCAATCTTACTTACAATAAATACCAACTCAAATCCTGTATATTGTCTTCTGTCTTGGCAATTAACATATTTTTAAAGGTTATAGTCAGTTGGATTTTACTTTAGAACAAATATGACCAAAATTTGTACTTTAAAAATGTCAGAAATATTATCAATCTCTCTCTCTAGTACATAAGTTTTTTTTGACCTCATTGGTGTAAAATGTCACCAAAGTGAGGTTTAAAAATGCATTTCTATAACACCTTCCATGAGCACAGCATGTTCCAAAAAGAGCTTTACAGCCAATGAAGTACTTCTGAAGTGAGTCACTGTTGCAATGTAGGAGATGCAGTAGCTAATTTCCACAAAGAAAGCTCCTACAAACAGCAATGTGATTAGGATCGGATAAACTTACATTGCTGATGTTGACTGAAGGATACATATTAGCTGAGATACAAGGATAATTCCTTCAATGAAATAGTGCTACAGAATCTTTCACTTCTATCTGTGAAGGCAGCAAGGGTCTTGATTTAATCATCTCATCTGAAGACAATTCCTCTAGCAACACAGTGATCGTTCAGTACTGTGCCAGAATGTCAGTGTTGATTAAAAGCACTCAAATCTTAGGATGGGACTTGAACTCAGAACTTCCCAATTTAGAAGGCAAGAGTGATACTAACTGGTCATGGCTGACAGTGCTGTACCATGGCTGATACTTGCATAGAAACACAGAAACATGGAAAATGGAAGCAGGAGGAGGCCCTTCAAGCCTGATCCATCATTCATTTTGATATGGCTAACCATCCAACTCAATAGCCTAATCTCACCTTCCTCCCAGACACTTTGGTACGATCATCTCAAATGCTATGTCTAACTGCTTCTTGAAAAGCAGTTTAGGCTTCAACTACTTTCTGTGGTGGTGAATTCCACTGCTGATTACCCTCCAAGTGAAGAAATTTCTCCTCATCTCTGTCCTAAACAGTCTATCCTGTATCCTTGGATTGTGACCCCAGTTCTGGAATTCCCTGCCATTGGGAATATCTTCCTTGCATCTATCTTGTCTAGATCTGTTAGAATTTTTTGGGTTTCTATGATATCTCTCCTCATTCTTCTGAACTTCAGCGAATACAATCCTAACCAACTCAATTTCTCCTCATATATCAATCCTGCCATCCCAGAAATTAATCTGATAAATCATCTCTGTAGTTGTTCAAGAGCAAGAAAATCTTTCCTCAGATAAGGAGACCAAAACAGCACACAATATTCAAGATGTGGACTCACCAAGGTCCTGTATAGTTGCATCAAGACATCCCTGCTCCTGTACTCGAATCCTCTCACTATGAAGGCCAAAATATCATTTGCCTATTTTAATGCCTGCTCCACCTGCACGCTTATCTTCAGTGACTGGTTTATGAGGACACCCAGGTCTTGTTGCATAATTTATCATTATTCATTAGACGCATACTTGTTTGTATTTATGTTTTTGAACATCTCATAGTTTCACTCTGCTGAGTCCCTAGTAGTTTCCTTCCAGTTTCCGCTATGAGGATTTAAAGGTCAATCCCACTGAAGTGGTACAATTAGCTTTTGTTTCTCTTTGCAGTACCCTTGTCCGTTTTTAGGCAGTTTGTTTCAGAGCCTCCAGCGGAGAATGTTCTTAAAAGTGGGTCAAAATCACTTCTAAGAAATTTAGTGCAACAAAACTGACATTATTCCCAATGAGAGTAGCACTTTCAGACTTAATACTTACTTTCCCCCAGTCTTCTGCCGTAAGATTCTGCTAAACTTGAGACTGTACTTTTACATTGTTCCCAATTGCAGGAAGTGTATGGTATCAGCCTGAAATGAAATGTAAGAACTTACCCCATTGCCACCATTACAGCAATTGTTGCCATTTTGCTGGGGTCCTCTGAGGAAGCAGCACAAGTGGCTCAAAAACAGTGGTTGAAAAACTCAGCAGGTCTGAAAGCATAGGCGGAGAGAGAATAGAACCAACATTTAGAGTCTGGAAAGCCCTCAAAATATTGGCTCTATTCTCTCCCTACAGATGCTGTCAGAACTGCTGAGATTTTCCAACATTTTCTGTTTTTGTTTCAGACTCCAGCATCTGCAGTAATTTGCTTTAATTCATGTGGCTGCCTGAACAGATTGCTTGTTGTGGTAGGAGTCCAATATTATTCCTGCAATGTGTTGGGCAAAGTTCCCAGCTTCATGTAGTAGTTGTACAGCCAAAGAAGATCCTGAACCTATATTTCTCTTCATTTGAATGAGATCAAGAGAAGCTGAGAGCCCTTGTTGGCTGCACAAACCCAATCCGGATGATATCAATCGGCTCACTGTCATCCTGCAGAACTTCAGGTCAGGGTTTTTAAATTTCTCACAATTATCCACCTATTTTTGCCTTTGCATATATGGGACCCAATTTTCAGGAGCAAGAGCCACGATCTATGATATGACGGCAATGGTTTCATTGGAGGTGGGCCGCACATTGAAATGATGCTCTTATCTCATTACTGAGATTGGAGCATAGGGCCACACATCTGCCTTGCTGCTGGCTGCACTCACCAGGCTGTTCATTATCCTGGTTGTGGTGGTCTATCTTGTCCAGAGAGGCTGTGATCTTACTCTATCCCTTACTTCAGGCAATAGTTTTTATTAAGACTATTGGCAGAATTTTCTCATATTCTCTGTGTGTCAGGCCCTACTGAAAACCAGCCTGTATTTCTCAAACTGCACAGCCAGGATTTCAGACCAAGTTCACTCTGAGAAGGGCGGCATGATGGCACAGTTGTTAGCACCAGGGACTTGCATTCGACTCTTGGCTTGGGTCTCTGTTTGTGTGGAGTTTGCACATTCTTCCTGTGTCTGCATGGTGCTCCAGTTTCTTCCCACAGTCTGAAAGACATGCTGGTTAGGCGCATTGACCATGCTAAATTCTCCAGCAGTGTATCTGAACAGGTGCTAGAGTGTGGTGACTAGAGGATTTTCACAATAATTTCAGTCCCCCTCTCCCTACACCTCCCCCACCCCAATGAAACAGAGGGATCACAAACATTGGGGGGTCCTTTCTGCACATAAGCTCTCCCTCTGCCCAATACAACTACAGTTTTGGGGGCAATCTCCTCCTCACAGATACCAGCCCTCCCTAACACACACAATGGGAACCCCTCCCATGATGATCCCCATAGAACTTACCCCTGGCCCTGTCCCCTGGCACAGCTTAGCACTGTGATGTTGGCAAGTCATCATCTGTTTTTCCCAGAATACCTGACATCTCCACTCAATGATCTGTGTTGACTGTAAAGGCACCAAGGGAATCAACAATCTGTCATCCCTTGTAGCAAAGACAGGCAATTACTTTTATCAGATGGTTTGTGCCACCTGGGCCTTCTAATTTAACATCTAATGGATGGAGGGGTATTGACTGAAGCCAGCACAGTTGGTCACCTAGTATTGTGGCACCAGCTCTCGTGTCAACCTTAAAGTCAATGTCAAAGCCTTTAACTTTCACTGTAACTGATCAAAAGTTTCCTCTCGGAGCTCAATAGTTTTGTTTCTGCTATCCGACATACAATCTCTTGCAATTTCATAAATATTCTCCTGTCTTTGTCCGGTGTTAAAGCTGTTGCATTTAGAAATGTTTAAAATGTGCAGTTTTCCCACACTCAACTTTCTACACCAGTGGGCAATCCTGCCATCTGTACTGTTTCTTTGCACTGTAATGTAACACATGTGCTGTAGTGTTTCCACTCTTTTACCTGAGCTGGCAAGCTTTTGAGTGGGTGGGGCCACCACTCTTGGGCCCACCCAGCCAACAGCATCATCCAGAGTCTAAGTGTTCTTCATAGTCTGGACCTACGTGGTCCAGTATAGGAATTTTGGTGTCGTAGCCGATAATAGGGTGGCATATTGTCAGATACTACTTCTTCTGAGGCTTCCAACTCATGTTGGATCACCTGGCTGGGCACTGAGATTGAGTGGAAGAAGCTGCATCACATTGCACTCAAGCATTAGGGTGCTTGGCCAGCATAGTGCTGCACCCAATGGTGCTATAGATATGAAATTCATGTCCAAACAGTCAAACTTGAGTGCAATCTTCTGGTGAAATAAAAATAATTGGATAAGTGTACCATTGTAATTCTATCCACGTTTTAAAACCATGAGCCAAACTGTGGCAACATGGACTTTCACTTTCAAGCTATTGCCTGGAACTATAATTTTCTTTCCACACATGGTTGACCAGAAATCTCACCCACTCTTACCACAAGCCATTGGCATATATTGGTAGGATTTACCATTTACCATTTGCCTGCATTCTGAATGTACCTTCATTGGCCATCAAGTCCTGGACTACACTTGAGCCTGAGGCATCTAGCTCAGAGGCAGGGAAGCTACACACTGCGCCACAAGATCTCTATATTATGCCTCTCTTTATTAGAATTAGACAATAAATCTGCATATTTAAATAAATAAATACCTGTCAATCAGCTGTTTCTGTTGTATTGTATTTAAATAAATAAATACCTGCCAATCAGCTGTTTCTGTCACTTTATTTTAAACGAGATTAACAGAGTTGTTTCAATTGACATTCATCATTTACAAATTTAAAAATTAATTTCCTGAAAAATTCAAAATAATTTACTGTTATCCTTTGTTATCTAATTTTAACTTTTTCCCCTAAATCTGATTATTTGGTTGAACACGGATCATAGTTATAGAATAAACTTACAATTTGGTTTCAGATTTTAGTATTTGTACTAATTAATTAATCAACCAATCTAACCTTACTTCATGGGTGATTAATTTAGATTCAATTAAAAGCTTTTCAGAAAACTCAATCCTTAATGTTTATTGTATTACAATACTTCAGGAATAGTGACTATACTTTTAAGGCACAATTTTTTTTTCTATTCATTTTCATGGAAAATTTGTGGCTGGCCAGCATTTATTGCCCATCCCAAGCTTCCTTGTAGGACAGTTCGGAGTCTATCACATTGCTGTGGCTTTGGAGTCGCATGTAGGCCAGGCCAGGCAAGTACAACAGATTCCCTTCTCTAAAGAACATTAGTGAACTAGATGGGTTTTTCTGACAATCAGCAATGGTTTCATTGTAGATACAGATTCTTAATTCCAGATGAGCTCTCTGATGAGCTCAATGCCTTTATGTTTTTTGAGCAAGAGATCAGGGAGTGAATGCCTTCCACTCTGGAAGACCTGGATGAACCTGTATCTGGCATCACCACTGTAGATGTCAGAGCAGCCTTCTCAAAGGTCAGCTCACGGCAAGCAACTGGCCCAGATGGCGTACCCGGATGAGCACTCAAATCCTGCATGGATCAGCTGGTGGGGGTATTCACAGACATCTTCATCCTCTCTTTACAACAATTTGATTCCCTATCTGCTTCAAGAAAATGACTATCATGCCAGTACTTAAGAAAAATCAAGCAGTGTGCCTTAACGATTATTGGCTGGTGATTCTAATATCCATAATTATGAAAGGCTAGTCACACCACAAATCAATTCCAGCCTCCCTCACTATCTGGATCCACACAGTTTGCCTACTGCCGCAACGGGTTCAAGCATTTGCCATGTCCCTGGCCCTCCACTCAACCTTGGAACATCTATGTCAGACTCCTATTTATTGACCATAGCTCAGCCTTCAACACTATTATTCCCACGAAACTCATCTCCAAACTCCGTGGCCTAGGCCTCAACACTCCCCTCTCCGATTAGGTCCTGAACTTCCTAACTTACAAACCACAATCAGTAAGGATCAGCAACAACACCTCCTCCACAATCATTCTCAACACCGATGCCCCACAAGGCTGTGTTCTCAGTCCCCTACTATACTCCTAATATATGTATGACTGTGTGGCTAAATTCCCCTCTAATTCAATTTTCAAGTTTGCTGACGACACCGCCATAGTGGGTCAGATCTCAAGCAATGATGAAACAGTACAAGAATCAGATAGAGAACCTGGTGAACTGGTGGGGCAACAATAATCTCTCCTTCAATGTCAACAAAGCAAAGGAGATTGTCATCGACTTCAGGAAGCATAAAGAGGAAAATGCCCCTTTCTACATCAATGGGGATGAAGTAGAAAGGATCGAGAGCTTGAAATTTTTATGTGACCAGATCACTAACAACCTGTCATGGTTTCCCGATGCTGACATTATAGTTAAGAAAACCCACCAATGCTTCTATTTTCTCAGAGGACTAAGGAAATTAAGCATGTCAGCTGTGACTCTCGCTAATTTTTATAGATGCACCATAGAAAGCATTCTTCCTGGTTGTATCGCATCTTGGTATGGCTCCTGCTCTGTGCAAGACCACAAGGAACAACAATATATTGAGAATATAGACCAATCCATCACACAAATCAGTCTTCCATCCATTGACTCTGTCTACACCTCTGCTGCCTCGGCAAAGCAGCCAGCATAATTAAGGGCCCCATGTACCCCGGACATGCTGTCCTCCACTTTCTTCTATTGGGAAAAAGATACAAAAATCTGAGGTCACATACCAACCAACTCAAGAACAGCTTTTTCCCTGATGCTGTCAGACTTTTGAATGGACTTATCTTACATTAAGTTGATCTTTCTCTATATCTGCATTAACTGCATTAAGTTGATCTTTCTCTAGTTATGACTGCAACACTACATTTTGCACTGTCTATTTCCTTCTCTATGAATGGTATGTTTTGTCTGTGTAGCACACAAGAAACAATATTTTCAATGTATGTTAATACATGTGACAATAATAAATCAAATCAAGTATTTTATTGAATTCAAGTTCCACCATCTGCTATAATAAGTTTGAACCCAGATCCCCAGAACATTAGCTGAGTTTCTGCATTAATAGTCTAGCAATAATACCACTAGACTATCACACAGCCAATAACAACTCCTTACATCTGCTGTTATATTGAGTTTTCTGCCCATACTGTCTGCCTACCTAGCCAAATGATACAATTTTCACCAAGAAGTTGAATAATTAATGAATCAAATAGACAGTGCAAATTCTTAATGCCCTCAACCTGGACATAAAGCACAAGATGCACCTATGCATGTTCAGAAGCACTACCACTGAAAATGAACAGAAAATTAATTATGGCATCCAAAATATTTGCTTTAGTTTACTTGCACCCAAAACAGACTTTCCACTTTCCGACGAACTTGCTAAAGTTGTTACTTATTATTAACTAAATATATGAGATAGAAATTCAACAATCAGCCTCCAGTGAATGAAAATAAAGATAATGGGCTGGATTTTATGGCCTCACTCAACACGGAACCATAAAATCCTGCCCGAGGTCAAAGGACTTTCCCATTGTTCATCCCTTACCTGCTTCGATTCCCATGGCAGATGTAAGATTTCAGCCAGTGTTAAATTTCTTGGTGCCAATCCTTTGCTAAAGGAACACCCTTAGTCATCAATAGTTCGTCATTAACTTTGAGCATGTTTGATCTATAAAATTATTGGGTGGATTATTGGACAAGACAATATTTGACCCAGGTCATGGTATTAATCTAATAGTAAAGATCAACAAAAATAATTATCTTTAATGACATTAGATTCTGCCTGATGAAAAGAAAAACAATGTAGGAAATAATTCAAATAAATGTAAAGAAACTTTGGAAATTTTTTTTTTTGAAACAGATTATCAACAGGAAGTTATCAACATCCCAGGAGTTATCTTTGACCAAACCCTAACTGGGCCAACTACACAAATACTGTGGCTCCAAGAATAGATCAGAAACTAGGAATTCTGTGATGAGTAACTCGCCTCCTGGCTCCCCAATGTCTGTCCACCATCCATAAGGAATGTACTCCACTTGTTTGGATGAATGCAACTCCAACAACACTCAAGAAGGGCGACACTATCCAGGACAAAACAATCTGCTTGATATGCACCCTACCTACATTCACTCTCTCAAACACCAATGCACAGTGGCAATAATATATACTATGTAAAAGATGAACAATAGCAACTCACCAAGGCTCCTTCAACAACATCTTCCAAACCTACAATCTCTACTATCCAGAAGGAAAAGGGCAACAAATGTATGGGAATCACCTGAAAATTCCCCTTCAAGCCACACACCATCCTGACTTGGAAATATATCGCCATTCCTTCACTGTCACTGAGTCAAAATCCTAAAACTCCTTCCCTAACAACATTGTGGACATAGCTACTCCACAAGGACCTTTCTTGGTAAAGAGGCCAATAACTAGGAGGGCACAGATTTAAAATCCAAGGCAGAAGATTCGGATGGGGTTTGAGGAAAAGTTTTTTTACCTAAAAGGTAGTGAGAATCTGGAACCCACTGCCTGAAAAGGTGGTAGAAGCAGGAACTCTCACAACATTTAAGAAGCATGCAGTTGAAACACCATATTACTGCACAGCAAGCTATGTGATAATGACCCGATAATGGTGGGATTTTCCACTGCCTCCATGATGTATATTCCAATGGCAGAGGTGGCTTGCCATTGACCACCAGGGAGAGTTCTCATTCTGCCAATATCTGAGGTATTATGTGTAGCTTGCCCATCTCACCACCAGAGAGTCTGTAAAGGAGGCTGCCTTGGGTGGGACTGCAAGATCTCTCTAGCTGAAAGGGCTGGTAAATCCTGCCAAATCTGTTCTTTTTCCTTCATCTGGCTGATTGAGGGATAAATATTGGCCAGGATCCCAAGGATTGCTCTCCTGATCTTTTTAAAACTAGTGCTAAGAGATCTATAAACACCTTCACTCAGATTCAAGTTATATTGGTTAGGACCTTGTAAACCAACACTGCCTGCCAGTCTACCTCCCTATGCATAACAGCTCATTTGACAAGGTCAGGTGCTAGGAATATTTAGGAAGCCAAAACTAATTCAAGTTACATCCATGTAACTGTTTCTAATTTAATGGTATCAGCTCAATTGAATAATTAGTAACACACCGCAGCAATATTTAACAGTTGGCCTAACGGGAATACGTAAACCTTAATCACTTGATTGTATTTGGGCCAAACATTATGTGCAAAAAAATGATATGTTGACTGCAGTTCATTTGGTAGTTTTCTAAGTTATATAGTTTTGAGTTCAAGCCCACTTCAGAATTTGAGCACAAAAGTCAAAGCTGCACTGGAAGCACTGAGAAAGTACTCTCCTGTTGAAGACATTGGGCACGATTTTCCAGCCAAGCTCACCCTGAAACTGGAAAATCCCACACTTTGTATGCAGCTTTGACAAATGGTCACCTAGATTCGAAACACCAGCTCTTTTGTCTCCTTACAGATTCTGCCAGACCTGCTGAGATTTTCCAGAATTTTCTCTTTTGGTTTTATACATTTAATATCTTGTATTGAATAATACATGCAACATCAAATTGCATAAAGGACTTTTAGATAATTGCATTAAGAGGCAGGATCACATTTTTGTGGTAAAAACCCAGCTGAGTATTTGTAGCTTTCCTGTCCGTGTAAGCAATAGTTGATAAGTGGAATGCCAATTGTAAAATTTATGCTGCCATCTGGTCTCTTGGAAATTTGGCCAGCTATCCTGAGTTCCCTCTCTAGCTGTGCCTCCTTCCCACAGATGAAGGTGTTTCCCCTGGCAAATGTGACCTCAGCCATTTGCTTTATGTAGCTCTGAAGTGCAGACTGGATTATCTAACAGATGTCCCTTGAGATGGGAGCTTATACATCCTTGTGGCTTGCACAGCCACAGGAAGAGTTGTCTTTGTCCTTGAAGTTGTCATTCAGTCAGTTCATAGCAGATGGCCTAACTCAGTCACCGCTGTACAAGGAAGTGAAGCAACAAAAAGAAGCTTTCCCTGACACACCAGGTGGAATGACACACTCTATAAATATGAGCTGCTGGCAAATGACAGGAGTGAACACATTGCCTGGACTGCCTTTATGTCAGATGATTTCAGCCCCTCATGAAAATGTCCTTCTCATTTAATTCCTATGGCACAATGGGTGCACCCAATAGGATTGTCTCACTGACAGAAACTTGTAATCCAGCATTAATTATAGCACCTTGTATTAATAGAGCTTCCTGCAACAGAACAAAATGCAGAAAAATGCTGCACAGTAAAATACATAGGGAGGCTGTTATTTAAAATGTTAAGTGCATAAGTGACTAAGTATTCAACTGACAAAAAAAAAACTACAGTTCACAGACACTTAGAAAACTTGTTTTGAAGATGGTATTAAACACGATAGGCCTACTGAGCACTGATAAACACTGATAAATTGGGTGAAGTCATATTGGGAACAGAATTTTGCCAGAAATTGAAATATCAACACACAACATTATTTAAATAATTGTTTTGCAAAAACGAGCTTTCTGCTTGCCTGAAATGTAGCCTCTCTTGACTTTTCAAAATTCTATGCTGTAGGAATTGGGGCATGAGATTGTGAACATAATTTTGCCACCCACACCTGTCACCAGAGGGAATCTGGAGCACTTAAAACTTCATAAATTCAGCATTGTACGCATAATAACTGATTTTGGTTTTGCTCCCCATGGTAGCTGGTAGACTGCGTTTGATTTACATTTACATCAGGTAAACTATTTGATTTGACTTGAATCTATTTCTGGTAATTCTACCAGGGCACTTGTTCCTCCAGTTCAGGCACAACCCAAGACAGAGCCCCACAGCAAGAAACAAGGAAAATAAGCCAATCAGAGATTTTTTGGCAAGTATAACCATCATTTTGTTAGTTAAATAAATTACTTCGTTAAATAGGATTCTCTGTACATTAGACATAGAATTCCTACATTGCAGAAAGAGGCCATCCGGCCCATTGACTCTGCACCAAGTCTCCAAAAGAGCATCCTAGCCAGGCCCCCCCTGTCTGTCCAATCCCCATAATTCTGTGTAATTCACCTATTCTACACATTTATGGAATGAGGGCGGAAACAGAACAGCCAGAGGAAAGCCAGAGCAGAACATGCAAATGCTACACAGACAGTCTTCCAAGGGCAGGAATTGCACTTGGATTCTTGGTGCTGTGAGGCAGCAGTGCCAACCTCTGTGCCACCATGTTGTTTTGTAAAGTTCAATATGTCTGGAAACCTTAGCCTACTCACCAACAATTATACATTTATTACCTTGAGTCTATTGAATAATACAGGCACCATCATTTTGCATTAAGGACTCTTAAATAATATCATTAATAGGCAGATCATGTTTTTGTGGTGAAAAACCATCTGACTATTTTGTAGAATGATAAGCTTTCCTATCCATGTAAGCAATAGGTTAAGAAGTGGAAAGCCAATTGTAAAATCTATGCTACCATCTGGACTCATGGAAAGTTGGCTAGCTAACCTGAGTTCCCTCCCTGGTTTTGACTCCTTGCCACTAATAAAGTTATTTCCTTTTGCTGCCAACGTGGGTCTTGCCTGATTTATATGAGTATATCTGTGCTCCCTGAACCTGGGCCTGTTTAGTGGTAATGACTTTCAGCTGTGGAACCTTTGGACTAATGTCCAATGACAATTACCTGAAGGTCTCTGTACCAATCCTGTTCTTTCTGCTCCAGAAGTAAAAAGAACTTGTCTTCTCCGTGGTTCCAACAGATGGCACTCATGCTTCGGTCAAACTCCTGGATGAACTAGAGGCCTACTACTTCTGGCCTCTCCTCCAAAAAGTTGAGCAAACCACACCCTTTGAACAGGAGAATCTTAGAAATCCATGGGTAACATGAAAGAAGCAAACACTTGGATTCACTGGCCTCTGAATCTTTTATCCTTAATAAATATTCACCAGTCATACAGCAGAGTGCAAATATGGGGGAAGGAGTGGGAGGTTAAGAATACACAAAGTAAGTTTTAAAAATATTTCCATTTAATTTGCAGCATTGACAATGCATTAAAAATTAGTCTACTTGACTTTTTGTTGCTTTGCTGATATGAACTACTTGCAGGTTTCCAGAGAAAAGGTCTTTTTAGACATATATCCCAGGAATTCACCATGAAGGGACAAACATTGGTATTTGTTAATGGTATCATGTATTGGAAGAAATCTTACACTGAGGCATTTCAGCCAGATGAGTTAGATGAAAAAGGTTCTACTAAACTATTTTTTTGGAGAAGAACAGAGAGATTTTCCTGGTTTCCTGGTCAATATTTATCCCTCTACTAATGCTTAAAACAGATGAGCTCCACTCTTATTATATTGCTGTATATGGGTCCTTGCTGCGTAAAATTGCTGTGTTTCTTGTATTAAAATAGTGACTGTGGCTCACAGATACAATAAGAACAATATGATTTTGTATGGTGCCTATTACTGTAATAAAATATCACAAGATGCTTCACAGAAGCATTACAAAGCAAACTTCAACAGTGATACATATAAGACAATAGTAGGACAGATAGTCAAAGGGTTGGTCAAAGAGATATGGTTTTAAAAACTGCTGTAAGATAGGAATGAGAGATAGAGAGTAGGAGAAGTTTAGGGAAAGAATTACAGAGCTTAGCATCTATCATCTACTGTAGAAATTGTCACAGATGGGACAGACAATTTGACAGATCATTTAAAGGTCCATTTGGCTTCGGGCAGGAATTTCTGGTTTTGGGGCAGGCACAGCCAGCAAATTCCACCCTTTGAAGGCATGGTTAATTAAAATTGGGTATCTGAGAGTCCAGAATTAGAGTGGTAGAAGTACCTTGCAAAGTTGTAGGGCTGGAGGAGATTACGGAAATGGGGAGGAATGAGGTCATGAATAGGTTTAAAAGCAAGGGTGAGAATTTTTAAATTGAGGCATTGCTTAAGTTGGAGCCAGTGTATGTCAGCGCATACAGAGGTGACAGGGAAATGGGGCTTGGTGTGAGTAAGAGCGTGGGCAGTAGCTTTGGATGACCTCAGGTTTATGGCGAGTAGAATGTGTAAAGCTGGTGGTGAAATAATCAAGTCTGGAAGTGACAAAGGCATGATGAGAATTTCAGCAGTAAATGAGCCAAAGCAGGGCTGGAGGTGGGTAACGTTATTAGAAGGCTTAGTGATGATAAATCAATAATCTTAGCGTCAAATATGATGCCAGGGTTGTGACCAGTTTGATTCAGCTTCAGACAGTTGCCAGGATGAGAGATGGAGTCAGTATCGAGGGAACTGAGTTTTTAGCTGTCACTGAGAACAAAGGGTGAAGTCTTACCTAAAAATGGCAGAGCATTGATTCTGGTGCCAGGATGTTTTTGGGTCAAATATTGAACCTCATTTGCGATAATTTTTATGCCTGTGAGTTTCACACCACTCCACTGGTGAAGGACTGGTATGATCGGAACTCAGAAACTCACCGGCACGAGTCGCACTCCTTGTGTTTTGAGCATGTACCACCATTCCTGCAGATGGAGAATGTGGACTGAAGATTGCTCCCAGAGATTTCAGTAAAGCACTTTGAAATTTCCTGAGGATATGAGATTTGTGGGCCTATTGCTGTTCTCTCATCTGATCAAATGAGAATTTTGGAAGATTTGTGAAATTTTGATTGCAAGCTTTTCCAAATAAATTTTATAAATGCATATGAAATGCCACAAAGGAAATTGAAACCAAATAGGACTGGAAAATTTGTTTCTGTTTACCAACAGCCCAAAATTTTTGACTATCTGCATCAATAATTGAGAAATGTTATGCCAAATTTCTTTATTTTTGCTGTTCCAGCATTCTTTTATCCTAATACAGTGGATGAAATCCTTCAATCCCACAAGCCCCTCTGCTGCTGCCAGCAAAAATGGAGAATTTGGCACTCAACCAAATCTCCATTCACTACAGCGGGATCAGAAAATCCTAGCTGCAGGAAGGTTGTAGAATTCCTGCCAATATCTCTTTTCTTACATTAGGTAAGAGAAAATCCATGCGCGCCAGTCAAGATCACAGGAGATTGGATTCCCAATATAAATAGCTACATACAACACAAGCTAAATAACTGTCTATCCTTAGAACTGGAATGACTAGGTTGCAATCAATCAGGACAGTGTAAAAACTACGCTGCGTTAATTGATAACTATGAAGGTGACAATATCAAAATCATTGCTCAACAAGACTTTTAATGTCAAAAATTACATCAGATGTAGCCTCTCTTGATAGGATTTTGAATGTAAGAGTGAAGGAATAGAGAAACGAACCCTTGAACTGGTGATATTTATTGTTGGCAATAACTTCAAGATACCATAGCATCACCATCTGCTGAAAGGCTATTCCATAAAAAGGGATATGATGATTATGGGAGAGATTACTGCCAAAAAAATAGTTCTTGGCATCCTTAGAAAGAGCATAATTTATAGCTGCTGAAAACTGTCAAAATAATACTCTAGCCTCGTCATAGAGGCCAAGATTGAAATATCTTGCAAAGATCTCAGAACGTCTGTTAGGGGAGATGTATCCTGAACTCCAGGTATCCCAGGGTAGAAATGTCAATTACTGGAGACATAGGTTTCAGGTAAAAGGGGAAAAGCTTAAAGGGGATGTCAGAGGCAAGTTTCTTACACAGAGGATGGTAAGATTCTGGAATGTGCTGCCAGAGGAGTTGGTAGAAGCAATAGCCACATTTAAGAAACTTCTCAACAGATGTATGAATAGGCAGCGAATAAGGATATATAAAGTGTGTAGAGGCAAAAGGTCTTTAGTTTAAAAAGGATTCATGCATGGGCTAGGAGGCCTGCTCCTGTGCTGTTCTATGTTCCTTGTTCAGTGAAAGAAAAAAACATGTAATTATGTTCCAAAATGGATTATTGACAAACTCTTGAGCTGTTATCTGCAGCAGTCAACCTGTACAAATCCAGCCCCCATGAACAGCAATTCTTTGAATAACCAGTTGATCTTCTTCAAAAACACTAGCTCCTGATGCTCATTGACCAGCCACCAGAACAGTTATGCATGCAGACATGGATTGCCTTCATCTTCGCATGGATAGTTTCTCCCACCATTGATGTCATTAATGTGCACCTAACCTCTTGTGTTTGTACTGCTTTTCACCCACACAAATGATGACATCAGTTACCATCTCCAAAGCATCTTCTCTGCCTTTACCCCCTCTCACCTTAGGAATTTTTGGTACCTCATTGACCTTTCTCTAAATAAGTTTTATGAATTGCAAGCTGCAGTTTCAGTTCTGGAATTGATGCCACAGCAAGCACATATGAAAAGTGCCCACTCTGCAGTTGCACCATCTCCAACCTCAGCGTATTGAAAGTGTTGATCAGAGACAGTAGAAGAACTCTTACTTATGTTTTAAAAAAGGAGCCACTTCTTTTAGGTACACATGAAAGGACAGATAGGATTAATCAAACCTCAATTAAACATAGCGCCTCAGACAATGCAACAAGCAGCCCTTAGCACTCAAGTGTGTCAGTCAATCTGATGTGTTCCAAGGTTGCACTGGGGCTGGAACCCACAATATTGTGCATTCAGTGAGCCAAATCAATACTTCAAGAAATGAAAACATAATTAAGTTGCAGTAATCTTGTTGTGATGTACTTCATTTGTAGGCTGGAAATCTCCAGTCTCTCACACCCGGCTGCTGCTTCTGCTGAGAACAGAGAATTTGGTGCTTGGCCAAATCTCTGTTTACAACAGTGGGACTGGAGAATCCCAATCGCAGGCAAGGTCGGAGATCCTCAGTCGCAGGCAAGGTTGGAGAATCCCAGTCATGGGCAAGGTTGGAGAAACCCGGGCAAGGTTGGAGAAACCCAGGCAAGGTTGGAGAAACCCAGTCACGGTTGAGGTTGGAGAAACCCAGTCACGGTTGAGGTCAGAGAATCCCAGTCACGGATGAGGTCAGAGAATCCCAGTTGCAGATGAAGTCAGAGAATCCCAGTCACAGACAAGGTTGGAGAATCCTAGTCATGGGCAACGTTGGAGAATCCCAGACATGGGCAAGGTCGGAGAATCCCAGTTGAGAGCGAGGTCAGAGTATCCCAGTCGCAAGCGAGGTTGGAGAATCCCAGACGAGGGCGAGGGCGGAGAATTCCATCCATAACCTCAAAATTGAAATTGACAAAGATATGATTGGGAGAGTACTGATATAAAATCCTGAACATCCCAAACATAATGGCCTGAATTCTCCAAACTTGCCCGCAGCTAAGATTCTCTGGTCCTGTTGCGGTTAATGGAGATTTGGCTGAATGCCGTGTTCTCCATTCTCACTGACAGCACTGGCGGGATGTATGATATTGGAGAATTCAGGCCAACATTTACAAAAACTGCATCTCTTTAAAAGAAGCAGCATTTAAAATCCCCCTGCCAAAATATCTTTGCACTAGGAGATACCAGTAAAGCTGAAGAGATGGATACCCAGTGTCAAGTTGAGATTCACAAATTATTGGAGTGTATGTGTCAGCTTTGCTCTTTAAATGGCATTCACACTTACTTTATGATCCTGAACCAGACCTCAAGTTTCTTGATTTAATACAGTTAGGAGCCATAACGTTATGGTTAAAATAGACAGAGTTTGATATTCAAGATACTGGCTAAGAGAAGCAAGCCATAAGATTTCATGAGTTTTGGATAAACAAAAATAAGCTTTACCTCATAAGGTCAAAAAGACAGAACAATCTACAATACCTATGTTATACTCTATCATTCAGGGTTAACATGTGGTACATGTGAATTGATAGGCAAACTGTGGTTAAACACACCACACTACAAAGTCATTGGTGAGTGTTACAAAGACAGATTCCACAAATTTCTTACCAGTCCAACCAGGTTTCAATAAACACCAAGGGCAGAATTTTCCTTGCAATTTGCCACAATCTTTTGGTCCTACTATTGTCATACAAGGTATTCCATTGAATGCACCCCATTGGTGCTGTGAAACAATAAAGTATTAAAATATTATCCTAGATTCTTTGTGACCCGAGGATATCAACCAATCCCACAAAGAGGGATATCCTTCCCCTCCGCTTCCATTCACAAATAATTTGTGACCACTCCACACCAATACTCCCCAACCCAGCCCCCTGCCCCCAACCCCCTGCAGACGCCCTACTCTGCCTCCTTTCCCTCCCTCTACTCTATTTCCTGGTTTATAGCTGCTTCTGGGACGTTATTTATATCCTCTATCATGAAGACTGATGCAAACTATCTATTCACTGCCTTCTCCTTATTTTCCATTATCAATGCTTCAGACTCATTTTCTAAGGACCAATTCTCATTTTGTTAACCCTTTCCTTATTTAAATATTTATAAAAAACTCTTACTATTGTTTTTATATTTCTAGCTAGCTTACATTCATAGTCGAACTTTTCTCTCCTTATTAATTTTTTTACAACCTTTGCTGTTACTTCTATTTTATCCACTCTCCAGACCTGCCACCTGTAACTGCAATATTACATACTTTTTCTTTACGTTTGATACGATGTTTGATCTTTCTAGTTAACCATGGATAGGGTTCCATCCCTTGTATCTTTTCTTATTTGTTGGAACATATTCTCTCTCTTCATCTCCTTCTGACTGGATGGGAATCTGTGAGTGCAAGCCTAACTTTGTATCAACCTGCTTGCCCTTGCCTTGTCTGGTCTGACTGCTGCAATCTTGGGAAGAATTCCAGTTATTAGCCTCTGCAGTATTCCTTCCACACTGCAAATTATACATTAATTCTTCACATACTGGCCATTGCTTGTCTCCCATCATACCTTTCAATGTGGTTTCCTTATCTATCTCGGCCAAGTTACTTTTCAAGCCAACAAAGTTTGCTTTGCTCACATTTAAAACCTCAATGGTCTTAACAAATCCAAACTCAATATAATATTTACAAGGCTCCTATTTTGCGACCTCCTTCAAAAAATTTAAAGATATTTTGTGACATGGGGTCTTTTTTTTCCAGACATATTGTATTCTTTGATAGACCCTTCTCTTTTGAGATGAGCATACATGACAACTTTACAAATTCTCTCTTAGCAACTGCCTAACGATGAGAAAAATAATGGACTAGTAGTTTCCTAATGATTTACTGCACTTTATAAATATATGTACAATACAAACCTGTCTCCAGCCCTGAAGTAAATCAAAGGTGGTAAATCAGAGCCACTCCTTCAAGCAAGGAATTTTTTTACGGGTAACAATCAATGTGTCATTGCTTCTTAGTATGTGCCAGCATCAACCAGCCTCACGACAGCTGTACTAGCTTGTACTGTTCTGTTTGGAAACTGTGGCAATGTTCCAGGGGACTGCATATGCTTGGAAATTCAGAAAACTTGCTGCATCTGCATATTTTTCTTGTAGAAAACATAACAATGTATCTGGTTAATTCTTGCTGCTGTTTCATTTCCATAAAACTGACCACTTGTTGGGCAGAAGATGAGATTTTCCCTTCAATTTAGTAATAAATGGAATGATCATAGTTTCTTACAACAGAAACAGAAAATGCTGGAAAATCTCAGCGGTTTTGACAGCATTTGAGGAGGAAGAGTAAAACCAATGTTTCATGTCTAGATGATCCTTCTCTTAGTTCCCTTTGAGGGCAGGTCTTATGAGGAGAGGCTGAGGGATTTGAGGTTGTTTTCGTTAGAAAGAAGGCGGCTAAGAGGAGACCTTATTGAAACATATAAGATGATTAGAGGTTTAGATAGGGTGGACAGTGATAGCCTTTTTCCTAGGATGGAGAAAGCTAGCACGAGGGGACATAGCTTTAAATTAAGGGGTGGTAGTTATAGGACGGATATCAGAGGTAGGTTCTTTACCCAGAGGGTGGTTAGGGTATGGAATGCCCTACCTGCGGCAGTTGTAGATGCGCCAAGTTTGGTGGCGTTTAAGAGGTTAGTAGATAAGTTTATGGATGAAAAGGGAATGGTTTAGGTTAGAGGGTCATTGCTTTTTCCTAATTAGTCGGCGCAACATCGAAGGCCGAAGGGCCTGTTCTGCGCTGTAATGTTCTATGTTCTATGTTTTACAAGATGGAAGATAATCAGTATGGATAAAGTATGATATTGCTTTGTAGGAGTGTATTTTTCTGGTGAAAATTATTTTTGAAAATTGATAATTTTCCATTCTTTTTTTCTTCTTTCCTAAATAAAAAATAGGATTGTGGTGTTACTGGGCATGAAACAGAAAAGAGAGAAGAAAACAATTCAACAATATCATGGGGAGATGCATATACATAGGGCAGAATTGTACAGCCTAGTTGCAGCAAGGATGTGGCCAGAATGTATGGAAAAAACTTTGTTGGCTTCAGTGGGACTGGAAATCCCACTGACGGGAAGAGTTGTAAAATTCTATCCATGGCCTTTGTTCTCACTGGTCTCAGATCTGATTTGAAACAACTGACTCAGAACTCTATTGTCTTTTCTGAAGAACATTTGTTGGGTTTTGAAACTGATTCTTGTAATGTGGATGACACTGGCAAAGCCAGAGAAAGGAACAGAGGAATAGAATGAATTAGACTGAATCTTACCAAGTGCCAATACAGGGCATGTTGGGCTGATGAGCCTCCTTCTGTGCTGCATGGTTTTATGTTTTTAAACTCAGTGTTGATAAAAATAAGTGTAAATTGATCCAATTTGAAACTTATTCTTGCAATCTCAATTAATGTTATTTTATTCTCTGTTGCCAGTAAGTTAGGTGAATTATGACAAATAAGAAACTATACAATTGACCTGATGTTGAAATGGACCGCAATCAGACTCTAATAAAAGCTGCTAACATATACATAGGCAAAGACACTCTTGACATTTTCAGTGGTGTTCTAATTCAATTAACACCTCTCACCAAAGAAAGATTATTCGGGTTGAAATAGTAAAAGTAGTCCAAATAGTAAACTGAAAAATGAAAAAATAAGTTATCCAGTGATTATGCACAAATGAATCCATTATAACTTTCAATTTAACTATGCTTTTTAAAAATATGTTGTATAATCTATTGCCAAATCCCAAAATTTCATCCTAATAAAAGAACCTTTTGTGATACCATTACATCATGGCTTAACATTTGATTGGTACATTATCTGCAGTTAATTCTTGCTGCTATTTCATTTCCATAAAACTGACCAATTGTTGGGCAGAAGATGAGATTTTCCCTTCAATTTAGTAATAAATGGAATGATCATACTTTCAGAGTTTATACTTTTTAATTGATTTACATTTAAGAGCATCTAATAGAAGAGCCAGAAGCAGGACAATCACATACATGTCTGGCACAAGCATTTGGAAATGCAGAATTATAAAATAAAGAAGAATAAATGGCAGGATTCAGCTGAGGCTTTTGTCTAAGCTTTTTCTCCTTTTGCCCTTGGTCTCCTCCCCCAATGGCTCACATCCTCTTGTGTGCAGGCACCAATTCCACATGACTACCATTGTGAAAAACAAATTGCAGGCTTGAGTGCTTGCAACAGCTGAGCTCCCTCCGAGATGAGCGCAGAGAGCTGTGCACTTAATTTGAGGCAGCTTGTGTTAATGATAAGGTTCATTATTTTTCTGCCAGGTTTGGGTGGCAGCCACTCAGTAGTTCTGACTGTGAACTAATGGGAGGTTTGGGGACTGGCAATGGGTGCTTTGGGACAATGATCAAGCTGCCACCTACTTAAAGAACCTTCCAGAAACGATTTTATTAACCCTCAAACCACAACCCTTCTCCTGCACAATGGGTCTCTCCGGAAACATTTTTAGAAATAATAAAAAGAAAACATCTTTCTTTAAAATAACACAATTAAAAATCAGTACCTCCTTTTACATAGGGCACTATGTGGAGTGACAGCTCTCCCAATAAACTGGGTCATTCACTCGCGCAGGTGTTGGATGATATGCATTGCATAGGTATAAAACATGACCTTGGCTAAGTAGAACTTCTATAAAAAGGTTTTTGAATTTAAATCAAACTTTCATTCTGAGTGAATGTTTGGTTTTAGCTGGAACATTAACTCTCAAATCATTGGATTCATTTTAATTCTGAACATGTTTCCCAACATTTAATATCAGCAAGTGGAATTAACTCTTAATACTTACTTAGGCAAGAAGATTGACAAATACTAACTATATTGATCAAATTATTAACTTCTTACCTGTATATTAAATCTATGGCTTTCATTTCTTAAATAATCTTAGTTTTAATTGTCCGTCTTCTCGAGCTACTTTTCTTTTAAGCAAATCCCTGTAGCAAACACAATTGGAAGTGTGAGCCGAGGGGATTCCCTTGGAGTCGTCTTGCTTCATAACGTTAGTGTCAGAGAGATCAGTATCTTTAGAAGCTGATCACAGCTCATCTGTTATCTTCAATCTCTGGCAGCCAGTTGCTGTGTTTTCACAAACAAAATGCAACAGGCAAACAGTTGCTGGCTGCAGCAGAGACAAATCAGGTGGTCTTTTAAACATGAGTGGAAATTTCCATTTATGAGTCTAAGTGCGCTGACAGGCAGTTTCGGCAGTGCTTGCCTTGCTGCTTGGAATGGCGGGAACTCATGCCCAATTCTGTGTTTGAAAGATTATTGTGCAGGCAAGTATCAGACTGTATCACTTGGCCTATCAGGAGCAGATTTGTCCACCCACTATCCACTGGCAAAGTCGATGGTTCGACCAAACACATACATCTCACTCTCACTAGCCTAACTGTCTCCAAGAATCTGTAACAGATGTTCTCCATCCACAAGAAGAAAACTGCAAGCAGAAGGCAGCACCGTGCAGCATCCAGTGGCCCCTCGAGACTTTGGTCAGAGGTGGGTGGGCGTATAGGCATGTCCTGTATCCCAAGGCTAGATAGAGGAATCACGCTAGCCTCATGACTCTCACCTGGAAAGTCAATGCACAGTAAGGTCATCGCAGCTGGCAGCCGGAACCAAAACAACATCCTGTGTAGGTGGAGGATGAATGATCACATGCAGTCCACTACAATAAGTCATCCTTCAACTCCCCCTAATATGAGGGATCATGTGTCATCATGTATTCGAAGAGTGACTCTCTTCACAGATCTCACGTAACCATTAACAGGGGACTTATATCAGCACTCTTTCTCTTATAGGTACTTTCACATCACCAAATCCCCATTTACCATATTGTTAACACTCGATCCTTGGGCCATCCTGGGGAGGACTCACCATACCCAAGGGGGAATGTATTACATCCAACCTCTGCCCCATTCCCTCAAAACTCTTTCTTTTGTCTTTGTCCAGGGCAAGCTTGTACACAACAGCCACAAAGGATCATAGACTTGAGGAATGCCAACATCATTGCCCTCACTGAGTTTGAGAACCTGCTGAGCTGGCCAGGGAGGATAGAGATCACTCCTGTAGGGAAGGCAAGATTGCTTTGTCCCATCAATCTGGTATGAATTTCAGCTCCGACACTTCATTATATCCTGACAATCACAGTGAGTCACATGAAGTATTATACAGCTCATTCTCTTCAACTGAAACTTTATTCTTTATCTTCTAGTCAGTAGCATTCAAGGTTCACCAGACTATGTCCAAAGAGAAAGCACTGGAAGGTGCATCACTGAGCTCACGCGTACTCTCCACCAGTGTAGAGGCACACAACTCAGTGAAGTGCAGATTTAGATTAGACATGGGTTCACTTCTTGGAGAACACTTCACTGACTCATCTCTGCAGCAGCTGGAGGCACAGACAGCCCGGATCTAAGGCATTTGGAGGGCTGCTGAGAACAGCACCTCTCATTCCCAATCAGATAATGTGTTTCTTCAAGGGTTTGCCATTTCACAGGTATAGATGCACTGCTGGCAAAGGGTGGAACATCAGGCAGAGATTTGACAGTCACTCAGCAGACTAAAGTGAATGATGGAGGGTCTGTTCATGTTCTGTCTGATTTGGCACTAACATGTGAATGCCTCAAGATCAACATGGGAAGCTTGATGGTCACCTTGGTGCAGCATGTTTTGCTGGATTTGCGCTCGACTCTGGATGCCTGGTGAGTGGCATCAAGGTGTGGGCAACATGGGGACGAGGCACCTTGACCTCCCTCAAGTGCAACATCTCCTCAAGGAATCAGGGCGGGGTTTTCCAGGTGGGTGCCAGCATTCTTGGATCCTGTTGCATTTTCCATTTTCTATTTCCTTTTCCATTCCTACCAGCCAGATCTCCAACCCTCCCTTAGCTATCACAACTTCTCTGATTTTAAGTGTCTTTCATTTTCTTCATCATGCTTCCTACTATCTCATGTTAATATCACCTGATTTAATCATCTTATATTTTCCACCTTGTGGGCTATTACACTCAATAGCTTTTTCTATTTCTTTCTCTTGCTCTGTTCCTTTTATGAGTACTTTCATCATGATTTGTCCATTATTATTTTCCAGTTTTGATGAAGGTTTCAATGTCAGAATTATTAACTTGTTTGTTTTCTACAGCGATATTGTCTGACCTGTCTGAAATGTTGATGGCACTGTGGCACCGTGGTTAGCGCTGCTACCTCACAGCTCAAGGGACCTGAGTTTGATTCCCTGCTTGGGTCACTATCTGTGTGGAGTCTGTGTGTTCTCCCTGTTGTCTGTGTGAGTTTCCTCCACGGTTCTGGTTTCCCCCCCACAATCCCAAAGATGTGCTAGTTAAGTGCATTGGCCATACTAAATTGCTTTAGTATTCCTGGATAAATATATGGGGTTAGGGGGATAGGGCCTCGATGGGAATGCTGGTGGTGCAGACTTGATGGGCCAAATGGCCTCTTCCTGCACTGTAGGGATTCTCTGGTTATATGATGCTAAGACCTGGTGAAAGTCCTCACATTTTGTTTCAGATCTCCAATTTCTGCAGGGTTTTTTTTGCTGTTTGAAGAATTATCTGGGATTTCCTCTCCACATCACTGTCCAGTGATTCATGCTGGAAAATACACGTGTAGAAGCCCAGTGAGAACAGGATAATGGTCAGCTGTGATGTTCTTATAGCTATAAAGTCGAGTGCCACTCACTACTAGAGACCACATAGACAAGAGCGATTTGCTATTGCCCAGGGAATCACATTAAGGGCCGGTGTTTTCAGTGGATGGCACTAACCTGCTGGCAGAAGGAAAGATTGCTGTCTCTTCCATTTCTACGAGCTAAAGAATACATATTTGGAAAATAGGAATTCCGAAAGGTATCAGGAGAGAAGCAGTAATTGATCTCACCAAACACATCTTACAGAGCGCTGGCACAGATTCAATGGGACAGATGACTTCCTTCTGCACAATAAAATTCGATGATTTTATGGTTTTGGTGCAAATTAATAGCTATTCTGAATCAGTCAGGTAATTGAGCAAATATTTTAAAAATTATTTTGTTGCAAAACAACAACACCATTTTTTAATATTGCTGTTGAGCAAATAGTCTGCCCCTCACATAGCCAAATATTGGCACGGTCCCCAAAGGATTTTTCAGTCTACTCTAAATGCAAATTCTCCACAGGTTTTCATATCCCACTCCATGGATATAAAGGTTTTCCAATTACTGCCATCTTCTCCAAAACATCCTCAGTGGCATTCTGTAATTTGCACAAACAGGATAGAATTGGACACTTGCCCATAGCACAGATAGGAGATTTGAATGCCAATTTATGTCTAGCTGTCAAACAGAGTTCACCAATCAAATAGTAGATATCCTTATCAACCACACTGAACTGCTTATTTTCATATTACATATTTCTCTTTAAATAAGATATTGGCTGAGATTTTACAGTAAGAATAACAATTAGGCTAATAATTCTCAACATTATTCTGGCAAAAATCAGAAAGCAACCTCAGATGAAGCACATCGGTTGCTATGTCGGGAAGCTGCTTTTTGCTTTGCCTTATTTCTCCAAAAACTTTGCTGTTATTTTGCTGTGACAGTCATTCAAGCAAATGATAGCCATGAAATTGCAATACTTTCTCACCAGATATTCTCTGAAAATAAGAAATGATTAAGTCTTTTGTGTTCAAATGAAGAATCCATTTTAATAATAATTCTAAATTATTTCCAAACAACCTCTCTGGCATTGAATATTTAAAAGAGGGAAATGCATTCTTTCAGGATTTAGTTATTGTTGGAGATCTGAAAAATACATTTTTAATTTCTCCTTTTGTCTCTTGAGTGGGGTTTTACAACCTCGCTCATCTCAAAACTGTAAAATCCTGCGCGAGGTCAAAGGACCTCCCAAACTCCGCCCCTCACTCGCTCCAATTCACATGGCGGGTGAACGGGTAAAATTCCTATTTCGCTCTCTCTCTTCATCCCATTTTTCTCCCCTTGTTTATTTCACTTTTTAGACTGTATTAAATAGTCTAACTTATACTTCCTGATTTACAATTTGCTTTGTGTCTCAGTAAAGAATCTTCAGTCTGATTGACTGGAGAGACATTGGCCCAATTTCTTGAAGCCACGGAGACTCCACAGAGCTTCAAAAATGTCAGGTGGAACTGAACTCTGGAAATCTGACAGATCCAGTGCAGAATCCTCCAGCCTCTCTTGCCTGAAAATCAAAGATTCCTGCCTGATTTCATTGGATCTTTACATAGTCTGCTCCTTGCCTGCTAAAATTTCATTGGCGGGCAGGATGAGAGAATTCCAACCCCAATCTTTGCCAATAAGGGAAAGATGACACATAGTGTCATTTACACATGAGGGAAACCTGAATTCAACCAGGTGCTATTGTGGCCAAACGAGCTATTTAAAATGGCGATTTACAGAGCATGCTGGGATAATTGGACAAGCACTGAAACAAGTAGGCTGCAGCCTCAATAGAAAAGGACAAGAGGTAAATAGGCTGCAGCTCAAACAGGGAATAGGCATCCCAAAGACAATGGACACTCTCTGGTCAAACATACTTATTTACCAGACAAAGGGAAGCCTTAAACCCTAATTTGGGAGGGAGGTATATGACCTATGTGCCTCCAGCACCTACAGGCATGGCAGCACCTGATTGAATCCTATTGATCAGGGTGGTCAAGTCTTGATCAATTGATTGGCAATGGACAAAAGGGCATGAAAACCAATGAGACATAAAGGCTGCTACACAATGGAAGAAGCTTTCTCTCTCTCTTCCCCAATGAATGACAACAACAGTGACCACTGCCAGCAATGACCAGTTCAAGGTGAGCCATTCCACCCAAGAAGGTGCTCAGGTGCAGAAACACTATTTTGGCTGCTGCAAGGGTCTTAACCTCCAGCAAGGGGATCACAAATGTATGGAATAGATGTAAAGGCTCTTAAAGAATGGATCAGGTCTATATAATTTTCATGTGTTGTATAATTTTTTCAATTATTATCAAATTATTTAACAATTTAAATACACATCCCTTTAAACTGTAAACAGAAAACAGGTTGCAAAAGCCAGTAAAATTAAAAATACTCCATCTTAGCTATTTGTTGACATTCCCCTGAGGGACCTTTATGAATCCTTGGCTAATTTCCAAAAGTTACAATTATCTCAGTGGGGGTTCTGAGTTCAAAGTTTGATTAGCAACTTGAAAAGGCTATTAAATGATCAACTGTCTTTGATTAGGAATATGAATAAGTGTTTCATTTTCTTAAATAAGGTATCAAGCACTTGAGGTATTAAATAGTTGAGATAATGACTGTGTTGATAGAACTTTCTTAGTGTGCTCATAGTCTAGATGGAGTGATGCTATGACATGGGGAGTACCCAAATCTCAGAGGCCAAGAATTCTCAACCTACTGGAACCTCTGTCTTATTAAAATCTCCTGTGCGTCATGGCCAGCCATGTGCTCCTATGCAGGTTTTTGCTCGGAGTTTCCCTTACCTCCCCATCGATCTAAATACCAGAAGATTGCCTATTATCTTGCATGTTCTCTTCATTCAGGGCACAACCTCTGAATGCAGTGAGACTCTGGATGGTATGTATGTCAATGCTCCTCTTGGCCTATCCAAGCATTGGAACCTCATCTTTAGCATCAATTGTCTGTTCAACAATAACACTAGTGGCTGTTGCTGTAGCTCCTTACTGCTTCTGTTCCAATGTTATGAGTTACCTCTTCAGAGTAACCCTTGTCACCCAGAAATCAACTATAATATCTTGGAAGGAGCGGTGGCCACCAAGTGGAATAACAAAAAGAATATTTATTAACAGTAAAAACTATATATAAAGAGTGAAAAAGATGCTGCTGATCACTTCGGGTTCAGTCTCTGGACTGTCTGTTCAGCCCATGCTCAGTCCCAAGGTTTGAATACTTTGGCCCGATTAGCTGAATGGGTGATATTACCCTCTGAAATCTCACCTCTTGAAGGAGCTCACTATTACACCAACCAATCAGTACATCAGATTGATTAAACATGTCTGGCATATCGAAGTTCCGGAAAATGTACGTGTCATGGCTAATGCATGAGTTCCAAGCACAAACCTGCATTTTTCGATTGTGGTCACAGACCATCTGGATGTTTAAGGGGTGATGACCCTTCCTGTGCGTATAATTACAGGATTGGCTACTGGACTATTATGGTGATGCAGCCTATTATTCCCTCAATCCTGGGAAAACCTGCCATCATCACAAAGCCTCTGATTCATTCAAATGGTCCATGGAGATTGTAATGTACTGACCCATCCTTCAGAATGTTGCACTGGTAAAGACCTCAGTGCAGTGGTGGGCATCAGGCTGTGTAATGCCACTGAGCCTGGAAAGATCCAGTGACAAAGAAATTCAGTGCAACAGTTCCCATTATTGTCACTGGCAATGAGTGAGCACTCACACAGTTCAAAACACCTGAGAAAGATGGAGGAAGAGAGAGTCCCCTGTAGTTCTAGGCGGCCAGAATGTCTTCTGACAATGTATCTCAGACAATTGAAGGTAACACATTCTCTGCCTATATACTCAATTAGTGGCATTGAGTACCTCTGTTGCATCTAGCCTTCATCAGCTACTTGTTCCGTCACAGGTCTGCCACCCACATGCACCATCAGTGCACGCAGCCCTGACCATCTGGCATTCTTTCTCTCTCTCTCTCTCTCTCAATCTTCCTCCTCCTTCCTTCCTCATTGGAAGATGTATCATCCACAGCAACCATTATCCCAATGATTTTGGAAGCAAACAGGCTGAGGTTACAGTTGGGATCGAAATGCACTTTTTTGCCAGCTAAATGAAGCCACAAAACAGCAAAGAATTCCCTAGAAAAAGAGTTTTAGTAATAAAATACAGCATCCCTCACAGCAGCTTGAACTGCTGAGTTAAACCAGTGACGCAACTGGTGAAACCCCTACAATCTTTCCATGAAAAATCTGAGATCTCCACTTGGCGTGCTTTGCAGCCGCTAAATGTTTTATTGTTTTCAGTGTGCATTATTCTAGTCAATTGCCATTTTAACAAGCTTACACTCCAATTTAAATGAATTAGAATAAGGTGGGTGGATTCCTGATTTCTGGGTCTGCCCTAATGTACTATTGCATTCTGGCATGATGGTATCATGAATGCCACCCAACACAATAGTGCCTAATGATGTGGTGGCACAGGCCCATTTCTGCCATGTTTCTTTAACCCCATGTCTTTGAATCTTTAGTCTAAGCCAATGGACTGGATGATGTGATTTTGATTTAATTATACAGATGTAGTGGGTTTTTTCTGAGGTAAACCTTGGACTGAGATTTTTTTCCTGTGGCAATTAGTGCGATTGGCTTTTGTATGTCTGAAATTCTGGGTCAGTAAGACAAATGGGAGGCCCAGACACAAAGCTGAGCAAGAGATGGTGTTGTGTGATGGGAGGCGGGTTGAATGGGGAGATTGGAGTGGGGAAGAGAGAGGATACTTGCCTGGCTTGATCGCCAAGGCATGAGACACCTAAGGCTCATCCTAGAGCCAACTATTTTTTGTAAATTGAGGGATTGTGATCAGTAAAAAAGATTCATTTCAAACAACAAATTAAACAGATGATGAAACACAAAGACAGTTTATCATGCAATAATGATGGTAGTAGGATCTGACAATGCAATCAGACTTCCCGGCAGGGCTTTCAGAAGCAGCAATTTTTAAGATGTTCTTTCTTCATATTCAATTTTTTTTTCTATTTGCCCTCAGAAGTCTCCACATGCCATGTGCTAGTCCCTTGTTGGGAGAGCAAGCAGCTGATCAGCTGCCAGTCCTGTCAATTCCACTCGTGTCATCTGTTGCTAAAAGATTTGCAAGTGTGTCCTCGAGGTTACTTGTCATCTGATTTAATTTCTTTCTCTACTTCCATTCTCTTAAGAGAACACCTACGCTGCTCTGTCGAGTATCTCTCTTGTTGAAGCCGTTAAAAAATAAAAAACAAAGTACAGCACAGGAACTGGTCCTTCAGCCTCCAAGTCTGTGCCAATCATGATGCCCTAACTAAACTAAAAAAAAACTTATTTCCCTTACTCGGTCCATATTCCTCTATTCCCTCCCTATTCATGTACCCATTTAGATGCCTCTTAAATGTTGCTAATGTGCCTGCTTCCACCACCTCTTCTGACAGCGCATTCCAGGCACCCATCATTCTCTACATGAAAAACTTCCCCCACACATCTCCCTTAAACATTCCCCCTCTCGCCTTGAACGTCTGTCCCCATGTGCAAAGAACGAAGAAAATTACGCACAAGAACAAGCCCTTCGGTCCTCCAGACCTGCACTGACCATGCTTGCCCGACTGATCTAAAACTCCTATCCTTCTGTGGACCATATTCCTCAATTCCCATCCAATTCATGTACTTGTCAAGACAGCCCTCAAAAGTCACTATCGTGTCTGCTTCCACTACCTCTGCCGGCAGCACCTTCCAGGCACCCACCCCTCTGTGTAAAAAAACTTGCCCAGGGACAATATACTCCCTCCCCCCACCATGTCAGGGTTGAAAAATCCCAGCCACAAAATATTCTTGCTGAACCAGGTGACTGAACTATGGAAAATTACTGATAATACCCCTCTTTGTGATTCAAGGAATTAGTATTCAACCAACTGATATTACAGCCTGACTACCCCATTGTACTTTTTCATTGTTTTTGTCCCAACTAATCATTAACATGGGAGGAGTTTTCCCATCCTGTCTGAGAAATTAATATAAAAAAGTCACAAAGCTGTTTTATTTAGAAGGAAAAGATTAGTTTATATCACTCTAGTGCTCTGGAAGTTATGTAAGGAAAGTTAAAAATTACTAACACATATAGTAAGATTAGTTACAAAAGAAGATGAACAATACTTGTAAAAATTGGAGTCCTTTCCTCCACAATGGGCGCAGGCTTGACATTTTGTAGTGCTGTTGTCTAACATGAAGGTTTTGAAGTTGTAGGATTACCTTTGCAGTTGTGATGGCTTCTATTGCTGAATTGCCAGGTGTTCCTTTAATAATGAACCTCTTACATGGAATTAGGGTTTACAGGAGGATACAAGGTTCCTTTCTTCTGGTTATCCAGGAATGGCACTTCAATTATTCTTAGTTACTTATGGCGGGAGTTGTAGCTATTTCTCGATACCTTTCTCTGTCCCTCTGTGTGTTGAAGCTTCATTAAGGGTTTACTGTGCTGCTCTTTTCAATGCCTTTTGCAGGTAAGGCACTTTCCACAAAAGGCAAATGGTAAATCCATTACAGTTATGTAAAGTTTTCTTACCCATTGTAGTGACCAAAAGGCTCAAGGTTGTTTATACTTACTGTGACTTGTTAGTTAATGGTGGAATTTTGCAAAAAAAAGGACCAAATCTCAGATTCTGACTGGAAACCAGTGTATTTCTCCCAGAATAGGTTTTCTCTCCCAATCTTCTGGCATTTTGTCCAAAGAAAGCAGGGGTGCATGTTTTCTGCCATCATTCCTGAGGAGCAGGCGCTAAAGGTGCCGGCAAGCCAGGCTCTATAAAGAATCAACACACTATTGGGAATTCAAGGGTCTAAGTGCCATGGTCTAAGCTCCATCCCATGGAGGAGCACAAGGCCCCAAAGGGATGAAAATGGTCTTGGTCACAGCCCAGGGCTTTCCACCCTGAAGACTTCTTTCCCTGTGAGCAACGCATCTCCAGTCCCATGCACTCATGAAGGCAGCACTGCAATACATCTACTGCCCAAAAGCATGTCAGGGCCCTCAATGTTCACTTTCCCCAGGGGACTCCTGCTAAGGTAACTTCAGGCAATAAGACATAGAAGTCAGGAGACCTCCTTAACCTCTGTTAACCTCCTAACTCAGGCCCTTCCCAAGATGATTCATGGAAGGAGAAAGCCCCCGAATCATTGGTTTGACTTTACATCCACTGTGAGAGACTTATCCCCGAAACGAGAGGCAACCAGGACATCCTTTGCTTATCGGCCCATTCTGGCCCTTTCCACTGCCCTGCGTTCTTCCTCTTCTTCAGCATCATCAAGGCCACTCCCCTCCTCAATATCTTCCTTATCCAAGGAGATCTAGCACTCACTCATCTCCTCCTGATCTAGGTGGTCTCCTCTCTGTAGCGCTAAGTTGAGGAGAGTGCAATAGGCAACAGCAATACGGGAGACTCTTTGGACACTGTATTGTGGTGCAGGTACTGGAACCTCATCTTCAAGAGCCAATCTCCTGCTCCACTGGAATGTGCCGAGTCTCATTATATCGAGATTCTGCTGGCTTTTGTGACCTCCACACTGGCGTAGGAACATTTCAGTGAGCAATGAGGAGTCATTATAGAGCCATGACCCTTATCTCTTCATGCATCTGTGAGTTCCCATTACCTGCATTAATTTCTGCTCTCTTCGACACCATCCTCCCTGACATGATTGCCCCATCCCCACATAGCCTTCTCCGTATGATGACACGGTGGCACAGTGGTTAGCATTGCTGCCTCACAGCTCCAGGGACCCAGCTTCAATTTCCGGCTTGGGTCACTGTTTCTGTGGAGTCTGCACATTCTCCCCATGTCTGCATAGGTTTCCTCTGAGTGCTTCAGTTTCCTCCCATGTGCTGGTTAGGTGCATTGGCGATGCTAAAATTTCCCTTAGTGTACCCAAACAGGTACCGGAGTCTGGTGTCCAGGGGATTTTCAGAGTAACTTCACTTCAGTGTTAATCTAAGCCTAATTGTGACACCACTAAATAAGCTTTAAACTTAAATTCTGTAAGTCAGCAGGGTGACTAGATGAATATCGTTGAGCCTCATGTCTTCTTACCTGCATACTACCCCCATCAGAAATAAATAAATCTTTTCAAAAGAGAAAAAAATGGATTAGACTCAATATCAGATGATTATCCTTTGCCTGGCCCTGGTTGAGGCAAGAAAATTGATGTTATGTTCTCATTGTGATGAAATGAAATCCCGCCGCCTTTATGCATGGCTAGCATGAAACTCAGCTAACCTCGACCTAAAACATGACATGATTGCCAGGATCTACAAAAGCTTTTCTCAAACTTTTGTAGTGCTGCAGATTAAAAATTTTGGCCTTCAGACTTTAAGCAAATTAATGTTTTACCCCCCCCCTGTATGATTTGGAGATCTTTATTGTGACACTAATGACACGAGATTCACTATCTGTTATTTTATCCTGCTCAATTATTAATCAGAGTTTAGAATAATTGATTGGTTATAATGAATGAAATATTGTTTGTGAGTGATGCATAATTTAGTGGAATAAAAAGAGTGACAATTAAAAGATAATTTGAATGACATATTAAGTTTGAAAAAGTAAAAAAAAACTTGTGTTAGTTTTAATTGTAAAGATTTAAATTTTAATTTGGCTCTGAGCACATCTACAGCATAGGTGTCAGAGAAGAGCAGGAAATGGCTCAGTGTCTAGGACCTGTGGAGTCCTTTCTGTTCTGAGGAGGTTGAAGAAATCTGATGTTAGGGGAGAGAAAATAAAGCTTATTCTCAGCCTAGCCTCCCACATAAAAGTGGGGGAATGGGGATGGTGGGTAGGGTATCTTTCATGGAAAATACTGAGCAATTCACCTCTCCAAGAGGGAACTGATTTTGTATTAATGCATCCTCAAACACAGAGGGGAAGCTTCAAGATCTCCTTCTTGATCTTGGTATCGAGGTTTACAGCATGGAAACAGGCCCTTTAGCTCAACTTGTCCATACTGCCCAGTTTTGCCACTGAGCTAGTCCTATTTGCCTGCATTTGTCCCATATCCCTCTATACCCATTTTACTCAAGTAACTGTCGGAATGCTTTTTAAAAGACAAATTTGAGCCCACCTCCACTACTACCTCTGACAGCTTGTTCCAGACACTCACCGCCCTCTGATATGGTATATTTGCCAATTGCTGTGTGTTGCTGTTACATAACACACAAAGTACATCCAAGGGGGAATCATAGCAACAATTGGCAGTATTCAAACAATAGGTGGGTGTCTCGGTTTACACCATGGTTAGAATATTGATTAATATGCAAACTCATTTTATATGATGGCAATGTCTGCTACCAATTGAATAATTCCTCTTGTTCCTAATAAAGTAACTGTTATCAGGATAAAAGAATCACTGTGACAACAAGAGGAGACATTTACATCAATGAAAAACACGTCAGGAATTTGTCAGGAGATAGCCATATGAAATCCTGTAACTCACTAAAATCCACTTCACATCATATTTGAGGGAAAACACCAATAACTTTTAAAGCTACAAGGTTTCTAATTAGAAAATGGGTCCCCTCTGTGTCCATTTTTCTAACTATTAGATATTAGGTAAGCTCGAGACATTATATTTTTTATTCATTTGTGAGATGACAGTGTCTCTTATTGTACTTGAATTGAATGACTTGCCCAGCCAATCAAAAGGCAGATATCCCTGAGGATCTGGAACCACATGTAGGCCAGATCAGGTAAGGATGGCAGATCTCCTTCTCTACAGGACATTGGTGAATCAAATGGGTTTTTATGACAATTGACAATGGTTTCATGATCATTTGACTTTCAATTCCAGATTTTTTTTACTGAGTTCAAATAATGGGACATGAAGTCAGGCCCCTAGAGCAGAACCCTGGGAGTTTGGATTACTAATCCAGTAATGATAATGTCTGCCTAATGTAGGGGAGAATTTTTGATCGCTGTGAGTGCTGAGCAGAATAGTTATAAAATCCTTCTTTAGCAAATCATTCTCATGTCCGAACAAGCCTGTTCCACAATCTTGAAATCTTAGAGTACAGAAACAGGCAGCGTGGTAGTTAGCACCGCTGCCTCACAGCGGCAGGCTCCCAGGTTCAATTCAGGCCTTGGGTGGCTGTGTGTGGAGTTTGCATATTCTCTCTGTGCCTTGAGGTACTCCGGTTTCTTTCCACAATCCAAAGGTGTGCAGGTTGGGTTGATCGGCCACGCTAAATTGTCCCTTCATGTCAGGATGATTTGCAAGGTAAATATGTGGAGTTACTGGAATAGGGTTTGGGTAGGATTGTTGTTGGTGCAGGCTCAATGGACCGAGTGGCCTTCTTTTGCACTGTAGGGATTTTGTGATATTTGAAAATGTCATAGAATACTGCGCACAATTCTGGTCACCCTATTATAGAATGGATATTATTAAACTAGAAAGCGTGCAGTAAAGATTTATTAGGATGCTACCTGGACTTGATGGTTTGAGTTATTAGGGGAGGTTGGATAGACTGGGACTTCTTTCCTTGGAGCATAGGAGGCTTAGAGATAAAATAATGACAGGCATAAATCAGCTAGATAGTCAACATCTTTTCCCAAATGTAGGGGAGTCTAAAACTAGAGGGCATATGTTTAAGGTGAGAGGAGGCAATACTAAAGGGTCCAGAGGGACAATTTTTTCATAGAGAGGGTGGTGAGTGTCCAGAACAAGCTGCCAGAATTAGTAATAGAGGCAAATCCAATTCTGTCCTTTAAAAATCATTTGGACAGTTATATGGATAAGATGGATATATAGGAATATGGGCCAATGCAAGCAATTTGGACTAACGGAATGGTAAAAGAAGCCGGCATGGACAAGTTGGGCCAAGGGGCCTGTTTCCATCCTGTAAAACTCTATGTCTCTATGGATGGAATTTTATCAGCATGTCTGCCCGAGCTTTGTACAATCCTGTCCAAGGCCAATGGAAAATGCAGTTCTCTGAACCTCGCCCGCCCCTGAATTGGAGCGGGGTGCCAGTGAAATTCTGGCTAATGACTCTATGGAGAGTTTTTTCATCTGGTGTTAGTCCCATGCAGCTCATTTTATCTACAGGCTTCACTGTGACCTTAGCTAGAACTGGAATGTAATTTCAGACAATTCAGCGAATAGTTTCCATGGTGACATAAGAACTTCTTCCTTGAGTTACAATGCAAAACATTAGTTACAACAGCTGAAAATTGCTGTGCTACTTTGTAAAGAGATTTCTAAGCTGGACGCTATTCTGATTTATTTATTTGGCTCTTTACATTGATGCTTTCAATTTCCTTGAATACTTATTCCTAAAACTGTCTGTTCTTAATAATACAAATTATCTAATGATTCAATGTTTTTATGAAATTACTTTTCATTTTATTCAGTATATACAACACCAAGTATACAAAAATAGATAAAGGTAAAAATTTAAATGAAAGAAAAAAGCAGACTGTAAATTGAAGGTAAAGGAGATATTAACAAAAGAAGTTCGACAAGGCCAGAAAAATAATTGAAAATAAAATTATCAAAAAATTCTAATACATAATAAATTGTTTTAAAGACACATAAATAACAGAAGGAAAATACGCGCACAAGTCATTGAAAATTCCAGGGCAGGTTTAAAAACAGTCAGTAAAGCACAAGCCTAAATTTTTAGGAAGGTGCAGTCTCCCTTCCTGCTATTCAGAGTCGATGGGAACACATCCCCACCAATTGTGCCACAATGATTTCGCATTTGAATGACCATCAATTGGTTGCAGACAGGAATTCCACCCCTCACCCCTGCCTTTGGGACTGTCAGGCAATCTGATTGAAGGGAGGAAAGGCCTGGGAGAGGCATGAAAGGGGTAAGGGGTGTGAGGGGTGAGGCCAGTAGGCCCAATGGCCATTGGCCCTTAAGTAGGGGGGCTGGGGTGCCCAAATTCAGAAAAGGGTTTCTGATGAAGGACCTTCCTATCTAAGACCTATGCCTGTTCATTTTCTGGCTTCCTCACACTAGATAAATCCTCTCGTGACAAAGACTGACCCTGATTGCCTGGGGAGAGAGAAAGAGAACAATGAATTCACAAACCTGGCTAAAATTGCAGGGGACCCTGGAAAATATTGTAGCAACTAAGGGGACTGGATAGAATTAGGAATAGTATTGTTAGTATAAAAGTCTTACTGTTCCTTGTTCCTCAATTGAGTAGTGACACATTGGATCAGTAACATCCTTTGTAGTAATGTGACTGTTCCAGCATTGTGAGATACCTGGGTAAATTCATTTAAAACACATTGGTTGAAGATTATGTATGTTGCAACTATACCGGACCTTGGTGAGACCACATTTGGAATATTGTGTGCAGTTCTGGTCACCTCACTATAAGAAATATGTGGAAGCATTGGAGAGAGTGCAGAGAAGATTTACCAGGATGTTGCCTGGTTTAGAGAGTAGGTCTTATGAGGAAAGTTGAAGCAGCTGGGGCTTTTCTCTTTAGAGCAGAGGAGGATGAGAAGCAACTTAATAGAGGCTTATAAGATGATGAGGGTGTTAGATAGAGTGAACATGCAAAGACTATTTCCTCGGGTGGATGTAGCTTTTACTAGGGGCATAACTTTAAGGTTCATGGTGGGAGATATAGGAGGGATGTCTGAGATAGATTCTTTACTCAGAGAATAGTTGGGGTGTGGGATGCACTGCCTGCTGTGATAGTGGAGTTGGACATTTTAGGAAATTTCAAGCCGTTATTGGATAGACACTTGGAGCACTCCAGAATGATAGGGAGTGGGATAGCTTGATATTAGGTTTGGGCACAGCTCAGCACAACATCGAGGGTTGAAGAGCATGTATTGTGCTGTATTGTTCCATGTTGCAAAGCTGGGCCGAAAGGTGGCAAATGGAGTTTAATGCAGAAAAGTGTGAGGTAATTCACTTTGGCAGGAATAACAAATGTGTAGAGTGTAGGGCTAATGGTAGGATTCTTAATAGTGTCGAAGAACAGAGGGATCTTGGTGTATATGTGCATAGATCCCTGAAAGTTGGCAATCAAGTCGATAAGGTTGTTAAGAAGGCATATGGAGTCTTAGCTTTTATTGGTAGGGGGATTGAATTTCGGAGCCGCAACGTCATGTTGCAACTCTACAAAACTCTAGTGCGGCCGCACTTGGAGTATTGTGTGCAGTTCTGGTCCCCACATTATAAGAAAGATGTGGAGGCATTGGAGAGGGTACAGAGGAGGTTTACCAGGATGTTGCCTGGTATGGAGGGCAGGTCTTATGAAGAGAGGCTGAGGGATTTGAGGTTGTTTTCGTTAGAAAGAAGGCGGCTAAGAGGAGACCTTATTGAAACATATAAGATGATTAGAGGTTTAGATAGGGTGGACAGTGATAGCCTTTATCCTAGAATGGAGAAAGCTAGCACGAGGGGACATAGCTTTAAATTATTGGGTGGTAGTTATAGGATGGATGTCAGAGGTAGGTTCTTTACTCAGAGGGTGGTAAGGGTATAGAATGCCCTGCCTGCTGCAGTTGTAGATGTGCCAAGTTTGGTGGCATTTAAGAGGTTAGTAGATAAGTTTATGGATGAAAAGGGAATGGTTTAGGTTAGAGGATCATTGCTTTTTCCTAATTGATCGGCGCGACATCGAAGGCTGAAGGGCATGTTCTATGTTCTATGTTCTATGTTCTAATAGATTCTGAAGGGCTTAGACAACATCATCACTTTTGATTTATTTAGGGGATGTGGGTTGCTGGCTTGGCCAGTATTTATTACCCATCCCTAATTGCTTTTGAGTAAGTGCTGATGAATTGCCTCTTTGAAACACTGCATTCATTGAGGTGGAGGTACAGCCATAGTGCTGTTAGCGAGGGAGTTCCAGATTTTGACCCAATGATAGTGAAAGAACGGCAATATATTTCCAAGTCAAGAATGATGTGTGACTTGGAGGGGAACCTCCAGCTGGTGATGTTTCCATGTATCTGCAGACCTTATTCTTCTAGATGGTCATGGTATGGACATGCTGGTGTTGAACTGGAGTGAGCACAGTAAGAAGTCTCACAACACAGGTTAAAGTCCAACAGATTTATTTGGCAACACAAGCTTTCAGAGATTCAGACTCCTTCTTCAGGTGAAAAGGATGAAGATGAAGTCTGAGGCTCCGAAAGCTTCTGCTGCCAAATAAACTTCTTGGGTTTAAATCTGGTGTTGTGACACTTACTACTGTCCTTCTAGCTGGTAGCAGGTATAGAAGATGCTGCCTAAGGAAACTTGATTTGATCCTGTTGTGCATCTTACAGGTGCTACACACAGCTGCAACTCTTCATTGGTAGTGGAGGGAATGAAAATTTGTCAAAAGAGTGCCAGTCGAGTAGGCTGCTTTAACTTGGATGGTATCAAGCTCCTTGAGTGTTGTTGGAGCTGCATTCATCCAGGCAAGTGGAGAATATTCCATCACATTCCTGATTTGCGCCTTGGAGATTGTGGCTAGGGTCTGGGGAGTCAGGAGATAATTATTGCAGCAGAATTCCTAGCTTTTGACTGTATCCGTACCAACAGTATTTATATAGCTGGACCAGTTCAGTTTCTGGATGTAAGGGGAAGAATCCTGATAGGTTAAACAAGTGATTATGATTTAAAAACATATGCTGATACTTTGAATAGATTAACATATTTTCAAGAACCATTGGTCACTTTAGTCAAGGCAGATTGCAGGAAAGCAACTTGGTAGAGGGGATTAGGATAAGCCATATTCAAAGACAATATTGAGGTGTTGAAAATATACAAGATTTTATCAACAGAGTTTCTAATGGTAAGAACATTCAGAACACTTAATCAGATTTAATGAATAGGGCTTATTCACTGTCCAGGTAAAATGGATGTACACTCAGACTTGGAGTTATGTGTTAATCTAGTTTCGCAGTGACTTGTGGAGAAATGTATGGGAAAATTCACTTGAACTTTACAGCTAGAATCTCTAGTTACAAAGGGATACAGGAAGTGGGGGGTTTGCCAAGCTGAGCAGTTAGCTTCCAGATTTTGTGGACTAATGAAGTACCATTATGCCACAAGGTAAGATGCAATTGGCTAAAGTATATGACAGATATTATTGTTGATTTATATATACTGAAGATGATTGATTTAAAGCTAATGAAAGATGGGGAATAATTGATAAGAAAATCTATAATTGATTTGTTTTGAACTATATACATTAGATTTCATTGGAGAGGTCTAACTGCTTCATCTTGGGCATTGCTCCAACCCTTTGATGACTTCTCCTAGAGGCCACTGGTCAAAATAAAGGTTATGTCTCTAAACTGAGGCATTGGCTTCATGAGTCTTGAATTGTCTAAAATTTCTGACAGTACCTGGCCATCTTGAAAACAGTGGTTAATGGTAATCCGCAGGATGTTGATAGTGGGGGATTCAGTAATGATAACACCATTGAATGCCAAGGGACAATTGTTCAATTCTCTCTTGTTGGAGATGGTCATTGTTGGTACTTGTGTGGCATGAATGTTACTTGCTGTTTTCAGCTCCTGAAGATTGTCCAGGACTTGCTGCATTTGGACATGGATTGCTTCAATACCTGAGGAGTTGTGAATGGTGTTGACCATATGACAGAAGGAAGGTTATTGATGAGCAACTGAAGATGATTGGGCCTAGGACACTAACCTGAAGAACTCACTAACCTGAAGGTGACAAAGAAGGCGTATAGTATGTTAGCTTTCATAGAAAAGGGTATAGAATATAAGAGTAGGAGTTTGATGTTGCAGTTGTATACAACTTTGGTTAGGCCTCACTTGGAATACTGCGCCCAGTTCTGGTCTCCATACTATCGGAAGGATGTGGAGTCCTTGGAGAGAGTGCAGAGGAGGTTTACCAGGATGCTGCCTGGTATGGAAGGACTGTCCTATGAGGAACGATTAGATAGACTGGGGTTGTTTTCCCTTGAAAGACGTCGGCTTAGAGGGGATCTCATAGAGGTGTATAAGATTATAAGGGGTATAGATAGAGTAAATGGAGGTAAACTTTTTCCACCTTTAGAAATGGATAGGACGAGAGGTCATGGCCATAGGGTGAGGGGGGCTATGTATAGGACGAATATTAGAGGGCAGTTTTTCACACAAAGGGTAGTGGGGGCGTGGAATGCACTGCCGAGTAAGGTGGTGGGAGCAGGCACGCTGGGGCTGTTTAAGGGTCTCTTGGACAGCCACATGAGCGGTATGCAGATAGAGGGATATATTAGGACTGTTTAACTACGGCTTTTTTCCACAGGTAATTCGGTCCATAATTTGAGCACGCATTCGGCAGGTGGTGCGGGTACAGCTCTTGGATGTTGATTCATGGGTTGCCTGGTACCTCATGTCGTATATGAGTGCTTTATGTGGACCATCTGAAGGGCACCATGACAGCTCAGAGACTATCGATGTGGCTGTGCAGACACTTGGAATTGGGCCAGTGTCTGCGGGAGTTTGCGCGTTCTCCCCGTGGTTGCGTGGGTTTTCTCCGGGCACTCCGGTTTCCTCCCACAACCCAAAAATTCGCTCTTAGGCTGATTGGGTAACAAATTGTCCCTATGGTGAAAATTTTCCATATTAGGAATAATATATATATTATTATATAGGAATATTAAAATAGGATAATGTATTTGGTATGACGGCGGCGCAGGCTCGTTGGGCCGAAGGGCCTGTTTCCCGTGCTGTGTTGCTTAATAAAAAAGAAAAAAACTCCCGTAGTAATGTTCTGGACCTGAGCTGATTGAGCTCCAACTACAAGAATCACTCTCCTTTGCGATCGCTATGACAGAACTAGCTAAGACATTTCCCCTTGACTCCTAGTTGATGCCATACTCAGTTAAGTGCTTCCTTAATATCAAGAGCAACCTCTCTTATCTCATCTCTGGTGTGCAGCTATTTTGTCCACATTTGAACCACTAATGAGGCCAGGAGCTGTGTGACATTGGCGGAACCAAAACTAAGCATCCATGAGCAGCTTATTTCTGAGTAAGTTTCACTTTGAGATTGTCGATGATCCCACTTATCATTTTATTGATGTTCGTAGACCAATGTAGCGATAATTGGCTGGGATAGATCTGTCCTGATTTATGTGTACAGAGTGTACCTGGGCAATTTTCCATATAGATGCCAGTGTTGTAGCTGTACTGGAACAACTTGGCTAAGGATGTGACAAGTTCTGGAGCACAAGTCATAAATATTATTGTTAGAATATTGTCAGGTTTCATTGCCTTTGCAGTATCTAGTGCCTTCAACCATTTCCGCTCATCATGTGGATTGAATCAAACTGGTTGAAGACTGGCAACTGTGGTGCTAACAACCTATGGAGGAATCAAGGTGGATCATCACTCAGCATTTCTGGTTGAAGATTGTTATGACTGCTTCAGCCTTATCTTTTGCATGGATTTGCTGGGATCCTTCACCATTGAGAATAGGGATATTTTTGGAACCTCCTCCTCCAGTGAGAGGCTTAATTGTTCACCACCATTCACATCTGGATGTAGAGGACTGCAGACCTTAGATCTGATTCTTTGGTTGCAGGATCGCTTAGTTCTTTTACTTGCTGCTGATGCTTTTTGACACACAATTAGTCCTGTGATATACCTTCAGCAGGTTGCCATTTCATTTTTAAGTATGTCTGGTATTGCTCCTGGTATGTATTCCCATACATATATATGCAATGGTGCAGTGATATTGTCACTGGATTAGTAATCTAGAAATCCAGGGTAATGCTTTGGGGATCTGAGTTTGAAGCCCACTACAGCAAATGGTGAAATTTGAATGCAATAAAGAAATCTGGAATTAGTAATCATAGAGCACAGAAAAGATCCTTTGGCCCATTGAGTTTGCACTGATATAACTATCACTAAGTCAAACTAATCCCATTTTCAGCAATTATTCCACATCTTTCACTGTATTTCAAGTGCCCACTCAAATACTTTTTGAAGGTTGTAAGGTTTCCACTACCTTACAACCTTCAAAACACTTCCACTACATTCCCAAGCAGTGCTTTACAGATTTCTACCACTCTGAGTGATTTTTTTTCTCAAATCCTGTTGGAATCTCCTGTCCCTTATCCTAAAACTATGCCTCCTCGTGACTGATTCCTCAACCAAAGGGAACAGTTGCTCCCTGCTTACCCTGTCCGTACTCCTCATAATCCTGCATACTGCAATCATGCCCCCCTCTCCCTTAGGCTTCTCTGCTCTAAAGAAAACAATCTAAACTTATCCAGTCTTTCCCTATAGCTGAAATGCTCCATCCCAGACAACATCCTCGTGGACCCCTGTACCCACTTTAGTGCAATCATATTCTTCCTATTGTGTGGTGACTAGAACTGCACACAGTGCTCTAGCTGTGCCCTAACCAATGTTCTGTACAGCTCCAATATTATCTCCCTGCTCTAATACACTATACTATGACTGATAAAAGCAAAAGTCCCATATGACCTCTTAACTATCCAATTGACCTGCTCTGTCTTCAGAAATCTGTGATTAATTAACCCAAGATCCAAATGTTCCTCTAAACTCTTCATTCCCTGCCATTCATTAATACTCCCTTGTCTTGTTACTTCTTCTGAAGTGCATCACTTCATATTTATCAAGGTTAAACACCATTTGCCACTGCTCTGACAAATCCATCTATATCTTTCTTAACCTACAACCTTCTTCGTCACTTCCAACTTTGGGGTCATCTGCAAGCTTACCCCCACACATTATCATTTATGTCATTTGTGGAAATAACAAGTAATGAGGGTTCCAGCATTGAACCTTATAGTACGCCACTAGACACCGGCCTCCAGTCGCTAAAACAGCCTTCCACCATCACTCTTTGTATCCTGTTACTAAGCCAGTTTCAAATCCATGTCATCAGGTTTCTCTGAATTTCATGTGTTTCAACCTTTTCAATCAGCCTTCCATGTGGGACCCTGTCAAAGACATTGCTAAAATCCATATAAACTACATCAACTGCACTTCCTTCATCCACACACTCCATCACTTTTTTGTAAAATTCTAACAAATTTGTTTAGACAAGACCTCCTTCTGACTTTCCTTAATTAACCCATGCCTTTCCAAGTGAAGACTAATTCCCTCCTTCAAAATTTACTCCAGTAGCTTCCCTCGTACTAACCTGATGCTCACTGATCTGTAATTTCCCACTCTTCTACTACCCTTCTTAAAAAATGGAACTGCATTTGCCATCCTCCAGTTCTTTGACCAGGAGAAGATTTAAAACATTGTGTCAGAGGCCCTGCAATTTCCTGCCTCACCTCTCACAGTAGCCTACGATGCATTTCATCTGAACCTGGAGATTTGTCTACTTTTAAGCCTGTCAATGGCTCCAGTATATATGCCTCCTTCTTCTTTTTCACTAAGATTGAGAGCATATTGAAAAAGAAGAAGGAGGCATATATAAATTTCAGGAAATCAAAAATGGATAAGGATCTTGAGGAATACAAAGGTAGGAGGAAAGAGCTTAAACAGGGACTTAGATGAGCAAAAAGGGGCCATGAAATTTTCTGGCTGGCAGGATTAAGGAAATCTGAAAGCCTTTTTATGTGTATATGAGGAGGAAAAGAATAGCTAAGGAAAGGGTGGGTCCACTCAAGAACAGTGAAGGGAATTTGTGTGTGGAACCAGATGAGGTGGGCGAGGTCCTTCATGAATACTTTGCAACAGTATTCACAAAGGAGAAGAATGTGATGAATGGTGAGGTAGAAAGGAGAATGTTGACATTCCACAATATGTTGAGATAAAAAGATTATTGGAGGTTTTGAAAAATATGAAGGTGGACAAGTCCCCAGATCATACAGTGTCTATCCCAGAATGCTGAGAGAGACAAAGGAAGAAATTGTTGAGGCCTTGGCCAAAACCTTTGTATCCTGTTTAGCCATGGCAAGGTACCAGAGGATTGGAGAGTAGCTATCGTTGTTCCTCTGTTTTGGAAGGACAGAAGAAATAATCTGTGAAATTACAGGCTTGTGAGCTTTACATCAGTGGTGGGGAAATGATTGAAGAAAAGTCTTATGGACAGGATGTACTCATACCTAGAAGAGAATAGGTCTTTTGACAATGGGCAACATGGTTCTGTGAAAGGGAGGTCATGTCTCATAAATTTGATTGAATTCTTTGAGGAAGTGACAAAAAAAATTGACCAGGGCAGGGCAGTGGATATTGTATACGTGGACTTCAGTAAAGTCTTCGATAAGGTTGCTCATGGCGGGTTGCTACAGAAGATGAAGTTATATGGGATCCAAGGTAAGCAGGTAAGATGGATATAAAACTGGCTTAGGCATAGAAAGCAGAGCATAGTAGTGAAAACGTACTTTCCTAACTGGAAGTCTATGACGAGCAGTATTCCACAAGGATCAGGGCTTGGGCCTTTGTTGTTTGTAATATACATAAATGATTTGGAAATTGTAGGTGTCGGATGAGTAAATTTGTAGATGATACTAAAATTGGGGGAGTAGTGGATAATGAGGAGGATTGTCAGAGGATACAATAAGATATAAATCATATGGAGACTTGGGCCAAAAGTTGGCAGATGGAATTTAACCTGGACAGATGTGAGGTGGTATGATTTGGAATGCCTACCGCAGAAGGAAAGTGTACAGTAAATGGTAGAGCCCTTAGAAATATTAGCATTCCTAAGAATCTAAGCATGCAGATCCACAGTTCTTTGAAGTTGGCAACTCAGGTGGACAAGGCGGTCAAGAAGGCTTATGACATGCTGGCCTTCATAGGTCAAGACATTGACTATAGGAATTGGAAAATCATGTTGCACCTGTATAAGATTTTCATTAGGCCGCATTTGGACTATTGTGTACAATTCTGGTCACCACACTACCGGAAGAATGTTGATGCATTGGAAAGGGTGCAGAAGAGATTTACCAGGATGTTGCCTGGTTTGGAGGATATGGACTATGAAGAAAAGTTGAACAAACTTTGATTATTTTCACTGAAGCGTCAGAAGATGAACGGGGACCTGATAGAGGTTTACAAGATTATGACAGAGCAAAAAGTGAGGGGGGGGGGAATGATGAAGGTCTTAGGAACAAGATCAGGGAACACTCTGTTACAAAAGTCTGTTAAAAGTCCCTAACAAATCCACCTCTACCACCACTGCCAGCAGCCGATTCCATGTACTCACCACCCTCTGAGTGAAAAACTTACCCCTGACATCTCCTCTGTACCTACTCCCCAGCAGCTAAACCTGTGTCCTTTTATGGCAGCCAATTCAACCCTGGGAAAAAGCCTCTGAGAATCCATTCGATCAATACCTCTCAACATCTTATACACCTCTATCAGGTCACCTCTCATCCTTCATCTCTCTAAGGAGAAAAGACCGAACTTTCTCAACCTTTCCTCATAAGGCATGCCACCTAATCCAGGCAACATCCTCGTAAATCTCCTGTGCACCCTTTCTATGGCTTCCACATCCTTCCTGTAATGAGGTGACGAGAACTGAGCACCGTACTCCAAGTGGGGTCTGACCAGGGTCTTATACAGCTGCAGCATTATCTCCCGACTCCTAAACTCAATTCCTCGATTGATGAAGACCAGTACACCATATGCTTTCTTAAACCCATCCTCTACCTGTGAAGCTGATTTGAGCATCCTATGAGCCCGGACCCAAGATCCTTCTGATCTTTCACACTGCCAAGAGTCTTATCCTTAACATTATATTCCATCATCCTATTTGACCTGCCAAAATGGATCACCACACACTTATCTGGGTTGAAGTCCATCTGCCACTTCTCCACCTAGTCTTACATCCTATCTATGTCATGCTGCAACTCCTGACATCCCTCCAAACTATCCACAACACCTCCAACCTTTGTGTCATCAGCAAAAGTATCTACTCATCCCTCCAGTTCCTCATCCAGGTCATTTATAAAAATCACAAAGAGCAAGGGTCCCAGAACAGATCCCTGGGGCACTCCACTGATGACCAACCTCCATGCAGAGTAAGACCCATCTACAACCACTCTTTGCCTTTTGTGGGCAAGCCAGTTCTGGATCCACAAAGCAATGCTCTCTCGGATGCTATGCCATCTCACTTTCTCAATAAGCATTGTATGGGGGACCTTATCAAACATCTTGCTGAAGTCTATATAAACTACATGTCAATGTGTTTAGTCACATCTTCAAAAAGTTCAACCAGGTTCGTAAGGCACGATCTACCCTTGATAAAGCCATGCTGACTACTTTTGATCGTACTATACCTCTCCAATGTTCATAAATCCTGCCTCTCAGGACTTCTCCATTAAACTTCCACTTCCTTCCGTCGGGAAAAAGATACATAAGTTTGAGATCACGTACCAACCAACTCAAGAACAGTTTCTTCCCTTTGCTGTCAGACTTTTGAATGGACCTATCTCGCATTAAGTTTATCTTTCTCTACATCCTGGCTATGATTGTAACCATGATGTAGAGATGCTGGCGTTGGACTGGGGTAAACACAGTAAGAGGTCTGACACAGTAAGGGGCAATCTGTAAACTGTCTGTGCTGATATGTGTGCTATTGCAGATCAGAACACCACATTCGCCTGACGAAGGCCAAAGCTTGCGAGTTTACTATCAAATAAATCAGTTGGATTTAAAACTGGTGTTGTCAGACCTCTTACTATGATTGTAACACCACATTCTGCATCTCTCATTTCCTTGTCTATGAACAGTATGCTTTATCTGTATAGCATGTAAGAAACAATGTTTTTCACTGTATGTTAATACATGTAACAATAACAAATCAAATCAAATTAAAATTCTTTTCTCTTTCCATCCCTGTACAACCAAACTGCTTGTGGTGCCAGAGCGTGGCTCTGACTGCACTCCTTTGAAGCACCCGTGCTCTCATCAGCTTCCTTAATGGAACACTGATTAGTGAGCGGGACTCCAGGGGTCTCCTGATCTACCTGCCTGCCTTTCTGGATTGGCTGATGGTCACCCATTCACTTCTTTTCTCTGGTCCCTTGAGCTGTGCTGTGACCACTTCTCTAAATGTGCTATCTACATGACTCTCAGCCTTGCGAATACGCCACAGTGTTTTCAGCTGCTGCTCAAGCTCTGAAATGCAGAGCTCCAGTTTCTGCTGCTTAGAGCACTTGTTGCACATGTGGTCATCCAGGGCACCAAGAGCGTCCAGAATTCCCCACATAAGACAAGCCATGCATTCCGCTCAGCTGTCCTCACCTGACATGCTATGCAGTAAAGCTAATTGATTTATTTGTTTAACCTATTGCTGCAAACATAACTTTTTAAAGCTGACATTAGAATTGTGATCTGTCTCGGAAGTATTTATCATTCAGGTGTTAGTGAACTTGCAATGTGAATTAATCTGGTACTAGCTTCTATGATAAATTAAATGAAGCAGCAAAGATAGAATCAATAACTTGCAAAGATGGCCAATGGTAGAAACTTGGAGCAGCTAGAGAAAGAAAGGAATCCGGATTTATTCCAAGTGATGCTTTTAATAAATTTGTATTGGTTTTCTTCTGTAAAATCAGAAAATTGTTGACATTTAGGATTCAGACATGTTACGGAACATTAAACAGCCCAGTTTGCACTCTTGACAGAACAGTGACAACTCATTTTGAATGACAAAATGTGCCAAAGCATTCAGTCTCGGGTGATTTTAAAGTGTTCAAATTAACACCACAGATTTTTCCATCCTGCAGAAAAACACTACACCTCTCAAGAAATGAGATAAGAGAGCTCTTAAGTGGCTACTTGACACCAATGAGCCATCTAGATGTTCCAAACAGATTAAGGAATATCTTCGATCTGACAGTTGTAGACAGTTGAGTTTTCTGTTTCAGTGAAAGTCATACTCCAGTGCATCTGTAACATGCATTAGTCTGTCAATCCAAGGGGCAATATCAACATGCCAATTGGCTGTCTCAATAATTTATTTATAAGCAAATGACAGAAATGTAATGTCTTACTTGCAGATAGAGCTCAATGTCTCAGTAAACAATTATTCATGTTTTGGAAATTAATTCCTTTATCTAACTTCCATTACTTATTCGACCCATTATGTACCGTAGTTAAAGATCATCTTCATCCAACAAAGTACTGGTTTATTATCATCGAAAATGTACTGATGATAGAGGAATCACATGTAACAGACAATACTTTGGGACTGTGAATAGTATTGTGTTACTGAAATAAGGAATGCAGCAGTAGCGTTTGAAGCTTGCAGAATAATTATGTTCAATTAACTAACGAACCAATAGGCAACAGCCCAACTCAGCACTTTGCAAAAATAGAATAAAAGGAAGTCAAGATAACAGATTCTTCCTGAAGCAACAAGTGTTACACTGTCTTACACTGAATCTTTTCAAGTGGAGCAGGGACATTCTTTCACTGATACATGTATTTCTCTGCATTGAGTATAAAATGCCCCAGCGTATTACAATTCCAGTTTTGATGGTTCTCAGAATCTTTATCATTTCAAAGCACCTGTTCCTCTGACCCTGGCCTCTTGTCTATTTCCCCTCTAGCTTTACCGCAACAATGAAGTCAGCTGTAGCTCAATAGTTGTGAAATCTATTCTGAGTTACGAGGTTGCAGGTTCAAAGTTCCATCCTGGAGGCTAAAGCACAAAATGGCAGCTGGTGCTTCAGTGCAGACTGAGGAATATTGCATCATTGAAGCTGTGCCTTTCAGTTAATCCTAATGTCTCTTTGTTTGTCCAGTGGAGGTAAAAAGTCTCATGATCTTATTCAAGGAAGAGCAAGGGAATTTTCCCCATTGTTTTAGGACATAGAACATAGAACAGTACAGCACAGTACAGGCCCTTCAGCCTTCGATGTTGTGATGAGCTACATCCAAACCCAAAATCAAGCTCTCTATCATTCTGGTATGCTCCATGTGCCCATCCAATAACAACTTGAAAGTTCCTGTCTGACTCCACTATCACAGCAGGCATGCATTCCACACCCCAACCAGTCTCTGAATAAAGAATCTACCTTAGACATCCCTCCTATATCTCCCACCATAAACCTTAAAGTTATGCCCCCTAGTAACAGCTACACCCACCCGAGGAAATAGTCTCTGCACATCTACTCTATCTACTCCCCTCATCATCTTATAAATCTTTAATAAGTCGCCTCGCATCCTCCTCCGCTCTAAAGAGAAAAACCCCAGCTTCCTCAACTTTTCCTCATAAGACCTGCCCTCCAAACCAGGCAGCAACCTGATAAATTTCCTCTGCATTCTCTCCAATGCTTCCACGTCCTTCTTATAGTGAGGTGACCAGAACTGCACATAACCTTCCAAATGTGGCATCACCAAGGTCCTGTATAGTTGCAGCATAACCCCATGGCTCCTAAACGCAAATCCTTGTTAACAAACGCTAACACACTATAGGCCTTCTTCAAGGTTCTATTCACTTGAGTGGCAATTTTCAGAGATTTGTGGATATGAACCCCAAGATTTCTCTGTTCCTCCACATTCTTCAGATTCTGCTGTTGATCCTGTAATCCGCATTCAACTTTGTCCTACCAAAATGAATCATAGTGCACTTATCAGGGTTAAACTCCATCTGCCACTTTTTGGCCTAGCTCTGCATCCTATCAATGTCTCTTTGCAGCCTACAACAGCCCTCCATCTCATTCACTACTCCATCCATCTCGGTATTGGAATCAATAGGTGCTATTCTGGTTGGCAGTTGGTGATAGTGAAGTGCCACAAGGATCGGTGCTAGGGCCTCAACTGTTTACCATTTACATAGATGATTTGGAGGAGGGGACTGAGTGTAGGGTAATGAAATTTGCTGATGACACGAAGATGAGTGGAAAAGCAAATTGCGTGGTAGGCGTGGGAAGTTTGCAGAGAGATCTGGATAGGCTGAGTTAATGGGCGAGGAACTGGCAGATAGAGTATAATGTTAGCAAATGTGAGGTTATCCACTTTGGGAGAAATAATACTAGAAGGGATTGTTATTTAAAGGGTGAAAATCTGCAGCATGCTATAGTGCAGAAAGGCCTGGACATACTTGTGCACGAATCACAAAAACCCAGTCTGCAGGTGCAGCAGATGATCAAGAAGGCGAAAGGAATGTTTGCCTTTATAGCGAGGGGTATAGAATAGAAAAGCAGGGAGGCCTTGCTGCAACTGTACAGGGTGCTGGTGAGGCTGCAACTGGAGTACTGTGTGCAGTTTTGGTTGCCACATTTATGAAAGGATATATTGGCCTTGGAGGGAGTGCAGACAAGGTTCACTCGGCTGATACTGGAGATGATGGGGTTAGCCTATGAGGAGAGATTAAGTAGACTAGGTCTGTACTCGTTGGAGTTTAGAAGGCTTATATAGAGACATACAAGATAATGAAGGGGCTATAATAGGGTAGAGATGGAGAGATTCATCCCGCTTAGAAATGATAGCAGAACTACAGGGCATAGCCTCAAAATAAGGGAAGGGGGGGCAGTTTGCATCAGAGTTGAAGAGGAACTTCTTCACTCAAAAAGTGGTGAATCTTTGGAATTCTCTGCCCGTTGAAGTGGTGGAGATACCTTGTTGAATATATTTATGTCACGGGTAGATAGGTTTCTGATAGACAAGGGAATTAAGGGTTATGGGAAGAAAGTGGGAAAGTGGAGCTGATCCACTTCAGATCAGCCATGATCTTGTTGAATGTTGGGGCAGGCTCGAGGGGCTAGATGGCCTATTCCTTCTCCTATTTCTTATGTTCTTATGTTTTTATTATTGGTGTCATTAGCAAATTTACTAACCCACTCTTCAGTCCCCTCTTCCAAGTCATTGATAAAAATCACAAATAACAGAGAACGCAGCACTGATCCCTATGATATACCACTCGTAACTGGCCTCTAGTCTGAAAATTTTTCTTCCACCACCACTCTCTGTCTTCTATGGGACAGCCAGTTACTTACGAATTCAGCCAAATTTCCTTCTATCCCACACCTCCTTATCTTCTTCATGAGCCTACCATAGGGAACCTTATCAAACACTTTACTAAAATCCATGTATATGACATCGACTGCTCTACCTTCATCTATACACTTCGCTATCTCCTCAAAGAATTCAATCAAATTTGTGAGACAGGACTTACCCGTCACAAAACTGTACTGAATTTTGATCAATATTTTCCTTCATGCAACAATATTGTAACAAATTATCTGCTTATCTTATTATCTTTACAATCAAAGAGGTAATTTTGCAATGCAGTCATTGTTGTCATGTGGCAGTCAGTTTGTGCATAGCAAGCTCCCACAATCACCAATAAGATAATGATCAATTATTCCATTTTAGTGATGTTGTTTGAAGGATAACTATTGTTAAGGACGCTAAGTTAATTCACCTGCTTTTCTTTGAATAGCACCATGGGATCTTTTAAATCCACCTAAGAGGGCAGAAGGCATCTCACCCAAAAGTTGACACATCCCATGTTAGCACTCCCTGTCCTGGGGTTTCAGACAAGATTATATGCAAGAATCTCAGAATGTATTCTGGATGAGACTTGAATTTTAATTTGATTTGATGTATTATTGTCACATGTATTAGTATACAGTGAAAAGTATTATTTCTTCTGTTATACAGACAAAGTATACCATTCATAGATAAGGAAAGGAGAGGGTGCAGAATGTTAAAGTCACAGCTAGGGTATAGAGAAAGATCAACTTAATGCAAGATAGGGCCATTCAAAAGTCTGATGGCAGCGGGGAAAAAGCTGTTCTTGAGTTGGTTTGTATGTGATCTCAGATTTTTGTATCTTTTTCCCAAAGAAAGCAAGTGGAAGAGAGAATGCCTGGAAAGATAAGACTGCTACCCACCAAGTTGCAAGTGACACTAAAAATTGCACGAGGGAAACATCAGATTACAGTGACAAGTTGGACTGAACTTTTAGTTTTCTATGAAATATGACAGGAATATTCTCAAAGAAATTAAAAATAGAAAGGGAGATTGATAGAATTTGGCAGATTTTCCATAACTGTGAACAGTGTATTGACCACATCCAATAACATAAAATAACAATGAATAAAAGAAAGAGGCCATTCGAGATAACTAGTCTATGCTGGTTCCCACTCTAATTTCTTCTTCCCATACAGCCCTTCCATATCCCTATATATTCTTCGCTCTCATGTAGACAGGTCAAAGCTTTCAAATCAATCAATGCTATCTGATTGATAGCATTGCCGCTCCAATGGATCCCATCTTCAAAATTCTATCTGCTTCACTGCTTCAACCATTTTATGAGCAGCTTTCTGTTTATGAACAGTAGCTCTGGACTCACCTGAATAAGGAAATGTCTTCTCTATACCCTATGACTGAAATTTTCCTGTCCTGCCTACCATGGGAATCAAAATTGGTGGGATTCCCATGCAAAGGTCCATCGCCTTGGGCAGGATTTTCCAGTCTTGGGATGAACGCAGCAGAAAAATCCCACACAATATGTTTCCTAATCTTAAACATAATTACCAGGCCACTGTTCAATCTCGTATTTTCTAGAGAAAAGAGTCTCAGGCTGTTCAACATTTCCTGATATGGATAACCTTTCATTTCTGGTAGCATTCCAGTAAGTCTTTTTATAATCTCTCTAGTGCCTCTATATCCTCCTTATAATGCAGCTATTTTGCATTTAGCATTCCTTACATGTTTTCAAAAAACAATGTGTCTAACAAAGAAATCACTTTCTCACCAGAAAGCATGTAAAAGGTTTCCTGACCTGTAACATTTAAATTGAAAGCCGATTTTTATGTATTAAGTTAATGAATTTTATAGAGGGACATATGCTGCAGCACAACTGAATACAGAATTTTCAATCAATGTTGCCTAGCCAGCAATGCCCACATCCCATGAGTGAATAAAAATATGTTCCAAATAGTTTCACTCCATTTTGTGTTTGGTACTTTAACTATTGAATTAAAAAAAAGCACAGCGTGTGTCAGGATTTTCTAAAGCACAGCTGACTCTTCACTTCCCACTCTTGCACTGTTACCTCTGAAGTTCTCCAAAAATTATTGCTTGGACCCCCTCCTATACCAGACATATTTGCTTCCCCTTAGTAATGTCATCAATGGGCACAGAGTGAGCACTCATATTTATGCTGGGCACACTAGCCTGTCTTTCCACCTCTTCCCTCAACCCCTGACTAATCCTATATTTGGAAACTGACTCACTAATATTATCATGTGGCAATTTTCCTGAAAATACAATAGAAAAGTAAAGATTTCCAGCTAACTATGAATGACTCTCTCTCTTTTCATAATGGTTAGAGGATGAAGATGGACTGAATAGATTAGCAAGCTTCAGCATCTGAAACTTGCCATTTGATGAGGTAACAACTTTAAGAAATCACCTTCAACAATCAAAGTAATTTTAAAAGAAGTTGGTCCCATCTATGAAATAAATCATGGAAAACAGGAGAAGAACATGGTAAGATAAGAATTTAGAAGTTTTTTTTAGATAAACAATATAAACAAAAAATGGCAAAACAATCCAGGAAAAATGCACAGGGATGAAAAGGATTAATATTTCAATTTTTAATATTTGCTATTTTGATATTTAAAGCTATATTCTAAGTTTCATGAATGCTTTAATCAAGAAATATTTTCCTCTTCAAGAACTAAGAACATTCAGGAAGAATTTGTGTTCTTTAAAGGGTTAATGCAAGGATTCTGGCTGCTATTCCTGAAAAAGATAGCAATTTACACAAAAAAAGTAGGTTTAAAGAAGCCGGAAACTTCCTAACCCTGGTGGACTGTTTGCAAGAGGGTCGCATTGTGTTTTATGGCTTTGGGGAAAAAAAATCTTGAAAAACTGTTTAAAAGCTGGTGGACTATTTTGTTTGGCAGATGGGGAGAGATATCATGGTGGCGGTGCGGGGGTGAGGGGGGAGGTGGGGTGCGACACGGGTATCATAGGGAGGCAGTGGATGAGGGTGGGGTGAAAAAATAAGATCCACTGCTTGAGTAAAGAATACACAGGAACATTGGAATTAGGAGCTGAAGTAGGCAAATTCAGTATTTCAAGCCTGTTCCACCATTCAATCAGGTCATGGCTGATCCCTCCTTAGTCCTAAATCCACCTCCACACTTGTTGCTCATATCCCTCTTTCCCTTTATTTTATTAGGAATATGTCTATCTCTCTCTTGAAACCATTCAAAAGTTCAGAATCCACTATGCTACAGAGTCCACTATGATTCAGTCCAAAGCAAAAAGCAAATGGAACTTTCTCCAAAGTCATTCTACACTCTGAAATGGACAGACTATAAGTTTTCCTCAAGTTCTGCATAAAAAGAAATGCAAGAGTCAGCGATTGTTTCCCAGACCAGTACTGAGAAAACCAGACGCCATTTGAAAGATTCCATCATTTTCTTTGAACAACTGGCATTTCACCATTTGGCAGAATACCTCTTTTTTTTAGAGTTAGGGCATTTAGAAAAAGTAATTACTGTACTTTCATATTTTAAATTTTACGTTAATAAGTTTTGCCTTTCTACTTGTTAAGTCTGTTTTTATAGTAAACTAATGATTTTGTTATTTATTGAAGAAACCTGGGCATTAAGTGCTCATTCCGAGATTCCAAGATAAAGCACGTATTCCAGATAAAGCACATATTCTAGATAAAGCTCATATTTGACCATATAGTTAGTTAGATAAACATGTTAAGTTATGTTATAGACTGTGAGATAATGGAACTAGGAAATTAAGTTGCTTCCTTTCATTTTTTAAAGTATTGTTCAGCTGTTAATGCTAAATTGATTCAATTGATAGTTATATTTCAACTGTGGTATTATATAGATTCTTTCTCTATAAAGATCCCTAGTTATCAGTGGAAATAGAAAAATTGTTGGGCTTTTGTCTGGCTTCATAATACACCTTGGGGTTCTGATCCAGCATCCTAGCAATGACAGAAATAAAACTAATCCCTGAACTCTGCGGTGATAAAGCTAGGCAATGTTCATGGATAGATTTTGCGATTTAATTAATGGAGAGTCTAATGGTGTTTGCCATTCCTTAGCAATGAAAGAGCATCTTCAGACGAGAATCAGATGTGCAATTAGATGCCAAGATATAAGCCGGAGATCTCCCATTTTCACATTAAGGGTAGGATTTAAAACCTCGGGCAGGCAAGGCCAATGGAGAATTCCGTTCTGCAAGCCTTACCTGCCCCAATTCTGGAGTGGGCTAGGCAGTAAAATTCTGGCCTAAGTGTCCACGCTGGCAAGAAAAGAGGAATGTTTCCCACTGGCACTGGGAGTATCTGTCAGGTGGAATTCACCCACATGAATGTTGCTAATGAGGCAACTTTGGGAAAGCTGCCAGCCAAATCAACTGTTTGAGTTTGGGACACTATTTTTAAAGATCTTCTTGCTCTGACACAGGTTCCTGTCCCCCCCAAAACATCAAATTGTATCCATCACACTGACCAGGGAAGTACTACCAACCCCCCACCAAAGAGGAACATTGTTATATATGCGGAGCATAGTCTCTTTAAGAAGATAGATCAGGTGACCCAAGCCATAGTGTGACTTGCTTGGGAAACTGCCCCTACAGTCACTCGAGGGCTGGAGTATGAGAATTATAGTTTCTTCAGTAAACCCTATTGATCTTGTCACTGTGACTTCTTTGAAGCCACCTCCCTGGTAATCTCACATTTAACACTGGTGGTAAGAGCTGGTGCCTTGGTTCCATAACTGCAAGGGTGAAGTGAGGATTTTCATTTTTCTCACCGCAGACCATTCAAGGACGCACAACAAGTACACTGCTTCTGGGTTGGCAAAGTCAAGACTGTGTGGCAGCCACATAAGTATCAGAAAGACAGTGGGGGAAAGAAATGGGTCACCAGACTCGGGTGCAGTGATGGAGCTACTTGCTATAGTGCTGCTGATCACTGGGGATGGCAGGGTGAGTGAGGAGTTCTGCAGTCATCAAGGAACTGCAGTTGGCAGCGAGGAGTCAGCGCAGGAGGAACAGGTTTTGGGCCTAACTGCGCAAAGGTGGGAAATCAGCCAGGAGTCATGACGGGAAGGGCAGGCTTTCCCTCTCTTGATCCAATCTTTCTTTCTCTCTTTTTAAATATCTCCCTACACCCAATTTGATAATGAATTTATCCATTCCAATGCACCTCTTTCTTAGTCCTTACACTATATATATTTACAGTCTTTGAGTCTGATTGGTTAAGGAGATACAGTGTTTCTTGCCATGTTCACTCAGATGCTTGGTTTTCCTTATTGTGAAATTTTTACTTTGCACTCTTAGCAACTGGAGACAGAATACATTGAAAAACCTCAGCATATAGGGGCAAGTTTAACTAATGACAGAAACCCGATCACAACAAAGTCTGGGCCCAGTCTGTTATATTGTATGAACTGTAAAATTTACAAAAAAATAAATGGCTGCCTCAGGGCAATCAGTAACTCCCCCTGGCTAGTTAAAGAATTCATTTGGAATTGGTTAATATTGACAATGGTATTAGCACCTTTTGAAATTATCACCTTTGAGAAAATAGAGAAAAATTAATGATTATTTCTGATTGTTGAAGATTTTTATTGCAGCATTATTTTCATCACATGCACAAAATGTTGCCTTATTGCCCTGTTACCTCATTACATGTAGTTAAAACATGATATATATGAATAAGACTGAATCCACAATGAGATACAAGGTTAGAGATTAATAATACCTTGTACTCAACACAAAAGCTGCAAAATAATACAGCAAGCTTTTTGAGGGTCATAGCTGAATTCTGTGGTTTACTCTCCAAAGAGAAATAGACTGAATTCTATAAAGACTACAGTGAATGATGAAACTCAGTATTATATAAAAGCAGATGCCTCTGTGAACATATATTCATGCATTTGCCATGCAGCTTTTTCATTTCTCCTTGACATTGAAAGTGAATTGTAATTTGATCGATTCTGTTTGTTGCAAGCAATTTATATCCTCAGTTGCAGAAACTGTTCGTTGCTCTGGTTCATTTTTTTTTCTATTCATTCATGGGACATAGACATCACTGGTTGGCCAGCATTTATTGCCCATCCCTAGTTGCCTGAGGTCTGTTGAGAGTCAACCACATTGCTGTGGCTTAGAAGCATATGAAGGCCAGACTAGATAAAGACGGCAGATTTCCTTCCCTAATGGAATCAACGAACCAGATGGGTTTTTCTGGCAATCGACAATGGTTTCATGATCAACAATAGATTCTTAATTCCAGATTTTTTTTATTGAATTCAATTTGTACCATCTGCCGTGGTGGGATTCGAACATGGATCCCCAGAACATTAGCTGAGTTTCTGGCTTAAATAATCTAGTGATAATATTACTAGGCCATTGTCTCCCCTAGCGGCGATTTACATCCAAGATCCTTGGATTCATCATTTGTAAACTTGAATCTACTGCAAAGGTCACCTGTTGAACACCTGTATCAAGCCTAGTGCTCTTCCTCAAAGGGCCTACATATTTTTTGACAAAGCAATTTGATGTCTCGATAAAATAGAAAACCAATCCTGTTCTTTCCAGTCACCCATGATGTCGGATCTGCTGTAAAGTCTCTGACCAGAATTAAACCACCAACTTTGAAAACTCTTGTCTTCTTTCTTGAATCATCACATTCTTCCTGGGAGGCTTGTCGAACTTTCCATCCCCATCAAATCTGGGAATATGATATCCAACCATAACTGTAGGCAGTGTCTCATTAGTAGCTCAGCTGGCATGAATCCTGTGGTCACATATGGCATGGTGTCATATAAAAACAAAAAACTAGCTATACGTAGATGCAAAGGCCTATTAACTTATTTTTTTCATCAATAATTTGTGCGGTACATTAAGAACATAGGAATTTGGAGCAGATGTAGGCAAATTCAGTTCTTCAAGCTTGCTCCGCCATTCAATCAGATCATGGCTGATTTCTCCCTGGTCTCAGGTCCATCTCCTCACCTGTTCCCCATATCCCCTTATCCCTTTTTAAAATTAAAAATATGTCTATCTCCCTCTTGAAACCATTCAACGGTTCAGACTTCACCGCAGTATGGGGTAGCAAATTCCATAAATTCACCACCCTCTGTGAAAAGTACTTCCACTTCATCTCAGTTTTAATCTACTGCCTCGTAACACATACCTGTGCCCTCTTGTTCTAGATTGCCCCATTAGAGGAAATGTTTATTCTATATTTACCTTATCAATCCCTTTTAAAATTTTATATGCCTCGATCAGATCCCCTCTCGTCCTTCTAAACTCCAGCATGTACAACCCCAAACTGTTCAATCTGTCCTCATACATCCATCATTTCATCTCTAGAATCAACCCTGCTAATTCATTGGAGGCTGAGTGGTAAAGTGCTGATCTAACATTGTGAATGCCATTTGATTTGAAAAAGTTTTGAAATTTCTCCCTTGTAATGATATGCCATTGTCTGATGCTAAAACCTTGTGGATGTCATGGATGGCAAAAATCTGCCTCAATTTGTCACTGATGACTGTAGCCATTGTTAACTTTATCAACTGGACATGCAACCATTTAGAATATACGTCAATTAATATCAGAAACATATGTCCCATGAATGGCCTTGCAAAGCCTATATGTAATCTCACCCATGGCCTACCCCATCACTCCAAAGAAGGCATGTTCACCAGTGGCAGCAATTCCTGCTGGGTTTCACAACTAGGGTATGGCTGACCAACCTTTCAATTTCTTCATTGATGTTCTGCCACCAATATAACTGCGGGCAAGTGTTTTCATCCTGCTTTGTCCTGGATGTGATTTGTGCAATTCCTGCAATTTCCCTTGGGGAGGCAATAAACACAAGCCCTCAACAGTAGCATGCTGTCCTCACATGTTGGGTAGGATTTTCCCAACTTTAATGAAAACTTTAAGTGCCAAATTCACATAAAAACTAGAATAAATTGTGCTGGTATTCTTTCAGTGGAATTTTCAAAATGAATCTCCCATACTTTGTGCATCGGAGTGCCCTAACATGAATTTCACAAAAAATCTACAAGTTGGGCCTATTCGCACTGGAGAAGTCAGCAGCATAACGTTGAATGGACCGCAATACATGTGCAGATTTGTTAGGGCGGAGATTGGCATATGAGCTATAGCCCCCCACCGCCGGCCTCCCGATCACTGGCCAGCACAGCAACCCCAGATTTCAGTCCCAGGCCTGCTAATCATATATGAATTGTACTTTACATAATTTAGACAACTCCATTGCAATTTCTCGCCCCCTTTATATCCATTCTGCTCCATTGGTAAGGTTTAAGTAGCTTTGACTTATCATAATACCATCCTTGCATCACCATCAACTTAAGTTTTTGGATCTCTTTTGATACAAACTTTTATGTGTTTAGCTGAAACTGGCAAAGCTCCTATTAGCTGCAGCACCAGCATGATTTCTTGTGGGACCAGTGGTGATGATAGCATTTGTGGCAAAAGCAATGGCTGAGTGCATCTGCGTTTGGTATTTGTGTCCCTAGGCAATGCTTGAATGTATAACGGTACACTGCTAACAATGGAGCTCATCTCTGTGTCCTTGTGGAGGCAATTGGTGGCACTGGCTTATGCTCTTGAATAAACGTAACAACAATCTGTGATCTGATATATTTTAAAGTGCTTTCCATACATAATGTATAGAGATGAAACTTCTTCACTGCTTAATTACCGCCAAACATTTTTTATCTGGGAATACTTTCTCACATCTGATAATGTTCTCAACACAAAGACAATTGGCCGTTCCATTCTATCAGGCATCCAGTGGGACAAAACTGCTCCCACTCCATATGGTGATGCATCACAGGTAACTATCTGTGACCTAGTTGAATCAAAGTGCACAAGCAGTGCTGACGATTGCAAAACCTGCTTTACTTTAGTGAATGCCTTTTATTCCTTTCCCCATCTCCAATGCTGATATTTCTTTAACAGCTGGTCAAGTGGGATTATAGATAAATTTTGTAAAGATCTACCGTAATCATTCACTATTCCTAGGAATGATTTTAACTTGGTATGCGTTTCAGCTGTGGAACTTTTTTTAATGGCTTTAATTTTATCCTCCAAAGGATGCAAATGTTTAGCATCTACCCTGAAACTCAAATATGTTACATCACTTTCATCAGTAAGCTTCTTGGGGATGCTCTCCCCCATATCGAAAATTAGCTTCTAAGCTCATTACTCCCTCTCTCGGGCTCAGCCGTGCCACACTCGGGACTCAGGCTGTTCTTTGCAACAGCTGTTCCCATCACAAATAGTTCACCTCACTGGGCACTCTTTGTAATTTGCCCATGCCCTGCTCAGCGCATTCAGACCATCTCCACGGCTTTTTCTGAAGACATTTTGGTCTCAGCTGGTAAAATCTTCTGTATGATGAGGCAGTTTATACCACAAACTAAATGACCACTTACCATTTCTCCTAAAGCTGGGCTGAATTTGCAGTTCTCTGCTAGCTCTTTCAATTTGGCCATGAGGCCGGAGACTGTCTCCCCTTGCCCCCAGACTACTGAATAAATTTGTACCTCAGTATAATGATTGAATGTTGGGGGTTAACTTTGACCGATTTATCTATTTGGTTAAAATACTTTGGTTGGAATTTCCCAGTTCCCGTGGCTGGCGGGATATGGACCATGCAAAAGTCCATTCTGACCTTGTGGCGAGCACTGTCAGAAAATCCCGCCCTTTGTGTCTGGAGTGGCTGGCCACATTGGTCTCCTCACTAAGCTGTAAGTTCACAGGCCACAGATAACTACAAAGAAATAACATAGACTTTCAACATACTTTCCCCAGTTTTTGACTTCTGGCTCAAATGGTTTAATCTTCCCAATTAAGGGAATTTTAATGTGAATGTATATCCTGCTTTTTCACAATTTCAACACTCAACTCTCCTCTTACTCTAGCTCCACACTGCAATTTCTGATGACGAACAAAACCTTTTCCATGTTGCGAGTGCAACAACTTTGAAGATGACCCATTGTGGCTTAAGGTTGTAAAGGCCTTGTTCCCAACATTAAATAGATATATATACACAAGGTCTGACCAAACAGCTTGCCACTCCTCCCTGGCTCCAACTGAGCATCCCCCCCGACTCAGGACGTGCATGTTGCACCCAAGTAGCTCGGCTTCTCAGCTGCCACTCTGTAGGGTTTGGCCTAATCATATGGTCCTCAGAGATTGCCCCTTAAAGGGGCCATGCTTCCACAGCCATACAATTGTTTTGCTTAAGTATACTTGAAAGTGTTTCCTTATTTTGGTCAATAAGTATCACAGATTAAATAAACCTACTGATTTAATATTGAAAGCAACTGTATCACAAATACTGACATCACAAACATAATGAACTGTGTAAAATGTTTTGAAAAAATGTATTCCATCATACTGCATTAATTCTTTTAAAGGGAATTAAAGGCAGTTGTTTGTAAAAAGATGATATTAAAAAGAATGGTGATAGAGCTGAGTGTGGAAGTAATCTTTGTGGTTGCTGAGTACAAAAGTAATAGTGTAGATTTGTTAAGCTGAATGCTTCTTCTTTCTGCTGGAACACAGGGTAGAAGTTGGTTGTGAACCTTTTTTGGAATGCTAACAACATTAACAGCACACTAACAGCAAGGTTCAACATTTTCCTTTGGTTCTCTGTCTCATTGCCTGGGTGATGTGTAAATGCCTGTCATGTCACCATAAGCTCTTTGCCCCTTTGAAAAGATTTTTAGGCCTGCAGGGATGCAAAGGTAAATCTTGGCATCGGAATGGGGAGGCTTATTCAGGGAGAACTCTGCTCCTCCTGGTTCCACAGCAATGATTTAAGAGCTTTAAAAATTAATCTTCATCAGTAGTCCCAGCTGCTGTGGATTCACGAGTGGAGCACACTCAGCTCCTGCTTCACTCAGAGAATGGTAATAGCAAAGACAGAGGTCATCCAACCTGTTGTGTCCATGCCCCTCTGCGCAAACAAAACTCAGCTTGTCCCATTCCCCTGTCTTTTCCCTGTAGCCCTGCAATGCTTTTCTCCCCAGGTGCTAACCATTCCCTTTTGAAAGCAATGATGGAAGCTGCTTCCACCACACTCACTTGCCGCTTCGACAAAGTGGGAACTCACAGCCCTACGTCTCACTTTCCACCTGCTTTCTCTGTCAAAGACATCTTGACAGGTCCAGTAAAACTCCATCCTAGGGCATAGTGGAATCCCTATCAGGTCAAAATAAATTCCCCTCCAACTTGATTTTCCAGGTTGCTGACGACACTACTATATTGGTTTGGATCTCAAACAATAACAACACAGAGTACAAGAAATAGATAGAGAATCTGATGATTTGTTGTGACAACAATAATCCCTTCCTCAATGTCAACAAAATAAAGAAGATGGTCATTAACTTCAGGAAACATAGTGTAGGTCATGTCCCTTTCCACATCAATGGGGATGAAGTAGAAATGTTTGAGAGCTTCAAGGTTTCATGTATCCAGATCACCAACAACCTATCCTGTTCCCCCCATGCCAACACTATAATCAAGAAGGTCCACCAACACCTCTACTTTCTCAGAAGACTAAGGAAAGTTAGCATGTCTGCTACGACGCTCACCAACTTTTACAAGCGTGCACCAAAGAAAATATTTTTTTCGTTGTATCACAGCTTGGTATGGCTCCTGCTATATCCAAGACCATGAGAAAGCTCCAAGGGCTGTGAATGAAGCCAGTGCATCACTCAAACCAGCCTCCCAGCCATTGACTCCTTCTACACTTCCGGCTGCTTCGGAAAAGCAGCCAACATAATTAAGGGCCCCATCCACTCCGGACATACACTCTTCCATCCTTTTCTGTCAGGAAAAAGAAACAAAAGCCTGAGATCACGTACTAACAACTCAAGAACAGCTTCTTCCCTGTTGCTGCCAGACTTTTGAATGGACCTACCTGGTATTAAGTTGATCTTTTTCTATATCCTAGCTATGATTGTAATACCACATTCTGCACTCTTTCTTTGTCTCCCCAATGTGCAGTATGCTTTGACAATAATACATCAAATCAAAATAATACACCACCCTCATCTCACAATGATCATAGAAATCATAGAAATGATGGGCAGGAGAGAGCTGAAGTGGGGGTTAGTTGTTATTTAAATCATCAAAAACTGGGAAACCATTGCCAAGTTGCCACAAACATGACTGTTTCCATAACCTGTGTGATCAAACACCTGAATGAGTGGGCTTTTAGATTTGCCAGCCTGGCTAAGCTGCAAGCTATCATCAAGTACACATATTTAGCAATCTCAGCACCACTAGAATAATCAGAATCTATTACTAACAGGAAGGGACATTATTCCATGATTGAGTAGCTGGTATGCATTCTTTCAAAGAGAGTTAAAAAGGTCAGCAATAGATTCTCAGAGTTTCCATGATGCTTTCATCCTAAGGCTGTCCAACATCCTTAACCTATTTATACGTAGAACCAGCCTTAATGTATGGATGCAAGGTGATAGAAGGTAATCCTTTCAAAAGTTCTCCTGAGTCTCTATCCCTGTGTTCTCAACTCTCTTAGCAGACAAAATAGCCTCTCAGCATCCATCCTGTGTAGGAATGTTTGGATGGATTCCAGTTGGAGTAAATCAATAATTCATTTTGCCCATCAGGTTTTGAAAGAAACTTTAAACACAAAAACTAAGATGAGACCCTTCAGTGAACTCAAAGAGGTTGAAAATTATAAATTAGGGCAGAGTTTAATATAGAATTATAATACACAATTAGTTAAGTTAAAATATGTAGGAATCATGCATCCACACAATTAAACCTTCTCATAGGTATCATTACCTGCCTTCTTTCCTCACTATACTAATTTCAAAAACATAACACAAACGAGCATAAGAATATTTATCCGATCCATTAGACCTCTACGGCTTTCGATGGGTAATCAAAGGTCCACCAAAGTATGTGTATTCTTCCTTCTTTTGATTAAGTTTCTTCAGTCAGAATATGGCCAGCTGACAGTTTCTCTGAAGATAGGCTATTTAACCCTTAGAGAAGGTTCAAGATCCTCCTTCTCCATGGGGTCTTCTTCCATAGATTGACTGACATATTCTTTAATTTAGCTTCATCGGTCTTGGCCTTTGTGAATAATTAGTCTTGATGATAAAGAAATGAACCGTTCAGTTGTTCTTTTAATCTAATTTCCAATACAACTTTATATTTTGTAAAAACTTTGGTTTCTGAGTTTTATGCTAATCAGATTTAAATACATTCTTTGGTATGCCTGTAATTATAAGATATGTAAGAAGACTTTATATTAATTTTTAACCCAAAGTTCCTTTTAGAACATATCTAGTATTAACCTGTATAAGTTTAAAAACCAATCCTCAGAAAAAACTGCTGATTTATTAATAATTTTTGATGCTCAGTCTTAATCTCTGGGCTAGGGTCCAACTGCTCATATGAGTTGATGGATCGAGGTCTCATCATCTGTTGTTTTCATAGATATGTATATCTTATAATTGCAGATTTGCTTGTTTTAAACTACAAGAATGATTCCAGATAATTAATCTTAAATTTAAACGTAAAGACTGAAAAAGTAACATAATGCAGTTAGGACAATATAAGGTGGACTAACACCATGGTGGCACAGTGTTTATTTAGCATTGCTGCCTCACAGCGCCAGGGCTCTACATTTAATTCTGGGCTTGGGTCACTATCTGCAGAGTCTGCACATTCTCCCTGTGTCTGCATGAGTTTTCTCCTAGTGCTCTGGTTTTTTCCCACAGTCTGAAAGATGTTCTGGTTCGATGAATTAACCATGCTTATTTCTCTGTCAGTGTACCTGAACAAGCGCCGGAGTGTGGCAACTAGGGATTTTCACAGTAACTATTTGTGGCTAATAAACTTTAATTTATACTTCTAGAGTACAAGAGCTGGCCTTTAATGTTGCAGTTGTATAAAACGCTGGTCAGACCTCATTTGGAATACTGCGTCCAGTTCTGGTCGCCTTACTACTGGAAGGACGTGGAGACTCTGGAGAGAGTGCAGAGGAGGTTTACCAGGATGCTGCCTCGTATGGAAGGTCTGAGTTACGAGGAGAGATTAGGCAAATTGGGACTGTTTTCCTTAGAAAGACGTAGACTTAGAGGAGATCTGATAGAGATGTACAAGATTTTGAAGGGAATAGATAGAGTAAACAGGGCTAAGCTTTTTCCTAGGATGGACTCAAATAGCACGAGGGGTCACAGGCTTAGGGTGAGGGGGGTAAAGTATAATTTGGATGCTAGGGGGAGTTTTTTCACACAGAGGGTGGTGGGGGTATGGAATGTGCTGCCAAGTAAAGTGGTGGAGCAGGTACTCTGGAGTTATTTAAGAGATACTTAGATGGGCACATGAACAGAATGGGAATGGAGGGGTATAGAAAACTGATTTAAAATAGAGATCGTGAGCCTTGGGAGTCCCTGGGAAGTGTGTAAATAGATGATGATATTGATGTACTTGTTTTTATCCTACAGGTGCTTTGGTCCACCTTGTTGTCTAACGAGGGGCAGACACGCGATGGGTCGTGAGAGGGCTGCTCTTGGATTTTTTTCGAGAGTATCCTAGTGCTTCACGTTGTTAGTGTATGTTTGACCTGGACCATTTGATGGGCAACACGACAGCTCAGTGACTATCGCTGTGCTGTGCAGATACATGGATTTGGGCCTGTGTCTGTGGGAGTTTGCGCATTCTCCCCGTGCTTGCGTGGTTTTCTCCGGGTGCTCCGGTTTCCTCCCACATCCCAAAGATGTGCTCTTAGGCTGATTGGCAAAACAAATTCTCCCTAAATTGTCTCAAATTTGGTTTTTAATCCATAGATCTATAAACATGGACAGGGATCGCAGGTAGAGGTCGGAACATCAGGGTGGCGGCGCGGGCTCATTGGGCCGAAGGGCCTGTTTCCCTTGCTGTTTTGTTCTTTGTTCTTTGTTCTTTGTTAATAATGTAGTTCTCTAAATGATCAATGGTCTTTGATTGTCATTAAAAAGCACATAAAAAGCTTGCAATTTTGATGTTACTCATGTATTCTAGTACATCGTTATACATTGCATCACTATAAGGTACATGCAGTAATTATACTGAGTTTAATATAAGCTTTTCACAATGGAAGTGTCATGTATTTTATTGAAGGAACTCTTTTCAAAGGGGTATCAATCTAGCCAAGTCCTTTAAAATAGTTATTGATTCATTTAATGTCTTTGATTAAAATTAATTGAGGTTCACTATCTTAAAATCATCTGTCGACAGCTTGCCGAATTCGTTGTCAGTGTAACAATATATAATGTGATTACTGTCAAACAATCACATGTTACTTCTAAGATGGCTTCTTTTGGGCCTTGTAGTACGTTTAATCAGAACATAATTTATTTTTATTAAAACTCACCATCTAAGCTTACTTCCCTTTCAAACCTCTTCAGCGCCTTATATGGTTCAATGAGATCACATCCCACTCTTCAACACTCTGGAGAGTATGGACCAAATCTATTGACAACAACACTCTCATCCCAGCAACCTGGAAAGTAAACCGTCATTGCATCTGATCACTGATGCTAGGATTGGCTTCCATGAAGGCCACATCATGGCTCCTGACCTCATCACAGCCCTGGTTCAACATAGATTAAAAAAAGCTTAACTTATTAGATGAGGTAAGAAGGCAGCATTTGACCGAATGTGATATCAAGAAGCTGTAGCAAAATTGAAATCAATGGGAATCAAGGGGAAAACTTGCCATTGCTTAGAGTTTTACCTAGCACAAGGGAAAACGATTGTGCTTGTTGGAGGTCAATTATCTCAGTTCAAAGCCATTGCTACAGGATTTGCACAAGGTGGTGTCTGAGGCCCAACCATCTCCAGCTGCTCATCAATCACCTTCTGTCTATCATAAAGTCAGAAGTGGGAATGTTCACTGATGACTGCACAGTGATCAGTAACAAATGTTGTGCTATGTAAGTACCAGCCGATGACCATGAGTGAGTCCAACCATCTTACCCAGACATTCAACGGCATTACCATTGCTGAATCTCCCATTATTCACATCCTGGAAATCACTTTGACAAGAAACTTAATTGAACTAGCCATATAAAAACTGTAGCACAGACCAGATCAGAGACCGGAGATTCTGCAGCAAGTGATATATTTCCTAACTCCTCAAAGACTTTCCACCATCCACAAGGCAAAAATATGATCCAAAATTCTCTGATTTCATCCCGCCTGGGATTCTCCAGTCCAGCTGCAGTGAATAGAGATTTAACTCAGCTTCATTCTCCGTTCATGCTGGCAAAAGTGATGGGGTAAACAAGGTAAGAGAATTCCGGCCAAGGAGTTTGATAGATAAGTGCAGTTCCAATAACACTCAAGAGGCATAGCTTAATCCAATACAAAGCAGCCTTCTTGATCGGCATCACAACTATCATCTTAAACGTTCACTTTCTCTACCACTGATGCAATTTGGCAGTAATGTGTACCATCCATAAGGTGCACTACAGCAACTCACCTAAGCTCCTTTGACACATCTCCCAATCTCGCAACCTCCACCATAGAACCATTGAATCCCTACAGTGCAGAAGGGGACCATATGGCTCGCTGAGTCTGCACTGACTCTCTGAAGAAGCATCTTACGCAGGCCCAACCCCTGCCCTATTTACCATGGCCAATCCACTTAACCTACACATCTTTGGACGGTGAAAGGATACTGGAGCACCTGCAGGAAACCTACATAGACATGAGGGCAATGTACAAACTCTGCAAAGACAATCATCTGAGGCTGCAATCAAACTTGAGTCTCAGGCAGGAGTGCTAATAATTGTATCACCATGCCACCCAAAGGACACTTAGAAGGACAAGGATAGCAGATATGGGAACACCATTGCTTGAAAGTTCTGCTGAAGTCAAATACCATCATGATTTGGAATTATATTGCTGTTCCTTTTAAGTTGTTTGGGTAATCCTGGAATTTCCTTCCTGGCAACAGTGCAAGTTTATCTGCAGATGGAGTGCAATGGTCAAAGAAGATTGCTCTCCATCACATTCTCACAGGCAATTAGCTACAAAAACGCTTTTGCCAGCAGAACAAACAATCCAAGAAAGAATAGTGAAAATATTTTTTACAAGTATAACCTCGCTTGCGTAGGGAACAAAATTGTACACAGATATCTAACAGTGGCTTAAACAAAACCCTGTACTATTGTAGAAGGACCTCTTTAGTCTTGCACTCTAATTTTCTTACAAAACAAGTCAATATACCATGTGGTTTTGTAATTGCTTGTTCTACCTACATGTTAATCTTCTGTAATTATTTAAGAAGAGCATCCAAATCCCTCATAATCAAGGAATTGAAAACTTGAATTAGCACTTGGCATGCATGAATGATGAACATATGCAAATAGTGTCAATAATAAATTTTATATGAGTAAGCTAATGACAAAAGGAAATTGTGACTAAGTGAAACTTATCAATAACTTCACCAGGTAACTGAAACAGATTGAACTATTTAAAGAGAACAATTTCTTAAAAAAAAGAACAATCATTGATTAGAGATGGTTACCACCAGTCACCTGATGTCTGGTTTTGTAAGTTGATTTCTTTTCTAGAAAGTTCCTAAAGGATTGCTCTGTACTGCATGGAATTTCAAATGTCAGGAGGGGAGAGTAGAGGGATGATGTCAAGGTCCATTTCTAAAAGGAGCTCTTGAAAGGAAGGCATTAAAAATACAAAGTGCTGAATTTTAATCAATCATAATCCTGTCAATAAAATGGCAACTGATAGCCAACCAGATACATCTATTGGACATGCAAACTCACAATGAAGAATGAAATAACTGTATCTCCCTTGTTTTCTACTATCTTAGGGAGTGGCATAGTGGCACAGTGGCCAGCAGTGCTGCCCCACTATCGATCAAGATTCGATTCCCAACTTGGATCATGCCTATATAGAGTCAATATGTTCTCTCCATGTCTGCCTGGTGTGATGTTAGTGTACCTTTAAGAATTTTTTTAAAAATCATGTTCTCTGCAGCTCTCACATCCTTAGCTTTTTTCATTATTTCTGGGCTGTGTGGAGGAGTCCTTTATTGCTACTTCAATGGTTTAAATGGGGTTTTGTTTATTTTTATGACAGATCTCAGTTACTATCTGGGATTGTTTTATGACTCTGCATTGTTACAAGGTAGACTCATTGACAGGATGTATGTTTTGGACAGTTTCTTTATCCTTCCAAGTAAATTTAAGATTTCATTTCCTGTTTGGCTACTGGCTGCAGTTTTAGTTTAGAAGGGACATCAAGCTGAAAAAAAGTGTTTCTCTCTCTTCCTGGTTTTAGAAATTCTGCTCTTAGCTAGAAGCAAAGTTCCTGGCCTTCCTGAAGTAGAAAATCTACTGTTGGTGTTGGCTTGCCTGCCAGCTTCCCAAATACACATCTCCTGGCTTTTGGGAAGCTGCTGTAACTCCAAGCCTGCCTGTGTGTATGAAGAGAACTGCAGAATTCAATAAAATGACTTAAGTCTAGCATCACGTGTGTATTTGTAGTTTCTATGGTAACCTATGGAAAGAGTTTTGTTTATGGGATGTTTGTTTGATTGGGACATTTCCTATATTCATTTAAGGGTTATACAATATCATATATTTTGTGTCTGTAATTTGTAAAAGTTATTGCTAATTTTCTTTCCATATATGTTAACTGCACACTAAAATAAACTTTGTTTGATAAAAGCTCCTTAGTGGGTCAATTGAATCACACTTGAAATGGAATATCTCATGCTCACCCTAGCCAAATTCAAAGTGCAAAACTTACAATCCAGGCAGACTTCATAAAAAAAGTTTCTGACCCGAATTATAACAATGGATTTCCTCCCACAGTCCAAAAGATGTGCTCGTTAGGTGTATTAATCATGCTAAATTCTTCCTTAGTATACCTGAACAGTGCTGGAGTTTGGCGACTGGGGTATTTTTGCAGTACCTTCACTGCAGTGTTAATTTAAGTCCTATTTATAACTAATAAATAAACTTTAAACTTTAAAACGTGTCAAAAGTTGCTAAGGTAAAATTAAAAAAAACGATTACTTGTTCTACAACAATGACTTCAAGACATGTTAATTGTATATCTTTCATAGCATATATAAACAGTCGATTTAAGAACTTATTTGTCTGAGCCAAACACAGAAATAAGTCACCTGGAAATATTGCTGAAGCGAGAAGTAAGGAATCTCTCTCATGCTCCGAAGCCAATATTGTCTCGAATTGCAGTTGCCTGAACTTTAATTCAACTCCAGGATTTTAAAGAACATCAGCTAATTCCAAATGGTCACACTGGTCAATAATCTATGTCTCAATGACATGCAAAGGACTTAATCATTTATCTTTTAAGTTTTATTTGGACTCTAATTTTTCTCACCTGAAATCTGAGTATGTGTGTGTCATTGCATCTTTTTTTTGGGTTTCATGACTAAGAAATTTACTCTTTCTTTGACTCAAGGAAAGTAAATGTTTTTGATTGGAGAAGATATTCATAGGGGAAATACATTTTAAAAAAATTCAACACAGGGCACTGAATAAAAAGGAGCCAGTTCAGTCCTCCTCACATGATCATGAAATAAATCAAATTTACTAAGTAATGTTCATAAACACCCACGTGCAAATATTTGACCTTCAAAGCTTTTTCCTTCCTTTTCTTTTAGCTGCTACATGGCAAAACCCCTGTGGTTTCAGAAGGGGTAGAGACAGGTGCTCAGATCTCAGCTTTGATACCTTTGGCCAATGAACCCTTGGTGATGGAACTAATGAGAATGCCTAAAAAAGACCTGTAGCTATACAGGGGCAGAATTGACTATCAGAAAATAAGGCAACATGTGTGTATCCTGGCTGGGGTTGGTGAGAGGAGATTGTGCAGGATGCAGAATTAGTAAGATGTAGAAGCATTTTGAGTGGAGTCCCCACTTCTATCTTTCCTTTCTTCACCATCTTGCTTCTGGGCCAGCAGTATACCAGTTCTGCCATTCCATGAAAGAGAACTCGAGTGGATCAATAATGACTTGTGAGGCCGTGGCCAAAGTATCGATCATCCTCTACCAGGAAGCAGAAATATCGATCTGCAGTAAAATTATAATGAGGCATTCATGTTGAAATTAGACATTCCCACATATCCTTCAAACCTCCATCCAGTATCGGCCTCATCCTGATCAAGTCCTGACTCTGCGATAACCTTGATCCCAATGACTCACATCATTGTTATCGTTCTCTGCTACGCCATCTGTTTTGCAGCCTTTTAAATTTTTATGTGTAATAGCTCTGCTTATATCTGTATTTGGTTCTGTAACAAATAAGGAGTTATTTGAGGACTTTAATATTTCTGGTGCACTTCATATGAGAGTAATTTTTAATAATGCAGGGATAGGGTCAAGTGCAAATTGTTTCAGCTCTTGATAGCAGTGACCTTGTCTTGGTTTAGAAGGAAGCTGAAAAAAGGAGACTGATTTCAGATTTAGATGGTAATATCAAGTAGGTTCATGCCAATTATATTTCGGAATGTGAGTTTTGCTATTTTCTAATGAAGAAGGTGAATGAGGGCAGGATAGGTTTAATGGTAAATATTGCCGCAAGCACAGAACATTTCTAAGTTCCCCTTGTTGTGACATGCATTTTCAGAACACGGACACATCAATGTTCCTCAGGGCACAATGTGAACGGGCAAGTTTTTGTTACAAAACCCATTGCTCTGGGAGAAGAAGCCTTATAAATTTAGACAGTAATGATGTTAGGAGATGTATCTAAATAACACACATTGGATTTATTAAATTTACCCAGCAACAATTTCCTCTTTGAATACACAAAACCCTTAGCCTTTGCCCACATTTAGTTGCACATGGAGTTGCTTCTATTTTGAGTATATTCCAATCCTTCCAGACTACATAGCTTAATACTACAACTTTTCTCTTTAGCTTTTCAAATTGGTATGATATTCAATTGTTCAATTATTCATTATTTGATCATGGGTGTCAGGCACCTTCAAACACGAGCCCAAATTGTGGTGATATCCAACAGTTCACAACACATGACCAGCTTGAGGGAAGAAGTACAACTCATGTTCAAAGTAGAATCACTTTTCAAAGGTGTGCGGATCATCAAAGAATTTATTAGATTGTCATCTCCTGAGACAGAAATATTGTCTATTTTGTGAGAACTACTTTCTTTTGCTGTTTTATGTTCTTGACTTTTGTCTCTTCCTATATCTCAGTATGTAATATTTTACAAGTTTTCTTTCAAGTGCTCAATCCCTGGGATGAGACGTCACCAGAAATTGACAAAGGGCCTGATTTTACCATTGCATTGTGCCAAATTTCAGACGCGAAAATGTGATAAAGCCGGACGTGGAGCCATTTACGCGTTTGCGCAGTTGCCCACTTTACCAAGGCCAAAAATGGCCGCGATTTGATTTGCACCCAAAACAGATGCAATGGTGATTTCAATGCATTTGCATGCATTTAAATTGAATTAATGGGCTGCTCGCCCAACTTTACAACATTTCCCCCTTTACCATCGCATTTACGTGTTCAGATTCAACACAAAATAGACATGCTCAGCAAAGGTCTGTTTCGGGTGCCCCAGCTGCTGAAGAGGTAAGTTCAGAGCTTCAACAGTTCTCTGACTCAGTTTGGTGGTGGAAGGAAGAGAGGGACGCAGATCAGGTTGTTCTCTGGTCAGGGAGGGGGGATTGAGAGGAAAGGGAGGAAGGAAGCCAGACAGGGGGACTGGCGGGGGGGGGGGGGGGGGGGGGTTCCGGAGGCCAGAGGTCTGTTGGTGGGGAGAGGGGAGATAGCATAGAGAGGTATGATCATTATCTCATGGGGAAGGGAAGAGGAGTGGGAGGGCTGATCGTTGTCAGGTGGGGAGAGGGCTGGGCAGGTAGAGAGAAGACTGATTGTTGTCTGACAGTAGGGGGCACAGAGGGAGGCCCAATCATTGTCTGATGGCGAGGGAGGACAGTGGTGGGGTGGGGGGGGCAGATCGTTGTCTGGTGAGGAGGAAGACAGGGAAAGGCCAACTGTTGTCTGGTGGGGAGGGGGACAGAGGGAGGCCAATCATTGTCTGGTGGGGAGGGGGACAGAGGGAGACAGATCATTGTCTGGTGGGGAAGGAGACAGGGGGAGGCCGATTGTTGTCTGGTGGGGAGGGGGTGTGGGCAGAGGGAAGACCAAATGTTGTCTGATGATAAGAATGCAAATCTTTACAGCTAATCAAGTTTTAAAGGTGCAGATAATGTGAGTGGAGATAATATTAAGCATGGATTAAAGAGATGTGTATTGTCTCCAGACAGGACAGTAAATGAGACTTTGCAAGCCCAGGCAAGTCATGGGGATTACAAATAATGTGACATGAATCCAAGATCCCGGTTGAGGCCGTTCTCATGTGTGCGGAACTTGGCTATCAGTCTCAGCTCAGCGACTCTGCACTGTCGTACATCAGGGAGGCCGCCTTAGAGAACATTTACCCGAAGATCAGAGGCTGAATGCCTGTGACTTCTGAAGTGTTCGCCAATAGAAAGAGAACAGTCTTGCCTGGTTATTGTCGAGTGGTGTTCATTCATCTGTTGTCGTAGCGTCTGATTGGTGTCCCCAATGTACCATGCCTCAGGACATCATTTCCTGCAGCGTATCAGATAGACAATGTTGGCTGAGTTGCAAGAGTATGTACCATGGACCGGTGGATGGTGTTTTCACGTGAGATGATGGCATCCGTGTCGATGATCTGGCGTGTCTTGCAAAGGTTGCTGTAGCAGAGTTGTGTGGTGTTATGGTCATTGTTCTCCTGAAGGCTGGGTACTTTGCTGCAGACAATGGTCTGTTTGAAGTTGTGCGGTTGTTTGAAGGTAAGAAGTGCGAGTGTGGAGATGGCTTTGGCGAGACGTTCATCTTCATCAATGATATGTTGAAGACGCCGGAGAAAATGTTGTAGCTTCTCCACTCCTGGGAAGTACTGGATGACGAAGGGTACCCCGTCTACTGTGTCCTGTGTTTGTTTTCTGAGGAGGGAGGTGTGGTTTTTTTTGCTGTGGTGTATTGGAACTGTTGATCGATGAGTCGAGCACCATATCCTTTCTTATGAGGGCATCTTTCAGCATCTGGAGATGTCTATTGCGATCCTCCTCATCTGAGCAGATCCTGTGTATATGGAGGACTTGTCTGTAAGGGATGACTTCTTTAATGTGTTTAGGGTAAAGCTGGAGAAGTGGAGCATCATGAGGTTATCCATGGGCTTGTGATAAAGTGAGGTACTGGGGTGACTGTCCTTAATGATGGTGCGTGTGTCCAAGAATGTAACCGATTCTGGAGAATAGTCCATGGTGAGTCTGATGGTGGGATGGAACTTGATGATGTCATCATGTAATTGTTTCAGTAATCATTCACCATGATTCCAAAGAAAGAAAATGTCATCAATATATCTAATGTATAGCATTGGTTGAAGGTCCTGTGCAGTGAAGAAGTCTTGTTCGAACCTGTGCATGAAGATATTGGCATATTGAGGTGCAAATTTGATTCCCATGACTATTCCATGTGTCTGAACAGAACTGGTTGTTGAAGGTGAAGACATTGTAGTCCAGGATAAAGTGGATGAGTTATAGAATTGCATCTGGAAACAGGCAGTTGCCAGTGTTGAGTACTGAGGCAGTTGTAGCAATGCCATTGTCTTGGGGGATGCTGGTGTAGAGTGCTGAGACATCCATTGTGGCGAGGAATGCTCCTGGTTTAGCTGCTCCATGTGTGCTGAGTTTCTGTGGGAAATCTGTAGTGTTGCAACAAAAGCTGGGGGTTCTTTGTACAATGGATTTCAGGATGTCCTCGACATAGCTGGAGAGGTTCTCGCACAGGTCTCATTGCCCGATATGATGGGACAGGCAGGTGTGTTTGCCTCGTGTGTCCTTGGGAGGCAATACTCCAACGCGGGGAGTGCATAGGATGAGAGCACCAAAAGTTCTCTGAGGATCCGAATCAAAGGTCTTGAGTTGACGGGTGTATTCTTTGATCAGATCTGCAGATAACTGTCTGTAGTGTTTCTTGTTGTTTAGTTGTCAATACATTTCTTTGCAGTAATCCATTCTGTTCAGTATGATGATGGCCCCTCCTTTGTCTGTTTGTTTGATGACAATATTGCAGTTGGTCTTGAGAGCGCGGATGACATTCTTCCAGGGTAGTGCTAGGATACATCACAAGGGTACTACCTGGACTTGGCCGTCCCCTGGCGGTTAAACAGATCTTTATGCTCACAGAGGGAGGGGGTTGTGGCCAGGAAGTGCCCTTGGATAAACAAGTCAAGAACCTTGCTGACATGAAGTCGTATCGGTGAGGTGTGAATATTTAGAGAGGAGGGATAATATGGTGAAGAGGATGGATAAATAGATACAAACCTATTAAAATCAGGTTGATGCCCATTATGTGTGCAAAGTTGATTATGTTATTGGTGAACGCTAGGGAAAATCGGAAATCATGATCTCACCAGCAGGATTTGCGATTTCTGGTTTTTGCTGGATTTTGAGCCCCTCTGATGATTTCATACATGGAGACTGTGGCTCAAGGTCCTGCCTATTACCTTCAAAGCTATAGTCACTTTCTTGTACCTCTTTGACAGATTAATATTGTGTTTGTTCAGATCTTGAACAGTTTGATTTACTGATGACTTTAGTGTCTTATACAACACAGCTTCTTCCCTGCTATCATCAGACTTATGAATGGACTTACTTCATATTAATCTTTCTCTACGTCCTCGCAATGACTCTAACACTACATTCTGCACTGTCTCCTTTCCTTCGCGATGTATGATGTACCTTGTAGAGTGCGCAAGAAACAATACTTTTCACTGATTACTAATATATGTGACAATAAATCAAATCAAAATCAAATCAAATCAATTCCCAAGAGTCATATATTCAGATTTGATTATGAATTTCAAATCTTCCAATTCAATTCTGTGAAACGATTTTGGGGTGATCATAATCTCGACTCTGCAGTCCTTAAAATGATCTGATGATTTGCTACTCATGGTGGAATACACATGCCAATAACTTCCTGGCTCCCCAATATCAGATTTGGGGAATATGCCAAGATGCGCTGAGGCATGTCTTTAAGACATTCTTGGCTAAGGATTTCAGAAGCTCTAACATTATTTATGTACAGTTATGTCACCACAAGATTATATTTAAATATTTTCAGACTTTCAGAAGTGTACATAGGTCAATGGAGTTCTTCATTAAGTAAGAACATCCCTTTCTCTTCCTAAAGGGGTGATTTATGTCAATCCTCTGATAACTGCTATCCAATCCAATTGACCTTTCTCCATCAATAGCAAGTTCTGCAGGGCTATTCATTTAGAAAGGCATCACAGTTCTGGGTGATCCAAATCCCATCCAGCCAGATGCAGGCGCAGGTTCCCTGGACAATTGAACTGTGCTGGGAAGCATTGAACAAACCAATTGAAATCAATTGAATTTGGATTGTTTTGCCAAGTCTAGATCAATAGTTCTTCTGTAAAAGTTAAAAGAAATAAAGCCAGGGCGACTCAGTGGTACAGTAGTTAACACTGCTGTCTCACAGTATCAAGGACCCAAGTTCAACTCCAATCTTGGGTGACTATATATGTGGAGTTTGCACATTCTCTCCATGCCAGTGTGGGTTTCCTCCGTGTGTTCCGGTTTCCTTCCACACTCCAAAGATGTGCAGATTAGGTGGATTGACCATGCTAAATTAACCCTTAGTGCACCAAGATGTGTATGCTATGGTGATTAGTGGTGTACACATGTAGGGTTAGTGGGATAGAGAAAGGGTCTCCAAACTACAGCCATGGGCCAGTGGGTTGGGAAGGGATTCCTGTTGCCAAAAACACTCCCACATCCAGAACTGTCGCTGACTCAAGACCCTGGACACGGGAAGAGAAGCCACAGGCCAGATATTTCTGCCACTCCTCGCAGTGTCTGATGGATCGATGGGAATCCGTGCCTTCTTCACCGCCTAGTGTCCAATCAGAACTGCCATTCTGTGACTGTGAGTCTATTAAATGAATCAGCAATCTGTTATCCAATTGCTGCTGTGCATTGATTGAGTGACAGTTGCTTTATCCGATCCGTAAGCTCCATCCGTCTGAAATGAGCAAGAACAATGATGGTGGCAGTTCAGGCCAATCATAGAGCGATGTGCTCAGCACAACATCCACATTCTTCACACAAACGGTTGTGAATCTGTGGCGTTCCCTGCCCAGCGAAGCAGTTGAGGCTATCTCATTGAATGTTTTTAAGTCAAGGATAGATACATTTTTGAACAATAAAGGAATTAACGGTTATGGTGAGTGGGTGGATAAGTGGAGCTGAGTACACAGAAAGATCAGCCATGACCTCATTAAATGGCGGAGCAAGCTTGAGAGCCCAGATGGCCTATTCCTGCTCCTAGTTCTTATGTTCTTATGAACCCCTGACTTGACCCTCCCAGACTTGACATGACCTCTCCTTCCCAGCTTGACCCTGTTGATTGGATACAACTTCCCCCCAACTCGACTTGACCTCACTCGACCAGATCCTACCCAATCGAACCCCACCCCCCCCTCAATCTGACCCCTCAACTCAAAACAAATTCAATGCAAATGAATTTTCAGTTAAAACATGATGAACTTTAAGCATCAGAAGTTTCCAGTAAACATGAAAAATGCCAGGAACAGGAGAAGGGATTGGGAATGAATCAGAAATAGTTGCTTGAAAGTAGAATGAACAACCAAAGCTGATGACCTTCTTGGACTTTGGTCCAACTTGAACAACATTAAAGATGAGCAAATCCAAACTCTGAAAGCAGGAAAGATGAATTCTACACAATAGTTCAAAAATCTAACAAATGAATTGTAAGAGTCCAAACAGAAGGCAATGATGATGAAAGACAGATTCCAAAATTAACTAAATGCCCAGGCAAAGTTATTAAACTTTTACAATAGTTCCAGAGATAACTCTGAAATAAAACTACTCAACGTACCAAAAACTGTTGCTGAGCTGAATGGAAAAATTTCTGGAGAACAACTGGGAAAGAAGAAAGTAACCAAATATTTGGCTAAAATTGTGAAATAAGGAGGCAATGAAGTGTCCATCATTGAAACGTTTGATGTTGTATTAAAAAAAACATTTTCATCAGTCCTCACAGATTTTAACCCACATGCAGAAAAATATGTCACAACAGATGTGCTTGGGAATGAAATTGGAGTTGAACTCTCACAGTCCATTGAAGAAAGCAAATGACCGATTACTTTGCATCATAATCGTTGTCAGAAACTGAACACAAATACTGAATTGGAGGATAGGAATCACTAGCATGCAAAGTTCATGAACACTAGCACATGTATCTCTATAGTAGAAAGTTCATCCTCTGCACTGATCACCAAGTGCTGACTGCATTGTTGGCTATGTCAGGATTTGGTCATGGACCTCTGTGCATCTACAGATGGTCAGATCATCTTCATAAGTACAACTTTGAGGTTGAATATCTTGCAGGTTCATGTAATCAAGTAGCTGACATGCTTATATATACTATTATTTGCAGACAGCATTTGTGATAGCAAATCAACTTGCAACATCAAAGACAATGTGTTCATGGTGATTTTGCATGCAACCATAAATCTTATTGCGCAAGAGGGGTTGAAGATAAGATCATTGACAGCAAGTGTACTACAAAAAATAAGCCAATGGCTAAAAACTGAGTGACTTTACAAAATAGGCAAAATGTCTCAATATAGCACTATATATGCATTTTTTGATGACAACAATATTATACACAAAACTTGAGTGGTTATCCCGAAAACACAATAGCAACATCTGGAACGACAGAGGTTGAGGGGGGGGGGGGGGGGGTGGGTGGCGACCTGATCGAATAGTGCAAGAGTTTAAAAGGCATGGATGGAGTGGATAATAAGAAATTTTTCCCAGAGTGGGTGAGTCAGGGAGAATATGTTTAAGGTGTGAGGGGCAAATTTTAAAAGAGATGTATGAGCCATGTTTTTTACACAGATAGTGGGTGCCTGGAACTCACTGCTGGGGAGATGGTGGAAGCATTTACGATAGCAGGTTTTAAGGGGTGTCATGACAAATACATGAACAGGATGGCAATGGAGGAATATGGTCCCCGGAAGGATCAAGGGTTTTAGTTGAGTTGGGCAGCATGGTCGGGGCAGAGTTGGAGGGCCAAAGGGCCTGTTCCTTTGCTGTAATTTTCTTTGTTCTTTGTTCTAACACATATGTAATACACTCTGTAACATCTAGGACATCTGGGCATCATTAAGATACAAAAACAATCCCAAATGCAGTCTAATAACCAGCTATAGATTGCTGCATAGAAATGATCATTAGAAACTGCATAGCATGTAGACTCAGTGAAAAATCTATTGAATTATATCCTGCGCATCTACAATTGACCCCATGGTCAACAAAACCATGGCAACAACTTGAAGTAAATTTTTTTTGGAATATGAGAACAAGTGTAAAATGTTTACAAAATTCATTCCTATCTTACCTGCATCGACTGATCCAGCCAAAATTTAACTGGAAAGACACTGGCTGAACTTATGACTGTTCGTAACTTTCAGGCCATTTGGAGGGATGTCAGAAGTTGCAGCGAAACATAGACTGGGCGGAGAAGTGGCAGATGGACTTCAACGTGGATAAATGTGTGGTGGTCTATTTTGGTAGGTCCAATGGGATGAAGGAGTATAATATCAAGGATAGGAGTCTTAGCAGTGTTAAGGAGCAGAAGGATCTTGGGGTCCGTGTCCATAGGACTCTTAAATCAGCCTCACAGGTGGAGGATGTCGTCAAGAAGGCATATGGTGTCCTGGCTTTCATTAATTGAGGGATTGAGTTTCGGAGTCTGGAGGTAATGCTGCAACTTTATAAGGCCCTTGTCAGACCCCACTTGGAGTACTGTGTGCAGTTCTGGTCACCTCACTATAGGAAGGATGTGGAAGCTATTGAGAGGGTGAAGAGGAGATTTACAAGGATGTTGCCTGGATTGGGAGGTATGTCTTATGAAAATAGGTTGAGAGAGCTAGGTCTCTTCTCCCTGGAGAGATGAAGGTTGAGAGGCAACCTGATAGAGGTTTATAAGATGTTGAGAGGTATAGATAGGGTGGATTCTCGGAGGCTATTTCCCAGGGCTGAAATGGTCGCTACGAGAGGACATAGCTTTAAGCTGCTGGGGAGCAGGTACAGAGAAGATGTTAGGGATAAGTTTTTCATTCAGAGGGTGATGAGTAGTGCTGTCGGTGGTGGTAGAGGCTAACTCGCTGGGAACTTTTAAAAGACTTGATGGGATTGAGAGTCATAGATAGGCCTTGTAGTTATGGATATTATCGGCGCAAAACTCGTGGGCCAAAGGCCCTGTTTGTGTTGTAGTGTTCTACGTTCTGTGTTAAGCCATTAGCTCCATCCACCAAGAATGTCAGAATGAAAATACAAGAAATATCAAAGTGACAAGGTAGAGCAAAAATGTATAGGCAGAATTTTATCATTGCTGTATGTCCATTTTGTAACAAGAAAATGCAGTAAAATGGGACGTAAAGCAGCTACCGCCAGTGGCAGCAGATTTCACAACCAGCACAATTTTACAACACCCAGATTTCCGGCGTGGTCAACCTGTCACTGGAAATGGGCAAGAGGCTGGTTATTGTATTGAAATTTATGGAAACATTCACTTCTATGTATTTAGCGAGTCTGGCATTATTCATCCGGGCTCTCTTGTCTTTATGGCCTTTCTGGGAAGGAAAACACCTGCTCCCATGAACAGGGAGCAGTGGTGTTCGTCTTGCCAGTGGAACCAGAGGGCATTGAGGCCCCCGGTGAGGCTTTGGGCAAGGCAGCGCTCCCTCCTGGGCAGTGCCAGACTGCCAGTGCCCTCTAGGCACCTTGGCAATGTTCACTGGTACCTGGGCAATGCCACTGGGCAGTGCTGGAGGTGGAGCCTGTGGGGACAGCATCAGGAGCAGAGCATGTGGGAGAGAGGCCAATAGGGGAAAGGCCTGTGGAAAGAGGGGGAGCGTTGAATCAATTAGCGACATCAGGGCTAGATTTCCACAGCAAATTGGTGGGGGACTGAGAGTGAAATGGCTGGCAATGTTACAGGGCGAGGCATCATCAGGGCAATTTGAAGTCATCCCGCTACCAAGGCATGCCATCTGTGACTGGAACTTTGTTGCCTCAGCTGCCCACCGGGTAATCAATTCATGGGCATTCTGTATGTGTCAGGAGTGTCCGATGCCACGTGAGGAGACTACAGGGAAAATCCTGGCAGCATTTAGCACATTTCATTCTGGTAAATCTTCTTTGGTGGGATCTCTATGGGTCATGAATGGATCCCCCTGGGGGCAATGATCTCTCTTGCAGCAACTGGCAGAGCCAGCCTGCCTAGCTTCTCCGTAGTTACTTAAGTGTTTCTGAAGGCACCTTGCCAGAGCTTAACAGAAGAAATTGCTTGGAATTGAATTTGAGGATTGTAGTCATCCTTCAGAGTGAAAGGGCCTGACCTAATTATGCTCTGGCACTATTTCATGTGCAATTTGAAATGTCGTTAAGCTGATGTCATGTCAGTATCACAAAAGTTAATAGTTGCATTTGCATTTTCCCAAGAGGAAATGTGAATTATCCATCAGGCAAGAGGGAAAGGGTGAGTCTCCAGGTTTCAATTTGTCTTTACTGCAAATGTCTTTGAAGCCAAAATCAAAATTAATCTAAAGTGCTGGCACGGGGGATTAGGAATCAACAAGGATCACAGGCACAAGCTATAATCATACGGACACTAACATTGACTGGATATAAATAATGAGAAGGCTCAACCTTCCCCCGGGCCAATCAATCTGCCAAGGAAAATGGATGCATCTGTCCTACAAGACCACTTGAGAAATAGAAATATACTCTCCTAATAGACACAAGGGATCAAACATGCTTTCTTTTTATGAGTCTGCAAGAAGTTTGACCTCTGCAATCTCCTCTAACTGCTGGGTGAAAAATAAAGAAGTTAAATATAGTTTCAGAAAGGACTAACCCTTACTGATCTTGCTCCAACCACAGACAACAATTGTTTAACTTCTACCAAAATATTAAAAACAATAGAACAAATGAAAGATTTGAATAAAATGGGGCCGAAAATCTGTAGTCAGAAACATTTCTATCACAAATTCCACCCAGAATGTTTCAAATTGACCCTTATGCCCTTAAACTCCAGTGGATACAAGCCAAGTCTGTCCAGCTATTCCTCATAAGACAACCTTGCTTATTCCAGGGATTAATCTATTACAGCAGTCCCATGGCATAGTGGTTAGCACTGCTATCTCACAGAGTCAGGGATCACTATGTGCACGCAGTTTGCATGTTCTCCCTATGTCTGCATGGGTTTCCAACAGGTGCTCCAGTTTCTTCCCACAGTCTGAAAGACGCACTGATTAGGTGCATTGGCCATGCTACTTTCCCCTCAGTGCACCCACTCAGTGTTAATGTAAGCCTACTTGTGACTAATAAATAAACTTTAAACCTTCTCTGAACTGCTTCAAATGCATTTATACTTTTTATTAAATAAGGAGACCAGCATTACGCACAACACTTCAGGTTTGGCCTCACCAATGCCACGTATAACTGAAGCATAACCTCCCTACTTTTATATTCAATTACCCTTACAATAAAACATAACATTAGCTTTGCTAATTGTAGGGTCCCCTCACCCCATCACTACCAAAGGCCTTTGTAATCCCCCTCCCTCCAATCATACATAACAAGAATGCCATCCTCCCACCATTGGGTTACCCTTTTTGCAGTCTGGCGTTGCCAGGTTAGCAGAGTAAGAAGTCTCACAACACAAGGGTAAAGTCCAATAGGTTTATAACGTAGCAAATACCAATTTGTCAGGTGTGACCCGAAAGTTGTTGGACTTTAACCTGGTGTTGTGAGACTTCTTACTGTGTTTACTCCAGTCCAATGCCGCCATTTTCACATCATGATTGGCAGGTTAGGATAGACTGATCTATTTAATATGGGGATGAGGAATAAGAAACTTTTGAATTCTTTCCCTCAAAAGGTGCTTGAGGCGGAGTCTTTAAATGCCTTTAAGTCAACAGTTGAGAGATTCTTGATAATCAAATGGATGGAATGTTAATGGGGTTAGACAGGAATGTGAAGTTGCAGTCAAAACTAAATTAACTATAATTTTAGAACCAAGGGACCATAGAATACCTACTGTTAGAAAGAAGCTATTCAGCCCATTGATTCTGCATTGAGTCTCTGAAAGGTTATCTTACCCATGCCCTATCCCTGTAACCCTGAGTATTTACCATAGCCAATCCACCTAACTTGTGTATCTTTGGACTGAATAGTGGAGCTGGCTTGAGGAATCAAATGGCTTACTGTTGCTCCCAATTCATATGTTCAGAGTAATAGTTCCAGCCAGTTCACTGTGGGTACTTGATTTCACACCAATGCAAGACCCCTGCATCACTGCCAAGTCCCACATTTAAAAGCCTCAGGACCTTCCCCCTGCCACCACACATATTGGGGACAACCCTCCCCACCAATTATGTTCTTCAGAGTCCGTCCCAGCACAGGTTTGATCTGCTTGTTGAATCCACTTGCATAGATAAACTTCAACTCTTCAACTACAGAAGCCATTGCAGCTGCTAAACTGAACCTCAAGTTTCAACTGCTTCACTTCAGAAAGAAGGTACTTAAGCAATGGGCCTGCAATGATATCTCACAAAGACTGATTTGAAAGTATCTGTTTTCTTTTACCTGCATTTTAATCTTTCTATCTGTACTTTTAATTAATAACTTTGTCACTTATTTCTTAAGGAACATTCAGCAGTATTTTGTCTTAAACAAGATTTGGGTTAGTTTATTACAAAAGCTTATCTGCTGGTGATCTTGAAATTGAAGTACTGATAAATTAAATGGGGCTACAAATTCTTATCACAAAGGCCACTTTCAAGAAAAGCCTTTTGTGTGATCATGACACCTTCCTTAAATATCAAGACCAATACTTCATACAGTGCATGGGGAAAAGTTTAGAGGAGATATGTGGGGCAAGTTTTTCATATGGGCGATGATGAATGTCTGGAACGCGCTACCCGGGAGGTGCTGGGAACAGGTACAATAGCAACATATAAGGGGCAACTAGATGAATACTTGAATAGGATGGAAATGGAAGGATACAGACTCCGTAATTGCATACAGTTTTAGGTTAGGCAGGCTTCATGGTCAGTGCAGGCTTGGAGGGCCTGTCCTGTACCTTTCTTTGTTCTTTGTTGTTTTGTATTCATGTGCGGTCTCAACAAAGCCCAAATTGGAGAAAGTATTCTTCATTCTTGCAATCCAATCTCCTTGCCACTAATAAAATCACAAATGGAAGACCCAAACAGCAGAAAATATTAAAAACAAGTGCAGAATATCTGCTGAAGGATAAACTCGGAGCTGAAGGTCAGTAGTACCGCAATTTAATAAGACATTTCAATGTCATTAGGTTTTCTAGTTTTAGGCGAGGTGTGTATAAAACAATACGCATATCACTGGATTCAATGTTATCAAATATTTAAAAGCATGGCTGCAGATTAATATATATGCAAAGCTGAACATGATTAAATAACCAGTAAATGGTATCAAAGTCAGGAATGCTTTTTTTATTCTTAAAAATCAGAAAGCAAAACTCTTTCTAGCTGCCTTCCACTGAGTTTTACGTTGCTGTTTGCTACAGTACACTTACAACAAAACATAAAAATGAAAAATGGCTTCTTTATGCATCTAATGCATTGGGTATAGTTAGCCATCTCTCGTGATTTTCAATTCCATAGTAGTCAATCCTTGAACAGATATAAAATGGGTTGCTGTTTCATTATCACTCATTTTCAACTATCACAGAGCCAAATTATTCCCATTGTGTCAGTATATGCGAATTGCCAGTGAAGTATTGACTGTCTCAAAGCCAAACTTCTAACTCAAATGATCCAAATTAAGAATAAAATACAGCATAATTTTCTTGTGTCTTAGAAATAACCCAAAGTGAGTCATTTCAGACGTCTTTGGATTTTTGTCAATTATTTTAGCTTCTTAGTTCTTTTACAATACTATAATTATTAAAACATTTCAATTTCCTTAATAATCCCTGTTAGACTTGTTTTTTCATTTACTTCCTTCTGAATGATCTAAAATAGTTGCTGTTACATATTGTTGAAGTTACAACAGAATAGAAAAGAGGATTACATAATACAATAAAAATAATGAAGACATGTTTTTATTTACAAATTACAGACTTTAATCTTGCTGCACTTATAAAGAGATGGATATGGTTACTTAATTCTAGTCCTTCAGCTACAATGTGAGCAGGGACAGAGAAATTTGTTTTACATCTTGCCAAGTAATGACAGATGTCAATTGCTCTAAGCAAAACAGTCTTCAGGAGTTGCATTCTCCATAAATATACTTCCTGTAATAATGCTAGTTTAAAGCCAGATAAAGGACAGTGGAAAGTAATTAGGGCTATCATAACCACAGTGGGAAATAATAAGCATAGGATCTGGCTGATGGTGATTGAATAAGTTCGCTCCTGTTTCTATTCTATGGGAATCTGAGATATTTTCAATTGCATTATGTGGTTTATTTGATTTGATTTAGTTTATTATTGAAACATGTATTGGTATAAAGTGAAAAGTATTGTCCCCCATATGGTATACAGACAAAGCATACTGTTCATAGAGAAAGAAAAGAGTGAGTGCAGAATTTAGTGTTATGTCATAGCTAGTGTGTAGAGAAATATCAGATAGGTCCATTCAAAAGCCTGATGGCAGCAGGGAAGAAACTGTTCTTGAGTCAGTTAGCATGTGACCTCAGATTTCTGTATCTTTTTCCTGATAGAAGAAGGTGTGGATTTTACAGTCTTGCTCAACCCAAGACGAGAAAGTCCCTCCCAAGTTCAATGGACCTTCTGATTGTCCGTCTTTCACTCATTCCGATTCCCATGGCTGCGCGGCAGTAGAATTCCAGCGTATATCTGAGGTGTATGAGGTTTTTTATTATGCTGCTTGCTTTTCTAAGGCAGCAGGAAATGTAGACAGAATCAATGGACGGAGGGCTGGATAGTGTAATGGACTGGGCTTTGTTCACAAGCCTTTGTACTTTCTCAAATGGTGCAGCCTATAATATGACAGGGGAACTAGCTATGGATGCCAATATTTTAACATCAACATTTATTCATTCATCTTAAATAGATTAAAGACCCATTAAAATTAAAATTGACAATGATACATGAAGTCTCATTTTTATTATCTGGGATTTCAAATAAAATGGAGGTGTCCATCCACCATTCCATTGGTTATTCTGTTGAAATGGAAAATTAGTGGTCTTGATCACAAATTGCATGACCCAATAGATAAGTGAAGAGGGGAAAACTCATGCTTAACTTGACTTGACGTTCATAACTGACTCAAACAATGTAAGGAAATAAAAATCATGGTACCCCCGAGGACAGTGACCACACAATGATTTACAATGAACCGGAATCCAATTACACCAAAGATCAGGGTCAAGATTTATACCTTTAAAGAGATTCAATTCAAAGAGATGAGGAAAGATTTAAAATAAATCGATGGGAGGGAGATGGTGAGCATGTGGACAGAAAACAATTGGAACAAAGAACAAAGAACAAAACAGCACGGGGAACAGGCCCTTCAGTCCAATGAACCCGTGCCACCACCTCGATGTTCCTACTTCTACCCGTGATCCCTGTCTATGTTTATAGATCTATGCATTGAAACCAAATTTGAGACAATTTAGGGAGAATTTGTTCAGCCAATCAGCCTAAGAGCACATCGTTGGGATGTGGGAGGAAACCGGAGCACCCGAAGAAAACCCACACAAGCACGGGGAGAACGGTAGTAGTTATAGGACGGATGTCAGAGGTAGGTTCTTTACCCAGAGGGTGGTAAGGGTATGGAATGCCCTGCCTGCTACAGTTGTAGATGCGCCAAGTTTGGTGGCGTTTAAGAGGTTAGTAGATAAGTTTATGGATGAAAAGGGAATGGTTTAGGTTAGAGGGTCATTAATTTTTCTTAATTGGGCGGCGCAATATCGAAGGCAGAAGGGCCTGTTCTGTGCTGTAATGTTCTATATTCTATGTTCTAACACGCAAACTCCCACAGACACAGGCCCAAACCCATGTATCTGCACAGCACAGCGATAGTCACTGAGCTGTTGTGTTGCCCATCAAACAGTTTTGGATGGTAATGCCAGACATGTATGGCAAGTACATAAGATCAGACTTTCAGTATGACTGCCTTACAAAATAGTCCTGTGTGTTCTGTCTACATGAATCCCACTCATTCTCTCTTCCACCTTCTTCTATCAGGAAAAGGATACAAAAGTCTGAGGTCATGTACTAACTGACTCAAAAACAGCTCCTTCCCCGCTGCCATCAGATTTTTGAATGGACCTATCTGATATTTCTCTACACACTAGCTATGACCATAACACTAAATTCTGCAAACACTCCTTTCTTTCTCCATAAATGGTATGCTTTGTTTGTATATCGTATAGGGGACAATACTTTTCACTTTATACCAATACATGTTTCAATAATAAACGAAATCAAATCAAATAAACCACATAATGCAATTAAAAATATCTCAGAATCCAATGGAGTAGAATCAGGACCTAACTTATTCAATCACCATCAGCCAGAACTTACAATTTCAAATAGTTTCAAATCGTTGTTGGTTCTCCATAAAAAATATGTAGTACCTGCTGCATTACAGAATCAGTAATGTATGTGGCCAAATCACTCAGTATTTCAAGCATTAATGAACAATTCTAGGGTCAACAAATGTTCTAACCAAGTGTAAATCATCCAATTATGAACCCAGCAGACATGAGGTGATTTACTGTTGAAGTGATTCAAGCGATCATGTGTGGGGCCTCATGACACAACAAAATAACAGGAAGCTCTTAACAGCACTGTTAGAACAGCAGCCATTGTAAAACAACCACCATGGAACACAGAAAATCATAAGTGATGTGTGGGTGGATGATAAGGAGACAACATAGACTGATAATAATGATTACATAATTTTGTTTGACCACCGTGGTTTCTGCTATCTGAGCAGTTTAAATCGCTATCCCCTCATTTCAATTAATTTCACCGTCCTTGAGAGAATGGTCTGATATAATATTTTTAAAAATCTGGTTCATAAAGCAGTGTTGTAAAAATGGGGAGGGCATCCAAAAATGGCAACTTAATTTTCTAAACAGGTTAGTTGGCACCTTTTTCAGAAGTGTTGTTGGTCAATAAAACGCAGAATAGTTATTGCTGCAAAATGAAACAGTAAATGTAGAGACGTGATGGACAACCTAGACTAGTGAGTGGCTCTCCTTCATCTCAGTGGCTGCAAGATTGAAATCAAGCTTGTTCACTAACCATGGCTCCATGAATAAGATTGAATACGTTTAATACATTCTGAATATTTCATAACGAGTTATAGAAACTGCTTAATCAGTTATATATTAATAGAACTGTCACCAATTGCAACTCGTATGAACGAAAGAAGTATTTACATTTTGGGTGCAGAAGCAGCTTTCATGGTCTATGCTGTGAGCAATAAGCACGCGCCTCACTTCACTTGCCTTTGCTTTACATGCGCATCACTTCAGCCAGATCAGTAGAAAAACAATCTACGCAGATAGAAATCAGTGAAATATGGCAACCCTGCATGTGGGCAAGTCAACAAAATGTCCATGGGCTACACTCAGAACACCAACGGATCGCAGGTTCCCCACCACTGATGTAGACAGAATAGCGTCCATTCAGGCATTGACAGCTTGTTTGAAAGGACATTCAATGTGACCCGTTAACAGTGAATGCTTCAGCAGAAATATTATTAGTAGTTGGAAACTGATTATGTTAGAGAGCAATTAATTCCCTTCAAGCCAGCTTTGATGATCAAATAAGTAAAGAAAGCAGCATGAAATTGCAACACCTAATTGTCATACTTCATTAGTTACTGTCACATTCTGTTATAGGTTGATTGTGGATTTATCAGCTACACATACGTATTTTGATTTAAGTATTTCTAGCTTTGTAATGCAGAAATCAGAAATAACGATGCTTGTTGGTTTGATATGTGCAGTGAAGTAGTTCAAAATCATTTCCATTTGCAGCAGTAGGTGGGTGGACTTATTTTCACTGACAGTCAAATCACTCGCTGAACTAATTCCGTATTAATTTCAGTGTATATCAGATTTTGTTTCTGCTGTGAAGAGGGGCTGTTTGATAGGCACATGAATTAAATAAACAATGCAACGAATATGGCCCCAGAAATAGTTATTCAGTTGTATTATGTTACAGGACTTCTCTCAACACTTCGGGTGTACCATGATTTTTACTTCCTTACATTGTTTTCTGACCAGAGTGAAAATCAGTTCACAAAAGCAGTTTGCATGCTCAGTATAGGTTTACAAAGTTGGAACAATCATAGATAGTTACTCAGGCATGATAGTATCAGTTACTCTCTTAAGTACTACGAGTGCTTCCACTTTATGGAATTGACTAACATTTCCCTATACCTACTGAGATGATAATATGACACAAAGGTGTAACAATAACATTTCCTTTTGAGTTTGTCAAGATTTCTGTGTTTGAGACATGCATTTCTTCAATTCCCCTAATGTTATTCTGAGTTAATACATGGTGAGGCAAAAAAATTGGTTCACATCATAATGTTTTATTTCTCAGGCGATAAAACATTCAGAAAGATTAGATTGACAAGAGTGGGCTTGATGAAACTTCTCATGCCATTTTTAAAAATAAAGAATATGTCAGTACTTATACACTCTCTAATGGGTGATATAAATTCATTGAACAGCACAACCTATCCGTGCCCTCCAGTATTGCTGAGGACAGTGTTTGTTTGTATCATAGCCTTCTGCTTATTGTTGAATTTTCACTTGGTGTCTGTTATCACCTGCCCTTATTTTGAGAGGAAGTTTCACTTTAGAGAGCTATCTCTGAAGTCCCAGCAGCACCAGCCAGGAATGATGTCCCACCAGATGAAGAGCTCCAGTAGATCCAGGGTCAGAAGTCCTCAGTGAGGAGTTGAAGGGATAGCGAGCTGTGTTCAAGAGACCAGGGAAAGATTAAATGTGAGGATGATCTTGCAATGGGGGGTGCCTCTGAGGGGCCAAAGGAGCCCTGTGTCCTGCTTCCCAGACACTAACCTGCTCAGTTAAAGCTGTCAGACTTCCCGCCAAGCATGGGCAGCCACTACTGTAGGGAAAATACCAGTGATAGCAGAATAAGGCCCTTAAGCGACTATCAATTGGCCACTTAATAGCGATAATAGGCCTCATGGTGAACGTGCAGTCCAATGCCTCACCTACCCTACCTCCCCATAATCCTTCTGATAGGTTAGGGGTGGGTGATTAGGTGGCAAGAAGGCAATCTGCACTTTACTTCCCTCTCACTACCTTAAAATCCAACAACAGGACAGCATCAAATCCAGTCCAAAGTTTGCAGAGAATATCTCATCTAACAGCATAATGATCGTTCATCCATCTTTTCATCCATAACACAGCTTAATGCTATTTTGGGAGGATAATCCATTTGAACCAAGGTAAATTAAGTGAGTGAGCAAAAAATTGTCAGATAGAGTATAATGTGGGAAAATGTGAGGTTTCCACTTTTTGCAGGAAGAATAAAAAAAGAGTATCATTTAAATGGAGGGAGACTGCATAATGCTGGGATCTGGGTATCCTTGTACATAAACCAGATACAGCAAGTAATTAGGTGGGAAAAAGGAATGTTGACTTTTATTGCGGGGGGGATGAAGTATGAAAATAGGGATGTCTTGTTAAAGCTGTAAAGGGCATTATGAAACTGCACCCAAAGTATTGTGTATTGTTTTGGACTTTTAATTAGAAAGGGATATACTTGGATTGAAAACAATTCAGAGAAGATTCACTAGGCTAACCCTTGTGAGAAAGGAGTTGTTTCATCTAGAATGTTTCAGCAGATTAGGCATATACTCATTGGAGTTCAGAAGAACGTGTTTTTATTGAAACATTTATGATTCTGAGATGGAAAGACAAGATAGATGCTGAGATGATGTCTGCTTTCATGGGGGAATCTAGAAATGTAGATGTAGATTAAAAATGAGGATTTTTATATTTAAGATGGAATAAAGAGGAATTTCTTCTCTCATTAGGCTTTGGAATTCTATTCCACAGACAGAATGGAGGCTGGGTCATTGAATATACTCAAGGCTGAGTTAAACAGACATTTGATCAACAAGTCAAAGGTTATGAGGACAGGCAGGAAAGCGAAGTTAATGCTACAATCAGAACAGCCATAATCTTATAGAACAGTGGAGCAGGCTCAACGGGCCAAATGGTTTCTATTTCTTATGATCTTAAGATTTTTCTATAAATATCTTAACACAACTCAAGACAAGATTTTAACATGACCATGTTAAACAATTAAAATCTTATTTGCATTTCGTAGTTCAATAGAGGACAGATAAAATTTGATACATTTTTGTCCATCCCGCCTGAAAGATGAAAATAAAGTGCATGATCAGGTTCATCTTTGGGCAATTATTGCAATACTGAAACAGCACAACAATTAAAAACAATTGTAAGGAATTAACATGATTTTTTTTTTTAACCAGGAGTTTCTCACAGTTTCTGATATCAGTTTTCTTTCGTGAGGAGGGTAGTAGGAATTTTCCCACTTGTCCCTATAGCTCCAGCGGAAAAGCTGCCTAAAACCTCATGATAGCAAAACATTTAAGGTTTCCATAGTTCATCCACCAGTGGTGAATGGAAGAATCCATGTGAAAATTAAACTCAATTCATCCACAAAGTTCAGATTTCCTGTCAGAATTCCACAATAAGTGGGAATTTTGATATTGTACCATCTATGTGAGAGTTTTTTGAGTGGCATCAAAATGCCATGAAAATTAAGAAGTGCAATTCACACCAGCGTAATCAAGTGGTGTGATTTTCAAAGCTCTTTGCTGGCTGAGAAGTGCAGATCATGCCAAGGGAAGTCAAGAAGCTGATTTTAATATACTTGCAACTCATTACCCTGCCCTCTTTCTATTTTATACCTCGAAGTGCGTACCCTATACTTTCCGAGGCTTATCCTCGGATCCGTCATCCTCTCAGGCCTACGGTCCTGCCTCACTCTCCTCAGCCTCTACTAAGTGCCCTCTTGTCAGAATGCCATTGTGCCCAGCACAGCATGCAATCATTATGAGGGAGACACTCTCTGGTGGATACTGCAGTGACCCCTTGGATCGGTCAAGGCAGCAGAAGTGCATCTTGTGTAGCCAGATGGTCCTCTCTTCCAATACTCTTGTGGATGAGGTAGAGGACAGACTGTTTTGTCTGTCCTCTACCTCAGTTCTTAGGTGATAGAATGGGGGCATCAGTCAATCTTTCAGGAGCCACAAACAGCACTGGTACCTGGGAGCACTGCAAGATGTATGAATCATTTGAGCTCCCTGGGTGAAGGACATGGACTTGTAAAATCTGTGTTGAATGGTTACGGGCAGTCTGCATGTACCCTTTCCTGTTGATAAAAACCCCTGGCTCTCCTGCTGGCACCCTGATGGCCACATGCATGCAGTCTATAGCACACTGAATGCAGGGAGAGTCCAGCTTTCCCTGCAAACCTTCATGCTCTCTCTGCCTGGTTGCCCTTGTCTCTCTGGTAGTTGATGAAAATATATGTGTGAGTGAAGGTGGCAACAGTCATTAGCTTGACACAATTATGTGTGGCTGATTGCTAGATGCCACACAGATTCCACACTGAGCCCTGTAATGAACTAGAGGTGTAGAAATTGAGGGTCATGGTAATTTTAAGCACCATCAGTATCAGAAGTCCACCAATGCAGTTGGAGGTAATTTTGGGATCCATTGAGCCACAAATTAATGTCACTGTATCCCTGGAGATGTGTAGCCTTCTCTAACATGGGTCTTGGATATCTGAAGGTAATTGGTGCACTGTCTGTAAGAACGTAAGAACATAAGAACCAGGAGCAGGGGTAGGCTATCTGGCCCTTCAAGCCTGCTCCATCATTCAATAAGATCATAGCTGCTCCTATCTTGTACTCAGATCCACTTACCCGCCCAATTTGTATACTCTAGTCATTGGTAAGTGGCATCTTTGGTGTCCACTACTGCCTTGAGTCTCTCCACTGTCCCTGCACGAACTCAGCCTGTGCCTTTCCTCTTACAGATCTCTCTCTGGGGCGTTGCCTATCTCACTTGGCTTCCTCTCCCTTCTACCTTTCTCTTCCTCTTCAGAGGATGTTCCATCAACAGCATAGACTATCCCCAATGGAGCAGATGCAGAGGCCCAGGACTTTGCAAATGAGAGATCTTCCTCCTACAATCCTCATGAAAACGTTCCAGGGAAATCCTGAAATGCTGAAGATCACCCTCAAATACTAAACAGCAACTAGGAAATTCAAGCAAAACTCTATACTCACCCAGCTATCACAGTCAAGCTGCTACTATTCTGGAAGCCTTTTATCCTTCCCTCCATTTTCCCCATGTGACAAGCTGAAAATTGCATGGGAAGAGTGAAATCACGGGCAATTAGACTTTTAATGGTCTTAATTAGCTCTTTAATTATTGGTGGGTGTCACCTCCAATTCATGCACATGCCTCAGATGGCACTGGGAAAGACTTCTGACATCTCCTTGTGAGATTTTACACAATGTTGAGTCAGTTGTGTGCCAGCCTAGACGTGTAAAATTTTAGCCTGAGTTCCAATTTCAAATAAAGAGGCAAGATCAAATGTTCCTCTTCTGTGAATATCACTGATCTCCCAATTCAGATCAACTCTGGCAGGATAGGCTATCACTAACATATACATCACAGAATACTGGTTCGAGTCACCCTTGCACTGGGGCCATGCAATGGAATTTTTCCAACCTGTAAGACTGATAGAAGCGTGGGATGTTGTTGTGTTTTTATAATGTGAGAAGCTTCTGACCTTATTTGCTGCATAAGACAGCAGAGCACCAATTGCTCATAATTGATTGGATAAACAAATTGTGAGTTCATTTATTAAGCTTAGACAGGAGAACAATCTTTTGGGGAATTTAGGGCTGTTTATTCTGTTACTTGCAGCAAAAGTGAAACTAAGACTGGAACATACAATTCATACATCACTTCCCTTCTAATCGTGTTTACAGACATATGTTCACCCTCCTGAAGGAAAACTACAACAGCTTCAATTGCACATATGTGGCTTCCACTGATTTTACACAGAAGTTAAACGGCCAATTGAGAGAATTCCTAATGAAGTTCTTGATTTTCGTTCTTGGGATTAATCTGCCCTGCTCAATAGCACCATGGATTTCTGAAACTGTATTTAATTAATTGTGTTGCCGTTGACGATATCCATAATTTCTTTGTAATAATTGCCAGGACTCCAGATACCACACGATGAAATAGAAAAAAGGCTTTCCCTCTAGCATCTGAAGGCACAGCTGCCTTTGTTCCAGTCTCTTACGCGCAGAATGCTCAGTTGATACGTGGGTTATATATACTCATTGGCCAGGAACAAATATTAAAATTCACAGTTGTAATTTTCAAACAACTCTGCATGAAGTTGCTCTTATGTGTTGCTTGGATTCTGAGATCTGCCTCGCTATGTAAATGTCACAAATCCCCAGGCAGCAAAAGAGAAAATGTACCAAATAATTTCAGTTAGAAACTGTGCAGCAGATTGTACAATTACTAATAGCCCTGTTCAATGTTTGTGAAATAAATTTTCTGAAAGAATGATTACTTGTACGATTATTGACCTTAATCCTCATTAATTCCTAAAATAGGTAAATGTAATGGAATCGTCATTCAAGAATGAAAATTGGATCATTGAGAAGCAAACTTACTAATGGAATTACTCCATTTTCATCATTGTTTCTCAAGTTATGTTAGTTCTATAATTAAAAGCAATGATTAGCATTTGTCCTTCTTGTCTTAACAGCATTCAATTCATTGCAGAGGTGCTCAGGTAATCAAGACAGATGTGTGCCTGTTTTAAGTTGTAAGAGAACTGACTTCTCTTACAAACCGGGTCTAACTATCAGAACATACTGTTGCGGACAGGTCAATAATTGCTGCATGTTTATGTTGAATATTTGTGTTAGATGGGAAAGGTACAAACAGTACTGTTTATTTTTACCTGTAAAGATTTTATTACCTGTAAAGATTCGCATTCCAACTGTCCTTCACATTCTAATCTGTAATTATCTTGCAATGGTGTCTTCGTCTGTGTATGCTGTGTTTGTGGACTTATCTCTCCACTCACCTGATAATGGTGCAGCGCTCCGAGAGCTTGTTGAACTTTAACCTGGTGTTGTGAGACTTCTTATTATGCCCACCCCAGTCCAATGCCTGCATCTCCATATCATGATGGCATGGTTAAAATGAGTGATTATTCCTGCTGTCACAGCAGCTGAGCTGCATTCCGTCCAGATATACCACCTAGATGTAGAGAAAACAGAATTTTAAAACATTCCCCTTAAGCATAAACAAAATATGTATATATCTATAGCAACTACTATCAAAGTGTTGTGGGGAATAAAGCAGAAGCCACACAGACTTCAGGGAACAAATCTATCAAAGAAAGTGCCTCTTGTGCGCCACCAAATGCTCAACGTATTGGAGTGCTTGCCAGGAAACCTCTCCAATATGATGTCTGTGTCACTGCTGTGTTGGTGGTTGATCTGTATATCAAATTCATTATCCATCTGTGCTCCACATTCCTTGTTACCCTTACCTAACAAATATGCTCCTCACATTCACAGCCTTTTGGAGGAGAGAGTTTCAGAATTATATTACATTCTGTGTGAAAAGGTGCTTCCTGATTTCACTCCTAAATTTTTCGAGCATTAATTTTAATTGTTTGGGACCTTACCAGAGAAAATAAATTTTCTGTATTTACTCTATCAAATATCTTATTCATTTAAACACCATTCGAAAACTGTATAGTTCATTAATGTATACCTACCACTTGGGGCCAATTTTCTTTTACTTGGCAACTAGAAAACCCTGCAAGCCATTGCTTTGAACAGCCTGATCTTATCCAGATATGATGTGGAGATGCCAGTGTTGGACTGGGGTAAACACAGTAAGAAGTCTGACAACACCAGGTTTAAGTCAAACCAATTTATTTGATAGTAAATTCACAAGCTTTCAGGGTTTGCCCCTTCGTCAGGTGAATGGAGAGTTCTGGCCTCACATTCTCAATGGACTCGCATTCTAATCAGTAATCTGTAAACTGTGTGTGCTGTTATATGCTCTGTCTGAGGCTAGAACTCTCCATTCACCTGACGAAGAGGCAAACCCCGAAAGTTTGTGAGTTTACAATCAAATAAATTGGTTGGACTTAGACCTGGTGTTGTCAGACTTCTTACTGTGCTTATCCAGATAAGCAGCAGATATTTTGCCCTGTACTGACATGTCACGTGATCTTGGTTAAAACCTGTTAAAGTCTGTGTGGCTTCTGCTTTATTCCCTTTTCCAGTTATGATGACAGTAGTTGGTGTGGATTATTTTTGCTATTTTAAGGTGAATGTAGAAGAGGAGGAATTCCTTCAGCCTAAGAGTGGTGAATCTGTGGAACTCTTTGCCACAGAAGGCTATGGAGGCCAGGTCATTGAGCGTGTTTAAGACAAAGATAGAGAGGTTTTTGATTAACAAGGGGATCAGGGGTTATGGGGGAAAAGCAGGAGAATGGTGATGAGAAAAATATTAGCCAGGATTGAATGGCGGAGCATACTCAATGGGCCTAATCCTGCTCCTATGTCTTATGGTCTTATGTTTTAAAATTCAGTTTTTTTAAACAGATAGTCGGTATGTCTGGAGGGAATGCAGCTCAAATCCTGGGAGAGCAGGATAATTACTCAGAGATGCCTCTTATCCTAGAACTGCACATAACCACCACCCCCCCCCCACCCGCCCACCACTGGGCTCTGATAACCTGGTCCTGAGTTGCGGTGCCAGTCCTAGTGAATTCCAGCACACTCTGTAAGAGAATGGGACAACAGTGGTGGAAGAACATCAACAGTCTCTTTGCTCAGGCAGGGTAAGTGAACCACTCCAGGTCCCCCTCTGGACCCCCTCACACACCCCTCATACCCCCACACAACTCCATCTGATACCCAGCTACATCAGGTGTTGCCAATACCAGACTCGAGAACCTCCTCCCCCGTCCAAAAATCGCCATGTTCCTCCTGGGGGCTACCACACTCCTTACACTCCAGCTGTCCCATGCGATCATCACGTCTACCACACAGAATCATAGAATCATGGAAACCCTACAGGGCAGAAGGAGGCCATTTGGCCCATTGAGTCTGCACTGACCACAATCCCACCCTGGCTTTTGCTCCACAGCCCCACGCATTTATCTTAACTAAAAGGCAATTTAGCATTACCAATCCACCTAACCTGCACATTTTTGGACTGTGAGGGAAAGCCAGGGAATCCAGAGGAACCCCATGCAGAAACAAGGAGAATATGCAAATTCCAAATAGACAGTGATCCAAACCAAGAATCGAACTTGGGTCTCTGATGTTGTGAGGCAATAGTGCTCACGATTGTGCCACTGTGCCACCCATCTCATTTCTATCTCATCATCTCAACATCTCATCACCAACTTCAGTCTCATGATACCCGCCTACATTCATCCTCTCTGTGTCGTTGCAGGAAAAATTCAACCACAACAAATATGAACAGGTGTAGCTAGCTGAAGTTATGCCTGAGCTCAGAATCCTGACTGTTTTTAAGAAGTGAGCTTTAAGCTGGCGCGGGGAGGAGGGAGACAATGCTTGAACTGTGGGTGATGTGAGGGCAGTAGAGTTGTAAATAGTGCCAATGTGACTTCATGCTGTTTCAGCACTGTGACAGAGCCACAAATCTGATTGGGGAAATATAAGCACAGAGTTTTGGGAATTCCATTCTGCCTGGATCTAGGAGGCAAAAATGTTTACAAGGATTTTGGAGAGGAAAAGGATGGCTGAGATGAAGACATCTGCAAGTGTGATGGAAGACTTTCAGAAGAAGGCAGTGACGGTAAAGAAAGAGCCAATACCTGAAGAGAACAAACTATCTAGAATATCAGCTCAATAACATGAGAAGCTGGAGGGGAAGTTGGGTCAATAGCTTTTATAATGCAAGGACTGCATGAATAATGAGTATGGAATAAAGAAATGCTGGGTGTGTAATTATTACTACCAATTTGCAAACCAAAATAAAAAGATGTCAAGAAGTGTCAAGTGGTAAGAACAAGGTTTCGTTCCAATGTGGTGTTGTGTTCCCAAGGGAGACAGCCAAGCTGAACCACTTTGACACACCTATCAGAATGGATAATGAATTATGCTGCTCTTTGTGTGGAGATTATCCTCAACTTGCTGACCTATTTTTAGGAAGTTGCTAACACATAGGGCCCAATTTTACTATCACATTGCACCTGTTTTTGGGCAGCAAAACTTGATAAACTCAGGCATGAAATGAGTAGCGTGATCTGCGCCTGCCTCCACACCAGTTCCCCCTTTATTAAGGCTCCAAATGCATGTATTTAAATTGACTTAATGTTCTGCACACTCAACTTTACTGGCACTTCTCCCTTTACCATTGTGTTTGCCCATCCAGAACCTATGCAAGAAAGACAAGCTTCACAATAATTCGGGCACTTCGGTTCATGAGGAAGTAGGTGCCTTATATGAAGGCTCTCTGCTTGAGATCCGTGGGAGGGGAGGGAAAGGGGGCTCATTGCCATTTTGCCTGAGATCAGTGAGGGAGAAGGGGAGGGGCCCACACTTGATCTGGGTGGCGGAGGCGGGAAACAAGGGGCCATTTAAGTTGTGGGAGTGGGGAAATTCTTGTGGAGGCCAAGGAAAGGTATTACTTGGCCCAGGGGAGATCTGGCAGGGGAGAGGCATTCCATCATTTTTTTTGTTCTGTGCATGCGCAATTGGAGAACCAGAAAATCACAGCCACAAGCATGACAGAAGATTTCAGCTTTACTTTTGACCTCTGTAAGAAGAAGATGGTAATAAATGGTAAATGTCAATAATATTCATTCAGGCTACTCGACAATAGTGGGAAATTATCAATAAAATATGATATGATCCCAAATAAATGATGATCCATTGAAAAGAATTGGGACTACTTTTGGGATCCAGTGAAGTTGTTCCAATGTAGAGTTACTAACTTAAAATTCAGAGATCAATTTTGCAATGCTGTCTGTTAATTGTAGCAAAAATATAGAATTTTGCAATGGTCTGCTGGGGTTCACGCATTCTGCAGGATGCTTTTGTTATCCAGTCACATTTGGATTCTATATGTTGAAGTTCAGCCATCAATTTAGAGAAGGAGGAGGCTGAGGAGGAAAAACAGAAAGAGGAGAGAAGTGAAATAAACAAGGCTATACACAGTGTGTATAAGATCACTGTGACAGGGCTTTTAAGAAAAGGATGGATTTTTCATTTTACATTAATGTCCTTTCATAATCCACTACTCCAGCCTCATTAACAACACTGCATTTAAAAAGGTAAAATTGAGAGTTTCACTTATATTGCACTGTTCACAAGTACTTTTTGAAGTATAGTCACTATTGTAATGCTGGAAACTCAGCATCTAATTTGTGTTCAGCAAATGTTGTCAAACAACAATGATCTGTTAATCTGTATTTTATGGTGTTGATTGAGAGGCAAGTATTGGCCAGACCACTGGGGATAACTGCTCTACTCTTCTTCAAAATAGTGCCTCTGGACATTCACCCAAGCAGGCAAATGAGTCCTTAGTTTCATTCCTCATCTGGCAAACAGTGCTCCACCAATACCGCACTGGAACATTAGCCTTGATTTTTGTGTTCGGCCCCTAGAGTGGGACTTGAATTCAGAATCTTGTGATTCAGAGGCAAGAGTATTATCAACGAACATTTGATGGGATAAATCTTGAAGGCCAGGCCATGTAACCATGCTACCAGAGAGCTATAGGTGTTCTGCTACAGCTCATCAGTTCTGAACTGATACAATATCACAGCTTGAAATCTTGTGGGTTAGAGATGTGTCTGCTACCAATTGAGCCAGAGCTGGCTCTACCACCCCAGCCTATAGCACATTGCTTGAAAGATCCATTTATCTTTTTATAATATATCCACAGAGTAGACTCCAGAGAGGGTGTAATCAATTTACCTCTTTACTCAAAATATAAATCTGTGCTTTTATGTTTACTTCTTTACTGCGTGTCCTTGGTGAGAATATGCAGTATGTTTCATCTATTATCTCACCTGGTTCTTTTTTTAATTCTTTCTTAATGGAGGCTTCTTTGCTGATGTGGCAATTTGGTGCAAGCTTTATATTTACAGGGGATGCTCTGCTTTGAGTGAGTTTACTTTACAGTTTTCCTCACTTTGGAGACTTCCTGTCTCATGCTTGTCCCTATAAGCTAACAGACATGGAAAATTCCATGTACTTGGTTGACCACTCTCCCTGCTATGTATTTGTTGTATATTGTCTTGGGTGGAAAAGCTTTTCGTAACCCCAATTATTATCATTTCTGGCGGCTGCACCTTCTTCAATAGCAACATCAAATTTCAGAAATTGAACAGGACAATTCACTGTGCACAGCGGTCTGCTTCCATAATGGGAAAAGCTGATGAATTGTTTCAATACCAAATCTGATAAAATCGACACCTCATTCTGTCAAAACAGGCATTGCTGTAAAGCCCCTAGTAATCTGGAATGTAGTCCTCAAGAGAAAGGATGAGAAAAGGAATATTGAGAAAGAAGTATAAAGAATTGGAGAGTGCAAAAGAAGCAGATATACTCATACAGAAAAAGGACAACTGTAATTTTAATTTTTATCGGAGTATCACCAGATGGCTCTCATGTGCTTTTGTACAGAGGAAGGAGTTTGCAATTATACTTGGGCACAGGAGCTTTTTTGATAAAACAATGATTAGTAACAAAGAATCATTCACATCTGAGAGCACAATGAAAAATATTTAATTCTAGTACATGTTTTAATCTAGATATACAAAGAAAAAGAATTGTCACCCATCCAGTTTTTCTTAAATGGCTTTATTCCACAAATAACAGACACTAAATATTGCAGCAAAGAATTACCTATTCTAAAAATCGGAAATAAAAACTGAAATGCTGGAAAATACTCAGCAGGTCAAGTCACATCCCTGCACAAAGAGAGAGATGATGTAGAGATGCCGGCGTTGGACTGGGGTAGTAAGAACTCAGTAAGAGTTTAGCAACACCAATTTTAAATGAGAGACACAGAGATTGTTTCATGGTAATGATCTTTGTATCAGTACTGGAAAAGTTAGAAATGTAAATCCTTTTTAAGCACGCAAAAGTTGACGGGGAGGAGAATGGGGGATGGGGGGGAATGTTGAAAAAAGAGAGAAGATCTATGACAGAGTGAAAGACAGAAAAGATATAATTACAAAAGGGTGGTGAGTCTGTGAAGTTCACTACCGCAAAATGTGATGGATATCGGGGTATTGAGTAAATTAAGGAAGAGATGGATAGATTTTTAATCGGTAAGGGATTATATCATTATGAAGAATGAGCAGGAAAGTGAAGTTAAGGCTGAGATGACATCAGCCATGATTGTATTAAACGGAGCAGACTCGAGGATCTAAATTGCTTACATTTGCTCCAAGTTCGTATATATTCTTACGCAAGGCTTGGTGGTACAGCACCAATTGGCATGGTAATTGAAGTAAAGGAACAAGACATTCCTAGAGGAAATCTAAATTGCAGAATGAAGAATGAATGACTGTCATCTGAGAGCAGAAAAAAGAATGAAAATGAAAACTGTAAAGAAAATGAAAGAAAACAAAATAAAGATTATGATCTGAAAATGTTGAACTTAATGTTGAGCCCAGAAGCTTGTAAAGAACTTTTCCTTTTTTTACACTAACAGTATAGTTGTAAAAGTCCTAGAAAAGTTGCATTATGTTAAACAATCCATGGCTGAGTTTTTAAAGCTCAGTTATAATTAGGTTGTGGAAGTGTCACCCTTGTGTTGGACTTTGGCCCCCAGTGATCTTGTGATCTAATAACTAGCTAAGTGCTGACTTGAAGCCTGATGATTTGTCCTTGGTCCATGCCAGGGTTGATTTGCAAGGCTGATAGGTGTAGTTGGTGGCATTACGATGAATTGGATTACCTGGCTCCAGTATTTTGTCTATTGCCTCCTTCCATACGTTACCAATTCAACACTGAAATTGTGCACTTGGGATTCTTTTCCCCATGTATTCCATGTTCTGGCAATCTTTGAATTTATGTTTGTACTGTACATGCCTATTTTTATGTTGTTCTTTTTGATCAGTTTTCTGTTCTGCTGGCTTTATGTAAATGTTCCAGTTACAGTGGCTTCTCAGGAATTCTGCACAATTGCTGGGATGTTTTTGATTTCAAGGAATATTCTGATTCTACTTGTGTCAAAAAGATCTGAGGAAGAAACAAGAAGAGAAAGATAAGGCAGAAAACATTTCAAAAGCAACACAGAACTACCATTTGTAAAAGGGAAAAATAATTATAAACACTTTCCGGGGTATTTTTACATGTTGAATGTTTCTTTATAGCCACCTTGATGGACAAACTAAGTGTGCAGGTAAATCTAGTTGGGATGGTGGGTCTTTGGTCATCTGTTGAAGTGACAGATCGGCAATGATTGTCACCCAGGTTAGCGCAGTCTCATTTGTGATGGTAAACCAAATCTTGCAGATCCAATTGCAAATATTACATTCAAAGTGCCTAATGGACATTCAGTCTCAACTTCTTCCGCGTGCCTGCAATACTGTTTCAGCCTATTCAATTTGTCAGAGTTTGTCAGAGCCAATGAAAGATCATCTAGATTCAAAACATTGGCTCTATTCTCTCCCCACAGATGCTGTCAGACCTGCTGAGATTTTCCAGTATTTTCTATTTTTGTTCCATTTATATCTACACCTTACACCTAATATTTAACAATACAAATATAGATCACTTAAAACCACCTCTGTTTCCTGACATTAGTAGATCTGATCTTTTTTTTCAGACAAGCTCCATGATGTCCCAGCAAAGTTTGTGAGTGAGCTTGCTGAATGCTTTTGCCAAGTGATGGGCAATTTCATCATCCAATGTGATGATGTTGGAGAGAATTCTCTTAAGATAGCAGAACATCTAAACTTATTTGAAGGTATATTGCCTGATTGTGATTATGGTCAATTAGAATTTGTGGCCAGGCAGGTTAATATAAGATGGTGGTCTCTCAAACTTATTGTGAGGCCAGATTATTCTGCACCTTGGGCAAAGTGATCAGCAAGAATTGGATGTTGCCCAGAGTGTGTGAAATGGGAGCACAGTCATCTACAAACAAGAGTTCATTTCATTGCTTTTCTGTGATCATTGTGCGAATCTTGAGTCTTTACAATTGAAGATGTTGCTGGTTGTCCTCAGCTGAATGTTATGCTGAGGTATTTGAGAATATATAGCAGCATGGCAGGAAAATCAATATCAAATAAAACTGCATCCATTGCATAACCTAACTGATGCCATTGTTAACAGGAAAGGCATCAGTTGTGGTATCATTGAAATGATGTGGTATCATGAAGTGAGTGGATGACCCTAAGCATTTTTCAGTGCAATCATCTTGGTACAAACATGATAAAATAAACATGATAAAACAAATATATTAAAATGAAGGAGATTGTCATTGACTTCAGGAAGTGTAAAGGAGGACATGCCTCTGTCTACATCAATGGGGATGAAGTAGAAATGGTCTACAGCTGCAAATCTTTGGGTGTCTAGATCACCAACAACCTGTTCTGGTCCCCCCATGCTTATATTATAGTTAAGAAAGCCCATCAACACTTCTACTTTCTCAGAAGACTAAGGAAATTTGGCATGTCAGCTACAATCTCAGCTTTTACAGATGCACCTTAGAAAGCATTCTTTCTGGTTCTACGACAGTTTGGTATTACACCTGCTCTGCCCAAGACCACAAGAAACTACAAAAGGTCATGAATGTTGCCCAATTCATCATGCAAACCAGCTTCCCATCTATTGACTCTGTCTACACTTCTTGCTGCTCAGCAAAGCGGCCAGCATAATTAAAGACCTCAAGCACCCCAGACATTCTCTCTTCCACCTTCTTCTGTTGGGAAAAAGATACAAAAGTCTGAGGTCACGTACCAGTCCACTCAAGAACAGCTTCTTCCCTGCTACTGTCAGACTTTTGCATGGACTTACCTTGCATTAAGTTGTTTTTTCTCTACACCCTAGCTATGTCTATAACATTACATTTCCTTCTCTATGAATGATATGTTTTGTCTGTATAGTGGGCAAAAAACAATACTTTTCACTGTATGTTAATATATGTGACATTAATAAATCAAATCAAATCAAATCAACGTTGGTACAGCGTCTTCCACAGGCCTTCACAGTTAACTGTATCAAAAGCCTTAACCAGGTTAACAAGAAATATCTTGACATTCTTTTTCTGTTTGCCAGACTTTTCATGCCATAATGATTATTTTGATTCAGCCAATTGTTAAACGTTTTGCCCATTGACAGAGAATCTCATACCTGTTCATTAGGAGCTGATTCCACCTGCTGAGAGGAATGGTGTTATGCTATAGACAGATTGGAGACCTTCTAAGAGAGCCTTCAGCTTATTGGCAGCTTCCTGAAGCCTGCTGTCATGTTCTCCTACTGTTGGCTATTCATTTCTCTTAATATGGTCTGCAGGATATTCTTTGCTTGATGGTATCTGTTTTCTCTTGCTGACAATGTTTTCTCAGAGCTGCAGGATCTGTAAGCATTGTGCACATCAGCTAGTACTTGATTATATCTTAGTCATTCCTGTTTAACAAATCCAAAAACCTCACACACCTTGCTATGCATGACATTTCTTAACTTTTTCCAAAACTTCTCAATATTGGTGTTATCTTCTGAGACATCAACAAGCCCTGTGGCTCATTCCTGTTCAGGTTCCTGTCTCTTGGTCAAATCATTTAATCTAGTTACATCAAGTTTCCTTTGTTGTTTAACTGTGTGCTGTAGCATTTTTATATTGTCATCAAGAACATGATGCTCCTAACAAGTCAATGGTCTGAGCAGCAATCAGCACCTCTTAGGCAGCAAGTACAGCATATGTCCATCAATAATATAGTCCAATATTGCCAATGTTTATATCTGGACTGTAGTCATGTTGTGTACAGTTTAATAGCTTGTTAGAAGATTTGTAATAGTGATGTCAAACTTGTTGCACCTAAAAAGATGTTGGTTCTTGGAGTTTACTCTTCCAATACTATGGTTTCCAAGTACACCCCTCCACATATTACCATTGTACTAACATGGGCATTGAAATCACCAATCTATGTGCCGTTGGTGGTGCGCAGTCACTTAATGAATATTGAATACTGGTTTCTAGCAAGATTTATTTGAGGTATTGTGACGGTCTTAAATTCCCTTGGAAAGTGAGACTTACATGTCGATTCAGATTGAATAGCAAAGCCTTCACTTGACTGTTGAGGCTGGCCATTGGGCTTGCAAATCTTGCACTGATTTCACCTAAGCAGTTGCATCAGCATTGTACTTGCATAGTTTTCAGATTTTGAGAGCTTTCTTTGCTGACGGTCTTGCATTATTGTCTAGAAATATTCTGGTGTTTCAGGATCTGAGTGTAATCCAGGAGTTAGCTGTTCTTTGAGTTTCATTTTTATTTATATTTTTATGGCAGCGATTGATGACCAGCCAGGAACAATAACATGTTTGATGCAGGGAGGGCAGGCTCTGTTTAAGATTTAAGTAGATCCCAAATTCTGATGAACAACATGTGCCAGGAGTTTGATGCCAGAGATAGTTCAGCCTGTCTGCACACACTTCCTCTGTAACAAAACACCTAGCTGTCACAGGCAGGATGAGAGAGATAGTGTGGACAGGTGGTAATGTTGGACAAGATGCCATCTGGTTTCCTTTGTACCATATATTCCTTTTCTCTTCTATCTCCCCGCAACAAACTCTACATAACAACTACTGCTAACCATTGGCCCTGTCTCTCACTTATGATGTTGGAAAAATGAACATCCATGATCATCCCATGGAATTGCATTGAATAAAATCATCTACTCATGATTTTTGAATGTGATTGTGATGTATAATGAGGTCCTCAGAGGTGACCTGGGAGAAAGTCAGTGCTATCTTCGATTTACTCTACCCTTTTTATTAGAGGTATCTTACTTCTTCTATTCTATTGTGTCTGATGTATATAGAGAAAATAATGATATGTTTACCTTAAAAAAATAAGATGTTAGTCAACTGGTTAATATAAGCATTTGATGCCAACTGACTATTATAGTCTGAAAGATAACAAAGGCAACAGAATGACCAGGAGGTTGAGTGACCTTGCAAGAATGATTGTGACAGACAATGCTGCACTAATTAGGGCAGTTTGTCAGAAAAATATTTTTGGTGTCACTTGATCCTATCTATTCATGAGAGTTTGGCCTGTTTCAGACAAGATTCCCCCAGAAAATTAAATCTGTTATAAAAACAAAAGTAAGCAGACAGGCAGAACGAATGTTTTATGTTCATGTTCATGCTTATGTAGATGCAGGAAGGATATCCTTGCCTGGGAGGGGGAATCCAGAACCAGGGTCACAGACCGAGGATTCGGTGTGGAGCATTTGGGATGGAGGTGAGGAGAAATTTTTTCACTCAAAGAGTGGTGAGCTTATGGAATTCATTACCACAGGAAGTAATTAGTGCCAAAACATTGAATGTTTTCAAGAGGCAATTAGATATAGCACTTGGGGCGTAAGGGATCAAAAGTTCTAGAGAGATAACAGGATTAGGCTATTGAGTTGGACGATCAGCCATGATCATAATGAATGGTGGAACAGGCTGGAAAGCGAAATGGCCTATCTTCTATATTTCTATATTTCTATGTTCTACATCCCCATGTTTCAATGCAGATAAGTTTATAAAGAGACAAAATTCATCCCCATAGGTTTTAGACATTTTAGCCTAAATAGGCTTTGAGGAATTTGAAAAGAGAAAATAAACATCTGTGAATCCCAGCATGTAATTTATCACAAGTGAATTGATTGTTAATCTTAGGTCATGTTATCTCCACTAAGGCTGATCACACACAGAGTTTCAATGTTGGTGGAGATGGGATCTGCTCATTAAACTGAAAGTGAAAATAGTCATTTAAAATTGATGAATTGTAATTCACCTTAATTTAAATTGATAGCTGTATCATGGCTTATTGTTTTGTTGATTTTTAATTTTTGTAGGACAATTTCAAAAGCAAATTGGCATCATAATACATCACTGGTCATGAACACCATCCACTTCCTATATTTGGGTAGAGTTGCTGATGTTTGCTGTCCCTCCAGATTTCACTGCCCAGGGAAAAATCAATGGGTTCTGATTGGTGCTTCCATTGGATAGCATAAACGAGACCAGAAGATCTCCACTTTGGGCACTTTATCCCTGGTATAACAAACAACTCAAGACCATCTTTGCCTGGCTGCAAATCCAGAGATAAGTGCATGTCTAGATTTTTTTTTGCAAATAGAAGTTTATAATTTTTCAAGAATTTCAAATTCAGCTGCATCAGTTCTGGTCCAGTTACTTTACTGCATTGGATTTCATGGTTTTCTTTAGCTCAGAAACTAGCAAGTTGAAGTGGACTATGCCAATTCTCCACATGAGCATCTTTTCTACCTATGGCATCCAACCCTATCAGCATGTCCTTCTATTTTTTTTTTCCATCATGTACTTAGCCTTCCATCTTAAATGCATCTGCTATCTATCTCAACGACTAAGGCTTATGTAACTAAGAAAGAAGGGATTTATCACATTAAAGAAAAGTAAGTTCCACATTATCATTCTTTGTATAAAGGGAGTTAAAAGGGAGCCTTGAAATTATTGAATTTATCTGTAATCATTTGATGCCTACAGTACTGGAACTTGGATTCTTCTGTGCAAATCATCAATCTCCTTGTATCTCTTCAGGGTCCACTAGATCCTGCTTGTTCCTGTCTCAAGAAATGAGTTGCAGCCTTTCAGTCTTTTCTGATAGTTATAAACTCTTAATTCTGGTGTGACCTTAAAATTAACCTGAGTCATGTCAGTCAGGTACCTGTGGCTTTGAAATTTCAATTTCATACTTATTCCTACTCATCTAACAGTTCAGTTTCTTTCATCAGTTAGAAAGTATAAGAGGAGAGAAGAGTAAGGTGACTAAGGATCTCCTTGGTCCATCCTCTAACACGAGGAAACTGATGACTGGTACATTCCTATTATTATGCAAAGAAAAGCTGCTGAAATAATTTGATGGTAACTCCACAGCTCACAAAGCATTGCATAGGTTGTTTCTGATTGAAGGTACCCATGGGATTAGTCACTGTACTAAAGTGCCCATTAAAATGTGTTTATGCAAGCAAATTCTTTCTTTCTTCATCTGATTCTTAAAGGTTGTTGCTTGTTCATGGCTTATGGGGTGTGACTAATGCACATTAAAGTAGAAAATTAACAGCTGACTTGACTGTTTCATTTGGGTCAACTGAATAGAAAATTGATTCCTAACCTTGTAAAGTTTGATTATCATGTCAATCAGGAAACTGCCAAAATTGATAGAGAATGGAAAATTCTAAAATATTTGATACTGTGTGTAGCTTTCCTTAATATTCCTTCCTTCCAGTTAACAAGATCCAAATTAACTCTGCTCTTCCCACTCAAATGTAACAGGTGGATGGCTAAAATACTGGCAGAGTATGTGCCATTGTATTCCTGACAAGCAACCACCGATTACCATTTTAACTGCATACTTTGTGGGATAATCCAAGATATCAAATACAAACAGGCAAAGACCTCAATAATACATGTAAACCCTATGACACAACACAACGCTAGTATCACACAAACAACAAATCATAGAAGTGCAACCCAGTACCCACTAATAAACCTGATATCTGAATCTGTGAAACAGTACTTAAAAGGAAACTCACCTACAGGTATTTGATGAGGTCTTTATGCCTTTTATCAAGAGCAAACTTATAATGGGTGCTATAATTACCATTTTCATTCGGATGGAGAAACAGATGGATGAAGAGGAAAAACATCAACTGCCTTATAAACCAGCAACAGCAGCATCTGGCTCAACCAAAAGCCAGAAGGTTAGGGGAGGCTAGTGCGTAGGAGATGTGAAGAAAGACATTGGCCGAAATTCTCTGGTCTTGTAAGCTGCCAACGAGAATGAAGAACTTGACACTGAGCAGGACCGGAGAATTGCAGCTATAGACAAGGTTAGAGAATTCCGGCCATTACTTATTTTAATATTTTAAATGTTTACTGTGTTATTCTGTGAAGCAGCTTTTGGCTATATGTATGAATATAATTTAATTAATCCGGAATCAGGATGTCTGCAAGCTTGAGGACCTCAAAGAAGTCTAGGTCAGAAAGGCATGTATTTGAAATAGGTTTTGCCAAGTTAAATTTTCAACATGTAAATAAGTCATAGGTAGAAATTTGCATTAGGACATAAAGATGTGTTGTATTTGGTTGTTAAATTTGAAAGGGGAGAGTATAAAGAGATTTACAGCTTGGAAAATATCATAAATAAATAAGGCAAGGATATTAAATTTTACTTTCCTAAAAACATGGACAGTAGGGAGAGCATAAAAGATTTGTATATTATGGGAAAGGTGAGTTTCAAATAAGGTTAAGAATAACAGATGCACAGTGAAAATAAAAAAAACTACTTAAGGAGAGAAGTGGGTTGTGTTGTGGATGGCCATAAAAGACCTCCTGAAGTGTTGATTTATGGATTAAATATCTATAAGGGATTGTTGCCTACAGGGTGTTTATTTGTGAGTCTAACCATGTAGGGAATCTTTTTGGGGAATGTTCTGTAAGATTAATTTGAATTGTGTAAATGTAATCTTGTGTGTTTAAGTTTTCTTTTCTTCATTTTTTTTTAATTTAATATTTAAAATCCATTTGCATATTACTAGAATTTGCAGCTTCTGACTTCAGTACATGCCTTTTCTTGTGGTCAAAATACAAAAAGAGAAGAGTTATGCTAAGTTTGCCAAGTTTCTCTTTGGGATTTGATTTGTGCTTCAATTATCATCTGCCAAATAATAATAGAGGTTATACACAACAAAGAAACGTACAGTCTAAGATTCACTTCATCGGAGCTATGCAAAGAGCAGTGCATCAAGAATCTAGACTTCACCAGTTAAATTGTCATAGATGCCTGCAATCTCCTGCAACAGGTCCTACTATTGCTACTCTGAGACCACATGTACTAAAGGACTCAAAGTCAGCAAAATCTACATCATTGCCACTGGCATCTGATGAATATAGGTATAGTAACAGCTGAGGATTAATGGAATGGTTACTTTGTGCACTTTTAAGGATGTTGTAGCAAAGTTTCAGGTATCTCAATAGGATTGGGACCCCCCTACATTACCCAAAAAAATTCTATTGAATTGTAATGGGGTGCTGCAACCCACACAACCTCATTATCCAGAAAGGCTCCCTCATGGGTGGTCGGTCTTCTGTGGGGAAGAAGTAGTCACAAAAGAAATGACGGCATGGTTCCTGCAGAGGATCAAGTGATGGCCCTCAGAGGGCAAGTACAGTGGTTTTCTTGAAGAGGGGGATGAGGGTATGAAGGAGCTGATTGGGGGTTAGGGGCTGGAAGCATGCAGGGTGCTGCGGGTGGGAGGATCTGAGGCCACTTTGGGGAAAGATGCTGGATGAGGTTAGGCACTCAACCTAGCTTTTCAGAAGAGGTTATTAACCTTCTTGAGTCACTGCTTCCCCATTCAGGGGGGCAGTGCCATTGAACTAACAAAAGCAGCAACTATCTTCCAGGCCACATTGCGATCAACCCTCTGGGTCTGTGTCCTGTGGGAGGGACGGAAGAGCATGTCCCATCTCACCTCTGCCGCAACTAGCAGCCTCTCAAGGTCACCTTCAGTGAATCTAGGGGCTGGTCGTTTTGTCATCTTCTTCTGCACTGCCTGCCTACCTGCCTGTCCATCTTTGCAGTTTTGATGGAACTGCCCTCGTTCGGGCAGAGCAGCCGCAGGCAGTTTGGCAGAGCATTCCGGCAAGTTACGTGCAATTTGAAGGGAAGGCAAGTGAGCACTTGCAAGTGTGCTGCCATTCTGCCTGCGATCAGTGGTGGGGATGCGAGGGTGGTGTGAAGGGGTTGTAATTGATCTGAGTGGTGGATGGGTATGAGGATAAGCGGGTCTGTAATGTTGGATGGGGGAATGATGTCTGTGGGGGCCGGGGGAGGCATTATCTGGCTCAGAAGGGATGTGACAGGGGAGCAGCATTCTATCATTTCTTTTTGAGAATGCACAGTTGGAGGATCTGATTGGAGCTGCAGAGTTTTGGGTGTGTGAAGGTAACAGGCTTTTGCAGCGTGATTCAGAATCGCTGATAGTTTTGCAGAAAGAAGTAGATGGGGGTGCCTCAGGACAGGTCTAAAAGTCCAATCTGAAACATTCCCAGGTTCAAGTCTGCCCAGCACTTAGAATCTTTGTTCTTTGTTCTTTCTAAATGTGGTGCCAGAACTGACACAATGGGCAGAATTGCACAGATCCCCAGGTAGAAGTCTAGGAGGCATGGTGAGGGCTAGTGAAATAGTGGATAACCATGTCAGGATAGCTCCCTGATGCAGTCTCACTGCTGGAGAAGTTTCCCAGTGAAAGGCTACAAGACAATCCACCGCCCACGCCAAGTAGGATATAATTAAAGGGAATCTGAATGGGTTCATTGGCATTTTGTTGATGCTAGAACTACTCTCCCGCTCTCTCGGTACTCCCTCAACTTTACATTTTCAGAGAACAGAGACCCAGTTTGTTCATCCCTTCCTGATTAATAGAACCTCATAGTTCCATTATCATCCTTGTTAATCTTTATGAACCCCCTTCAGTGTCCCCATATCATTTTTCTAATGTGATTGTATTATACCAGACCCTTAAATATGTTTGTAAAATTTTCAGTGTTACTGTTTTCACATTAAGGGGATAATTACATCACAGGCTACTAGCAAGCAATCCGAAGATTGATGTTGACACGAGAAATGGCCGACTCAAGGTTTTAGCCATTATTTAAACTCGGGTAGTAAATTGTATGACTAGCAATCCAATTACCAATCCAGGTAATCAATGTTAACTTCCTAAGGCCTAGAAATCACTGTAATGAGTACATGCTTAATGCACTCATATTCAACCCTTTTTAAAATAAATGGCTTCAAGCCATTTATTAAAATAGCAGATAAGGAATAGTCATATTTGATATTTGAATATCAAAACTTATGTATGGTGTTACATGACTAATTTTCTTTCAGCTCAAGATGGAAAACAATCTACAAAATAGAGAACACTAAATAAATGCAACTGAAGTGCCAAAGATATTTTAAAAATCTATTATATTATGAGATTTATGTTGAGCCTTCTGCACTCTCTGAAATCATTTCCATAGAGACAGCACTGGCTTCCCTCTTTATCTGAAGACTGGGAAATTATCACTGTGGTAACAGGTTAGTCTCTCCCAGGCTGTGCTAAGTCTAGAATCTTGTTCATGCCTGTCACTTGTTGACACAGCCCTATTAAATCATTAAACCAGATCAATTAACTCATGCAATATAATTCTAATCAAATATACCAGTAAAAATGTTTTGCTTAAATGTAATTTTTTTATAAATAGAAAAATACTCTTTCAGTTTTGCAGAGAGTAAACAGGGTAAATAACAGCAAATAATTTTTTTGACATATGATTATTATTACTTTGCAAAGGACACTCAACACTGAGGGAAGGGTTTAATGGCAGACTTATTCTATTGTATTTAATATCCAAATCTCAGTTGTCTCAGAAATTTATCAAAGGTAGAATTCATGGTGGGCAGTATGATAAGATGATAGTTGTGGAACAGCAGCCCATATTTCACTCCACTAGATTCTCCTTTTCATGCACTTTAAGATACCAAAGAGCTCTTTCAGATTTAACATCCATTTATAGGAATTATGGCAAATCTGAAATAAAAGGCTATTTGTTTTTCTTTGAAAGAAAACAATATCAGTAAGGGAGTTGTTTACCGATACCCTACATAAATTCTGCATGATTTATATATTAAGGACAGTGTGTGCTTTACACTCGCCATTAATTTGGTAACAAAAGTCCTGGACCTTTATCTCATTAAGGGATAATTTTTGACATGTCCATTGCTTGTGACAATTCTTGCCTCTTTTGTTGTATGCTCAAGAAAAAAAAAGAAAAGAACAAAGATTCTCCATCAATACATAGCTTTTATTTATGTGGAATCCCTTATACTGTCATTAGGACCAGGGGAATTTCAGTCTCTGTAAATTGACTAATTTAATGTATTTCCAGCTTAATTATTATGATGCTAATGTCAACATCAATTGACAAGATTTTGCTAGAATGCCCAGAATTTTCCAGCAGCCCTCTCCCCTCCATTATCCCCTCGCCGAAGCCCCCTCCCCATCTCTCCCCCCTCCCCAGCCTGTGGTATATTCCACTACTGCAGGGTTGGCGAGAGATTAGAATCTTCATTCATATCAGCGGGAATCTTCCATTCCCACTGGCATGAAGGACTGGAAAATTCTGGCCATTGTTAGATTTTCACTGGGTGAGACTGATTGAATATTTTGGTCACTTCTCAGCTATCTCAGCACAAAGCTGAGATTTGTTCCCTATGACCTGCATAAAGCAGTAATGCCTCAATCTACCAAGCCATCATGATGTGGAGGAGCATTGCATTGGCATTATTTATTATATCAAACATATATGGTATGTTGCCAGTACACAAACATTTTTGGCAACTTGCAGAGTGGGAGAGTTGCAGAACAAAGAAATTCATAGCTCCTTGAAATTGGAGTCACAGGTGAACACAGTGGTGAAGAAGGCATTTGACATGCTTGGTTTCATCAGTCAGAACATTGAATATAGGAGTTGGAATGCCTTGTTGGAGTTTTACAAAACATTGGTAAGGGCACACTTGGAATACTGTGTGCAATCCTGATCACCCTATTATAGAAAGGATATTATTAAATCAGAAAGAGTGCAGAAAAGATTTATAAGGATGCTATCAGGACTTGATGGATTGAGTTATAAGGCGAGGCTAAATAGACTGGGACTTTTTTCTCTGGAGCATAGGAAGTTCATAAAGGTCTATCAAATAATGAGGGACATAGACAAGATAGATGGTCATTATCTTTTCCCAAAAGTAAGGGAGTCTAAAACTAGAGGGCATACATTTAAGGTGAGAGGGGAGAGATACAAAGGTGTCCAGAGAGGCAATATATTTCACACAGAGGATGGTGAATGTCTGAAACAAGCTGCCAAAGAAAGTGATAGAAGCAGGTACAATTTTATCTTTTAAAAAACATTTAGATAGTTACGTGGGTATGAATAGTATAGAGGAATATGATCCAAATGCAGGCAATTGGGATTAGCTTAGGGGTTTTAAAAAAAAAGGGTGGCATGGGCAAGTTGGGCTGAAGGTCGTGCTTCCATGCTGTTAATCTCTATGACTCTATGTGACAACACCTGGAGATGTAAATTCAGATGGCACTGAACTTGTTAATAACCTGAGGATGGTGAAAATCATAGATGAGATGTACATAGAACATAGAACATAAAACATTACAGCACAGAACAGGCCCTTCGGCCTTCGATGTTGTGCCGACCAAAATAAAAAGCAATGCCCCTCAATGTAAAGAGAATAAAATTTTCTGACCATCAAAGATGTTTCAATAAAACTCCAGAATATCAATTTAACATTACAATTGACTTATAATGGGCATTCCATGGTTGACATTTCCATGATCCCAGTAAGACTGGAACCATAGCATTCCCTGGGCTATTTGATCAGCTATTTCTATACTTATCTTTATAACCTTTAATGGTTCCATTTGGCTGCACATGACTCATTGCCAGCTATTCTTGTCTCATTACAAAATCATGCCTCAAATAGCACATGAATAAAGAACAAGAATAAAGAACAAAAAACAGTACAGCACAGGAACAAGCCCTTCAGTCCTCCAACGCTGTGCTAATCATGATGCCTGCCTAAACTAAATGGCTTGCACTTACAGAGTCCGTATCCCTCCATCCCCATCTCATTCTGATATGGTCAGTTCCATGCAGTTGTGTATACCTCATGAAGTTATCTGCTATTATTGTTAGTTTACTGAATGATACCAAAGGCAAGAGCGATGAACGTAGATAGTGTTGCCTCTTCTTCTTTGCAGTACACTGATTACACTGAATTCAGAAAAATGGCAGAGCAATTGAACCAAACGGCCCATTTACTAGGCTGCAAATTCTATGATGCAAACTCGCTGGCATTGGACTGGATGAACACAGTAAGAAGTCTCACAACATCCAGGTTAAAGTCCAACAAGTTTATTTGGTAGCAAATGCCACTACCTATCAGAGAAAAGCTCTGAAAGATAGTGGTGTTTGCTACCAATAAATCTGTTGGACTTTAACCTGGTGTTGTGAGACTTCTTACTGCAAATTCTATGCCATACAATGTTATTCTATATAATTCTATGTAGGCGGACAATTGGTGATTAGACTGTTCTAGCAAAAAAAAATCCAAAGTTTCAGGAAGGGAACAAGAGTCTCCAGGGTATAAAGGGTGAGCAAGCTACTATTGTTGCCACAACTTTCCAAATTTAAAGTTGTGTATCCGCATGTTTTAAACTATTCCAAACCACTTAATTAAGATGATCTCCATATAAATAAGATCAACACTGGAAAGGTCTTTCTATTCTTGCCAAATTATTTAAGCAATTAAGAATATTCCTGTAATGTTCCCAAGCTAACATAGGACATCATGCAGCTGACTGTATCAGCTTTCAAAAGGACATCAGTCAGAATAATTCGTAGATGCCATCTGTTGAATAGTTTCTTTAGCACCAGGCAGATGGTTTTCCTGCTTGATATCCCTTTGAAAATGGATTGATTCATCAAAAAGCTTTCCTCACTTGAAGGCAGAATACATGTGGTTTCTCCTGTTCCTACTGCTTGCAGAAAAGAAACGGCTCAGATAATTTTAGAAATTACTCTCTAAGTATTTGAAATTGCAGTGTTAATAAATTGATTCATACACTCTGAAATTTCACTCAGCAATAATCTGATGAAAAAGTTGCTCTAGAAACATCCATTTCAATGCATTCTTCCATTATTGCGCTCACTCTGCTTTTCAATACTATACCCCCAATGTTTCAGTTAATAAATGCAATGCACTTCATCAAACTGATTCACTTAGACTAGCAAGATTGTCATTCAAGGCTGGGATATAAAAGAAAATGCTGCAATTGGTCTCTGCAGCCATGGAATAGTGAGAGCAAAATCAGCTGCTTCAACATTGAGATTTTAGAGCCTTGCTTGGGCGAGGTCATAAAATCGCGCCTGAGGCCAACTGAGATTTCCATTCTGGTAACCTCACACACACTGCCCGTCTGTGTATGTGTGTGTGTGTGTGTTTTATGGAGTGTGTATGTACATGTATGTGTGTGTTGTGTGCGCGTGCAGTGTGTGTGTATGTGTATATGTGTGGGGCTGTGTGTGTGTGTTGTGTGTATGCGTGTGTGCATGCAGATGTGTGTGGGGTGTGTGTGCGTGCATATGGGCATGTGTGCACATGGGTCAGCCCCATTGTTTTCAATATCCAGGATATTGTGTTAGCTATCACAGTTGAGGAAGAATTGCTTGAACGAGGAGGGCAGCAAGCACTCCTGGATAATACTGAGCATGAATCAGTGCTTTTGTTGAACAAGGGATTGGGGGGAGGAGTGGGATTGTTTTAGGTAAGACAGGGACACAAAGTGGGAGCTAGTATTCAGCTGCCTGGCTCATATTCCATAAAAGCTAATGGGAAGAAAAATCAAGCAAGCTCAGCCATGGGCAGTTTCATTGTCACCACCTACTTTACATCCAAAAACCATAGAATCACAACAATGCAAAAGAGGCTATTTGACTCATCAAGTCTGCGTCAACACTCCAAAAGAGCATCTTACCAGGCTTACCTCTCTCTCCCTCTGCCCTATCCCATGCATTCACCATGGCTAATCCACTTAACCTGCACAGCTTTGGACATATGGGATAATTTAGCATGGCCAATCCACCTATCTTGCACATCTTCGAACATAATCTTTGATTATGATAGGGAGGCACTCATAGAATCGTAGAACTCCTCATCGCAGAATGAGGTCATTTGATCCAATGACCTGCATGGACAATATTGGCATCCAGGCCCTACCCCTGTAATCTCACATACTTATGCTGCTAATCCCCCTGATTCTTAGGGACAATTTAGCATGGCCAATCAACCTAATCTGCACATCTTTGGAGTATGGGAGGAAACCGGAGCACCCAAAGGAAACCCACACAGATATGACAGAATGTGCAAACTCTATGCAGTAACCTGAGGCCAGAATTGATACCGGGTCCCTGGCTCTGTGAAGCACCAGTGCTAACCACTGTGAAACTGTACTTCCCAAATAATAGAAAAAAAAATCCTTTTTGTGCTACTGAGAAACTTGACTGATCCTGTAACTATTGTGAATCATAAGATATTTCAAAATTGTTAATCCACATGAGAGAACTGTACGATGAAATCAGGATGACCAGTATTCCAGAATCGTTTCTTGAGTATTCTCCAGGACTTAATTCTTCTGGAGTAGAAGTTGATTTAATTCTCCTTCTTTCTGTAACATTCAGTATGTTGCACTAGATAGCCTCTCCTTACTAAAAGATGGTGTTATGAGCTGCCTAAAGCAATTAATGAGCATGAACATGTTAAGTGGAAAATACTCCCTTTGAATTTTGCTCTGATTGTGTGAATAGAATATTCAAATTGAATTGTTATCAGAAATTGGACAAAGAGAGCTGGTTTCAGTTCCTTTAAGAAAATTGATGTTGGGTGCATGAAGCTTTTTTTTCAAGTTATATTAGGAGTGATATATTCATAATATTGCAGCCACTCCAAAATAGTGCTGTTCTTGGCAACAGAGGTTTAATCCATTTCAGCCAACATGATTGTTCAGAATTTGCCCCTCTATCTTGGACATTTCACCTGTTTAGTGAAAAATGATCATTGAATATGATGAGGACTGAGTTAGAGAGGTTTTTGATCAACAAGGGAGTGAAGAGTTGGTGGAGGGTACAGGGGACATACTGTGTTCATGACAGGAAAATACGTTAATGTCACAATTAGATTACCCATAATCTTACTGGATGGTAGAGCAGAGTTAAGGGGCCAAATAGCCTGGTCCTCCTCCTAATTTTGTGCTTTCTTTCTCGAATAGACTGGAATTAGAGAAAAATGGATTAAGCTGTAGAGTACTTAAGGAAGTGGTTACTATAATTGGTCATATCCTGATAGATATTTTTAATAGAAATGCTTAATACAGAAGATTGCAAAGATGATCAGATATAATGTTGGCTTACAAAATGGGGCAAAGGCATAACTCAGTTAAGTACTGATCAGGAAGTCTGACAGGTATAATAGATTCAACATTTGAAAGGGTCCTTTGGGAAAATAAACAATGGTAGACTTGGAGAAATATGAGAGAACTAGCTTGTCTTCATAGATATCAACAAATCTATTCAATGACTTTGAAGAAATAGCTTCAGAATTTGTAGCATAATGGGAAAGTATTTAGACTTCTAATATGGACCAATGTTCTGGGCATGAGTTCAAATCCTGAAACAACTGGGGGAATTTAAAAACCAATCAGATAATTCTGAAATAAAAAACTTGTCTCAGTTATGGAGATCAAATTACTGGATTGTTGTAAGACTCCATCTGATTCACAAAACTTCTTTAGGGAAGGAAGTCTACATATGGCTCCTGACTCACAGCAATAGTGTTGATTCTCAACTGCCTTCTGAAATGGCTGTGCAAGCTACTTCCCTTACTAGCTGCTACAACATACAAATCAAATAAGAATAAAACTGAATGGGCCATGCAGCATCAGTACAAGTATCACATACGGCAAAGACATACCCAGCCAATTCTTCCATCTTCATACTAAGGACACCCTCCATTGCACTGCCACCTTGTTGAACAAGATTGAGAACAACTATAACAGCTTTAAACTGCCATGCATAGGCACTATGGGCCATCAACAGCGGCACAATTATATTCAATCACAATCTGTAATGATAAACCCTATCAAATTACCATCAAAGCAAGACAGCAACTCTGATTTGGTAAGGGTAGGAGAGCATGTCAAAAGAAATGCCAAGCACATCTAAAAGAGTGACATCATGACATAGTGGTTAGCACTGCTGCCTCACAGCGTCAGGGACCTAGGTTCGATTCCTAGCTTGGGTCACTGCTTGCGTGGAGTTTGCACATTCTCCCCATGTCTGTGTGGGTTTTCTCCGGGTGCTCCAGTTTCCTCCTACAGTCTGAAAGACGTGCCAGCTGATTGCATTGACCCGCAGCGTGACGACTAGGTGAATTTCACAGTAATTTCATTGCAGCATTAACATAAGACTTATTTGTGGTTAATAAATAAACATTAACTTTAAAATGAGATATCAAACTGGAGTGGTGTTACAAATGTAAGGTTTCATAAGGTGGTTATGTTTAAACTGTTTCTTTCAATGTAAATTGAAGCAGATGTCCTTGAATGGAGAATGGTAATCATACTGCCTGGAAACAAGCCTCTGTGATTTGGTTGTCATGGGGACAGAGGTACTGGTTGAAAGGTGGAGAAATTCAAGTGCTACTTTATCATACTGTCATGCCAAGTAATGGCACAGCATATTCATAACTTTAAACATGGACTGTATTTAGTAAAACATTTTCTGAAATGATAGGCTGATAAGAAAACTGCTGAGAGTCAGGTGGTTTCTGAAATTTCTGCATAAACCACTTCACATTTCTGGAAAATTCCTAACTGAAGGACCAGTGGAGGGAGTCTACTTTAGATGGATATACCAAGGCAAAAACCAACTATGGCCTTCCTATCTTTTATTATTTGTGAATACATCCAAAGCTTAAAATCTATGAACTGTTAGATTTGTTGGCTTGAATTTTCATCAAGACAGAGGCCAGAATTTTCTTGTTGGCAGGATTCTCTGGTTCCACTGCAGTGAACGGAGATTTGGCTGAGCACCAAAAACCTCATCCTCACTTGCAGTGGCAGCAGGCAGGGCATGAATAGCTGGAAAATTCCGGGCAGAGCATCTCTTCACCATTATGAAAATAACTGCATGGCCCCAATCTGCAAGTCACACCTCTGAAAATGACATCTGCCATTTTAACAGAGAAGAGGATGGGAATGGGTTCTAAGATTGACAACAATGGTTCACAAATGTAGCTGGCCATATGAAACAGAAGCTACTTCCAATTATATCGGGCTTTGATGAGCTAGGAGTGAGAAACACAATGCATGCAGATTAGGGTTGGTAGGAGCAGGTCTAAACTTTGAGGAGTTACTTGCTTAGGTAATTATATACTTTGGAGAGGTAAGGTACAATTTTGGATATGGACCTGGAATACCTTTTGGAGAGTTTATGTGCTCTTTGGAAGAAGTAAGATGTCCTCTGGGACTTTAAAATTAGACACGAATGTGTATTAAAAAATGCACAATCTTGTTTGAATTGTCAAGCTCAAACTGTTAAAAAAACAAATGGTGAAAATACTATAAAAAAGTTAAAGTGGTAAATAAGCGAGTTGCCATGTGGGTGTAAGGGCAGAGGGAGGTGGTTGTAGGGCATAGGTTGGCATGAGTTGGCATTAAGTTGCACAGGGGCTATAAAGGCAATAGTTGAGGGTAGATGGATAAATGTTAGCTTTCAGGCTGTGAAAAGATGGGTGCCTATTTTTAAACCTGGCAGATTAATCACTTCTCACCACTTTAACTCCCACGTAGTCCCCGCCAGCAGCTGAAACACCACCCCCCACCTCCCCCACTCCCCCCAACAACACCTGCACTCTCCAACTTTTCTCTTTGGGTTTGTGTAAGGTCTGGGTAATTAAAATAGGGTAATTAACATTGTGAAAAAGTTTGGGAAGTTTGAGGTTGGGTATTTCATTAGGAAAATGATCTGCCTTGGGATAAAGTAATGTCATTTCAAATGATGCTGGAGAAACACATTCAAGCTGTGAAAACTTGCGCAGGCAAAATGAGTGACAAGCAAAATGCATTACTTTCTGCAACCCTGCTGTGAACAATATTGTTCCACCTAAGGATATGTCTAAAAGTGTCAGAAATTCAATCTGCTGATGTTACAAGAACATTGGAGCATCAGATGGACAACAAAAAGATAAATGTAATTGGAGGTGAAGTAATGTCACATAAAACAAACATGCAGCAAAAGCATGATCAAGGTGTGACAAGAAAGGTTTTAACAGGACACAAAACCCATAATGTAACAAAGGAAAGCAGTGCTTTGAAAAAGAATGTTAAACAATACTAACATCATAAAGTTACAAAGAAAAATGTGTATCTTTTATTGGTGGGAACTTTCTTCACAGGCATTGACCTTAAAAACTATGCACATATAGAATAAAACTAAAACCTGAACATAATGGCTCAGAAAGTGGAAACCCTGTTTAAAAAGAAACTTTAAAGAGCAAAAGAGCTTGCTGAATCCAGATGTTAAGAAGTGTAAGGACAGGGAATTTTTCCTTGGATTGCAGTTCAGAGCTGATAGCATACAAGAAGCTTTTGAGTGGCCAGTAGTCAGCATTGACGAAGTTAACCAGACCATAGAAGATAGAACATAGAACACTACAGCGCAGAACAGGCCCTTTGGCCTTCGATGTTGCGCCAACCGATTATGAAAAAAAAGCAATGACCCTCCAAACTAAACCATTCCCTTCTCTTCCATAAACTTATCAACTAACCTCTTAAACGCCACCCAACTTGGCGCATCTACAACTGCCGCAGGCAGAGCATTCCACTCCCGAACCACCCTCTGGGTAAAGAACCTACCTCTGATATCCGTACTATAACTATCACCCCTTAATTTAAAGCTGTGTCCCCTCGTGCTAGCTTTCTCCATCCTAGGAAAAAGGCTATCACTGTCCACCCTATCTAAACCTCTAATCATCTTATATGTTTCGATAAGGTCTCCTCTTAGCCGCCTCCTTTCTAACAAAAACAACCTCAAATCCCTCAGCTTCTCTTCATAAGACCTGCCCTCCATACCAGGCAACATCCTGGTAAACTCCTCTGTACCCTCTCCAATGCCTCCACATCTTTCTTATAATGTGGGGACCAGAACTGCACACAATACTCCAAGTGCGGCCGCACTAGAGTTTTGTACAGTTGCAACATGACGTTGCGGCTCCGAAATTCAATCCCCCTACCAATAAAAGCTAAGACTCCGTATGCCTTCTTAACAACCTTATCGACTTGACTGCCTACTTTCAGGGATCTATGCACATATACACCAAGATCCCTCTGTTCATCGACACTATTAAGAATCCTACCATTAGCCCTATACTCTACACATTTATTATTCCTGCCAAAGTGCATTACCTCACACTTTTCCACATTAAACTCCATTTGCCACCTCTCGGCCCAGCTCTGCAACTTGTCCAAGTCTCTCTGCAAACTATAACACCCCTCTTCACTATCTACCACTCCACCGACTTTAGTGTCATCTGCAAATTTACTAATCCATCCTTCAATACCCTCATCCAGATCATTTATAAAAATTACAAACAGCAGGGGCCCCAAAACAGACCCCTGAGGTACACCACTTGTCACCGAACTCCACGATGAATATCTCCCATCAACCACCACCCTCTGTCTTCTATCTGCTAGCCAATTCCTAATCCAATTAGCTAAATCACCCTCTATCCCATACATCTGCATTTTCTGCAGAAGCCTTCCATGCGCCACCTTATCGAATGCCTTACTAAAGTCCATATATACCACATCAACTGCCTTACCCCCATCCACCTCTTTGGTCACTTTTTCAAAAAACTCAATAAGGTTAGTGAGGCACGACTTACCCTTCACAAAACTATGCTGACTATCCCCAATCAATTCATTCCTCTCTAAATAACTATAAATCCTATTTCTAATAATTCTCTCCAATACTTTGCCCACAACAGAAGTAAGACTCACTGGCCTATAATTCCCTGGAAAGTCTCTATACCCCTTCTTGAACAACGGGACCACATTCGCTATCCTCCAGTCTTCCGGAACTATACCCGTAACCAACGGCGACCTGAAGATCAGAGCCAGAGGCTCTGCAATCGTCTCTCTTGCCTCCCAGAGAATCCTAGGGTAAATCCCGTCCGGCCCAGGGGACTTATCTAACTTCAAACCTTCAAGAATATCTAGCACATCCTCCCTATCTACTTCAATACTTTCCAGTTTGCAACCCTGTACCTCAGTGTTCTCCGCAACTACATTTACATCTCCCTGCGTGAGTACCAAAGAGAAATATTTGTTCAGTGCCTCTCCAATCTCTTCAGGCTCCACGCACAACTTCCCACTGCTGTCTATGACTGGCACTAATCTTGCCCTAACCAATCTTCTATTCTTAACATAACTAAAGAAAGCTTTAGGATTCTCCTTAATCCTATCAGCCAAAGTCTTCTCGTGTCCCCTCTTAGCTCTCCTCAACTCACTCTTTAGCTCCCTCCTGGCTAATCTATAGCTATCCATTGCACTAACTGAGCCTTCAAGCCTCATCCTGACATAAGCCTCTTTTTTCCTTTTAACCAGCGAATTAACTTTTTTCGTACACCATGGCTCCCTTACTTGACCATTCCCTCCTTGCCTGACAGGGACATACTTGTCAAGGACTCGCAGTAGCTGCTCCTTGAATAAGCTCCACATTTCAGATGTTCCCAGTCCCTGTAGTTTACTCCTCCAACCTATGCACCCTAATTCTCTCCTTATGGCCTCATAATTACCATTCCCCCAGCTATAACTACTGCCCCCAGCTTTATGCCTATCCATATCCATCACTAAGGTGAACGTAACCGAATTGTGGTCAAGTGAATGAAAAGTCTTTGGTCTCAATACTGCTACCGTCTGAGGGCCCAAACTATGTACAATCCAGTACAGATTTAAAAAAGGAACCTGAAAAATGCTAAACCATGTTGCAATCCTCTAAACAATAGCAGAGAAATGCTGGACAGCCTAAACAAAATGAAAAAGGGGTTCTTTTGTGCAGGTTGAAAGAAAGTGAAACAACCAATAATAAAAGAAATATTCATTTGCAAATGAGTTCACAGAATCGTAGAAATCGTACAGTGCAAAAAGAGGCCATTTGGCCCAGCGAGTCTGCACTGACCACAATCCCACCCAGGCCCTACCCTGCTATCTCTACACATTTACACACTAATACCTCTAACCTACACATCTCAGGGCACTAAGGGGGATGGCCAATCAATCTAACCCATATATCTTTGGACTGTGGGAACAAACAGAGACTTGGACAAGTTGCAGAGCTGGGTCGAGAGGTGGCAAATGGAGTTTAATGTGGAAAAGTGTGAGGTAATTCACTTTGGCAGGAATAACAAATTCACATGTTCATTCATGTGAGTGCTCATTCACATGTTTTTTTAAAGGTTGTGCATTTTCTTACCTCTACTACTCTCACAGACAGTGGATTCCCATCACCATTTGGGTGAAAATATATTTCCTGAGATTCTCTCTAAATGTGGGAACGTGATTAACAGTACTGTCTCACAGCATCAAGGACCCAAGGTTCAATTCCTGGCTTGGATCACTGTCAGTGTGGAATTTCTCCTGTGTCTATGTCAGTTTCCTCTGGGTGCTCCGGTTTCCTCCCACTGTCCTCACAGTCCAAAAGGTGGGTTGGTTAGCTGTACTGGCCGTGCTAAATTCTCCCTCAGTGTAATAAACCAGTGAATGTGGCAACTAGGGGATTTTTCATAATAACTTAATTGCGATGTCAATGTAACCTTATTTGTGTAGAGTATAGGGCTAATGGTAGGACTCAACATAGTGTTGATGAACAGAGGGATCTTGGTGTATATGTGCGTAGACCCCTGAAAGTTGGCAATCAAGTCGATAAGGTTGTTAAGAAGGCATACGGATTCTTGGCTTTTATTGGTAGGGGGATTGAATTTCGGAGCCGCAACGTCATGTTGCAACTGTACAAAACTCTGGTGCAGCCGCACTTGGAGTATTGTGTGCAGTTCTGATCCCCACATTATAAGAAAGATGTGAAGGCATTGGAGACGGTACAGAGGAGGTTTACCAGGGTGTTGCCTGGTATGGAGGGAAGGTCTTATGAAGAGAGGCTGAGGGATTTGAGGTTGTTTTCATTAGAAAGAAGGCGGCTAAGAGGAGACCTTATTGAAACATATAAGATGATTAGAGGTTTAGATAGGGTGGACAGTGATAGCCTTTTTCCTAGGATGGAGAAAGCTAGCACGAGGGGACATAGCTTTAAATTAAGGGGTGGTAGTTATAGGACGGATGTCAGAGGTAGGTTCTTTACCCAGAGGGTGGTAAGGGTATGGAATGCCCTGCCTGCTGCAGTTGTAGATGCACCAAGTTTGGTGGCATTTAAGAGGTCCGTGGATAGGTTTATGGATGAAAAAGGAAAGGTTTAGGTTAGAGGGTCATTGCTTTTTCTTAATTGGTCGGCGCAACATCGAGGGCCGAAGGGCCTGTTCTGCGCTGTAATGTTCTATGATCTATGTTCTATTAAACTGGAGCACGCGGAGGAAACCCATACAGACATGAGGAGAATGTGCAAACTCCACACAGACAGTGATCCAAGCCAGGAATCGAAGCCAGGTCTCTGGATCTGTGAAGCAGCAGTGTTAACTGTGCCACCAGGTAATGTGACCCAAAGTTGTGACTCTAAGGACACACGTAAGTTGAACTTTAAATCCTAATTGTCACTGCAGACAGTGATTATGACTCATAGAAAGAGTGAGAGAGAGTCATGGAGAGTCATACACTACGGAAGTAGCTCTTCAGCCCATCAAATCTGCACCAACAAAACTACACTAAATCTCAAACTACACTAATCCCACTTTCCAGCACTTGTCCCACAGCCTCGACTGTTATGACATTTCAAGTGCTCATTCACATGTTTTTTTAAAGGTTGTGCATTTTCTTACCTCTACTGCTCTCACAGACAGTGGATTCCCATCACCCTCTGGGTGAAAATATATTTCCTGAGATTCTCTCTAAATGTGGGAACGTGATTAACAGTACTGTCTCACAGCATCAAGGACCCAGGTTCAATTTCCGGCTTGGATCACTGTCAGTGTGGAATTTCTCCTGTGTCTATGTGAGTTTTCTCTGGGTGCTCCGGTTTCCTCCCACTGTCCTCACAGTCCAAAAGGGGTTGGTTAGCTGTACTGGCCGTGCTAAATTCTCCTTCAGTGTACCCAAACTAGTGAATGTGGCAACTAGAGGATTTTTCATAATAACTTAATTGCAATGTCAATGTAAGCTTATTTGTGACAGTAATAAATAAACATTAAACTAAACTTCCTGCCCCCCCACCTTAAAATTATATCTTCATTATTAATGCTTCAACAGCTGCTTCCTATTCACTATGTCCATGACCCTCATAATCTTCAATACTTCAATCAGATCTCCCCTCAGCCTTTTCTACTCGAAAGAAAAGGATCCACGATTATTCAGACTCTCTCAATTGTTCAAATACACCATCTCAGGCATCCTGGTGAATCCCCTCTGTACCCTTTCCAGTGCAATCGCATCCTTTCTAAAATGAGGTGACCAGAACTGCACACAGTACTCCAGCTATAGCCTAACCAAAGATTTGTACTTCTCCAACATAACCTGACCTGCTGTTACAATATATGCCACAACTGATAAAGGCAAGTGTCCTGTATGCCTTTTTAACTATCCTATTAACCTGTTCTGTTGTCTTCACAGATCTGTGGACAGGTACCCCAAGATCCCTCTATTCCTCTAAACTTTTAGTGTTCTGCTGTTCATTGAATACTCCCTTGTCTCGTTACTCCTTCCAAAGCGACTTTCTTTTCACTTTTCTGGAGTGCATTCCATTTGCCAGTGAATTGCCCATCTGATTAACCCATCTATGACTTACTGCAAGCTAAGACTTTCTTTTTCATTATTAACCACCCAGCCAATCATTGTGTCATTCGCAACCTAACTTATCATCATTCCCATCCACTCATCTCTACTAATATCTCTACAGATCTCATCATGCTCTGTGTGAAAAAATTGGCCCTCTGGACCTTTTGTATATCTTTCCTCTCACCTTAAACCTGAGCCCTCGAGTTTTAGACTCTCCTACTTTGGGAAAATATATTGACTATCGAGCTGATTGATGGCCCTTATTATTTTATAGACCTCTACAAGATCACCCTTCAGCCTTCTACAGTCCAGAGAAAAATGTTCCAGTCTATTCAGCTTCTTGTTACAACCCAAACCATCAAATCCCAGTGGCACCCTAGTAAATCTTTTCTGTATTCTTTCTAGTTTAATAATATTCTTTCTATAATAGGGTGACCAGAACTGTACACAGTATTCTAAATATGGTCTTATCAATTTCAACAAAATATCCTAACTCCTGTATTCAGTGTTCTGATCAATGCAACCAAACATGCTGGAAGCCTTCTTCATCACTCTGTCCACCTGTGACTCCACTTTCAAGGAGCTAAAAACCTGTACCCTTAGACCTCTCTGTTTTGTAACTCTCCCCAGTGGCCTACAGATGGAATTCAGATGCTTCAGGAGGGACAGGGTTGGGGGTAAAAGAGGTGGTGGTGTGGCACTGTTGATCAGGGACAGTGTCATGGCTGCAGAGAAGGTGGAAGACGTGGAGGGAATGTCTACGGAGTCCCTGTGGGTGGAAGTTAGGAACAGCAAAGGGTCGATAACTTTGCTGGGTGTATTCTATAGGCCACCCAATAGCGACAGGGAAGTTGAGGTGCAGATAGGGAAACAGATATCCTAGACAGATGTAGAAATAACAGGGTTGTCGTGATGGGAGATTTCAATTTCCCAAACATCAACTGGAATATCTCAAGGGTAAGGGGTTTGGATGGGGAGGAGTTTGTTAGGTGTGTTCAGGAAGGTTTCCTGACACAGTACGTGGAAAAGCCTACAAGAGGAGAGGCTGTACTTGACCTGGTGCTAGCTAATGAGCCAGGACAGGTGTCAGATCTCATGGTAGGTGAGCATCTTGGGAATGGAGATCATAATTCTATCTCTTTCACGATAACAATGAAAGGAGATAGGATCAGGCAGACTAAGAAGGTGTTTGTCTGGAGTAAGGGGAAATATGAAAACATTAGGCAGGTGATTGGATGAGTAAACTGGAAGGAGGCGTTCTTGGGGAAGAGTACAGAAGGAAAGTGGCAGATATTCGAGGAATGTTTGTCTGGGGTTCTGCAAGACAACGCTCCGAGGAGACAAGGAAGTTTTGGTAGGACATGGGAACCGTGGTGCATGAAGGTTGTCGTGAACCTAGTCAGGAAGAAAAGAAAGGTGTATAAAAGGTTCAGAGAGCTAGGAGATGTTAGGGATCTAGAGGAGTATAAGGTGTGTAGAAGGGAGCTTAAAAAGGAAATTAGGAAAGCCAGAAGGGGTCATGAGAAGGCCTTGGCAGGTAAGATTAAGGAGAATCCCAAGGCCTTCTACAAATATGTGAAAAGTAAAAGGATGAGAAGAGAAGGGATAGGGCCTATAAAAGGTGAAGGGGGAAAAGTCTGTGTGAATCTGGAAGAAATGGCAGAGATGCTTAACGAGTACTTTGCCTCGGTATTCACGGTGGAAAGTGAACTGGGAGGTTGGACTGCAGGTTTGAGGCAAACGGAAAAGATTGAGTATGTGGATGTTAGGAAAGAGGATATGTTAAACCTGTTAAATTCTATCAAGATAGACAAGTCGCCGGGACCGGATGGGATGTACCCCTGGTTATTGTGGGAGGTGAGGGAAGTGGTTGCAGAGCCCCTGGCGATGATATTTGCATCTGGAAACAGGAGAGGTTCCGGAGGATTGGAGGATTGCAGATGTGGTTCCTATCTTTAAAAAAGGGAACAAGGATAGTCCAGGAAATTACCGACCGGTGAGTCTGACTTCAGTGGTTGGTAAGCTGATGGAGAGGCTTCTGAGGGATAAGATTTATAAACATTTGGAGAAGTTTAAACTGATCAGAAATAGTCAGCATGGTTTTGTCAAGGGCAGGTCATGCCTTATGAGCCTAGTTGAGTTCTTCAAAAATGTGACTGAACACATTGACGAAGGAAGAGTGGTGGACGTAGTATACATGGATTTTAGCAAGGCATTTGATAAGGTCCCCCATGCAAGGCTTCTGGAGAAGGTGAGAGGGCATGGGATCCAAGGGGCTTTGGCCTCGTGGATCCAGAACTGGCTTGCCAGCAGAAGGCAGAGAATGGTTGTGGATGGGTCTTGTTCTGCATGGAGGTCGGTAACCAGTGGAGTGCCCCAGGGATCTGTTCTGGGACCTCTGCTGTTTGTCATTTTCATAAATGACCTGGATGAGGAAGTGGAGGGATGGGTTAATAAGTTCGCCGACGATACAAAGGTCGGTGGTGTTGTGGATGGTCTGGAGGGATGTCAAAAGTTGCAGCGGGACATAGACAGGATGCAAGAATGGGCGGAGAAGTGGCAGATGGACTTCAACGCAGATAAATGTGTAGTGGTCCATTTTGGCAGGAATAATGGAATGAAGGAGTACAATATAAGGGGTAGGAGTCTTAGCTGTGTTGTAGAGCAGAAGGATCTCGGGGTCCGGGTCCATAGGACTCTTAAATCGGCCTCGCAGGTGGAGGAAGTGGTCAAGAAGGTGTACGGTGTACTGACCTTCATTAATCGAGGAATAGAGTTTAGGAGTCAGGAGGAAATGATGCAGCTCTATAAGACCCTTGTCTGACCCCACTTGGAGTACTGTGCGCAGTTCTGGTCGCCTCACTTTAGGAAGGATGTAGAGGCTATTGAGAGAGTGCAGAGGAGATTTACAACGATGCTGCCTGGATTGGAGGCAGGCCTTATGATGATAGGTTGAGGGAGCTGGGACTCTTCTCACTGGAGAGACGTAGGTTGAGGGGCGACCTGATAGAGGTTTATAAAATGCTGAGAGGAATAGATAGGGTGGATTCTCAGAGACTATTTCCCCGAGCTGAAAGGGTCACTACAAGAGGACACAGATTTAAGGTGCAGGGAAGCAAATACAGAGGGGATGTTAGGGGTAAGTTTTTCACTCAGAGGGTGGTGAGTGTATGGAATCGGCTGCCGTCGGAGGTGGTAGAGGCAAACTCACTGGGGTCTTTTAAGAGACTTCTGGATGAGTATATGGAAACGAATGGGATAGGGGGTTATAGATAGGTCTGTGGATTGGTAGATATAGATGTGATCGGCGCAACTCGTGGAATGAAGGGCCTGTTTGTGCTGTATTGTTCTATGTTCTATGTACCTCCATTAACTAAGTCCTGCCCTCGTTCAATCTAAATTAAACTTCTGCCATTTGTCAGCCCATTGGCCCAATTGATCAAGATCCAGTTGCAATCAGAGATAACCTTCTTCACTATCCACTATGCCACCAATCTTTGTGTCATCTGCATCTTACTAACCATGCCTCCTATATTCTCATCCAAATTATTAATGTAAATGACAAATAAAAGTGGACCCAACACCGATCCCTGAGGCACACCGCTGGTTACAGACCTCCAGTTTGGAAAACAACTCTCTATAGCCACTCTTTGTCTTCTGTCATTAAGCAAATTTTATATCCATTTAGCTATCTTACTCTGGATCCCGTGAGATTTAACTTCATGCATCAATTGACTATGTGGTACCTTGTCAAAAGTGTGAGGTAATGCACTATGGCAGAAATAATAAATGTGTAGAGTATAGGGCAAATGGTAGGATTCTTAGTAGTCTAGATGAACAGAGGGATCTTGGTGTGTATGTGCATAGATCCCTGAAAGTAGGCAGTCAGGTCGAGAAGGTGGTTAGGAAGGCAGATGGAGTCTTGGCTTTTATTGGTAGAGGGATTGAATTTCGGAGCCGCAATGTCATGTTGCAACTGTACAAAACTCTAGTGCGGCCGCACTTGGAGTATTGTGTGCAGTTCTGGTCCCCACATTATAAGAAAGATGTGGAGGCATTGGAGAGGGTACAGAGGAGGTTTACCAGGAGGTTTGCCTGGTATGGAGGGCAGGTCCTATGAAGAGAGGTTGAAGGATTTGAGGTTGTTTTCGTTAGAAAGGAGGCGGCTAAGAGGGGATCTTATTGAAGCATATAAGATGAATAGAGGTTTAGATAGGGTGGACAGTGATAGCCTTTTTCCTAGGATGGAGAAAGCTAGCACGAGGGGACACAGCTTTAAATTAAGGGGTGATAGTATAGGACGGATATCAGAGGTAGGTTCTTTACCCAAAGGGTGGTTCGGGAGTGGAATGCCCTGCCTGCAGCAGTTGTAGATGCGCCAAGTTTGGTGGCGTTTAAGAGGTTAGTTGATAAGTATATGGAAGAGAAGGGAATGGTTAGTTTGGAGGGGCATTGCTTTTTATATTGGTCGGCGCAACATCGAAGGCCGAAGGGCCTGTTCTGTGCTGTAATGTTCTATGTTCTATGCTCTTTGTCAAAGACCTTGCTAAAGTCTATTTAGACAACAGCAAATGCATGCCCTTATCTACTATTGCAGCAGTCTTTACCATTTGTTAGAAGTACTTTAGCAACCTGCAAAGCTCCTTTAATAACACCTTCCAAACCTATGATCTCTACCATGTAGAAGAACAAGGGCAACAAGAGCATGGAAACACTGCCACCTGCAAGCCTCCCTGTAAGTCATATACTATTCTGATTTGGAAATACATCACAATTCCTTCAATGTCACAGGCCAACATCCTGGAACTGCTAACCTAATAGCACTGTGGATGCACCTACACCCTGCAACAGCGACTGTTCAAGAAGACCATTCGCAATCACCTTCTCAAGAGCAATTAGGGATAGACAATAAATGTTGGCCAAGCCAGTAATCCCCGCATCCCAACAGTAAATGAAAAAATAATTGAGGTAGTGACAGCGGCAACCATAGATATCATGTATTTAATTTGCAGTAATCTATGACATATTACCACACAGGAAATTGCCTCATGAGACCAGAAGGCAAAGCTGTGGAAAGAGGAAGATTCCTAACTGAATTGTGGAGATGCTGTTGGACTGTTTATTAAAACTGTAAATCAATATGTGATAAGTAAAGAAGACAAACCATATCTTACAGTATACTGTAAGAGGTAATTCATATTCTAAAGAAATGGATCGAGCTGGCATGAGCAATCATCTGGTCCACCTGAAGCTCAATGTGTACATCTATTCACTGTGCAATAATGGAGTCAAACTGGTTTTGCAAAAAGATCAGCGAGAAACTAAATTAATATCGAGCACTGAGAAGAAGGATCAGGAATATCAGCAGAAAGACTAAAGATGTATCAACATTTCTGTTAGAGATGCTTTGTTATCTGGAGAATCCTGACAGAATCTGGAGTATCCTGACAGAAAATATTACTACATCTTTTCTCATTTCGGACACTGATGGACTCAGAATGAGACATTCAGTTGGTTGTGTTTAGGGGCAATATGAAGAGAGAGAGAGAGAGAGAGGAAGACCACTATCAGCCAATCCTCCAACCAGTGACGAAGGGAACTTACTACTGCTACAGTAAAAGCCCCATCATCTGAGAAACATTTATACATGGCAGGCACCAAAAAGGAAAGCTAGCAATCTTCTCATCCAGGACAAAAATCAAGGTGGGATTGAAAGGAAATCCATTGCATCCAATGTCCCCCTATGTTTCACTGTTTAGCCTGGGTTAACAGAGGAAACTTCAGAGTCTGAGAACACATCAGGCAAGATGACCTGCTTTTGCTGTCACAGCAATGCAAGGGAACTGAATTAAAATACAAGATTGGAATGACACAAACCCCAAGAGTACATTTCCTTAATGTCCATAATTCTATCAACATTAATTAATCATCCCTACACTGTCAGCTAAAGCAGCTCCATTCATGTGGGGCTGCATGGTGATACAATGGTTGACACTGCTGTCTCACGGTACCAGCGACTTGGGTTCAATTTCCGACTTGGATCACACATTGTCCCCATGTCTGCATGGGTTTCTTCCGGGTGCTCCAATTTCCTTCCACAGTCCAAAACATATGTTTGTTGGGTGGATTAGTCAAGCTAAATTCTCCCTCAGTGAACCCGAACAAGCGCAAGAGTGCGGTGACTAGGGGATTTTCACAGTAACTTCATTGCATGCTTCTGTAAGCATACTTGGGACACTAATAGATACATTTTGAAAGGACAACGGATGGATTTTAACAGGTGGATTGGTGACGGGTGGGGAGTTAAAATTGTTGATTTTTCAATCTGGCACATGAACTTGCTTCAATGAGCCTCCTTTCAGTTTTAATGAAGGCACATTTCGATGCCACCAAAATATTCACACCAAAGTTGGGAATTTAATCATTGCTGCTAGACAGGTAGTTACTGGTATGATTAATGTCCTGGAGAAATTTTAATAAGGGTTTTACAAATTGACTTTAAGTTGGCTCCAAATTTCATATCCACAGGTCTGGCTTCGGAAAACGCTAAAAAATCTCACAGCATCACGTTAGAGTTCAACCAGTTTATTTGATAGTAATCTCACAAGCTTTTGGAAATGGCGTTCCTTCGTCAGTTTAACGATTTCAAAGTTACAAAATTCGGATGAGACAGCACATCAAAACAGGAAGACGTTTCCTACATGCATGCTGTGCTAAGATGGGATCAGCATATGTAAGGTAGGGATGTGTAGAAGAGAGAGGTGTGCAGAAGAGAAGTGTGCAGGAGAGAGGTGTGCAGAAGAGAGATGTACAGAAGAGAGTTATGCAGGAAAGAAGTGTGCAGGAAAAAGGTGTACAGAAGAATGATGTGCAGGAAACAGGTGTTCAGAGGAGAGGTATACAGGAGAGAGGTGTGCAGAAGAAAGGTGTGCAAAGGAAAAGGGTACAGAAGAGAGGTGTACAGGAGAGAGTTGTACAGGAGATATGTGTATAAGAGAGAGGTGTGCAGGAGTGTGTACAGGAAAGAGGTGTTTAAACAAGAATTTATGCAAAAAGGGCTCAATGTCGAAGAAGGCACTATCTATATCGTACTTGTTGGCTACAGATTGCCAGTGGCAATAAAAGTGAACACTGCTGTCAACTGCAAGATGTTTTTCCAAACATATACAGCTGGTGTACAACTGAAAAGGAAGGAATTCCTACATTTAGGTATTCTTGTTCCAGGAAGCAGACGTCAAGTTGGTTCATAGGAGACAAGAAATTCCCAAGTCAAACAAGGCTCAGATCTCTTGATAGATTTGAAAGTGCCCTTTAGTATCTCCAACCATGCTGTTCAGAATGATTAATGAAAATCCTGCACACCAAAGAGGATTCCAGGTGGAAGATGACAAAAGATCTCATCAATCATTTGCAGATCAGGAGAATATAGAGGAGAAGGAGCTGAGGAGAAGAAGGATGAAGATATGATATCAATCATCGTTGCTGTCTGGGAAGCCATGTCACAAAGGTTCACTTAGCATGAAACATTAAGAAATGAAATTCTATGATCTGCTCTCACAGTCAGGGCCATTCGGTCTTTGCATTCAATAGTCCTCAGTCACTTTTCCACCTGTTATACATCTGGTCTTGTAAGGCAAAGACATTTATCATGAAACATGTGGGAGAGAAATTGACACATGGGATGCACTAATGGGCAGGACATGGAAGTGATGCTAATCAATAAGTATGTGTGTTACCACATATGAAAAAAAAGGAATCTGCATAACATATTGTCATACATCTATTGTGTAGGCTTTGTGAATCACAATTTCTTTAATTTATTCTTCCCGTTGTCTCTACGTGATACATCCTTTGGTGGAGACAGAGGCAGGCTGTCCTGTAAGCTTTTGGGGATCTTATACCCTCTTAAGACACCAATCAGCTTGGCAGAAAAGCTTTGGTGTTAGTTTACTTTATTGAGACAAAGGACAAGCTTATTAAGTTCTAAGATAAGCACATGGATTATTTAACTCACAGCTTTAGTCTTTTGCTTTTTGAGACCCTCTCTCTTTTCATCCCTTGGCTCTTGTCTTGTTTTTTTCTCCCATATACATTCAGTGGTGTAATTTTCCTGTCTCTTTTCTCTAAATGGGGCATCCATTCATGGGACATTACGGAAGATGTGATGACCTAGTGTTATTATCACTGGACGATTATTCCAGAAACTCAGTTAATGGTCTGAGGACCCAGTCCGAATCCTGCCACAGCAGATGCTGGAATAAAACATATCTGGAATTAAGAATTAAGAATGATGATTAAAAGTAACCATTATCAATTGTTGGAAAAGCTTATCTGTTTCACTAATGTCCTTTAGGGAAGGAAATCTGCCGCCCTTACCTGGTTTGGCCTACATGTCACTTCAGAGCCACAGCAATGTGTTTGACTTTCAACTTCCCTTGGACAACTAGGTATGGGCAATAAATGCTGGCCGGCCACCGACATACATGTCCCATGAATGGATAAAAAAATCCCATTAATTGCTATTCCATCTCATTCAGAAACCTTGAGGATACCTTACAGTCTAATAAAATATTGCCACAGTGTCTTTAAAAGAGAAATCAGACATTCCTAAACTGATCCCAGCTATGAGAAAATTTTATTTGGGTTCTTTATTTTGGGTTCAGTTTTATTTTCTTAAATGTAACCATTTAATAAATGTGTCTGACATGTTTGTCTTGCATTTCAACTTACACTAAATTCAAATAGCAATATTGTTGGGCTGACAGATTTTGTTAGTGTTCAATTATTTCCTCCCTACAACATACTTTCCTCTTTTTCTCAATATCTAGAAACCACTTAGACTGATTCTCCATGGGTTTATTTTGTTAGAAAGCCCAGTTGATTATCCCCTTAAATTTCAAGTAAATTTTCCTTTGAGGGTTGGAAATTCTCATCAATTAACTTGACCAATTCCAATTTCAGAAACAATTATGATTAGGCTTGCTGGTTTTAAATGCTGCTGTTACATCAGAGACAAAAGCGTTTGCAATGTTTAGAGGTAACTTTCACATCTCCCATTCTAAAAAATTTTGGGAGGAATTTTATGCTGTTGGGCAGCATGTGACAGACTGACCTGGAAGTACATAATCAGTTGACTCCTGCCCTTTATAGGCTGAATAATGCATATTGCAGCTAATTAGTGGATGCTTGATAAGAAATTGGCCAGTTAGATAAGAGAAGGGTGGGCAGCACACCCCATGTAGCCTCAAGGTAGGGATACAATGAAGAAGAGTCATATGGGAATCATGGTTTCATTCAACTTCAAAATATTGATTCCTTAATGGCTTATGAATTGAAAATACCAAGATCTGTATTAAATAAAAACAAAATACTGCATATGCTTGAACTCTGAAATAAAAACAGATAATGCTGTAAAAGCTCAACTGGTCTGGCAGCATCTGTGGAGTGAGAAACAGAGATAGCGTTTTGAGCTGAATATGACTCTTTTTCACAAGAGTCCCCATTCAGAAGATTTGTATTACTTTCCCATCCCCAAACCCAGGAACACACAGCTATCAACTCATTCACAACCAAAATATGACTCAGGTTTCCCACTAAAACATGCACATGTATAAATAGAATGAGTAACAAATTTATACTTTCAATTTTAAAGACCAGACAACAAGGGGTTAACAGCTTTCAGTTCTGTAGAGAGCACAAGTACATATAGAAATAAACAGACATAGGGAGTTTCCAACATTCACACACATATAACAAAAACACAATTGTTTTCACTCCCTAAAAACAGAAATGACACTTATTCTTCTCACAGCAGTTTTAGCTATTGCTTTGGGCTCTTTAACATAAATCTTCCCCTGCTAGCTGTTTTCCCTCTTGCATAATCTTAAAATCATCTTCTCGGCACAGAAGCTGAAAGCATCAGTGATTGTTTCAGCTCCTGAGGGTTTTTTTTTCACTTTTTGAACTACTCTGTCAACAGCTTGTTTGGGACACTATTGCTGTGTCGTGTTTCTAGACATCATTCTCCACATGGTTCCCAGCTTTCTGAACTTCATAACGGCAGTTCTAGTGCTGAGGTGAAACATATGCTGCAACTACAACATTTGGTTGCTCTTTGTATAGTTCTCAAATCTCCAATTTGCTGCTTCAGGCAATCTATTCCCTGATTTTTCAGATTGATAATCTCAGCATCTCACTGAGCACAAAAGAGAATGCTGAAAGCAGGAAGATCTTTCACCCTTTCTTTTCTTATCCTCTGGTTTATCCTATCTTGGATAAATTCTAGTTTTTGCTCAAAGGCCCATTTATTCTTCATCTGTTCGCATGTATTATCATTCTTATGTGAGTGTTCTTGATCAGTGGTGTGTCAGTCAAGGTCTCCAAGCTGCCTAAAGCTTTTCCCTGCTGAAATGCGCACTGTCTGTTCCCACCTTCTCTCAAAAAGTGTTCACAGTGGATCAAGACTTGCTTTTGGAGTTTGCGCATCTTGCACTCTTTTAAAACAGGAATAGACTTGCCAGCAAAAGCATTGCTGGAATTAACAATATTGAAATAAATTTATGTCAAATTTATGAAATTCTCAGATAAACTACGTCAATAAACTCAGGTGATAATTTACAGTTCAATACTAATTATACCACTGTGTTACAATCTGAATGATGTGGCAATGCCAGCATTGGACTGGAGTGGGTACATTAAGAAGTCTCACAACACCAAGTTAAAGTCCAACAGGTTAATTTGGAATCACGAGCTTTCAGAGTATTCAGGTGAATATTCTCCACTCACCTAATGAAGGAGCAATGCTCTGAAAGCTCATGATTCCAAGTAAACCTATTGGACGTTAATCTGGTGTTGTGAGACTTTTTATTTAAGATCTGAAAGGCAGAGTGCTCAGATGGCTTCTCTCAGAGCTTTGGTCTTTTGGGCTTCAAGTCCCTTTCACTTTGTCTCTTCACCTCTCTCATTTTCCCTTGTCTCTGATCTTGCCTTGTTCTTCTCTTTTGATGGTCTTTCTCTCTGCCACATAAAACACAAAGTAACTGTCCTTTTTATTAAGGCTGTTATCCATTGAATCTCCTTCTCAATGCTATCATTCTCAGCTCTGTGTGAGGATATCTTGCATGACCAACCAGTATCAGTTTTTGTGGCTATTTGCTAACTTTACATAAATAATGTCCTTTTATACCCCAAGGTAATTTAATGTTTTTACATTTAGTGATTCCTTATCTGATAACAATAGAGACCATCTATGTTTCATTCTCACACAACGTTGACACAGACAATCTTAAAAGGACCATGTTTTTGCTGCAAGGTTTGCTGTTTTACATCCTGACACAAACTTCTAGAACTCCTCTGCCTAAGTTTTTTCACTTTGCTATCCTGCAAAGAAGAGTATTGATTAAAGTCAACTGAGATGAAACTACGACAATGGTGTAATGCAGCCTGAACCAGACTCTGCCACCTTCAATTTCTAGCAGTCTTCTGAACTCAGTGCACCTGCCAAACCTGGACATGAAAAAGACGGATATTTGAAAAACATTGGAAAGCTGCTCAGATCCAGTCACAGGCTGCCTGTACTTATTGCTGATAGGTTCATTAGTGAATCCATCAGTGGGAAATCAGAGACAAGCCAGCCTGAGATTGAAATAGCAGCAAAAAGTGGAAGAGTAAGTGTTGAAGGTAAGTTTCAGGGTCGGGAGTGCAAGGCAGCCAGAGTAGTGGTGTGTGTCCAGGCCAGTCAGCCAAAACAGCTGGGCCCAGACCAGTCAGCCAGAACAGCTGGGCCCAGGCCAGTCAGCCAGAACAGCTGGGCCCAGGCCAATCGGCCAGAACAGCTGGGCCCAGGCCAGTCAGCCAGAACAGCTGGGCACTGGCCAGTCAGCCAAAACAGCTGGTCTCCAACAAGTCAGTCCAAGCAGCATCCCCCACTAACATTGGAGTAACTGAGTGGGTGATAGTGTGCATGAGAGAAGAGGGAGAAGAGACTTTTGAGGAGGTGAACAAAGAGATAGTGTGGGAGAGAGGAAAGAGTGTTGGGAAAGAGAGTGTGTGGTGGGGGAGGATGTGTGGAAGAAGAAAGAGTGTGGTTGTGGGGCATGATGTGTGAGTTGAATGTTACTAATAATAAAATTTGATGTAAGCAATTAGCATTCTGGTGGTAACTTAATAATCTCAAGCTCAGAGTCTTGCTTTGATTGCTGGGATATTTTAGACTTGAAGCCTTGTGGATTTTGGAGCCCCTGAGGGCTTTGCTAAAGACTGCTCCAGTCATAGCTGAGTATAGGCAAACTCAGCCACTTTCTGTCGAGGCAGCATGTTGGCTAATGGCTGTGATTGGGGAAGCAGAGTTGGCAAGGAGTGAGAAGTGAGAGTACTTTGACTGGATTACCGACTTCCTAATCTCCTTTCACTACCATCTCACTCCTGTACTAGAAATACATTTCTTCTACCACTCTATTGCAAACAGCTTGGTGGAATTCAGCAATGCCTTGCAAGACTACAAATAAACTATCTATCATCCCATGCTATCCAAAGTCTGCTGAGCCAAAGTTGGGCCTCCCTGCATTTGTTTGAGTGTCTTCCTTGAAGTTCCATGGTGGCAGTCAATCTTTCTAGGATACAGATTCTTACAATTCTCCACCTCATCAATCCATTAGCAATTGCGGGGAATGTGTGTGGCATGCCTGTTAGTATCTGAATAAATTGCTGTTGCATTTCTATCATTCTCCTTCTCATTTGTACTCCCTGGAGTTCAGCAGCCGTGTTCAGCTAAGCAGAGGTTACAGAAAAATGCAACGCACAGATACACATAACTGTCTCTAATACCAGGGACTGTTTGTGCTCACTTAGGAGAATCACATCAAAACCAACTAGCTGTTAAGCTGGATCCACTGCAGTATAGGTAGCTGCACTGGTGTGTGGTTGCAGCTCCTGTGACAGTACACTGTCTGAAGGATTGAGCTCCTCTGAGGAAGCATCCTGTGACATTTGCTGCCTGCACTGAAGACCCAGAAACATAAAAGGAATTAATATGATTTAGTTGTAGCCATAACCCGAATAATCTCCATATTCAGTCTTCCCTAGTTCAGTCATTGGCCTGTATGTGTCAGAGATTTCTATCATTCTGCCTGCAAGTTCCCTGGCCAGAATTTTACATAGAGGTAAAAGTCCCATCCCCTGGCTGAAAAGTCAGGACTGAGTTCATCTCTGCATCACTGAGAGGCCCACAACTTGATCTTACAGGTGTTGACCTGTTAATGTCTTCAGGTAAGAACACTTACCTCTGTCTGGGAGGAAGGCCAGCCTCTGCAAGTTACCAGCTAACCAGACCACCAGCAGCTCTCCATTTCCACTAGCAATGGCAGTCACTGCCTGCTGGGACTGTAACAGTAAACCCAAAGATTGTCTCTAGAGATGGACACAGAGGTGACTGAGGTGGGCTAGTCTGGCAGGCCCTGGCGAAGAGAGTCATGGAATCCATGATCAGGAACAAGTGGGGGTGGTAAAAATTGAAGAGGCGTCAAGAGAGCATAGGTTGCTTGTATAGGAGACAGCTCCCCCCCACCTTCTACCCCCTTCACCTCCCCATTTCCCCCAGCTCCCAAGGGCCTTGCTAAGAGACATCTGCACTCACTGTCACTGGTAAAATACCAACAGTAGCAGCAAGATGTCCTTAAGTGACCAGTAGTTGACCATTTAAGGGACTCAATTGCCTCAAGCAACTGCCACTGGCAAAATTCCAGTGGAGCCTGGCAAACAATGGATATAGTATTTATCCCACCCTCCTCTTTCATGACATCTAACTTGCATCTCCGGCACACCTTCCACCATGATGTGAGCAATGATGTGATACAGTATACTTGGCAAAATAGTAAAAAGGGACAGGAGCGCTTAAAGCACAGGATGGAGGCAAATCTGCAAATGTGTTCATTTTTCTCGAACTGGTTAAGTCACTAATTCACTTTCTGCGTTGCATGCAAGACCTGATGCATTGCTCCTACTGGTGATCATTTTAGTCACTTCCAACTCTGGCACTTTGGTGAGAACAAGTTTCTTTCTCCCATTGCTACACACTCTTTCTCCAGATGGACTCTGCACCTGAGCAAGTCATTCCAGAAATCTGGTTGCTGCCCTGTATCTTTCAATTTCTATGTGTGTATTGTCCCTTCTACTGGAGATGAAATTGTATAATACAGGTGTATATCGTGCCAGTTGGAGACATAAAATTCATAGGTTAAAGTTAACTTGCACAGTTGAGTTGGAATTGCAGAATCCAACCTGTTCAAATGACTTCCTTCTTTCCCCCATGTAATTCTACCCCCTTTCGCTCACCCAGAAGCCACTTTCCTATTTGTGTTTCTAGCTGGTTCCTAATTTAATGGCAGGTCTTTGCTTTGGGCATTTCAAGTTTACAGTCTACAGGTTATGTAATCAGGTAGGCAGCCAGCAGAGGGAATTAAAAACTGGATTCAGACAAGCATGAAAGAGGCTGACTGCATGAGTAAGCAACACATCCTCAGTTGGTTTGTTTGAAGATGTAACTAAGTATATCTATTACACTAACAATCTTTCCCACCTTGCCCTCTCCTCCCCCTCTCCTCCCAGAAATACAGTTCTGAGAGATGGGTTGATTTTTTTCTAAATTGGACCTCACTATTACGTACCATTTCACAGCTATTAAGTACTGGCTGTTTCCCTCCTAAATTTCATTCCAATTGTCCTGATCTCTTAGCTGTCTGTTAAATAATGGAGTTGATAGTTCTGGTTTCAGTTAATGGTGATAGTAGAAGGAAGTAGATCTGGCACTGAATACTAAGATGCACTTGGTTTTCCAAACATAGAGCTACAACAAGTGCTCAGATTTCGGTTCCAGTGACTAGTTTGTGCTCTTTGTCTGATTATTTTATTTGTCATGTATAACTGACTGGTGTACTTTTCTGGCTATTACATGGGCAATTGTATGATTAAAGTGCAACTCATCCAAAGCAAATGTCAATCTGATTTGTGCACAGATACATGTATTGTAACCAAGCATTATGAAAAGGAATCTGCTTACACAGCCAATATTTTTGTCAGCTGATTTGAAGCAACAATTATTTTTGCATGTTCAACCTAGGTGCAGGGCGATTGGTCTTCATTGTATGAATGAAGTTTCTTTCTAAAGTTTTAAAATCATAGAATACCTGCAGTGCAGAAGGAGGCCATTCAGCCCATTGAGGCTGCACTGACAAAAATCCGCCCCAGACCTTATCCATTTAACTCCACATATTACCGTACTAATCCCCTAAGAAGCAATTTAGCGTGGCCAATCAAGCTGACCTGCACATTTTAGGACTGTGGTAGGAAACTAGAGCACTCAGAGGAAACCCACACAGAACATACAAACTTCACACAGTCAGTCACTCAAGCAGGGAATCAAACCTGGGTCCCTGGTCAATGCTAACCATTGTGCAACCGTGCATCGTTTATTACATATTTTCCACAATAAATTCAGAAGTTATATTTTTTCAAACTTTGTTTCAATAAAAGTACACATAGGACCCAATTTTACCATTGCATAACATAGTAAAGTCGGGTGTGAGGCCATTAACGCGATCTGTGCCCATGTCAGCGCAGATGGCCACTTTACCAAAACTCAGGAATAGTGGCGATCTGCTTCACGCCCAAAATGGGCACAACTGCAATTTAAATGTATTTGCATTTATTTAAATTGAATTAATGAACTGCCTGCCCAACTTTACCAGCATTTTCTCCTTTACCACCACGTTAGCCGATCCAGAATTGCGCCAAAATGGGCAGATGGATATCTGTTGAGGGGGGCACAGATGGATCACTGGTGGGGGGCAGATGGATCTCTGCTGGGAGAGTGCAGGGGGATGCAATGCTACTCTGCAAGTGATTGGTGGGAAGGAAGGGGCATGGGGTCACGATCGGTCTGGGTGGTGGAGAGAGTGGATAAGGGAGACAGTGATGTGTGTGTGCACCATCGCTCCTATTTTTCGTTCCAGGGCCGCTTATCCACAGTACGAATGGGACCCACAATTTTTTTTTAGGCTGAGTGAGTATGGGGCCACCTGAAAGCTGATTCCCAACCCGGATCTGCATTATGCCTGGATTTAGCACTTAGAATGAAAATGATAAAATTGGACCCCTTATGTCTACATTTACAAGATAAAATCTATATACCAGTAATGTACAGAACATCTATATTTTTTACATTGCAGATTGATAGGTCAATTCTCCACATTTCTCCACGTATGAATGTCATAAATTGTCAATTTTCTGATATAAGTTATGTGGTAAATCATAAGCAGCAATGCCTCTACTATGTGCTGCAGTGTTAATATCCATCTAGATATTCTACTGAGCTAGGAATATTTCGATGTTTTAATTGCAGGTTGCGTCACCCATTCTTCAGAAGGTGCTGACTCCTTGTCATGGTATTGTTGCATTTTCCAGTTGTTATCCACGTGGCCAATCTTCTTGAGCAAGCCCAGATATGAATATAAGTAGGATACAGCTCTGGAGAATGCTTGCACACACTTACTTACAAATGAATTCTGTTTGATTTGTTTCCATTACTAACTCAAGAGCATTGCAGCCAATAATAGAAGGACCACGATCACTCTTGTTGAGATCAGTAGATTTATTTCAGGTCAGAAAACAAATCTGGAACTTCTTAACCTGTATGACTCACCTACGCATTATATTTATTTGCTGATCCACTGTCATCATACTTTAACAATTGAATGATTGTCCCTAACTGGAGGAAAAACCCAAATCAATAAGAGATTTCTATACTCCATGACACGGACACATGGATATTAAAATTGTGCCATTTTCAGAAGTTTTAGGCAGTATTTAGAACTGAGGCTTTTATATGAATTATGGATTTAGTATTTGACGTCTAAACATATTTTTCAGTCATCTTAACAATACATGTGAACAGCTTAACAGGGCATAAGAAGTTTATTCTGATGTGAAAGTTCCTCTTCAATTGCACTGTGATTAAAAATTTATACAGTCTGGAATACAACAAGGAGATACCTGTTACTGGCCTTTTTTGCTTTTTTTAAAACCAGTGGTTAAAACCATCTTGAAAAATTGTCATTTCCAAGCTAGGTTCCAGTGACATCTTGGGAATGGTATTTTATGAGTAGCTTTAAAATACAAATCTATGATTTTTATATCCCTCAATGCACAGACTTTGCCTTAGATAGTAGTTACTGTTTTGACGCACTCCAGGGTGCATTAAAACTAACATATGATCCTGGATTTTACCGTTCCCTGCCAGTGGGCTTTAAGTGGGGTGTGAAATTGAAGTAACAGAATTCCCTCTGAGTTCCTGCCTGCCCTCACCATGTGGTGATACTGAGGTGAGCAGGACTCTGAAGCCCATTCTTGTCCCAATTCAAAATTTTAAGTGACCAATAAGGGCTGTTCCTCAACCAGCCTCAATTTTTGGAAGGATATACCTGCACTGGGAAGGCCTGAAAATCAACCGAGTTAGATCTTGTGCAGGAAGGGAGGATAGGGGCTTTACCTCCATCAAAAATCCTCTTCTGAAGTTATGTCCCTCTTCCCCACCACCCCTCCATCCCACACCACCCCCATTGGCCTCCAGATCCTCCACCTCACTCCAAGCCTCTCTACCAAAACTCCAACAGCCCCCTTCATCTCCCATCAGGCCTCCCTACTCTACTCACACTTGGAATCCTTGAACTTACCTTTGTTTCCAGAGGCTGGACTTAGACTCATGCACCCTTCAAAAGGTTAATCATGGCATGAGTCAATTCCAGCCTCCCGGAGTACCTGGATCCACTACAGTTTGCCTACTGCCACAACAGATCCACAGCAGATGCCATTTCCCTGGCCCTGCACTCAACCCTGGGATACTTAAATAACAAGGACACCCATGTCAGACTCCTCTTTAATGACCACAGCTTAGCCTTCAACACTATTATTCCCACAAAACTCATTTCCAAACTCTGTGGCCTGGGCCTCGGCACCTCCCTCTACAATTGGATTCTGAGCTTCCTAACTCACAGACCACAATCAGTAAGGATAGACAACAAATCCTCTTCCATGATCATCCTCATCATTGGTGCCTCACAAGGTTATGTCCTCATCACCCTACTATACTCTTTACACACCAATGACTGTGTGGCCAAATTCCTCTTCAATTGGATTTTCAAGTTTGCTGACAACACCACCATAGTGGGTCGGACTTCAAACAATGACGAGACAGAGTACAGGAGTGAAATAAACAATCTGGTGAACTGGTGTGACAACAATAAACTCTCCCTCAATGTTAACAAAATGAAACAGAATACCACTAACTTCAGAAAGCATAAAGGAGAACATGCCCCTGTCTACATCAATGGGGACAAAGTAGAAAGGGTCGAGAGCTTCAAGTTTTTAGGTGTCCAGAACACCGATAACCTGTCCTGGTTCCCCCATGCTGACACTATAGTTAAGAAAACCCACCAACTTCTCTACTTTCTCAGAAGACTAAGGAAATTTGGCATGTCAGCTATGACTCTCAGCAATTTTTACAGATGCACCATAGAAAATATTCTTTCTGATTGTATCACAGCTTAGTATGGCTGCTCCATTGCCAAAGACTGTCTGAACTATATAAGGATGTGAATGTCATCCAATCCATCATGCAAACCAGCCTCCCATCCATTGACTCTGTCTACACTTCCCGCTGCCTCAAGACCTCATTCACCCAGGACATTCTTTCTTCCACCTTCTTTAGAAAAAAGATACAAAAGATTACGTAGCAACTGAATCAAGAATAGCTTCTTTCCTGCTGCTGTCAGACTTTTGAATGGACTTACCTTGCATTAAACTGATCTTTCTCTATACCATAGCTACGACTGTAACACTACATTCTGCACTCTCTCCTTTCCTTCTCTATGAATGGTATGCTTTGTCTGTATAGCACATAAGAAACAATACTTTTCATTATATTAATACATGTGACAATAATAAATCAAATCAAATCAATCAAATCCTCTTGCATTTCCTCTTTAGTGCACTGCAGCTGTTGCACAATAGATACCGGAGAGCCACTGGCCAATCTGATTAGCCAGCAACTCCCTAAGGCAGGACTTTCAATCAAGTGAGGGCTGGAAATTAACTACAGCCAGTTAATGCCCACTCAATCATGAAGTGGCTGCAGAGTATTCGGACTTGGTGGGAATGTGTCTCCATCAACAATTTGGATCGCAGGAAGCAAAATTCTATCATCCAAAAAAATTAGGGTGGCACAGTGACACAATGGTTAGGTTGCTGCCTCAAAGATCCAAGGTCCCAGATTTGATTCCAGCCTTGTGTGACTGTGTGGAGTTTGCATGTTCTTCCATGTCTGCATGAGTTTCCTCTGGGTGCTCCAGTTTCTTCCCACAGTCTAAAGATGTGCAGGTTAGGTGGATTGGACATGCTAAATTCTCCCTCAATATCCAAAGATATGCAGTTTGCATATATATAGGGATGATGCAATTGTATAGGATATTAGTGAGGCACACCTGGAGTATTGTGTATAGTTTTGTTGTCCTTATCTGAGGAAGGATGTCCTTGTTATAGAGGGAGTACAGCGAAGGTTTACTAGGCTGATTCCTGGGATGGCAGGTCTGTCATATGAGGAGAGACCAAGTTGGGGGGTATTGCCACTGCTGGGGGATGGACTGGCCATCAGGGCGCTTTGGCCCAGGGGGTGTGTGGCGGGGGTGGGGGGGGGCGGGGGCTGGCCCAGGAGTTGTTGTGGGGGTCATGGTCTGGTAGTGAGGGGGGGGGGTGCGCTGGAGGGCAGCACTGCAGGGGTCCTGGGCTGGCCAACGATTGAGCTGGCTGGCAAGCAGGGAGACTGACAGACTGGGACCACTGTGCATGCGCAGAGTTCCAGAACTGTCAGACTGTGGTGCAAATAAACCCTGTCCCCCTCAGTTTTTAATGAGATTCTCTGCAGTGCACAGGATGCAGAGATTCGAGTGAGAATTTGAACTGACAGAACACTTGGGATCTAGAGCAGTTTTCCCACCAATTCAGCACTTTTGGGAGAATCATGGTCCATGTTGCCAATGGGGGAGGGGGTAATCCAGAGCTAAGGGTCATATTAAGGGGGGAGAAATTTGTGGTGGTGAATGTGTGGAATTCACTACAACAGAAAGAACTTGAGGGGAAACATTGTGTGATTTCAAGAAGAAATCCGTTCTTGGGGCTGAAGAGATCAAGAGATATGGGAGGGAAGGGGAAAATCAGGATATTGAATTTGATGATCAACCATGATTATAATGAATGGCAGAGCATGATCAAAAGGCTGAATGGCCTACTTCTGCTTCTAGTTTCTATGTTTGTGTATCTCTATTTAATTACTTCTTGTCAAGCAACAAATTCTGCACTGTGACTAATCCACCTAAGCTCCCCATTATTGCTCGTATATGTTCTGGTTGTGATTACAATGAATACAAATATGATTTCAGGTATTGTTTCAGTCATTGCTGATATTGGTTTAGTCACATTGTATTCTGCAAAATTATGTGCAGGTCCCATTTTACATTTATAACGTATAAGTTGTTTTTTAAGTTGGGGTGGGAGTGAAGAATATTGTAGAAACCTGTCCACTGCCCTTGCCGCTGCCCTCTCCACTGCCCTCTCTGCTGGACAGATGTAAATAAAGTATTCAACATCATTGCTTGTATTTGAATGTGTACATGTTTTTTCTCAGTTCATATATAACAGAGCCCTGTAACCATTGTTGTGGAGAAAGGGAAGGAACAGGGTAACAACATGGATAATGATAATCAGAGTGTGGCAGATTGGGACAGAGAGTACAAATTTAAGAGTACATCAATAGATAATGCCAGAGTTTGCAAGAATGGTAAAAAGACAGAATTAAAGGCCCTCTATACATATGTATATGTACATATGCATAACAAAATGCATAACAAAATAGATGAATTGATAGCACAGATAGATATAAATATGTACGAACTGATCCAGTTACAGGGACATGGTTGCAAGGTGACCAAGGCTGGGAATTAAATATTGAATTGTGAAAGAACAAGAAGATAGGAAAACATAATGGTGTAGTTCTGTTAACTAAGGATAATATTAATACTGTAGTGAGAGATGACCTTAGTTCAAAATCAAGATGTAGAATCATGTTTGAAAAGAGAAAAGAAATAACAAAGGCAATAAATAACTTGTGAGAGTGGTTTATAAGCTCCTTAACTGTAGTTAAGTTGTAGTATAGTGCATATAGGAAGAATAACTGGAGGCTTCTATGAAAGATAACATTGTAAGCATAGTAATCGTAGCAGCAGGCTATTTTATACTTGCAATGTGCAATGAAACAGGATTAGCCAATGACTTTAGAATAGAGTAACCTTTACATAACAGTGATCATAGCATGATAGAATTTTACCATTAGTTTGATGATGAGAAGTGTGAGTCTAAAACTAGTGTCTTAAACTTAGAAAGACAATTACACAGGTGGGTGTGAAGAAATAGTTTGCTAACAGGAACCAAGAAAATATGTTAAGAGAAAGGACGTTAGTGAAGTGGTGGCAGATATTTAAGTAGATATTTCATAATTTTCAACAAAGAACATAGCATTAAAAAAAAGGATGTGTGATAGTATGAGAGAAAGCATTACAAAAGATACTCTGGTTACAATCTCAAGCTGCCTGGTATGGAAAGGCTGTCTTATGAGGAAAGATTGAACGCACTGGAGTTGTTTTCCCTTGAAAGACGTCGGCTGAGAGAGGATCTATTAGAGGTATATAAGATTATGAGGAGTATAGATAGAGTAAATGGTGGTAAGCTTTTTCCACCATTAGAAAAGGATAGAACGAGGGGTCTTAGGGTGAGGGGGGCTATGTATAAGACAAATATTAGAGGGTAGTTTTTCACACAAAGGGTAGTGGGGGTGTGGAATGCACTACCGAGTAAGGTGGTGGGAGCAGGCACGCTAGTGTTGTTTAACGGTCTCTTGGACAGCCACATGAGCGGTCTGCAGATAGAGGGATATAGTAGGACTGTTTAAATATCCTATTTGTTTCCACAGGATGTTCGGTTCACCTTGTTGACCAACAAGGGCATGCATGTGGCAGGTTGTGCGAGAGCTGCTTTTGGATGTTGCTTCAGGAGTGGCCTAGTGCTTCACGTCGTTAGTGTATGCTTAAACTGGAACATCTGATGGGCACCATAACAGCTCAGGGACTATTGCTGTTGCTGTGCAGACACATGGATTTGGGCCTGTGTCTGCGGGAGTTTGCGCGTTCTCCCCATGGTTGCGTGGGTTTTCTCCGGGTGCTCCGGTTTCCTCCCACATCCCAAAAATGTGCTCTTAGGCTGATTGGGTAACAAATTGGTCCCTATGTGTCATTAAGACATTAGGACGGTGGCGTGGGCTCGTTGGGCCGAAGGGCCTGTTTCCGGTGCTGTGTTGTTCTTTTTTCTTTGTTCTTTGTTCTTTTAAGAGTAAAATCAAGCAAAGGCAACAATTAGCAGGGTGCAACAAAGAGATGTATTGGAAGGAATTAATGCATGTTTGACCATCTTAAAAGCTGCAAAGATGTCAATGAGGAAATGCAGAGGAAATGAATCCAGGTCACAATCACAGACACAAATGTACTTGTGACTTTAACCAGGGATATTTCAAGATTCTGACAGGGATGATTAGCTGATTAGAGAAGTAGAATTCAGAACAAATCTGATCAAAATATTGTACCTAGAAAGAAGGGCTTAAGACATTATAGCATGTTGCCTGTATTGGATACTATTGGGTCATATATGTTACATAAACGAAAAACAAGGTATCCCCTTAATTTGCCCAAATATGCCTTACTTCCAACCGTCTACTGCAGCAATGTAGCAGCTACAGATGTGAAGTTACCAGCTGTAGATCGATAAAGGTGAAAGCAAGGATGATTTAGTTGTGCTATGTATAGAATTCCTGGCATGTCCCCAAAAGTCATTGGCTGCAGGTTGATACAGGCTGTCTTTCCCAGAACACTATTCAACGAGCTGCTCACAAAAATGAATGGAAATGTGTGATTGCAATTCCCACTGTACATTCCATCTGTTAGCTGTAGCACTGAATACTGCATGGGCTAATATGCAGGTCTGACAGCTGCCACTTTGTGTAGTTGTCTATTTACTGGAATCGCCACCAATCCTATGTTAAAGTAGATGCCCAAACCATCCTTTAACAACATGAACTTTAAAAAAAATTCCAGTCTCAAGGAAACTGTGTGCTCCTCCCTACATTTCTCCACTGCAACAGAAGAAGTTTATTACTTAATGGGAAAATTATTGAATAATTGTTCCATTATTTGTAAAAGGCAAGTAAAGAATTTTCAAATTCAAGGAAATGGAATAATCCCTTTAGGTTACTAATTCAGTGAACACCTTCCATGTAACATTTAAGATTTGTTTTAAGATTTGATTCCAGAAGAATGAAGTGTTCTGGAAATAAGGCAGTAGAGTTAGTGAGTGGTCAGCTATGATCTTATTAAATAGTGGAGCACATTGAAGGACTGAATAGCCTATTCCTATTTTGTATTATTGCCTTATTGAATTTGAGCAAATTACTGCAGATGCTGGAATCTGAAACCAAAGAGATAATGCTGAAAATCTCAGCAAATCTGGCAGCATCTGTAAGGAGAGAAAACAGCTGACATTTCAAGTCCAGATGACAGTTTGTTAAAGTTCTAAAAGTTGGTGGAAGCTGTAGCTTTGACAATGGGTCATCTTGACTCGAAACATCAGCTCTTTACTCTCCTTACAGATACTGCCAGGCCTGCTGAGATTTTCCAGCATTTGACTTGAATTTGATTTGATTTGATTTATTATTGTCACATGTATTAATATAGAATGGAAAACATTGTTCCTTGCTCGCTATACAGACAAAGCATACAGTACATAGGGAAGGAAAAGAGAGCGCAGAATGTGATGTTACAGTCATAACTAGGATAAAGAGAAAGGTCAACTTAATGCAAGGTAGGACCAGTTAAAAGTCTGATGGCAGCAGGAGGAAACTGTTTTTGAGTCAGTTGGTACGTGATTTCAGACTTTTGTACCTTTTTCCTGATGGAAGAAGATGAAAGAAGGTATGTCCAGGGTGTGTGGGGTTCTCAATTATGCTGACTGCTGTGCTGAGTAGTGGAAAGTGTAGACACCATCAACAGGTGAGATGCTAGTTTGAGTGATGGAATGGGTTTCATTCTTGACCCTTTGTAATTTTTTGCAGTCTTGGGCAGAGCAGGAGCAATACCAAGCTATGATACAGCCAAAAAGAATGCTTTCTATGTGCATCTGTAAAAGTTAATGTTGTAGCGTCATGCCAAATTTCCTTAGTCTCCTGAGAAAGTAGAGGCGTTGGTGGGCTTTCTTAACTATTGCATCAACATGGGAGCACCAGCATAGATTGCTGGTGGTCTGGATACTTAAAACTTTTAAGTTCTTAACAATTTCTATTTCATCCCCATTGATGCAGACAGGAGCATGCCCTCCAGTACACTTCCTGAAGTCGATGACTATCTCTTTTATTTTGTTGATATTGAGGGACAGATTATTGTCGTCATACCAGTTCATCAGATTCTCTATCTCTTTCCTGTACTCCATCTCGTCATTGTTTGAGATCCAACCTAAAACTGTGGTGTCATCAGCAAATTTGAAAAGTGAGTTGGAGGGAATTTGGCAGCACAGTCAGAGGGGTATAAAGAATGTATTAAGGGGCTGAATTCCAGAAAGAAGAATTTCAAGGAACATTTGCCCATAAGAATCATACTTTTTCCACAGAATTGCATTGGCCCACTGTCTCACCATACACTGAGTGCACAGTCCTCTGTGTTGGCCAGGAGGTGTACAGCTGGCACAGAAGAAATACTGAATAAGCTCAAGTCATACACCAATTTCTTTGTCACCTGATTTTTTTTATTTTGTTCTTAGAATGTGGGTAATATCAGCAAGACTGGATCTATTATCTTTCCCTGATCGCTCTATGATGATTTTGGTTCACCCTCTCTTTGAATGTGATGATAGTAACTCCACCACAATATTAGGTAGGGAATGCCAGGATTTGGATCTGGTGCTGCTGATGGAATAGTGTTCAAAGCAAGATTATGTAGTAGTGGAAGATGATAATGTTTCCAAAATATTGCTGCTCTTGCCTTCAATTGCAGGGCTGGGAAGTGTTCAAGTATATATTGAAGAGTTGCCGCAGCTCATTGTGTAGATAGCACATACAGCAGTCACTGCACACTAACAGTGGAGTGGATGGATATATTTTATTGACAGGTGATTAAGCTGGTTGTCAGAGGATAGTTGGGAGTGGAGAAAATGAGGGTCAGGAGGGTAGTATCTGGGGTTGACGCTTCTGGCACCAGAGATCGAGGAATGAAGTCGGCTGGTGGGAGCGCCGGGGGAGCCTATCAGGGTGTTGAGTGGTCAGGTGGCAGTCAAGATGGGATTAGAGTTAGGAGGATAATCAGATGGTCAATTGGAGGCAAGGATCAAGAGGATGGGAGGTTATTCGAGTGGTCAGGCAGCAGTGGAGGATTTGGTTGCCAGGAGGTGGGGAGATACTAAAGGCATCAGGAAGGGAGCTCTGTTCTGATTGACTTTGTCTGTGTTATAATAGTTTTTATTCTGAAGCCACATAAAGTTTTAGGATTTTCAAACCAAACTAAAGCAATCTCACCCAAAGTGAACGATTTATGCATTTAAATATTTAAAATGAAACTTAGCCCAGTCTTCTATTTCTTTGAGACTGGATTGCATCCATCTGAAATCAGCATAAAGGAATATCCTCAGATAGCCTCTTAAAAATGCAGAAGCTTTTTAATCATTGATTATTTCCCACTTTTACAGTGAGACTTCCAAACAGATTTTTTTTCATTCAGTTTGCCAGCTTTCTCCAGTCAGTGTATAGCGCTGATGTGAAACCAGAAATAACCAAATCATCTCCTCGTTCACCAGGAAAATAAGTATAATTTAATTGTTTTCTCAATAGGGAAGATTGAAAATAGGAAGATCGTAAAAACATGAAACGGATCGATTGTAAGACAAAATTTTTTGAGACTGACTAGCTATCAAGGTGAACAGTCTGGTCAGCAAATCAAATTAGAATGAATGATGGGTTGGTAATGTAATTTTACAAATATTTGACTAAAATAGTACAAGATGATAGAGGACATGTCAGGGAGCTTGCAATTAACAAAACTGGACTGCCGCATTCCTGGAGGCTTTGACATATCTAACTGACAGTGACTGCAGCAAATTGAGTCTGCAGGGGTTTCAGGTCTGCATCAAGTCCGTTGAAAATCTCTGTGATTTTCTACCAAGGCATCATAGAGTTAGTACTTCCATCAACAGCTAGAATGACCCACAGTTTTTTCATGCTCAGTCTCTTTCCAGGCTGGCACAGAGATCATTATCAGTTGATGCTCTGTCGACACGCACATCAACTGCTTGACAGGTGCATAGATGAGCATGGCCAGGACTTTCAATTCTTATACTGAAGGGGAGCATCAGCATAGCATGGCAGCCCCATATCACCACACTGTCATGTCTCTGCACCAGGACTTCAGCTTGTCACCATATAGAAGGAATAGAGAATTTTATCCAAGTTTGCAGATGGTATTAAGTTAAGAGACACAGTCAGTGGTATACATAGTTACAAAAGAACATAGACAAACTAATTGAGTGGGTAAACTAGAGCAAACGCGGCTCAAAGTGAAAGGTCATTCATAATGGGGGCAGAATTTTTCAGCCCCTCCTACTGCCAGGATTGTCCAGACACACCAACAGTCAATGGAGTTTTGGCTGCGCCGTTGAATCGTCCATAGCCGATGATGTCACAAAGGAGACGGAAAATCCCAACCAGGATCTGTGAAATGTAAATCCAAATATTTTTCTAGAGATAGGGGTTGCAGATAAGGAAAAGGATTTGGGCTCTAGGTACTTAGGCATGTACAAAAGGTCTGTGAGATGTTGTTTGAAACTAAAAGGGATGCAAAACAATAATGAGATGCTTAGGCTTCAGTTGCATAGTGCCTTGGTCAGACCCTGTTCAGTTTACTGCATTAAGTATTCAGCATCACATCACAGGAAAGGTACATTAGACCCTGGAGGAGAAACTGAGTAGATTTATCAGATTGGTACCATGGCGAAAAAATTAGATTATAATGACAGGTTAGTTTGTACTCATTTGAGCCTAGAAGGTAATCTAATGTAGAACAACAAGCAAAAACTTTAAAGTTTACTTACAATTGGAAATCCATGTGATTTTCTGCTCCTGTCTCCATGTCAGGTGGGTTCAGCGATGGAAGCGGAAGATATCACAAGAATCAAAAGTCATGTTTTATGTCGGTGCACAAGCTTGCTGCAATAGTTACCGCACCATATCAGTGGCAGATTGCGTTTCCCACTGTTCAACATGGGGAATATCATTATCATATGTTTACATCTTATTATTGTGCATTTAAACAGGAATCATCAAAAACTCCATCCATATAGGTGTGAGGTCGTGACTGACTTTAAAAAGCGTACACCTGGCAAGCACATTCCTAAGGCCAGCTCGGGAAATCAGGATTGTAACACTGGGATATCAATATCTGACTCGGGGATACTGGTGTCTAACTTAGGGATATTGACTTCTGACTTTGGAATGCTGGGATCTGGCTTGGGAATACTGGTGTCTAACTTGGGAGTACTGGGGTCTGACTCAGGGATTCTGAATCTGATTTGGGAATACTAGGATCTGGCTCAGGAACACTGGGGACTGACTCAGGGATATTGAATTCTGACATCGGAATACTGATGTCTGACTCAAGAATACTGGGGTCAGACTCAGGGATACTGAGATCTGACTTGGGAATAATGGGATCTGGCTCGGGAATGCTGGTATCTGACTCTGGAATACTGGGGTCTGTCTCAGGGATACTGGTGTCTGACTCAGGAACACTGGGGATTGACTCTGGAACACTGGAGTCTGTCTCAGGAATACTGGGGTCTGACTCGGGAATACTGGGATCTGACTTAAGAATACTGGGTTTGACTTGGGAATATTGGGGTCTGACTCTGGGATACTGCAGTCTGATTTGGGAATACTGCGGTTTGACTCAGGGATACTGGGGTCTGACTTGGGGATACTAGGGTTTGACTCAGGGATAGTGGGTTCTTGCTTGGGAATATTGGGAGCTGACTCAGGAATACTGAGGTTTGTCTCAGGGAAAGTGGGGTCTGACTCAGAGATACAGAGGTCTGACTCAGGGATACTGCTGTCTGTCTCGGAGATACTGGATGACTTTGGTATACTGGGATCTGACTCAGGAATGCTGGGATCTGAATTGAGGGTGCTGGAGTCTTACCTGAGGATACTGGAGTCTGGCTTAGGAATACTGGTGTCTAACTCGGGGATACTGGGGTCTGACTTGGGAATCCTGGTGGCTAACTCGGGGATACTGGGGTCTGACTTGGGAATCCTGGTGTCTAACTCGGGGATACTGGGGTCTGACTTGGGGATACTGGTGTTTAACTCTGGAATACCTTGTTCTGTCTCGGTAATCTGAGGGCCTGATTCGGGAATATTGGGGTTTGGATCGGGAATACCGGCTATCCCATCTGTCCAAGTCTGCCTTGACTCTCTGAAAGAGCATCTTACCAGGCTCTCTCCCCTACCTATCCATGTAACCCCATGCATTTACCACGGCTGATCCATCTAACCTACATACCCGAGTCACAACCCAGTATCCCCGAGTCACAATCCAGTATCCCTGAGTCACAGCCCACTATCCCCAAGTAACAGCTCAGTATTCCTGAGTCACAATCCAGCTTTCCCGAGTCAGACACCAATATTCCCGAGCCAGACTCCAGTATTCCCGTGCAAGGCTCCAGTATTCCAGAGCCAGACCCGAGAATTCCTGAGTCAGACCCCAATATTCCCTAGTCAGACGTCAGTATCCCCAAACCAGACACCAGTATTCGGGAGTCAGATCCCCGTATTCCCAAGTCAAACCCCAGTATTCTGGAGGCAGACCCCAGTTTTCCAGAGTCAGATCCCAGTATCTATGAATCTGATTCCAGTATTCCCAATTCAGGCTCTAATATTCCCAAGTCAGACCTCAGTATTCCTGAGTGAGGCCTCAGCATTCCCGCATCAGACCTCGATATTCCCAAGTCAGATCCCAATGTTCCCGAGTCAAATCCTAGTATTCCCAACCAGACCCAAACTTGGGGATACTGACATCTGATTCAGAGAAGATGGAGTCTGAGTTGGGGTAATTGGGGCCTGTCTTGCGGATACTGGAGTCTGACTCAGGGATACGGGGTTGTGACTCGGGGATACTGGGCTGTGACTCGGGGATACTGGGCTGTCTTGCGGATACTGGAGTCTGACTCGGGGATACTGGGTTGTGACTTGGGAATACTGGGCTGTGACTCAGAGATACTGGGCTGTGACTCGGGGATATTGGGCTGTCTTGCGGATACTGGGCTGTGACTCGGGGATACTGGGTTGTGACTCGGGGATACTGGGTTGTGACTCGGGGATACTGGGTGTGACTCGGGGATCTGGGTTGTGACTCGGGGGGATTTTAATCGGGGGATACTGGGCTGTGACTCAGGGAATACTGGGCTGTGACTCGGGATACTGGGCGTGACTCGGGGATACTGGGCTGTGACTCGGGGATACTGGGCCGTGACTTGGGGATACTGGGCTGTGACTCGGGAATACTGGGCTGTGACTCGGGGATACTGGGCTGTGACTCGGGAATACTGGGCTGTGACTCGGGGATACTGGGCTGTGACTCGGGAATACCAGTGTTTGACTTGTGGGGACCAGGGTAAGACACTGAAATGATGGAGGTAATACTGGAAAGGTACCGGGGGGGGTTCAGTGCAGGATACTGGAGACCTAGTCAGGGGAGACGGAGTATTTCACTCTAAGGTGTTAAAGGTTAGACTGCAGGATACTGACGGATTAGTTGTAGGAGAGTTGACTTCCAAGCACTAGATTTCACTCGGGCAGTACTTTGGCGGAGCAGTGACACTGTGCTAAGCACTGCTGCCTCATAACACTAGAGGCCCGAGTTCGATTCTGTCCTTGGGTCATTGTCTGAGTGGATTTCCTTTGAGTGCTCCTGTTTTCTTCCACAGTCCAAATATGTGAGGTACAGGTTATGTGATTGGCCATGCTAAGTTGCTCTTCAGTGTCTCAAGGTGTGTGGGTTAGATGGATTAGCCATGATAAATGTGAGGGGTTATAGGGATAGGGCTGGGGAGAGAGTCTGGTAACATACTCTGTCAGAGAGTTGACGCAGGCTTGATGGATCAAATGGTCTCTTTCTGCGCTGAAGCGATTCTATGATTCAATGAGTACCAGTAGGTCGACTGTCAAATATGAAGAGCATCATTTTGAGATTGTCTTCTAATGCTAGGCTACGGGATTTTTGGAGTAAGTTCACAGAAACAAGGGAAGCCTGGGGCAGCATGGAAATCACTCAAAACAAGGTAAAGATAATTGAAAAACTTGACAGTCATCAGTATCCCATTGCAGCTGAAACCATTCAGCTGCAACTTAATTGACATATTTGGAGTCAAGTTAGATGCACAATTATGTCCACTAAAGCACTACTTAGGCTCTTAGGCTTGGCAGGGATTGGCAGATGAACAGTCCTAGCTAGAGGTTTTGATTGCTTCCTCATGGCTTCTGAGCTGTGTGTGGAGGTTACGTGAATTTGACTTGGCTGTAATGTCTTTCACTGTTGAATAGTCAAATTGAATTCACTATCCTGGTTCACAGGTTTGGAACAGCTGACTGCTGAAGTGCTGGAAAGCTGCCAACATCTTTGAAATTACATCCCAATGCATAAGAGAATGGAAAAAATATGGAAACATATTATAGTATTTAGGCAAGTGAAGTAAGCTTTTAATCAGGTCAGCAAGTAGCTGTTCAATATCAGTGCCATTATAAAATAATGAATTTAATTTAAAATGCCAGGAAAATAATTCGGGATAAGTTGCTGGCAGTGTGGGGAATTATTACATTTCTCAGAATTTAGTGTTCTTTCTAAATCTGCTGAAATAAGGGGACCTGCTTCAGGCACTAATTAGACTAAATTGCTTTTGACTAATGAAATGTGCATACAAAACATGAGTGGCTGCTTTACATAGCCAGCTCAGCCTAGTCAGCGACATTTACATTACAAATGCAAGTTCTGCTTCACTCTTAGCTCATTAATATCGGGATTAAATTGATAGCTAGCACGGAAAATATTAAATATTTACAGCTAGTGCACCAGGTCAAAAATACACTTAACAAAAATTAGATGTAAACTTCCTCGACATGTTAAAAGTAGTCTCATTAGCTAGTCGATGTTGATTTGTTGCTAGGAGCACAGTAAATTGTTCCAAATACAACATGTCACAGAAAGTCCCGCTTCAAAGTCCATAATCAGAGTGCCGTTTTCTTTTGAGCAGTGAGATAGTATTTATTTGAAGTTCAGTAAGAATCCTAAGATTCCTAAACCGAACCCTTTAACTAAAGCAAAATACTGCTGCAAATCTTCCCTATTTAATGTTGCATTAACTTTGTTATGCTGGTTTGAAGATGGCATTTTGTTTTTTTCAAATCATTAAAAATCCACCATTTTATAGCAAGAGTCACATTTTTGCAAACATACAGTTGCCCATCAATATTCAAAGATGGTTTTTCATATCTTGTATTCTCTGAAAAACCAAGGTGATTAAGCTTTTATCCATCTCAAAATAATATAGCTAGAACCTTCAATTATAAAATGATATTCTCTTGTCAAATTATTCGTGTCTCATATAAAGCGTTATTCCAGAGGTTTAGGAACCTGCCTGATTTCAAATCAAACTAATATTGTACTTCAGAATACCTGAGCTGATTCATTTCAACTCAATAATGCTTTTATTCCACCAGATGAAGGACGTAAATAAAGCACCAAAAGGAAATGTTCCATGAATGCTAACTGTGTCTAAGTATATTGTTTATTACTCAGGTTCAATATTATTATATGATTTACATTTATATAAATGCATAAATTCTGCAAAATGTTGAAAATAATAGAACTAGTGCTGACCCAGAGCTGGAGGAAATGAGAATTAGTCAGCTTTCAAAAAGCTTTAAAGGTTTCTTTCAACTGAGAGACAAGTCACAAAATCTTAAGAAATTTCTGGAATGCATTTAATGAAATGTTCAAAAAGTTGGTAATCTGCATGGAACAACACACTTGACAGATGGAAGCTGGTGGGATCTGGTCAGATGTCTGTCAACTTACATACTGTCTTCATTTATCTTTTCTGATCTTATTCATCCAAAAGTAGTATTAATAGTTCTTAGATATGCCTGCAGTTAGGAATCTCTAACAAGTATATCATTTTGGATATTGTTAGGGGAGGCGGTTGTGGGGGGTTGGTCTATCAGAGGATAACAGCAGCAGCCGGAGCAGTGGCACCATGGCTGGCTCTGTTGTTAAGCAGGGAAGGACAAAGAGCACTATTGCAACAGTTGTAGGGGGCTCTATAGTTAGGAGTGCATATAGGTGCTTCTGTGGATCACAGAAATCATAGAAACCGTACAGTACAGAAAGACACTCTTTGGCCCATCAGGTCTGCACCAACCACAAAACCATCCAGGCCCTGCCCCAAATCTGTACATATTTTACCCACTAATCTTCTCTAACCTATGCACCTACGGTCAACTTAGCATGGCCAGTCAACCTAACCTAGATGTGGAAGAGACTTCAGGATGATACGTTGCTTCCCTGTTGCTAGGATCCAGGATATCCCTGAACAGGCAGAAAGCATTCTGAAGGGAGAGGGTGAACAGCCAGTGGTACATATTGGTACTAAAAACAGAAATAGGAAGGGTATAATCATAATGTTAGGGATTTATTATAGGCTGTCCAACAGCCAGCGGGAGCTAGAGGAACAGGAATGCAGGCATTTTGGAAAGGTGCAAAAGTAACAGGGTTGTTATGGCGAGAGATTTTAACTTCCGCTATATTAATTAGGACTCACTTAGTGCCGGGGGCATGAATGGACAGAGTTTGTAAGGAGTATCCAGGAGAGTTTCTTGATGCAGTATGAAGATAGTCCAACTAGGGAAGGGGTCGAACTGGGCCTATTGGGAAATGACCCTGGCCAGGTAGTCAATGTTTCAGAAAGGGAGCATTTTGGGAACAGTGACCACAATTCAGTAAGCTTTAAGGTACTGATGGATAAAGTAAGTGCAATCCTCATGTGAAGGTATTAAACTGGGAAAAGCTAATTACAATAATATTAGGCAGAAACTTAAAAATGTAGATGGGGGTGCTGATATTTGAGGACAAATCAACATCTGGCATGGGGGAGGCTTTCAAGTATAAGTTGATAGGGATTCAGGATCGGCACATTCCTATAAGGATGAAGCATAAGTATGGCACATTTTGGGAACCTTGGATAATGAGAGATATTGTGAACCTAGTCAAAAAGAAAAAGGAAGCATTTGCCAAAACTAGAAGGTGGAAACATGCAAAATAAGTGTAGAATATAAGAAAAGTAGAAAGAAACTTAAGCAAGGAGTAAGGAAAGCTAAAAGGAGTTACGAAATGTCATTGGCCAGCAGGGTTAAGGAAAATCCCAAAGTTTTTATACATAACGCTGGAGTTATTTAAGAGATACTTAGCACATGAGCAAAATAGGGATGGAAGAATATAGTAGACTGATTTAAATAGGGATCATGAGCCTTGGAACATTCCTGGGAATTGTATAAGTTGGACATGCTATTGATGTATTTCTCTTTTATCTTATAGGTACTTCGGTCCACCTTGTTGTCTAACAAGGGGCATACATGCGATGGGTCGTGAGAGAGCTGCTCGTTGATGGGCAACTTGACAGCTCAGTGATTATCACTGTTGCTGTGCAGATACAGGGATTTGGGCCGGTATCTGTAGGAGTTTGCGCATTCTCTCCATGCTTGTGTGGATTTTCTCCGGGTGCTCCAGTTTCCTCCCACACCCCAAAGATGTGCTCTTAGGTTGATTGGCAAAAAAAATTGTCCCTAAATTGTCTCCCCAATTTGATTCCAATGCAAATGGTGGCGCAGGTTCGTTGGGCTGAAGGGCCTGTTTCCTGTGCTGTGTTGTTCTTTGTTCTTTACATATAAAGAGCAAGAGGGTAATCAGGGAGATGGTTGGTGCACTCAAGGACAAGGGAGGGAATCCATGCATGGAACCAGAGGAAATGGTTGAGATATTAAACGAGTACTTTGTGTACTCATACAAAGGATTTGATGAATGACAAGTCTAGGGAAGGGTAGTGGATAATGTTGAGATCAAAAAGGAGGAGAAATTGGAGTTCCTGAGAAACATTAAGTTAGATAAGTCCCCAGGCCTGAGGGGAGAAAGCCCAGAATATTGAGAGAGGCAAGGGAAAAAATTGTTGAGGTCTTGAGAAAAATCTTTGTATCCTCACTGGTTAGAAGGGAGATACACACAATAAGAAGTCTCACAACATCAGGCTAAAGCCCAACAGGTTTATTTGGTAGCACAAGCTTTTGCTGCGCTGCTCCTTCATCAGGTGACTCGCCCAATGAAGGAGCCATTAGCTTTCAGAGTGCTGGTCCTTCATCAGGTGAATGGGATTTCAGATCACAAACAGGGCATATAAAGACACAAACTCAATTTACAAAATAATGGCTGGCTGCAAATCTTTATGGGTAATCAACTTTTAAAGGTACAGAGTTGGGAGAGGGTTAAGCACAGGTCAAAAAGATGCACATTGTCTCCAAGCAGGACAGTTCAGATATATAGTGATAGATGTCTTTATATGCCCTGTTTCTGAACTGAAATCCCACTCACCTGATGAAGGACCAGCACTCCAAAACGTAATGGCTTTTGCTACCAAATAAATCTATTAGACCTTAATCTAGTGTTGTGAGACTTCTTACTATGTTTACCCCAGTCTAACACCGGCACCTCCACATCTTGATCATAGAAGACAGAGGGTAGCAGCGGAAGGGTGCATTTCTGAATGGAGGGCTGTGACAAGTGGCATTCCTCAAGGATCAGTGCTGGGACCTTTGCAGTATGTAATATGTATAAATGATTTAGAGGAAAATATAACTAGTTTGATTAATAAGTTTGCAGATGACACAAAGGTAGGTGGAATTGCAGATCACAATGAGGACCATCAGAGGATACGTAAGGATATTGATTGGTTGGAGACTTGGGTGGAGAGATGACAGATGGAGTTCAATCTGGCCAAATGTAAGTAATGCATTTTGGAAGGTCTAATAAAGTTAGGAAATATACAGTAAATGGCAGAGTCCTTAAGATATTGATAGGCAGAGGGATCTGGGTGTACAAGTACACTGGTCACTGAAAATGGCAAAGCAGGTGGAGAAGGTAATCAAGAAGGCATACAGCATGCGTGCCTTCATCAGCCGGGGCAAGTCATGTTGCAGTTTTATAGAATATTAATTAGGCCGCACTTGGAATATAGGGTTCAATTCTGGGCACCACACTATCAGGAGGATGTGGAAGCTTCAGAGATGGTACAGAAAAGATTTACTAGGATGTTGCCTGGTATGGAGGGTATTAGCTATGAGGAGAGTTGGAGAAACTTGGTTTATTCTTACTAGAGCGATGGAGGTTGAGGGGCAGCCTGATAGAAGTTTACAAGATTATGAGAGACATGGACAGAGTGGATAGTCAGAAGCTATTCCCCAGGATAGAATAGTCAATTACCAGGGGGTGTAAGTTTAAGGCGCGAGGGGCAAGGTTTAAAGAAGATGTGCCAGGCAAGTTTTTTACACAGGTGGTGGGCACCTGGAATTTGCTGCTGGGTAAGATAGTGGAAGTGAATATGGTTGTGACTTTTAAGGGGCATCTGGACAAAATACATGAGTAAGATGAGAATAGAGGGATATGGTCATTGGAAGGGTAGGGGGTTTTAGATCAGTCAAGCAGCATCAGTCAGGCAGGTTGGTGCAGGCTTAGAAGGCCAAAGGACCTCTTCCTGTGCTGTAATCGTCTTTTTATTTGTTCTTTGTTCTTTCAGTCTACTGTATTCTGTCCAGAGTACAACCAAAGCAGTTCCTTACTTGTTAATACAATGGCCCTGAAACAAAGCAATCAATAGCATTGCATTTAATACAGTGTTAGTAAGAGGATAAGAATAATGTTTGAGCTTTAAGTAGCAGTTTTACTGCTATTAGCAACGTAAACAACACTCATGATATCATTTAGCATTGGAATACCAAGCAAAAAGGTAATTTTACAATGTTGCACAGAAATCATGAGATTACTCAGCTCCATTATTTGGAGCCCAAATAATGCATACTTTTGACTTAAAGCAGCCTTGAATATCTTTTTGTTTTGTGCAAATGAACTTATATTATGGGGCAGGTTTTTTATGACCACATTGCATTGGGAGCGGGGCTGAAAAATGAGGTAAGCTATTCAAAAGTCCATCAACTTCGACAGGGCTGGAAAATCCTACCAGCGGGAGGGACCATAAAATGGTGTGCATGGCTATTGAGTTTGTTAATATTCCATTAAGTTGTTTGAGTTAATTTAATACAACAGACTGTTATCTGTTCAAGCAATATTCATCAGTGTTGCAAATAATACGATTGAATGTTTTGCTTTACAACAGTTCACTAATGATTACGACAGTGCATTCTTTGGAAATTAAGTACTATGGATTAGCATTTAGCAAAATGATTCTTGAAAAAGAAAATGGTCACCATACAGTTCTTCAAGAAACTAACTTTTTCAAAAGTATGCAAACTATTTCTTCCAAATATATTTTTCCTACAAAATAAATGAGAGTATGCCAATAATTTGTGACTGCACCTTGAGTACAGATCTGTTTTCGGTCTTCAAAACACAAAGGAAATCACAACATATTCACAAGTGAAGAAGGCCATTTGGCCCATCATAATTCATCTATCCAGAGAGATCCTAACATTGATTCTATTCTAACATTAATGTTTTTTTTTAAAGATTCAAGGTTGTTTTTGCTTCAGATGTTTTAGACACATGTCATTCCACATGCTGCTACTCTTCACAACAAGTTTCCTAATGTCAATCCATTGATACGGTTTTTCAATGTTCAATTGGATGTTGCTTCAAAAAAAACCAGCAAAACTTTTCAGGTAAGATCTTCGTTCTTGCTAAAGTTATGCTATAAAGAAGAAAGCAAAGAAAGTGAGGTCCAGGCTCTCTGGACCCCAAAACTCCCATTGGGAAATAACTTTTCCAACTGCTTCTGTAGTTGCAGGTGCTTGCATGGTATTTTCTTTCTTGTTTCAGATGGGTGTGATGACCACCCAGGTTAGATTTACATGGCAGAAAATATACTGTTACAAATTATTGAATGGCACACACCTTCACCCATCATTTAAGAATATCATGACCAAACTTGCAAAGTAATATTGAAATAATGTGCAGTTCCAGGTTGTCAAGTATGGCCTGCAAAATAACTGGGACAGATTCGCCAGCAAGGGGTTTGAGCATTCTATGATGTAAGTAACATATAAGCAACAGAGTTCCGAATCATACTTCAGAATATAGTCATGCATGATTTTCCCTTTTGACTCATTAACAAGAAGGCCGCAGAGGGTAAGTGAAAAGAATGATAGCAAGTTTGTTTCTCCTGTGGTGACTAATAGGATTTATTGCTCTAATACAATATGTCCAATTAAGAGTTAATAATAATTTAATGTTTTCTCAGTCTGTATATATAATACATATTTTATGAGAAGTCATGCAGCCTGAATTTCTGTGCAGTTATCAATGAAGCTGCATCCTTAGTGACATAATGTGCTGAGGTGAGATTAAGTTCTTCATTAGCTTTTGACAAATTCTTTTTTCTGGGCAAGCTACAAACTCATCCAGTTATGGTTCAATGCAAAATGTTAAATTGCTTATGACTGTAAAATTTAATTTAATTATCTTCTTCATTTGTAGTTAACTATTAATCACTAACTCCCTGCCCAACTTAGAGTCTGTGCAAGTTTTATTAGTGAGACATGCATTCAAAGTTTAATTCTTTGCTTTCATAAAATCATAGAGAATCATAGGCTGGAATTTTATCAGCATGCCCGCCTCCAACCATGCCGCAAGCATTCTCCATTAGCCTCGGGCGAGATCGTACGAAACATGGGCGGACGTGCCGGTAAAATTCCACCCTTAGTCCTACAGTGCAGAAAGTGGTTATTCGGCCCATCAAGTTTGCCCCGACCACAATCCCACCCAGGCCCTATCCCCATAACTCCATATAACCCCATTCATATCTTTCTGTTCCTATTATTCCCTAGTGTTCTCTTTTAAAGGCTTCATTTTCTTTGCAGTTACAGACCCTGTGTTGCTATTGTAATGGCAAACAATACAATTAGTGCTGTTCAATTTCAGAGATCAAGTGATAAGTCTAATTTGTTTATTAAAGGTTGCTGGCTTTCAAAAGGGGACTGACATTTCTCATGTGTTATACATCAAACTTTCTTAAGACTTACTATCAAATATTCATGATGGAGCATTAAAACGTATTCAATTAGGTATGACATATTGAATCTTTACTTCAGCATGTGTAATCGCAACCATGACCTTTTCTCAGTTAGGCACCCACATATTTATTTATGAAGACATTGCACAAATCATCTTCACTGTAGTCACTTCACACTTTGCGCATTGCAGAGATTTGCAAGTGCTAAATTTCATTTTAATCATAAAAAGAAAATTTTCTCTGTGCTTACAGATTTGGGAAAGGTTTATCTTCATTATTTTTGTCTTCTTTAATTTTCTCCTATGCCTCCAACCGTGCCCCAAGTTCTGCATATGCTGATTCAATCAAAGATCTGGATTAACAGGAGGTGACAGGCATCTTCTGTAATGAGCTAAGTAATATTGGCAGCCTTAGCAAATCTGCCACGTTATTTCAAGGCTGCTACTGGCTGCAACTGGCCCACAGTCGTAGCGCTGGTGGCACGAGCATGAGATTTGCACAATATCAAAGCTGCTAAAGGCAGTATTGGTTGGCAGGCTATTTGATCATTGGAAGGTAAACTGGATCACTGTCCTCATTTAATGTGCATATACACGAATGTTCCAAGGATCTCTAGCTTACCTTTCCCCTCATTAACTGGAGACATTGATCAATTCCTGCATCTCCTTCCTTACTAAAAATCAAATAGCACTTGAAGCATGTAATTTACTGACCTCTAGTATCATGCCGTGTCTTTACCCCCTGAGCTATCCAGGATATTGGGAATAGACATAGATAACAAGTACTGAACAGGGAACCCAAGAAACAATATTTATAACAAATTTTAAATAATGGTCACAAAGCCGACTCGGTCCTTTCTCAGTTTAGCATCGGTTATATGAATTGTACTTTCAATAGACAAACAGTTGCAAAATATTCTAAAATCACAAAATATTCTGAAACCAACCTGGGCGAAACCTCAAAAAGCAGACGGTGTATCAACTAATGTACATCACTCTATGGTATGACCAGTTTGTTCCACGGTATTTATTGCAGCCACTCCCTGAAGTGAAAAAGAAAATGAAAATGAAAAATTACTTCTTTCAAATGGCCTAATGTAACTTGAAATAAAATCAGAAAATGTTGGAAATAGGGGATTGGCCTTCAAACAAATGGAGGCAGGAAGGGCGATTTGGATCCTGAGTTAGATGTGCATAGAATCGTCAACCCGGGAGCAAAATTCAGCGAGAATTGGAAAACAAAAATCTCGCTAGCGAGGTCACGATTTCCGATTTTAAACCATCCCCCACCGGCAGAGCAACATGAGAAGTGCTGCAGAAGAGCAGGAACCTCATTTTAATCTCATTAGTGAATGCTCACTCTGGGACTTCCTCTCTCACCGAATACTCAGCGAGTGCTGATCAGACACCACACCAGCACCATTACAGCAGCTGTATGAATATGTGAACTGAACAACCTTACCACCTGAGCTGATATGGGAGGTGAATTCTCAGGTCAGCCTACCTTCTTGATGCCAGTTTGCAGAGGAGTAATGGAAGGGACTCGGGGAACCCAAAGAAGTTCAACTTGAGGCCAAGGGGGAGAGGGGACGGGGTTGGAGTTGATTACAGGCCTTAGCTTTTCTTTATGTCAGGGCATGCATTGGTTTGAAGAATTTCTGGCAGCTGGCATGTGGGCAGCAATTCCCTATCGTCCTTGCTGGGTTTGTGTAAATATTTCCGCAGAGGAAGAGTTGGAATGTGGTTGTGAGGGGGTGAATACAGAGGGTCAACATTGTGGGGCGGGAGGGAGGTGGGGGGTGGGGGGGTAGGGGGGAGTGACCGTGAGGTTCTTGGGTGGGATTCCATGAGAGGTCAGGCTGCAAGGACAGGATGGGGGGACTCAGGAAAAGAGAGCTTCCCTGCCTCATGAGGACTGAAGACTGTCTCACTGGGAGAGGACACCTGCAGTGAAATTTTGACACCATACTCAGGCAGCACTGTGACACCAGAGGGCACAGGCTGTATGGAAATTCATGGCCACTGGTTATGGAGGCCAAGCTGTCAAGGTGGATAGGCTATTCCACTTGGCAAGCTCATTTAATCCAAGCCTTTGTGAGCTGGGTGAATGAAGTTACAGGACGGATGTCAGAGGTAGGTTCTTTACACAGAGGGTGGTAAGGGCATGGAATGCCCTGCCTGCTGAAGTTGTAGATGCGCCAAGTTTGGTGGCGTTCAAGAGGTTAGTAGATAAGTTTATGGACGAAAAGGGAATGGCTTAGGTTAGAGGGTCATTGCTTTTTCCTAATTGGTCGGCGCAACATCGAAGGCCGAAGGGCCTGTTCTGCGCTATAATGTTCTATGTTCTACGTTCTATGTTGTCCTCTAAAGATGAAGTTGACATGCTAATTGCAATCTTCACACAATTCAGGTGTGCCACGCCTGCCACAAGAGGAAGCCAGTTTCCTGATCCCTGACCCTTCTTTGACAAGTCAATTGTGCCAATTAAATTAGCATTGCAAGACATGAGTTTGCTACTGATTGGAGCTCTGCTGCCAATCATTGAACTCCAATGCTCATACTGCCAGGTACATTAGAGAAATCATACACGTGGACCCCAATGCAAGGCATTCTGGTGAAATCTCTCTTCATTCAGGCCATTCAAAATGATGATCGGGGCATCAAATAGTTCCTGCAGGAGGTTTGAATGTTGTCCATTGCATGCACTCAACTGCCTTAATGTTTCATGTTTGTGGGGGGAATGATTTGTAGAGATTAGGTACTGATAAGAAGCCCTATGGTTGAAGCAAAGAGTCGAGAAGGAAAACTGTGGGAAGTGGCTATTGTGCGAAAGTAGTGGGAGTGAGGCTCAATGGGAAGGCCTCAGTTAGGGCAAAACACGTGCGCATGACCCAGATGCTGACTGGGCTGAGGGTCAGGACACTTTCAGGAATCCTCATTGCTCACTTTGATGTTCCCTTCCTTTCAGTTGATGATTCTGAGAGTTACAGGATCTGTAGAGTTGGCTATTCTATTGATTGCAATTCACCACAGCAGCAGCAGCAGTGATGTGCTGCTGCACTTGGCCAGGAGCAGTGCCCTGCAAAGAAGGGGAGGCTGGGCCCAGTGCTCTTCTGGGAGTAGAACCACAGATAACGGAGTCTCAAAAGAAACACTAACGGCAAAGAGCCTTCCGACGTCAAGCATCCTATCTCCAGATGTCAGAGCTGCAGTGCTGAAGAAGACTGCATCTGTCTTGAGCCCAGGTGATGCAAGAGTGGCCCTTAAAGTTACTGTGGCCCTGAGTTTCTGTGCAACTGGCACATTTCAGAATTGCACAGGTCACCTGTTTGGCATCTCCTATTCAGCCACACACAAGTGCATAAAGGAGGTTACGGATGCGCTATTGTTGAAGGCCCATGAATATGCAATGAGAAACAGGAGTCAGACTAACCTGACTGTGAGAAGAAGATCATTCATCTTCTTCTGCTACTGTTCCCCCATCTTCTTCTGCACTCACAATGGGACCCACTGCCTCCCAGGCTGGGGGTGGGCTCGGGGGAGAGGAGGGTTGTGGAAGGGGGTGTGGGGGTGAGGGTGGGGAGTGACCTTGATGGATGGACATCTGCGGGAATGTGGGTATTTGCTCCATGCCATCCATGAATTTGGTCAGGTCTCCCTCCGAGAATCTTGGTACTGACTTCCTGGTAGCCATCTCTTCAACTGGATCTGGAACAAGTGCTGGGAAGGCATTTAGAAGGAATGGCCCACTGATTGCTAAGGTAAAGTTTCCCTAGGCGAGCGAATCAGGGACAAACCATGGGCACAGTATGATTTATGTGAAGAAAAATAAAATTGTTTGAGAGGCCAAAGTTCGGTGAGATTTCCTACTGGCAGCACTGGCGGGATTCTCTCCAGTTCTCTCACACTTTGAAAATTCTGCCTGAAGACACCAATAGTCGCCACGATGAAGTAGTGAAAATGGCCATTGCTCTGTTTCTCCAAGGTTTCTGCCATTGTCTGGTTTTAGGTTCAATTAACCATTATAGCAATGAAAGGTTAATACATGGATGTACTGCTTTGTCTGTTATTAAAGATTTGAGTGGACTCAGGTCAAATTATGTCATGTTATTACCAGGGAAAGCCATATAATCAAATTACTTCCAATCTTTCAGCAAATTCTTTTTGAAACACACCTGTAAAGGAATTTTAAACAGGTGGAACTAAGAAAAACTTTTCCCTTTGATGGAAAACGTAACCAAAGAAGGTGAATTAACCTGAGTTACACTGTAACTGAAGATATTTAACAACCTGTGTGCTGTGTGTGTGTCTGCTTTTCGTGTTTACTGTGATTCAGTATTCCATTTGATCTAAAAAAGTAATGGCAACAGCTGTTACCTGCTGGTTGTATCTTAACTGTGTCAAATGATAGCCAAGTTAGTCTTTCCTGTTTCCTGCTGAAATATTCCAGAGTTCATAAACAGCTGTTAAATTTCTGCACCAAAGTAACACAATGCCTGACAGTCTTGCTGTCACTCAGTGGTCCAGATATAAATGACTGTTTTCTCCTTTCTGAATTGCTTATCTTCATTTACCACATGTATTTGAGTAACGAAATCTTTTAGTTCATAATTTGTAGTCAAAATAATGATGTGAATAATGGTGCTCACTTATTTATTTGAAAATAATATAACAACTTCAGGTAAGGGGAGACACATAGCTTAGCCTAGGAATCCAATAGCTGTTGTTTGACTTTCATTACACCTATGCCTAGATTCCTGCAAATTGGATTCGGATGTCTAATTCACTTTGGAAGTGCATTGACTGGGTGTGAAGTTGTTGTATTTATACATGGTCAGTAGAAATTAAACTCACCACAGTTAAGTTTTGGCTATCTCAGTCTCAATAGCCTTTTATCTTTGTGAAATGTAATCACCACAAGGCAGCCTCTAGACACAGACTGTTAACTGATATTGTGGAGTCTCATTTCTTCAGCTTTTAATGTTGGAGAATTACAAAAACTTTTAAAACTTTTATATTCGTCTCTCTCTCTCTTAATCAAATCCTTCTTTTTTCCCTTATTTTATTTATTTTACTATATCCAATTTGACATTGAATTCTCCCTATTTTCATTTATATTCTTGCTTAGTACTTGTGCTGTTAGTTTCACAATACTTCCATTAGATTGGGTAAGGAGATGCACAATTGCTTGTCTGATTCACTCAGATCTTAGATGCCCTGTGGAGGGCACTGTAATATTCCCATCAGCCACTTCCAGCAACAGCAGCACAAAATATTGTCATCATTAGAGAAAAGCAATCTAAGTAACAGCAGTTGCTATTTGCTGTCTAACTACATAGAATTTGGGGCCACCATATGATATGATCTTTCGCCAGACCCCCAAGTTGTCGATGGAATCTGGCTAGGCGCTGTCATGTTTTGTTTAAAGTCGACAAACTTTGAGATTCAGACACTTGTGTACAAAACCATAGGATTCCTCAGGTTTGGAACAAACTCAAATAAACTTTACTATACAAGTCAGAAAGATAAAACAATGTACCATATCTATCTCATACTCTAATATTAAGGATTACTGTGAGGTGTATATGAATTAACAGGCAAACTGTGATTGGACACAGCTCACTGCACAACAAACGGATTTTCACCAACCCACAAAGACATCAGTAAATAATGTGAGTCAACCAATCTCAATGAAACGCTGTCTCTCTCACAAAAGTTTCCAATCTTCACCTTCAACAACCTTGCTTTAAGATTTTCTCTCCAAAGTTTCTCCAATTCTAATAGTATCAATGACAACCCATCTCACAGGGTTTCAGTCTCATCTCCCGAGATTTCATTCACCGCACTCTCGAGTCTACTCTCCTACACTAACTTACAGGCACAACTTTGGCCTTTGAGATATGCTGAGCAGAACAGCATTGCTCTAAAGGGGCACTTTCACCACTGCAACACAAAGTCATCAACTACCTGCTGCATTATTGGATTTTCAGAGCTCCTCCTGAGCCTTCTTAAATCAACGTCTCAAACTGCATCAACAATGGCTCACTTCTAGAGTTACAATCTTGTAACCATTTTACAGATATTACAAATACACAGAAAGTTGCTAATAGAAAAAATGAGGCTGACGTTCTTCCTGCAAAAAGGTAAGAGATTGACTGTCTTTGTAAGGCTGATGATTTGCTGAAAAACTGAGAGTAAATGCAATTTTGCTAGTCGTTGATTAATGATGGAGGTAGACATTTTCTTTCAGTTTACTAAAAACATTTGCCTACAGCATGTCCTAATGTAAAGTCTTGAAGAATACCCTACAGACTACCAGTTGTGGATGAACAGAGTTCATATTTTTAAGAATGTTTGCCAATTGACAAAAGACCAACTGATGTCACTACTGCTTAAAGCTTTGGTTAATCAAACATCCAATAATAACAAGCGTCTGAAATCCTCACTGGAAAGATGCTGTTATAGTTATGACATCCCAAATAGTCTCCCAGGTAAATTTTATGCATTTAGTTCCCCATGCAGAGCTTTGCACAATTGGAGCATGATTTTGCATTTTTAATCAGGGTCAAATGCAAGCACAAACTCTGCATTATGTTGGCAACAGTCTTCCAACAGATTTTGTCTTGACTGGCCATTTAATGGTCAATGGACACTCTCGCAGTTCTATGAAAGATGGCGGGTTTGCAAAGCTGGGAGGCCAACATGATACCCTCTGGCCAGATGGCGCTGTAGCCTGCTGTTGCAGGTTAGGAAGAGAGATGGCACCGCCATCTTGACCACCTCCTTCAGTAAAATGGCTGGGGATGGTCTGGTGTTGATAAGCTGTTAACCTGATATGTAACCCGGCAGTGCAAAATAATGTGTCAATGAGCATCTATTCATGCCCCCACATTCCCCCTCTCCCATTTGGAGCACAAGGAAAGTTTCATATCAGGAGCATGAACCTCTGAAATAACTCATTTTGTAATATTAATAAAACTATGCAATCTACTGAACTTTATTTTCCCAAATGGTGAGGCCATCAGTGCAAGACACCATTAATGCAAGAGCACGAAGGAGAACAACCTGAATTTGCTTCATTTCACCCAAACTATTAAAAAAGAGAATATGTTGCATAAAGCAGGAATACTGGTGCATCAAGTAGAATTATAATGAAGAATTGTTTTACAGTTTACATTATGTAATGCTAATTTCTAAACTGCTTTAATAAGGCCTGCACCAGAATAAACCAACTAAATGTTATATTTTGTTTTTATACCGATAGCAATTCTGAAGCTGGTGTCCTCTTTAAAATGAATAATATTCGCTGTATTGCAAGTTGCATCACGTTAATGTTATATAACCCCTACAAATGAGGGACCATGCAAATATAATACACAGCCGTTCGTGGGAGATGGAGTGTGTTGGTGCTGCAGAGAATTCTCACACTCTTTAGTCATGAATACACAAAGGCACTGAAGTCAGTTTTCAAGGATAAAGCATGAAGCAGTGAACCACAAATGATTTAGGTTCATGGAGTTATATTGTCAGAAAATGTTATTTCTCAGCATGTTTTTCAGATTGTCCTCTATCAACAGTTTACTGAGGCCACAATACAATGCTAAATAAATGACTTGATTCACAGCAGCAAGCTATTTTGCCTGTGACTCAGTCAAAACTCTGAACCATTATTTTGAGTATCAATTTCTCCTTAGTTGGTAGTGCTTTTGTCTCTGAGTCACAAGGTTTTGATTCAAATCTCTTTCCAGAGTTTGAATACAATTAACAAAGCTGATGAACCAGTGTGTTACTGAGAGAGTGTCTGTATTATTTGGGGGAACTATCTTCCAAACCAGAAGTTAAAGCAAAGCCTCATCCATCAGCTCTGGGTGGCTGTAAAAAGATTCTATCATCATATTTCAAAAAAGGGTTATCCCCAGTATGCTGACAATATCCATCCCCCAATCAACACCACAAAAATAGATTGTCTTATCATTATCACAAGCTGTTTGCTGGAATTTGCTATGCACAAATTGGCTCTCACATTTCCTATATTACAACAGTGACTACACTTCAAAAAAATACCTCATTGACTGATAGATGTTTTGTGACATTTCCCCATCCCGTCTGCCATAGGAATCATTATCAGTGGGATTTGGATCATACAAGGGTCCATTGATCTGGAATGGGATCTTTTGTTCTGGGGGTGAGTGTGGCTGGAAAATCCCACCTCAGTGATTGTGAAAAGAACTTTTAAACTGCAAGTCCTTTCTTTCTCCTTATCTGCAGCAAAAAAACAGGCCATTAAGACCAACTGATTCCAGCCAGCGCACAGTGCACATATTATGCACAGGCTGGTTTCTACTTTAATGACCTCTTCCCACCTTGCTCATGTATCTTTACATTCCCTTTTCTCTGATATTTGGCTTCAAGCTCTTCCTGAAATATGTAAATATATTTGTTCACCCATTTCATTTGTCACTGAATTCCATATCCTCATCACATAAAGAAATTCCTCCTAAACTCTTTATCTGATCTGCCAGTGACTGTCTTATCATTTTGCCTGTTCACAAACAAAATCAGTTTGCACACAGTTATCCTTATCAAACATCTTTATAAATTTAAAGAACTGCATCCAGTTTCCTCTTAGTTTTAGTCTGACAATTTTTTAAATGCTATTTTTATCCATTCATGGGACAGTGCATTACTGCAGAGCCATCATTTCTTGCCTTTCTGTAGTTACCTTTGAGGAGGTAGTGGTCAGCAGCCCTCTTAAAGCAGCTGCTATCTTTGTGATATAGATACATCCACAGTACTGTAAGGAAGGAAGGCCGAGCAACCGTGAAAGAATGGTTTTATAGTCCCGAGTCAGGGTGCTGGTGGCCTGGAGGGAACTTGCAAATAATAGTGTTCCCATGTGTTTCTGGTCTCATTCTTCTAAATATAAGAGATAACAGGTTTGAAAAGTGCTGTTGAAGGATGCTTGGCGAGGTGCTGCAGTGCATCTTACAGATGGTATGCATCTCAGAGGCGGCATGTACTTCTGCCACTGTGTGTCTTCGGTGGAGAAAGTGAATGTTTAAGGTGCAAATAGGGTGCTGATTAAGCAGGCTGCTTTATTTTGGATGGTGTCAAGTTCTTGAGTGCTGTAGGAACTGCAGTCATTCAAACAAGTGGAGAATATCGCAACTCCTGATGAAGGGGCAGTGCTCCAAAAGCTTGTGCTGCCAAATAAACTGGTTGGACTTTAACCTGGTATTAAGAGCACGGCAGCATAGTGCTCAATGGACTAATGCACATGTGCCGATCAATCATAGTGACAATCAGTGCATGCACAGTAGCTGTACATTGCTAGTCTCCGATCATTGGCCAGCCTGATTGCTGGCAGCACAACAACCCTGCACTGTTGTTCTTCTGACCCTCCCTCCCACTTCATAGTCCATCTTGATCTCCCTGGTCTCTCACCCCTTGGCAATCCTGGCCCCACCTGCAGCTCTAATCAACCCTCCAGCAGCAGCGCCCCCCCCGCCACCACTTTGATGGCCAGCACCAACAACCCCTTCCCTCCCTCTGCCACTGATCCCGACTTCAAAGTGACAGTAGGATCCTCTATTTCCAATGATCTCCGTCCCCAGGCCCTGCCCTAATAGGCCCCACCCCCTCTGGCCATGCCTCCTCGGCACTACTTGATCCGTGGTTGGCAGTGCTAAGGTGCTCCTGGCATTATCACTTTGTGTCTTGGGCAATGCCAGGGGACCAAGCTAGCAGTGCGATGCTGGCAATGCTGAGGGAGCACCACCTTTACCTCCAATGTCCTGCAGGGTTTCTCGGGCTTCCCTTCATTCCACTAGGGTCGGACTGCCAACTCCCCATTAGTGGGAAGCTGTGTAAAACCTTCTGGAGTGAAAACATCCTGGGATAGGATGGGAGGGGAGGTGGCAGATGGAGAGGCTTGCAGGCCTGGAGACTTCAGTCCCGGGCCCGCTAATGAAATTTAAATTCTTATTTTAATACTTAGAGTCACAGAATCATAGAGGTTTACAGCATGGAAATAGGCCCTTTGGCCCAACTTGTCCATGCTGCCCTTTTATTTTAAACCCGAAACTAATTCCAATTGCCTGCATTTGGTCCATATCCTTCTAAACCCATCTTACCCATGTAACTGAATGCTTTTTAAAAGAAAAAATTGTATCTGTGTGTATTACCATCTTTGGCAGCTTGTTCTAGACATCCACCACTCTGAAAAAATTGCCCCTCTGAACACTTTTGCATCTCTCCTCTCTCACCTTAAACCTATACTCTCTAGTTTTAGACTTCCCTACCTTTGATCTCTGCCCCTCATTATTTTATAGAGCTCTATAAGATCAGCCCTCGGTCTTCTACGCTTCAGGAAAAAAGTCCGAGTCTATTCAACCTCTCCTTATAACTCAAACCATCAAGTCCTGCTGGTATCCTAGTAAATCTCTTCTGCATTCTTTCCAGTTTCTATAATAGGGTAACCAGAACTGTACATGGTATTCCAAATGTGGCCTTACCAATATCCTGTACAACTTCAACAAGACATTCCAATTCCTGTATTCAATGTTCTGACCGATGTAACGAAGCATGCTGAATGCCTTCTTCACCACTCTGTCCACCTGTGACTCCACTTTCAAAGAGTTATGAAAATGTACCCCTAGAACATAGAACATTACAGCACAGAACAGGCCCTTCGGCCTTCGATGTTGCGCCGACCAATATAAAAAGCAATGCCCCTCCAAATTAAACCATTCCCTTCTCTTCCATATACTTATCAACTAACCTCTTAAACGCCACCAAACTTGGCGCATCTACAACTGCTGCAGGCAGGGCATTCCACTCCCGAACCACCCTTTGGGTAAAGAACCTACCTCTGATATCCGTCCTATAACTATCACCCCTTAATTTAAAGCTGTGTCCCCTCGTGCTAGCTTTTTCCATCCTAGGAAAAAGGCTATCACTGTCCACCCTATCTAAACCTCTAATCATCTTAATGTTTCAATAAGGTCTCCTCTTAGCCACCTTCTTTCTAACGAAAACAACCTCAAATCCCTCAGCCTCTCCTCATAAGACCTGCCTCCATACCAGGCAACATCCTGGTAAACCTCCTCTGTACCCTCTCCAATGCCTCCACATCTTTCTTATAATGTGGGGACCAGAACTGCACCCAATACTCCAAGTGCGGCCGCACTAGAGTTTTGTACAGTTGCAACATGACGTTGCGGCTCCGAAATTCAAGCCCTCTACCAATAAAAGCCAAGACTCCATATGCCTTCTTAACAACCTTCTCAACCTGACTGCCTACTTTCAGGGATCTATGCACATACACACCAAGATCCCTCTGTTCATCTAGACTACTAAGAATCCTACCATTTGACCTATACTCTACACATTTATTATTTCTGCCATAGTGCATTACCTCACACTTTTCCACATTACACTCCATTTGCCACCTCTCGGCCCAGCTCTGCAACTTGTCCAAGTCCCTCTGCAAACTATAACACCCCTCTTCACTATCTACACACTCCACCGACTTTAGTGTCATCTGCAAATTTACTAATCCATCCTTCAATACCCTCATCCAGATCATTTATAAAAATTACAAACAGCAGGGGCCCCAAAACAGACCCTGAGGTACACCACTTGTCACCGAACTCCAAGATGAATATCTCCCATCAACCACCACCCTCTGTCTTCTATCTGCTAGCCAATTCCAAACCCAATTAGCTAAATCACCCTCTATCCCATACATCTGCATTTTCTGCAGAAGTCTTCCATGGGCCACCTTATCAAACGCCTTACTAAAGTCCATATATACCACATCAACCGCCTTACCCCCATCCACCTCTTTAGTCACTTTTTCAAAAACTCAATGAGGTTAGTAAGGCACGACCTACCCTTCACAAAACCATGCTGACTATCTCCAATCAATTCATTACTCTCTAAAAAACTATAAATCCTATCCCTAATTATTCTCTCCAACACTTTGCCCACCACAGAAGTAAGACTCACTGGCCTATAATTCCCTGGAAGGTCTCTCTTCCCCTTCTTGAACAACGGAACCACATTCGCTATCCTCCAGTCCTCCGGAACCACACCTGTAACCAACGACGACCTGAAGATCAGAGCCAGAGGCTCTGCAATCTCCTCTCTTGCCTACCAGAGAATCCTAGGGTAAATCCCGTCCAGCCCAGGGGACTTATCCAACTTCAAACCCTCAAGAATATCTGGCACATCCTCCCTATCTACTTCAATACCTTCCAGTTTGCTACCCTGTACCTCAGTGTTCTCCATAACTACATTTACATTACCCTGCGTGAATACCAAAGAGAAATATTTATTCAGTGCCTCTCCAATCTCCTCAGGCTCCACGCACAACTTTCCACTGCTGTCTATGTCTGGCCCTAATCTTGCCCTAACCAATCTTCTATTCTTAGCATATCTAAAGAAAGCTTTAGGATTCTCCTTAATCCTATCAGCCAAAGTCTTCTCGTGTCCTCTCTTAGCTCTCCTCAATTCACTCTTTAGCTCCCTCCTGGCTAATCTATAGCTATCCATTGCACTAACCGAGCCTTCAAGCCTAATCCTGACATAAGCCTCCTTTTTCCTTTTAACCAGCAAATCAACTTTTTTCATACACCAAGGTTCTCTTACTATCGCATTTCCTTCCTCATTCTGCACAGGGACATACTTTCGAAAGGACTCGCAGCAGCTGCTCCTTATACGCTCCACATCCAGATTTCCCAGTCCCGGTATTCCTAGTTCCAATCTATGCACCTAATATCTCTCCTGATGGCCTCGATAATTACCCTTACCCCAGCTATAACTAACTTACTGCCACCCAGCTTCATGCCTATCCCTATCCATCACTAAGGTGAACGTAACCGAATTGTGGTCACTATCACCAAAATGTTCACAACTTCCAAGTCTAACACCTGGTCTGGCTCATTGCCCAGCACCAAATCCAATGTAGCCTCACCTCTAGTTGGCCTAGCTACATACTGAGTCAAAAAACCTTCCTGCACACTTTGTATAAAAACTGACCCCTCTAACGAGCTAGAGCTATAGCTATTCCAATCAATATTAGTAAAGTTAAAGTCCCCCATAACAATTACCCTAATACTTTCACTCCTGTCCAGGATCGACTTTGCAATCCTTTCCTCTACCTCTCTAGAACTTTTAGGAGGTCTATAAAAGACTCCCAACAGGGTGACCTCTCCTCTCCTGTTTCTAATCTCAGCCCATACTACTCAACAGACAAGCCCTCATCAAACTTCCTTTCTGTCATTGTGATACAGTCTTTGACTAATAATGCCACTCCTCTCCTCCTTCTACCTCCTTCTCTACTACTCCACTAAATCATTTGGAACCCCAGAACTGCAACATCTCATTCTTGTCCCTCCTCTACCCAGTCTCTGAAATGGCCACAACCCTCGAAGTTCCAGGTACTGGTCCAAGCTGCAAGTTCCTCCCCCTTAGTTGCGAATACTCCTGCATTAAAGTATACGCATTTCAAACCATGCCCTACCCACCCGTCTGCTGCTGTGTTTTTATCAGCTGTTCCTCTAGACCCCTTTACTCTCTATCCTCTCTTAGCACCCCACTATTTAGGATCCCCCCCCCCCCCCGAATCAGCTTAAAGCCCCCTGGATCTCTTTGTTCTGTAATTCTCCCCAGTGCCAGACCATCTAAGTCCTGCCCTGGTTTAATCTACCAAAATGCATCACCTTGCATTTATCTAAATTAAACTTCACCTGCCATTTGTCAGCCCATTGGCCCAATTAATCAAGATCCCTTTGCAATCCAAGATAACTTTCTTCACTGTCTACTATGCCATCAATCTTGGTGTCATCTGCAAATTTACTAACCATGCCTCCTATATTCTCATCCAAATCATTAATATAAATGACAAATAACAGTGGGCCCAGCACTGATCCCTGAGGCATACTGCTGGTCACAGGCCTTCGGTTTGAAAAACAACCCTCTACAACCACCCCCTGACTTCTGTCAAGAAGTCAATTTTGTATCCATTTAAATACAGTACCTTGGATCCTGTGAGATTTAATCTTACACAACAACCTACCATGCAGTACCCTGTCAAAGGCCTTGCTAAAGTCAATGTACGCAACGTCAACTGCACTGCCCTCATCTACCTTCTCGGTTACCCCTTCAAAAAACTCAACCAAATCTGTGAGACTTAAATCAACTCCGCGCTGATTTCTGGTGGGGAGCTGACAATGCCGGAAATCGGGGGTCCAGAGACACGCAGAAGTCATGGCTAGAGCAGTGGAGTGAACTGAGAGAATCACCTCTATAGTGTTTATACGGCTGGCCAAATTCAGTTTCTGGTCAATGGTAATGCCCAGCATGTTAATAGTACAATTCAGCAATGCCGAATGCAAAGGGGAGATGATTAGATTCTGTTTTGTTGAACATCATCATTGTCTGGCACTTAGGGTGCCAATATGACTTTTCACTTTTCAGCTCACGTTTAAATATTATCCAGGAATTGCTGCATATGGATGCAGAGTTTCAGTATCTAAGGAATCATGAATATTATTGCTGTGCATCATCTGCAAGCATTTCCAATTCTGATCTTGTGTTGGAGGGAAGGCCATTGATGAAACAGTTGAAGATTGGTGGGCCTAGGACACCACCCTGAGAAACTTCCATAACAGTCTCCTGGGACTGAAATGATTGGTCTGCAACAACCAGAATCATCTTCCTCTGGGCTCAGTATGATTCCAACCAGTGGAAAGTTTTCTGCTGATTCACATTAGCTTCAATTTTGCTGAGATTCCTCAATTCCACACTCAGCCAAATGCTGCCCTGATGGAAAGGACAATCATTCAGCTCTTATCCATGTTTGGACTAAGCCTGTACTGATGTCTGGAGCTAAGTGGCCCTGGTAGAACCCAAACTGCGCATTGGCTGCGTAATAGGACAGGTAATGGTATCTTCCATCACTTTGCCAATGATCAAGAGTACACTGATGGATCACCTTGGATTAGTCCTGCTTTTAATGGATAGGATTTACCTGGATAATTTTCTGCAATATTGCGTAAATGTCAGTCTTGTGTCTATGCTGGAATAGTGTGACTAAGAGCAGAATTAGTAAAAGCACAAGTCTACAGTACCACAGATAGGATGTTATCAGAGCTTCTTGTTTTCTCTGATTCCAGAGGCTTCAGACTTTTCTTGATCTCTTGTGGGGTGTATCAAATTGGCCGCAGATAGTTATAGATCCACAATTCTGATAACATCCTTGTAAATAATTTGTGATTTTCATGAGTACTTTAATTCCTTATTTGTATTATGGAGACCAGAACTCAGTTGTGGTCTTACCAAACTTCTACATAAATTTAATATTACCTGCCTGCTTTAAAATTAACTTACTCTAGAACTGAACCCCTTTGCTTTGTTTTTCATTTCATGACTTTGTTGAATTATGTTGTGACTTCTGGAGATTATGATTTTCCGAGTGCCATTTCAAGCACCGCTACTCAGACTATGGAGGGGATTTTGACTCCATGCTTTCTGTACATGGGATCAACAGAGTGGGGTTACAACCTGTGAGGCAACCTGTGGTTCCCTCCGACATGAATGCACTTTCCAATTTTCATTGGCCTTTGTTGAAGCTTTAATCACTATAATGGGCAAGAACCCGATACATTTTAATACATTTTGATAAATTTCCATATGATTAACTAGTCTCCTCGCCAAACAATTCCCCTCTTTATATATTCATACTATGTGATGTTATATCACTAAGCAGTACCTGGCAGTGCCCCCTTTCATAGCTTGCCAATCAAAGTAGTCAAGCAGATTGTTTTAAAACTTGCAGTGTCGTCTAAAACTTTTCCCCAACTTTAAAGAGCAGAGGATTTAAATTGCTTCATTCCATGACAAGAGCACTTCCATTATATCAATTTGTGAATCCAAGAAAGGTCCGCGTAACAACCAAGATGGGATCTGTTTGAATTCAGCACATATTTCAAATGGTCCTGCCAGTTTTTTTTATTCCTGTATTCATCATGTCTTCCTTTTCTCCTAACAGCAAATACTTGTCAGAAATGGGGCTAGGACTTGCACATCTGGATCCTGACTGCCATTTTTAATTGTCTGTGGAGCCTTTCTGTCTCCATAAAAATGCAGCCAAAGTTTCTGTTCAATATCCTTATCTTCTCAGTATCATCTGTTGTAAATTCATCCCTTTCATTCCTTAGTGGCTCCATCAGAATTTTAATTATTATTTATGACTTACGTGCCTGGAAAATAATCACTACATTACCATGTCTGAACTGAAATAACTTTACCAAACTTTTATACATGCTTTACTCGAATGAATTAAGTTAATCACGATGAGTAACAGTATTATTCTTCTGCTGCATAGTTCATGAATATAAACCAAGATTTTCACTTAGTTCATTGTTCCTCATTAATAACAAATAATTTGCTGGTGCCAAACATTAAAATGTTTTTAAACATTAGAGCAGATTAAGTTTATTCAGTTCTTTTATTAAAGAACATGGTTCAAATAGCAAATATGCTATTGACAAGAATATACTATAATTACTTGCAATTTCTTTGTATTTATTTGGGCATTAATGTTAGAATCTTTTTTTGTGCTTCTTTCAGTAGCGCTTATATGTAATCTGTAGGAATATTATAGCAAATAGGTTTGTAGGAAACATTTCAGAGCATAATTCTAGATGACATCTTATCAATCTCACATTCTAACTATGCAACCATGCTATAACTTGGTAGTAAAAATACGGCAATGCATGACTCAGGACAACATTTGCTGCTAATTTTCTGTTTTAACATATAAATTAGTAGTTTGCTTATGTAATGTACGTATAATCTACTTACAATGATGAATTTGAAATGTTCTTAAAAATGCTTGTGTGAATGCTAAATACAATATCCTTGTATAGAGAATTTTATTCAGCTTACTAGAATTGAGTACAACAGTCATTGCCAGTGGAGCGACCTCACAATTCTGTAGAACAGTTGACAGCAGAAGTAACGTACATTAAAGAAATCAATGGCCACCTTACATAGGATTTGTAAACTAGATTCTGTCAGTGCTGATTTAACATTGCCATGGAGTTGAGTGAATAGTAGAAAGTAATAGCACGCACTTCGCACCGTGTCCTAGCTGATGTTCACTGCTCAGTGACTTATATTGAAATTTAAATAGCACATTTACGCAATGGTCAGAAACAGTTGTATCTTGAAATTGGAACACATTCACCAGTTCTCCCTGTATATTAAAAACATTCTTCATATGGATTTGAAAAATTAGATTTTCATTCATTTTCTTTGGCCCACTGTTAGTGCGGTTCCTTAGCAGGTGCTAAGGAAGTTTATGCTGAAGACGAGGAAAATGTATTTTGATCCAGGCTAGCTATCATAAGTCTCTAATGACTATCATGTCCTGACAGTGAATAGCAGTCCTTTTTTTGATCTATGAATGAAAATAAATTATATCCAAGGTCTGACTGCATTGAGAAGCCTGGCTCATTTTATTAAGTCAGAGCAGAATATCACTTAAGCAAAGGGAGAAATGAATCCACATGCTAATGAATGTTATTACCAGTGTTTTCCTTTTGTGAATGTACTCTACAAATCTTCCAAATACCTGTGCAGGTGTGAGACAAAACACATCAATATGCAATTTTTAAATCATTAAAACAAAGAATATTGGGCTGGCATAATGCAAGATTCAATGGCATCAATGATGAGGAGTTGCATACCTGTGGGCCACCAATCCTGTAATAAATGGAAGTCTATAGCTCCCCACATTCCTCAACCTTCCTCCATCCCCATGATGGCATCTGGCATTGATCCTGCCAAAATTTGGAGGAAGATGTAACCTCGTTAACATAGTATATGCAGATATCTGAACTATTAGTATCTGAAAGATTTGCCTTTGGATCCCTGTGCTGTAGTTGGGGAGGAAAGGATGGCTTGGGATCTCTGCATATTTCAAATGTTTTCACTGAGCATGTGGGCCCACTGATATTCTGACAGGCCAGAGACAAAGTACCTGTGAGCCTCCAGTGTGATCAACATTCCTCGTTCCCCCTCAACCCCACAACCACCACCATGTTGCATACCTTGTTCAGAGTGGGAAGAGGCCTGAATATAACAAGGCCTTTTGTCAAATTCCAGGAAAGGTTGAGAGCCATCAGGTGAGATTTGCCAGCTGCTCACACAGCAAAACCAGAAAATCCCACCTGTGGTCAACAAACCTTTGCATGATCTGTCCCCCGCCCAGTACAATCCCTGTGGCGGAAGATACAGGAAAATTCCTCTCAAAATTTCTGGAACCCAACCTAATTTACAGCTATTCTGCCATGTTCCCATCTAACAAGGATATGCTGTCAGGGCCAGAAATTGTTAGTCCTAATGACATATATTCAATGTGATTTAAACAACTCATACTAACAAATGTACATAACTGCCATCTTGATTACTGGTCTAACTTGCTGCTGCAAATTGTATTAGGATTTCACAGTATTGGTTTTAACCCTTCCATAAAACAAAGTATAGCAAGATTCTGCATGCACATTTCATCATAACTTTAAAACATGCAATCCTCATATCTTCTTACTCTTTGGATGCCTTTTGTGCCTTACTTACATTTAAAAGATGCAAACCCATTCATGGAGTTGTGACTAATGAGACTTAATTGTTAGTTGAGAATATTTCTCATTACACTGTGATCTTTATATTACCATATGGCACCTGGCAAGAAGCAACATTTAAATTGTGAAGTTTAACTAATTGGTTGATTTTTTCATCTTGCTTTTTTGGTTCTTCATGAATCAGATTCTCTCTCCATGCTTCTGATTCTTATGTTTGTTTCAGTTTCTATCCTCTTGTAATACATCTGATACCCATCATGATAAATAGCCCTGGTTCCATTTGTGCTTCTAATGCTTTTTTATGCCCCCAGTGCACTCTCATACCCTCCCTTTCGTCTGGCCAAATTGTCTGCTCTTTGTTCAATATGCTTCAATAATGCATTTCCTTCCTGTGTTGACAAGAGAGGATTCAAGAAGCACATTTAGGATGCTAAACTATCCCAGTATACCTTACACTCTGAAATAGTTCTGCTATTATTGAAGATAATAGTCAGCACAAGAAGGATTGATAGGTCCAACTGGCAATATGAGTGTTCTCACTTGCTATGAGAACAAGTGTAGGACTGTGATGCACTATTTTAAGACATAATAACAGATGGTCAGTAGGGGAATTTCAGCTCATATCATGTAGGGTTTTGGGATCTGGAGCAGATTAATTGTGGCAGTAGGCAAAAATTTAGAAGGGCAGAAGAGAATAGCATGCTAATTGGATATATTTACCACATGGGTGATATTCTAACAATTCTATATTGATATTCCTCAAATGCTGGTGCCATTACTTCTATTGAACTCTTTCACTGAATGAACAAATAATGCAAGAAACATGACTGGGAATCAACCCACTGCAACAGATGTGGAATAATCTAATGAAGCAAAAGCAGCAGCATAAAAGAAGAAAGAAATTGGCTTTCAGAGTTTGAAAGACATGTTAATGGTTCATTGCTTTACTATAATTTTATTGTCAGTTTTTTACACTAAGCGATATCTTTCATAAAGGATTTTCAGTGAGAGAGAAAAGGCAGATTTCCGTATAATTGACACCAGTGCTGTTCTTGATCAGCTAACTAAGGCACACTGATAGCAAAGAGTTGAATCTCTCCCCATGAGGCACTGGATTTCTTTAAAAATGATGAAAAGCATTTTAACTCTGGTAGCTACAGTTTAGTGACTGGCTGCTGTGTCCTGCAACAGCTTGTTCTGCAGTGTCATTATTTAAATCATTATGGAAAGGAAAGGAATATCTTTAAAATACAAAATTGAGGGCAGTACCAGCCACCTAGATTTATATGGTTAGTAATTCTAGATGAAACATGTGGTGCTTTAAAGGAGGGGAGAATGAAAGACTTTCTAGAATTTACATTTGTGTAGCACTATGAAAACAATCTGCAGTAAGATGCATATATTCTGAGATACAAATTTGCGCAAGAATGGCAGAATGAATGATTGCTACTGGGAGCCAAGAATTCCAATGTAACTACATAACCTGTGATGTTAGTACTGAGGATATAAGATAGCATTCGGTGTCATTTCTTTACCAAAGTTTGCAGTTGGATTACCACGGATTTAACTGGTATTGTTATTTTCAGTGCAATATTATAATTTATATTGCATTACCATTTTAATGAATAATTTAAAAACACTTCTTAACTTGAGTACAAATTACTATTCAATCCTTTCTTTGCCATCAGAAAAGAGAATGTAATTTATACAGGGGCTACTGATTACAGAGTTCTGCCTCTCTTTCAGTGTTAGATGCTAAAATGTCTCCATTGTGGTATACTGAGAACTATTTCCTACTCCATGTCTGAATTTTCTCTCAAGATGCTTCTCTGCTTTTCTTTCCTTTTCGGTCTTTTTTTTGTTTTTGTTTTTATTCCAATTCAAGCTTTGGATAGGACAATAGCCATGGTGCTCCAGCTCTACAGATAACTAATTCTGCCATTGGGATCGAATTCCAAAAAAAAAAGCTCTGTTTTGTGGTAGTGTTTATCCTAAGAGTAGAGTAATTCTGAAGATTAGTGAGCCTGCTTTTGGACCACAGCATGACTGGGCCATGCATTATACTGTTTTGGTATTACTATGTATATTTCTCCACTTCTTTTGATCACTTCCCCCTAATTGTTTTTACTTAGAATTTTTACCTGTGGATTTAGGATGATAGTTCACTGAATATCACAAGCTAGCAGATAAAGTGTGCATGGTAAGTAGTAGCCTGCTCTTAACAGTCTTCTCGATATATATGTACAAAAGGTTTCATTTCTTTTAAATGTTGGGTTGAGGTGAACACTGTTTTCGTTAAACATTTTACTAAACTGTGTTCCCACATTTGTATTTTAAAAGGCATTATTGATCTGATATTCATATCTGGAACAAAATACATATCCTTGTTTATTACCAATTGAACACCTGAGTTCCGTTGCAGCTGTGCCCATGAAGTGAAGGGCTTAAACTGACCAACCAGAAATATCCAGAAATGTTCTTTTTATTGTAGTATATAATAGTAAAGTCAGTTGAAGTGTGTGAGTAAAAAGTCAAGTAAATCGTACAGAAGAAACAATCTATATAGCAGGTTAGGTGCATTCACTGTGCATCTGAAAGAGAGTACTTATTCATTTTGGCCTAAAATATTTTTTCAGGTTCCCTGGATTCTGATATCAGAACCTGGATAACACTGTTTAGTACTGTTAGGGCTTTACAATAAAAGCTAAAATATCAACCATATGATGGCAAAAAAAAAGTTCGTTCCTGTGTTTAAAATGTTCACTTCTAGCTACTTTCCGATGAAGTTGGTGGGGCTGTCGAAGAGGACCTTCTCCTTCTTGTTGATGATCGTGACCGCTCAGCACTGTAGGTAATTTGTTTGTCATGCTGTTGCATTTGAGCTTCAAGGAATTCCCTCTGCTGATGGCTGATTGTCTGACTAATCAGTCCAGGGAGAGCTTGGATGCTTCCTATTAAAGTCTCTAACTTATTTTCCAATGTTGCAATCCTTTTCTCAAAATCTTCACTTCTTTCATTCAGGTCTGAGATCATGTCGTACATAATGTTTTGTGTCTAAAATGGGGAGGGAAGGAATAGAGTTGGAAGCTTTAGCATTTGCTTTTGCACTTTCCAGAAACAGTTTGCTTTTGGTCCAAGTAAACATCAATTATTAAAGTCAGGTCAATTCTAAAAGATCAGGTGTTTTACAGATACAATGAATGATGCATGAAAACTCATCAATATCAATTTAACAGTGAATCATAATGCAAATAATTTTCCACAATGCCAGCCATAAAATAATATATGATTTCGATTGAAATAACTGTCTTAGGTTTCTCCATCTTTCAATATTTTAAGCCAGGCTGTACATTGTAAATTCAGCAGTGAACAGATTCTTACAATGTTCCAATTCCAATTTTTGGACTGGATTTTCAGAAATCAATCACAACCATGGCTATATTTTTTCTCAAAGACAATACCGCAGTATTGAAGGCAAGATTTATTCTTGATGAAAGATTTGATAGATGTTTGGGTAAACAACGAAATTATACATTAAATATACATTTCATAACTTTCACATGCACCTAAAATTAATTGTATTCATTATTCATACAATACATGCATTCATGGAATGAAGAATAGAATAAAATTAAAAAGCAAGTTTCATTGATTGGTCTCAAATAATTAGAACTGAAAATGGATAATTCACCCCATCATTAACTTCCAAAAAAATAAAATTATAATACCTGTATCCTGCCACAAAGTCAATTTTCAACAGGTATTGTCACCACACTGTATTTTTATACCATCAACTTATTTTAGGTCATCTTGGGGATATTTTCAGTGCTTCTCAGTTGAATATGTATGTATATCAGCAGGCCTCTGATGTAAGGCTTGGTTGAATAAGCTGTTCGTCAACTTTCCCATACTAGAAATCATTGAGTAATTTTAACAGGATTTTCTTTGGTTACTTGTGTGAACAGGAAAGATTCCTGGAATGTCCAACTTGTCTATAATTACCAATACTGCAACTCACTTATCAGTACTTGTGTTCCTCATGGCTGCCTCATTGTCTTTAAATGATGTTAGTTCATGGCTTGAAGCAGAAGGACTTGCTGCATCCTGGTGCCTTGGCTTACGACACTGGTGGGCCTCCTAGAACTTAAAAGCGATCCATTCTGCCATTAATGTTAAGGGCCTGCTGCAAACACCTAGTTAGACTGGTGATAGCTCTGCATAGCAGTGTGGTTTGTGTCCCAGAATTAATGCAAGTGTTGCCCAACCTTTGTTCAAAGAGGTCTCCTCACAGAACAAAATTATCCTTAAAGTCTCTACTTTCTTCTACATTAGTTTGGATGTTTAATAGCCAGGCAACCCTATCCTATAAATGATAGCTTCTATAATTTGACAAAGAACATAATTTAGTTTTTTCTTGCTTACTTTTTTGGTTTTTCACCTTAATCAGAAAGGAGAAAAGTAAATGAAGTTCAGCAAATGAATTTCATTGTGAACTAATTCTCAAATCTTTTACTGGGAGTCAGCATTCTTTTCAAGTTCTGATTTACTCAACTTTTATGAGACTGAATCACTGTTGCAATTCTTATTCAGTAGTTTGCTATACATGTTGCTTGAGAATCCAGGGTCTTCATAAAGGAATCAGTATGATATGGGCAGCACGTAGCACTGGTGCTTAACACTGCTACTTCATAGCTCTAGGGACCTGGGTTTGATTCCCAGGTCCTAGCTTGGGTTACTGCCTTGTGGAGTTTGCACATTCTCCTCGTGCCTGTGTGGATTTCCTCTGGGTGCTCCAGTTTCCACCCACAATCCAAAGATATGCAGGTTAAGTTGATTGGCTATGCTAAAAAAATTGCCCCTTAGAGTTCTGAGATGTGTATGTTAGAGGGATTAGCGAGATAAATATTGTAGTGATATGAGAGTAGGGCCTGGGTGGAATTGTGATCGGTGCACAGCCAATGGGCCAAATGGCCTCTTTCTGCACTGTAGGGTTTCTACAATTCTATAGAATTTAATTTCTATGAATCCTAAAGCGAATCTGAGAAATACTGTTGCTGTTTTTACTCTAGACCAAACTGATTATACTATCTAAGGTTTGCCCTTGCATTTGATGAAGGATTATATGGACTTTTGGAATCACTTAAAACAGTGGATAGTAGATCTTGGGTATTGTATTCCTTTCAATAACCAGATCAGTGACTGCAGATCGCAAGCTGCCAGATCTCCTTTGTTGAGATTAATCATGTTTGGAAAATTAAGCTGCGGTTTTATAGGCGGGAGTCATTTGAAATCTTTTATTGCCAATTTAGAGATGTTAAAATTAACTCTCCATTCTTTTTAATAGGATTATAAATCGGTTGGAAGGAGTCCATTCTATTCTGTTTGCTTGCCTCATTTGCCTTTTCATCAAAAACAGAAAATAAATCTGTCAATAGTCCCACTTACAAAACGTGTTAGCAATTTTCTGTAACTAATCTTGCCCTGTCACTTGTGTTTCTGTCAAGCAGTGATTCATAACGAATAACCACCTCTTTGGTATACTAACAGAGGATCGGATACATTGATCTTTCCTTGTTTGTCTCAAGCAGAACTGACTGATTTAAGTGAGGACAAAATGATTGAGGAAACACACAATTTCCTGAATTCCAATTTATTTATATAACACTGTATTTCCTTAAATGGACAAAAAGAACTTTAAAAAGGCAATAACTGTACAGGCAAATATTAGGAGTGACTACTATAATCCCAAATACTCCAACGCTTTTTTTTCAAAACTATCTTTAAACATTAAAGAAAATTACATTCACAGACTCCTATTGCTTTAGTTTCAGCAAATCTCAATAAAGACATAGGTTAAAGAAAACAACGTTAATGACACCTACAATTCCAGTACATCTACACTGCTCATAATCTGATGAAATCTTTGAATGAAGAAATCCATAGTTGAGGTCTGCGAGTGACATTTTTAAAAGATCTTGAAACTAATTACCTTGAAGCAATTTTATAAATTTGTACTCCTTTATGGAAATCCAGTGACTTCCCCATCAGTGAAACTCGTAAAATATATTACTAAGTACTTTCTACAACAGCGATGATCACTACTCCATTCTTTTACCTGCCAAAATACTCACCCTATCATTCCATCTCTGAGAATTTCTGTTGATGGTAGTCATGATGTGAAGAAGAATGGGAGTCTTTACAGCTAATCTGTCTGCACGTTTAAGACTTGAATAGCAGATTAGTTGTGAAGACTCTCATTCTAATCAGTATTCTGTAAACTATGTGTGCCTTTACATGTCCTATTTGTGATCAGAACTTTCCACTCACCTGACAAAAGAACAGCACTCTGAAAGCTTGTGGCATTTACTACCAAATAAACCTGTTGGACTTTAACCTGGTGTTGTGAGACTTCTTACTGTGAATTTCTATTGATTCAGTTTCTTGCTACCTCAGCTGATCTACAGGACAGAATTTAAGTGATGGTGTCTCTTGGTATTTCATGTTTACTAGAAGCCTAATATCTGAAAATGGAGACTATTGGAGAACATTCCTCCTCTCTTTCTGACAGTGTGTGCTCATTAGCTGTTATATAAATATAAGTAAATGAGCAATCTCTTCAGTCATGGATGTGAGGCTAATACTTTATGAAATTCTATGTATGACTGGTCCACGGACTTAAATTTTACTTTTATGATGTGTCCAACTCCTGAGACTGTTTCTTGTTAGTTTCTGTTTGGTCTGTGATGAAATTGAAAAAATGTGCACTGTTAGATCGTTGACCATCTAGCCAGGGCATTTACATTCTGCCTAAATGGCTTAAAGCAGAGGCCAACTCGAATACTTCTTTTCTGAGGTGCATGATAGATTTTGTTTTAGTAATCATTTTTCGTTAGAGACAAAAAGCAAGACCTTAGCCTTTTCCCGCCACATTCCTGTAGTTTCTGAACTAATTCACCTCCTCCAGATAAGCCTTACAAAGTAACTTTGTGACAATATTTCTTATTTGTGAAAAACAGACAGTTGGAGTAAAATATTCTTGTCATGATATCTTCTTTACTGAAATACTTAGTGATTTACATCTATTTGTTTACGAGACTGTTTGCTAAGGGAAAAAAGAATGACGTAATGAAAATAGGTAAATTGACTGGGGGGTGGATAGCATGGGAATACAAATCATTCCAATAATTTCCCCAATTACACATCTAGTTACCTGAAGTGCAATAAGTAATAAAAAGCATGTTTATGATGTCTCCATACATTAATAAAATGGTTAGAATCGCAGAAATAGCTCTTAGAATTGTTGAGAGAAGCTATTCAAAGTTAACAATCAGTCTACCAACATTAAAAGAATTTTAACATGCAACATTTTAAGCAACCTTAGGAGATCCGCACTGAATCCTACTAACCTTAGCAAGGTCCACCAAAGTATTTGCCTGATCATTTAATTTTCTTTGTTCCATTTTTACACTTCGTAACCTGAGTGCAACATTTATTTAATTTGGTCAGTTTCATTTCATCTTTCAATGCTATCTTCAAAAAAAAAGATACATGCAGTAAAATTCAGCACAGCAAACCATCCTCATGAACAATGATGTTCTTACTTTTAAAAGGTCAAAACCACTCATTTATTTGCTAAATGAGAAGCATGCTTCCTCAACATGGAAAAGACTGGTAGCAGAGAGAAATGTATGCATTTTACATTATATTAGCCATAGCTTCAGATGAAATAAAGTAATAATAAACACAACTTTACAAATGTAAGACCAAAGCTTAGGCATTTGTTAAAAGCCTAAGTATCATGACCAAAAGACATAGGATGCAAGAAGATTGGTTTCAGACTATTCCCAAAATTCAGCAGAGCCTCTATCAGAATCTCATGCCCATTTTCCATGAAATAGAATCTTTTACAGATGATTTAACCAGAATCCTAGGGTCTTCCAAATGAGAGTTTATTATATAATATAAAAAATCCACAAGAAGATACATGTATGTTACACACCCAATTTGAGAAACAGTTCATTTCATGAAATGGGCAAATCCATTGCTCATTTTATGAAATTGGCAGCATGCCTGGTCATTTCAAGAAAAGGCCAGTGCTTTGTAGAAGTAGAATTGCTGCTCAAGCCTATTACACTGCACACACTTAACGTCATGGATGGCGTGGTGGCACAGAAGTTAGCACTGTATTGCCACACAGCACCAGAGACCTGGGTTTGATTCCCTGCTTAGTCACTGTCCGGAATCTGCACGTTCTCCCTGTGTCTGTGTGAGTTTCCTCTGGTGCTCAGATTTCCTCCCACAATCTGAAAGATATGCTGGTTAGGTGCATTGGCCATGTTAAATTCTCCCTCAGTGTACCCGAACAGATGCCAGATTATGGCAACTAGGAGAATTTCACAGTAACTTCATTGCAGTATTAATGTAAGCCTTACTTGTAACTTAATAAATTAACTTTAAATGATCCAGGTAAAAGCAAAAACTGCAGATGGTGGAATCTGAAATAAAAACAGAAAATGTTTTTTCATAGCATGAACATTGTAAATTTGTGAAAGTGAGTTTTTCTGCAAAGGCACAAATAGTTGTTGGTGGAAGATGTAAAAATTAAAAGTTTGAAAAGGACGAGTTCATATCTGCCCATTTGACTTCAAAGCAGCTGATGGAAGCTGTGAAGTTTCATACTGGAAGTGAAAAAATGTTAACTTTAAAGGCTCTTAAACAGCAGTTACCAGGAGACTTTAAAGATGACTCCTTATCAAGCACTCACTCGAAACAAACATGGTGTAGCCTCAGATCAAAACTGCCCAATGAGTTCCCCAACAAATCTTCACAACCATTGAAAAAGCACAACTGGAAAGACATTGGGTAGAATAGGGAAAATCATAATCCTGCACTGGCCCTCGACCATTCTGCATGCCCTAGTACAATCCACCACAGATGACTCTGAGTCAACTCTTGGACCATCCAATATTAAAATGCTGAGTGAGTTCCTGATTCTTCTGTATTAGATGACCCTGAGATGGCCATTAGACCACCAATATGGACAATCCTGAACCAGCCCTGGATTATTCAAACAAAAACAGAAAATGATGGAAAATCCCAGCAGATCTGACAGCATTTGTGGAGAGAGAAAAGAACCAAAGTTTTGACCCTTTGTCAGAGCTCTGATTCTTGAGATGCTGTGATGTTGAGATTTTCCAGCATTTTCTGATTTTGTTTCAGATTCCAGCATCTGTAGTTTTTGCTTCTACCTGCATCATTTAAAGTTAAAGTTTATTTATTCATTACGAGTAAGGCTTACATTAACACTGCAATGAAGTTACTGTGAAATTCTCCTAGTCGCATAGTCTGGCATCTGTTCAGATCAATGCACTTAACAAGCACATCTTTCAGAATGTGGCAGGAAACTGCAGCACCTGGAGGAAACCCATGCGGACATGGGGAGAATGTGCAAACTCAGCTTGGGTCACTGTCTATCGAACCTGGGTCCCTGGTGCTGTGAAGCAGCAGTGCTAATCACTGCGCAACCATGCCGTCCCCGGCACATGAGTGATCCAGAGACATCCCCTGATGTGCACTCTGCCTCCTACAGCCGCAAAATACAGCAGATGGAACTGGCTACATCACTGAAACAGCTGAGGGGATAGTGAAAGGCAAACATGCCAGGAATCAGTTTGAGAGCAATGTGATTAACTAAGGGATGGGTAATAAAAGCTGACCCAGTCAGGAATGCCCACATCCTATAAACTAATAACGCAAAATTTTGCAGACTAGCGGACCGAGTGCAGAAGACATTCCACCAGAACAACTTAGCCTTTGTGAGATTGTACATGCTCAATGTTGTGGTAAGCAAGATTTCCAGAGATGTCACTGCAGAAGTAATTGCTCATCAAAATGATGTTTCTGCTTGAAAGAGTCTCTGATACAACAATGCCTGTCACAGTCACAAGTTCTGCGGCAACATTGACCAGTGCTGACAGTGCTAGCACATTAAGTATGTATGAACTGTATTTATGCTGTTTTTGTAAATATTGATATGTGAGTTACCCAAATGGTTCAGGTGCAATCCTGAATGAAATATAAACTATTGAATTTGTATGTTTGGATGCCGCAATGAATCTGAAATATACATCAAATAAAGGTACATTATATATGTATGAATTGCTTTTTTATTTGTTTTGCGTCTTGTAAACATTGATGAATATAAGCTATATCTGAATGATTTGAATTTAATACTGGAAGAAACATAACAGGACAGTGAACAGAAATAAACAAATTATAAATTTGTGAATGAAATTTTATTTTTTGTTCGTAGAAGTTGGCCATTTCATGAACTGGGTGTTCAAACTGCTTGTTTCTGGTAGGCTGCCCATTTCAAGAAATATGCAATTTGACTGGCCATTTCGTGAAATGGGCAATTTCACAAATTGGGCGTAACATGCAGACACATAAAACAAATTTGGATTATTAATACTTTTAAAACCTGATTAAAAAACTGAAGAAAAATGTACAAGTGAAAAAGTATCTCCCACTTCAATCCAAGCATTCTTAAAACATCTACCGACCAAAATTTAGATTCAGAAGATATCTATTATACATATATCCAATCAGTTACTTTTCACATACCTTCTCTCTGGCTACTAAAACATTGAAAACTGGGTTGACTACCCTAACTCACTTCATTTAGAACTCCTAAGATTTGTTTGTATTTAATTGCTGGTTGAATTAAAGTAAACTCCCAAGGCTAACCTTTCCCATACATCCTTGAATTTTGAGAGGTAATTAAGTTCCCATTTAAATTGGCTGCTGTGAAACTCAAAACCATAAAATTACACTTTATTTTTTACTGTCTAAATGTTGTGTCTCACTTCAAATTAATAAATGATGTCTCTAATTGACCAGGTGGATTGCAAGGCTAAATGTTTCATTTAGGTCATTACCATTGAACATCAGGGAAAAAGGACATAAAGTTATAACATTAATTAAACTCTACAGTTATGACTGTAAACCTTTTGAAGTGGTAATTTCAATATGAAATCATTATTTCTATTATTTGGTTGAATTCTTAAACTTTTGTAATGGTTTATTGAATTAAACTTTGCCTTCTTTCAGAATGCAGTAACATGATTCAGCAGTTGGACAGACTGAATCCAGACCCAGTAAATGATTTGAAATATATCTAATGCTCCTCTTTGAGGACCCCTGGACATGGGCATCTGAAGTATTCCTATGTCTGTGTGGCCTGATACTAGCCCTGTAAAATTCTGAAATGGATTTGATTAAGGGAAGTTTGTATCCAATGTAACTCAGTGATAAGTGAGATTCCAATTGAAAAGGAATCATTTTAAACATCTTGCAGCTAAATAGTCATAACCTGAATTAGAACAGCATCTACCTCATTTAAATGAATTGTGTACTTCACACGTCCATGTACTTTAAAACATTTATAAAGGGATTGATGTGATTTAATGCAATTCATGATATTAGTTTTACCACTGCAGAATAATTTTGAAGAATCATTTCTTTCGTTCAAAGAAGTACTGATTAATTATTGGATAAGGCATTGAATTTTGTTAAATTAACTATTTTTGTGAATTAAAATAGTAATTACAGGAAATTAAACTATAGTGAATTATTTTGTTACTAAAACAAATATTGAGTTATCTCCTATTTTAAATAAGAGACTTATTGTAATCAGTATGGTGTAATAATTCTTTCCAAAATTACTTTTTTCTCATAAATTGAGAATTTGTTTTTAAATATCATACAGCACTTCTGATTGACTCAATCAATTAATTACTCAACCCATTATAGAGGTAAAAATCATGCTATTCAAAAGTCCTCTTATCCTGAAATATTAATGACTTTCAGGCCCCAGCAGGACTGGGATCAGAGCTAAGGGTAGTGCCGTTGGCTTGCACCCTGATTACCTAGTTCCATTCTGCCTTCAGGCCATTATTGCAGAGGCAGGTTGGGTTTGTGATGGGGAAGTGGGGAGGGGGGTTTGGGGGGAGGCTGTGTGCAACAGCAGGCCTGCCTACCCTACTTATTTAAATGAGGAAGGTATTAAGGCTGAGGTTGTTAATGGCCACAAAAGGCAAATTAAAGAAGGCAGCCTGGGACTTTCCAATTGGCATCCAGGTTCCTGCAGTCAGGAGTTAAGAGACCATCCCTGTCTGTCTGAGACTCCAGCAGTTGTGGGGACTCTGTAGAGGGATGCTACTCCATCTACACTACCAAAATCTTTTAAATATTGTTATGACCATTAAAAGCATATTGTGTTATAAATTTCCGGTAAATACTTCAAAAAAATTGGATATGAACAAGCCATTAAGATGGCTGTTGTATTATTTTTTGACTGTTGGCACTTAGATAGTATCAAGTCTTTAGTAAATACCTAATTAAACATGGACAGAGAACACCTCACAGAATTTATGGAATTCATACATCTCATCGTTTAAGGTGGAAATGTGAATATCATTGTCAAGATGTTTATTGCTAATACTTAATTGCTCTTGCTATGAACCACCTTTTTGAATCACGATTGTCCATGTGGTGTAGGTACATTCATAGTGCTGTTAGGAAAACAATTCCAGGATTTTGACTTGGTGATGATGAAAGGACAGCAATAGATTTCAAAATCAGGGTGTACTGTAACTAGGAGAGCAACTTGCAGGTAGCAGTGTTGCCATGAACCTATTGCACTTATTTGTCCAGGTGCTAGAGATTGTGGGTTTGGGAGATTCTACTGAAGTAACTTTGGTAAGTTACTTCAGTACACTGAGTAGATGATACACAGCATAGCCACTGTGCACCAATGGTGGAGGGAGTAGATATTTAAGGTAATAGGGTGCCATTCAAGCAGACTGCTCAATCTTGGATGATGTAAAAGTTCCTGAATATTGTTGGAGGTGCACTTATCTGGTCAAGTGAAGAATATTTCATCACATTCTTGATTGTGCTTGTAGAAGATGATCAGGATTTGAAGAGTCAGGAAGACAGTTAAAATCCCAAACTTCTAACCAACTCAGCCACGATAGGCGCAATTCTCCCGACTTCACCGCCACTGTGTTTTGGAGGTTTTAGACTTGCGTTAGCAGAACCTGTCAGGTGGGTTTCACCCATCTGATTGATGCAAATTTAAGCATTCTGGGAAACACGACGGCCAGCCATTTTTAAAGGATGCCCCAATCTCAGCATTCAGAGACAGGACCCTTTCCCCTCCCCCCAAACCCCTACAATTATCGCAGTGTTTACAGAAAAGAAGAACAAAAAGCACTTCACTTCTTTGAGTTTGCCTGCAGCTGTCCAGCAGAATAAACATAGAAACATAGAAGACAGGAGCAAGAAGAGGCCATTTGAGTCTGTTCGCTATTCATTACGATCATGACTGATCATCCAACTCAGTAGCCTAATCCTGCTTTTTCCTCATAACCTTTGATCCCATTTGCCCCAAGTGCTATATCCAGCTGCCTCTTGAATACATTCAATGTTTTGGCATCAATGAATTCCAGTAATGAATTCCACAGGCTTACCACTTCTGTCCTAAATGTTCTGCCCTGAATCCTCAGACTGTGGCCCTTGATTCTGGACTTCCCGCCATCAGGAACATCCTCTTTGCATGTGTCTTGTCTGGACCTGTTAGAATTTAAGTCTCTATGAAATCCTCTCCCTCACTCATTTGAACTTCAGCGAAAACAATCCTAACCTAGTTAATCCCTTCTCATAATCAGTTCCACCATTACTGGAATCAGCCTGATAAAGCTTTGCTGCACTCGAGAACAAGAATATTCTTCCTCAGAAAAGGCAACTAAAACTGCACACACTACTCTAGGTGTGGCCTCACCAAGACTGTATAATTGCAACAACACATCCCTATTCCTCTACTCGAAGCCTCTAGCAATGAAGACCAACATGCCATTTGCTTTCTTTACCGTCTGCTACACCTGTACATTTACCTTCAGCGATTGGTGCACAAGGACACCCAGGTCCAGCTGCACACTCCCCTCTTCCAATTTACAGCCATTCAGGTAATAATCTGCCTTCTTGTTTTTGCTTCCAAAGTGAACAACCTCATATTTATTCAAATTATAATGCATCTTCCATTGATTACCCCCTTCACCCAACCTGTCCAGATCATTCTGAAGGATCCTGCATCCTCATCACAATTCATCCTCCTACCCAACTTGGTATCATCTGCAAACTTTGAGTGACACATTTGTTCCTTCATCCTCATCATTAATAAATATTGTGAATAGTTTGAGTCCCAGCATGGATTCCGAATAAGGATGTTTATAATCATTGTGGTTAGGAACAATGGGAGGGGGGAAGAGTACTTCAGATGCATTCAACTGTGAGGGGAAAGATAAATAAACAAAACTCAAGCATGCTGTGTAAAAATGATGAAGCTGTCAATCAAAAGCTCGTTAAAGGTACTAGACCATGAAATTGAATGAAAACAAAGATTTGCAAAGGTTTTCAAAGGATATTGGGGACTTCAAAGAACTTCAAAGGGTTTGTGCTTCAGAGACTTGAAAAATGCAGTGTTAAAAGAATGGGGCTGAGTAAGCAACTGTAGAGAAAGAAACTCCCTCCCATCATGAAACTAACTTTTCTTATCAGTCAGAGAGAGGACTTCTAATGAATGTTCTCACACCTCTCACTTCTTAGAGAGAGAAAGGAGAATTGCTTCTGCAGAATGAACGCTATTGTGATTTGGAAACAACCTTCCAGTGTCCTGGGGACATGAAGATTGAATTGACCAAGCTACTCCAAAGTCTTCACAATATCCAGGCAAGAATAGAAACATAGAAGATAGGTTCAGGAATAGACTATTTGGCTCTTTGAGCCTGCCACAACAAATCAATATGATTATGGTTGATTATGCATATTCAGTATCCCATGCCAACTTTCTCTCCATATCTCTTGATCTCTTTACCGCAAGAGCCATGTCCAGCTCACTCTTGAACATATTTAACAAGCTGGCCCCTACAACTTTCTGTGGTAGAGAATTCCACAGGTTCACAACGCTGAATGAAGAAGTTCTTCCTCATCTTATTTCTGAATGGCTTACCCTTTTTCTTAGACTGTGGCCCCTAGTTCTGAACTTTCCCTACATTGGAAACATCCTTCTCACATTTGATTAGTGAGATGCCTGAAATCACTGTGTCAAGAGTGATCTTTAGGTTTCCCAGGATGAGAAGGGGAAATTGAGCCTTGAGATCTCCATCTTAGGGGAAAGTTCTGAGGTCAACCCCTTGCCCTGGCCCATTCAGCAGGTTCAAGTTTGTCAGAACTTGCACCAAAGCTAGCCTGGTGCAGTTCGTGCTGGGTGGGGGTAGGTGTCTCACAAGACACCCTTGAATTGGGCTTAATGCCCTTTAATTACATGAAAAAAGGAGTTTTACATAATAATTAGGTTCCCGCCATTGTGGGCGGGAACTTGATCAGGGTGGCAAGGCCAACCGGGTGAATCACAAAACAGTTCCCTTCCTGTGGGTGAACACTTCAGCAGTCACGGGCATTCAGCCTCCGACCTTCGGGTAAATGTTCTTCAAGGGGGCCTTCATGACACACACGACAGCGCAGAGTCACTGAGCAGAGACTGATAGCCAAGTTCCGCACACATGAGGACGGTCTTAACAGGGATCTTGGCTTCATGTCACACTATGTGTAACCCCCATGACTTGCCTGGGTTAGCAAAAAACCTCACCTACTGTGCTGTCTGGAGAAAATACACATCTCTCTTACCAATGCTCAGGGTTCCCTTCACACACATTGTTAGCCACTTTAACACTTGAATAGCAGGTTAGGTGTAAGGATTCGCATTCTAATCAGCAATCTGTGACTATCTGTGTTGATATGTGTGCTATTGCAGACCAGAACACTGCATTTGCCTGACGAAGATGAAAAGTCGAAAGCTCGCAGATTTACTATCAAATAAATTGGTTGGATTTAAAAATGGTGTTGCCAGATTCTTACTGAGTTTACCCCAGTCCAATGCCAGCATCTCTACATCATTTCTGCAGGCAAGTCAGTTCCAGATCCACAAGACCAAAGCCCCTTGGATCCCATGCTCTCTCACCTCTTATGTTGGAAGAAAGATTCTTGATGAAGAAACTGAAGATGATTGGATGACACTGCCCTGAGAAACTTCTGCAATGATGTTGTGGGGCTGAGGTGATTGGCCTCAACATCCACAAACATCTTACTTTGTGTTAGAGCAGTGATTGGTTTGAATAGAGTTTGTCCTGGTTTTTGTGGGCAGAACACTCCCAGGCAAATGTTGGTGTTGTAGCTGTACTGTAACAGCGCGTTCACAACTTAAAAAAAACATATGTGAAATGCCATCTGTGACTGCTAATTCTAAAATACTTTATTTGCCAGTATGTTTTGACAGCACATTCATTTTGTACTCAAGATATCTGCCAAAGTAGTTTCACAAGAAGACGTGCTGAATGCTAGAATTTAGTAATCATAGAAGAATTGTATGTGTCAGGCACCAGCAGATTGTTATTTTATACATGTCAACAATAAACCAGAACTCAGAAACTACTGGGCCACAAGCAGTTTAAACAAAATACCTACAAACTCTCTTTCACTGAGCGCTAACTGCAACTATGCCAACTTTCTAATGTTTCGAAATATAGGCAATATGTAAATAAAGCATACTGGTCCCCTCTCATCACAGCTCCTGACCACTCAACTTCACCTCCTCTGTGTTGGGAAAACTAAGCGTAGACTGGGTGACTACCTCCCTTCAGTTCACAAGCATGACCGCAAACCTCCAGTTGCTTTTCATTTTAATTTCCCACCTCGGTCACACTGTTGACTTCTCTGTTCCTAACATTCTACAATTTCTTTCAATGAAGGTCAATGAAGTCAAAGCTAGATGCATCAATTTCAGCCACTCTTAAGATCCAGTGAATGAGAATTTTCTTAGTTGCCATATTTAGTAAATTTAACACGTTTACATGTGATTATTGTTGACTCAGAGAACAACAATGCAAACATCCCAGTTAATCTTCTAGGAGCAGAGGATAGAATCATATTTATCTTGCTGGCATGGCCCTTTTGTTTCTATTATAGATTGTAGTTTTCAATTATTGCACAAAGATTAAACTTGTTCTAATAATCAGTTCTGCTAATGGAAAGGAACATAGAACTGAGCTTAAAATGAATACAAGGGTCAGTTCTGTACTGGCAGGTCCAATAGATACTGGCATTTTATGCTCAATAATGAACGATGGTACTTAATGGAGAACAAGCTCATCTCTGATTTATTTTATGTATATACAATATGCCCAATAAATGATGACCCATCAACATCCAGAACTGCAATACAATACTTTCCATTCAAGAAAACATTTTGCACTCAGAACATTTAGCAGATGTTGCCTCTGTCATGTCACTCACATTCCCTTTGAGGGTACTTATAAGGGCTGATTTTAACTGAGACTGAAAATTAGAGGTGATGTAACTGAAGAACAAGGAGACCATCTGGTCTCTCAGAGCTTTTTTAATTCCAGGGCTTCATTTACATCTCTGAACACTGACCTCTTCACCAGGCTGTCAGGACTGCTTGGTGCCATTAATCACCAATGACAGACTGGCACCAACAGTCCATGGAAATGAGCTAGGAAAGATTGGGAGAGCAGGAACAATCATGGTCAACTGGAATAGGAAAGGTCCTAGCTCTTGTCGTTGGGTCAGGGACAACACTCCTACTCATCTCAGCTCATAAAGGACATAAGTGACTTATTTTTAAAACTTAGAAGGTTATTTTAAACATATAAAGCTGCTGGCTCTGGAGTTTGTCAGCCCCCTGGTAAAATTGTGTATGTATTAGAATTAAGTCATTGAGCTACAACTTCATCACTTAAAGTAGGTCCATTTTTTTGGTGCAGTTGCCTTTTTCTGTTCTGCAATCATTCTATGATTCACAAATCCCAAAAGATGCCAATTAGAATTATATGCACTTTGAAAATGTGGGAAAAACTCCCAAATATGATATTATACCTCCACCCTATACGCATTGCTGGGTAGGCAAGGGTAAAATCAATCCCATAGTTTTATATCTCACTCTTAATTTAGATCCAAAATGTAAACAGCAATTCTATATTTCAGCAGGCAAGCATAAATTCACCCACAGCCTCAATTAACACTAAAATCAAATAAATCAATAATCAGAACAGCAGAAAAAGGCTCACTAATAATCAAGCCTTATTTAAAGATCCTAAGAAATTTATAGTCATCACACCAATTAAGATGTTCAGCCCAACTTGTTCATGCTGCCCTTTTTTTAAAGCATCAAAGCTAATCTCAATTATCTTTCTTACACGTTGTACCCATGTAACAATCTAAATGCTTTTTAAAAGATACAATTGTACTCGTCTACTACTACCTGGCAGCTTGTTCCAAACACCATGAGTAAAAAAATTGCTCCAGTTTTGTATCTCTCCCCTCTCACCTTAAACCTATGCCTACTAGTTTTAAATTCTCCTACCTTCGGGAAAAGATATTGACTATTTATCTGATCAGTGCCGCTCGTTATTATATAGACCTCCATAAGATCACCCTTCAGCCTCCTACGCTCCAGAGAAAAAAGTCCCAGTCTATCTAGTCTCTCCTTATTACTCAATCCATCAAATACTGGTAGCATCCTAGTAAATCTTTTTTGTACTCTACCTAATTTAATAATATCCTTTCTGTAATAGGGTGACTAGAATTGCATACAGTGTTCCAAGTGTGATCTTATCAATGTCTTGTACAACTTCAACAAGACATTCCAACAACGTTCTGATCGATGAAACCAAGAATGCTAAATGCGTTCTTCACTACTCTGTCCACCTGTGACTCCACTGTCAAAGAGCTACGAACATGTATCCCTAAGTCTCTTTGTTGTTTCCAACGTCCTACCATTAACAGAGTAAGTCTTACCCTAGTCCAATCTATCAAAATGCATCAGCTTGCATTTGTCCAAATTAAACTTCATCTGCCATTTGTCCGCCCACTGGCCCAATTGATCAAGATTCTGTTGCATTTGGAATAGAATTGCAACAGAATTGTTCTGAAACAATTGTTTCAATTGGCGAGTATAATGTAAAAACTGATAAAAGACAATTAAATATTTTAGCATTTTTATCCAAAATTTCCAGTTTGCAGTACACAGATCACCCACAGGACCAAAAAACAAGTTAAATCAGTTGGATGATTCTCAGACATTTACCAAATAAAAACCCCCTTGTCATCAATTTCTGCATTCACTGGATGGCATACTGTCTAAGAAAGCGATAGGCATATTTTGATACGTACACAACTTCAAGTACCACTACTATTACCTCAGTGCTATTTGATGAATAATACCCCATGTTATCCAAATTACCAAGGAGAAAAACAACGCAGGCTTCAGGTGAAGGATTCCACTCTGCAAACACCAACAATGCTGAATTAAACTATGAATGAGTTAGTGGCTGGGAATCTGGAATGCTGATAGAAAAATCAATCAAAATAAAAAGGCCTGAATTTTGGAAACCAAAACAATCTCCAGCTTAGCCAAAATGATGCTGGAACTCCATACACCCTTTCACCAGGAAGCAATGGGGGTGGAGAGGAGGTGGTTATAGTTTGGACATCTGTGGTTCACTTCAAACAGATCCAATTGGTATGATATCCAAATCACGATTTGTGGGCTTTACATTTTTCAGAAGAAGGTCTGAAATTGGCAGACGTAAGCTGTCCTTTTGGATAGATCCAGGAAAATCTTTGAGAGAGAGCCAATCTCTTTTGAGATTGTTTAAAGTAGACATGAATGTGTTTTAAAAGTATATAAACTCATTAGAATTGTCAAGTTCATTTGGACTGTCAAGCTGTTAGAGCATTTAAATTTCCTGACCTTTAAATTTAGAAAGTAGTTTGCAGCTTAAGACTAGGTCCATAGTTACCATTTCACTTTATTTGTTGGGATTAGCTTGAGGATTATCACTATAGGATTTGTGGTGCATGACTGCTGTCCTTAAATTGGGGCTATGAAGAGAAATGTATGTTTTATAAGCAATTAAGACTTGAATGAAATGTTTGTTTCATAAGGGATTCAGCACTTGAAGGGATGTAAATGTAGTGAATAGATTTTTATGAAATAGAATGTTAGTTTTGAATATTGAGCTTCATTTTACTTCATCTCAATATAAGTCCTAAGGCCTGCTCAAGGTGGATACCAGATGAGTTATCACAGAGGGTGTAAGGGCAAAGGATGGAGGGCAGTAGTTTCTATGGGTTGGCATTGGGATATAAAGGGCCACAGGGATAGGTAGAATGATATAGGTTGAAATGGAACATATGAGTGGCCATGGGATGTGAGTGGTTAGTGAATTACATGGGTTGGCATGCATGGGGAATGGTATGATGTTCCTGATCAACATTTCAAAATAAGATATTTTTGTGGTATAGAGTCACTATAGGCGGCTCAGTGGTTAGCATTGCTGCCTCACAGCACCAGGGAATCGGGTTCCATTCCCGGCTTGGGTCACTGTCTGTATGGAGTCTGCTTGACTCCCTCTGTCTACATGGGTTTCCTCTGGGTGCTCTGATTTCCTCCTTCAGTCTGAACAAAGTGTTGGCTAGGGAGCATTGGCCATGCTAAAGTCTCCCTAGGCATCTGAGTATGTTGACGAGGTGATTTTCACAGTAAATTGTTTGTAGTGTTAATATAAGCCTACTTGTGACACTAATATATAATGTTAAAATTTATAGCCATTTAAAAAAGAAATATTTGGAGACGGCATCTCCAGTTATAAAGTGATAAGTTATTGGCTGACTGTGATTGCCTTGTGTCATGAATAACAGCATTCTCTTGAAGTTTTCTTAATTGTCTTGGTGAGCTGGAGAGTAATTACTTAGAGGTTTTCTTGAAGTATTGTACTGCTTCATTTATTTTTTGCTTCTCTCTAGAGCTAGCTCTACAAGATGAACAGTGTGCAAGACTGCTCTATAGATTAGGTGAGGCAGGTTTGATGAGCCAGATATTCTTTGTTGCCCTTCTTTTCATACGTACAAATGAAGTGAATGGAAGTCACGTTGTTGACCTTGTGTGAAGCTGGTTCTGTTAAACAATATGTGAACAGTGCCTAGAAATGTTTGACATTTTACTTTTATTTGGAAAGTCCACCTTATTATGAACTCAATTCATGTTTTCAGAGCATTAGTCCAAGACAGCTTCTTACGTTGTGAAACTGCTAATCGCTGCCCATAACAGATGACTCATTCTAATAACCGGAATCTGTTGGCATAAAATTTCTCCCGATCCTATGCTGCACATTCTTTCTGGGATCTTCTGATCCTGGCTGTCAAAGAAATGCACAGTACAGTGTCTGCTGGTGAACTCCATCAGAGCTGAATAGAATCAAGGAAAGAATATCATTCTCCCTTTTTAGGGCACTAACTACAATATTCAGGTACATTTAGAGGTCGAGTCTTTGAATGTGGGTTAATGAATGGATGGGCAACTGGATGAACAAGTGGATGAATGAATGTATGGAAGAGTGAATAGATGAATGGGTGTGCAAGTGAATGAACAAATGAATGGGCGAATGGATGTTTGAGTGAATGAGTGAATGAATGAAACAGTGAATGAGCAAGTAGATGAATAAGTGAATGGGTGAGTGGATAAATGAGTGAATGGGGAAGCATGTAGTTAGGTGGTAAGGAATGTCAGGTCGGGTCAGTGGGGAGTTAGGATAATTGTCTATCATTTCCTGGTAACAAACAAAATTACTCATGTGCATTTATCCCAATTCAATTGCATAGAGTTCTGGGGAATTGCCCATTGGAAGTTTAAATTTCCCAGACAATCACTACATAGGTCCACACATCAGGACTTCCACAGGGTGCTATTATGATATCCATGTTTACCCCATTGGAAAGCAATAGCCAGAACTCCAAGTTTCAAGATGCCTATCCATGGACCAGGGTAGGCAAAGCATATGCAATTCCTCAGGCCGAGAATAGGCCCAGTGCACCTGCATAAAAGAAAATGGTGCAAAAACCTCAATCTAGTGCCCCTGGAGTCCTAAACCGGGGATTGGAGGAAGGCTTGAATGAAGCCCCAGAAAGGAAGAGATCCAGTTAAAGAGAAAGCACCAGGGGAGGAGTTACCAGGAGAAGGAGACCAGCAGTATGGAGACTAGGAAAAGGAACAAGAAAAGATGCACTGTGTAGTAAAGGAACTAAGTTTGGTAAGCTTTAAACAGGAAGGATTGGGAGAAGCCCTGGGAATTGAAGAAGGCAGCAGAAGGTTGATGATTGCACAGAATCCCTACAGTTCAGAAGGAAACTATTAAGTTCAACGAGTCTGCACTGACTCACCAAGCGAGCATCTTACCCAGGCTCAGCTGAAGAACTGAAGTTTTGTTCATGTGAGATTTTGGTTGTGAAGACTGGATTCCATTATGAGAGTGAGAATTTCAATGAGAGTGGTGACACCTGGGTGGGTTGATGAGAAACCTTTGGAATCAGTCTTGGGCACATTTGCCATTTATTGAGCAGTGTGATGTATTTGATCACAGTTTGCCTGTTAATTCTCACATACCTCAGGACCCAATTTTACCATTGTGTTGCACCCGAGAACCTGGTAAAGTCAGGTGAGTGGCGAGTAACTGATCCGTACCCACCTCGATGCCAATTCCCCCTTTGCCAAGGCCTAAAACTGACTGCAATCAGGACTGTGTCCAAAATACGTGCAACAGCAATTTAAGTACATTTGCGTGCATTTAAATTGAATTAATGGCCTAAACTTTACCTGCACTTCCCTTTTTAGTACCGTGTTAGCCCATCCAGAATTGGCACAAACAGACATGCTCCACAGAAGTCCAATTCAGGCGCTTCATCACTGAGGGTTAGTGAGGAGGTAAATATCGTATAGATGGAGGTGGGGAGGGTGGGGGGTGGATGGTGAAAGGTGGGTGAGATCAGTGGGGAAGGAAGTGGGGTCTGCTGCTACTCTGCCTGAGATCGGTGGATAGGTGGGCGGGGGTGGTCACTACCACTCTGAGATCAGTGGGGAGGGAAGTGACGTCTGCTGCCACTCTGCTTGAGATTAGAGGGTGGGGGGGTGGTGCGTGAGTGGTTCACTGCCACTCTGCCTGAGATCAGTGCAGGGGGAAGGGGGGTCCACTGCCATCTGCTTGAGTTCGATGGAGGAAGGCAAGGGGCCTCCTGGGTGACAGAAGGGGTGGGGGATAAGGGAGTCATTAATTTTGTGGGGGTGAGGCAATGTCTGCGGGGGCCAGGGGGAGGCATTATCTGGCCCAGGAGGGGTGTGGCAGAGGAGCAGCATTCTCGCATTTTTTTGTGTGCATAGGCAGTTGGAGGCGTTCATTTGCTCAGGATTCAGGAGCCCACAGGCTTCTGTAGCGAGATTCTGAATGCTGATATTTTTTCAGGCAGCTGTGTATATGGGGGTGCCTCTGAATGTTAGATCTGAAACATTCCCAGTTTCAAGCCCACCATCAAAATGGGACTCTGAATGTTAGAGTATAGTAAAGTTGACTTTTGTTTGAATCTTGTGGCTTTAATCCCTTAGCAGATGCTTTGAATCTCAGATTTTGTCTATTTTAAACAGAGATTGGTCCCTAATTAGATTGTGCCAAAGAATTGGGATCTTGTCTAGGATGATAGGAATCCTGACATGCATCTTCCACCATATGTCCAATCTCTGGAGAGCAGACATTTAGGATCATATCTAATATACATAAATGAATACAGAAACCCAACACAAAAGATGAAATCTGCAATTGATGTGTTCAAAGCAACATCATTATATGTTCAATTCATGTAACGAATACAACTTTGACTGCACAGGAAACTTAGATCAATGTTTTCAAATGCAAAAAGGCAACTATACCCCTGAAGTATACTTCAACTCACAGGCCATAAACTCACTCACACTGGCAAATCCATGCCTTCTTAATAACACTGAAAATAGCCTAGTGCAAGAAGGTTCCATAGAAGGATCTTACAATTAGAGATTTGCAGAGGAAAGTTTCTTGTCATTGCAAGTCTGATCACACAAGCACTAAGACTGAGCTGTCGAGGGTGCTGTCATTTGCTGTTCGGAAAAGATCCATGAAAATAAGTTAGAAGCATAGTACATCAGTTCTGTGCCACTACCTTCTCATTTTTATGTCCATGACTATCTAGATGCTGACCCCTGGAATCTGGTATCATAGGTCTCCACCAGTTTCCCCTGTGCTCTGAGCTCAGTAAACATCCCTTACACAAAGCAGAGATCTGATGTTTCTAAGTATCAAATTCTAATCGGATGTCATCCAGTAAACAAGCCATTGTCCTTCACGGTGACCAATCATATTACCCCTTGCAATACATTCTCCTGCTTTTTTCAAGATTAAATGTGTTTTTTTTAAAAAACTTAAGTTTATTGTCTAACATGTCAAGACAATGCAAGAATCCTGATGACATCTCATGTTGAGCATCAAGGTCAATAATATAAGATAATGAAAAGTATATTTCCTTCCAAGTTATTCAAAGTTTTGAATGGGGGAATTAGAACAGATATACTGTAAGATTAATCCCTAATTTGTAATATAATTATCACTTGACTATTGAAATATGTACCTACAGTACAAGAATCAAATCAAATCTCTCATTCCATTTATTGTTATCTAGTTTATTCTTTCTGCAAGACAGAGAAGAAAACTGCTTAAATTTTCTAAAGTTGATACTCAATAATGTTATTTTTTCATTTTTTAAAAATTTAAATTGGATGTTCTGGAGAGAACTCCATGTTCTTTCAAGCACAATAACTCAAACTGTGCCATGTAATAGTAGCTGACAGTATTGAGTATGATTCATTGGTTTCTAGCTGTTAATGGAGCTTAATTAAATTATGTTAATATATCATTTATCTTAACGCAAAATTGTTTCTTATTGTGTATAATAGATTTTTTGAACGAGAGTCTAGCTGCAAGAGCAAAACAAATGAAACAAAGTCAGAATTAGGACAAAGTTTATCCCATATCTTTTTAACACAGTCATTGTGCTGCTTCTTCATTCCTTCTGAATTTCACTTATCACAGATTAGATCAGGATTTCTGATCAGGTTTTCATGGGAGTGGTTAAACCATTGGATTCACAATCATAATACCTTTTTCTTGCATGCATACACGTTTGAAAAAATCTTTGGAATACAACATATACAACTTACTTTCGAGCTCTAGTTTCATTTTGTAGAAATAAAAAGACAAACAAAAAAGAAAGTAAATGTAAAATAAGGTAGACCAGAAAACAAAGCATAAAATAATATCAATTTGACACAATAGTTTCATATCAGAACAGACTGGGGAACAAACAAACACCTTTCATTTCATTTAACCCTTCCAAAAATAAAGGTTTTATTGAAACAAATCTGTTTCATCACATAATTCTTCAAAATGGAGACTATGAAATAATACAATTTGGAATATTTGGAAAACAATTCTAACAATGGGATCAGCATGCATATTTATAATACACACTTACTCAGATTGGTGCAGTGCTAAACACATCAAGAATTATAATTTTGCATTATCTTTGGAAGCTTTGCAAAAATGATACCATGTCATTCGAAGGGTTAAACAGGCAGACTAACATAAAACCAACCCAACACCATAAAATAAAAAGAAGTTTTTTTTATATAAATCAGCAAGAATATTCACAAATGTTAGTTGCTACTGTGTTGCCTGAAAAGGAAGCTGCATAGAAATGCTGAACTTTTTTGATTTTTAAGGGAGTAATTCAGTGATCATTGCCGGAAAGGCCAGGGATGAGGGGTTACAGGGATTGGGGAGATTAAAATCAAAGCTATAAGTTCTCCGTTTCACCTTCATGGTGAATATAGCTCCCCACTTGGTGTGCACAATCACAGAATTACCCCTTATGTTAGCAAAGATCTAGGTATTAAAATCATATATATTTAAATACAGGAAGCAGCACTGACACATTAATTAGACATTTATAATTCAAAGTTTAAGCATAGATATGAACGTTCATTTGAAGACATGAAAACTTTTTTTTAAGAAGTGTACGTGCTCTTTTAGAATTGTGACAAAACAATTGTAAATCATTGTTAATTTTTCTGAACACCTGACTCAGAGAGTGATGGAAGATCACTTTACAATCTTGTTCCTTTGTTACTAAAATTAAACATAATAAGGATTTTACCCTGTTGTTCTGCAAAACAAAAGCACTGTCAAAGATAGGAGCCATACTCACTGATGGATGGCTTGCAAGAATTTACGTTGATGCTTCCTCACTTTTGCATGGTCTATCTTTTTAACTAATTTTGTGTTTTTATATATTAACCATGTTTCCCTGAGAACATTGGCAGCTGCATTTTTTACCTGCACGAGAAAGCTTAGATTAAGTTTCAACGCCAGTTTGAGTACATAGCATGTTTGCAAAATACATACAAATCTATGAAGCAAAAGAGCCCAATATAATCATTCTGTCACAAATTACTTCAGTCTAACAGCATCTGGATCTGTGGTTTATGACAAGACCCAACACCAAAGGAAGAGTTAGAACTTTTTGACCCCCCCCTCCCCCTCAATGTTCACGAGGATCGCAAAAGTATGGGTTTCCCCTCATGATGTGGAGGTTCAACTCTATGGCATGCATGTAATGTCACAGAGGTTTCCCAATCCAGACTCAATATGAAGGCCGGCTTAGCTTCCAATCAGCAATGGAATGCTGAAGAAGATGCTGCAGGAGCAGGTATCACTGCTGCCCAACCTGGGAAGAGGGTTGGGCTCGGAGATTGGACACCTGAGGACTTGGAGGCTGGTGGTAAGAGAAAGTTAGCAGACAAATGGCAGGCAAGTTACAAATTACAAGATGACTCTGATCTGGGGAGATAGGAGGCCAGGGAGCAGGCAAAAAACAAATGGTATGTAGGATTGACAAGTCTTGTTGTGAAGGAAGGAAGCTTTGAAGTGGTTATTCAAGATCTTGGAAGGGGTGTGGGGATTTTGACCGGTGGCAGTGGAGTTTGACTGGTGGTAGTGTGGGGTTGGTCAGTAGAGGAAGGTTTGAGGTGTGGGAAAGAGGTTGGAACCTTCAAAGGATGCAGAGATTTTGGAGCCATTAAAGGATGGGAACATTCAATCACATGGTGCTAATAAGGCTGAGACACTGGATCCAACAAATAAGAAGAAAGGCATTTACCTCCTAGACCCAATAGCCTTTGCCTTCCTATATACCTCAGGCCTGCGAAATACAGCTGTCTACAGTTAAACTGAAAATGGTCAGTAAATTATCAGAATATTTAAATTCCCAGACCATACCTGGGTGAGGTGTCTGCTTTCCCCAATCTCGCTTCTGTTAAAAATCCAAAATGGGCAGTTTGGAAGCAGGATTTGGATTTTTAATAATTTAACCTTTGGACTGAACCCAGACATTTTTCCCATTTCAAATCCCCTCCTAAGGGTCCATATCCATATTTTTATTATTGCCCATTATAGTGATGTTAAAAACAATTACAAATGCTTTAAATTACATTTCGTTTTGTTATTGTGACTTGAAGTTTGCTGTGACATATAAAATGTTCTAGGTCCTGCTGTGCATTGAAAGTACAGTTAAGTGGGGGTTAAGATTTATAGCATCCTTCCCAATATATCAGTTCAAGAATTCTAAATAAGAGAAGTTACAAATGGCACCATTGTAATTGGGCATTTTTAACCTAATTGGAAACATATTTAACTATTGAAAATCTAAGTCAGATTCTCCAACCTCGCCAACAGCTGGGATTCTCTGGTCCCAAATTCTCCATTCTTGCTGGCTGTGGTAGTGAGGTGTGAACAGCCAGAGAATTCTGGCTAACATTTTTACAAGACATAAATCTTAACAGAGCATAAAGCCAAAGCTAACATGTTCTGATAAACCATTTCAAATTAAGTATACCTATTTCTGTTCCCATGCTATTCATATTGAGCCAGCATTTGCTATCAAAATAACAGGGGGATCTTAATGGTATTCATCATTATTGATGCAAAAAATAATACAGCAACTCAGTTGAGGGCATATGTGCTGTTCAATGCAGAAATCTAAATGTTACAGTGTGGGCTGCATCAATGGGGAAGATGGTATCATAGCGGGAATGTCATTGGACTAGTGATCCAGAGGCTTGACTAATGCTTTGGAGAAATATGTTTAAATCCCACCAATAGCAGCTAGTGGAATTAAATTCAATTAATAAATCAGGAATATAAAGTTAGTTTTAGTGTTGGCGACCATGACAACTATCATCCATCTATTTGGTTCACAAATGCTCTTTAGGGAAGGAATTCTGCTGTCTTTACCTGGTCTAGCCTGCATGTGACACGCCAGACCACAGCAATGTGGTTAACTCTTAACTGCTGTTTGCTTAAAGGTAATCAGTGATGGGTAACACATGTTGGTCTTGTTAGTAATGCTCACATTTTATTAAAGAATAAAGAAAAAATAAAATCTATTTTTAGGTTTGCAAAGCTGATACCTTACTGTCTGGCTCACCATTGTTTGATATTGTGTGACATGGAGATGCTGTCATTGTGTTGGAGATGCAACTTAAACACTTCACTGAAAGTTAAGCTTTGTTCATTTTATCCAATTATTTGTCAATCTACTATTATTTGGTGGGATTTTCCAGCTTCTCCTGCTAGTGAGATCTTCCAGTCCTGCTGAAGTCTATGGAGATTTGAATGGCTTGCTGCCATTCCACCGTGAGGGAACCTGCCAGCCACAGCAGAGCTGAAAGATTCCAGTCTTTGGTGTATAATGTAGTCCATAATTTTAATTTTTGCTGGAGAATTGTAAAGGTTTAAATTATTTATTGTTTTCTTTATCTTTTTATTGTTTTGTCCCCTCTCTCTTAATCCAATCTTTCTTTGCCTCTCTTCAGTTCTGTCTGTACTCGATTTGTGTTGAATTTGCTCACTTTAATTTAATGCAATTGTGCTGTTATTTCAAACATCCTTCAATCTGATTGCTAAGGATCTAGATATTTCTTGCCTTGTTTGCTCAGGTCCCCACTTCTTCAGCCTTGGCATTATTATCTCTCACTTTCAGCAGTTTGCCACACAAATAAACTTAAAAATCTAGAAGTGCCAAAGCATATCTAACTAATGGCAGGTCTATCTACACTCGGCAGAATTTACCAAACCAGTATGTTTCTTCCCAGAAACACAGCTAGATTTTCACTCCAGATCTTCTGACACTTAGTGAAAAAAAAACAGGAGTTGTGTTTTGTGCTGTCATTCTGGCAGGGCACAGCTGAAAAGAGCTGTCCAGGATGATTCCACAGTGATCAGCCTGCTATTTTTAAAAGGTGCCCCAATGTCAAAATAAAGTTAAAGGCCCTCCACCAACTCCTGACCCCTAGGGAAATCAGGACTCCTTGCAAACAAGGGGAACACCCCAAAGCCTCTGAGGGGCACCTTTCTCCCACCACTTTATGGTTGGTTCAAACCTCCCATACCACACAGGCATCAGTGTGACCCCATTCTTCACCAACATCCGGGGGGGGGGGGAAGCAACACCCCAGTTCTCAGTTTGCAGTTCCCCCCCCACTACAATGCAGGCATAACACCCCACTTCACAATCACTCCCTCCAAATAATGGAAACTCCTCCCACTGGGGTTCCCTAGATGCCCTGTCCCAATCATGCTAGGTTGTTATGGGGGCTGATGTTCTGCCATGTTCCTCAACACCCAGGGGTTATACTTACTGCTCGTATAGTCATCATGACTGGATTTCGTTTCTCAGGAAGGAAGCATCTGACATTGGGCAAAGAAACAACATAAAGCCATAATTCATGGCAATCAGGTTCTCGCCCTTTTCGGAATATCGTACTTGGACATCTCACTGGCGCAAATTCCAACATGGCCCACTTGGGAGATTTATCAGTCATAATGAGATTTGTGTGCATGGCAAACAGATCAAGGAATCGTGCCTAATATGCCAAACTTTTGAAACATGGGCAGGATGTCTGTTTTATTAAAATAATACAATTTATTTCCACTTGGACCAAAGCACAAAGCTCTGTGGTGGGTAGGGGGCGATTTCTATTTGCACTGTGGAGCAATTTGTAAAAAAAGTTATGGCAGCCCAAACTTATTGCAGTCTGGTATCCCAGCAACATTTTTCTTCAGCTTTTTTAAAAAAACACAATGCGATTCTAAATGTACAATGTTTTTGTTATCCATTCATTGCCTAATGTTTTAAATGTCCTCATCCACTGATATGTGCTTGTTGTCAGTGTTGTAAACCTTAACTTTGCTACAAATGCACTGAAATCTAACTTCATTTCCTCAGAAGAATTTTCTGATATATGGCACATCATCACCTTCCTTGAATATTTGTCTTTGTCAGCCTGACTACTTGAATTGCATTTAAATTGTGAGCAAAGACTTACAGAAAGGTGACAGAAATTGGTTGCACAGTGTACCAGTGGAATTCTAATGTACAGTAACTGTCAAAATAAAACATGTCAGTGTGTAGCAAAGCCTAAACAACGATGCTCTCAAATTGATTCTCCTCCCATTTTGCAATGACACTGTTCTGGATGCCCCGGAAATATTAATGAAAATACCACCTTCCTAACTCAATTTTAATTCAATTTGAAAAAGGCATGCTTACTCGTTTAGAGAGTTGTGTATCCATCATAAAATTATGCACATGTTTTTCTGCTTTGGTAAGTTCCAGCTTCCTGGCAACCACAGCTACAACCAGAGCAGTGCAGCCAGCGCCCTGAATATAAAAAAAATGACAAAAATTAACATATTTTAACACTACATCAGTGATAAATTTCAATGTTTACGTATGGCTGTGGCGGTAGTCGCGGGTAGGTAGGCAGTGGGAAAAGTGCATTAGTGCTATTGTCTTTCCTCTCTTAGAGATGAATCCAGGCTAGAATTATGAAATAAGATGTCTGTCAAGTTCAAGGGTTTTTCAGCCCCGTTTTTCACGACTATGAACTCGAATTTGCAAGTGTTCCAAGACTATGCGAGACTATGTCCCCTTATTTTTGAAAATATAATTTTACAACTTTCAGCAGACTAGAAGTTTTGCAAATTAAATTGAGACAGAGCAAACTGCTTAAAAATGCAAGGCTACTTTCCAGGGTGAAGATGCAAAATAAGCAAATCACCTTCAGGGGAACATGGAGTGATATTTCTGACAATCCAGACAAGCATTGAAACTTGTACCTGACTAGGGAAGGGATATAAAGTACTGGACATTGGCATGATGGCTGCCAGAAGCCAGTGCGCACAACAGGACTTGAGAACAAATCATGGGTGAAGTATTTTAGGCAAGGCTTCCAGCTCAAAAAAGGATTGCAAGTTACATAGGCAATGTTAAGAAGGTCTTTAGCAGAGAAAATAGGCTGAAGGCTGTTCTCCCTCTTTTGGGATAAGCATTTGGCCTGGTTTGAGGAGTCAACATCATGGAAATCTACCAGTGAACTGAGATCTCATAATAGTTGCAAACTCTTCTTCATCTAATCACATCCAAGAAACCAGCTAATTTAAATCTGCAACCCGGCACATCATTTAGAATTCATGCCTCAGAGACAATCAAAGGACACTTGATCATACATTCTTTTATTTTTTTTAAATTAGATTTTAACTTCCCTCTCTCCTTATACCTGATGCGCATGCTTGATGTAGCATTTTTATTAATTTTCTCTCAGGTTTAGTGATCATAAATTTGTTATTTCTTTGACTCAAGAGACCTTCATTTGATTGGTTCCTTATTGCCCACAGCATAAAGAGTTAAAAACATTTGGATTTGGAAAAGGCATATTCTTATGAAAAGAACTTAAACCTTTGCTGTGATCGACAGAAGAGGTTGAATAGAGGGGAGCCAATTCATTCTCTCTCACCTGGTTGTAACATGGTCCATCCATGTGTGGGAAACAGCAGATGGATCCATAAATTAAGGTAAAAGCCAAATATTGCAGATGCTGGAATCTCAAACAAAAACAGAAAATGCAGGAAAATCTCAGTGGGTCTGACAGCATTTGCATGGAGAGATTAAAGTCACCATTTCAAGTCTAGATGACCCTTCATCAGAGCTAAGAGTAAAGAGATTTGTACTATGAGAATAGTTGGGGAGGCATGTTTGGAATGGGACAGAGGGAACGTAGATGAGGATACAGAAGTCAAGAAGATACTAAAAATGTCCATTAAGTGATCAGAATGTGCAAATGGCAGAACTGAGGTACAGAGGTACAGATTGTTAAAGGAGTGCCTGAGGATTGACAGTTGCCCTGAAGGAGGGTGGGAATGGGTGATGCAACAAGAAGAGCAGGAATGGAGAAGTGGAAAAGTGGAGACAGAAAGAAGGATGATAAACTTGCTGAATGAGATGAAACAAAATGAAATAAAACAAATGGAAATGGGATGAAGACAGAGAAGAGAATTGATACTCTGAATTTGTTGAACTCAATGTCCTGTAGTGAACACCGTAAAGTGCTCAATCGGAAATTGAGGTGCTGTTCCTTCAGTTTGCATTGAGTTCACTAGAATATTGCAAATGATCAGTGATGGACATGTGAACAAGAGAGTAGGGTAGTGTGCTGAAGTGGCAAGTGACAGGAAGTCTGGATTCTGCTTGCAGGTGGACTGAAGATGTTCAGCAAAATGTTCACCAATCTATATCTAGTCTGTCAGGTATAGAGCAGCAAATGTAATGACCATAAATTAAGGCACTGCCCTGCCTTGATTTTCTGGATGGTGAGAAGTCAGTGTTTTGCCCATCCATTAATGAGCAGTTCAGAGCCTCATTTTACTGCTGCATTGATTTGATGGGTAGTGAGAGAGGCCTGTACCCAATATGTAATGCACCAGGTTTAATTAACCCTGTGGGCTGCTGGTCAGTGAAAATTGGAGGTGTGGAGTGGAGCGGGGCAATCTTCCCAGACTCCCTCAGTATCAGAGATTATCCGTGCACATTTTTCCTTCCCTCACCTAGCCTCCCTCACACATCCTTCCCCACATTTTCCAGCACATTCCCCTCACTGGGTGATGCCAGAGCTGGGTTTCAAGACATTCATGGTTCCTCATCCTTCCGGGCATCTTGCAAATTCAGCAGTGACTCCCAATCCTGAAAGCAGTAAAGCTGCTGGCCCCTGAATTGCCGCCAGCTCCATGAGGCAGGATTTCCTCCTGGAGACAAATGGAAGTCTCAGCTCAGACTAATTAAATGATCCTCATCCAAAAAACTTAAAGCAGGGCAAGGGAGTCAAATGGAGGAGATTCATCATTGAAATTTATGTTGGGGGTGGGGGGAGGGGTAAGGACACTGCCTTTAACATAAAATCCAGTCTCAAGTTTAATTTACTGGAAGTGACTGGAGTCTGGCCGGAGAACCAGCAAAAGCCTTGTGTTGTCTCTTGGGAAGGCCTGCTCAATGAGGTGACACTAAAGACACTGAAGCAGACTGCAGCAGGCTTTCCTCAAAGTCCACAGACCCATGGGGTTATCAACCAATCGGCTGGCAGCTCCAATAAATGGCATTATAATGTCCATGTGAGGTCTGATATCATTGCTGGATCCCAGGCCACAGGCCAGTGATGGCAGGATGAAGAGGGATATCAGCAACAAGGGGAGGGAGGTAGCTCTCAGCAGCTTCCCCCTTCCTGGTGTCAGGTCCTTTAATCAGAGATTGAGTGGCTTTGAACGATGAACACCTCGATGCCAGGAAGAAATCCCACATGGTTTGCTTGTCATGCTCTCTTCATGCTGAGCACACCATATGTCTGAGCTACTTGAATGGCAGTGGGCATAAACTTCCCACTTGATGATGAGGCAGGAAGGGCCTTCCACTACTGACATAATTGGGGTGCAGATAGGAAGGCAACGGAGTTGCCACCTTCCTGCCTGATTAAATGTCTCTTCACCACTAAAACAGCCATGGCAGAAGGCATTAAATTTCACCTTTTAAGTCCACAATATTAAACTTCCCACAATTAGCACCTGATTTGATCTTCTGAGTAAATGGCAATTTACTCAGAAGATCAGAACAATTAAAATAGAAAGGATTGGGAAAGGGAAAGATTCTGGATCGGGCAGAGTACAGGGAGCATGTCGTCCACAATTTTCTTGGCGATGCTTCATGTCAAATGTAGAAAAATATTCTGATTTCCAATGCTGAAGTGTTACCCCTTGATAATCACAAAAGATCCATCAAAATATATATATAAAACTATAAAGTATATATATTTACAGATGATATGAAACAGCTGGCCTATTTTCATCTTTAACCTGTGTGCATTGCTTGGACAGAGCACAAGAGGAATACCGAGGGTGGCATGGTGGCACAACGGTCAGCATTACAGCACCAGGGACCCGGGTTTCATTCCAGCCTTGGGTAACTTTCTGTATAGATTTTGCACATTCTTCCTGTATCTGTGTGGGTTTCCTCTGGGTCCTCCAGTTTCATCCCACAGTCCAAAGGATGTACTGGTTAGATGCATTGGCCATGCTAACGTGCCCTTAGTGTCCCCAAGATGTAGAGGTTAGGTGGATTAGTGGGATAACTGTGTGAGGTTATATGTATGGGATGGAGTTTGAGTAAGATGCTCTGTCGATTGAGTCAGTGCAAGTTTAATAGGTTGAATGGACTTTTGCTGCACTGCAGGGATTCTGTGGTTTAATGGTAATAAATGGTAATAAATTTGGTAATAAAGTGATCCGACAATCTTGAAACATTTGTACTCACCAAGTCTAGCAGGGCAAATTTACTGATCTGGGGCTAAATGGATGTGGAATTCCAAAGAGCAGATTTTTATCTTTACCTTCTGGTCATTCAACATTTCTCAGCAAATCCAGGTTGAAAAATACATTGGAACCCTCCCCACCTGATTTTCCTTCTATTTCAATAAATGAATATGTGACCCTCCATGCCTGGTGTCTGACCTTTAATACCTAGGCAGAAATCCACCTCCACAGAGTCTGTACTTCTGTCAAACGTCTGTGACAGCTTTTCCTCTTCACGTTACAGCTTGGTATTACAACCTGTGGTGTAGAACTGCTTGAAAAAGAATTGTAAAATGATCCAGGCTGAAGGAATTGTTGTCATTGAATATCTGAATTGTAAAAGAATGAAGTGAATATAAGAAAGACAGTTGGGAGAGCTCTTCATGTTGTAGGTAAAATAAAGTGCTCTCACATTGCTTCCCTGCAATCCAGATATATTCATGAGGTCCTGATGCTTTTTGCTACACAGCCATTACAGAATTACTCAAGATACGTAAAAGTAGTTATTATAGTTGAAAAGCCGTATTTAGTATTGCTTTTAAAAAACCAATACAACCGAGGGAGGAGAGTAGCTATTCCTGCAATCTCTAAGCTGCTGTTGATTTGAAATCTACTCCTGCATGATTAAAACCAAAGGCTTCTACCTGAGATGAGCCACTTTGCTGTAACATTCATAGGAGCAGTACCTGGCTGTCTCACTCACTATTGACTTGCATTGACTGACGTGAAGTTGCTGTACTTATGCAGTAAATATAGACTCAATCAGGCTCAAAAAATTATGTTTTGTTTGTTTTATTTTAATGATGCATTTATTGTTCACTATTGACAATCAACTTCTCTGACAATGAAAATTATTGATTTTAGATCTGGAGCATTTTTTGTTCAGATTTTATTTGTTTTGAAGATGTAAAAATGACAAAATTAACATTTTTTTCATTTTGCTTTTTTCTCTCTTTCTTAGTCCAAATTTTCTTTCCTTCTTTTTATTTCTTTTTCTACATCTGGGCATAGAATTCACCCAAAGTTCCTCTTCACGCTTTCTATGGTTAATCTTACAATCCTTCAATCTGATTGTTTAAGGACACACACAGTTGTTTGCCCTTGTCATTCAGGTCTCACGTTTTTCTCACTGTAACATTATCACCTCACATTTCCAGCGACTTGCAAAACAACAAATGTAAAAACAACAATGTGCAAAAGTATGCCTAACAGCAGATACCATTTGATGCCCTACTACAAAAAATTATAGCACATTTTGTTTTTCTCTCCAAAATAATATTAGTGTATAAGTTCAATGTCCCATGCCCATTTCCAGGCGCAAAATAGGCATCTAAGTGCCCAAATGTCACAATGCAATGTCTGCTACCACAATGATATACAATAAGAAACATTCAATTCCCATACCTGAACCAGCTGTTAGGTCATTTGCACATGGAAATAGGAGCCTCTCATAAGTTTTAATCTTCCTCCATAAAATTGTTTTTCTTTATTCATTCATTAGACGTTATGTCAATCCCTAATTGCCCTTGACAAGATGTTAATGAACTGCTTTCTTGATCTACTGCACATCTTATGATGTAGATACATGCACAGTGCTGTTAGAGAGGGAGTTTCAAGATTTTGTTCCAATGACAACAAAGAAACAGCGACATATTTCCAAATCAGGATGGAGAGTGGCTTGGAGGGAACTTGCAGGTGGTGATGTTTCCACATGTCTGCTGTCCTTTTTCTTCTGGACGGTACTGGTATTGGGTTTGGAGGGTTCTGCCTAGGAAGCCTTGGTGAGTTCCTACAGTGCATCTTGTGGATGGTATACACAGCTGCCACTTTATGTTGGTGGTAGAGGGAATGAATGTTTGAGGATGGGGTGCCAATCATGCTGGCTACTTTGTCCTGGATGGTATAAAACTTAAGTGTTGTTGGAGCAGCACTCAGCCTGGCAAGTCAAAAATATTTCATCACACTCCTGACCTGTGACTTGAAGATCATTGTCAGACTCTAGGGAGTCAAGAGGTGAGTTACTCCCTGCAGGATTTCTAACCCCTGACTTCTCTAGTAGCCACAGTATTTGTATGGCTAGTCCAATTAGGGTTCTGGTCAATATTAACGCCCCAGGATAGAAACATAGGAACAGAGAAGATGAGAGCAGGGGGGAGGCCATTTGGTCCTTCGAATCTTCTCCGCCATTCATTACAATCATAGCTGATCGTCCAACTCAATAGCCCAATCCTGTCTTTTCCTCATAACCTCCGATCCCATTAGTACCAAGTGCTATATCCAGCTGCCTCTTGAATACTTTCAATTTTTAGTATCAATTACATCCTGTGGTAACGAATTCCACAGGTTCACCACTCTTTAGGTGAAGAAATTTCCCCTCATCTCCATCCTAAATGGTCTACCCTGAATTGTCAGACTGTGATCCGTGGTTTTCTTTAAGAACATACATAGTTGTTTGCTCTTGTCATTCAGGTCCCAGGTTTTTCTCAGTGTAACATTATTACCTCTCATTTCCAGCAACTTGCAAAACAACAAACGTAAAAACATCATTGTACAGAAGTATGTCTAACAACAGATACCACTAAATGACAAGAAATTATCATATTTTGTTTTCCTCTCCAAAATAATATTAGTGAATAAGTTCAATGTTCCATGCCCATTTTCCAGGTGCAAAACAAGCATCTAAGTGCCCAAATGGCATAACGTAATGTCTGCTAACCACAGTGACATACCAGCACAATAAGAAACATCAAATTCCTATACCTGAACCAGCTGTTAGGTCCTTTGCACATGGAAATAGGGGCTTCTCATACTCCCCAACCAAGAATATCCTTCGTCCATCTATCCTGTCTGTTCCTATTAAAAGTTTGTACGTCTGTATGAGATTCCGCCCCCCCTCACTTGTCTGAACTCCAATGAAAACAATGCTAATCTATTCAAACTCTCCTCATACATCAGAATCCCCAGAATCAGCTGGGTACACCCTCATTGCACTCCCTCGAGAGCAAGAACATCCCTCCTCAGAAAAGGAGACCAAAACTGTACACAATACTCTAGGCATGGCCTCACCAAGGCCTTGTATAGTTGCAACAACACATCCCTGCTCTTGCACTTCAAACATCTTGCAATGAAGGCCAACACACCATTTGCCTTCTTTACCGCCTGCTTCACTTACTTGCTTACTTTCAGTGACTGGAGCATAAAGATGCCCAAGTCCCATTGCACACTCCCCTCTCCCAATTTACAGCCATTCAGGTAGTAATCTGTCTTCTTGTTTTTGCTTCCAAAGTGAATAACTTAATTATTTATCCAAATTATACTGCATGTGCCATTGATTTGCCCACTCACCCAATCTGTCCAGATCATTCTGAAGGATCTCTGCATCCTTGTCACAGTTCACCCACCTATCCAACTTGGTATTATCTGCAAACTTTGAGTTACTATATTTTGTTCCCTCATCCAAATCATTAACATATATTGTGAATAGCTGAGGTCCCAGCACAGATCCCTGTGGCAGCCCACTAGTTTCTGCCTGCCAATCTGAAAAGCATCCATTAATTCCTACTCTTTGTTTCCTCTCTGCCAACCAGTTTCCTATCCATCTTAATCACCATGCATTTTAATCTTGCATGATAAATTTCTTATGTGGGACTTTGTCAAACATTTTCTGAAAGTCCAAATATAATAATACATTGACTGACTTCCTCTTGTTGACTACTCATTACGTCTTCAAAGAATTCCAACAGATTTGTCAAGCATGATTTCTCCTTCATACTGACTCTGTCTGATCCTGCCATGCTTTCTAAATGCTCCGCTATAAGATCCTTTATAATGGATTCAAGAATTTTCTCCACTACTGAAGTTAAGCTTATGAGTCCAGTTTTCTCTCTACCTCCCTTTTTGAATATTGGACAGGCATTAGCTACCCTCCATTCTACACAGACTGTTCCAGAATCTATAGAATCCTAGCAGATGATCACCAATGCAACCACTATTTTTAGAGCCACTTCCTTAAATACTCTAGGAAGTAGATTACTAGGGCCTGGGGATTTATCCACCTTCAATCCCATCAATTTTCCCAATACCATTTCTCTACTAACATTGATCTCCCTCAGTTCTTCCCTCTCATTAAATCTTGCTTTCTCCAACATTTCAGGCATCTGGATTTGTGTTCTCTTTTGTGAAGACAGAACCAAAGTATGTATTCAGTTGCTCAACCATTTCTTCGTCCTCTGTTATACATTCTCCTATTTCTGTCTGTAGGGGATCTACATTTGTCTTTACCAACCTCTTTGTGGGGCTGTGGGGAAACAATAATATAGCAGTAATATCATTGGATTAACATTTCTGAGGCTCAGGCTAATGCTTAGGAGCATTCAAATCCTACCATGTCAGCTACTGGAATTTAATTTGAATTAAAAACTCTGGAATTGAAAGCTGATCTTAATAATGATGGCCATGGAACTATGACCAATTGTTGTAAAAATCCATCCGGTTCATTAATGTCTTTTACCTACATATGACTTCACATCCACAGCAACATGGCTGGCTCTGACACAAATAAAAAATGCTGGAAAATTTCAGCAGATCTGACAGCATCTGTGGAGGGAGAACAGAGCCAATGTTTCAAGTTAGGATGACCCATTGTCAGAGCTGACTTTTAACTGCCCTCTGCAATGGCCTAGCACGCCACTAAGTTCAAGGACAATTAGGGATAGACAAAAAATGCTGGCCTTGCCGACGATGCCCACATCCCATTAGAAAAGAATAAAGGAAAAAGAAACATAGGGCTAGCTCCATTTATGGAAAGAGATTGCTGAAGGCTATCATGAAAAAGCTTTTAGCAAATATACAAGTGTAGAGTTGGGATGATCAGAAGTACTATATCTTACTCCACATTTGCTGTGATGTGGTCGTCATAGTAAGAAGTCTCTCAACACCAGGTTAAAGTCCAGCAGGTTTATTTGGAATCACAAGCTTTGGAAGCTCTACTCTGTCAGGAGATTCACATGATAAAGGAGCAGCTCTGAAAGCTCGTGATAACAAATAAACCTGTTGGACTTTAACCTGGTGTTGTGAGACTTCTTATTGTGCCCACATTTAGGTAAGAAGACTGTTGCTTGCTTCACATCCTTGTAATTTCTTCCCTCTCTTGCAGAACGTACCTGGTAATGCAGTTGCCAGGGCTGCATGGGACACTTAGCTGACATGTGCAACATTCCAGCCTTGAGTAATTGAGGTCTAAGATGCAATGTCTGGTCACTTAGTTCTACCCATTCTGATTGAAACCAATTTCTAGGCCAAAAAGTGCTAGCAAATTCCACATTTTCTTTTGTTGGTGAAATGTATTAATCTTGCATCTTCGTCTAACTTATACTCAATTCATAAAGTTAATATGTTTCTCCTTTTTTAAATACAAGACTAAAATGTCTGTATACTTCATTCTGAATTAGAATACATGATGGTATTTTGTTAATTCATTCAGCCTCAAACAATGTCATCCAACTTTATATGTGACCTTATGTGACCTAGCAAAGCACACTGTTATATCACTAGCTGCATAATTAATTGTGGCCTTGCCAGTAGTGTCCTAGGCCCAACCATGTTCAGCTACTTTGTCAATGACTTTCCCTCCATCATTAGGTCAGAAATAGGATATTTGCTGATGATTGCACAATGTTCAGCATCAGTTGAGACTCCTCAGACATTCAAATCCATGCTCATATGCAGCACAATCTGGACAACATTTAGGCTTGAGCTAGTAAATGGCAAGTAACACTGCCACTATACAAACACCAGATAAAAACATCTCCAAAAAGAGAGAATCCTTTTGACATCCAATGGCATTACCATTGCTGAATCCCCAATGATCAACATTCTGAGGGTTACCATCGACCAGAGACTGAACTGGACTAGCCATATAAATATTGATGCTACAAGAGCGGGTCAGAAGTTGGAATTCTGCACAGTGTAAATCACCTCCTGACTCCCAAAGCCCGTCCATCATCTAAAAGGGCCAAGTCAAGACTGTGATGGAATACTCTCCACTTGACTGAATGAGTACAGCTCCAACAACAGCTCAAGAAGCTCAACACCATTCAGGGCAAAATAAACAACTTGATGTGCACCCCACCACTACCTCCAACATTCACTCCGTCCACTACTAACGCACTGTACACCAAATGCAACATGCAATGCATCAACTTATCAAATCTTCTTCTATAGCACCTTCTAAAGCCATGGCCTCCACCACCCAGGTTAGGGGCAGCAAACGCGTGGGAACACCACCACCTGGAATTTCCCGTCCAAGCCACTCATATCCTGACTTGGAAAGATACCACTGTTCCTTCACTGATGCTGGGCCAAAATCTCAGAACTTCTTTTCTAACAGTACTGTGGGTGCACCTACAACACATGGGCTGCAGTGATTTTAGAAGGTAGCTTAGTACCACCTTCGCAAGGGCAATTAGATATAGGCAATACATGCTGGCCTAGCCAGCAATGCCCATATCCTGTGAAAGAATATTAAAAAGGGCTCTCATATCATGAAAAGTTTTAAAAATACAATTTGCTGTCCACAGATATGTTACACCAGTGATTAATGCATTGTTCAGCCAAAGCATCACTTACAAACCCTTAGCTACTAAGATAACATTAGGAAGTCATATCAGCTCAACTCTCTGCACTGCTATATTCTCCAGAGCACACTAGGTCATTATTGGCTCTCAAAATGACTATTGGGTGTCAAGGGGTGTGGAGCATAGGTGGATAAATGAAGCTGGTGTACAGAGCAGGCCTGATTTAATGGAAGGACAGAAGAGACTCGTGAATGGCCTACTTGTGTTCCTGTCTGCCAATATTCTTATGCTCATTGGTTAAATTGGTTAAGCATTGGTGACATGTGTTTCACTCATTTGTACTTCAAACTCGCAAACTGCATCCTATGTCCATCATATGGCCCTATCTGCTCATTATAAATAGCCTCCTGCCTGAAGCACATGAGTTCGCTGACTGACTTTCTCAGCATTGTAAATATCTTAAGGCAACAATCTATTGAACAGTACTCTGTTAGCTGTCACTTAGCCAGTATCACTCATTGTTCAGTTAATAGCACTGTTACCTCTGTATCAGCACATTCAAGACCACTCCAAAACATGAAGGATTATTAAAGGGAGGTTGTACTGTTGGAGGTGCTGCCTTCTGGATGAAACCATGACACTACTTGGAAGAACAGCCAGGGGGATGCGGGATGTGGCGGGATGGGAGTGGGTGTTGTTGGTGGGGGGTATCTCTGGTATATTGGCTAATAATCATCTCTCAAGTAACTAGACAGAAAAATGTATTATCTGGTCATTTGTTACATTGTGGCTTGAGGAAGCTTGCAGTGTGCAGATTAAATGCTTTATCTCCTACCTTACAACAAAGGTGACACATTGAAGGTCTTTACTGGTAAAGTGCTGATCATGAAAGACATTTTATAACGTGAGTCTCTGGTTCTTTGCTTCCAGTTGTTGAAACACGTTACTCACCATTATCCCTGTTAGTAGACAAACGCCTTTCCCACAATATGTATTCGGTACCATATCACCATAGCCAATGGAGAGAAAGGTGATAGAAATAAGCCACATTGCTCCAAGAAAATTGCTTGTGACATCTTGGCTATCATGATATCTGTAAACCAATTAGAATATCATTATAAGATTATTCCCACTGTAAGAAAAGAGCACACTTCAATTGTTATAATGATTGTTTTTGACTACATCTTCTCTATTAGTTGCAAAATACAGAAGTTCCTTCCCCATGTACACACTTGTTAGTATATGCTTTGAATGCAATGATCACTGTACAATGCATATTTGCCATTAGGGAAATCTAGTCAAAATCCTAGGCTGGAGATTTTATCCGGCAATGTGTCCACCAACTAGAAAGTTAGTGGCAACTCCACCACGGGTGCTCATGCCACACTGGATTTTACTGTCTTCAGGCAATTAATTGTTTGTTTCTGTCCCTTTAAGCGATGAAGTCGCACTGCCAGGAACTGCTGGCCTATCGGAGGACTAACAGCTTTTGTCCCAGCAGTGTCACTGGAAACGATAGCCACAGCAGCAGGCTTGGATCAGCCACCATGGAAGAGGCCCCAGAACTACACTGAGTTTGTCCTGCCAGACAGCAAGGTCCTAATGAGCAGGGATTGAGAAATGTTCAATTATGAAGGTGGGGATGGGGGGTGAGGGGAGAGGTGGTTTCAATGGGGATGACCCTTGCTGTACTGGGGAGTGGTGGGGAGGGGGGGGTGGCTCCATGGGCCACAAGGTGCCTAATCAGAAGGGCCCACCCACTAGCCCACAAGAAGTCCATCAAAATATACCTGACAGTCTCACAATCTGGCAAAGTGCTCACTGCTGTTAGTAAAATACCAGCCATAACAGGATGCAAGTGATTAATTGGCTTAGGGGCTGGTGGACCATCCATCACCTTCCCTGCCACTGATAAAATGCAGAGGTGACAGGAAAGTGATGGGTCTCTGCCTTCATGCACACTCCCTGCAACCCTCTAAAATCCCAGCCATTATCTTTGATAATATAAACTCAGGCAAACCAAAACTTGGATTTGGGTATTAGTTAATTTACCCTATAACTCAGAACAGTATCGTGACAAAAATTACAGAATGGATGTGGAATCTGAACAAAAGACTAGCTCAAAAGGTTAAAGATATAGGAAACATGAACAATATTAAGGGATGCAATGGCCTAACGAGATTATTGCTGGATCATTAATCCAGAAATTTAGCTATTGTTTTGGAGATCCTGGTTTGAATCCCATCTTGGCAAATGGTGGAATTTGAATTCAATAAAAAATATCTGGAATTAAGGCTGACCATGTAACCATTGTCGATTGTTGAAAAAACCCATCGTGTTCACTAATGACCTTTAGGGGAAGAAATTTGCTGTCCTTACCTGGTCTGGCTTACATGTGGCTCCAGAGCCACAGCAATGTGGTTGACTGTCAATTGTCCTCCAAGGGCAACTAAGGATGGGCAGCCAGCACAGCCCACGCCCCATGAATGTATAAAACAACAATATAACACGCCATTATAAATCTGAAAGTCTTTGAGGGAATGGTATAAAAAGTTCATTAGCTTTCTTTTCCATTAATGTTTGGATTACTGAAAGTAAGTTTGAAATATTTCATGAAGTAAAAAACAATTAAGGAAATAAAATTAACATTAAGATATCAGAATATGTGCTTGAATAGCCAGATCTAGTATAAATAGCAGGTAATAATAGGCACAGCAAATGGGAATACTTTTTATATTACTCGTTACGACAAAAGCATTCTCCTCTCCAGCTCCAAAAGACTAGTAAATGGATTTCATTGTTCACCAGATCTTAATTAGCAATGTCTGTTACATTGTGTGAGTATTGATCTAAAGGAAACACATATCAGGTGTCCATATGTCTCAAACTATAAGTAGAAGCAATGCCCATGGCAAATAACAAACTAAATGTTTAAAAATAATGAACTAATAGGATCTGTAGAATCTCTGCACTGCGGAAGGAGGCCATTTAGCCCATTGAGTCTATACTGAAAGAGCATTTTATCCAGACCCAGTTCTGCCCCATCTCTATGCATTACCATAGATAACCCACCTAAACTACACATTTTTTTATTAATTAATGTCAGAAGTAGGCTTACATTAACACTGTAATGAAGTTGCCATGAAAATCCCCTAGTTGCCACACCCTGGCTGGCAACTGTTCAGGTGCACTGAGGGAGAATTTAGCATGGTCAATGCACTGAATCAGCATGTCCTTCGGACTGTGGGAGGAAACTGGAGCACCCAGAGGAAAACCACACAGACACAGTGAGAAAGTGCAAACTCTGCACAGTTACCTATGCCAGGAATCAAACCCAGGACCCTGGCACTGTGAGGCAGCAGTGCTAGTCACTGTGCCATTGTGGTGTCATGCCAGTGCACTAAATGTTAAACCTCAACGATTGTAGCTAGATATCAGCATTGGAATGTGTACTGTGGCAGTGTTCTCACTTGATCATCCAATCCTGCTGTAACATTCCGGCCTACAAACTGGGTCATGTCACTCCTAATTTTCAGCAGCACACAGCCTGCTAAGAGTTCAAAATGTTTGGCACAAAGTGGATGATTCTGACTCAGAATATATCATCAATCATGTTGTGTAAGGACCAATAAGAAGCATCCTTTATCCAAACCTAAGTTAGGTATTAGGCCATTTGTGTATGAATAAGGGATCTGATGCTTATTTTAATTACCTGCCAGAACATTGGTCTTCCCTAGGCAGTTAACATCAGCCATGAAGAAAAAGCTCAAAAAAGGTCAATTGCTTGTAAAACATCATTTTAGTCACTATATTGCACATTCCACAAGTCCTAAGATCACTATTGTTCTCAACCTTGTTTGATGATGGCCTCCAATCAGCCCTGGCCCTGTCCTCTGCAGATTCTTCCCCTATATTCCTGATACCTTCAAATCCAATTCCCAAATGAACTCTCTCCACAGCTCTTTGCCATTGATCCCTCCTGACCATGGCCCCACAATACCCACCTTTCCCCCACCCAAATCTCTGACTTATCTGATAGTTGTTATATTCTGTCATTCCAGATAATTCTTCCTACAGGCTGGCCTCATGGTAATGAGGACTGAAGTCTAATATCCAGGGTTCCACACATCTCTTCATTGTATTATTATTAATCCAGTGTGGCAGCCTCAACTTAATAATTTCAGAGCGACACCAACTGCTTTAATGAATAAGTTTTTAGTGAATGACATTTACAAGAAATGACTGACTGACTAGGATAAATAATAACAACTCCATTTCATCCCAGCACTGCTCAGAGTTTGAAAAGTTGAAAGACCCTCCAGATAGCATGATGAACTAATTGGAACGATGGAAAAGAGGAATACTATCACTTGGTTGGCAGGAACTAACTTCAAATTCCCCCATTAGTTTCTGCAGGTTTAGCATTTCAAAACAATACATATAAATTGTTGATAAAATACGGTCTCAAGTAATTATCCAAAAGATTTTGCAAAGCATGGTAGGTCATAATACAAGTAATTGCCTAAATTGGTCAATGATTTGATTTGAAATTACATTTCCCTTTAATGGTTCCCTCTAAAGTTGAATTATCCGAATCAAAGTCAAGGTAATTTAATTTTGCCGCAATGCTGCTTTGCAATCTAAATATTAAAATCCACTTATCTCCATTCAAATAACCAAATGCAAACTCATGACTTTTCTTAAGAATCCTAAAGATATGATCAATTCACATGAGCAAGATCAGCATGCTAATTAAGAAAAATCAGATTTAGAAATAATATTAGACAATAAAACTACCTTGAACTTCCGAAGCTCAGATTATAGAATCATAGATTCCTGGCATGCCATTCTGCCCACCCACTACGCACCATCTCTCTGACAAAACATCTTACCCAGGCCAACAACTACACCAGCCCCCTGCCCTTTCCCATAATCTGGGGTATTTACCCCACTAATCCACCTAACGTACACATCTTGGGACACTAAAAGACAACTTATCATGGTCAATCCAGCTAAACTACACAAATCTGGACTGTTACTGGAAACCAGAGCACCCAGATGAAACTCATGCAGACATGAGGAGAATATGCAGTCACCCTAGCAATGGTAATAACCACTGTGCCACCACGTTAATACAGAAGATGGGCCCTGAATTTGCAGGAACAATAAAACCAAAGTTGTACTAGTCTGTGGCAACCTGCATATATAAACCAATTACACTGGACATTCAGGGACATTTAAAAGTTTGCAGCTCACCATATGTTTTCTATCCTACAAAGGAACCAGGCACCTGTTAAAGTACAGACGCGTGGAAGATGGATGGATGTTGGGGAAAAAAAATGAAGAAATTTTGCCTTGCTTAAACCTACTGTCTGCTCCTTCTTTTCAGTCAGAGTTCAAAAGCAAACTACACTATTCCAATCTATTAATACATCAAGAAGATTGCTGGGTTGTTTTCAAGGTTACAGTTTTGAGACAGGTCAAACCACATGTTTCAAATACACATTGCGTGATTGCTTCTGTTATGTGTATGACATCCAATTATTCTTAAATCAAGTGTTAATTAACATAATCCAACAAATCTTAGCACTCAAACAGTATTTAATTTGATGAAATTGCTTATTAAGATGAGCTGGCAGTGGAGAATTGAATTGAATGGAGTTAAGAGATTGGAATGTCCTACTCCACGGAAAATTCTGCTGGCCCGGGAGGATGGGTTGTCATGAAAGGTCATTTCAAATCAGTAAGCTTGGGCGTCCTTGGGAACTACACCAATGATATCCTTTAAGAGCTGGTGGTACATCCAGTAAGAATCCAAGAGAAGATACAGAAAAGGAAGAAAGGAAAGAGAAAGGAGAGAAAAAGAGAAGAAGAAAAGGAGATAATGAGGAGAGGAAATGGAGCGAGGGCAAAAATCAAGAAAGAAAGAAAATTGAATATGCCTTTGGAAGTACAAAAAAGGAAAGAGAAGAGATCTCACCAGGTGATCATATCTGCCAGGATCTTCAAGAAGTAATTCTCCTATCTTAATATCAAGAGGAATAGTGCATTCAGGAATCCACTTCAGCAAATTGGTGTGATTGTGCAGATGGAACTGCAGGGGCAGAGCAGAGCAAGGATGATTTTGGCAGTGGCTGTAAAGGAACCATGGCTATGAACCTTTTTCTTTCAAGGCTGGAGCAAGCTACACTTACAACGTCTCCCAGTCCACTGCTGAATGAGGGAAAACATTGAATCTCTGTCAGCAACGGGAGATACCCCAGTGACACAGACAGAATGAACGTGTGCTTAACCAGGATTTCAGGCTTCCCAGTCAGTGTTCACTGACTGTATGCACCTATCCTTACAGGAGATAAACGTCAATTCTGAGGGATTCCACTTTGACAATGACTGGATGGTGTGCGACCAAACTCAGTGCATCATACATGTATTCAAGTCAATGCTATTCTGGCAAGTCACGATGGCTTTTATTCTGTGCCAATCTGTCGTGCCATCGGCAGTTGAGCCCCCAACGCCAAACCAAAGGGTAGCTGCAAGGTGACATCTAATGTCAGTGGCTCACGACTGTGGTGCATAACCCATGCTCACGTGATAAGGATGCAAATAATAAGTAAATGATTCGGGTGTTTAAATAATACTTCCACTGCGTATATTGCTCTGTGGGAGCAGTACTTGACATAGCATGTGTCAAGAATCTTCATGGTCTGCTTCAAGCTGCACAATTTGGCACCATGGTGATAGAACCCTTACCACTTGGCACATGGTGAGCATTAACCACATGAAGAGGACATAATCAAAACAGTCCTTTTCTAACCAGGCTGTCTGATCAATGGTGAAAGAAATCTCAATTCCCCATCCATCAAAAGTCACGCTTTATCTTCCCTCAGTTACTGACCACCACAGCATACTCTCAGATAAAATGTAAAATAAACCATCCAGTATTTCATACAAAAGTTACCTAATCACCCTTAAGCATTTCTTAATGCCTGTCTTCTGGTTGCTTTGCCTGTCCTAATGCTCCAAACACTAATACCTCAGTGGCTGCAGCAAAGCCGGAGAAAGGCTATTGACGTTAAGTGAGGGAGACAGCACATGATCTTTCAGGGTGACCTCAAGGAGCAGTGGACCATAGGAGGCCTCGCTTTGGACTGCATCACTTTGCACGGCTGGCAACAGTCTGAACTAATTGGCAGACAACAAGGGCACGAACAAAGTGGCACTGCTGGGAAAATGAATTAACTCACCCTGAGGGAGGACAGCAGATTCACGCTCCACAGTCCCACGTTGCACTTCAGCAATCCCTGCAATATATTAGAGGTCAGGTTGTTGGAAAGCTGTGAGGCCCTAAAAACCCTTTTAAACACGGGCATGATGGGGGCAATCTGAGTCTGCATGGCAACAGGCTGAGCTGCAATGAGAGTTGACTTGTACAACTTTAGTTCAAACCTCCACTTCAGCATTCAGTCATTAGGTGCTTGCTGCTGGTGCTGCCAATGGAAGCTGAGACACCCAGCCACCAGATACTACATCAGAGTTAAGCCTACAAGTTTTCTCATAGTGTTGGACATCAAGGCTGGAATTGTCCCAAAAAAAGCAGTGTCCAATGGTCAAGAACACAGGAGAATGTCCTGAACAAATCTCTGGCACTTTGTGCACGCAGAGTGGGGCAATCAGCACATATACACTGCCCTCCCCCCCATCACTGGCCTTTGAATCGCTGGCCTCCTGATTTCTTTTGCAGCACCCACCCCTCCCCAGCAACATTCACTGGCCTACCTAACCTCCTCAAACTTTATACACAACTCTCTACCAAGTTGATGCCAATTTCCTCTATGCTCCTTGACATTACATGTTGGCTTTCTGTCAGGCTTCCCAATCACCAAGCATTTAATTGTGCATAATCATCAGCCTTCTTCTGGAAGCAGCTCCGTCAATGTCCTGAGCAGAAGTTGGATGCAACAATGTCCTCTAGCAAGCTGGAACCTGTGTCCTCTTGATCCCTGTCATAGCTGCAGCTTACTCATATCTGATGCCTCATCATATGTAGTTCCTGTCTCTAAATTACACACAACAGCAGTATCTGAGGTAGTGGATGTGAGAATTAGAGCAAGTGATGGTGTTTCTTCTTCACCACTATCTTTCTGCTCTTCTATTTTTTGCACATCTGCCCTGCCTGGCCAAATGTCAGGTCCCGAGTATCTGAAATGGGGAAGGCAGAGGAATAAGGGTTTTGATGAGGGGAGAGGAAATGAATTGCTTGCATCATCTGTAACTTGTACATCAGTTGATATTGTGAGATAGGGGTGAAGTGAGATGTGAGAAAGAGGAGTAGGTATGAGGATCCCATCATCATTCATTATTTCTGCCCTGCTACCGATCCTAAGCTCAGTCCTGGCCACTCCAATGATGGACAGCATCTTCTCTATGGCTTCATAAAACTGTGCCTGCTCCCCATGGCTTCAGTTATGCCCCAGCTTGTTTATTAAGGAAGGGAGAAGTGTGTCAGTCCAATGGGCTTGATATGGCTCACATTATTGAATTGCTGGCAGTGTGTGCAAGTTGTGAGATGTAAAGTTTGTACTGAGTGTGGATGAGATGAAGCTATGAATGTTAGGATGAGTTGTGATTGATAAAGAATGTCGAAAGGTCATTGAAGGAAAATGATGAATTGAGAGGTGTGAGAGGCTAGCAGTTCAATAACAAAATTGTGTTATTGAAGTTGATTTTACCGATTTTGACCACTTATTTACAACGTGTTGGCTGATTGAAGTCCAACATGGAAGAGACAAAAAAATTCTGGTCTGCCTCTAGCAATGTCACAGCACAGAGATGCATTGCTTTACAATACATAACAAGAACTCAGAGCACTAGAAGAGAATATCATTTTAGCTGCTGACCTCTTTCACTTCTGAAGGCATTAACATTACTTTCATGTATGGGAGCCAAACTGACTGAAATCCTCCTATTTTGATACCAGCCTAAGTATTACATTGTCACTTTAATACTATAGTGTTCAAACAATATAATTCAAAACTTTATTTATTCTCCCAAACGCCTCAGCACTCCACTTGTGATCCATCGATGATTCATCTACTATGGTCCCTAAAACTTCCTCTTGCTCTGTGAGCTTTAAATGTTATTATGTGTGTAGAAGACATAATTCAACAGCAGTTAATGTTAACCAAAATCTCTGTTGGTGGTGCAAAAGCAGAATAAAGTCAATCTAAAACATTTCCTTAAAAAATTAAAATCACATAGATAGAGATGATAAATAAAGAATAAATATTCGTGAGTGAATATAATCCTGCAATCCATAAACAATTGAATCTTTGTTGCTGAATTTATAAGGTTACTTTCAATGAGATTACTGCATTGTAATCATTCCTGAGTCGTGTTTTTCTTTATATAATTGATAGTATCATTTTGTATGAACCTAATAATTCCCCCAGTTTCTCCCAGAGTTGGCAACTCCTGCTAAGTGACAACAGCAGGAGAGAACAGAACAAGTTGCCAGCGTTCGTGATACAGTCTTAGCAACTGATTAAGCATAGACTCATGTTTTTCTTTGAAGAACATTGCTTCCTGAGAGCAAGAATGGGAACATAGGAGCAGGAATAGGCCATTCAGCCCTTTGAACCCATACTGCCATTCAGTTAGATCATGGTTGATCTGGTTGTGGTCTAAATTTAACTTTTCTGTCTGGCCCATGACCCTTGACTCTCTTATCTATCAAAAATCTATCTTTCTCAATTCAATGCCCCAGCCTCCACTGCTTTCTCAGAAAGGAGACTCCACGTATTAATGACCCTCTGAGAATAAAAACTTCTAATCTGTCATAAAAACTGTATCCCCTAGTTCTGATCTCTGCCATGAGAGGAACATTTTCCTGGTACCTACCTATCCAGAAATCTCAGCATCTTATTTATTTCAATTAGATCACCTCACATTCTTCTAAACTCCAATGAGTGTAAGCACAACCTGTTCAACATTTCTTTATAAGATAATCTATCCGTTTCAGGAATGTGTCAAGTGAACCTTCTCTGAACTGCTTCTAAACCAATTATGAGGGCGATCTTACCAAAAAAAAATTCTAAGTCCATGTCGGGTGGGAAAATAGAAGTTTCCCACCTGTCTTTTGGGCAAGTTCAAATCCAGAATTTTGTGCATTTAGTGAATGAAAAGATGGGCTAAACCATTCCTTGCCTACTGGGGAAGGGTTGGGGCTTAAATCACCAGCAGGGCTCCCCTCCCTCCCCTACTGACCATCTGCTCCTGTTCCCCCCATACCCCCAACAACCTGCCCTGCAGTAGGCCATGCCTCCCAGATGACCCCCTTCGCATTGCCCCACCCTCCTTAAGCCCTGCCATCTTAGCACTCCCTATGCCTAGTGGGCAATGCCAGGGTGCCTGGGGCAATGCCAAAGTACCCAGTGGGCAGTGCCAGGGTGCCAGACTGGCACTGCCCAAGGGGCACCGCTTTTGCCCTTGGCCTCGCTTAGAGGTCTCAACAGCCTTCAGTTCTACCAACAAGACTATCACAACTGGTCCACATTCATGGGGACCAACTGCTTTCCACGCTGGACAGAATCCCTCCCAACAAGGCCACAGAGGCAAGTGAACCCAGATGATTGAGTCCCAGGCTCGCTAATTCCATGTAAATTATATTTAAAGTTGATTTAAATAATTCATTCAGCTTTGCACCAGAAATGGCCGGCTGGTTGACATCGCTGAATATTCGGTGCTGGTAAGATCACGAGAACTGAGAAATCGGCATGAACCTGATTTGTCAGCTCTCACACAATCTTACCGGCTCAGCCACCCAGCGTTAAATTGCCACCTATATCTATTTCCAAACAAAGAGACCAAAATGTGACACAGTGCTCCAGATATGTCTAGCAAGGCCCTTTACAGCAGCAGTAAAACTTTTATATTCCATTTCCTTTACAATAAACACCAACATTCCATTTTGCCTTCCTAATCACTTGCAGTACCTGCATATTAACTTTATGTGATTCATATACCACAACACTCAGATCATTCCATACTACTGAGTTCAACAACTTCTCTCTATTTAAATACTATACGGCTTTTCTATTTATCCTGTTAAAAAGGATAAGATCACTTTCCATCTTCTCTTGAGAACTTACATTTCTATCTTACTGTTATTGGCAAATTTAGCTACCACACATTGAGTATCTCCAACTAAGTCATTGGTATAGATGGTAAGTAGTTGAGGCCCCAGTACTGACCCCTGTGCATTCCACTAGCTACAGCTTGCCAATTTGAAAAGGACTCATTTGTCTCTACTCTCTGTATCTAATACTGAATTAGAAGGCAGTCTATTGCATGATTGATGATCTTGCTCATTTCAGCATGATGAGACTAGGTCCCACATATGGCTGAAGACAGAGAATTAGCTTTGCGATAATGAATGGTGGTATCATTAGTTACACATCAGAAGAGGGAAATCTTTGGGGGGGGGGGTGTGAGGGAATAAATCCCAGTGCATGTGCCAATGTATGCCAACCTGGGGCCTCCACCCCAGCAAATTCTCCACACACAAAGATGGGAAGGATGGGGAAGGGTACCATGAGGAAATCTAGCTCCCCTACAAGAAGATTATAGGGGTGAATTACAACACCTTTTGTAAAATAGTCAGTTTAGGATGATTTTTTAAAAATTGATTTCTTAAAATTTCTATCAGTGATTCTGGCTACAATTTCCACTTCCAACCTAAATTGATGTATCCCCACAGACCCAACACCAGCTTCTAAAGAGAGTGGGGAAGCAGAAACTACCGATATAGGAAGTGCATGCCCAAGGGTATAGGGTGGGGTTTAGAGTAGATAAAACTCTATGTCCAAGTAGGAAATAGCAGAAACACCGACTAGTATGAGCAATTCCTTATGCTGCTTGTTTGAAGATATCAATGCAAAAAATCGTGAGCCAACTCTTTAAAAACAGTGTGCTATAATATATTTCAAAAACTGCAGTTCCAAAAATTGAAGATTGTAATTGTGAACTGTTTTTGAAAATTGTCTTTGACAGGCTGTGTAAAATACTAACAATACATGTGTTTTACCAGCATTGGAAGCTTACCCAACAATTGCTTATTTTAAGTCAGAAAACATTTTTTATACTCTTTGATTGATTTGTTTTTATATGCTGTGTGTATATAGATTGTTTTTTTCTTATCACAAAATGTGCAGTAGCTTCCTATGGCAGTAATTTCTCACAGAAGAAAGCAATTATGTTATTTTCTAAAGCAATAGTTAAGTCAGCCACCAAATAAAGAATGATACAAAAGAAAATTGAATGGCAAGAATAAAATAAAAGTCGTTCCTTAATTAGCTATGGAAAAATAAATCACCACTGAATTGCTGCCTGTTTTAAAACACCATCCAGCTGTGTAGCCACCATGTTATACAATCACTTCTTAAAATGTTTACTCATTGTCTTATATCCTAATAATGTCTTGTTCTTTTTGTATCTTTTCTATCACTCCTCTTTAGATATTTTGGTGCACTGAAATCTGAACCAACTCGCACATTAACATTAGTCCTCTCAGATAGCCTTTCCTCCTTATTTTGCAAACAATAACATATTTGCAAAAAAAGTCCAGAAATTTTCTTCTTAGTCATTAAAATAATTAAGCAAAAACTTTGACATCAGATTAATCTTACAATCTATTTGTTCAGAATAGAACTTTTGATCAGCTAAGTTCATGCAAGTGATCATACTATATAAAACTTGCTTTTGCTTATTATCTCTCATAGGCACAGAATCATATCATTACTGTCTTGGTTCAACTATTTATTTAACATGTGCAATCCTCAATACTGAACGTTTACCAGGCTATTGAACTATGGAGAGAATCACTATTGAGTCAAATCCTGCCCTTCTTGGACATCACAGATGGTAATTTCCAGCAAGGGTCATTAGTCAGCATTCAGGAGTAGGAATGGTGGGTTGCACAATGGCATTATCACTTGTGTGGTAATCCAGAAACATAGGGTAATGCTTTGGGGACTCGCGTCCAAATCCTACCATGGCAGACGGTGAAATTCGAATTCAATAAAAATCTGGAATTAAAAGTCGAACAATGACCCTTGAAACCATTGTCAATAGTCATAAAAAAACCTAATAATCATTAATAAGGAAGGAAATATGCCACCATTACCTGGTCTGGCCTACAGGTGACTCCAAATCACAGCATTGAGGCTGACTCTTAAAATGTCCCCGAATTAGCCGAGCAAACATCCAGTCCAAGGACAATTAATAACTGGCTGGCCCATCAGCAGAACAAATTTAAAAAATCCAATTCAGGTAAATATTATGTAGGAAATAACATTATTCAATACATATTCAGGATGATTAAAGCTGGCTGTGAACTCATGTCAGTAATGAGAATCAGTTTTTGGTAAAAACCTTCAGAAATTTGAACTAATATTCTGTTTCAGCGTTTGTGAACTTATTGGTCAGATCTTATTGCAATACAAGATACAGTTTTGGCCTTCGAAGGGAACTTGAATGCATTGGGAGGAAGTCAAAGAAATCAAATGTAAAATGCTGAATGGTAGGAATATTTCTAAATATATGTCGAAGATTTAACTCCTGATCATTGAAAAAACTAACTAATCATTCACCTTAGCTTGGTGCTAAATGACAAATTGCATTTCTTCACACAGACATTGGAAATGTAACCTATTAACAGCAAGTACATCCATTACGTTTTAAATGCATGTTTAAGAGAGAGCATCAACAAGACTTGTGAGGTGCAAAATGGCACCAAAGCAGCATTAGATACTGACTGATGTACCCATGCTTCCGGTGGAAGTACAGTTTGTGGCATTGTCCTTGAAAAGCTGGCAATCGGTTTGGGCTGAGCCAAAAGTAACCAGAAGCAGATTTGTCATAACATTAGCCGATTTGGGCTCCCCTATCACTGAAACCAATAATGCAAAAGAGTCCAATTTCACAGCCAAGTCTCTGATGCCCACTGGAAAATGAAAATCAAACAAGACCAGCAGATGATTAAATTGACCTCAATACAGATTAGTTTGCTGTCAGCATGTCAGATCGGGAATTGAAGAGCACTCAACAATCATTAGCCAAAGATTCTGATGCTGTACAAATAATTCTGACATTTCACATTGCCATAATTCCTGGGATTTAGTTGATATTAAAACTTTCTGGTCATCTCCTTTCCAAGTTCCAATTGCTTGTCTGAAATATTTTTAACCATTACCAATCTCTTAAGAATTTTGCTCATCAGGGTAAAATGATCAGATATACACATTCTAATACATTGTGAGTTGATAGCACCCTGGTTTTTAAACACTTAAGTTATTAACATTGACATTAAGTATTGCAGGTGAACATGAAGCACCTTCCAATTAAATTATTTTTTGTACTATTTTAATCAAGATCCTGGAAATCACAGCTGTTTTGGGTGCAGAATCAGTGTTTTTTCAAAAAAATGAGAGAAGTGTGGGGAGAAATCTATTTGCAATTTCTGTTTCTTTTCAGTTAATTACGTAGAGCCTTAACTTCCAAGGTCTCCAGCAATGCTGGAGAGTTTGGAGTTAAGGCCCTATAAAATTGGTATTAACCCAACAGTACACTTGGGAAACACCTTCAGACATTCACAGGCAAGGTTTGCTCTGCAAATGTCTAATTCTTGAAGATTTATGTTCATAACATGTCTCCACCCTAAAGGAATGAAACATCATTTCCATATGCATTTCGTTACAAAATGTAGAGGAAAACATATATATGAAAAATTCAAACGTACACACACTTATTCTCATTCCTTATATAGGACCAGTTTCCTCCGACTTTTTGGATTTACAGATAATTCCAACAAATTAAATTTATGATAATGCATCAGCAATTATCTTATCCTTCCTAGTACTACGAACAGCCTTTATGTTATATGACTGTATTAGCAAATGCCATCACAACAGTCGGGCATTCTGAGTTATAACTTCTTCCACAAAATGCCAAGGCGTTATGGTCAATGTATATTAGTGTTTCTTTACAGCTGTGACAGATATATATTCCTAAATGTTTAAGAACCAGTAATAATCCCTGGATTTTCTTTTCTACTCAGTAAGGTTTTACAACACCAATTTTAATCCAACCAATTTATTTGATAGTAAATCCGCAAGCTTTCAACACTCCGTGTCTTCCTCAGGCAAATGCAGTGTTCTGGTCTCAGTTTACCCCAGTCCAACGCCGGCATCTCTACATCATTTTCTTTTCTACTGCAGAATAACTGTTTTGATGCTGGTTTAATCTTTTAGAAAAGTATCTAACTGATTTCTCCCTACCCAATTCATCTTCTTGCAATAAGATCACATTGACCTCAAAGTCGCCAGCGTTGATTGCTTGAAGCATTTAATGAAATTAGGGGTGACCAACACCAGTTCATTAGTTAAGATTGCCTTCAATTCTCAAAAGCAAAAATGGAAGCTGGATATCTCCAAAAATCTCGTGATTTTCTCTTTATTTTAGCAGCAGAGAATTCCACCATAGCCAGCACTTGGTAACTTTTGTCTTTGGCCTATGATTTGCCCTGGTAAGTTAGCCTTGTTTTCGCAAACTCACACTTGGCAAGATTTATTATAATTGTTTAAATAAGGCTTCCAATTGTTTTGAATGATCTTTCCAAGTGTTGCTGTAAATCAGCACATCATTCACACAGTTAGGAACACTGGTTGCAATTTGATTCATTACTCTTTGCAAAGTGGCTGTAACATTTTTTTTGCCTGATTGGCATCACTCGACATCGGTATAGCCCATTTGCTGTGACAAAAGTTGATATCTCTTTAGCTCACAGTGTTGAAGGAATTTGCCAGTATCCTTTCAATAAATCTGTCTGAGTAAGGAACATGGGACTGTGCTCACCCTGTCAATACAATTTTCTAAATGAGATCTTTTGATTTATTATTGTCACATGTATAAGCATACAGTGAGAAGTGTTGCTTCTTGCATGCTATACAGACAAAAGTACCATTCATAGAGAAGGAAATCAGAGAGTACAGAATATAGTCGTAGCTAGAATGTAGAAAAAGATCAACTTAATGCAAGGTAAATCCATTTAAAAGTCTGATAGCAGCAGGGAAGAAGCTGTTCTTAAATCAATTGGTTTGTGACCGCAGGCTTTTGTATCTTTTTCACAAAAGAAGAAGGCGCAAGAAAGAATGTCTGGGGTGCGTGGACTCTTTAATTATGCTGGCTACTATGCTGCGGCAACAGGAAGTGTAGACAGAGTCAATGTATGGGAAGCTGATTTGCATGATAGGTTGAGCTACATTCACAATCTTTTGTACTCCCTTGCGGTCTTAGGCAGACCAGAAGCCATACCAAGCTGTATTATAACCAGAAAGAATGCTTTCTATGATGCATCTGTAAAAGGTGATGAGAGTCGTAGCTGACATGCCAAATTTCCTTAATCTCCTGAGAAAATAGAGGCATTGATGGTTTTTTTTAACTACAGTGTCAGCATGGGGGAGTGTGGGGACAAGACAGATTGTTAGTGATCTGGATACCTAAAAACTTGAAGCTCTCGACCCTTTCTACTTCGTCCTCATTGATGTAGACATTGAGTAGGATTGGGTAGGAATCTGTTTTTGTTATTAATCTTCCTATAATCTATACAGAATCTGGTTGATGCACCGAGTGTAAGTACTGACATTAGTGGAGAATTCCAACTGCCCTTGACTAGGTTTAATTATGTGATTTTCCAACATATATTGAATTTCTACTTTCACCTGAGTATCTGAAGGAAACCCATGCAGACAGGTGGAGAATGTGCAAACTCCACACAGACAGCTACCTAAAGCCAGAATCAAGCCTGGGTCCCTGGCACAGTGAAACAGTTATCAGGAGTTAAATAATCAGGATGTTTTAAACTTAAAGTTTATTTATTAGTGTCACAACTAGGTTTACGTTACTGAATGAAGTTACTGCGAAAATCCCCTAGTTGCCGCGCTATAGCACTGTTTGGGTACACTGAGGGAGAATTCAGCACGGCCAATGCATCTAACCAGCACGTCTTTTGGACTGTGGGAGGAAACTGAAGCACCAGAGGAAGCCCAGGCAAATACAAGGAAAACATGCAAACTTCACACAGTCAATGACCTAGGCTGGGAATCGGACCCAGGTTCCTGGTACTGTGTGCAGCAGTTCTAATTAGTGTGCCACCGTGCTGCCCCCTACAGCCACATTATTCATGGCTAAAGTTATATACCCTGGTTTATCCTGTCTGATTCCTTTAAATTCTGTAAGTAACTTCACTACATATTCTCAATGTCCTATTTTTAATTATGAAAATATGGCATCGAACTGTCCTAATATTTCAGTGTCAGCTAATTGGATAGTAAGAGGTTCAATTTGTGACCCAAGATGGGAATCAAACCTGGTTCACTGGTGCTGACAGTGCTAATCACTGTGCCACCACATCACCCGTTTTCAACCCTGCCTGCAGGTCACTTCCAGATAGTATCTATTGACATTGTCCCAAGCATTGGATGGTGCTCCAAGTGCACCCAGTATAAAATACCATTTATCAAAAGTTTGGCTTTTACTGCATCCTCTGGCAGAAATGTTAGCAAAGGTGTTTCATTGGCTCCTGTATCTCTGAACATAATAATAGATCGAATTGTTTCATTTGAGTGATGAGGGGTTACTTTTCCTCTCAATAAGAATTCTTTGTAACCTTCATGTAACTTATTCACAACTTCTGAATTCACAACAATGTTCACATTTGGCCTCCTAACTGTAACTAATGCTACAATCAATCTGTTGTACTCTTCAAAATTGTCCTTACATACCCTAAATAAGTCCCATGGATTTCCCATGCACCTTGTTACAATAGAAACATTTAGACCATGGAATATCAGTTTCTTCCTCAGCATCTTCCTTATTGGTCTGAGGAGGATTTCCCAGGGCACTCTCAGTTGTTATTGTGGAAAATAATGCTCATATCATGAGGGAAAACATATTGGCATGGAGTAAAAAGTGGCTGGTTAACAGGAAACAGAGAGCTGGCATAAATTATTTTTTCAGGTTGGCAATGTATTGAGTGGTGTGCCATAGGAATCAGCAATGGGACCTCAACTGTTTACGCTTTACATCATTGATTTAGATGACAAGGTTGAAGGGATTGAAGCCAAATTTGCTGATGACACAAAGATAGAAGGAAATGAAGTTGTGAAGAAGAATAAGGAGGCTATAAAAATAGAGATAGGTTAAGCGAGTGGGCAAGATCAGGCAAATGCGATATAATGTGGGAAAATGTGAAAGTTTCCATTTTTGTAGAAAGAACAAAAAAGTAGCGTATTATCAAAATATTGAGGATATTGTTGTCTAACAAGGGGCATACATGCGATGGGTCGTGAGAGGGCTGCTCTTGGATTTTTTTTTCAAGAGTATCCTAGTGCTTCACGTCGTTAGTGTACGCTTGACCTGGACCATTTGATGGGCAACACCACAGCTCAGTGACTATCGCTGTGCTGTGCAGATACATGGATTTGGGCCTGTGTCTGTGGGAATTTGCACATTCTCCCCGTGCTTGCATGGGTTTTCTCCGGGTGCTCCGGTTTCCTCCCACATCCCAAAAATGTGCTCTTAGGCTAATCGGCAAAACAAATTCTCCCTAAATTGTCTCAAATTTGGTTTTTAATGCATAGATCTATAAACATAGACAGGGATCATGGGTAGAGGTGGGAACATCAGGGTGGCGGCGCGGCTCGTTGGGCTGAAGGGCCTGTTTCCCATGCTGTTTTGTTCTTTGTTCTTTGTTCTTTGAGAGATTGCAGAGCTCTGAGTTTCAGGGAAATCTGGGTGTCTTAGTGCATGAATCATAAAAGGCTAGTGTGCAGGTACAGCAAGTAGTTAGAAAAAATTAATGGAATGCTATTGTTAACGTGAGGGGAATTAAACACAAAAGTAAAATAAGCATAAGTACTAGGAGCAGGAGTAGGCCATTTTCCCCCTCCAGCCTGTTCCACTATTCAATAAGATCATGATTGATCTTTCTGTGGACCCAGCTCTACTTACCCACCTGCTTACCATAACCCTTAATTCCTTTATTGTTCAAAAATGTGTCTATCCTTATCTCAAAAAACATTCAATGAAGTAGCCTCAATTGCTTCACTGGGCAGGGAAGTCCACAGATTCCCAACCCTTTGTGTGAAGAAGTTCCTCCTCAACTCAGTCCTAAATCTGCTTCCTCTTATTTTGAGGCTATGCCCCCTGGTTCTAGTTTCACCCGCCAGTGAAACAACTTGCCTGCTTCTATCTTATCTATTCTCTTCATAATCTTATATTTTTCTATAAGATCTCCTCTCATTCTTCTGAATGCCAAAGTGTATAGCCCTAGTCTACTCAGTCTCTCCTCACATGCCAACTCTCTCAACTCCGAAATCAACCTCATGAATCTCCTCTGCGCCAGTGCCAGTATATCATTTCTTAAATGAGAAGACCAAAACTGTATACAGTATTCCAGGTGTGGCCTCAGCAGCACCTCATACACCTGCAACATAATCTCGCTGTTTTTAAACTCCATCTCTCTAGCGATGAAAGACAAAATTCCATTTGCCTTCTTAATTATATGCTGTACATGCAAACCAACTCTTTGAGAGTCCTGCACAAGGACACTCAGGTACCTCTGCACAGCAGCATATTGCAATTTTTTACCATTTAAATAATAGTCCATTTTGCTGTTACTCCTACCAAAAGTGATGACCTCATGTTTATCAACATTGTACTCCATCTGCCAGACCCTCACCAACTCACTTAGATTAGTATCCTTTTGCAGACTTACAGCATCCTCTGCACACTTTGCTCTTCCACCCATCTTTGTGTCATCTGCGAATTTTGACACACTACACTTGGTCCCCAACTCCAAATCATCTATGTAAATCATAAACAATTGCAGTCCCAACACTGATTTCTGAGGCTTACCACTAGTGACTGATCGTCAACCAGAAGAACACCTATTTAACCTCACTCTTTGCTTTCTGTTAGTTAACCAATCCTCTATCCATGCTAATATATTACCCGTAACACTGTGCACCTTTATCTTATGTAGCAGTCTTTGGTGCGGCACCTTGTCAAATGCCTTTTGGAAATCCAGATACACCACATCCACAGGTTCCCCAATATCCACTGCACATGTAATGTTCTCAAAGAATTCCACCAAATTAGTTAAACATGACTTGCCCTTTGTGAACTCATGCCGCATTTTACCAGTAGGACAATTGATATCCAAATGTCTTGCTATTTCTTCCTTGATGATAGATTCAAGCATTTTTCCTACTACAGAAGTTAAGCTAACTAGCCTATAGTTACCTGCCTTTTGTCTACCTCTTTTTTTAAACAGTGGCACCATATTTAGTGTTTTCCAATCTACGGGAATCACTCCAAAGTCCAGCGAATTTTGGTAAATTAGCACTTGTACATTTGCTATTTCTCCTGCCATCTCCCTTAGTACTCTGGGATGCATTCCATTCGGATCAGAAGTCTTGTCTACCTTTAGCCCCATTAATTTGCCCAACATTATCTCTTCCATGATAATGGTAATTTCTAGGTTCTCACCTGCCATAGCTTTCCTGTTATCAATTTTTGGCATGTTATTTGTGTCTTCCACTGTGAAGACTGACACAAAATACCTATTCAATATCTCAGCCATTTTCTCATTTCCAGTTATGATATCCTTCTTATTTTCTAAAGGCTAATGTTTACTTTAGCCACTTTTTTGATTTTATATATTTATAGAAACTTTTGCTGTTTTTATATTCTGAGCTAGTTTATTCTCATAATCCACCTTACTTTTCTTTATAGGTTTTTCATGGCTTTCTGCTGATCTTTAAAGATTTCCTAATCTTCTAGGCTCCCACTAATCTTTGCCATTTTGTATGCATTTTCTTTGAATTTGATACCGTCCTTTATTTCCTTAGATATCCATGGCTGATTACCTCTTTTGCTACAGTCCTCCCTTATCACTGGTATATACTTTTGCTGAGCACTGTGAAAGATTGCTTTGAAATTTCTCTGCTGTCCCTCAACTGTCCCATCATGAAGATTTTGTTCCCAGTCTACCTTAGCCAACTCCTCCCTCATCCCTTTATAGTCTCCTTTGTTTAAGCATAAGACACTGGTACTGGATTTTACTTTCTCATGCTCCATCTGTATTTTAAATTCAACCATACTGTGATTGCTTCTTCCAAGAGGATCCCTAACTGCAAGATCATTAATTATTCCTGTCACATTACACAGCATCAGATCTAGGATAGCTTGCTGCCTTGTCGGTTCCATTACATACTGTACAAGGAAGCTAGCGTGGATACATTCTATGAACTCCTCCTCAAGGCTGCCTTGATCGACCCAGTTTGACCAATTGATATGTAGATTAAAATCCCTCATGATAATTGCTGTACCAGTTTTACATGCATCAGTTATTTCTTTGTTTATTTCTCACTCCACCATAATGTCATTATTTGGTGACCTAGAGACGTCTTTTTCTCCTTACTATTTCTAATTTCCGCCCAAATGGATTCAACTTTTTTCTTCATAGAACCTATGCATCTCTCACTACCACCCTGATATCATCCTTAAATATCAGAGCTACACCACCTCCCTTACCTTCCTGTCCATCCCTCTGAGCAGTTTGATACTCCTGGATATTCAACTCCCAGTATAGAGATTATACTTCAGTTGTACAGGATATTGATGGACCACATCTGGACTATTGTTTACCATATCAATCTTTTTATTTAAAGTAAGATATAGATGCATTGGAAGCAGTTCAGAGATGGTTTATCAGACTAATGCCTGGAATGGATGTGTTGTCTTATGAGGAAAGTTCTGTCAGGCTAGACTTGTATATGCTGGAATTTAGAAGAGTAAGAGGCAATGTGATTGAAACATGCAAGATCCTGAGGGGCCTTGACAGGCTGGATGTGGAGAAGATGTTATATATTACGGAAGAATCTAGAACTAAGGGTTACTGTTTAAAAGTGAAGGACATTCCATTTAAAATTAAGAAGAGGTATTTTCTTTTTCTCTCAGAGGGTCATGTGATTTTGGAATTCTTCCTGAAAAGACTGTGGAAGCAGAGGCCAGAAATTTTGCATTCCACATGAAATCCTGTTGACACCAACAGGACAAGAAGCTCCTGTGCCAGCTAATAGCAGGCCACCTCCGCAAAACACGCCAGCAGGTTGTGCAGAAAATCCCACCCATGACTTTGAATATCTTAAGGCAGAGGTGGCCTGTTCCTGTTCTTTGTTCATATGCTATGTCTATTCTCTACCCTAGCAATTTGCCTTCCTTTCATCCTCCCATCTTCACCTTTCTCAGGTTTGTGGGGTGATGGAAAAAAGGTTTGGGTTTGGAGACGGCTCACAATAGTCAGCCATCTCCACTGTGTGTCTAGCTGCTAAAACCCTCTACTCTTCAACACTGGTTCTAACAATTGGAAGAAATGAATTTTAAAATACTCCCATAAGAATTATTTCCCTAAGAGCTTTATACATGGTATCTAGTCTTAATGCCCATATCCAATGGTCAAGCATATTTTGCTTTATGTTCTCAAAATCAATATAGTCCTGCCCAGACTATTCGCCCGTGTTTTGAAATTTCTGCCGGTATGCCTCGGGTCTCATACGCACTAATACTGCATGATAATCCATAAAAACATGTTCTGAAAGTGACACAAGTTCTGCAAATGTGGGGGGCAGTGCCCCATTTCCTTCTTCCTCCAGTAACTATACTTAGCTTTGCACTTATTTTGTTTTGCATTTTTAAAAAAACTGCATAGATCTTGCTAACGTGCTTTGAATATTAAGTAGCAGAGAGACTGAATAATAACATTAAAATATATTTGAATAAATCAAAATAAGGTTCTTGTCCTTTGTGGGTGTGAAGGGTGGGGAGAACTGGGAAATGTGATCACACAGAGAATAGTGTTTCCTTATTTCCTTCTGGATTTTCTGCCTGTGTCACCATTCTCTCTGATGGCAAACATGGGCTGAAAATATACCCCAATATGCTTCTTTATTAATCTTCCTGCTAAAATGGACAATTTCACATTTGCCCATATTACACTCCAGTTGCCAAATTTTTGCTCACTCACTTAATTGATGTCCCTTTATAGCCTCCTTACGTCCTCTTCACAATTTCCTTTCTTACTTATCTTTGTGTAGTCAGCAAATTTAGCAACCTAAATTTGTCCCTTCACCAAAGTCATCTATTTAAATTATAAAAGGTCGGGGCCCAGCACTGGGGCCTCAGTGGCACACCATTCTTCACATTCTAACAACCAGAAAATGACACATTTATGCTGATTCTCTGTTTCCTGTTAGCTAGTCAATCTTTAATCTCTACAATATTTTCCCCCATCCCATGAGTTTTCATTCATCACAATAACCTTTGATGTGGTTCCTTATCAAATACCTTCTGGAAATCTAAGAATAATCCACCCACCCTCCTCCCCCAGTTCCTCTTTATCTACAACACATGTGATTCTTTTAAAGAACTCCAATTAAGTGGTTAAACATAATTTCCCTTTCATAAAACCATGTTGACTCTGCCTTATTTTTCCAAGTGCCTGCTATAACAAATTTAATAATGGCTTCTATCCTCAATCTTTTTGTCACTTTTTGTTGTTTTTAATATTCTTTCCAATCTTCTGGCCTGCCACTCATCTTTGCGCAAAATATGCTTTTTCTTTCAGTTTAATTATGTCTTTAACTTCTTTAATTCACCATGGATGATAGACCTCTCACCCTGGAACTTTTCTTTCTCATTGGACCGTATCTATCCTGTGTATTCTGGAATACCTCTTTAAATATCTGCCACAGAACCTCTAATGATCTGTCCCTTAACCCTATTTGCCAGTTCACTTTAGCTAGCTCTGCTTCATGCCTTCAGAATTGCCTTTATTTAAGTTTAAAATACTATTTTTGGACACACACTTCTCTCCCTCAAATTGAATTAAAATTCAATCATATTATGACAGCTGCTATTTAGGGATGCCTTCAGTATGAGTTTATCAATTAATCTTATCATTGCACATTATCAGGTCTAGTGTAGCCTGCCTTTTGGTTGGCTGCAGAATGTGCTGTTTTAAGAACCTATCTTGAAACCATTCTATGAATGCCTCACCTATGCTACCTTTGCCCATATAATTTTTCCAATCCTAAAATCCCCCTTACTTATCAGTGTATCTTTCTGACAAGCTCCCATAATTTCTTCTTTTATAATCTCACCTACTGGGCAAAGTTTTACTGGCTCTTCCCACCACTGAAATTTTACGAGATTGATTCAAACTATCCAGCTAGCATGAAAATGAGAACGTTCCTGATCTGTTTTCTCATGATTTTAGGGAAACTGAATTTCTGGTGAAGTTCTCCTCTTGCCGGAAGCGGGAGGGAGGCTGAATAATTTATTCAAATTTATTGAAATACTTTTTTCCAAGTGTTTAGCGAGCCTGATGTTGAATCATTCAGGTCACTTGCCTTTGTGATTTTGTCGGGAGAAGTTCTCTCTAGTGAGGAAAACAAATGGGGGACAGTCCTGTTGGCCTCACCAGTTGAACTGGAGGCTATTGAGGCCACATGCCACCCCCCCCCCCACCAATTCCAGGGAGGCTGAGGGCAAGGGCGGTGCTGCTTGGGCATTGCTAGGAGGTGAGGCCTAAGGAAGCAAGGCCTATAGGGGGTGGGCCCATTTTTTCAATGACTAAATGCATAAAATTGAGTGTGAAAATTCGCCCAAGAAACAAATCAGGAATTCTTCCATTTTAAGCTAGCTGGACAGTTAGAATCAATTGCGTAAAATTCTGCCCATCATGCAGTTACAGTTAGGGGGCCTTACAGCCGTCCCAGAAGTGATTTTTTTTTGCCTTTATCATTTCTCACCTCAACTCAACATCCTGGTTTTCTGAATTGAGGTCATCACTTTTTAATGTGCTAATACCATCATTAATGAACAGAACCACCTTTCCTTACCTTTCTGTCCTTCCTAAATGTCATGTGCTCTTCAATATTCAGGTCTCAATCCATGTCATTCTGTAATGGCTCTATGATTGTACTTACTAATTTTTATATGCACAACCATCTGTTTTCATTCATCTGTTTCGTTTCAAATGATTTGTGTGTTCAGACCCCATTTCTTTCTCCTTTGCCTCTCTTTATCCTTGTCCCGAGCCTGAAATTCTAGTTCTAGCTTCTGAAGTGCTCTTTCTCTTTCCTTTTCTTCTCTTAGTATTTTCTGCTCTTTTGTTCTCTTGTTCAAGCTACTTCATTTGCAACTGAATCCTAGCTAATTCACTCCCGGAGAATATTGTTTCTCTTGTATCTTTTCCACTTTCAAGTGCTGAATATTCCTTCAATTGTATTTGCCTTTCACGGCCTTATAGTTAATTCTAACTTCACCTTGTACCTTTTATTTTATCAATATCTAGTCACTTATTATCTGCTTGTCAAATGCCGGATCAGTCCCTAATGGATATAACAACCAGCATAGGAGGAGTGCATAGCTCCACTACTCCACAGGTCACAACGTAAGTGTGGATATTCTATTCACTCACGAAAATGGCCAGTTGTTTATTTTTGCTATTGTTAGACCCAAAATAAAAGACATTTTAATCAAGTTTGTCTCAATAAATGCAGAATGATTGATTTATTATGAAACAGACCTATTTTTCAAACATACAATTATCCAGAAGTGTAACTATATACGTCCAAACACATACACACGCAGACACAGACACACACACATACACACACACACACAAGCGCGCACGCGCGTGCACACATACATACACACACACAATAGAGGCTTTGCAAAGGTTGTTGTTTAAGAGAAAAATGTCTTTTGGCCAATGGGAAACCTTTACGAAAAAGATTAAAGTTTGAAGGATTCTGATCTGATGAGGTGAAGACAGATTGCTGGCTGTATCATTTGTCTGGAAGTTCTTTCCAAAGATGTTTTGGTGTAGAAGAGAACTGAGCAGGGATCAATATTTCTGGGATCTCCCTCTCATCTCAGCTTCTGTTGACTGTATCACAGTGACAGAAAAGAAATTTGATGAGGACTTGTCTGTTGAGGTAGTATGGGCTGAGATTAGAAACAGGAGAGGAGAGGTCACCCAGTTGGGAGTCTTTTATAGATCTCCTAAAAGTTCTAGAGAGGTTGAGGAAAGGATTGCAAAGTCAATTCTGGTCAGGAGTGAAAGTAATAGGGTAATTGTTATGGGGGACTTTAACTTTACTAATATTGATTGGAATAGCTATAGCTCTAGCTCGTTAGAGGGGTCAGTTTTCGTACAAAGTGTGCAGGAAGGTTTTTTGACTCAGTATGTAGATAGGCCAACTAGAGGTGAGGCTACATTGGATTTGGTGCTGGGCAATGAGCCAGACCAGGTGTTAGGCTTGGAAGTTAGTGAACATTTTGGTGATAGTGACCACAATTCGGTTACGTTCACCTTAGTGATGGACAGGGATAGGCATGAAGCTGGGGCAGTAGTTATAGCTGGGGGAAGGGTAATTATGAGGCCATCAGGAGAGAATTAGGGTGCATAGATTGGACTAGGAAACTACAGGGACTGGGAACATCTGGAATGTGGAGCTTATTCAAGGAGCAGCTGCTGCGAGTCCTTGATAAGTATGTCCCTGTCAGGCAAGGAGGAAATGGTCGAGTAAGAGAACCTTGGTGTACGAAAAAAGTTGATTTGCTGGTTAAAAGGAAAAAGGAGGCTTATGTCAGGATGAGGCTTGAAGGCTCGGTTAGTGCAATGGATAGCTATAGATTAGCCAGGAGGGAGCTAAAGAGTGAATTGAGGAGAGCTAAGAGAGGACACGAGAAGACTTTGGCTGATAGGATTAAGGAGAATCCTAAAGCTTTCTTTAGATATGTTAAGAATAGAAGATTGGTTAGGGCAAGATTAGGGCCAGTCATAGACAGCAGTGGGAAGTTGTGCGTGGAGCCTGAAGAGATTGGAGAGGCACTGAATAAATATTTCTCTTCGGTATTCACGCAGGGTGATGTAAATGTAGTTATGGAGAACACTGAGGTACAGGGTTGCAAACTGGAAAGTATTGAAGTAGATAGGGAGGATGTGCTAGATATTCTTGAGGGTTTGAAGTTGGATAAGTCCCCTGGGCCGGACGGGATTTACCCTAGGATTCTCTGGGAGGCAAGAGAGGAGATTGCAGAGCCTCTGGCTCTGATCTTCAGGTCGTCGTTGGTTACGGGTGTGGTTCCGGAGGACTGGAGGATAGCGAATGTGGTCCCATTGTTCAAGAAGGGGAAGAGAGACCTTCCTGGGAATTATAGGCCAGTGAGTCTTACTTCTGTTGTGGGCAAAGTATTGGAGAGAATTATTAGGGATAGGATTTATAGTTATTTAGAGAGAAATGAATTGATTGGGGATAGTCAGCATGGTTTTGTGAAGGGTAGGTCGTGCCTTACTAACCTCATTGAGTTTTTTGAAAAAGTGACCAAAGAGGTGGATGGGGGTAAGGCGGTTGATGTGGTATATATGGACTTTAGTAAGGCGTTTGATAAGGTGGCCCATGGAAGACTTCTGCAGAAAATGCAGATGTATGGGATAGAGGGTGATTTAGCTAATTGGGTTAGGAATTGGCTAGCAGATAGAAGACAGAGGGTGGTGGTTGATGGGAGATATTCATCGTGGAGTTCGGTTACAAGTGGTGTACCTCAGGGGTCTGTTTTGGGGCCCCTGCTGTTTGTAATTTTTATAAATGATCTGGATGAGGGTATTGAAGGATGGATTAGTAAATTTGCAGATGACACTAAAGTCGGTGGAGTGGTAGATAGTGAAGAGGGGTGTTATAGTTTGCAGAGAGACTTGGACAAGTTGCAGAGCTGGGCCGAGAGGTGGCAAATGGAGTTTAATGTGGAAAAGTGTGAGGTAATGCACTTTGGCAGGAATAATAAATGTGTAGAGTATAGGGCTAATGGTAGGATTCTTAATAGTGTTGATGAACAGAGGGATCTTGGTGTATTTGTGCATAGATCCCTGAAAGTAGGCAGTCAAGTCGATAAGGTTGTTAAGAAGGCATATGGAGTCTTAGCTTTTATTGGTAGGGGGATTGAATTTCGGAGCCGCAACGTCATGTTGCAACTGTACAAAACTCTAGTGCGGCCGCACTTGGAGTATTGTGTGCAGTTCTGGTCCCCACATTATAAGAAAGATGTGGAGGCATTGGAGAGGGTACAGAGGAGGTTTACCAGGATGTTGCCTGGTATGGAGGGCAGGTCTTATGAGGAGAGGCTGAGGGATTTGAGGTTGTTTTCGTTAGAAAGGAGGCGGCTAAGAGGGGACCTTATTGAAACATATAAGATGATTAGAGGTTTAGATAGGGTGGACAGTGATAGCCTTTTTCCTAGGATGGAGAAAGCTAGCACGAGGGGACACAGCTTTAAATTAAGGGGTGATAGTTATAGGACGGATATCAGAGGTAGGTTCTTTACCCAAAGGGTGGTTCGGGAGTGGAATGCCCTGCCTGCGGCAGTTGTAGATGCGCCAAGTTTGGTGGCGTTTAAGAGGTTAGTTGATAAGTATATGGAAGAGAAGGGAATGGTTTAGTTTGGAGGGGCATTGCTTTTTATATTGGTCGGCACAACATCGAAGGCCGAAGGGCCTGTTCTGTGCTGTAATGTTCTATGTTCTATGTTCTATGTTCTCAGATTTCCAAAGACAGACAAGTTACACTGAGGTGATTATTTCTAGCTGGATATTGATAACAATACTGAATTCAGACAAGGCAAGGGAGAGCAAATTAGGCAACTTTCTCCTTTTTCATTTATTCCTAAATTGAGTCCAAAAAAATGTTTGAAACAGAAATTCATTTAAGTTACATAGTCTCCAGAAAATGACCAAGGCCTCTCCAGCTCTGAAAACAGTAACTTTCTCCTTCAGCAACTGAATCCAAATAAGCACATAGGAACAAATTTTACTGTCTTACCCGCATGGGAATCAGAGCGAGTGAGAGGTGGAACATGGAAAGGTCTTTTGACCTCAGGCAGGGTTTTCCAGTTTCTGGATGAGTGAGGCCAGAAAATCCCGCCCATAGTTCTTGGAGGTATACAACCATAACACAATATTGCAACAAAATAGAAAAAAACACTGAATATTTTACAGGTTAATATAAAATCAAAAGCTCTGATATTCATTACACATTGTTGCACTGCTGTCACACTAATGTGATAGAGTGCAGTAACATTAACATTTCATGTGACAGGAGAACAGTATCATTTGTTTTCTTAGGGACTTTGCAAAATGCTGCAATTTCCAAATGATATAAAGAAAAAGAAAATACTGGAGATAATTGTGATTTTTGACCAGATCATGCTTCTGGAACAGCAATTCAAGTATAATCAGTCACTGTAATAAAGTGATTTTGAAAATAAAGATTACTATGATGGAACATACAAATGCCCCCAAATTCAGCTGCAGAGTCTTCACATTTTCATTACAACAGGTTCCTCTGATGGAAACCACATCAGAAACAATTTTGGGTAGGGCACTAGTGCAAAAACTGAGAGCATGCACTTTAATTATGCAGAGTATGCAAATGGTGACCTAATTTAGAGTGTACCGCTGGTTCTTTGCTGGTACTGCTATTTTGGAGCTCAATGTTTTAGCTAAAGTCTTTGTGTAACACAAATATGTTTAGCAGCCCAAATGAACCCACCAGTGTTATATGAAGAGACCATAAACTGTTTATTTATTTATCGATTTCTAATGGTTGTTGCTGAATTTATACACGTTTGATGATTTGTACTGTATTTAAAGTAGCTGACATCCAGAAAGTATAATGGAAGACTTGGCTCTCAATTTAAGAATCTTGCACTGTCCACTTGCTCCTAGGGATGGGTCAGTAGTTTGGACTACAGCATGAGAGGGAGAATGAACAAAGGCAAGAGCGGCTGGAACAGCAGGAGGAGGAATGGGACAATGAGGTTTTGCCACATGAGACCATATCAACCAAGAGGCTTCAGGGAACAATACTCCTAGTTGAACTTTAATGAGGAACAGTGGGCAGAATCTTTGTCACTTTGTCACTGCCCCATCAGTATAGCTTGACTTTCTCAGGTCAGGAACAGGGATGATTGGTTTGCATGTCTGGCCATTGCTCTTCCCCAGAGCAAACTAATCTGTCCTGTACCAGGCTTATAAAACAAATTAGAGAAGCTGGGCAGGACGGTGGATCCATTCTGTCAAGGGAAAGAATTCTAATTACAGGAACAACAGCACCGATTACAAGACTTTTGAGGCAGCATCAATGATACAACTGGCGCAGAGAGCTTGGAGGAGTGTTCACCATGATTTTTCATGCTTACCTTAGCTCCTGCTGTGGGAGCTGATTTGCTGCAGTGAGATGACATTTTCAAGGACAAAGGAAATAAGTCAACCTCTCCAAAGAGGGGAGGATTTAAGATGGATGAATTGGCTGAGAAAGTCAGCATGATTGGCCAGGCAATTTGTTTGTTTTAGGTTAGTTCATGTTAACAATCTTTCTTCTGATTGGTCAACTATGTGGAATGGATGATAATGCATATTTTGAGTAGGACAGTCAGAATTCACTGATGAGAACGTTGCTGTTTAGTGGGACAGTGTGGTATTGGTAGCTTTCATGGCCTACCTGACCTATCATGTATTCCATGGAGGAGATTAGTTTGGATTTGGACATTTGCATGTGGTTACTATCATGATGAGCCTTTTTAACAATAGCTGACTTGTCCCATTCACTGATTCAGGTTTGATGTTCCTGGAGTCCAGTAGCCGTGGCCTATTTCCCCAATAGAGATGAGACAACAATCACATGGTCTGCTGTAAAAGTTTTTGTTTTTGTAGATATGAAGAATGGAGTCAAGTTTCTTAGGTGACATGTGTCCCTCTAACTTGAGTATATGTTGTAGTCTGTACAAGGTGGACCAATATACAGGAGGCTAGCTCTTGTCTTATCAAAAGTAGTTGTTGTAGTGTGAGTACTATGTTAATCTTGTGTGAAGGGGATCTGTTTGGTTGAAATGTAGATTAATATAACAAAGTTCATGTAATTTGTTTTTCACTGGTAGTGCAGGCTTTTCTAATGAGGGTGTTGGAAACTGATTGGAGGGTGAGGGGCATATAATAGAAAGGTCAGCAGATCAGCTTTCTTCCAGTATGAATGGACTTACAGTGGCCGATGTAATCTTGTTCTCCTGAGCGACTTGGTAATAAGATGATCAGGAAATGGCATGGAAAATTGTTTATATGTCTCCATGGTAAAATTAATAATCAAATGTTGCTCATTAAGGTATGTTAGGAAGCGAAATTCTCCCCTATCCTGTTGCCACATGACATAAGTGTCATTGAAACATTGATCCTCCTCTGCCTCTATCACTTCTCGGACAATCCTCATTAGCAATGTCAATGCTGAGGCTGCTGGCCCTCTAATTGAACTGGCAGCTCTCACAGGAATGTCCCCATCCTTAAACCATAGAAGTGAGTGTTTCATTGGCTATAGCTGGGAATATGCCTTTCTAGGTCATGCCACCAGCTGAACTGAGTTCTTCTTTTACTTTCAGTCCAGGCAGCAGGACATTAGTCAACGTAATAAAACCCAGTCACATGTCCTCTGTACTATCTGCTTTTAGATCAGCATAAAAAACAAAAGAGGATAGTTACTGGGCAATAAGGGTCATCTACCTCATGGTACATGTGTTTAGTACGCACATAATGAAGGCTAAATGATAAAGCAAGATAGAAGTCAGCAAGACCTGGACAATATCCAAACTTAGTCTGACAAGTGGCTCGTAACATTCACACCACACAAATCTCAAACTATGACCATCTCCCACAAAGTTAAAGTTAAAGTTAGTTTATTAGTCACAAGTAGGCTTACATTAACACTGCAATGAAGTTACTGTGAAAATCCCCTAGTCGCCACACTTCGCTGCCTGTTTGGATACACTGAGAGAGATTTTAGCATGACAAATGTACCTAACTAGTACATCTTTTTTTTGGACTGGGGAGGAAAGAGGAGGAAACCCACACAGATGCAGGAAGAATATGAAGCCAGAAATTTAACCCAGGTCCCTGGCACTGTGAGGCAGCAGTGTTAACCACTGTGCCGCTGTGCCTTCCTAAGACAGAATCTAACCAGTGCCCTACGGCATTTAACGCTTCCCTCATTTCATCTTCCAACCATCAAGATCATCAGTGATCCAAATATTAACTGGATCAGAGACATTAATACTGTGGCTACAAGAGTAGATCAGAGGCTGGGAATTCTGTAGTAAGAATCACACCTCCTGATTCTTCAAAGCCTGTCCACTGCCTACAAGGCACAAGTCAGGAGTTTGATTGGACACTCCCTACCATTCTGAATGTAAGCTATTCCAGGATGAACCAGCCTGCTGGAGTGGGACAAAATCCACCACTATAAACATTCACTCTCTCTGTTTGATTGGTTTCGATGTGTGCCACCTTCAAGCTGCACTGCAACAACTCAGCAAGCCTCCTTCAATAGCACTTTTCAAATCTATGGTTTTCATGAGCCTAGAACAAGAGGAACAGTTGCGTGGGTACATCACGCAAGTTCCTCCCAAGGCCATTCCAACCTGATTTGGAATTAGATTGCTGCAGAATGAGGGAGATTTCCAGAACATGAACCAAAATGAGTTTTCTCCTTCTGAATTACAGAGTTCCAGTTGCTGACCTAATTAATGATTCACTAACTCATATGGTAGATAATAGCTTATGGCTTATATTACTCACTATGACACCCAATGATGCCTTTAACTACTATTCCATTTATGCAGCTATAAACTTAAAAATAGGGCCAGGTTTCACATTGCTATCACCTTGTCTATGCTGGAACATTGACAAATATTGAAAAAATATTTTTTCTCACTGGCTGTGAACTCAGTCTTTGCGACTTTTTGTGTCTTTGATCTTGAACATGGGACAGCTTCACCAGCATTCTGTGCAGTGACCACCGTTTTTCTTTGACTTCTATGTTGCCAGAATGCTTCTCCTGGGTCTTACTCCAAGCAGTGGCCAGTCCCTGTGCAACCATCCCCAAGGATCACTTTCTCCCTGCATCCACACCACCATCTGTCCAAAAGCTCACCACCACAGCCAGGCAACTTCTCATCCCCGCTGACTACCAGACCTTGTCTCTCCTTGTTACAATTAATTGGATGGCCCCATTTATAAAATTATTCACTGGTTATATTATTATAGCGATCCAAAGTCAAACACAATGTGTTTTTTTTTCTCTTGCTCTTGCTATTTATTTTTACTAATTTTATCTCTCTACTTAATGGGGGTGATCCCCAATCTGCAGAACCAGAAAGTATTACTGAAGCAGCTCAGAATACATTGTGTTTTGTTCTTTTATATTTGTTTTTGCTGGCGTGAGTTAAGATTTGATTTTGAAGTCACCAAAAAAAAAGGTATGAATTTCTTCCATTTTCAAACTGGTTTGGGACTTAGAATTTTTTTGGTAAGATTGCCCTGAAGTGTTTAATCCTTTAAAAACACAAAATTCCACAAGCATCCTTCAGCCTACAAAGCAATTGTGCCCCAACGGTGGGACAAGCCAGTAAAATCGCGAGAGTCAAAAAAAATTGGGTTTGCGCTCAACTGGAGGGGGAGGGGGAGGAAGTGCTACATGCTCTGCAAAGCGATCAGTGGAGGGTACTGGTGATTTTGGCCATGATCAGTCAGGGGGTGGGGGTTGCAATTGGCAGCAGAACCTCACCGTAGTGGAGTAGGACTTGGGTGCTGGGCCACAAAGGTTGGCTGATAACAGCAGAGGCAGTAAGTAACAGGTCATAGCACATGCAAAGATATGCCCTCTGCTGCTATCAGTCGGTTTTCAGGTGATTTAGGCCCATCCATTCCCCTGCTGGTGAATTTCAAGTTTGTTGAGATTTCTTTTGCTGGAATGAGTTAAGATTTGATTTTGAAGTCACCAAAAAAAATGGTATGAATTTTTTCCATTTTCAAACTGGTTTGAGACTTAGAATTTTTTCAGTAAAATTGCCCCAAAGTGTTTAATCCTTTAAAAACACAAAATTCCACAAGCATCCTTCAGCCTACAAAGCAAATGAGCATGATTCATGGGTTAGGGTTAGTGAATGCAGACAAGTTATTTTACCTATTGGAACAAAGCTTGATTCAGTTGTTGTCAACATTTGCATTTGCGCATTTTCAGTTGGACTTCTTCAATATCAGTAAAGACTAAAAGCTCAAGGGTACTGAGGCCAATTGCAGCATCCTGCCTCCACACAGGCAGTAACACAGCACAACTGCGGATGGCTACAATCTTGAACCATAGCTATCAGCTGGTTGAACAACTGGGTGATCTGGCAGTCCAATGGGTGTGATATACAATTTTAAGTCGTCACCAAAATATAAAAGAACAAAACACAATTTATTCTGAGCTGCTTCAGTAATACTTTCTGGTTCTGCAGATTGAAGATTTCATGTTGCCAAATATTTAGAGTTGCAAAAAAGAAATAAAAAAAACATTACAATCTACTCCTCTTAATTAATACAGTTTAATTTGAATATGTTGATTTGAATTGATTACCAGCTAATTTGAAGTTTAATAAAACCTGAAATAGATTGAGTAGCCAAAACACCAAATTGCAAGGCAGGCCCATGCAGCAGGGGGAAATTCTGCCCTGATTTTTGAATATCAGATATTGTTCACATTCCCCGAGGTAACGTAATGCAAGATCTTCGAAATAAAAGCTCATCAGAAGACAGGCTGTACATAACACTTGTACTATCATTGAAATATCTTGGCCTAAGCTTGTTGCTGGCATCATTAATGGATGAACATTTAGTGATTTCCGTTGTTATTCAAATGCCTTTTACCTCCATTCAAGTCCTGAGTAGAAAATGTTGTATGAATCCATAAGGCATATTGTCAACAGCCATGTTAGCCTTACCCTTGCATCTAACTGGATATTAATACAGGATATCATTTGACAAATTAACAATCATAACAACTTGAATTTACATAGGACATTTAAACATAATAACAGTCCCAAAGCATTTTATAGAAACATTATAAAACAAAAATTTGACAGAGGGAGCCACATAAGGAGATATTAAGACAGATGACCAAAAGCTTGATGAAAGAAGTGGGTTTTAAGGACCGTGTTAAAGGAGAAAAACAAGATAGTGAGATGGAGAGATTTAGGCTGGGAATTTCAAAGCTTAGGGGCTAGCTGAAAGTCACATTTTGTTAATAATGACATGAGTATCCAGCACATACATTCAGGTACAGGGCCCTATCTTTTGCAGACAGAAAGAACAGAAGGGCACTGCACCTTTTCAATTAAATAGATGTATTGAGGACAATTTTCCCTGGTGCATTCCCGTTGGCCAAACCTCAACTAATCAGAGTCACTTGCTTGGTTTGAATTTTAACAGAAGTTTGGGGATAGTTGTTTCCTGGTGCATTCTCCATATCAATGCCTTACCAATCAGAGTCTATTGCCAACCATCACTCAGTGCCCTTTTCTAATAAGACATAGGAGCAAAATTAGACACTTGGCCCAACGAGTCTGCGGTGCCATTCAATCATGGGTGATATTTTTCTTATCCACATTCTCCTGCCTTTTCCTTGTAACTCCTGATCCCCTCATTAATCAAGAACCTATCTACCTCTGTCTTAAAGACACTCAATAACCTGGACTCCACAGCAGCAAAAAGTTCCACAGATTCACCACTCTCTAGCTGAATTTCTCCTCATTTCTGTTTTAAAGGATCGTCCCTTTAGTCTGAGGTTGTTCCCTCTGATTCTGATTTTTCCAACTAGTGGAAACATCCTCTCCACATCCACTCTATCTAGGCCTTGCGGTATCTTGTAAGTTTCAATGTGATTTCCCTCCCCCACATCCTTCTAAACTTTAACAAGTACAGACCCAAAATTCTCAACCATTCCTTATAAAACAAGCTCTTCATTCCAGGGATCACTCTTGTGAACATCCTTTGGGCCCTTTCCAAGGCCAGCACATCCTTTCTTAGATACAAAACCCAAAATAGCTCACAATAATCCAAATGGGGTCTGATCAGAGCCTTATACAGTCTTAGAAGTACATTCCTGCTCTTGTAACCTAAGCCTTTTGACATGGATGCTAACATTGCAATTCCTTCCTCACTGTCAACTGAACCTGCACGTTAACCTTAAGAGAATCTTGAACAAGAACCCCCAAGTCCCTTTGTGTTTCCTGATTTCCGAAGCATTTCCTCACTTAGAAAATAGTCTATGCCTCCATTCCTCCTTCTAAAGTGCATAACTTCACACTTCACCATATCATATTCCATCTGCTACTTTTTTGTCTGTTCTCCTAACCTGTCCAAGATCTTCTGCAGCCTCCCCATTTCCTCAATACTACCAGTTCCTCTACATATCTTTGTATAATCTACAAACTTAGCACCTGTGCCTTCAGCTTCTTCTTCCAATAATGTATGGAGTATAAATTGTTGAAATTTGATATTCTTGCACTTCTGTTCTAATGAGTGCAAAATGAAAAGTTTTGAAAGCATATCTCTTTCTTCAGCAATATGCATATTTATCCATTTGGATACTGCACTATGCATATATTTTTCTGTATTTATGAGCAATTGGCATAGCCTATCATGATTGAATATATAATTAGTGTAGAAAATACATTTTTTTTCTCCAATATCCACTAAACTCTCATCGCAAAAATAAGCATAATCTCAACTGGTTACACACTAAGCCTTCCTTGTATAAACTTTGAGTTTTATCTTTAAGCATAACAGAAATGATAAATGAAATAGTCATTTGAATTACCAATACTCAATCCTGCAGAATGTTCAGTCTAAGCAGAATGCTGGTTTTATATTTGTTTTCTGAATTTCAATATCTTACACCTTATATCCCTTCCCTATGACCAGTTATCTTTCATTGTAGCAAATTTACTTCAACTGCTCAGGGAGGTTTGCAAAATGGGACATTTTCCAAACATTTAAGGATTAAGCCTGCTACATACAATTGAGCAAATTTGAAATCACTTTCTTTTATTTCTGTCATTTAGTATTCCAGAGGATGATTTTCACCAGAAATAGTTCCACAGGCTCCACTTAATCATTCTTTTGCATTAAATGCTAGAAACTTGGGGCAGAGGGTATAAGAACAGTGGGAATTCCAGCAAATGACATAATCCTGCCAGTTCTACCTCTTTTTCTTCTTTAAGCTGCTAACACCAGATGAATGACCATCCATCCACTATTCATCAAATCTCTGTTTTGAAACACAGATGTTGCTAGGTCTGTCTTTCATCTTCCCAAACCACATTTGCCCATCCAGGGCATTTATCAGGCCCTGAGGAAATATGGGGCTCTTTTCTTAATCAGTAACATACTCAAAAGCAAAATTATTGAACTCTGTGTGAATTACAGTCAATAATTAATTTATTATTGCATAAGAGTGTTAAAGCAACATTATAAGATCATGGGATCATATGAAATTGGAACTGGAGTAGACCATTTGGCTCCTTGAGCCTACTCTGCCATTTCATAGGGTCATGGCTGATCCAACATTCCTTCTGTCCACTTTCCTGTCCTTTTCCTGTAATTCTTGATTTTCTTCCTGATCAGAATTCTATCTATCTGAGCCTTGAATATACACAAGAACTCTGCATCAACAGCTCTCTGTGGAAAGGAGTTCAAAGACTCACAACTCTCTGAGAGGAGAAATTCCTCCTGATCTCTATTTTATGTTGGTGCACCTTCATTTATTCTGAGGCTCTGCTCTCTGGTTCTAGACTATCCCATAAGATGAAACATTCTCTCAGCATTTACACTGAGAAGTCTCACAGTAAGAAGTCTCACAATACCAGGTTAAAGTTCAACAGGTTTATTTGGTAGCAAACATCACTAGCTCTTGGGGCTTTGCCCCTTTGACAGGTGAGTGGGGAGTTTGAATCACAAACAGGGCATGTAAAGGTACACACTCAGTTTACAGAATACTGATTAGAATGCGAGTCTTTACAGCTAATCAAGTCTTAAAGGTGCAGATAATGTGAGTGGAGATAGCATTAAGCATAGGTTAAAGGGATGTGTATTGTCAAGTTCCGCACATATGAGGATGGCCTCAACCGGGATCTTGGGTTCATGTCACGCTATTTGTAATCCCCATGACTTGCCTGGGCTAGCAACATCTCACTTATTGCCCTGTCTGGACACAATACACATTCCTGTAATGTATGCTTAACGCATCTCCACTCACATGTCTGCACCTTTAAGACTTGATTAGCTGTAACAATTTGCAGTCTAATCAGTATTCTGTAAACTGAGCGTGCGCCTTTATATGACCTGTTTGTGATCAGAACTCCCCACTCACCTGACAAAGGGGCAAAGCCCCGAAAGCTAGTGGTATTTGCAATCAAATAAACCTGTTGGACTTCAACCTGGTGTTGTGAGATTTCTTACTCTGTGCACCCCATTGATCACAGATCACCAACCTGAAAAAAAAATGCTTATCCCCACTGCTCATTAACCAATTCTCTATCCACGACAGTACACTAGCTCAAACACCTTGGACCCTTATCTTATGAATTAACCTTCTCTGTGTGGTACATTGTCGAATGACTTCTGTGAGTCCAAATACTGGTTCCGCTCTGTCCACGCTGGTTAAGACTTGCTCAAAAAATTCTAATAAAATAGTCAGATCTGATTTCATTTTGATGAAGCCATGCTGACTCTGCTTGATTAGATTATGATTTTCCAAATGTGCTTCTTTAATAGTTGATGCTTAACATTTTTCCAACGATAGATTCATATTCACAGGTATTTGCTATTGGTTCATTGTAGCTGGCAAACACAGCTTCTCATAATCTGCACTCTGAAAGCATTACAATCGGACAATTTTATTTTTATTCCATTAACATCAACAGACACCTTTTCTCTTTCTTTTCGGTGTAAAGGAACTAAGCCACTCAATGATTTCACGTTCAATTGAAAGACCTTTATTATTTTCAAAAGATTGTCTGAATGAGATGGTAGAGATTTTTCATATATTCAACTATATTTTTCTAAACTTAAGTATCAAAAATAATAAGAATATTTGTAGTTAGAATTCTTTGCTTCTCAGAGAAACTTTCTTCCTTATATAATCTAAGTCCTTGATAATATAGGGCTAAATTTCTAAGGCCAAATGTCTTTATCTAATTCCACTGTATTCATGTACTTTACTGTCTTGCAGCTGCTGAATTATTTAATTTTAATCACTGATTATTGTGATTCACATTATGGAACACCGTGGGCCTGAAATTCTGATTCAGAAAATCATATCATCATAGAATTCTTACAGTGCAGAATGAGGCCATGAGGCTCATCAAGTTGGCATTGACCACAATCCCACCCAGGCCCTATCCCCATAACCCCATGCATTTACCTTGAGGGGAAATTTATCATGGCCAATCCACCTAACCTGTATATCTTTGGACTGTGGGCAGAAACCAGAGCACCCGGAGGAATCCCATGCAGACACAGGGAGAATATACAAATTTCATGCAGACAATGACCCTAACCAAGAATCAAACCTGGGTCCCTGGCACTGTGAGGCAGCAGTGCTAACCACTGTGCCACCGTGCCACCCTTGAGCCAAATTCCATTTCCCCCACTGGCTGAATCATTGGCTAAATGCAGTGCATGTTCGGGTGTTCCAGCCAAATTGGCAGAATTTGCACCTGAACTAGGAATTTTCAGCTTGATGTTTCCACACTATTTTCAAACTGTATACAAAATTCCTGATTGTGCATGCTATATAGATATATATATACATAAATACGTGTGTGTTTTTATATGAAGGAAATGAGAATCTTCCATGCATTTACATTCTTTTTTGACAGTCTCTTCATTTAATACAACAGGAATGGCCTAAAACAAATCTGAGGTTGCATAATGTGGCCTCCAAAACTCAATACAAAACCCGAATTACTATCTAAACAAATAGCATGGAGACAATTCAGTTGTTTGAAACTTGAGGTCTTGCTCTCCACAGAATTATACCAACTGCTTTAGAATCACTAATTTGTTTCATTTAAACAACAAAAGATTGAACTGCTCTTAATTCAGTGTTTTTCAAGCTTTTCTATGTAGCAGCTGCCTGCAAATATTGACATACACAGGCAGCCACCTCCCTAACTTGAGAAAAAAGTGATCAGCTAATTGCACAGCAGAAACTATGTTGCAGATCGAATTCTCTGACTGTTAATGACAGCAGGATTCTCTGGGAATTTCCAATGACAACAGCCGAACCAGAGGACCCCATCACCGGCAAATGAAAAACATGCAAGAGAAACCAGTGAATTCTGCCCATAATTGTAGAATATACCTTTTATTAATGGAGAATAACTGGAATAATAGGGCTGTAAGGCAACAAGTTCAGAAAAATGCAACCGGTGCTTGAGGGACAGAAAGACAGTTTGAAAATCAATATTTAATGCACCAAAGATCACAGTTTCTTTGTGCCTGACACAGCAACAAAATAACAAATTAGAATCTGAAGTTGCCGGGGTTTTACAATGAATCCACAGTGGGAATAATTGAACTAAAATGAATATGGCTTTTTTGCTATTATATTTGACACAAGCAACAAATTTATGCCATTTTATAAGTGGTGATTGGGATCTTGAAATAAAAACCCAAGAACACTGAAAATAAATGATTCATTCCCATCCTGAGGTTTGACAACAATATAAATAAGATTCACTATCCATTTGTGTGCCATTTGCGTCATTGCTGTGTGATAGTACACTGTCTGCAGTAACTGGTGCATTTCCTGCATTAAAATCACTGTATCTTAAAAGTGTCGGCTATTCACAGATTCCTAGATATTTACAGCATAGAATGAGGCAATTCAGCTCATTGTGTCCAAGATAGCCAACAAAGATCTGACTACACTAATCCCATTTTCCAGCGTGTGGCCCATAGCCCTGGAGGTTTTGACAGCACAATATCAAGATACACTCTTATATGTTACAAGAGTTTCTGATTCAATCACTTTTTCAGGCAGTGAGTGCCAGACTTACAGCACCCACAAAGTGAAAACATTTTCCTCAACTTTCCTCTTAACCTTCTGCCTTTTACTTTCAGTATATGCCCCTTGGTTATTGACTGCTCTGCTAATAGAAAGTATGAAGTGTTTTAGGACTTTGTGAAGTTGCGAAAGGAATTTTAATAAAACTATAAAGGATCTTGAATAAAGCCCAATCTATCACTCAAACAAGCCTCTCATCCATTGACTCTGCCTTGGAAAAACAACCAGAATAATCAAGGATCCCATTCACCCCGCCATACTGTCTTCCATCTTCTTCCATTTGGGAAAAGATACAAAAGCCTGAGATTATGGACCAACCAACTCAAAAACAGCTTCTTCCCTGCTGCCATCAGATTTTTGAATGAACTTACCTCACATTAAGTTGATCTTTTTCTACATCTTAGCTATGACTGTAACACTATACTCTGCGTTCCTTCTCTATATACAATATGCTTTGTATAGCGCGCAAGAAATAATAATTTTCACTGTATACTAATACATGTGACATAATAAATCCATTCAAAATATAAATACAAGGTTCTGTTTTTCTTTATCAATTTTATTCTTGCAGCCTGATTTTTAGTGAAACTAACTAGACCTGGAGGAAATACTTTAGCTACAATAACTTTAACTCCGAACTGTTGTATTATCAACAATTATGTGAGGGTGTTGGATTATAGCCAGTGAATGTAATATGGAGCTGCCTGCCTGGATTAGTTCCACAATAAGGTTAAATAAAAAACAAAACAGTTTGGAAACTTTCATCCAAACCACTGTCTTATTAAACAGTAGAACAGGTTTGAGGTTTAAATGGCCCACTCATACCCTTATTTTTTATATCCTTTAGCTTTATCTGGTTTAGCTATCTGGGCCTGGGAATACTGTTTGCAATATGCATAGCGCGTGGCGCAACCAGTCAAAAACAAATGTTGTAAACAAGCACCTCAAATGGGCATTAAGTTTCATATTTGCATATGCAAAAGATCCAACAGCTGCCTCAGAGCTACGCCTGAAGGGAGCCTTTATCAATACGGAGGGCGGCAAACTTTAGAAACAGAACTATACATCCATACTGCCTGCCATAATAAAAGCACTTGAGTTGGTTTTACATCTGTAAAATGCAGACAGCACCGACATATCTTTAAGCGTTTATGTTTGCTACTTTTGGCAAAACTGTAAAACTATTCCAAACAACCTGTTTCTGAAATAATTAAAAAACAAGCAATATATTTACAACATTGCTGGAAATTAGTGATCATACAAATCTACCTTTTTGGTAGAGAGGGTGGTTTTTTGGGTTTTAAAATTTCACAAAACATTCAATTTAGCTTTTCTTCCAGATATTGCCTGGTATGCTGTGTCCTTCCAGCATTTCCCCAATCATTTCAAAGCTCCAGTTTTCCTCTCACTTGGGTCACTGTTATCTGTTTTAAAGAGTGAAGTATATTGATCTCTTTTATTTGATCAAGCCCAGTGATTTTTATAACTGATGTGGTTTTATTTACTTGAGGCAAGAATGACACCACATACAAAGAATTCTTCACATAAAAGCTAAAACCATTGCCTTTAATTGTATCCTTGCCAGGTTTATATGTATATAAAAAGGAACCAGTCAAAAATTTCAAAATATTATTTGATACAAAAGAGCACAAAATTGAGCCGCAACTGGGTAGAAATTGAAGCCACTTGAATCACTTTAGTGTAAAAAGAATAAGAATGGGTTAATTTTGAGGATGAAAGCCATTCTTTCTAAGAGCACCTGAAAGACATTTGGAGCCAAATCTTCTGGTTTCTGGTTCATCAGGACCTTGCAAATGTCTTGACATGCGGACCAACATCAGAATTGCTCAGAGAATTTAAACTACTATTGAAAAGTTCCCCTACTTCCTGAGATCCTTTGCCAATTTCTCCAACCATAAGGTAGACTCTGTGGTACTTACCTGGATAGTTACAGAGCAATTATAGGCAGATTAAAAACTAGTCTAATACCTGGGCATGTACATAACTGATCTTTCAATCACCACATTCCCTCCTCCGCCCCGCAACCCCCAACCACATGTTGCTCAATCTCCTGACTACCGCAATGGATTGACTACACCTCTCCTGACCTGGCTACACCCTAGGCCTAACATGAATGCACCTTGAGCACCCAACTCCCTTCATAGCTACCTGATCACCCAACTACCCCTTCACCTGGATACCCACTACCCAAATCTACCATACTACACCCCCAAGCTGACCAATCATCCTGACTACCCCTGACCTGACTGTCCTTCCACTCGAACCTGGCTGACTCCTTGATCTGACTACCCACACACCGAAGCACTAACTACCCCCCCAACAACTCCACAACCTGACCCAACTACCCTACCAAACTCCTGTGCAACCATCCCAACCCCACCAGACTATGCTCCTGACCACCCCACCCAAACAGGTAAAAGAAAACAGGTAACCAAAAGCACTCCTGTTTCTTCAGTCATAGGCAGAGCTTGTGGCCTGAATTTTCCACCTAAAGCATGAGCACAACTGGCGGGACTTTGAGCAGACATGAAATTCACTCCCACCCGTGATCAGCTCCTGACATCAAATTCACGCTGGCTGCTGAATTCACTGCCAGCCAGTATGAAACATACACAGAGAGACTCAGCACTGCGGGCAGGGGCAGAAAGACTGTAGGCGTCAGGAACAGGAAGGCTGTGATGGGCGATTGACATACAGCTCCCTAAAGGCTGAAGCTGTGTGCTCAGAGCCTGTCTGCTTTTCAAAATATTGTGGCCAAAGTTTGTGATTTAAAGCCCTGTTCCTGGATGCAGGATGTCATCATTGGCAATCAATGTGCTGGAGCGAGGATAAGCGGGTTGGGGATTAAAACTTTCTTATCTTCAGGCAGGTGGTGGGACACTTCGGTGTGCGGGTAGTCAGATCAATGAGTCAGCCAGGTTCGAGTGGAAGGACAGTCAGGTCAGGGGTAGTCAGGGTGATTGGTGAGTTTGGGGGTGTAGTATGGCCTATGATGTGGAGCGAGGTCCACAGGTTACAGAGAAGCAGAGAAGCTTCTCTGTAACATGACGATAAGAGTCTAATCGATAGAGAGGAAATTAGTGTTGGGTTTGACAGATATAAGTATATGGACATAAGACTGACATCTAAAACATAGTTATTCTGTTGCTCATCAGTTCCTCAGCCAGATGACCATTCTGAATGGAAAGCAAACTGTGTGCACTCTAACATCATAATGATGTTTCATGCTGACATTTTTGTTTCTTCCCTCATCTTTACAACCCCAAAAAGATCTTGATGAGCCCCCACCCCACCACCCTTTCCCCTTCCCCAACCACCAAGAATGAACAGCTGCCAGGTGTACTCATATCACATCCTCTGCGCCATGCACCATGACAAATAAAGAACAAAGAACAAAACAGCAGGGGAAACAGGCCCTTCGGCCCAACGAGCCCGCGCCGCCACTTCGATGTTCCCACTTCTACACATGATCCCTGTCCATGTTTATAGACCTATGGATTAAAAACCAAATTTGAGACAATTTAGGGAGAAAAATGCAGGCTTTGTGGGTACGTGTCTCAGATCAGATGGTACTGAACAGTGGTAAAGGCATACCTGAGGAGCTGGCAGAGGTAGCGAGTTAACAGGGTACTGGCAGTCAGAGGGTTGCTGGAGGCCAGGATGATGCTGAGCCTAATGCAGATGATGAGTCTCTAAATCATCTGTCAAGCAGCAAATTCTGGATGTCCAATGGGATATATGGGAGGAACTGGAATCCTGAGAGTCTGTGTGCAGTGGTATCTGTACTGGAGTGTGAGCACTGTGTTGACACAGAGCTCAGAATGCACTGCTTTCTCTACCCAAGGAGTGGTCACTTTCATGGGGAGGCAGCTCCAGGAACTCAAATAGGGCTTTCTGGGCTTGGATTCTGGGCTTCTGGGGTTTTTCCTCAACTGTGGATTCACATCTACAGTTGTCGACAGGGCCCTCAACAACTTGCAGTCCATTTCCTATGCCATGACCCTCAGCCACTCCCAGAACAAGAACAGAGTCCTGTTTGTTCTCACATTTCATCCCACCAGCCTCCGCATGCAAAATATAATCCTCTGCCATTTTCGCCAACTCCAGCATGATGCCACAACCAAACACATCTTCCTTTCACTCCATCTGTCAGCATTGCGCAGAAACTATTCCCTCCAAAATAACCTAGTCCATTCCTCCACTACACCCAAAACCTCCCCATCACTCATGGAGTCTTCCCATGCAATCACAGAAGGTGTAACGCCTGCCTGTTTACCTTTTCCATGCTCACCATCCAAGGTCCAAAACATTCATTCCAGATGAAGCAGCGTTTCACTTGCACCTCTTTCAATTTGGTCTATTGCATTCAGTACTCTCAATGTTCTCTCCTCAATATCGAAGAGACCAAAAGTAGACTGGATGATGGCTTCGCTGAGCACCTTCAGTCTGTGTGCAATCAGTTCCCTGACTTTCTGGTTGCTTGCCATTTTAACACACGATCCTGCTCCCATGCCCACAAGTTTGTCCTTGGCTTGCCGCAATGTTCTGGTGAAGCTCAACGCAAATTGAAAGAAGAGTATCTTATCTTCCAACTAGGTACTTACAGCATTCCGGTCTCAACACTGAATTCAACAATTTTAGATGATTTGCTCTATTCTACCTCGACCCCTTTGTTTTCATTTTATTTAATTTTTAACTCTTGTCCACTTTTTACTTCTTTATTGTCTTTCTTTATTTTCCCTTCTCCCTCAATCCTTCCCCCTATTTTGTCCCCCTTTCCTTACCCTTTGCTCCCCTTTTGCTTCCCCTTTCCCCTTTTCTCTAAATGTTACCTCTCTCCCATTATCCATTCCTCCCCTTCCTCCCACATCTTCATGCGTCACAGCTCACCCTCTGATTTCACACCCTTATTCTCTGTACAGACTGCCATTATGGGGAGATGCCAGCATTGGACTGGGGTAAGCACAGCAAGAAGTCTCACAACATCAGGTAAACATCAACAGGTTTATTTGGCAGCACTAGCTTTCAGAGCCTCAAGCTCCTCCTTCAGGTGAGCGAGGACGTGTGAGAACTTAAGGTGTTGTGAGACTTCTTATTGGACTGTCATTAGCAGCCATTCTCCTGGTTTCTGTGGCTTTGACTCATCTTTCATTCCCTCACCCTGCAGTATAAATACCTCCCACTTCCTGTGCCTTTTAACTTTGATAAAGAGTCATTTGGACTCGAGGTGTCAGCTGTTTTCTCTTCTTACAGATGCTGCCAGACCTACTGAGATTTTCCAACATTTTCTCTTTTGTTTTCTGGGGTTGGGTTCAGATCTGCAATCCCACACGTTGGCAATGCCCTCAGCCAGTGTGAAAGATGGACAAGACACCTGGTAATTCTGCTAGCTGTCCAGACATCTATGATGAGCAGGGAGGTTCAAACCAATCTCGTGTTATTGGATGACCTGCAGCTCACATCTGCGGATTCCTGTCAGGGTGCTTTGGATGATGGCAGCAGCTCCTCTGTCCCTCTGCCAGTGACTGTCAGATCTGATGAGACTGTGAAGACTGAGGGGTGACCAGCCCTCTTACACAGGCTCCACGGACTAGAGGACAGCTGCCAAGGTCATCATGATATATGGAGCATCAGAGTCAGCAGGCTGCCTCCAATCCAGCTGCCAGCAAGAGAGTGGTGGTGGTGGTGGGCACCAAGACGTTGCACCCACAAATGGAAGTTGATACCACTCTAGCTGAAAGTCCTCTGAAACATGGCCTCCCAGTCTCCCTGCTTCCCATCTGCACCCCACATCTGGATGCTGCTCCTGACCCTAGGAATCCTCCTCACACCCAGCACTTACATTGTCTTCTGCAGCCTATGGAGCAGGATCATTGTCCTTAGCCTTCAGTAGGTTTCCCCCGCCTTGATAGAGCCAAGTTATCAAACAACAGTAAGGAAAATGTACCCAGGAGGATACTAAAGTTTTCCACCTCAGCAATCCAGGCAGTTGACTCCGGAAAGAATCTGAGGTGTAACATTCCGGGCCACTGTCACCTTTAGAACTTCTGATATAGAGTGGTCATGTGCACAGTTGGAGGCGATCTTGGGTGATCATTTTGCACATGGAGCTGACAGTCTCCCTGTACTGACAGAGCCTTTAACACATAGAAACTCAGAGAAGTCCAGCCAGCAAGAGCTCTGCTTGCTTGATAAAGACACCTTCAACAGACCCTTCTGCCTTGCACTTCCTACTAGCCCTGCTGCCCTCTGCCTGCATCTCTTGATACATAGGGAGTGTCCTGGAGCCGACCTGAAGGGCAACTTGTCTACTTTCTCTTCCATCTCTGTCCTCCTTTTCTGAGGGAATCCCTGCAGCAGAATCCACAGACCCCGTTTCTGTGCTGATATTTCCACAGGTTTCTGCACTGAAAAGACTTATTGGCAGAAGGCCTCTGGAAATACTCACAAAGCACAGAGTTCTCCAGTTCAACACTAAAATTCTAGCAACAAGCTAGAAACCAGGTCCAAAGGACTCACAGCCAAACTGCAAACTCCTTATTTCTGCACCTGTCTCTGGACCTTTTGTCTGCCTCAGATGTAGAATCCATTAAAATGATTATGATCTCTGGCTGAGGGGCCTGTGCATTGAATATAAGCTCACATGGGCCACTTAAAACCACAGTCATTTGCTCTTTTTATGACCCCAATTGGGTCTTTAATTGTTGGCAGGCACACTTCCAACTTTCAGATTTGCCTGCTGACTGAAGTATCATGAGACAGCGCAATGATATTGGAATCATCTGCTCGCTGTCACCGCGGCCATTTCACGACTGATCATGTCCACCGTGCACCCAGTCAACATGCGCAAAGTTCTGGCCCATCTTTCAAAGTAATGTAAAAAAACAGCAATTACCCCGGGTAAGAAGTTAAATAATGCAGTGTGCTCATGTCAAGGGATTATCTAATTCTAAATGAGTTAGAGTGAGACCTCAGATATATACAGCGTTAATTTTGCTTTACAGTAAGCTGCAGTTTTAAATGCAGAGTGATGTTCAAGTTAATTATTTTTGCTATATCATCTGTCTAGCATTCCATCTATCTTTTCAAATTAAAATCTCTGGACAGATGGTTTCAGAGGAATTGCAGTTTACAGAATATACATCACATCAATCAACACAAACTCATCTGCAATGAATTTTATTCACAGGTGTTTGAAATCCATTTATTTTAACTTGCAAAACAATTTTTTCACAGCAAGTTTTCTTCTAGCCTTCTGATTGTTGAGATTTATTGTATATAATCACAAAGTCTCAGAGTCACAGAATAGTCCAAAAGACATGCTGGTCAAGCGCATTGGTCATGCTAACTTCTTCCTCAGTCTACTCAAACAGGTGCCGGAGTGTGGCGAAGGGGGGATTTTCACAGTAACCTCATCGCAGTGTTAATGTAAGCCTACTTGTGACACTAATAAATAAACTTTAAATTTTAATTACAGCCTGTGCTGGTTCCATCGAGCAGCAATTATTTTTCAAGCCTCTGAAATGGCCTAGCATGTCACCCAGTTCGAGGGCAATTCGGGACGTCCAGCCAGCGATGCTTATGTCCCATGAATATAAAGAACTTGTCTTACCAAGTTCAATGATTTATGCACACGGTCACCAAACTCTCCCTGCTTCTACAGCCTATAAAATTATTTGATGTGATTCCTCCACGTTCTTCCTACCAAACTGAATTATTTCATTCTTCGTCTGCTACTTTTCCGCCCATTCCATCAATCCATCTCTGCCCTTTTGAAGTTTTATAGAATTACACTCTTCACAGTTCACAATGCTTCCAAGTTGCGTATGATCCACAAATTATGAATTTGTGTCCTGTACACCAAGAGCTAGGTCACTAATATGAATAAGAAGAGCAAAGCTCCCAACAGTGATTCTTTGGGAACTCCACTACAATCTTTCCTCTGGTCCAAAAATGATCCAATAACAACCAATCTCTGTCAGCCAATTTTATATCAATGTTGTTGCTGTCCCTTTAATGAGCTACCATTTTGCTCACAAGTCTGTTACGCAGCATCTCATCAAGTGCCTCTGAATGTCCTACATCAGCAGTATTACCCTCATCAACCCTCTGTTATTTCATCAATAAATAAGTTAGTTAAATCTGATTTTCCCTAACTGTTTTGGGCTAGCTTTCTTAATTAACCCATATTTATGGGCGGCCTGGTGGCACAGCGGTTAGCACTGCTGCCTCACAGCACCAGGGACCTAGGTTCAATTCTAGCCTTGGGTCACTGACTTTTGAAATTTGCACATTCATAGAATCATAGAACCCTACAGTGCAGAAAGAGGCCTTTCGGCCCATCGAGTTTGCACCAATCACAAACCCATCCAGGCCTACCGCCATATCCCTACATATTTTACTCACTAATCCCTCTAACCTAAAGCATCCTAGTACACTAAGGGGCAATTTTAGCATGGCCAATCAACCTAACCCACACATCTTTGGACTGTGGGAGGAAACCAGAGCACCCGGAGGAAAACCACGCAGACATGGGAAGAATGTGTAAACTTCATACAGACAGTGACCCGAGCCGGGAATCGAACCCAGGTCCCTGGAACTGTGAAGCAGCAGTGCTAACCACTTTGCTACCGTGCTGCCATTCTTCCCATGTCAGTATGGTTTTTGTCCAGTTGCTCCAGTTTCCTCCCAAGTCCAAAGATGTGCAGGTCAGGTTGATTGGCCATGGTAAATTGACCCTAGTGTCAGGGGGATTAGCAGACCAAAAATGGTGGGGGGGGGGTGGTTTACAGTAATTGGGCCTGGGTTGTTTTGTGGTTGATGCAGACTTAATGGGCTGAATGGCCTCCTTCTGCACTGTAGGGATTCTATGATTCTATATGTGCCCTTGCCACCATTAACTTTGTCACAAATCACTTTTTCTAGAAACTTCCCCATCACCAAACTTGTAGTTGCAGATCTTATCTTTACAAACCTTTTTGAGCAAGAGAGTAAGATAACTTACATTCTTTATTGATGTGGCTTGAAAAAGGAAAGTTGGCTACGATATTTGAATAGTCCCAAATGTATTTTTATATACCTAACCACTGACACCATCATGCTCTTTGGCTATTAACTCAGACACATGGATAGGTGTACCAATAAACACCAAGTCCCTGTGCAGATTTCCTGCATCAGAGGCTTGTACCAGCTTGAATCCACCTGAAACAAGACATGCTCAGAGTTCCCTATTGTACCATATCGAGGAGAACTGACCAAACACTTGGAAATTCAGAGAGGAACAGAGGGAAATAAACAACTGTTTCTGATTAGTGTCAATACCACATTCTCCAGTTATCTTTAGGCTATTCGATAGATAAGGTCATAGAATGTGAAAAAACATTCTCTCCTTGGTTTTAACTCTGCCTGCAGCCAGATACAAGTTTCCCTAACTAACCATAGCCTCCAAATTTTTTGTGACAATTAGACTTAGGTGTAGACAATTGTTTTTCTCTCTCTCTTGCAGGGATTTGAGAGGTTGGTGGATTCGACTAATTTTAACACAAACTATCGCAACTTCCAATAATTATAACACAAGCAGTTTGTCCTTTTCAGATGGTAACTAATTAAATTCCTGTCACTGGCACAAGTGCAAGATTTGGGTTAGTTTTTTTAAATTCCCTTAGAAGTGTTCTGGCTAGGACAGCATTTGTTGCCCATCTCGAATTGCCATTAAACAGTGGAAATCAAATCAATGTCTCCAGATCATTACCCTGGTCCAGTAACAATACCAGTTACAAATCACAAAATCACCTCCCTACATAGGTATGGGTGAATAATTGGACCAAGGCTGGGTAAAGGGAAGGGGCAAGAAGAGACTGAGGGAGAAACAAGATAGAGGGAGATGAAATGAGAAGGGAAGAACAGTAGAGAGAGGAGGGCAAAGAGAGGAAATTACTTCAGTGGGATGGTAATAAAGGAGCAATTTGGAAATAATCAATGGGGGAAGGGGAAAGAAAGTAGCAAAATGGTCTCATGAAAGAGTGGGCTGTATTAGATCCTATGATGAGCATGGGAGCAACTTGCCACCAAAGTACCTCATTGAAATGGGACTGAACACTCTACATTGTTCTCAGTCTGTAGCTCAGACACAACAATCAAATGATGTGAAAAGGACTTCAAGGAAAGAAAAATTTAGGTGTAACTGTCTTGGATGGCAAATTTCTATCAAAATAATTCAACATTACTTCTTATCCTGATATTGCTGCAGAGCAACATGATGGCTAAGTGACAGAACTGCATGCAGACACCAACCAAAGCAAAAGCTAAGTAGTGCAGATGGTGGACATCTGTAACAGAAAATGCTGTAAATGCTTAGCAGGTCAGCAGCTTCTGTGGACAGAAAGTTATTGCTTTAGGTCAATGACTTTTATGATGATTTTTGCTAAGTTTTGCTAAGTCCCTATCTGGAGTACTATGTGTTGTTCTGATCTCTGTATCTGAGGAAGTATAAAGTTGGATTGGAGACAATACAGCAAATCTCCCCTAAATTGGTTCTTGGGATGAGAGGGTTGTTTTATGTTGTGAGACTGAGTAAAATGGTCAATACTTCCTGAAGTTTAAAAAAATGAGAGGCGATCGTATTGAAACATAGAACATTCTGAAGAGATTTGACAAGGTGGACACTGAGGGCCCATTTTTGGGTGCAGAAGCTTGGTAAAGTTGAGCATGTGATGGGTTGCATGACCCATGACTGCCTCCATTCCCCCTTTACCAAGGGCCTAAAATGGTCGCCATTGGCACTGCACTTGAAATGGACACAATGTCAATTTAAAAGCGCTTGCATGCATTTAATTTGACTTAATGGGCTGGATGCCCAAACTTACCCTCACTTCTGCCTTTACCACTGTGTTTGCCTATCCAGATACAGGACAAAATAGACATGGTTTACAAAGATCTGACTCGGTGCTCCAGCTTCTGAGGAGGTAAGTTCAGAGTTTCCGGCGGCTCTCTGGCTCAAATCGATGAGAGGGAAGCTTGCGGATCAGGGAGAAGCAGGTCGGATGGATCTCTAGAAAGTGGGGAGGAGGGAGGCAGGTCAGATAGCTCTCTGGTGGGAAGGCAGTGAGGTCCACTGCCACTCTGCATGCAATCGGTGGGAGGGAAGGGGAGCAGGAGGCTGCAATAGGTCTGGTGGGGAGCATGTAGGGAGATAAGGGCTACAGTGATGTTGTGGGGGTACAGCACTGTCTGTGGGGCTGGGGAGGAGACATTATCCAGCCCAAGAGCGGTGTGGCAGGGGAGTGTTTTTCTTTTTTTTAACTGTGCCTGCACAGTTGAAGGCTTCGATTGGAGATGCAGCATTTTGGGCACAATAAGCCCCATCCACAAGCTTCTGCAGCATGATTCACAATCACTGACTTTTTTTTCCTGGCAGAGTGCATATGGGAGCATCTGAGAACGGGTCTAAAAGTCAGATCTGAAACACCCCAAGATTCAGCACTTAGAATCAAAATGGTAAAAGCGGGCCCTGTGGGTGGGGTTTTCTGGCCACAATCGCCCCAAGATCGTAAAATCCTGCCCAAGGTCAACAGACCTTTACTTGGTCTGTGTCCCACCCGCCATGATTGCTATGGCAGGCTGGATGGGAAAATTCCACCCTGAAAGTTTATGTCTTTTGGTTAGGGAATCTCGCACAGCTCCAGGATGGAGTACTGATAACTTAAAATTGACATGAGCAGAAATTTCTCACTCAGAAAGTTTTGAAATTTTAGAAGTTTCTGAAGTTGTAAATGCCCCACTGCTGAAGATACCTACGGATGAGATGGGCTGATCTTTGGTGCCTCCATTAATGAAAGGATATAGGAAGGGAATGGGAAAGTGGAGTTGAGGCAGAACATATGCCATGGTCCTATTGAATGACAGTGTATATATGCTCAAGGGATCATGTTATCTACTCCTGCTCCTAAACATTATAGGCAGAATATGGATCTTTTAATTCATGGTATGTGGGCATCAATTGCTCAGCCTGTATTTATTGCCATCTCTAATTGCACTTGTAAAGGTGGGTCTATCCGCACCACAGGGGCTGCAATGGTCCAAAAAGGCAGCTCACCACTGTAATATATTGGGCTCAGCAGACAACTTTGACACCACTTGTATGGGAGTGAGAGCTTTGTTTGAACTTTTCATTGAAGAACTTTTTAAATCAATGCCTGTGTGTTTACTAACACAAGATTAAGAGATGCGAAGGCAATAAGATCTTTTTTGTGGTAGATACTATGAATGGCTGGAGTTGATTTGCAATATTAAGAGATTGTAAGATGAGCAGTTTTCTTCACAGTAAATTTTCAAAGTCTTTTTGTTCCTTGTGTCAGTTTCATGACTATTTCAAAGATGTGTCAATGGCACATAGGTTCTGAGTGTGATGGATACTGGGAGAATATGGAGGATCAGCAAAAAAGCCTGGGAGATATTAAAGAGCATGCTGTGGGCATGAGGAGAGATCTGGGGCAGTGAAAAGGCATGGGCAATATGAGGAAGGATAGGACAAAACTGGAGGTGAGATGTGTGAGTGCTTGATTATAACCTGCCTGCCTCACCACCTGGGCACCTTTGCCTTTTGAGGCAGGCCCAAAGCACTAACAATGGGCCAAACTCCATATCAACCTACCTTCCTGGAACAAAAATATAGCAGACAGAGCCTCCAGAAGGATACATATTTACAGAGCCAGAAACTTTCTTAATTCAAGCTTCCCATTCTCCTTCACAAATATCCATCCCTATATCTTCATCACACACATACAAGTTATTGATTAAAACTGATATTATGACTATTTTTAAGGACCAGAAAATCCAGACTTTAATCTGACCATTCAGATATAAAGCAAAAAAAATTGTAATTCAGGAGCTGCTGTTCTGATACATTTCTGTTCTTCTTGAGTCACGATTTCATTCTCTGTCTAAACCTGTTTCGCCGTCACTGTGACCAATTTGCCTTTCCTCCCTTGTGGACATAAAAAAGAACTGAGGAGTTCTCTTTGAGTCCTGGCCAGAATTTTTCCTTCAACCAATACCACCAAGAATATATTCCTCTGTGCAGTTGCTGTCTGTTTTTTGCCTGGGGTTTGGTTTCCACATTTGCCCACAAAGTAATCATGACCACATTTCAAAGTAAAGGCTGCAGAGCTCTTTGGAGCTTCATCAATTGCATGAAAGGCACTATCCAAATGTAAGTTTCTTCTTTCTTTGTTTCTATCAGTTGTGATTTGATGCTCTGCACTGTACTGCTTTGATCGCCCTGCCAAGAACAGCTGCAAAGCTTTGGCACACAACAGATTCCAAGCAATCTGAAGTATCAGGAGTTGATATGGTTGAATTGAGTAGGACATTTTACACCCTAAAGCATTTTGCAAAAAGCTCTTTCCCATTAACTCCTCTAATGTAAATTGTACATTCCAGGATAGGCACTGGGTGACACTCAGGCATTTCCAAAGCGCAAGAAAGGGAAAATTTGGAAGCTGAGTCAACGAGTGCTGCTTATGTTTATTAGGATGACATTTGCAGAGATATCAGGACAGACTACATCCTTGTTTCTAGCTCACCAAATTATAGAAATTCTGCAACTCAAAGAGATGAAGACAACAGAAGTACAAGAAGGGCATCCAAAATCTAAAAATAAAACTGACTGTTCAAAAATATCAAGAGAATTAACTTGATATGAATCAATTTTTTCCTTAAAATAACCTTTACAAACTGCAGTCAAACAACTTATGCTCTGATGCAATCGCTTTCCAGTTAGACAGTCAGCACAGGGGCCAAATGTGGCTGTTATATTATGTAAAGAACATATATTGGATTTTACAGTAACTTGGTTTGTTGGTCTGAGGTATGATTCTTGCTTAGGGCATGTCACTGATTAAAATATGAGAGGCCCTTTGTTTGCGGATCAGTGCAAAAGATAAGGCTGGAGCATTCACAACAATCTTTAGCTGTAAGTGCCAAGTGAATGATCAATCTCAGCCTCTGCCAAAGATCCCCAGCGTCACAGATGCCAGCCTTCTGCCACGTGATATCAAGAAACAGCTGAAGTCACTGGATACTGCAAATACTGGATACTGACAATATTCCAGCAAACTGCATGACAAGTGAGCTTAGAAAGAAAGCACCAATATTCCAGCAATAGCACTGAAGATATGTGCTCCAAAATTTGTCACACCCCTAGCCAATCTGTTCTAGTAAAGTTGCAACACTGGCATCGACCTGACAATGTGGAAAATTGCCCAGGTATGTCCTGTATACAAGAAATGGGACAACCCAAGCAGCCAATTGCTGCCCAATCATTAAATCCCCCAGGCATTCAATGTGTACTTCAGGTCTTGAAAGAAAATGTGATCACTGAGTGAATAAAATTTAAAACCAAGGAAACAAAAACTGAATGAGTGCATGGATCCATTTCTAAATAACCTTGTATAGACTCACATAGAATTGCAACAATGGGATCCTCAAAGATTAATTAATATGCAATTGTATACTGGTTGTGGACTTAGATGAAACTGAAGCCTTTTGCAAATAAGGGAAAGTTTTACTTTCACATAGGCAGTGCAAACTGCATGACAGGTGAGCTTAGGAAGAAAACAGAATAGTTGTTTGTGGGGAAAGTGATTCCATTTGAAAAAAAAATGAATTCAGCCATTCAATAGATTGGACAAAAAAACAGAGCAAATATAGTGAAGCAAAAGCCCATAAAATTGGGAAAAAGATACCAATTGCTATCTTGAGATGCTTTCAGTATAGCAGAAAAATAAATGTAGTTTTAAGGGATTTGTACTGGTAAACAGAAGTAAGGTACAATTTTAAGTGAGTTCAATTTAATGTTTTTGTGCCTGGAGGGGTAAAATCTACAGTTAGATTCATTCTAGAGAAAGGTGTTTGTATGTGTTCGTTTCAATTTCAACCGTATTTCTATTATGTTTAAGGTAGGTTATGGTGTGGAGAATAAGTAGAAGTAGCAATGGTTGTTCAGCAACTAGGGGGTCTTTTATTGTAGAAAGGCTTTTAAGTTTCAGTTTTAATTGGATGTGTTGCAATTGAAGGCGAGACACTGGGGAGTGAAGATCTCTCACTCTGCCAGAAGACTAGGGAGCTGCAAAGAGATTGATACATTTCAGATAATTGGGACATAACTGAGACATTAAAGATATCTGAAGAAGGCTGACATTAAGAGATCAGAGTCCAAAGTATTGTTCAAGATAATTGAAGGGGAAAAGTAAATTACATTTCTGGGTTAAAAGGATGGGTGCAGCAACCACATGTTAATGTAGGAAAACAGACTTCAGAGGTAAATCAAAAGTTTAATGCATTCTCAATAGAGTCTGGGAATCGATAGCTAAATTATGAATAATTTCTACAACACTCAAGACAAAGAAATCCTAAAGGGGAAATGGTAAAACCTTTGTTAAGTCTTTGTTAAAAGTGAAGTCAAAGCTTTATTTCAAAGTGACATTTGGAAAACCTGAACCGGATTTCAAAATGCAAACCACTAATAAGAACCAGTGTTGTGATAGAAGATTTTAAAGTGTGTTTTCTGGGAGTGGAGTTTGGAAACTGTGATAATCATCTTGGGGGATTTTGAAGAGAAATCCATAGATACTAACTTGGGTTCAGAATAGAGTGTGTATTTGTGCACAGCCAATCTGTGTTTTAAAAGAATCTTTGTGTTATTGTATCTTAAGATATACTTTGTAATCCTTGTTAATCTTAAAATCTGTGTGTGGTCGTATAGTATCATTCAATTTTACCTAATTACTAAAATTTTTTGTTGCTGTTAAAACTAATTGGCAGTCCTGTAATTCTATTCCTCCATGTTAGAAAAGAAAGCAAAATTAAGGTTTTTTGAGCGAGATTTCCACTGTGGGACCTTCCTGTCCAGTTATAACATCAACTCAGGTTGTAATGGTGGGCAAACACTGTACAAGCAGCAAGAACGCCCAGCAGGTGGAGCAGAGTTCCACAATTGTGCAAAATTAGAATATTTTCAAATGTCTGGCAATCTAAGATAAAAGTAGCTCACAGGAACGAGAGAAAATAACAAGGCCAAACCAAATTTAAAAGCAGAAGGACCACAACAAAAATAAATAATCTTCCTGGGAGAAATTAACACAAGAGGAAATAATTACTGGAGCATTAAATCAGAAGTTGCTGGTCACCTCACACACAATTCAAGCCAGATACTGAGGCAGGTGTTTCAGTATTATTTAATGAAATAAAATGGCTTAAAAAATATCATGCTATTGCCATCGTCCATCCAGTTACAAGGTCCAGAAAAGACAGTGCTGACATTAGTAGCCAAATACTTGGCAAGATTAAGATGAAATGATAAATAAATTATTAAACTTCTGCATGTTGTACAGAACCAGAGAATCATAATTATTAGAAGAAAAGCATGCTTGTAGTTGAGGCTGATTTACAAGGTTGACAAAATTGCTGATCAGCAGTCTAGGAATGTATTCAGAAGGAATTTCAATTCCTATTTTCAGGCTTAGGAAAGCCAAAGACAGATGATCATGTAACTAAGGATGGATGTTAAACCTTAACTTTTTACAGCGGGGAAGGTCCCTCGGCCATGTTATATGTTACAAAAATGAGGTCATCGCTCCAATAACCATACTGACTATGTGCTGTTCTAGAATGGTGACAGTGCCAAAGACCAATAGTTCTGACTCAGTTAAACAAGTCTGCACAGCATGACATCCAGAAGATGACACCATTGGATGAAACACTCATCAAATTAGCAAAAAGCACATTTTTCACAAAATTGGATATTAATACTGGCTTTTGGCAGTTTGCTCTGGCCAAAGGATCCAGATTGTTAGCTATTTTTATCACTGTATTTAGTTGTTACTGTCTTTAACAGATTACAAGTCAGACTTGTTTCTGCACTGAGGTATTCCAAAGAAAGATACCTCAGACCCTGGAAGGCATGGAAGGACTAATATCCCATATGGAAACATTAATGTGCAAGGTTCATTAAAGGAAGAACATGACCATCGAGTAAGAGCAATCCTCAAGGTTCTACAGGAAACAGCATGGCGACACAGTGGTTAAGACTGCTGCCACACAATGCCAGGAATGCACATTCAATTCCGGTTTTAGGTGACTGTCAGTGTGGAGTTTGCAGGTTCTCCCCAAGTTTGCATGGGTTTCTTCCGGGTGCTCTGGTTTCCTCCCACAATCCAAAGATACGCATGTTAAATGGATTGACCATGCTAATTTGCCTTTTCGTGTCCCAAGATGAAGATTATCAAGATAAATACATGAGATTGCAAAGACAGGATGCGGTGGGTCTGTATAAGATGTTCTAGCAGAGAGTCATTGCAGATTCAATCTGCTAAATGACCTCTTTTGCACTATAGGGATTCTATGATTCTAAGCAGGTTGTACTGTATGATAAAATTCTAGGGCACATTGTGCAAGCTGCAGGAATTACTGCCAGCCTGCAGAAAACCAAAGTAATTAGAGATCCTTCAGCCTGGAACCATCACAGAATTACAAAGATTCCTTGTGATGGTCAACTACATAGGCAGTTTCCTATTAAGTTGGCGGAAATCAATGAGCCATTACAACAGCTACTGAGGCAAGGTCAAAAGTGGTGCTGCATCATGGACCCATAAAATGATGTTGACAAGCTCAAGAATCTCTTAACTTCACCAGAAATTCTAGTGCACTAACAATAGTGCATTAACAATGCAATCCAGAATTGGCAATTCTTGTCGCAGTGCTGACATCATCTGTAGGTTTGTGCACAATGCTGTTTCAAGTTCAAAAACATGAACAAAGAAGACCAGCCTATTACACCTCAAATTCTCTCACAGATACAAAGACTTATGTAACTATTGAGAATGAAACAATAACAGACACATAGGTCTGTGAGAGTTCTCTGGTAATGGCACAGAATTAAAGGTGAACATTAAAACTGACCAATAATGTTTGGTTAATCTGAAGGAAATTCCTAAAGGTCCTCTAGAATTCAACATGTTAGACTGAGATGTGTGAAATATGATTTAGCTACTGAGTGTGTTCAAAATAAGTACCAGGCAACAGCAGACGTAATATCAAGTGGAAGGAGTCAAACTGGAAGATTTATTTTTTATTGAGAAAGTGGAAACATATACTTCACTCAATACTAAATAATCACCAGCCACAAAAAAGAGATTGCAAGAAACTTAGCCAGCATAACAGCATCATGATATCTGTTTCACAGTAAAAGAGTATTGCAAAAATGGATGGCTAGGTTACACTCCTAACAACCCCAGTACTTTGCCAACACTTCAGGAAGAGAAAACATCTCAGAGTCAGCATGGTGAGTGATCACTGAGGGCAGGCTGTTCCTATGCCACAAGGACAACCATTGCTACTGAGCTGTCTTTATCAGGCCAGAGTGCCTAAAAAAGTACCTCTCCCAGAGCCCTCTGGGCAGCGACCAGTGTTTACCTGACAGTCTTCCCATTTAGCGTAGGGTTTCATCCTGCCATTAGTACATCAGCAGAGATGGGAAGAGGTTCTTCATTAACCAAATATCTTCCCAGGCAGACAAGCGGATGGGCCAAATGCCATTTTACCATCCACTGAAAAATTGCAAAAAGCCTTCCCTTTTAACACCAGTGCAAATATATGATGGATGAATAATACAGCAGGTTGGTTTTTAACCTACAGTAAGTTTATTCTACATATAACTCAATCAAAATGACCACTCCCTTTTGTTCTCCCACATCAACTGTGTCCATTTATACTCTTTTGGAGGTTAAGATAGTTAGCTTAACAATGCAATTTCCAAATCATGCACTTGCTGACACATTGACATCCTCCACCAAGGCCTTCCTAGACTGTTCTAACAGTCTTTCCACTTCTGCGTCTGATCCCAAAGGTGCTTTAAATTTCAATCAATATCTTAATATGGGGTTCAGTGTCTATTTTTTTTTCTCCCTGTAAAGCACCTCAGGATCTTTTACACTACTGCTGTGTTATATAATTCAGAGAATATCCTGCTACATAAAAACAGACTGATTAAATCATGTAACAAGTGTTATTCTGCTGCTACAATGTAGCTAAGAGTTCAGAGAATTGTTCCTTTAAGACCACAAAGTCTCTTTTTACTTCACACTATGAACAGTTCTTTGATCACAGTTTAGTATTTTAGATGGTGGTGGACCATTATCACAGACAAGGATAATTTGGTTTAGTAATTATTTCAAATTGCTGGAGAATATCTGACTGTGTTAAATACAAGTCCTTTAAAAAAAAACTTAATTTTTTTTCATATGAAACTGACAAATTATTATTGTACTGAGAACATAATGTTTTGCTTATTTTTATCACAGTCTTTTATTGCACATTAAAGAAGGGATAGATAAGCAACTGAGTGTTCTTTGCATAACACTATTAACCTTTTGAAAGTGCAATAAAAAATATATATTTCAGTGTCTCCGCAAGCAAGAAGATGTGAATCTTTGATGTGTTGTTTGACCCAAGCTCAGTTTCTTATCCAATATCCACCCTATTAACTAAAGCCACTTTCCTTCATCTTTCCTGATCCTATATTTCCCCACTGTTCATCTCGAAGTCTGACTTCTTCATTCTTCTTCTCATTTCCACTCCACAGACCAAAAGTCATTTGAAATGCTGTAGCCTACATCCTCATTTGCATAAACACTAATGTCCAGAGAATTGATTTGATTATCATCATATTTACATCCTTTTATGATCTATTACCCCCTCTCCTCAGTGATAATCGCCAATCATATGTAACTGCTTACACCTTTCCCTTCCCTGACATACTCCTCACTCCCTCTGCCCCATGTTTGGTGGGCAATCACTTTAGTAACTGTGCCCTCTGAAACTAAAATATCTGTGCCTTATTCATTCCATCCCTGCTATCAGAAGTCTCCTAAAATTCTCCCTGTTGATTTTGTTTCCATCCTCTGTTATTAATTTCTCTCCTCACTCTCATTCCTGCTTGGTGGCCATTGTTATTCTTGACTTTGTAAAATACTCTGTTGGTGAGGAGTATGATAAAAATATAAGTTGATTGTTCTATTTAATTTCACAGGTACTGTACAATTATACAGAATCTACTCACAGCATTGCTGCATTAATGCTTCATTAGATGAATTAAAAATGCACTTTTACATGTCTAAAAACGTTTTGCATATAACCAGGACAAAAATACATTCAAATTATCTTGTTAATATTTCTCAGATCCTTTTCTTGAAACCTTAAAAATATTAGTGAAGAATAGTAGAACAAATTCTGTAGAAACAACATAATCAAGAACATAACAAATTAAAAGACCGGGCATACTTAATGTTTGGCACACAAAGAACTAGATTTTTGCGGACTCAGGGAGATTCCGCGGATCTTTAAAAACAGCAGGAATTGGATGTGGAAACCCCACACTTATTTCCAACAGAGAAAGAGGATGGAGCATGACAGGGAAACAGGAGAATGGGTGGAGCATTTGGCATGATGGTGGCACGGGGATATGTGGGGGGGGCATGGTGTGGGTGAGGGGCATGGGTTGGCATAAAGACATGGGAGAGGCTGGGAGAGGGGGTGTGAGGGGTGAAGCCTAGAGGGCCTACCAGGCTCTAAAACAACTGAGTCACTGTCCCAGAGAACTGAGGCAAGTCTTCTAATTAGGCCGCACCGGCATTAACCGGCTATCATGGCTACACATGGCCTGCTTCCAGGATTGACTAGCCAACTCCATCCCTCTTCCACCTCCCCTGAGCAAAAACTGGGAATAACGAGGCCCAGTATATCAAAGATGGGTGCATGTGCCAAGTCAGCATATTTACCATGTTCAGTGAAATATCCAGGTAAAAATCTTGCCCAAAATCAAGATTTCTGAAACATCATTTATGATCTGGAATTCAAATATAATTCTCTCTTAGGTTTAAGCATTGGAAAAGCTGACACACAGTAACTGCTTACCTTTCACAAGCTCGGACTGTCCATGCTGCAATTATCCACAATGAAATGCTGAAAACCAACAATACTGTTCCTGGACATATTGTCATTAAAGTCTTCATTACGAAACGGGTATTGAAGTTTATTTTATTCAGTGCTCCAATACTTCTTGAAGAAGCATCCGTAAAAAGTTTGCTATGCAGCAGCATTACTCTAGCAATAAGGTAAAGTCTAAGAAACATTGGTATTGATAAGATTATATCCACATCTGCTATTGCTGTAGATGTTGTATACGAAAAGGCAAGGCGTGCTGTCCAAGTGAAAGTATAGTTTCCAGGTATTGGGTGAATAGCACACACCAGTATTTCCAAACAGATGAAAAATATCCGCTCATAAGTCATGGCTATTCTCCAATCATCTGCGCCATTGTCTACCATGAATAACTGCAAGGAAATGGTATAGTTTTATTATAGTTTCCACTTTAGGTGCAGAAATTGCCAAGTTACTCATTAAAAGCATCTTTAATTAGCACAGACAACATAGTATTTTGGTGTTACTCAAAAAAATCATTAGTCCATTAAGCATCTTTCAGTTGAAGTAACAAAAAAAACTACAATAGCAATTTTAGCATCCATTTCACACAGTTATCACTAATTAAAGTTACCTTCATTGGATTTTCATTTTGAAATGGACTCTGGTATGAAACAAGATATGCAATAAATGGAGTGCCAATAATTCTGAAATCCAATCTGACCCAATTCTTGTCATGGAATAACCAATAGGTACACATAAGACACATATGGATAACAGGTCCATAAGAGTGTATGGATTAGAAGCAGGAAAACATTCAGACCCTCACATCTGCTCCATCACTGACAAGATCATGGCTGATCTGATTTTAAAATGTTCAATGACTCTGCCTACACTGCTCTCTGGGGAAGAGAATTTCACACACTAATGATCTTCAGAGAAAAAAATCCCTTCCTGCTTATTCTTAAACTGTCTATGTTCCGTACTTCCAGCCACCCTCATAAAGAGAAGTACCCTCTCGTCATTCACCCTGTTAAGTTCCTCAGGATCTTACTTGTTTCGATAATATCATCTCTCATTCTTCTAAACTACAGAGGATATAGTCCCAACTTCTCGATCCTTCCTCATAAGATAAACTCTGAATCCCAGAAATCAGTTTCGTGAACCTTCCCTGAGTGTCCCACTTATCTATTGAATAATAGATACTTCTTTTTATAAGGAAGGCTGGAACTACGGAACATAGTGTGGAGATGCCGGCATTGGACTGGGGTAAACACAGTAAGAAGTTTGACAACACCAGGTTTAAGTCCAACCAATTTATTTGACATTAAACTCACAAACTTTCGAGGTTTGCCCATTTGTCAGGTGAATGGACAGTTCTGGCCTCAGACTCTGTTATATGCTCTGTCTGAGGTCAGAACTCTCCACTTGCCTGATGAAGGGGCAAACCCCAAAAGTTTGTGAGTTTACTATCAAATAAATCGGTTGGACTTAAACCTGGTGTTGTCAGACTTTTTATTATGGAACACAAACAGTTTGAGAACAAAAAGAAGGGATTTTTTTCTCTGAAGATCATTAGTGTGTGAAATTCTCTTCCCCAGAGAGCAGCGTAGGCAGAGTCAATGAACATTTTAAAATCAGATCAGCCATGATCTTATCAATGGTGGAGCAAATGCAAGGGTCTGAATGTCATTTTCCATATTCTAATCCATACACTCTTATGGACCTGTTGTCCACATGTGTCTTATGTGTACCTATTGGTTATTCTATGAGAAGAATTTGGTCAGATTGTATTTCAGAATTATTGATACTCCATTTATTCTACATTTGTTTCATACCAGAGTCCATTTCAGTCTCATGAACCTTCCCTGAGTGTACCAGTTATTTATTGAAATCTCAAATGTATTGTTTTTTAAAATTCAGATTTTTCTCAACCATTTGATATGCAATGCTGCAAGTTTGCCAGTGAAGGAAAAGACAATATTAAGGTCAATTTTATTTAAAGTATATAAATTTGGAATTAGTTCATCTTCCCTCTTTTTTTCCATTGATAATAGTAAAATGTTTATCTGAGTTTCAATTTTCAATTGTTGCAAATATAAACTATTTTTACATGCACTTTTTTTTAACCTCTGTAAAGTATATTTTTCAATGACTGGCCAAAAATCAAATTTAAACATTGAGAGAAACCATATTTTTTGAACTGTTTCAAAATCCATAATGTTACACTGATTTAATACTAAAAACATATGCGCTCCCAGACAACCCTTAATTGGGGCATAATTAAATTGTTCATTCAAAGACCTGGCACAGGCAAGACAGGCCATTTTTTTTTAAGTTATAGGTTAAGTGAAGTCAGAAAACAAACAGTTTGGCAGCACTCTGTCAAACATCAGGAATGGGAATAGTGGATTCTGAATAGTTTCAAAATTCATCAGATATAGGGGCAGAATTAAGCCATTTGGCCCATCAAGTCCGCTGTGCTATTCAATCATAGCTGATATGCTCCTTATCCCCATAACCCTTCTACCCATTACCAATTTAAGTATTCTAACTCAAGAATTTATCAGGCTGGAACGCATGATGTTATTTCAAATGGGCGATCCAATAAAAGCCTAAAAATCCATGCTGCTCAAACAGATTGCTTTTGTAACTTGGATGTGAGAACACTGGAAGCACCCAGTAACTCAGTCAGGATCCAGTGATACATGGCAACAACGATATAGTGAGCTTATTGTCTCATGATATAGGAGCCCTTAAGGGCATGAACAATTCCAAAAAAGAAATGTCCATCAGATTTAGTCGAGGCTGTGTTGAGACAAAGGCTAAATCCCCAATAGAGTAGGTGCAGAAAAAGAATTCAAAGCGAGGGCTCAACCAGGAATCAGATTACAAAAGCAACTGCATGTACAGAATAGCAGTCATGGATTACTAAAAAGGCCAAAGAAATGGTACTCCTCTATCACTTGCAATAGCATGAAAAGCTCTCTTAGGTGGGCTGTGATGATATTGTGCAGCCAGAAAACTGAAACTAGTGGCTGAAAAGCAAGCTCTATCTTACTTTGTGACCTGGAGAGATTTGAGCCCTGGAACAACAGAAACACTCCTGGCACCTTTGTGGTGCTCTAATTGCCTCTCCACACAACATTCACCAGGACATAGCAGAATAAATTCAGCCCAGTTCGAGCAGGTGAATAGGTGGAAGTTGAAAAATATACTTATCCTCCTGGTTTAGCTTTGTTTGCGATCACTCCTGTTCAAGGGCAATATTAAAGTCCAGCAAGAGTTTCTGTTTATAATTTTTATAAAAGAAAAATATTAAATTATGGACTTAAAATATTAGAGCAAAATTTTCCCAGGTATTAACAATGGCAAAAGCAGGCATTAGAAGTGGCATTGAATCCACTGGCACCAGTGACAGCTTTCGCCACTGTATTCTTTGAGGCTTGGTCTCAAGAACCTCAAGGAATAGCTGCAGAAATTTCTGTAATGTTGGGAGAACCCACCTGTGAACAACTTAGTTTTTGAAGATCAGGTCACTGCTTGTAAAGATCAGTGTTGATCTTTTTCTACACCTGAGCCATGACTATAACACTATATTCTGCACCCTCTCCTTTCTTTCTGCCCTATGTGCTCTATGAATGGCATGCAAGAAACAATATTTTTCACTGTATCTCACTACATATGACAAAAATAAATCAAATCTAATCAAATCAAAAACCCTCCATCCATGCACCTGACCCCTTTGCCCACGCAACAACCAATGCAGCTCATTGCACTCTGGAACTGCACCAGGACATGAACTTCTTCCTCTTGAGCAATGGACTAATCCAAACTCCACTGGGAAACTGGCTCACCTGGTGCATGCCTTGGGAGACCAAGCCTTAACACCACCATGAATGGACTTTTTTATGGGGCATGGGAGGGAGATGATTCAAGCATAGTGGCGAGATAATTGCAGGTCAATTTATGGAAAAGATGTGCCCAACAATGCGCTATATCGCAGGCAGGGGAAAGGGACAAGCGTATCACTTTTTTACATCAGTGTGGCATGTGATTTGAACATCTCATAAGATTCCATCGCCGAACCTGCCCAACGAACAAAGGAACAGAAAATCTCAGCCATAGTTTTGGAGAATTATTCCCTTGACAAAAGAAACACCTGCCTCCTGCCATCATTGCTTACCCTGTTCAATAAAATTACTAATTAAATAAAATCTTTTTTTCATCAGACTTCTATTCTATCCCGGATCTCAATATTATTGTATCCAGTTCTCAGCCTGGTTCCTGACCCTAGTTAGGGCCCTTTGATTCAAACTGTATTTAATTTACTGAAACCCCACATGACAAAGGAGCATTTTGCAACTTATTTTAGAATGTGGACAAATAATTTACTGGTATTGTAATAGTTGTGTGCATTGAAGGGAAAATATTTCAACAATCAATAATAATATATCAGGAAATTACTAACTTGGAAAAGATTCAAGTGCTAAAGGTATTTTACAATATTAAATGACAACTGAGCACTCTGAACTTATTATAATGTCTGAGGAATAGGAAATTGATGAGTTATGTAATGTAACCTCACAAGTAAATTGGCCTAACAACTAATTGGAGTTGTGATCACAGCAACTAAATCCCTATGCTCATTAATTAGTTACCAATCTCTAATTATAGATCAGTTCCCACTCCAAAGTATAGTGATGTCACTAACATTTCTCTTCCCAACATTTCATGGAGAGCGAGATGCCAAAACGATTTGATCTTTGATATATTAACCATTGACTTGGCATTGTTCCTACTTAACAGAATTACTCAAACTCTTTTTCTCAGGGTCTTTGATAAGGCACCACATTATTTTGTTTAAAGCACTAACAACAACATATATCTATGTATAGCATTGCTAATGTAATGAATACTCCCGAACTGCTTCACAGGGGAATTATAAAAATAATGGCCGGAACTTTACTCCCCCAGCTGTCACAGGAATGGAAAGCTCTGTTGACATGGGTGGGATTTTACAGTTTTGGGATGAATAAGGTTAAAAATACGGTATGACACCAGGCCACTTGAAAAGATATTAGGTCAGGTGACCAAAAACTTGTCAAAAAGTTCAGTTTTAAAGAGTATCTTAAAGGATAAAAGTGAGGTAGAGAGATGGAAAGGTGTAAGGAGGGAATTTCAGAGCTTAGGTCCTAGGCAGCAACCAATGGCGAAGCAATTAGAATCGAAGATGCACAAGATGCCAGAATTAGAGGAGTGCAGATATTTCAGAAGGTGCGGAGCTGGAGGAAGTTACAGAAGTAGGAAGGGAAGAGTCTATAGTGAGATCTGAAAACAAGAATGAGAATTTTAAAATCACAATATGTGTGTCGGGACCCACTGTCAGTCAGTGGGCACTTGGGTTATAGCAGAACAAGACATGGTGACATGGATAACCTTAAGTTTATGGAAGGTAGCATGTGGGAGACCAGCTAGGAGTGGATTGGAATTGCAAAGTGTAGAGGTAACAAAAATGTGAATGAGGGCTTCAGCAGCAGATGAGTGGGACCGAGTGCTGTGATGAAATTGGAAATAGTGATGGCACAAAAATGAAATAAGAACATAGGAAATAGGAGCAGGAGAAGGCCATCTAGCCCTTCGAGCCTGCCCCGCCTTTCAACAAGATCATGGCTGATCTGAAGTGAATCAGTTCCATTTTCCTGCTTTCTCCCCATAACCCTTAATTCCCTTTTCTATCAAAAACCTATCTACCCGAGACTTAAATATATCTACCCTGACTTAATTATATATGTAGCCTCCACCACTTCAATGGGCAGAGAATTTCAGAGACTCACTACCCCTTTGAGTGAAGAAGTTGCTCCTCAAATCCAATTTAAACTGCTCCCCCTTTCCTTATTTTGAGGCTATGCCCTCTAGTTCTGCTATCCTTTCTAAGCGGGAAGAATCTCTCTACCTCTACCCTATCCAGCCCCTTCATTATCTTATATGTCTCTATAAGATCCCTCCTCAGCCTTCTAAACTCCAACGAGCATAGACCCAGTCTATTCAACCTCTCCACATAGGCTAACCCCCTCATCTCCAGTATCAGCCTAGTGAAACTTCTCTGCACTCCCTCCAAGGCCAATATATCCTTCCGCAAATGCGGCGACCAAAACTGCACACAGTACTCCAGCTGTGGCCTCACCAGCACCCTGTACAGCCGCAGCGAGACTTCCTTACTTTTATTTTCTATTCCCTTAGCTATAAAGGCCAACATTCCATTCGCCTTCTTGATCACCTGCTGCACCTGCAGACAGGGTTTTTGCGATTCATGCACAAGGACCCCCACGTCCCTCTGCACTATAGCATGCTGCAGCTTTTCGCCTTTTAAATAATAATCCCTCCTACTATTATTTCTACCAAAGTGGATAACTCACATTTGCTAACATTATACTCCATCTGCCAAGTCCTCGCCCACTCACTCAGCCTGTCCAGATCTCTCCGCAGATTTTCTACACCTTGCACGCAATTTGCTTTTCCACTCAGTTTCATGTCATCAGCAAATTTCGTTACCCTATACTCAGTCCCCTCCTCCAGATCATATATGTAAATGGTAAACAATTGAGGCCCCAGCACTGATCCCTGGGCCACTCCACTAGTCGCCAACCAGAATAGCACTCACTGATTCCAACTCTCTGCTTCCTATTAGACAACCAATCCTCTATCCACACTGATACCTTACCGCCAACTCCGTGCACCCTAATCTTTTGCAGCAATCTTTTGTGAAGGTAAAAAGCTTAGCTCAGGGTCAGCTGTAAGACCAATGTTGCATATAGGATGTCTGAATCTCAGACAGTTAATAGAGAAAGAAATGGAATCAGTAGCTTGGGAATGGAATTTAAAACAAGGACTGAAAAAGATGGCTTTAGTCAATATTTAATTGCAGATTTGAAAATTTACCCACTGCTGAGATGGGGGTGAAATAGAACTGGGTGTCACCAAAGTACGTATGAAAACTCAGGCTATACTTTTGATAATATCACTGAGATATAGCAAATAGAAGAGGGCCTGTGATTGATTCTTGACAGACACCAAAGATGACAGTTTGGGAGCAGGAAGAGAAGATAAACAAATGATTATCTGGCTACAATTAGAAGAATAAGAGCTGAAGCAAGTAAGAACAATGTGACCTGGATGGAGTAATGGTGAAGAGGCACTGGAGGAGTATTGTGTGGCCAGCCATGTCAAAGGCTACAGACAGGTCAAGAATGACAAGGAAGGGAAGTTTACTTTTGTCACAATAACATTTGCCATTTTGGTAACAGCTGTTTCAGCATTGTGACAAGGGTAGACATCAAACCGGAGGACATGAAGTTCTGAGAAAGATGGGAATAGATTTGGAAGGCAATAACATATCCAAGGACTTTGTAGAGGAAAGTGATCTGGAGATGGGATAAGAACAATGAGTACGTAGAGTGGAAAGAAATAATAAATTTCTAATGAGGACAATTTATCTTTGCTCACACTGTACTGATGTCTGATTAAAAAATAGGTTCATTAAATATATGAATGAAAAGAAAAATTGTTTTGCACTCTGAACTGGCTTGATACAGAGATAGGCATCATTAATCACTGGAACCTCTAATGTTCAAAAGAATGCAAATAGCTAAGAAAATTCACTCCATTTCTATTGACTACATGAAGTTCTCTTTTTCCAAAATTTGACTCCCATTTGCAACCATAAGTAATCCAACTGACATTTCTGAATTTGCAAAGTTCAGCCTGAAAATAGATTTACCTGTACCTGATTATAAATCACACGATGTCCTGCCAAAATATATTGGCAGATAGACACTTGCTGAATCACTACTGCAGATATTAAATATTACTAATAATAATAACCATGCTCTCACTGCTCTTGCCAGCATATCAACTTTCCACACAAATACTTCCTTCTTCACGTCCATTCTCTACCTTAAGCTGACTAGTTGAAAATTTTAATCTCTGAAAAAAACAAGAAGCAAAAATTTCTAATTTCAGGCACAAAATTCATTTTTAAAGCTTTGGCCTAGACTCTCATGCCTTGTTCTTAGTCAGAACTGAAGCAGGGCAACTTAAAAATGGAAGGCATTCTCAGCCCTATTCCTGTTATATGAGATTTTTATGCTCCCAGAATAAGAGCGAGGGTAGCTAACTCACAATCAGCAGTCACACACTTGCCGACTCTATTGCAGGATGGAGATTTTGCCTATCACTGCTACCTCCAGCCCCATTTCCATGGACTTGGGTCCTTCTTTTAGGAGACATGTTTTATGGCATTTCAGAAGAGTTGTTAATCTTGAGGGAAACCTTTTGTATTGCCAACTTCAATTGTCAAAAATAGAGGCTCTATAAAAAGTTAAGTATGTTTTATAATGTAACGAATGATTAAAGGTCTTTGTCTCCTTGATAAGTGAACACTTAGCCAGATACCTTAAGGATAAAGTATTTTTTTGTTCAACAATATTGTGAATCAGAATATTTTATGAATGCCTATTTATTTATTTTGACAGCTTAATGAGCATTGCAAACATTTTCCAACATTATTATCATGAGTTCTGCCCATATTGGATACTAGGTGAGTTGAAATGGAAGTTGCATGACAATCATGAAGGCATGGGGGAGGCATGAGAGCATGGAGGGATAATGGGATGGAAAAGAGGGGGCCATGGTGACACTGGGGTTTTGGAGGGTGAATGGGCAATGTGAGAGGGCGAGAGATATGCAGATGGGGATTAAGGGATAATAATGGGTAGGGTTAAAGTATCTAACATTCATTTACAGAACTGGATTTTTGTTGCAATGAAATGAGCCATGTCTTAAAACCTGTGTTTGTGCCTAACGTGAATAGCATCTTAATTTGCATTATGAGGCAACATAGATAGAATTATAAAGATGCTAGCATAGTGATGTAAATAGGAAAAATGCCACACTTACACCAAGTAGAGGGTGCTTTACTGTGGTTGAGAAAAGTACCACTCAAGCAAATTATTAGTGCAGTGTAGGGAGCGTTTCATTCTTCAATGGTTGTGCTATCCCTGTCAGTCCTTGATGCTGATACAAGAATATTAATTACTCCTTGAAATGGAAATTCTCCCAATGCTAATATCCCTTTTCTTAATGAGCACAAAAATGAAAGTCACATTAGTCATCATAAAATATTCTGCATTTTATAAAATATTTAAAGCGTACAATAGGCCCAGGCCCTAAGCTTTAGAACTATAGCTCTCTTCATCTCTCTATTTGCCGTTCCTCCATAATGAAGCTCCTTAAAACTAACCTCTTTGACCATACATTTTATTTTAATCACCATCCTAATATCTCCTTACGGTGGGTCAGATTCAAACTTTGTTTGAAAATGTTCCCATCAAATAGTTTTTTACTATGTTGAAAGCAAGTTGTTATTTTCTGTCAAAAACAAAATGATGTGGAGATGCCGGCATTGGACTGGGGTAAACACAGTAAGAAGTCTGACAACACCAAGTTTAAATCCAACCAATTTATTTGATAGTAAACTCACAAGCTTTTGACCCTATGGTCTTCGTCAGGTGAATGAGATGTTCTGGTCTCCAACAGCACACATACCAGCACACCACAAGACCTCATTCACCTGATGAAGACCATAGGGTCAAAAGCTTGTGAGTTTACTATCAAATAAATTGGTTGGATTTAAACTTGGTGTTGTCAGACTTCTTACTGAGAACAAAATGCACACTTTCTTCCTGGAGAGATGTATCCCACTTTCCTCAATACAGAAAGAGTTCTAAACATAAGCTTAACCAAGCAAAACTGTGCAGCATATCACAAGAAGAAAGTGGCCTGCCACTTGCCAAATTTATACCATTCTACATAGAACATAGAAAAACTGCAGCACAAACAGGCCCTTCAGCCCACAAGTTGCACTGATGATATCCCTACATACTAGTCTTACCTATAACCCTCAATCCTATTAAGTCCCATGTACTCATCCAGAAATCTCTTAAAAGATTCCATCAAATTTGCCTCCACCACCACTGATGGCAGCCGATTCCACTCACCCACTGCCTTCTGAGTGAAAAACTTACCCCTGACATCTCCTCTCTACCTACTCCCCAGCACCATAAACCTGTGTCCTCTCGTAGCAACCATTTCAGCCCGGGGAAAAAGCCTCAGAGAATCCACCCAATCCTCAGCAACTTATACACTTCAATCAGGTCACCTCTCATCCTTCATCTCTTCAAAGAGAAAAGACCAGCTCCCTTAACCTAACCTCATAAGGCATGACACACAATCCAGGCAACATCCTTGCAAATCTCCTCTGCACCCTTTCAATAGCTTCCACATCCTTCCTGTAACGAGGTGACCAGAACTGAGTACAGTACTCCAAGAGGGGTCTGACTAGGGTCATATAAAACTGTAGCATTATCTCCCAACTCCTAAACTCAATCCCTCAATTGATGAAGGCCAATACACCATACGCCTTCTTAACTACATCCTCTACCTGCGAGGCATATCATATGGACCCGGGCCCTAAGGTCCTTCTGATCCCCTACATTTCTAAGAGTCTTACCCTTGATATTATACTCCTTCATCCCATTTGACCTGCCAAAATGGATCATTACACATTTGTCCGGGTTGAAGTCCATCTGTGAGGATATTGTGTCCAACATGTGAGGATATCGGGTTGTTCTAATTTCTGGAACTGACAGTTATCATCAACAATGTCCTGGAAAAAGGGGAGTAGGCAGACCCAAACATCAGATCCTGGAGGCTGCCACAGAGGGCTTACTTGATTCTGAAGTTTCTGACAAGACAAATTCATCAATCCCATTCATCAAACAAGGAGCTTCATTGGATGGAAGTGTAGATGAGAGGCAGAGCTACAATACCAGTGTCAATCCTCCAACCTACCTTCTCTTAATTGTAGCTCCCCTGCTGAAAGCATGAATCAATAAAAATATCCTCAAATGTCTTTACTGCCTGGTGAAGATAAATGCTTGAACTTCCTCAGTTATATGGAAAGATTCAAATGATGATTATTGATTGAGAATGAACAGCAGCTGTTTTTATACTGCATTTGAAAATATTAGATCCTAGCATACAATTTGCAGGCTAGTTAGATAATGCATAAATCATCAAATATCATATGCCAGAGATTTCCATAATTGGCAAATTAAGGAAAATTACAATAAAGTAGGAAATGATAGAAGAGTGAAACAAATGATTTATTGTTAGCAGAACCAAATGAAAATATATATTAATAGATTGCGAATTTGGAGTTACAGACTCCATAGTTCAATTTAGTGTTACAGTTAGAAATTATACACAAGCCACATAATCATGCTCTGAGGAAGGAGTCTACAATATTATCAGCATTCTAATCCTACCCAGGAATGATAGGATGTTTCAAGCTAATGTCTGTGCTTTCAAGAACATATTTGAATAGCAATACAAACAAAATACAAGTGTTGCTGAAATCTAAAATCAGAGACTGACCAAAACATAGCACGATTCACCATCTGGAAGCAAAGTTGGAGATTTCTAACCAACAAGTAAACCTGCAAGTTCACCTGAGCAAGGATTATACCCAAAGCATTGACGTGCCCTTATAGTTACCGACAAACTAGCCAAGTACTTCAAGCAGTTCTTGATTTCCTATGATTTTAGTTCAGCAAACATCAAATTCATTGCATTATTGAGAACACAGGATTGAAGTGCAACATCGACCTCAGTTTCAAATGACACCTTCATGCTGCCAATTGTCCTTCCAAATGACTTGGAATGGCTTTATACAAACCTAGTTAGCATCACACAATCAGAAGTAACTAAATCAAAATGTGTCTACAAATAAAATATGTGGGCTTGCCAATCGACTAGATACTCAGGTAACAGCATGAGATTCATTTCCAGGAATTATCAATGGCAATCGTTAAGATCAATGGATTCAAGTTTCATGCCACTGGAGCAGCCACATTAACTGATGGATTGGTGGTTGGAGCTTGGGAAATACGTATCTGCTGATTGAATTGAAGTAGCTATAATAGGGGTGTTTTAGGGGCTTTTAGATAAACACATGAATATGCAATAATAAAGCACAGGCAACAGGGATTAGTTTAATTTGGTGTCATGTTCAGCACAACATTGTGAACCAAAAAGCCCGTTCCTGTGCTGTACTGTTCTGTGTCCTAATCTGTACAAAAGACAGATATTATTCTTAGATTTTTAACTGAATCAAAGAAAATCAAAAACATAAAATAAGCTGTATTTTAAAATTAAATTATTTATGAAACTCATTTTTAAAACTTCACTGGTTAGGTCAACATTTATTGTCATCCTTAATTGCCTTTGAAAAGGTGATGATGAACCGCCCTCTTGAATCGCTGAATCCATGTGGCATAGGTACACTCATAGTGCTGTTAGGGTGGGAGATCCAGGATTTTGACCGAGCAAAAGTGAGGGAATGTTGATATATTTCCAAGTCAGGATGGTGAGTGATTTGGATGGGAATTTCCAGATGGTGGTGTTCCCAGGCACCTACTTCTCTCGTCTTTTTCGATAGTAGTGGTCATGGGTTTGGAATGTGCTGCCTTTGAGTCTTGTGAGTTACTGTGATACATTTTGTATATGGTAAATACTGCTGCCACTGTGCATTGGTGGCAGAGGGAGTGAATATTTGTGGATGGGGTGCTAATCAAGTGGGCTGCTTTGTCCTGGATGGTGTTGAGCTTCTTGAGTATTATTGATAATGCACCCAAGCAGGAAAATGGAGGATACTCCATTACACTCTTGACTTGTGACTTGTGGATGGTGGACAGGCTTTGGAGAGTCAGGAAATAAGCCTCTGATCTGTGCTGGTAGCCATGGTATTTATCTGGCTAGTCCATTCAGTTTCTTATCAATGGTAATCCCCAGGATGTTGACAATGAGGGATTCAGTGATGCTAATGCCGTTGAATGTCAAAGAGCAATGGTTAGATACTCTTTTGTTGGAGGTTGCATTGCCTGACATGTGTATGGTATGAATGTGCTTGTCACTTGTCATCTTAAGCCTGGACATTGTCCAGGTCTTGTTGCATTTAGACATGTGTTGCTTCAGTACCTGAGAAATCATGAATGGTGCTGACCATAGTGCAATTATCAGCAAATATCCCCTCACCTGACCTTATAGTGGAAAGAATGATGTTTTGGAACTGAGATAATTGACCTCCAAAAACTTCAACTATCTTCTGTTGTGCCAGATATGACTTTAACTGGAGGAGAGTTTTCTGTTTGATTCCCAGTGAATCAATTTTCCTAGGGTTCCTTGATGCCGTCTTGGGTAAAATGCTGGCTTGACATCAGGGATAGTGACTCACACCCACCTCAGGAGTTCAATTCTTTGTCCATATTTGAATCTAGGCTATAATGAGGTCAGAAGCTCTGGGTGGAACCAAAACAGTGCAGATTATTGCGAAGTAAGTAACATTTGTAAGCTTGTTGATGACTTTACTGATGATTGAGCATAGACTGATCAAGCGGTAATTGGCCCGTTAAATTTGTCTTACCCTATGTGTATAGGACATAACTGGGCAATTTTCGATATTGCTGGGTACATGCCAGTATGGTAGCTGGATTAGAACACCCTGTCTAGGGGTGCAGCAAATTCTGGGGTATAAGTTCTCAGTGCTATTACCAGAATACTTGCAGTAATTGCAATATCCTGTGCCTTCAGCCATTTCTTGATGTCACAGGGAGTGAATCAAATTGGCTGAAGACCGGCATCTCTGCAGAGATCCCTTAAATGCAACAAACATGATATGATATATCAAACAATAAAAGTTTATGCTCATTAAATTGCGTCCTTTTGGTCTCTTCTAAGAATAAATTGTTGTTTCAATTATATACATTGTGCTGCAGAAATATGTTAGCAGAGTCATTTACTTCAGAACATTTTGTCCTATTGTAATCTCAACTCAGTTATGAATCATCACAGAAATAATGTTAATAACTGATAGTTCCTTAACGTCGATGTCTTTTGGGAAGCCTAACATCTGAATCTATCAAACAACAAAACTCTAAATATATAAGCTGCTAAGCAGGAACAAAAGCAATATGCCATTCTGTTTTGTGCTGTACTGCCTTGACTCTGCTTTGGATTTGGCCCCTTTGTGTACTCTGAACAGCTTATTTGATATTCCATTGTGAGTGCAGTAAATCCTAAATACCACTGTAAATAAATAGGGATCAAAAATAATATTGCAGCATGAATATGGACAGCATGTTCACTCTTTAGCACCAACTATTATGGAATATCCCCAGATTATTTTCACCTCAAAGACTTCCAATTAGAAATATATATTACCCAACTGTAGTGAATATTTCTGTTCCATTTATAAGCCTGAAGATAGCAAAGCATCATTGCAAATTTTATTTTAAGCTGCAGGCCTCTTTTTCCAGGATGTTTGTATAAATATGCTGAAACTATTCTTAGCAATTGAAAAACACATATATAAATAATCATATGGAAGTTTGTAATCAAGATAGGATTAGATTGATGTTACACATTTTCCTATACTGTATACTGCTGATAGTCATGGGATGACTATCCTGTGTCGTTGACAATTAGCTCAAGGGCTGGGCAAAAGCATGAATAAATAACCATACTACAAAGCTATTCTCGGTATTTCAGTTAACCTTGCTAATTCAAGGTGTTTGCTGAAATGAAAAAGTTAATAAGCATGTGGGCATACAATAGGAATTACTACAGCGAATTACCATATAGGTCAATGGTCTTATAAGGAATTAGAACAGTTAGACTAGACAGTCATTGTAACAACCTTTATGAGCAACATGAACAAGCTTGAACATGAAGGATGGCATTCAAGGGAGTTATGAAATTGATTGTGAGAAACAACAATTATATCAAGAATTATATCAAGAAAGCAGTTCTGAAGATGCTGTAGTGACATAGTTGATTAAGAACAGAAATTAGATATAAAGGCTTTAGGGACCAATGAAAGGTGGGCAACAACTGAAGGATGGGCTTTTTTACTCTATGGTTTTAACAAAGAACTCAATATATCATTAGTCACCTTGCATTAAAGAAGCACTATTCCATGAGAAACAAGTCTTATCAATATAACGCTCAGGTCCAGCCCTGAAATAGGATATATAGGAATTTTAAAGACCCCAAGGGGTTGAGAAACAGACTGACTTGTTTATTTCACATTTGGGCAGTTCAGAAGACTGAAAAGTAAGACAAGAAGAAGAAGGAAAGCTAGCCATCCTGCTCAACCTAGACAGGTACTCACAAATTGACAGTTTTTTTTCTGTGTAACTAGTGCATTATATTCTGTCTAAAATTGTGATGAACAACATGCCCAGTGGACTGGTTGCATGTGATCCCAGTTGATAGCCAATTAATTAACAGTAGACCGAGCTTAATTGAAAAATAACATTATTAACTACAAGATGTTATGCTCAAATTTCATCAGAATAATTTTCTTTAAGAAGTTATTATATAGATACTGGAACAATTTATCTTCTTTTATAAGCCTCACTGGACACTCGTACATCAGGCTATAAGCCCAACCCAAGCAACACAAAGCTCTCAAGAGCTCTTAATGTGCCTTAGATTGGGCACATTGCCCAAACTTGGTGTACATCAGTGTCAATTGCAAGCATTTCTGCTGCTGTAGCAAACTTGCCATTTGCTGTGAAGGTCATCCAACAATTATAACACTGGAAATCATTTTTGGCCATGGTTTCACTTTTTAAAGTAGATTAAAATTGACATTTACAGCATGGATAATTTATACAACAATCAATGATTTTTCTACCTCTTTAAAGTTAGAGAAAAAAGATTTACAAAAATGTGATGTTGTGCTACATTTAATAACACTAAATACATTGCTAATCTAATTATTTCCATTAGAAAATCTGCAAATTGATATCTTGTCTTAATGTAATATGGAAGCACATGCGCTTAATTCATAGTGATAAAAGGCCAAATTTTGCCTTCGCTGTTATCAAAAAAACTACCGTAGTGATTTCTATGGCATTAATTTCTTCCTCCTGGACATAAATTTGATTCTGTAGTTGTTTGTAGGAGATCTCCAGCAAAAATGATGTTATAAAGCAACCAATCACATTGAAGAATTCTCACAATGTAGAAGTAAAGTTTATTTATTATTGTCACAAGTAGACTTACATTAAACTGCAATGAAGTTACTATGAAAATCTCCTAGTAACACTGGAGCACCTGTTTTGATACACTGAGGGAGAATTTAGCATGACCAATGCACCTAACTAATACGTCTTTCAGACTTTGGGAGGAAAAAAGAGAACCCAGAGGGGACCCCAACAAACATAGGGAGAACATGCAGATTCTACACAGGCAATGACCCAAACCAGGAATTGAGCCCAAGTCTCTGGTGTTGTGAGAACAGTATCGCTATAGTAAAGAAGGAGGACATTAGCCTATCAAGTCTGCACTGACTACAATTCCACCCAGGGCATATTCCTGTAACCCCACACATTTACCCTGTGAATCCCCCTGACACTAGGTGAATTTAACATGGCCAATCAACCTAACACATACATCTTTGGACTGTGGGAGGAAACTGGAGCGCCCGGCGGAAACCCACACAGACATGGAGAGAAAGTGCAAATACTAGACAGATAATAACCCAAGGCCTGAATTGAACCTGGGACTTTGAAGCTGAGGCAGCAGTGCTAACCATTGTGCCCACTGTTCCACTCCAAGTGAACCAGGTAAGAAGATGTACCAATTATCCTTCACATTATAATAATTGTAAAGATAGCAAAATAAAAATCTGGACATACACAGTAGACTAGAAAAGAAATACCATTAACAAACTCTAAAAAAATATATTTTTTATCATAATTGAGAAATTTGACAGTACTCAAATATAAAGTTATTATTCAGGGCCAGAGAGATTGTTCATCAATAGCTGTGAACTTTGAACATTACTAAACACTCAATTACACATCACTCAAAAAGATGTTATCTTTTTCAGAATTTTTATGAGACTATTAGCATAAAAGTGGAAGTTCAGATCAATTCAAATGATTTCAAAATATTTCCATGTGCAGAGACTTCAATAGTGCACAATGTGAGGAAGCAGATAATTGTGAACAGCAGTTCCCCAATTTCTGCATTTAACTGTACAAGTGCAGATGCCAGCAATTGTTGCCAGTTTCACAGTTGTAATGATGACAAACACTGGCAGTTTCACTGTTGGTAGATCTACAAAATGCAGGCCAATATATTTTGTGCTCAGTCACAAAAGTTCAGGTATTGTACTCCCTCTTCTAATAAAGCAATGAGTGAAGTAGTATCTATAGTGATAAAGTCATAAGCAGTATAAACTGCCATAAATAATCCATTTTACAAATAGTAATAAGCAACTATAAAAGTATTTTATGAGATTATGAAGACTAATTGCAAATAACTTCTTTTAGAATTCATGGTCATTCACACCCTTACCACTTCTGTATCATCATTAGATTTCCTGCATTACTGCTGCATGTCCTTGAGTCGACCTTCCTGAACACCTCTCACTCATTTCTGAGAAAAGCCCTTGAAGGTTTCCTGGCCTTCTATGAAACCCTGGCATTTCTCCGCCTGCTCATGTGTGCTACCAATCCCTCTTCCTCTGCATCAGTTGCCACAAATTTTTCTGCCCATCCTAGTATTCAATTTCCCAGAACTTCCACTGCATCAATATTTTTGTTTGGTTTCTGTTTAGGAGCCAGCTCAACTTTAGGAAAGAGCATATTGCTGTACTACAGGATAAGGAAACAATAGTGCTGGGGCTTCAAGTGTGTGCAGAGCTGGATGGCAGCACTAGGTAGCAGAGATCAGCTTTGGAGCCACAGCAGCTACTGTTACATTCATTCAAAAGAGGTGGACACATGAGTTTTGCCTGCTGCCTACTTCAATTCATGATGTGGAGATGCTGGTGTTGGACTGGGGTAAAACACAAAGAAATCCCACAACACCAGTTTAAAGTCCTGTTTGGACTTTAAACTGGTGTTCTTTGTACTTCAATTCAAACAGGTGTGGGTATATTGTACAATGCAACACTACATTCCAAAAATTGGGACAAAAAATTTCTATCCCTTTAGGTTTATATAACACATTTTAAAACCTCAGAAACTCCTGATGTATTTAATAAACAGGCAAATAAAAGCATAGCTTTTCAATCATACTGCAGCACTCTCTTAGTACTGCGATAAAGTGCCAAATATACTGTGGACTTAAATCCTAAAATAGGGTGTCAACCCCGGTAGACTACAAACATTATTTTTTATTTGTCTCTGGATTTTGGTTGTGCTAGCAAGCTGAGTATTTATTATCCATCCATTATATTCTATAGTTGAGGCCAAAATGTGTATTTCAAGAAAAAATTAAGTATAGCTGTTGGGGCTGCCAGAATCAAGGGATATAGGGGAAGGGGGAATCAGGACATTGAATTTGATGATCAGCCATGATCAAAATGAATGGCGCTGTAGTCTTGAAGAGCTCAATGGTCTGCTTCTATTTTCTAAGCTTCTATTATTGGCCTTGAGAAGGCCAATGATCTACAATGTGGTTTGGGTACACTTACAGTCGAGGGGGCGTTCCAATTTTAATTCAATGATGAATGAGGAATAGTGACATATTTCAAAGTCAGGATGATGTCTGACTTGGGGAATTTGCTGGTGATGGTGCATCTGCTGTCACCTCTGAAACTTAGTTTTCGTCTTCAGGTTTGGATCAACGCTGTAATAAAGCTTTGGTAGAATCAAAGCAGAGCATCAGTAGATATGTTAATGCTGAGGCAGTGCTGCTTGATAGTACTGTTAATGACACATTCCTTCACTTTGATGATGAGTAAGAGTAGAATGAAAGAGTGGAATAATTGGCTGGTTTAGATTTGTTCTGCTTTTGTGAATAGTACATACCCAGGCACTTTGCTGGGTAGATGTCAATGTTACTGGAACAATTTGGCAAAAGATGTGGCTACTTCTGGAATACAAATCTTCAGTACGACAATCAACAATGCCATCAGGGCCCAGAGTCTTTGAAGTATTCAATGCACTCATCTATTTTTTGATATCAAATGCAATAAATCAGATGAGTTAAAGACAGCTGTGATGTTGGAGAATCTCAGAAGGAGTCCAGGATATATCATCCACTTGGTATTTTTGACTGACAATGGTTGTAAATGCTTTGACATTGGGAAAGAGAATGCTTGTGGAGCCTCCTTCCGTGAGTTGTTTAATTGTCCTCAAATGGACATGGCAGGACAGCAGAGCTTTGACCTGAACTGTTGTTTGTGGGATTACTGTTCCCTGTTCACTGTTTAATGGACATGTAGTCCTATGTTATAGCTTCAACATTTTGGCTTCTCAATGTCAGATATGCCTGGTACTGCTTTTAACATGCTATCCTGGTTTAGTGGTGATGATGGACAGAGGCACATGCCGAACCATGAGGTTACAGATAGTGATAGGATAGAAGTCTGCTGCTGATGGTGTATTGCATCTTTTTGATATCCAGTTTTGAGCTTTTAAATCCGTATACAATTTATTTTTTTTAGCACGAATGTGTGCCCGGGAATTTTCCATCAAAGTAAAAACAAATCGATGTAGATGTGACAGGGAAATTAGAAGAAGGATGGAGATAGCCAGAAGTAATTTTGCGAAGATGAAAGATGTGGTAACAACTAGAAAATTCAAGCTTTTAACAAGGAAAAATATCGCAAGATGCCACATTCCATCCATTTTCCTGTCAACCTCAGAAATCGGGCAATAAATAAAGACCAGTGGAAAGAAAATAGAGGGCTTTGAAATGAGAATGCTAAGATATATATTCTGTATATGGAATTTTAGCATAAAACCAGTGAAGATGTGTTTGAAATTGCAAGAGCAAAAAGAACTCTAAAAAGTGACACCCAGAAAAGAAACTGGTCATGCCTTGGCCATTTGATCAGAGCTGAAAAACTATAGCAATCTTTTCTTGTGAGTGAAGTAAAGGCAGCAGAAAGAGGTGTATTTGGCCAATAAGCTAGTGTGAGAGTGGCCCAAGACAGAAAGCTATGACATTATATGACAGCAGATCTCATGGGTGGGAGTAGTTGTAAGGATAGGAAAAACAGAGAGGCTGTCATCATTCCTGCTAATTAATGTAAACTTAACCCAGCAATTTCTTGATGAATTTTTCAATTGCCTCTACTCGGTTCTGAAGCTGACGGAAATAGAAAAATACCTAATAACTTGAAGTGCAACAAAGCACAAATAGTAATTTTTAATCTTCTCATCCAGATTATGATTTAAGCACTCATTTACTGCCTATTTATTTTCAAGGAAACAACTGGATCGTGTTTAAAATGGGTCGGCTAGAAATTTGTGATGCTGTGCCTGTTTTATTGGAATAAAATGGATACTTGTTTCTAATATGTGGATCGAATGTGGACACAAGTGGAAGTCTGAAACTCTGGGGCCCATCAAAGGAATAATAGCTCCAGCATCAGCATTTAAAGTTCATGCCTAAAATAAACATTAGACCCTTCACATGGGCTCTTCCCAGATGCTTAGTTGTCCCAAAGATCATTTTTGATGCCCACCTAATCCCCATCCAGTTGCATTCTCCTCATAATTTTTTACAACCAATTGTTCTCCTCCTCATCACCCATCCTTCCTTCCTATTGTCCTACACCCCCATTCCCTCCTCTGATTCTTTTCCCTTTCTCCTAATTGAAAGAGAGGGAAGAATACAAAGAAACAATCACCCCTCTCCATCTCTATCCCTGATCCCATGACATATCTGAGGGCATTTGCAAGAAGGCAGCCATATAGATCCAGCAAGCTGCCCTTCACACCTAGTAGGTGTTCATAATCCTTCAGCAAGAGGAAATGAGCCTGAATTGAGGTTGATTCTCTGAATTTGGGTTTTTGGGGCACATTCTCAGAACACTGCTATTTCAATCCCCAAAAAAGTTCCACCCTGTGTTTTTTTCTTGCTGTAAGAATTGAGGTTGAAAATGATAATGTATGAAAAAAATGGACCTGTGATCTTACTTATTGTTTCTGATCCTGGATATGCACGTTTTTATATTATTATACTATTCATTTGTGACCTTACTGGGCTTGATTATGCAGGTTATATTTCTTCAAAATGATTTAGGAACTACATAGTCATGCATAGGTATGCATGTATGCACATCACTCAGTACTACACTATAGTCAGTGTACCAAAGCAACAATGTATTATTCTGCAGCACATGGTGAGGTCTGATCAATAGATTGGATTCAATGGCCAGAATTCTCCCATTCCACCCGCCACTGGAATTTTAGCGGGTGGGTTGCGGAGAATGTGAAACACCATTGACAGTTGGATGGGAATTTCTGGCTTTTAGACCAGTGCAGCCAGAGAATTCCACTTAATTCTGTCTTAATCTTGTAGACAGATTATTATTTTAAACTTCTGGGAAACCTAAGGCATAATGCCTATTATATATTTAGGGGGCATCAATTTTATGAAAAGATATTTAACAAACTTCTTTTAACTCATTTACAAACAAAAAATACAATGGTGTAAATTATGTCACAATTCATGTCCATCAATATTCATTAGATCACAGGATAGATATGGATGAGGAAGATCATTCACCCCATCTTAGGTCATCAATTCAGAAAGACCTCATACAGTGCTCCAACAGCAAGAACTGAAATTAATGCTGGCAGTAGTGGCTGCAATAGCCAGGAAACCAGAAGCAGCCCTGTCCTGTCCACTTCCAGAAGCCCTGATGGATATTACTCCGGAAACCCAAATGAGTGAGGTCAGGATCACAAGGCCAATCAGGCATGATCCACTGAGGGGGAACGGTGGTGTGGTTAGTGAAGGCAGAAGGGTATGATTCTGTGGGGATGGTCCTTCCACTGGGGGTCATGAGCACCCATCTTGAGCCCACAAGGAAGCTCCTGGTTCAGTTGTTCACTTAAGTCCCTCAGTTAACTTCAGGGAAGGCAGGATTGGCCTAAACCACCACTGAATGATTTGTAAGGTGTCAGGAAGGTAATAGGCACATTGCATCCCATGTTTCTTCTTGATTTAATTTGCCATAGCCTTCCAACTAACACCGAAGCAATGGCCATGTTAAAACGTATCCTAAAAATTTCTTCAATAATTGCTATCCTTTGCCTCTGTTGCTCAAGCCAAAGTTCCACTGTAAATATTGACCAATCTCTGAAGAAAGATTCCCGATGTCAACCTTGAATTTGTTTTTGCTAGATTGAATTTTCAACGAGATGATATTAATTTAGTGTGGAATCAGGGGGAAACACCAGTGTATCTAACGCATTGTGACAGCCGATTCCAGAGGGGGAAAAAACAGTGTATCTAACGCATTGTGACAGCCAATTCCAGAGGGGGAAAGAACAGTGTATCTACGCACTGTGACAGTCAGTTCCAGAGGGGGAAAGGACAGTGTGTCTAACACACTGCGACACTCGATCCCAGAGAAGGAAAGGATAGTGTATCTAATGCACTGTGACACTCGGTCCCAGAGGGGGAAAGGATAGTGTATCTAACGCATTGTGACACTCGGTCCCAGAGAGGAAAAGGGTAACTTTATTATATCATAAACTATCTTTTATTCCTCTAAAAGAAATGACCTCACAATTGCCCATTTAGGGTGACAGGTTCTCACCTTGTCTTACTCTGAACATTGTGATGCTGAGAATGAGGACTTTTTTCAGATATGCATCAAATACTTCAATGTTTCCTTTCTGACTCAGTGACCAACTATGGACATTATGGGTGGAATTTTACGAGATTTTTTTTCTAAGTGTCCAGTTGGCGTGAATACAAGAGGGTTGCTGATCCATTTTTCAGGTAAGTTCCCACCCCCAATTTTATGCAGCCAAGTTTCGAAAAAAATGGGCTAGATTGTTTCTAGCAGATAGAGGCAGTGGGCAGGGCCTAATTCACCAGAAAGCCTGCAGTTTAGATCAGAGCCCACAAACCACGCATGTGCAGGAAAGCCAGAAAAAAACAGCTCTGCTGACAATACACCCAGGGCCAGATCCAGCATCACCCTCTCCTACATAGACATCGGAGATGCCCCCAATGTTACTGACTCCCTAACTCCCCACAACCATCTCACCACCCTCGGCCTCCCATGCCCCTCCCCGCCCACCCCCTGATAGACCCAAGGGCTGACTAACATGACCCTCTCTCTCCCCTGCCCCCCATCATCACAGAGGCACAGATTTTTAGCATACCTACAAGTCCTGACTTGGCTTCCCCTCCATGATAACACGGCAAATTGCTTTAAACTCGCTGGAACGCTCTAAGGGGCACATTTCCCGCCCAAACTGCATGCAACAAAAATCTGCCCCAACAAAGAAAAGCTCCACAAAAACCTCAAAGATAGACAGGCAGGCAGGCAGTGCAGGAAAAAATGGCCTGATGTGGAGATGCTGGCATTGGATTGGGGTAAAACCCAAAGAAATCCCACAACACCAGTTTAAAGCCCAAACAGGTTTATTTGTAGCAAAAACAGCAAGCTTTCGGGACAGCCTGCCCCTTCGTCTGGTGGCTGGGAGTTCTGATTGTAAAAATGACACAAAGACACAAACTCAATTTATATGCACAATGATTGGAATGTGAGTCTTTACAGCTAATCAACTCTTAAAGGTACAGACAACGTGAGTGGAAAGAGCTTTAAGCACAGGTTACAGAGATGTGTATTGATTTGCAAAATCTCACTAATTTTCCTGTCTGGAAACAATACACATATCTTTAACCTGTGCTTAAAGTTCTTTCCGCTCACACTGTCTGTACCTTTAGGAATTGATTAGCTGTAAAGACTCTCATTCCAATCATTATGCATGTAAATTGAGTTTGTGAATTTGTGTCCTTTTTATGATCAGAACTCCCAGCCACCTGACAAAGGGACAAGCTGTCCTGAAAGCTTGAGGTTTTTGCTACAAATAAACCTGGTTGGACTTTAAACTGGTGTTGTGGGATTTGTAAGAATTGGCGCCAGGAAGACAGTCCCCAGATTTTCCAATCAGATCTTTGCCAGGTTGCTGGAGACGGTGAAGACAAGATGGAACACCCTCTTCCTCCCAGCAGGACACCACCCCAGGAGAAGGGATGGAAATGCAGCCTGGCAAGCGGTGGCAGCATACGTTAATGGCAGGGCACTGGCCAAGAGCACCGGGAAGCGGTGCCACAAGAAACTGAATGACTTCATCCGGGCAGCAAGAGTGAGCTTTTTTTACCTCACATAACATTTTCCCTCTAAATGACCCCAGACCTCCCCAACCCAGCATTCTGCATACTTTGAGCCCGTGAACCCAAGCATCTCCCCCTCCCCCACCTGAGTATCACAACCTTTGCCCTCTGAAGGCCACCCCTCCCGATATCCTGCAGGACTCGTGCCATCAGATTTAACAAGGCTCTTCTGGCCCCACTGGAGAAGAATACCCCTAATCACTGGGAAAGGGTAAAGACAGAGGGTAGTGTGTTTACAATCTGGATCCTCACCCCTTTGAGCAGCAGGCACTAGAGCTTGCAGGAGGGTAGTGGATCTGCACTATTAGAGACAGCCAGGTCGGGCTGGAGCATAGAAGTGAGTACCAGATACTCCTCCACTTCTTGGAGAAATCTCAAGTAAGTTGCATGCAGCCCAGATTCTTCTCCCTGCCTTAATCTTATGTCCTGTGTCACAGGAAGGGACCCCAATGCGCCTGGGCCATCTGGCATTGCAGCCCCAGACTACTGCTCACCCATCCTGACAGCTCGGACAACTCCTTGGAGGAAGCAAATGAAGGGATCTTCGAGGCCAGGACCAGTTTCATGTTAGCTTCTCACAATTCACCATCCCAGAGACTCTCATATCAGGGTCAAGATATCTGGGACACTCTCTGGTGTGCACAACACATCTGCTGATGTACATTGGATGTAGGAGAGGACATCCAGGCTTTCTGGTATGCGCGGACCTGCTAGGGGTGAGGACTTAGCTGGCCACAGGCTATATGTTGGGGCCTCTTGAGGTCACTTCTTCCTCAGCTGCTGGAGGTGCAGCAACAGGGAACGCAAGAGGGGCTGCTGGCCAAATTGGACCAACTGTGAGGCTGTTGGGAGAAGTCCCAAACTCTTCAGGTGAACCAAACATTGCCTGTCTCGTGTGGTTCGCAGGCCAACACTGCAAGGGTGGCATCCCTGGCAGGAAACCCTCACCATGATGGCAGCCTTCAAGTGATGACTGATTCACCACAGCTGAGGGCCTGAACAGGCTTCTCGAGATTCTGTGGCCCATGGCTGAGAGGCTTAAGAGCTTGTAGGTGACCCAGTGGGACAGTACTGAGACACAGCGGGCTATGGCAGCAGCCTTTGAGAATTGTCCCAGTCACAGAGGCTCATGGTTGAGGGGCTGCAAAATGTGGCTCAGTCCCAGAGGACACTTGCTGTGGCCATTAACGTTACCCCTGAATCAGAGGACCATCACAGCAAAAACGCAAGTGGTCCACCATGACTGCCTGTGCCAAGTGATGCCAGAGCTTCTGGAGCTGAAACACTGCCATCCCAGGGATTGACCCAGGGGCCCACAGGAACCTCAACACAGAAGGAAGGATTCAAGCCCATGCTGGGGCTTTCCAGCCAGGCAGCCATGCCTACACCTTCTGACTCCCCCTTTCCTAACACCGGGGCATCTCAGGGGCAGCGGGATGATGAAGGTGTCATTGATACGTCCTTGACACTTGGAAGACAGCCAGGGCCCTCAAGATTCAGGACCTCCCACAGTATGATTGCCAAGGGCATCACTAGCCTTGGGGCGCAGTAGGCAGCTGGCCACCCCCACATCCGATGTAATCCTGGGGAGACACCAAGGTATAGTAGTAGACCACGTAAGGTTAAGAATGGCATTAAGGTGGCATGATGAAGGGCAACACTCAGTAGATAGAATATTTATGCACTTCAAAGTGTCACATTCACATGTTTTTTGAATGATCGCTTATTTTGAAAGCAATATTTTTGGCAGCAATAAATGTTATCTCATCCCACACCCACAATTAATTTGCCTCTAATTAGTCTCTAACGGTGATGTCCTTACCTGGATGGTCACCAGAGGGAACCTACACGTTGATGTCAGTGAGGGAAGTCCCTCAACACACTGCTACTGAGAAAATCAAAACATTTAAATAATTCACTGGCAGTGAGTGGCATGCATTGGCAGCAACTAACAGCATCTGCCATGGCATCCCCAGAACCCATGAGAGATTCCCCCCCACCCCTCCCTGCCTGGGACCCTGCATGGCAGTTTATTGCTCACTTATCTACCACCCAGATGTGGGCAATAAGCTGCATGCATGCAGAGCTCAAGTAGGAGTTAGACTAGTTAACACCAGGGTATCCTCACAATTGTGCACAGTGAGTTGTCATGATCCTCCTGCCTGCCACAAAAACTCACTAAAACAGTGCACCCAGGCCCACGGCTCTGGAATTACAATGTTGCAGGAGGTTGTAGCACTCCGAGGGCGAGTCGGGGGAATGGAACCCACATGCAGCAACACTGGCTCCTAGTGATAAGAGCGCATGGTGATCAGGGCTTCCCTCATTGCCCACACATGCTTGATCCTTGTCCTCCAGCACTTGGGTGGGGTGTTGCTCCTCTTTGTTGTCTTTCTCCTCTTCGTCCTCCTCATCCTGCTGGGCAGCCTCCTCCCCAGCGATGCCCGGCTGGTCGGCCTTTATGTCTTCCTCCTCCTCAAAAGGGTCTCCTTGCTGCTGCACCAGGCTGTGTAGGGCATAGCTCACCACCGCAATGTGGGACGGTATCAGAGGACTTTACTGGATGGACCCACCCGGGTGGTCCAGCCACCTGAACCGCACTTTGTGAAACCCATGCACCTCTCTACTATTGAACGGGCAGCAACGTGGGCCTCATTATACCTGGTCTCCATCTCAGTCTCAGGCCTCCACACAGGCATTATTAATCAAGTCCTATGTGGGTACCCCATATCCCCCACGTGCCATCCCTGTATCCTGGGCTCATCCTCAAAGACCCCCAGGATATCAAAACTCCTGAGTATATAGCTGTCATGCACATTGCCTGGGTGTTTGGCGCAGATGGGCATGATGTCCAGCTAATGGTCACACACCAACTGCTCATTTATTGAATGGAGGCCCTTTCTGTTCATGAATCTTCCTGGATTCCTGACCGGGGCCTTGAGGGCAATGTGGGTGCAGTCTATAGCCCCGTGCACATTTGGCATCCCAGCAACGGCCGTGAATCCTGCAGCCTGGGCTTCCTGCTGGGTTTGATCCAGGTCTAATTTAATGTACTAGCCAGCCTGGGCATTTAGGGCATCCGTGACCTCCTTGGCACACTTGTGGACGGATGATTGGGAAATGCAGCAAAGGTCTCCACTTGCAGTCTGGAAAGGCTCGGTGGTGTAAAAGTTTAAGGCGGCCGTCACCTTCAGAGCCATTGGGAGTGGATGCCTGCCGTACCCCAAGTTGTCAGCTCCTGCAATAAATGGCACAGATGTGGCACTGTCTCCTTTCGGAGCCGGGGCTGTCGGTGGCACACGATGTCTGACAGTTGCTCAAAGGTAACTTGTGTGCAGAACTGCCAGGGCCTCCACTCCCTCCTCCTCCTCCTCCCCCTACCCTACCCCCAGCCTCAAGGCGAATGACAGCCATATCTTGTCTTTAGCATCCATCTCCCTCTCCACCTGTGAGTGATAAGGTCTGGGCCTCCCCTGCCCACAATTCATCCTCCTGTTCCTCCTCCTCAGCTCCAGCAGCAACCAAAAAAACAGCAAGGTCAATGGGTTATATTGTAAAAGCCATCTCGTCAATCTGGGGAGAGTTGGGGAAGGGGAGAGAGAGAGAGAGAGATAGAGAGGTCAAAGAACTCTCCTCGTCCGCAGTCCAGCAACACACACTCCTCATACCCCTCCCCACAACCCCCAGTAACACACACTCCTCATATCCCCCACAGCCCCCAGCAACACACACTCTCCATAACCTGTCACAGATCACTAGCAACACACACTCTCCATACTTCTACCCACAACATCCAGCAACACACACTCCCCATAATACCCCCACAGTCCCCAGCACAGAACCGGGTCAGAGCGCTGACCTTGGTGTTAACGCTGACTCTGGGTCCCAGTGCAGGCAGCAACAAGCAGTGTTGCAAGTGGAAGACGGGCTGGAAACTTTCAGAAGGGGCAGTGCTGCGCCTCAGGACTTGTCAAGCAGCACTGTCTGTAACCACTACTGCATGGGTTCTGGGTGTGTGTTTGTAAATAGAGTGGGGGAATGGGGGATGGGAACAGTGCTCTGTTGTCATTCTGGGACAGAATGCCCCCAGCAACATACACTCCCTATAACCCTCCACAGCCTCCAGCAATACACACTCCCCATATCCCCCACAGCCCCCCAGCAACACACACTCCCCATAACATCCTCACAGACCCCCAGCAACACACACTCCCCTAACACCTCACAGACCCCCAGCAACACACACTCCCCATAACACCTCACAGACCCCCAGCAACACACACCCCATAACACCTCCACACCCCTGCAACCACACTGTCCATACCCCCCCACAGCCCCCCAGCAATACACACTCTCCATAACCCCCCACAACTCCCTGCAACACACACTCTCCATAAACCCCCCAACAAACCCCCAGCAACACAGTCTCCATAACCCCCTACAGCCCCCCAGCAACACACACTCCATAACACCCTCACACCCCAGCAACAGACACTCCCCGTAACATCCTCACAGACCCCCAGCAACACACACTCCCCATAACACTTCACAGACCCCCAGCAAAACAGACTCCCCATAACACCTTCACAGACCCCAGTTATGCACACTGTCCATACTCCCACGCCCCCCCGCCAATACACACTCTCCATAAACCCCCCCACAAACCCCCAGCAACACACAGTCTTCATACTTCCATCCACTACCCACAGCAACACACACTGTCCATACCCCCGTCCAAAAAACCTCACAACACACACTCTCCATAACCCCCCACTGACTTCCAGCAACACATACTCTCCCCCACAGATCCCAGAATGACAACACAGCACTGTCACTCCCATTGTCCCACTCTATTTACAAACGCACCCAGAACCCATGCAGTAGTGGTTACAGACAGTGCTGCTTGACAAGTCCTGAGGCTGTAGCACTGTCCCTTCTGAAAGTTTCCAGCCTATCTCCCACTTGTTTGTTACTGCCTGCACTAGGACCCAGAGTCAGCGTTAACACCCAAGGTCAGCACTCTGACCCGGTTCCACGCTGGAATTCTGAGGTTGGGCCCTGTGAGCAACAACAACTCCCCACCTCCCCCACACACTCACAGCTCCCTGACCCAAAACGCAACATGGCCACGGAACAACCCCACTGAGCAACCCAGAGCAGTTTAAACACAGAGATTTACTTTTCACTCATCCTCACTGATCAAGTGCCTGAATGTGATTTTTATAGAGGAGGTGTTTTCCTGACTGATCCGGCTGCAGCGAGTGAAGTGGTTAAGGCAGGTGAGCTGGGAATGATTGGGAGTGAAGCTCACTAATGACATTATTATGAATGCAAAAAAATTGGTGTAACACATTTTGGGCGGGGTCCTGATCATGTTGATTTTTTTTCTTGGTAAAATGGGAATGGGCTCGAAAACAGGTGCCATTCTCAATAGTCGCATTATTCTCTATTTTATATACATTTTCCCGCCACAAAATGGGATGTGATGAGATGGTAAAATTCCAGCCAATATGTTCATGAGTCTTCTGCAAACTTAAGAATGAAGGCGCTCACAGTTGGTAAGACCACTGGTTTGGAGGCTAATTCACCCTCCAGGATTGGTTAAGGTTGCGGCTGCAGCCTTTCATCCTGGTGACTCCTTTACTGGGTGTGAAGTTTCGGACCCAGTGCCAGGAGATTAATTCCAATGGCCCACTGGGCATCGCACTCAACAGCACAACATTCCAACGACATGAAGCTGTATCATCTTAGAAATGCAGATGTAAAAGTGCTAAATCTGAATCTGCTATTAAATGCATCCGAACCAATGGGAATCATGTCATTCCATGTTTCCGATCTCAAAGCAGCCTACTTCCTCTGCGTTCTCCCCACTTCCTCTCTGCGCTCTCTCCATCTCCTCTCTGCGCTCTCCCCACCTCCTCTCCGCGCTCTTCCCACCTGAGTTAGTATCCTGTGTTTGGTGGTCAGAACAATGAACCCTCAGGCCATCTTTCAGGATTTTTCCAGATCTCCACAGACTCTTATAACAAGTATTTATTGTTATCTGCACTTCAGCCAAATTTCCACCTATTCCTAAGATTCATCCTGAATCTTTGCAATTTTGAACATAGTCATCTTCCATGTGAAACTTTGTCGAATGCATTTTTACAGGCTGGGACACCATATCATGTGCTCTCCAAATCCCACTTAAGATGCCACCTCCTCAAGATGCCAAGGAGGGCAGTGAACATGGATCTTTCCATCTCAATTGTTTTCATCATTTATATCGCACCAATAATCCTTTTCATTCCTGATAATCAAATCCATTATTTTACACTGTACTGAAGTAACGCTAACAAATGAAAGTTGCCTGTATCTGCTTTGTCAACCTGTTTGAAAGTCAGCATCAGATTAGTCTATTTCCAGCCCTTATTCTCAATACGCAACAAATCCCTTATAATGATTGTCCATGTGTCACATATAATCCTAAATTATTAATTGTAATGCAAATTCCAAAAGCTCAAATGGACACTGAGTCAAAAATTAACTGTTGCTTATGATGATGTAAGATCCCTTAGTAGAACAAGGTCGACTTGTATTTATTTGGAAGCTATAATTTAGTGAAACATCCCACAGGAATATTATCAAACAAAATTTGACAATGAGTTTCATATGGAGATGTTAGGTCAGCAAATCAAAAGTTTGGACAAAGAAATGGATTTTCAGGAGCATTTTGAGGGAAGAGACGTAGAGAGGCAAAGAGATTCAAGCAGGGAATTTCTGAGGGAGAGGCTGAGCGATTCAGGCAGGGAATTTCACAGCTTAGACTATTAATAGCTGAATGTTTAGGATCATTGAATGCCTACAGTGCAGAATGAGGCCATTCTGCACTAACTCTCCAACAGAGCATCTTACCCAGTCCCATCCCCAACCTATCTCTGTACATCCACGCATTTACCCCCCCCAATCCCCTAACCTTCACAACTTGGGACACTAAATGGCAATTTAGCATGGCCAATCCACCTAACCTGCTTATCTTTGGATTAGGGGAAGAAACCAGAGCACCTGGAGCAAACTCATTCACACAGTGGGGGAGAATTCACAGTCACCCAAGGCTAGAATTGATCATGGGTCTCTGGCATAGTATCAAAGTGAGGCAATTAAATTAGGGGATGCGCAAGCAGCGAGTGCTGGAGGATTACAAAAGCATCAGAGGGCTGTAGGGCTGAAAAATACACATATAAAATTTTAACCAAGGACGGGATTGAGTCATTGCTGGACCTAGAGCCATTGTTGGTCATCAAGCATAAGGTTGCTGGGTGAACTGGACTTGATATGATTCAAACATGGGCAGCAAAGTTCTACACTTTATGTAGGGTGGAAAATGGGAGGCTAGCCAAGAGAGTTCAGGAATAGTTAAGTCTAAGTTAACTTCATGATTTTAGCAACAGTTGGGCTAAGGCAGAGGGTTGGCATTAGTGATGAAGCAAATGTATGTTCAGAATCTTACTACATTGGTAAACACAACACCAACAAACTGTCTAGTTCAGTCTCAGGGCAGTTTAGGCAGATGTTGCCAATGTCTCAGAAATGCCATTTCTGAGGGGGATCAAGGATTAATGGTGGGATTTTCCAATCATTCCTGCCATTGGGATCATCTTGTCCTGCCAACAGTGAGCCCCTGCCAAAGGTTCCCTGGTGATGGAGCATACGAACATCAGAAAATCCTACTGACAGTGGCAGGACCAGGAGACTCCACCCTTTGCCAATGGTGGGCTGTTTCCACAAAACACATTAGCCATTAGGTGGGGATCCCACCCAATGGCTTTGGTCTTCCCAAAATTTAGTTGGAGGAAATATCTGCTCATCCAGTACAGATGGACAAGAAGTGTGAGAAATCAGTGGTGGTGGGATTGATAGAGAAGGTGCTGAGGTGGAGCTGGATGGAGCTAGTGTATGTGTTGAATATTGTTTTCACATAAACTTGCTGAGGAGCAGTAGCAGGTGAAAGATGGATGTGGGCTGAGGATAGATCCTTGAGGAACTCCAAAGGCAAAGAAGCAGAAGCAGAAAGAGAAGTCACTGTAGAGGATTCCCTGGTTACGATGGCTACAATAAGAGTGGAATCCAGCTGCATAGTAGAGGAGAGTCACTGGAGGGGACTGCTATGAATAAGTGCTTAAAACTTGCAGACAACCCAAGGAGGACACAGAAGATTAGTTTATCATGTCATTAGGATGTCATTTGTGACCTGCATAAGGATAATTTCAATACAGTGATAGCAGAGAAAATCTGATTGGAGGGATGCAAACATGGAGCTGCATAAAAGATGGACACAGATTTGGAAAACAACATCACCCTCAAGGCCTCGGGATGGGAAAATTATGTTACAGATAGGGTGATAGCTTGCAAGGATACAGGCTAGAGGCTAGAGTGGGGGCAGAGAGTTGCAAGTACCTGAGGAGAATAAACTGCTAACAATGGCTGGAATTTTCTAGCTCCCCGCTCCCCCTCCATAACAGCATCTTCCTGGTCTATCAAAGTCAATGGCAATTTGCATATTTCACCACCCCACTGCAGTGGGGATCGACTTCAGTGAGACAGGAAGATCTGCTGATAGAAAGAAACAGTAAATCCCAGCCATTATCAACTAAATTAGGTGACAGAAAGAAGTTTGAGTGGTCAGGAGTTTGATGGGAGGGGGCAGATAGAGCAGGAAATATATCTCATGATATCATCGGTGATACAGAGAAATTAAGAATCCATGAGTTTGAGACTCAGATGGGGAAATTTTATGTGATGCTTGGCACAGCAAGCCGGGGAAAGGAAATAGTTTGCATTTGCTTTGCCACCTGTTTGAAAATGAGCATCAGGTTACTCTGTATCCAACATTCGAGTAAATCCTCATGTTTAACGATTCAATGATAATGAATGTCAATGTTTCATATATACACGATTGCCAAAATCTCAATTGAACATTGAAACAAAAATTAGCTTTTGTTTATGTAAAATGCAATAGAATATTTGATAAGTTACTCATATTGAAGTACAAATTGCATAACATTCTTGAATATGTATGAACCTTTCCCAAGATTAAGCAGCTGATGGATATAAAATGCAGTATTATTTTGCAAACTATTTATTAACATGTTGAGGAAAATTGTTTTGTCTGCTATTTTAACAAAGTTGCTATTCCATGTGAATATTTATGCTAAAAAACAAAGGGATTTTATAGGAGTGTATTCATGTCTTTGTTGTTGGTATCCATGATGTGGCAATTCCGGCATTGGATTGGGATGGGTACAGTAATAGTCTCAAATCACCAGGTTAAAATCCAACAGGTTTATGTAGTAGCATGAGCTTTCAGAGCACCACTCCTTCATCAGGTGAGTACCTGACAATAACAGAAAGCATCATCAGGTGCTCACCTTATTTTACATACATTTCAGTACCTAGTGATGTTCTGGTGGCCTATCATATTTATGCCATTTGATGTTTCACTAGCAGTCAATACAATACGAACAGTAAGAAGAGTCACAACACCAGGTTAAAGTCCAACAGGTTTGTTTGGAATCACGAGCTTTCAGAGCACTTCTCCTTCATCAGATGAATTCAGGATAGTATATAGGACTCATCTTATTAAGAAGCAGTGCTCCAAATGCTCATGATCCCAAGTAAATCTGTTGGATTTTAACCTGGTGTTGTCAGACTTCTTACTGTGTCCACCCCAATCCAATGCTGGCATCTTGACATCATGACAAGAGGAACAGTTTGACTTTTGAAGTTCAATAAAATATAGTAAAATAAACAAAAGGCAACTTTCAGTTACTGTCAGAGCAGAATTTTTTCCATTTCTAGTGACCAAATATTTTATCTGCACACAAACGGGTAAGATCAGCACATACACAACATGATACGCGCAGATACATACATGCCTGAAGATATTTCACAGCAGTTGGTTGTATAATGTGTCAGTGGCCTGCCCTGTAGTGCTGAGTGGGGAAGTGGTGGGTGGGGAAGAGGTGGGTGGTGGGGGGAACACTTTTTTAGCCTTATACTTAAATATTGTTCCAACAGTGCTTTTGGGAGCCCGATTTAAATTAAATATTGGCTGGTCAGGTGCCCCAGGGACTTGGGGAGCCCCGCAGCAAAATGTGGACAGGAGCAACTGGATCAAGCAGGTAAATTAAATACTTTGACTGGAACGAACAGGTCTGCTTCCTTTGTACATCAAATGAATGCCTTCTCCTCACTTTCATTGTAGATGGGCTTACTGGAGTTTTATCAAATCAGCTTTTTCTTTGCAATCTCCTTTTCATGTACAAATGAATTATTTTCTTTTGTATTTGTTCCATAGAATCTAGGATTTTATTTTTAAAAGCCCCTGACTGTTCAAAGGAAATGGTTGCATTATAAATTACATACTTTTTATTTGTTCTGTCTATTATCAGCGGGATTGCTGGAAAAACTTTAATTGCCTTAAGTGGTTTGATGAAATTTAAATTCTAAAATGTAGTAAAATGGACAAAAGACAACTTTCAGTTACTGTCAGAGCAGAAATATTTTCCACTTTGTGTACAGATGAATGCTTCATCGGCATGCAAATAGACATAATCAACACATACACTTTATGATGTCCACATATGCAAGCTATCTTAAATTATTAAAGGATTTTAATATTAGGATCTATTCATGCAGCTTTTTGCAGTTTTAACATTTGATGTAATACAAGGAAGCAAATACAATAAATCATCTCAAGAGAAAAGCAAAATATTGCAGATGCTGGAAATCTTAAGAATAAAAATAGCTAGAAAAACGCAGCAGGTCAAGCAGAAGACATTGATTTGATTTATTATTGTGACATTTATTGAGGAACAGTGAAAAGTTTTGTTTCTTGCATGCTTTAAAGTCAAAAATATGTCATCCATAGAGTACATGGGGAGAAAGAAAGGATGGGGTGCAGGATATAGTGTTGTTAAAAGATTTAATTTTTAGAAGCATAGAATGAGAGTAAAAGATGGAATTAGAAAAATGCTGGAAACAACTCGCAAAAAGGCGCCTCAGTCCTATGCCATCCATTTAGGAGCTAAGGACCTGTCATCAGAAGGGAAGAGAGATGGTAATGTAAAAGTCCTGAAACCACTCGCAAATTTACTATCAAATAAATCGGTTGGATTTAAAATTGGTGTTGCTAAATTCTTACTGAGTCCTTACAAGAAGCAGGGCATGAGAAAATGCTGAAATAGCTGTGGGTATCAGTGGGTTTTAGTGAATATTAGTAGATTCATGGACAAGTTTTCTCCATGGCAATACCTTGGCCAATCAAAGTTGACATGCAAGCCAATCAGCACCTTTCTCTCCAGTATATAAATGATGATGATGGTTTGGAATCTGACATTCTTGTGTTTGCCCTACTGAGTGCAAGGTGAAAAACTTCAGCAAAGGTCCCTCTTTTCAGCAATATATTCCAAACCAAAAAATATTGCTGATTACTAGTTCTGTGATGCAAACATTTATTTATATTCTGATTTGAAATTAACAAATGTGTGTGTAATTAGCTTTGTGAAATTAAAAGAATAAGAAAAATATGTTTCCATTACTTTAACAGAGGTGAGGAATGTCATCAAATTTATTAGTATTATCTGATAGGTAGCTGATCTGAGGGCTGTTAATGAAATATAATCCAGACCTAAACACTTATCATTTGATCTGTTCAGTCAATGATTAAACGGTGGGGCTATTTTAAAATTGCTTTCCGGACTATTGTCTTAAAATAACACAACAAACATCTTATGAACAAATATAAAGTAAAAACTATGCAGAATCAACATGTTTGACACACGGATATATATATAGGACAAATGTAAACTGAGTGCACATTAGGTAGCAGTGCTCCGTATAGCAGAAGGGCAAGGAGACTATGAAATGCACATCTACAGAAATTATGCTGAAGCTCTTTAATGCATTGATCACATTAAAGCATTGTGAGCAATTTTGGTCACTGTATCTCAAAATGGAAAGAAATGCCATAGAAACAGTGCAAAAAAAAACACGGATGAATGCCAATTCTAAAGGGAATGATACATGACTCCTGAGGCAAAACTATTTTAACATTTCCTTCAGAAAGCAATCTGAGTTCAAACTGCTATTTTTTCGCCATAGCAAATTGGGTTCCCACTTGAATATCGAGTTAGATACCAGCTGACCCCAGAACACTACATTCGACACCCCATGGTAAGACCACCCTATGCCACAAGAGATTGGCATTATGGAGATTGCAATTCCTGCATTTTCCGCTCTTGAGACGGATGTAGAAACATATTCAGAGAGACTTCCCGGAAAAGTTCAGAAACTTGAGCAGAATATTTTGCTTAACGCCGCCGTCTCAAAAGGAGTAAGCACTGCTTTGTGCCTCTGAGTGGAGAGTGCTCTCCTGAACGGATGGTGTCCATTCTGTTAGGCAGTACAAATACGGTTTGTCCACACTGAACTGATTCTGTAGTTACTCTTTTCAGTCTGCACTGTGGCTGAAACCAGAGTCCGACAGCTTCATATCATTCCGCAATGAGATTAAAGTACTTTGATTGCCAGGCAACCGTCAATGCGAGGGAAAAACGACTTCTTTTTCGGTTGGCAACAAGAGCTCAATACAAGGCAGTTCCCTCCGCCCACACACTGCGGAATGAAGCATGCAACCAGGCAGCTTCAGAGGCTCCAGATTCATCAGACTGAGTGAGGAATACATATCAATATAAGTCACAGATCAAATTACAAATTATCTTCATGGTGACAAGATTCGGGACGGAGTATGTTAAGTGTCTAAAATATTGAGAATAGCATCACCTTTTCGAGTATGTTAAACACCTCAAATATTGAGGATGGCATCACCTTTTTCCATATTGTGATATATGTGGGAGAGCAATTACAAACCATGTACATCAAAATATGCTTATTTCAGTTGAAGAATTCTATGTGTGGCATGATTTCGAATTGTAGTGCTGGTTTTTTATTGTGACCTTTCTCCACAAAATGGGTCATTGATTTTGTGTAGTGCAAGCTTGTGTGGCGATCACGTGTGATTTCCCCATAATCTAAAGTGGTTTCTTATTGATTTTTTCCATTAATTATGTACAAATGAATATGAAAAAGTAAATGGTCAACTATTAGAATTCAGTCTTAAAATCATTTAACACTTTTTCGTTCACTCCTTGCCTACGTGTTCCCCTTCCCAGACACGTTTAATCATTGAAACTTCACAGGGCAACACAGAGGTACAGTAGTTAGCACTGCTGCTTCACAGTGCCAGGTTTTTGGGTTTGATTCCTGGCTTGGGTCATCATCTGTGTGGAGTTTGCACGTTCTCCCCGTGTCTAAGATGGGTTTCCTCCGGGTGCTCCGGTTTCCTCCCACAGTCGGAAAGGCGTGCTGGTTAGGTGCATGGCCATGCTAAATTCTCCCTCAGTGTACTCGAACAGGCGGCAAAGTCTGACAAATCAGGGATTTCGACAGTAACAAACTTGTGCTACCCATTGGACACGGACTGTCTCCACCACTTAGTCCTGTAACTGCTCGCTGAAATGTGAAGTCTTCAGTCTCCGGAGCTGAGAAGATTGGCATTTATTCCAGTAACCTGAAGCGAGGAGTCAAATGATGACCATTTGGTGCAACGTGCCCCTGTCTCTCTTCAATCTACTGTGTGGAAACATATAATCCAAGCTAATGCCGGTATGACAAGCGCCCACATTGTTTATTTGTACTAACGTCAATTATGAGCTGAAAGAGTTTTAAAAATCTGAGTGGACGGAATTCAGTCAGAAAGTACAAGCTGAAATGTATATCTAGACAGCCTCTTGAAGAAGCAAGCACTCTGTCCTGTAGTTGGTACTAATGATTGTGTTGCAAAGAAAACTAGGCAAGAAAAAAAACGATATCAATCACTCCCTGTAACCAAATGCGATCCCGCGCTCTAATATATAAGAATTCCAATTTGAAAAGAAAGTGATCTTGCTGTTGAAGATACACTGCATGAAACATACTTGAAAGCACAGCATGTCACTGGAAGCACTGCCCACTCAGTCACTGTGCAGTCAGTGCTATTATAGTCACCCAATCAGGTGTGAATTGCAACCTTCACCCCCACAACCTATGACTCCCTCCACTAATAGATCTCAAATGACTTTAGGAGAATCTGGCCTAATACAGGATATCAAATCTAACCCCAAACCTTAATTGATTTTTTGAATTCTGAGCAGCATTCTAACTTATTTAAAATTAACTAGATCTGACAAATATCACAGTATCGCTATGAAATCCACTTGTTTGTGACACTTCGAAATTTCCCCACATTTAACCTGCTATGACATTCAGTATCACCATGCAGACCCAATACTCTAGTTCTGCATAGTTTGAATAACATGTTCTGTCTATAGTGTTGAAGATTCCATGCCGATTTTCTCTCTTCGCTTGTATGCAATTCCTTGCTCAAATGTACTTTTACCATGCCCAATTGTCTCGTGGCTCTGACATCTATCATTATAAAGTGCTTCAAAAGATTAATCATGGCACAAATCAATTCCTGCTTCCTAGACTGCTTGATCCACTATTTCACCTATTGACAATCACACTCAGACCCTATCCCCATATATTTACCCTGCCATTCCCTTTAACCTAAGCATCCCAGGAAACTAAATGTATCCTGGGATGCCCTTAGTATCTTAATTTAGCATGACCAATCGACCTAACCCTGCACATCTGTGCACTGTAGGAGGAAACAGGAGCATCCAGAGGAAATCCACGCAGACACGGGAGAATATCAAATCCACACGGTCAGTGAGCCGGGAACTGAGCCCAGGTTCTTGGAACTGTGAGGCAGTAGTGCTAACTATTGTGCCACCTTACTATGGATAGGCAATAACGTTTCCTCTGCGATCATTCGCAAAACTGTGTCCTTAGCCCCTTACTATACTCCTTATACACCTCTAACTGTATAGCCAAATTCCTCTTAGCTCGATTTTCAGGTTTGCTGATGACATCACCATTGTGGGTCAGATCTCAAATAATGACAAGACAGAGTACAGGAAAAAGATAGAGAATTTGATGAACTGGTGAGATGACAGTAATCACTCACTCAATGTTGACAAAACAAAGGAGATAGCCCTGGGCTTCAGGAAGCATAGTGGTGGGCATGCCCCTGTCTACATCAAAGGAGACAAAGTAAAAATGATAGAAAGCTTCAAGTTTTTAGGTTTCCTATCCTGGTCCCACCATGCCGATGCTGTAGTTAAGAAAGTCCACCAAACCTCTACCTTCTCAGGAGATGAAGGAAATTTTGGCACATGCACAACTCTCACCAACTTTTACAGATGCATTATAGAAAGAATTCTTTCTAGTTATATCACAACTTGATATGGCTCCTGCTCTGTCCAAGACCACTATAAGCTACAAAGGGTCATGAATGAAGTCCTGTCCATCACTCATACCAACCTCCTATCCATTGATATTGTCTATACTTCCCGCTACCTTGGAAAAGCAGCCAGCATAATAAAGGGCCCCACGCACCCTGGACACACTCTTTTCCAGGGGGTTTTCACGGTAACTTTGTTGCAGTGTTAATGTAAGCCTAACTCGTAACTAAGAAAAACTTTAAAATTTAAAAAGTTTCTCCATTGGGAAAAAGATACAAAAATGTGACGATACGTACCAACCCACTCAAAAACAACTTCTTCCATGCTGCCACTAGGCTTTTAAATGGGCTTGCCTTACATTAAATTAATCTTTCTTTGCATTCTAGCTATGACTGTAATATTACATACTGCATTTTCGCCTTTCTTTCCCTACGTATAGTACGCTTTGTTTGTATAGCAGGCAAGAAACAAGAATTTTCACTGTATACTAATACACGTGATAATAAGAAACCAAATCAAATCATTGGACTCCAACCAAAAAGTTATTATTCAGATAGAGTCAGGGCTGTTCAAAAGGGGATACAGATGCCTATGATCATGTCTTCGCTCTCAGGTCTATACAGGCAGTGAGATCCCAGCTAATTCTCACATTCCGAATCCAGAGATCAATACTGTTCGAATTGGGATTGGCTCACTCAAGACAGAAAGGGTAACTAACTTTAGAAAATTATGCTCTATATGACAGGGTTATTTGAGTAATAAAGTAATGAAGGCATGTTAAGAATGAATTTGCATCGATGTAGCACCTTTCACAACCTCCGAATATGGTCGTGTTTTACAATCAATGAAGTACTTCTGAAATGTAATCACTGTTGTAGAAATGTGGCAATCAATTTGCATTGAGTCATATCAGAGGAAACCCAGATGTGTTTTAAAATAAAGTGTCCAAGAAATTAAGTGCATACGTTATGTCAGATATTTTGTATCTATATAAAACAAGCATGCCCGTGTATCATTGAGCGGAAAGGTTAATTAAAGTAGCTAGCACAGGGAGCCTTTGGGAAAACAGAGAGAAAAGTTTCCATTTCCAACCCACTATTAGATTCGACAGCGACATCTTTCAACCAGTACTGGCCAGGCCTCCCTTTGAAGTGGATCTAGCTGATACCTAGCACCATTCCCATAACACAATTCGAACGCTTCATGTGGAGTTCAATATTGTTGAATTTCAGAGTGAATCCGCATTATAAACAAAGCAAAAACGTGCAACAAATTTTTAATGTCAAGATTTCACATTAGGTTAGAGGCAGTGTGCCAGCAATTGGATAGTCACACCTTAAGACTCCCCATCGGAAAATCCACGTTAAAGAGAATGTCACTTTTACAATCGGATTCTACAACGCGTCATGATTAACTCGGAACCATTTTCGCTTTCACTCTGTCATTCTATTAATTTCTGCTAAATATTTTAAAGAACGCTACTAATTGGAAAATTTCCATTGCGTGCCAAAAACGGTATTTGTAAAGAATGATTTGGGGACAGGATGCACTGTCTGAGGAACTACTGAATCCCGCTGCATGATAGTGTAGAGTGAGCACTAAGAGTGGAAAGTGAATCCCTGCAAATTTATTTCCAATTCTTTCAAACCAATCTCTCAAAATCTAAACAATGTCCAATAGTCAAACATGAATACTTGCGACCAAATGCAGAAACGAATTGCGAACTATTAACCATAATCCTGATCATGACAGCATTTTAATGTTTGCTAGGGGATCTGGGTCACATTTAAGATTTCATCCGAAAACATTTAGCAGAAAAATGAGCAAAGACATGGTGCCTAGCTCTGAAGTGTTCTGACTTGGATAAATTATAACTTGGGGGTATAATGCAATTTGGGAATGGGCAAGCAGTGGGTGAAACCGCTTCAATCTCAAAGTGCTGGAAAGATTTCACACAAATAATCCATTTAACTTGGATACGGTTGAGTTGGCTGGTATGCCCCACATTGTTGGAGTTAGAATTAGCATCCTTGTGTATTAGAAGCTCAATAACATATCTGGTGATCAGCTCACCCCTTGCCAGTACCTGAAAGACTGAAGCTCATTCCCAAGTTACCCATGGGAACACAACTCCCTTCCTCAGTCCTGTAATACCTGCCAGTGTGGGTCAGGATTACTCAACATGGGACAGTCGGACACCAGGAGAGTGGATGGAATTAAAGCATACCGATCTCTGTTCAGACCCTTCTACATTAGTTGAAAATCAGGCAGCATCTATGGAGAGAGAAATATTGTTAACATTTCAGATCAATAATCTTCCAAAGAAAGGTCACAGATCTGAAAGGTTGACTCGGTTTCTCTCTCCACGGATGTTGTCAGACCTGCTGTATATTTTCCAGCATTTTCTTTTGATTTCGGTTTGCATTTAAGATTTCCTGTATTCGCAATATTTCGAGTGTTTATAGTGTTATTTACTCCTCTCCTGCCAAATTACCCTGGTTTAGTGCCTGTCTCCAGAAGGGAAACTCGGCAGAAACTGGGGAAAGTCTCGCTGGGGTCCCCCTCCCTCGCTCGGCTTTCCTTCAGCCCTGGAATGATTTATGTGGACGGCGGCGCACACTGGCCCGTGTCCACCAGCAGAGGATGTATTTATGGGAAGGTGATCATTTGGTGCAATACCACATAAAAAGGAGGGGGGGGGTTGGGAGGAGGGGGAAGGGTGGGAAACGACAACAGTAACAGCAATTGTTATTTGCTTTCCCAGCACAGACCTGGTTGCTGAACAAACCGAGTAAGGCACACTCCACACACACACACAGAATAACCACTGTTCATTCGCGTGCTTTTAAAACAAAAAAGCCAGACGAATCCGCATCATTCCTCATCACATAATAAACAGCATTGCTGCAGGCGACGCTAACGTTATAATCTGTATTTGCCCTTCTCACCCCCTTCAACCTCAGTTGAACTTATCCTTTCTGATAGTCTTAGGTACACCCACCAGCACGCTCCCTATTCCCAACACCCAACGCATTTACCCAGTTGCCAAATCCACTCAAAGCACTTTAAATAGTTCAGCATGAACATTGAATCCATATCCGTAACACGGTCTGTTGAAAGATAAGCCCAGCATTGCCTGGGGTAACCCCATTCTTTATTACATACTTTCTGTTTCACATTCTGAATGGTACCAAATGTCATTCCTAGTTCCAATGCCTTTTTCCTTTTCTATCCCTGCCAGTTCTGATGTTGAAATATTTAAAATCTCAACCTCGTGAAGTTGTAAACGCAGAAATCTAGACACTGACGGTGATACTTGGTAGGCCTATTTACTGAATGACTGATTTTCCATGTATATAAAATAAGTTCAATGGAGATTTTCATTAGGAAATGGCAGCAATTTCAAAGTTGAGAGATATTACTTTATTAATTATGGCGTCTACTGAAACACAGTCTGGAACCTTGTATTTTCCATGATGCTTGGCAATCAATGTATTATGAATAACATATCTCTTTTTCCAAATAGAGAACTCGTGAAAACGGTTCGGATACAAGTCACCATCTTTAAGGAGAGTGCTCGGGTGATTTACTTCCTTGAACTTCAGAAAACATGTACTTTAATCATTTAACAAAATAGCAATCGGTGACAACATTTCGTACATATCCCGGAAGGGGTTAGAAAAGCAGATGCGAAATACCTTAATATTTGAACTAAAAATATTTTATGAATTACTAAAGCTTCATGTAAACAGGATAATTGATTAATCGGAGCGCTTCTTTTGCTGAGTTTAGCAATCACATATACTATTAGGCAGACTGCTATTTATTAACATGAAATGACATTCCCACCTGTAGAATAAAAACAAAGCAACCCAATCCCCCAACTCTCTTCCAACAGTCCCTGAAATATGCTTATCTGGAAATCAGGAATAGAAGATGAATGCTGTTATTTTAAAAATCGGAATAATTGAGGTCATTCTTGGTGTAATTTGTTCAAACAGTGGATCTTATTTATGTCCAAAAAGCTCATTATGTATTCAGATGTTTTATGCAGCGCAGACCAAGTTTTAATCTCACTGCAGCAGTCTTTGCAATATGCGTATGATCATGTTTAGCTTCAAATATAGTTTTTCTTTGGAGACTTTGACAAACACTACCGCACTGGTTTGCACGATTTCACTTTCCGAGTTCATCAGCGAAAAGTCAGCAATCAATGTTGACAGCCCGCTTCTAAACTCCTACTTCCCTCAAAGAGAGGGACATGAGCAGTAGCTGCAAGGGAACAAATTTCACCTGGAGTTTCCCCTTGTACCACACACCATCCTGACTTGGTAATATACCGCCAGTTCCTTGGGTCAAAATCTTGGAACTCCCGCCCTAGCACACTATCGATGTTTTACACCAAACGGACTGCAGCGGTTTAATAAGCAGCTCACCGCCACCTTCTCAAGGGCAATTAGGGATGAACAAGGATTGCTGGTCTAGCGAGGGATGTGGCACTGCACTCCGTCAACCTGTGGAAACTGCTAACATATTGTCTGAACAGGGACTAAAATGCACGTGTTCTTAATATTATTACCAGTTAATTAAAACACGGGTTAGTCTACTACCAGATATATTTCCCATTGCCCACATTTTTATCTATTCGACTTTTTCCTGCTGGTATTTTTGTTTAATTTACACTTCAGTGTACTGATATGCGTTTTGACAATATTTCCACATCCTATCTATTCCTTACAATCGATTCATAACACTTATTAACCTCCCCTAAGGAGTTACTCCTTTTTTAGTAAAAATATAGTTACCTGAATTTCCCGCGCGTGGTATACAATGATCAGACCAAGCAGAATAATCGTAGAAAGGCTAATAAGGCATTTTAGAGCTAATGAATATAGCGACCCCTGTAATATAGAAGAAATATATTTTGAGTTGTGATTAGTGGGGAAAATAAACTTAAAGCAAAATGTACTAAACTGTTACATTCATAATAGAAGTCTACATGCCATAATATGAAGTTAAACACAGATTAACTTTTACAATTGTTGATTACTGTTAACATACTAAAGCACTTGCACAAAGGCACTACACATTGCTGACAAGGCAACTACCTGATACATAGTCTAAGACCAAAAATACCCTCAAAATCACCAGTTTCTACATGTTTGCTTACCTTCTGATAAGCCCCCCACGCAAGTTCAGTCTCAATGACCATCACTACAATCCCAAACATACCAAAGATCAAGGCATAGTCGCTCAATCGTTTTCTTTTCTCAAACAAAGCTCTTCTATGTCCCAGCTTGTAGCCAATGTTATTGTTTTTCTTTTTGCTCGATTTGCTGTTGTTGCCCCCATTCCCTCCTCCCCCGGCGCTGCCACTGCCCCCGTAAGACACCACCGTCGTGGAATTGTTCTGTTCCGGCTTGGAGACCACGATCTCCGGGGCGACTGTGGTGAAGATGGGCTGCAGAGGCTGCGATTCCGAGTCCAGTTCGTGAAGGTTCCTCCTGGACGAACTCAGGTTGCTGAGCGGCCGCATGACCCCGCCGTTGTACCTGCAGCTGCTCATGGCTATTTCAGTGAAGGGATTGCTCTCCCTGCGATTGCTGCTGGGGCTGGGCTGCCGGCACTGCTGCTGCTGCTGGTGATGGTGGTGGTGGGGGAGATGGGGGTGAGACTGTCTGGAAGAGCTGGCATGGCTGGAAGGTGAAAACTCGCTGCCGTTCAATTGCCTGGAGGAGGAGGAGAGGGGGGAGTTGGTCCTGAAAGTGAGCGGAGAGGAATTGCGGAGAAAGAGGCTGTCGGCAGCAGTGACATGCGGGCAGTTACATCTGATCCATTCGCCTTGCTGCTGCTGGTTGCTGTGGAGATGCTGCTGCTGCTGGGTCTGATCATGGAACTGCAATGAGGTTTCCATGTCAGTGCTGTTAAAGCTGCAGGAATGGCCTGTGCACCCGGCGCACTGCGCTCTGCTCCGGATGGGGAAACCCTGGCGCCAGCACTGGCCAATCCCGGCTCCCGTCGAGTCCAGGCAGCGCGTCCGATTGGTGGGACGGACCAAAACAATCGGCATGACGTGATGCAGAGGAACAACAGCGCCTTCCTGGGGGAATGGCCTGTGTGTGTGTGTGTGTCAAACTGGAGAACCTCACTCACTCCATTCATTCATTCATTCATTCATCCCAACCTCATGGCTTCAGCCTCAATAAAAAGCTCACTGAAGTTAAATATAAGAAATATCCATCTCTCCTCTCTCTCTAAAGAATTTGTAACTTAAGAAAAAAATGGCTCGCTCATTGACCGGGAAGAAATCCAAGAAAGTATTTTTTTTCTCTCTGCAAAGTTTGTCTAAAAGACGGGCGGGTGATCAGGTCCAGAAAGTGGCTCATCTTCGATAGCAACAACCACATGCTAGTCCCGACGGGAGAAGAGTCCACAAAGCGGCTGGAACCATCATCATGATGCTCTTTCCTCCATCGGGCTCCATCACCGATTCCTGCAGAGAGAAAAAAAACAGGATCTGGATGTAATAACTTGGGGAAATAATAAAAAAAATAAACGCTACATGGACGTTTCAAATTCATCTGATATAATGTTTCCTTTTGCTGAAAGAACTCTCACTTAAAATGTGGGTGTAGGCCCAGACTTTATGAATGAGCGCACGTTTCGTTTCGGAAGTGTGTAATCCGTTTGGAAGAATGTCTTAAAAGTAAAGCAATAGCTACATTATTGCCTAGAGCAGACGCAGATCCAAGTCAAACATTGTCAGTGAACGGCTTTTCTCCCGCATACTGAACCTAGAGTTTGGATTCTAACTGGGAGTTAATTAGACTGATGGACTTTAATATGCAAGGTCAATTATTGTTACATTAGACATTAAAATGCGTTACATTGACCGCACCAGACAAAATATGCGTGCCTGGCATTGTTTTTGACATTTCATATAGTCTCCGAATGTTTGTGTTTTAATACCCTTTGGGATGGAAATGAGACGCAGTGCGCCGTATACCGTTCTGCAGTTTGGTTGCTATTACAATGAAAAGGTAAATACAGATTCATATTGAATCAGTCTTTCCTTTGATTCACCGTGTCTTCTCTGCATTATAAAATACTGCCTGTTTTAAACTGCTAAGCGATTTGCTGTTTTATCCCATGTGCAATACTACACACAGTAATTGATCTACAAGCAGGTTTTGGAAAGAATCAGCAAGAAAACCCCGAGATCAGATAGGTTTCATTAAGTAATTGAATTCATCACCAGTATCCGATTTCCTGAAATACTACTCATCGTCTCCAGTAAGGGTCTAGTTGATGTTAAATTTTTGCAATGAGTGGAAATGAATAATTAATTTCAGCAGGAAATCCCCTCTATGCTATAGTGAAGCCACAGATGCAGCAGTGGTTTTAATATTGAACCCAAAGCGCCGCAGTCTTCACAGGTAAATTATATCATACCGCTTTGAAGTTGACTAAACATATTCTGTTTAATTATTTAAGTGAAGTAATCTAATACTATGTAATTTGTCTATAAAAATGCGCAATTACTCAATATGAACCAACCTGTCAAAAGTCGCTGCGAAATTAAGTGCACTAACTTAATAGAATGTATTGGTGAACTATCACATCCTTTGTGTTATGATGGAACTCAGGTAGTGAAACATGTTAAATGTGTCTTTCAGCGTTTTAGTCGCAGATGCTTCATTTTACTTATTGGGTTGCTTCTGTAATATCTTCCGATTAAAATTCATGTTTTATATGTCGCATATAAGTGCAAGACATTTATATCTGTCCAAAAACATTATGAATCGGTTTCAGGAAACAGATTCAAAAGATGAGCACATGCTACTGTTCATGTTCCTTATTTAACTGCCACTAAATGTTTAAAGAATGCAATACCTGTTAACGGTATCAAATATCTACATTGCGATGGATGGCTTCTCTTGGTAATATTATACTTTTGAACGGCCTTGGAAAAAATGACCACTTGCAGCGCTAGATGGCAACAGACTCCACGCTAACATTCTACAGAGTCTGTGTCGTTAGTAATGGTTTTAAGTTTTAAACCAAAAAGTAAACATGGAGCATTTTAATTTCCGACGATAGGAAACTTCACACTGCGACGCTACGAAAAATGATTTATTTTTAACATTTCTAATTAAAATTAGGGCTTGTTTCAAAAAACTGTGGGTGCAAATCTCCAGAAATCAATGTGAGATGTGAAGTCACTTTCATTGACTAATTTGCAAACAATACACGTTAAGCTGTCGTGTTTTGGAAAGTGGGACAAACACAGGAGAGCGGGGCAATGGAGTAAATCCTGATCAGTCTTGCATTGGCATTTTTTTCAAAATCGTTTCACTTCGACCATCGTCTGAAGGAAGGTTTGGTGGCCTTTTCCTGGAGTAACAGATCAATGAAGGTCATGTCTGGTGTTTAACGTTCAGAAATTATAATCATTTGAGTGTCTTTTTTAACGAAGATCCTCACTTTAAATTATCACGTAGAATAATCTCAGTTTTAAAATCATTACCTTTTCTATTCTAGACAGGTTATAAATTCCCAAATCCACAGAATCTCTTGCTGAGGTTTGACTCATGATTATCTAAAGCAAGAAAATTGCTTATCGAAGCTGCAATCAGCAGAATCCGAGCAACATGGATACCATATGGAGCAGAGAATAAGTTTAATAATGGTGATGGATAGCACGTATACATTTTTTCGATATTATAGAAAAACTACGGTATCCATTGGGACTTTAGCGGAGATTGGATCTGAACAGCTGGATGAGTTGCTCATAAATAGAGCAGGGACTGATTTGCTTGTAGGCCTTTCTGCTGGTGCGATTGTGGAGGGTTTAAACTAAGGTGGCAAGGGCGATGGAACCAAGAAAAGCATACATTACATTAACACTGCAATGAAGTTACTGTGAAAATCCTCTAGTCTCCAAATCCAGCACCTGTTTGGTGCACTGAGGGAGAATTTAACATGGTTAATGCACCTAGCCAGCACATTTTTCAGACTCGTGGGTGAAAACCAAAGCACCCAGAGGAAACCCATGCAGACATGAGAAGAACATACAGATTCCACACAGAGAGTGACAAAAGCCAGGAAATGAATGCAGATACCTGGCGTTGTGAGGCATCATTACTAACCCCTGTACCACTGTAAGAGGTAACATCAGAGAGGAATACCAGAAGAGTGGAGTGAAGAATACTGGGAGAAGTAGACAATCATAGAATAGGGACTAGTAAGTTAATAAGTGGGGTAGGGTTGCCAACTTTGATTAAATGTACTACTCTGTTTGTGGAGTTTTCCAATAAATCATTAGCTTCCAATATGTTTTTGGCTTCTTGCAGATGTGATCTGGGTGACTGAATCTCGTAGGAGTCAAATTTTATATCAAAAACATAAAATTCATTCAAATCATATTCACTGTAATTGTGAAGTTGAGTATTTCATAAATCTTCGTAATTGGACCAGCCTTCATGGTAAACTGCAATAAAACCTGCATTTGTATAATTTGAACAGAGGCTGTATGTTTAAATAGGCTCCATATTGTTTAAATACTAATTGCTATACATACAGCAATGCAAACTATCATTCAGAATAGGTGAATAAACCCATCTGCTATTTCATTCTATAGACATGTCCATAGTGGTGAATGGAACAGTTTGACTGCAAACAGGAAAGCTAATAAATATTTAGGTTCCTTATAACACAACTTGCCCACACACCCCAGTCATGAGTTGGCCAACACATTAATCCTTGTGATGCACTGCTTTCCTGCACCAATTGGAAATCAAAAAGACTATAGCCAATTCGATATTGATTAACTGTTGACCAAACAGTCTCCCTCCAAATTTGCAACATTTTTACATCTGATAAAGAGAAATGTTCAAAGAGAGTGACAAAATAAATAATCTTTTTAATGTACTGATTATTGTTTTTCCACTGTGGTGTCCTAGGGATTGATCTTCAACTCCTGGAGACTCAAAGTCAAGCTGGAGAGCTGACAACCCTAGGTTAGGGTTAGAATAAGACAGAAAATAATAAAGTTTAAATCAATATAATTCTGCATGTATATGAAGCACAGAGTGTAGTAAATATATTGGTGAGTTCCAGGTGCAGACTGCCATCTGGAAATATGATGTTGTGGTTATAACAGAGTCCTACCTAAAATAGGGCAGGACTGTATATTAAATGTTCCTGAAAAGGCATTCAGGAAAAGGGGAAGGGGGCAGTATTGATTGAGGAGAAAAATGCAGTGCTGGAGAGAGGGGATATCCCAGAGATGTCAGGGGTAGAATCTCTTAGACTGGAGCTAAGGAACAAAACAGGAGCAATTAAATTGCTCGGTATAGTATATGGGCCACTAACTATTGTGCAAGATAAAGGAACAAATTTCTGAGGCTGGAAAAATAATAGGAGGCTCCCTAGTACTGTGAGGTTAGCACTCTCACCGTCAGAGGTGGGTGTTGCCAATGTAGATAGATGAAAGAGAAAGGTCACTGAAGAACTTGCAGAATGGTGAAATAGGAAGTTGCCATAGCTGCAGATGAACTGCCCAGCCTGCATCTTCAGCTTGGCCTATAGTTTTGACTGTGAGAGGCTTAACTTCACTGATACAGCACTAACTTATCCTTCCCCTCACCTCCCCAATCTGTCATTGGGAAGCTGCCTCCATTCATCAGCTGGGCTGTGGTCTCAGTGGGACGAATGTGCTGACTGGAAAAATCCAGTCAGTGGCCGTAACAGGCTCTTTGTTTGCCTTAAATGGCAATTGCAGCCAAATAGATGTCAAACATTTGAGGCAGCCTCTTGTGAAATGGCCCAGTGGTGGGAATAAACTGGTGAAGTAGCAGGTTGGCCCTGTACTGGAAATTGCTGACCAACCTGCCTTCAATCCCAATTCCAAAAAAATTGTCCTTATATGTCTATTAAAAAAATCATTCTGAAACAGTTAGTGAACAGATAGTATCCATTCAACCAAATGCCTGATTTTTCCTACTTTTTCTTCCCACCAATGTCATTGTGTAATCAGTCATCTTACTCATTCAATCCCACAATATTTAAATTAACTAAACATTACATAAATCATTACATCATTTTTTATTGAAAAAAGTGCCAAATTTACCCACAGCCTTAACTTTTCCATGTTTATTTTCAAAAACCTTCCCTCTCTGAGAGCCTTGTGCCTGTCTAGTGCTCTGTTTGTGGAGTTTTCCAATAAACCTTCAGCTCCCAATATGTTTTTGGCTTCTTGCAGGTGTGATCTGGGTGACTGAATCTTGTGGGAGTCAAATTTTATATCAAAAACATAAAATTCATTCAAATCATATTCACTGTAATTGTGAAGTTGAGTGTTTTATAAATCTTCATAATTTGGGCCAGCCTTCATGGTAAACTGCAATAAAACCCGCATTTGTATAATTTGAACAGAGGCTACATGTTTAAATGGGGTCCACACTGTTTAAATATTAATTGTTGTACATACAGCAATGCAAACTCTCATTCAGAATGGGTGAATAAACCCACCTGCTATTTCATTCTATAGACATGTCCACAGTGGTGAATGGAACAGTTTGACTGCAAACAGGAAAGCTAATAAATATTTAGGTTCCTTATAACACAAAAATATTGTTAAGATTAACTGGAAGTCAAGTCCAGTTTCTGTGGAGAAACAAAGGCTAGTATTAATGAATAAACCATGATGGGCAATCCAACATTGTCCATTTTGTAACATTCCTGGAAGCTGAAAACATCACCATTAAATTAAAGGACTATTAATTGTAAACTTTAATCCAACAATTTTCTAAATGAGCAAAATTACCCCAGTTACCATGCTATCTTGTTATCCTTTAATAAATCATAAATGATGCAAAGGTTTACTTCCTCTTGTACAGACACTTGTTTCATATCAATTCCTCTTCTCAAATACTAATTCCTGCTTTGAATCAAGTCCATAGTTTGTAGATTCCTTCTTGTTTGTTAATTGATGAATCTAATCTATAACACTGAATTTTTCTTCACATTATCCATTCAAACATCCTTCTACATTTTGGGCTATAACTTGCAAACTCCAGGACGTCTTATCTGGGAGGAAAACCTCCAAGAAATTCCTCTTGCCCCACTGTCCAATGAGCCACGTGCTGCCAGATAAGGGTTACACAGCTATTGCCTGGGAGGTACAAACTTTCCATGTACAATTGCCCTGCATGTGGGACCATCCAGAAATGTGATTTAATTTGCAAATTTTGGATGGTTCCTATCAATAATGATCCTGACAAGCTTAGAAGAATTCAGACCCGTTCCAGCTTTTGGCTAACTATTGTACTGATGCACACCATCACCCAACATATGGGAAAGGATATGTAGTTTGAGTGATGATGAGATCAAAAAGGAGAAGATATTCAGGCTCTTGAGAAACATTAAGTCCCCAGGGCCTGAAGGGATGTACCCCATAATACCGAAAGAGGCAAGGAAGGAAATTGCTGGGGCCTTGAGAGAAATCTTTGTACCTTCACTGGCTACAGGGGAAATTCCAAAGGATTAAAGAATAGTCAGTGTTGTTCCTTTGTTTAAGAAGGGTGGCAAGAATAATCTAGGTAATTACAGGCCGGTCAGAGTTTCATGAGTGGTAGGGAAATTATTGGTGAGGGTTCTCCAGGACAGATTTATTCTTATTTGAAATATGTGGACATATTAGTGAGAGGCAACATGGTTTTGTGAAAGGAAGGTTGTGTCTCACTAACTTAATCAAGTTTTTTGAGGAAGTGATGAAGATGATTGATGAGGGTAGGGCAGTGGATATTGTCTACATGGACTTCATTGAGGCCTTTGACAAGGTCCCTCATGGCAGACTGGTGCAGAAGGTGAAGATGCATGGGATCAGAGGTGAGCTGGTAAGGTGGATACAAAACTGGCTCGGTCAAAGAAGACAGAGGATAGCAGTGAAAGGGTGCATTTCTGAATGGAATGACAAGTGATATTCCTCAAGGATCATCGCTACGACCTTTGCTGTTTGTAATATATATATAAAAATGATTCAGAGGAAAATGTAACTGGATTGATTAGTCAGTTTGCAGACAACACAAAGATTAGTGGATTTGCAGATAGTGATGAGGACCATCAGAGAATACAGTAGGATATCGATCAGATGGAGACTTGAGCGAGAGGTGGCAGGTGGAATTTAATCCAGACAAATGTGAGGTAATGCATTTTGGAAGGTCTATACAGAGAGGAAATATACAGTAAATGGCAGAACGCTTAAGAGTATTGATAGGTAAAGAGATTTGGGTGTACTGGTACAGGTCATTGAAAGTGGCAATGCAGGTGGAAAAGGTAATCAAGAAGGCATATGGCTTGCTTGCTTTCATTGGCTGGGGTATTGAGTTTAAAAATTGGCAAGTCATGTTGTAGCTTTATAGAAATTTAGTTAGACTGTACTTGGAATATAGTGTTCAATTCTGGTTGCCACACTACCAGAAGGATGTGGAGGCTTTGGAAAGGGTACAGAAAAGATTTACCAGGATGTTGTCTAGTATGGAGGGCATTAACAATGAGGAAACGTTGGAGAAACTTGGTTTGGTCTCATTGGAGCAAAGGACGATGAGGGAAGACCTGATAGAAGTCTACAAGATTATGAGAGGCATAGACAGAGTGGATAGTCAGAAGATTTTTTCCCAGGGTGGGAGAATCAATTACTAGGAGCTAAAGATTTAAGGTGCGAGGGGCAAGGTTTAAAGGAGATGTACGAGGCAAATTTTTTACAAATTTTTGCCTGGAACTCATTGCCAGGGAAGGTGTTTGAAGCAGATATGGTAGTGACTTTTAAAGGGTGTCTTAACAAATACATGAATAGGATGGGAATAGAGGGATATGGTCCCAGAAAAATATGGGGTTTTAGTAAAGTTGGACAGCATGGTCGGTGCAGGACTGGAGGGCTGAAGAGCTGTAATTTTCTTTGTTCTTTGTTCTATGACTGCCCTCATGAGGCCCCGGAATCCCCCCCATGCAACCCCTTCCATATATTTGCTGTCACGCCTCCACAGGGCTCCTCCACCACTCCTAACTCCAACGCACCTCAGGACTCCCTCAACCTGTAAAAAAAGGTGAGCCTTATTTACTTTCAACATTAAAGCCTTCAAAGCTGGCCTAATGCTGCTCTGCCCAGATCTCGCCATGCCCAAACCAGAAGGTTGAGTGAGATAGGATTAGCAGGGTCTTCAGGTAAGAACTTGTGAGGGGAATGGCAATTCATCTCAGTTGCTACTCCATTGGAAGTTATGGCTCATTTATATCCACCAAAAATGTAGGAAGTTTATACTTTATTCAAATAAGAAGCCAAGAAGTGATCTATGTCCACAACATAGAGATCCTTGATACTGTGTACTAAAATTGACAAACATGTATAATATTTTATTGTTTGTACTGAAATTGTACACTACTATTTATATGCAAAATATGATATTTATTTGATAAAGTGATTTTTATCTACATCATTTCTTTCCATGGTCAGTCAATTTGTGAGTTTACTTTCTATTATAAACTCAATTGTACTTTAATAACCTCTTTCTGTAGAAACAAGAAGTGTAATTTTCTTCAAATTTGTTCAATATATTACTATAATTCTAATGGAGATGCTTGAGATAAATGAAAGATTCATAACAAGGAGAGCAGAGAGATCTCGGTGTACATATGCATAGCTCCCTGAAAGTTGGCACCCAGGTTGATAAAGTTGTTAAGAAGGCATACGGTGTGTTAGCTTTTATTGGCAGAGGGATTGAATTTCAAAGCCGTGAGGTCATGTTACAACTGTACAAAACTCTGGTGCGGCCGCACTTGGAGTATTGTGTACAGTTCTGATCACCGCATTATAAGAAAGATGTGGAGGCATTGGAAAGAGTGCAGAGGAGGTTGACCAGGATGTTGCCTGGTATGGTGGGAAGGTCTTATGAGGAAAGGCTGAGGGATTTGAGGTTATTTTCAGTAGACAGAAGAAGGTTAAGAGGTGATCTAATTGAGGCATACAAGATGATCAGAGGTTTAGATAGAGTGGACAGTGAGAGCCTTTTTTCTCGGATGGTGATGGCTAACACGAGGGGACATAGCTTTAAATAATGCGTTTTAGGACGGATGTCAGAGGTAGGTTCTTTACTCAGAGAGTAGTAAAGGCGTGGAATGCCCTGCCTGCAGCAGTTGTGGATTTGCCAACTTTAAGGGCGTTCAAATGATCAGTGGATAGGCATATGGATAACATTGGAATAGTTTAGGTTAGAGGGTCATTAGGTTGGTTTCACTGGTTGGCGCAACATCGAGGGCTGAAGGGCCTGTACTGTGCTGTATTGTTCTATGTTCTACAGGCATGCAAAGCAAAAGAGAGAAAATGTACATGGACAGCCTGTAAGGTAGAAAATAATAGAGGAAACAAAGAAGTAGAGGAAAAGACAACATTGAAAAAGTATGGAAAAGACATACAGAAAGAGTTAAGTGTGGGTAATAAGTAGAAAGACAATTACAAGAGAGTTTAAAGTTTATTTATTTATTAGTGTCACAAGTAAGCCTACATAAACACTGCAAATAAGTTACTATGAAAATCCCCTATTTGTCACACTCCAGTGCCTGTTCAAGTACACTGAGGAAGAATTTATCATGGCCAAGGTTCCTAACCAGCACATCTTTCAGACTGTGGGAGGAAACCAGAGCATCTGGAGGTAACACATGCAGATATGGGGAGGATATGAAAACTCTGCACAGACATAACCCAAGCCAGGATTGAACTCAGGTCCCTGACACTGCCAAACAGCAGTATGAGCCACCATATTGCCTGAGACAAGCATTTTCTAAATGTATCCAATAGCTGTATAGTTTTTGTTGATGAAGGACACAATTCCTTTCTTGCTCCACTGCCACTCCATTTTGCCTTACATCATTCTCTTGTCAGCTAATCTGTCATGGCTTCCATTCGATCTTAAACCGTTCCTTTATTCTCCCTTTGCTCCCTCTTTCCCTGCCTCTATATGTTCAAAGTCTGTTACATCACAAACAACTTTCATCCGAATGAAATCCATTAATTTGAAATATTAACACATTTCTCGCTCCACAGATGCTATCTGGGCTGCATTTTCAGCATCCTCAATATTTAATGTTTGGAGAAAAAGTTGGGGTTTCCATCCAAATGTATTTTTAATGGTCTAATAAGTCTTAATTACTGCCAAACGAACTCTTCAGTGCTGGAAATTTGGTTTTACAAATTAGAGGCTCAGTAATATTTTAATTTTTATTAGAAACTTTTAAAAGATTCATTTTTCTTACTCCTTGCTTTCTGTCTTTTGAAATTGTGCTTTTTTAATTATTCTTTCTTTCCCTCCCTTCTTTCTTTCTGTACATGACCTTATATAAACATCCTGGTTTCCATTCGGCTTATCTCAATAAGGATTCTCCAATCTGAGCAGTTGATCAAGCACTCTTTTGCTAGCCTAATTAACACAGGTCCTACATCCCTTGTAGGCGACATTGTATCAAAATGACTTTCTGAAGGCCACAGGTTGCCGTATTAGACATCTGTGGGCTGTTGTGAGTGAAATGAATGGTGGGTGACATTTCTTTGCTCGTGACTGGAATATTTGGGCCATTGTAGCTTAATGCATTCACAAATATCCAATATCAAGTTTTCTTCATTAGCAACACATTTCAGGAGCTTGTTTTCATCCATTGCTACATTCAGTATAAATTGGAGTTGACAATTTATGGCAATAAAACAGTATTACTAGGAGAAGAGAGTAAAAATTGCTATGAAATAATAAGTGAAGCACAAAGAATGTCTGCAGATATCTTTGCAGCTGTAGATGAACCACCACTTTCAGAATAATGCACATTTGTGGGGTGTTACACATTCAAGTATTCAGAATGCATAGACAACTGAAACAATACATCTAGGGAATGCCATGCAAACTCCAAGATGTATTCATTCTCTTGAAGCATGAAACATCGGACATAGCGTTCATATGTCAAAATAAAAAGCTGGGAAAATATTGAACACTAAAAAGAGAAGGAATATTTATTTATGTGACACTATTTTTAACGAAGAAGATTCATGATGTCATAGAGATGAATTTAAAATGGGATCATACATTTTTATTTAAAGATTTGATAGTGTGAAGTTCTGTGTGTGTTTTATATATTTATAAGATGGGCTAGAAGGTAAAGCAAATAATAGCACTGTCAGGAGATAAAATAAAATCATTGATGATCAAAGTAAAACTCAATCATTTACTGGTATCACTCAAACATTAAAACATATCACTGCAATCCTATATTACAACTGCAATTACATTTCAAAAGTAATTAATTGATTGTAAATCACTTTGGGACATGCTGAGGTGGTGAAAATACTTTATAAACACAAGTAATACCAAAATGCCTCGATTGGTTTCTGGGTAAGAATGTTATCTCTGACCTTCCCTATCTGACTTAATTGAAAGGAGTCTGGATGGAAATGAGCTCTCTGAATCATGCTTTCCCTCCTGATTCTATGGCCTCTCCAGCACCCAGCCCTATCCCAAGGGTGCAGTGAATTCACCCATTGGAGGGTGATTATGGCAAGAGTCTCACCAATGTGCAAGTAATGCATGCAGAGTTAGGGGATTGAAAGGCTTTCAGACCTGAGAGCAGCAACTATTAATGGGTCTCATGAACTCATTTTTTGACTTCTTCAGTGAAGAAGAGAATAAGTGAGAAAGAGATGTATAAGCACAGTGTCAGTGGTAACTGGCTGCAACAATGTGGCTATCAATGTTCCTTTGTAACAGCTAGAAGCCAGATAGGTGACATAGTGGCACATTGGTTAGCACTGCTGCCACATTGGGCCAGGGATCTGGATTTGATTCCAGACATGTAGGCTGTGATTCTCCCATCTGTACCCAGCATTTTTCTGACGGGTCTGGCTGAGTGACACACATCCGCAACCATGCAGGGATTTGTGTTTTTGCAGAGAACGCATGTGCATCTCCCAGAGCCAGCAAGTAGTTGCCGATCAGACCATGTTGGAAATAGTGGGAAGCAGATAAGTCATTTAAATCTTTTTAAAACTTATTTTAAATATGTACTTTAGTTAATAATCGGGACTTTTCAGGTCCCAATCGAATTTCCCATCTCGCCACAAGTACTTCATTCCGGCAAAGTTCAGACTGGCACCCCACATTCGGCGAACTAGCAGGAGATCCCGCCAGAATGAAGGGGGCGCAATCGGGGTGGCAGGGGATGGTGCAACCTGGGCATGGACTCTCTGGCAGTGCCATCCTGTACCCCCTGGCACTGCCCAAGGTTCAGGGGGGCACCTTGGCACTGTCCACCAGGTATTGTGCAGTGCCAACGGGGTGGGTCTATTGTGGGCAGGGTCTGGGTGTGATCAGTTGGAGTGGGGAGTCCCACTGCCACTCTGCATTGGGATCGATTTGGAATGGAAGAAGGGCAGCGATTGGAGCGAGCTGGGGGATTGATCTGCCGGGGAGGGAGTTTGATTGGTGTCAGCAGGGGAGGGAGGAAAGGAGGGGAATCACTGGGGGTTAGAGCCTGGGCATCAGGGAGCTCTCGGATAGGGGCGTCAGGGTTTGCTTGAGAATTGCTGGGGGCTCGCGATATGGCTGTGGGGTGGTGGGGGGAGCTGGAGGGGCATCATGCAGAGGTCCTCAGCTGGCCTGTGATCGGGCTTGCCAGCAAACGAGAGTTTGACAGTTTGCACATGTGTGGAGTTCCAGAACTGTCAGACTTTGGTGTGAATAGGCTCTACCTCTGCACCCCACCCCTGGGTTTTTAATGAGATTCACAACTGGGACCTCTTCAGTGCATAGAGTTCAGAGATTCAGATGAGATGCTACTGCCAGAACTGTCACGATCTAGAATAGTTTTGCTGCCAATTCACTGCTTTTGGGAGAATCGCCCCCATAATATTAGTTTAACAGATAAGCGCTGCGTATATTCTTCTTTTATCTCTCTCACAGTAGACTATAGCTCTTGCTGAAACTGTCATTGATAAAGCAGGAAGTGATACCATGAGGGATATTTTTCTCACTAATCAGTCTCCAATGACCAGCAGCTTGGACAGTATTCACAATACATTTGTTCTGACTGACAGCAGCTACGATATCTTAAGTCTGCAAAGTACCTCAAAAATATTCTCGTCTGTCCCCAGAACATCCATCATATCCCTCTCAGCAACTCAAAACCTCATCCCCCCAAAACATTTGTAGCTCAGCAGGTTTATTGAGTGGCTCAGCTAAATAAAATGTTACACATCTAAACAAGAATTGTTCATGGATATAAAATTTTTTGCTTTCTCACGTGGACATATTTTCATTTGGCAGTCTGCTACTGTAGCTTCACAGGATCTGTACTATTGTTCATTGTATTCAAGGTTATCTTTCAAGCAAATTAGTGTTCATCATTAAACAATGAGATATTGCAGCGCAACCACTTATGTAACTGTGCAACTGCAGTATGATATTTATATATGTGAACTTGGAATGAAAAAAGTTGAAAGGAGTGCACAAAGATAGATTTTTTTGAAAGCCTTGAACAATAGCAACTCAAATATTACATGAAAATAAGGATAAATGTGTGACATTAAAATGATTAATGAGTTATGCATGTGTTCCCTGGTCCAATTGTCTACCGCCCTCTAATTTTATTAATCTTTTTCCTAATATTTATTTGCATACTTGAAAATCATTGAAATGGAAATACTCTTAAACTAAAGTTTGAATAAAATCAGTTCTTCAATCTAATTTATCAGTTCATCACTTTAGTTTGTTATTAAATGTATTGCACACTTTGAGTACATTGTTATATGATTACTTCTCCAGCTCAAAACCCCATTTGTCCAGAAATGTTTTAAGCAGACCCTATGGACTTACCACTCTCCTGTTCACATGGCATACAAATCTATTTGGCAAAAGATTTGTGGAAGAGGCTATCCACTAGCCATTGGAGCTAATTTTGCAAGAAACATTGACCAAACCAACACTAAGATTTTGCAATATCTCTTGATAAAGATTCAAGATTGCAACTGTAACAATAGGTTATTAACTACTAAAAATGGTAAAACGTATCTATTTACATTCAAACAGATTAGCAGTGAGAATTGAATCCATTGGTAAATAAATATAAATTAAAGAACAGTTCTTAGCTTACAAGGAGTAGATGCTGTACACCATTATTTGATTTCAATAGAGTTGACTTTAGTAGGTGAATAGTTAGTTTTTCAATTCCAGTGTTCTGTGATATAGCAAAGAAATTTCAGTTATCTTTCCAGTTGCAATCCTTCTGTTGGCTGGGCTGACTTCCTCAGTCAGACAGCAATTTCAGATATACCTGCAAAGAGTAGTTATTTTGCAGGAGAATTGCAAGCAATTTCACACCTTCAGTATAAAAATCTGTAGTTGCTTATCCTCACAGACAGATATTGGGGAAGTATTCTTGCTGTTTTTAACCCATTCTTCATATATTCCAATCGGGAATATTGGAAAAATTGTAAAAGTAACTGAGAATAAATGATTGTAGGATTGAAATAACTTTCTCTCAAGATAATCAAAGCTAAATAGATTTAATTTGATTTATTATTATTATCAAATGTATTAGTATACAGTGAAAAGTATTGTTTCTTATCCATAGACAGGCAAAGCATACTGTACATGAAGGTGCAGAATATTATGTTTCAGTCATAACTAGGGTGTAGGGAAAAAATAATTTAATGAGGTAGGTCCTTTCAGAAAACTGATGGCAGCGGGGAAGATGATATTCTTGAGTCAGTTGGTATGCAATCTCAGATTTTTGTATCTTTTTCCTGATGGAAGATGGAAGAGAATATATCTGGGGTGTGTGTCCAAGATGCATGGGATCCTTGATTATGTCAGTTGCTTTTCTGACATAATGGGAAGTGAAGACAGAGACAATGAATGGGAAACTGGTTTGTGTGATGGGCTGGGCTTCAATAGTGCTGTCTGAGAGGCTCTGCCTCCTTTAATGAAAGTATATAATATTCATGTCTCATATCAATCAATTGAGATATTGTTTCAGTAAATTTGATGCATTATTGTAATAGTCGGAAAAACATCAGAAGCAACAATTATATCCCAGACTACCTGTAGGCATTACCAAAGGAGGTATATAATTGTGTTTATATACATAAACAGCGGTGTATATCACTTTTTTTCTAAGCAAACTGTAAGTAAAACAAAATTGGATAGTTTAAGTCAAGTATTCAATAATCTATAATTCAGCACACAAGCTTGCAAAACAGCAGTTTTTTTTAATGAGGTATTAGAAGAATGACTAATGATGGAGAGTAATGGAAAACATTTATTTGAGTTTGGGTTTAAGGGCCATTATTAGCACTGAATAGAAAGAGTTTTATCCTTCAGCTGATCTGTGCTATCCATTAGCTAGGAAAACTTGAACTTGACATTTGATGCCGGAAATGGAAATGTCCCATTATCAAGTAATGTTCGTTCTCACTTTGATACACCTAAAGCTCCAAAGACATAATAGAGAAGGTATGGTATTTATATAAAACGGTAGAAGAAATTTTCCTAAGTTTGTGTACTCTGAAGCATCTGAGTGCAATGAATACTGGGAAGTCAGATGGCCTTGAATATAATGGAAAAGCCTGATGAGGCAAAACAGATATTTTTCTTTACAAATATGCATTCAGCCAGTTTGATTTTCCAGTATTTGCTATACCCAGAAAATCCAATGTACTCTTAGAAAATCTCCCTCTAATCTACATGCACTAGCTATTCTGTGCATTGTAAATGTGAAAAGTGACAATTGTTTTGCTGAATTATATGTTAAATAATTGTTTGATAATAATGCAAAGTTTTCCTTCATTTGCCTCTTTTTTTCCAATTGTTCCCTAAATATCATAAAATTAAAACTCACTGCTTCATTTGGAAGAATGTTGAAATTTTTTTTTCAAATGAACTGTCTGCAATAAAGTAAGTAAGAAGTCTCAACACTAGGTTAAAGTCCAACAGGTTTATTTGATAGCAAAAGCCACTAGCTTTCAGAGTGCTTGCTGCTCCTTCATCAGCGAGCTAATGTTGTGAGACTTCTCACTGTGTTTACCCTAGTCCAATGTCAGCATGTCCACATCATGCAATAAAGGAACCCAGGCTTTTCTTTCCCTAAATCAGGTTAAAGAAAAGCATTAGTGACTTTCTGTCATTTTACTGTATAAGAAATGGGAATAGGATGTAACTGGCTGAGAACACAAAATGACATACTGCTTAATCCATCTACAAGCAAAATAGCATTGGAGCAGAATGCAACTGCACTTATCTTTAATTAGAATTTGAAAACACACTTCAATGAGCAGATTTTTGGTTTGAATATCACAATGTTAACATTTCTATCAGACAATTATGAATTTTGGTTGCATTAAAGTTTTCATTAATATACATGTATTGCAAGCTGTGTAAAATATTGGCTGAAATTTTCTGGCTGTTCAGATTGGCAGAATTCTCTGGTCACACTGCAGTGAATGGAGATTTAACTGAGCAACAAACTCTCCAAACTTGTGTACGGCGGTGGCAGGGCGTGAACAACTGGGAGATTCCAGCCATTATTTCTGAAGGCCAGTATTTAACCATGTTTCCTTTGAAAGTGCACGTATCCTCCTAACTTGCAGCAAAGTCTAAAACTTTTGTACTGTTAATCTTATTTTGACTGCAGTACTGGGGAAACCACCTTTCATAGACAATTAGTGAGAAAAGCACCCACTTTGTTCATTGATAATCAGTTTGGATTGTGCCAGGATCACTCAGTTCTGGAACTCAATACAGCCTTGGTCACATCATGAACAAAAGCACTGAATTCTAGAGCTGATGCGAGAGTAAATGTCCTTAGTGTTAAAGTAGCATTTGGCTGAAAGTGGCAGCAATCATTGATGTCAACAGAAATCGGGAGGAAGCTCTCCAATGATTGCACTCATATCCAAAACAAAGGAGGATAGTTGTAGTTGTTGAAAGCCAATCATTTTAACCCCAATAAATCACTGCAGAAGTGCTACAAGGTGGTGTCCTGGGTCAAATCACCTTCAGCTGCTGCATGAATGACCTTCCATCATGAAATCTGAAGTGGACATTCACTAATGATTGTACTATGTTCAGATTATTCGCATTTCCACTGATAACAACATGATACATGCCCAGGTGCAGAAAAATCTGCACAACATTTAGTCTTGGGCTGTTATGTGGCAAGTAATAATCGTCCCAAACAAGTTCAAAGCAATTACCATTTCCAACAAGACAGAATTTAGTCATGGTATTGCATGGAGGCACAGTGGTTAGCATTGCTGTCTCACAGCGCCAGGGACCCAGGTTCAGTTCTAGCTTTGGGCGACTGTGTGGAGCTTACATATTCTCCTCATGCTTTTGTGTATTTTTTCGGGGTGCTCCAGTTTCTCTCATACTTCAAAACTGTGCAGGTTAGATGGTTTGGCAATGTTAAATTGTCCCTTAATGTCTGGGGGATTAATAGGGTAAATATGTGGGGTTACAGAACTCAGGCATGGGTGGGATTTTTGTTGGTGCAGGCTCAGTAGGCCGAATGGTCTCTACTGCACTGTAGGGATTCTATGATTCTATCTCCCTTTAACATCCAATGGTAGTATTATCACTGAAGCCTTCATCATCAACATCCTAGTAGCTAACATTTATCAGAAACTGAATTAGATCAGCCATACAAATACTGTAGGTACAATAGCAGGCCAGAGACTGGGAATTGTGCACTGGGTAACTTATCTTCAAACTCTCCACAGAAAATCCAACATCTGCACAAGTCAGGAATGTGTTGGAATATTTTCCACTTGTCTGATGAGGTAGTTCCAGCAATATTAAACGAAGCTGGACACTATCCAGGACAAAGCAGCCTGCTTGACTGGCCTCCATCCAATAACCTTAATGCTAATTCCCTCAACCACCGACACACAATGGCTACAGAATGTACAAGATATAGTACATCAACTTGCCAAGGGTTATCACCTGTACTGTTCAAATCCATAACATGTATCTCCCAAAAGAACAGGGGGGAATGGAAACAATATCATGTTCCCCACCAAGTCTCAGACCCTGACAAGATACTTCACAGTCAAAATCCTGGAACTTCCTTCTCATCAGCAGTGGTTCAAAAAGGCAGCTCATCAGTACCTTTGAGGGCAGTTAGGATTGGGCGATAAATACTGGCCTTAACAGCATTCCATGAATGAATAAAGAAAAATACTGTTATGTTCACCATAGAAAAGTTAAAACTAAAACCAATGAAAGATATTTTAAGAAAATTGCACCCTTGATATCGGGTGCAGTGCCTCACTGCATTGGTATCAATTTCAGCACCTTGGAGAGGACATCAATTGTTGGCACTGTCTAGAAAACAGAATTTTGTCAAAAGAAAGTTGATTAAGTGTAATCCAAACATTAGTAACTGGGAGAAAGCTGATTCATGTTCAATTATATTCTTAGGGTAGCTAAGTTAGACATGCTGCTTTCAAATAAATGAAATATAAACTTCCAAAGCAATATTATATACTCCCTTGTTAAAATCTAGTCAGAATGCCAGGAGAGCAATCTTTTTCTTTAATTTACTTCACAGAAGTGCCCATTTACATAAATTTTTATGGCGTTATTATAATAGAAAACATATCTAGTGTAATACCAAGTGTATTACCAATCATTTTATGATTTTATAAAATATATTGAGATGACTGGTGCGGAAAATGGAAAACATTACTCTAGTGAAGTAGGTCATTCTTTTCAAAGGATGAATAGAAGCATTACACTAAGGTAGATTAGTATACCTTAATCTATACTAAAGGAAAGGAAGTTTTATTTACCAGTTCCAATTTTGTGAAAGTGACAAAGGTAGGACCATCTCAGGCTTACCATACTGGCAATGGAATAGGAGCAGGAATACATAATTCATCTCCTTTTAGCTTGCTTTGCCATTCAATATAATCATGGCTAATCATTCAGTGCCATACTCCTTTGTTCTCCTCATATCTCTTGACACTAGAGTCCATTGATCTATCTATTTTCTTTTTAAATATATACTTCTCAGGATCAGAGGTGGCTTAGGATCATAATATTCCCTCATGAGGCCCACCAATTCCTGGAAGGTTTTGATATCTGGTGCCTCTGAGAAAGTTAAGCTGCATATAACAGCAAATAGCGACAGTCTACAAGCAATCAGAAGAATGATCCACTACTTTTTCATCTGCCACAATGTCATCAGACCTAAAAAAAATGTGCATTCAATTTATCGGGCAGCAAAGTCAAAAGAGTCCAGTTTCCCAAACAAAGGCATGATGCCTGAAAATAGTTTACCCCCAAGCAAAGCCAACTATTGGCAAGCAAATTCCTTAGGGTTGCTCCTTTTCCACATAGCCACTGAAATCACTCTTCTGAGACCAGTGCCCATCCACCAGATTTGCTCTATTTACAAACTCTATTCCACTCCTAGAGTGCTTCAGATACACAATCAGAATCCAGAGTACCAAAAGACCTGACATTTCCATTTTTATATACAGATGAGGCTCCCTGATTCGGCAGGCAATTATGATCAATTTTTTAGCCAACCAAATAGACTAAATCAAATTAATAAAGGGACAAATTAAAATTGGCATCTCTCAGAAAACCTAGGGGCATCAAAACTGGCCAAAACAAAGGACGAAGTGGAAAGGAAACTTAAAACATCAAATCAAAATGTGATTATGGGGTCAATAATGCACCGCAGTCCCTGTGGTGCTCAGTGGGCATAGAAGGGGCAATTATGACCTCAAGCAGGGAGTTTATACTTCAACAGGCTTGCCTCATGGATCTCACTGAAGTCATTACAGTGGTGAGGAGAGAAGGGAGTGGAGGAAAAGTAAGAGGTGGATGCTCCACCATTTGCATTTCAAGATTGTGGGATGAGGGAAATATGGGAAATGAAAAAGGAATTAGGTACGACCACACTATCACTTGATGGTTTCAGCTTTTAGTTATTCATTTTTAGTTATTCATTCATAGGATGTGTGCATCACTGGTAGGCCAGCATTTACTAACCATCTCTACTTGCCATTGCCATTCTTTACCCAGAGGGTGGTTAGGGTGGTTAGGGAGTGGAATGCCCTGCCTGCGGCAGTTGTAGATGCGCCAAGTTTGGTGGCGTTTAAGAGGTTAGTTGATAAGTTTATGGAAGAGAAGGGAATGGTTTAGTTTGGAGGGTCATTGCTTTTTATAATGGTCGGCGCAACATCAAAGGCCGAAGGGCCTGTTCTGCGCTGTAATGTTCTATGTTCTATGTTCTATGCCATTGAGAAGGTGGTGATGAGCTGCCCGTTTGAACCACTGCAATCCATGCAATCCACCCACAGTCCTGTTAGGGAGAGAGGTCCAGGATTTTGACTCAGCAACACTGAATGAATGATGATATATTTCCAAAGCGTACTGTAGACCCACACCTTAAGAAGAGGGTGAAAGCTTTAGCATGGGGCAGGAAAAACTTACCAAAACCATTCCAGGGATGAGGGACTTCAATAATATAGGTAGAGAGAAGAAGAATATAGGTAGAGAGAAGAGAGAGAAGAAAGAGAAAATTAAGAGATTTTGTAGAAGTGTTTAAAATTGTGAGGGATCTGGACAGAGTAAACAGAGACAATTTGTTCCCAGTAGTGAAATGGTGAAAGCGTTGAGAACCAGATCACTCTCATTTAAAGTGATTGACAGAAAAGCCAGAATTCTCCAATTTTACATGTCCTGCTACCACTGCCGGAGAGAACAGAGAATTTAGTTCTCAGCCAAATCTCTGTTCACAATAATGGGACGGGAGAATCCTAGCATGGGTGATGTTAGAACATCTAGCCTTAAATGTGAGATGAGCGAAATATTTTTATTTAGTGAATGGTTAGGACTGAAATGCACTGTTGAAAAGAAGTGGAGGCAGATTCAATCATAGCTTTCAAAAGAGAATTGTCTGATATGGAAAAGATTGCAGCGCTGCTAGGGGATGGAGAGAGTGGGGAAATCAGGCAGAACTGGTATTGCAGACAGTCAGCACAGATACTTCTTGTGGATAGGACATACCTGGGCAATTTTCCACATTGCTAGGTAGATGCCAATGTTGTAGTTATACTGCTACAGCTTGGCTAGTTTGGGTGCATAGATCTTCCATGCTATTGCATAGCCTTTGCTGTATCTTATGTGTTCAGTCCTACCTTGAAACCATATGGAGTAAGCTAAATTGGATGAAGATTGGATTCTTGTTGCTGTGGACCTCAGGAGGATGCCAAGATATATCTTCCAATTGGTTCTTCTGGCTGAAGATTATTGTTAGTGCTTGTCTTTTGCACTGACATATGGGAATCCTCCATTATTTAAGATGGGGATATTTGTAGAGCCTCCCTCTTCAGTTAATTGTTTCACCATCATTCCCAACTGGATGTGGTAGGATTGCAGAGCTTCTTCTGATCCATTGGTTGTGGGGTCACTTGGCTCTGTTTAATACTGCTTCCACTGTCATTGTTGGTCCAATGTTGATACACACCATCTCTTCAATCCAACAGAGTGCATGCAGCCTGTTCCTCGCCGGTTAGGTGTTACTGCTTGCATTTGTGCAATATCTTGTCCTGCAAAAGAGTAGGAAATGTGCCAGTGAGTATGGCACAATGTGTTTGGCTGATGTATTTGCTATCAGTAAATAGCTGGCAATGTATACAGGATGTGAGATGGGGGTGTGAAGCTTACAGCAATGACAAGTGTGTGAGGCTGAAGTGAAGCTGTGAATGTGAGGTGTGAAACGTAATCAATAGAAACTGTGGTAGGTGAGTGATGGGCATGTATTGCGTTGAGAAGAGAGTGAGGCCACTGAACCACTGGGGCATTTAAGTGGAATATAGCTTTGGAAGATCCATTCACTGATGTTGACAGCTTGTGTCAGGTCATAAACCTCTCACAGCAGATAATCTTTGGGCCTGCACTGCTGGCATGACTCACTGCTTCCACTGTCTTTACAGTGACTGTCTGGAGAACAGACTGCTCCCCTGTAAATAGAGGATTCTCTCCTCAAGTCAGTATACCAAAGCTTCCAATGTGTGTCTGAGAACTTTGGAGCATGCTCTTGCCTTATTTGGTATTATTTAGTATTAGTCTCTTGATACTAATGCTCTTTTCCACCAGCTTCCTCCTTGACCTTTAAGAGATGCAAGCTGTCTTTAAGTTGTGCAAGGCTGTTTCTGAACTTTGCACAAACCTGAGCCTCTGCTGACGCATTTAGCCACTTGGCAGTCATTTAAACCTGGCTGCATGCTGCAAACATGATAATATGCAAACAGCGGGACATTTGTGTGCTGTCTGCACCTGAAGGAATAGGCAGAGGTTGATCACCATCCCTGAGCCTATTTTCCAGCCACATTCCCCAGGCTGCTGGGCAACCCAAGAGCTTAAGGGAGGTCAGTGCAGCTCCAGGAAGAAACTAAGGGGTTTTCCACCCATGTTTGTTGTGAATGTAAATAAGAATGTGGGCACAAAATTCCACAAGAGTCAGGAAACAAAATTCTCATTGCAAGAACTCCATTTTCCTGCTCTTCACCAGTGATGTAACATGCTTCCAGCCTTTTGCAAACCCCATTTATATGGATTTAAATAAATTTTAATATTATTAACAGGCATATCCATCATATGATTGTCTCTCACGGACATGACGTAACATTGGTGAGATTTACAATGGCTTCAGAATAATGGGATTCACCCAAGGGAAACCCCGCTGCAGGCACCAAGATAAGTATAGCTCCTGGGGCACTGCCCCATGACATGGGTATGGGTTGGCACTGCTTCCAGTACAGGTTGGCAATGTCAACATGGCACTCTCAATCTGTGTCACTCGGCACTGCCAGAGGCAGGTTCTCTGGAGAACCCTATTAGCCATTAATGATGGGGCGGGGGGGGGCTGGTAGAAAGGCCAATGATTGAGGGACTTGCAATGAAATGGTGGGTTTACCAATGAAGGAGTAGAAATGGAGGTGGGGGGGGACTTGTTCATGAAGAAGTGCAGAGTGAGGGGAAACTTGCCTATGAAGGAGATACTTGCCTCTGTAGTTGCGGTGGGGGGATCACTCTGATGCTTGTGGTGAGGGGGGGGCATTCTGTGTCTGTGATGGGGGTGGGGGAACTTTGGGTTCTGCGCTGATTGGGGCATCCTTTGAAGATGGCATCTTGATCTTTGTGGAGTCAGAATTACCAGGTCTATCAGGCTCTGCCCTTGCCAGATTAACGGTGCAATCCACACTCCCAGGGTTTATTTTGTCAGAGTGGCTGAAGATCTGGTCTGAAAACTCGGTTGCATATCTGGAGAGAAACTTATCAGTTTTCAATCAAAGTCTTACACTGACAAAATATAGGGAAATTCCACTAGTGTTTTCACAGCAATGCTTCGGCACTATCAGGAGTACCTCCCATCTTTGGCGCCCCCTCCTGCCATCCTCCAAACTCCCCCATCAGATAATGTTTATCCAGGCACACTCAAATCCACAGCCAAGTCTTCCTCTTGGCGACCTTATCAGATAAAAGTGATAAAGCAACCAGATTTCTTTCTAATCAAGCAATTTTCTCCAGGTTAATATTCAGAATGAACCTTCCACAATAAAAGCAGTTCAAAGTGAAACAATCACATTTAACAGTAATTGCTGCCACAGTCCTCCAGAGATTTTAATGACCTTACCCATTTACAGAGAACTACAAACAGAGCACATGATGTTGTGCTCATAAAGTATAAATGTTTATGCTTCCCAAGTGTCTGTAAAAGAGAAAAAGCACCTTGAGCTGACCATAAAAATCAGTTTGAAAAAAGTAAAGACCCAGACAGGCAGCATTAAATAGAATGTAGCATTAAAGTAAATGATTGATGGAGTTCCTTGCCGTTGTATATGTAAATTCTACTCAACCATCTTATCAGTTTCTATAATTGTTTAATACTTACTAAAGATATAGCATTAGTTGGAAATAAAACATGCAGTGATACTAAAACTAAGCATCAGAAATGCAGCGTCAATACTTTTAACTGCTGATATATTCATGGATGAAAAAGATGTGAAATTGAAAGTTCTTCTTTGGTCAATCAGATTTGTTTCCATGTACAATCATGTGCTAGTTAGAGGATGTAAAGTGTAAAATACTTTAAATATTCAGAAATCTGGCATCAGTTGGAATTATCAATTGAGAAAAAAAGATAGTGGAATCTATTCTCTCATCCCGCTGCTCTAATCCTGCAGCAGGCCCGGAGAATCACACATTGGCCTATTCGTGGAATTCAAACTGCGTCTCCCAGGCCCAGGTTTCTGACAGTGCTGGAAATCAGCTAGGAGGCGGGGCTAGCATTTCATTAGTATTTTACATACTATTTAAATTCTATCAGTGGGCCCTGGGGCTGAATTACCTGGGCCTGCAAGCCTCTCCCACCCCACCAGAATGTTTCACTTTTGTAGGGGATTACTATAGTTCCACACTTTTGAAGCACTACTGGATGAACCTGCTGGACTGAAGGGAACAACTAGGGTCCCTCCGGGAGTGGGGGGATGGGGGGGTGGGTGGTATTGGACAATGGGAGCTGGTGCTCTAGACATGAGTACCTTGGCAGTACCAGTCTATGCCCCCAGCACTGCCCAAGGGACAAAGAACCCGTGCCTAGGGGGCACCTTGACATTGCGCACCAGGCATGGGATGTGGTCTGCTGGAGCGAGGTCTAGGGGGTAATTGGTGGAGCTGGCAAATCTTGCTGTCAATCTGCATTGGGATCTAGTCAGGGAGGTCAGAGATTGGGATGGGCTGTAGAGGAAGGGAGGGGGACAGCAGCAGCTGGGAGAGGGGCTTCTGCCTGTGTGCAGGAGAGGGCTGGTTTAGGGCTGACCCTCAAATGGAGGGGAGGCTGTGATTGAGCTGTGAAGGGGTTGGGGATGGGGGCAGCACTGCAGGGGTCCCAAGCTGGCCAGCGATTGACATGGCTAACAAACTGCAGGCTGATGGTTCGAGGCCACTGCACATGTGCAGAATTCCCCTGGTTTCAGTCTCTCTAGTGGATTAAGCCCCGTTCCTGGAATCTAATGATATTCATGCTGGTGGTATCTGCAATGCTCAGAATGTGAGAGATCCTTCTCTGGACTCCTACTGAATATAGGAATCTCAGCCCCTCTATATTAACATCCTCGGGATAGTCTGAAGCTTATCCACCTCTTTTCTGAACAGAGGCCCAAACGATCCCCATCCACCTCCACATTCCTCCACCTGGCTCAACTTGTTCTCTCACTGAACAATTTCTCCTTTAACTGCTCTCACTTGCTCCAAATAAAAAATGTTGCCTGGGGTACGGTATCCATTGGGATTTTCTCTAGTTTTTTCACAAATTCGACAGAATTTTTTTGGGAGAATTGCCCCCAGTGGATCTGGAGTTTCTGGTTGGGCCTCAAGTTGAGCATTAGATAGACGGCACAACATTAACCCCTGCTACATGCTGCTGTGGTGATTCTAGCAGATGTTGCAATGCCAGCTTTCTTTCATACAGTGGGTGAAGAGTTGGTATTAAACGCTTGAGGGACAAAGCTAGTGAAAAGAAATTGAATACAAATGGGACTTAAATATTTGTTTTAAATGGCTACATCTGGGCCAAACATGCTGACAGCTTTGCAAAGATTTTTAATATTTTAAATGTAAATTTCAGGTTTTGTAAAGACTGGTTAGTTTTTGTTTAATGGCAAAGCTCACATTGCTGGCACAATAAATTGAGGCACTCACATTGTCTGCACCTTTAAGAATTGATTAGCTGTAAAGACTCACATTCTAATCAGTATTCTGTAACTATGTGTACCTTCTATATGCTCTGTTTGAAACCAGAGCTTTCCCCTCACCTGACGAAGGGACAAATCCCGAAAGCTTGTGGGTTTACTATCAAATAAGCTTGTTGGACTTTAACCTGGTGTTGTGAGACTTCTTACTATGTTCACCCCAGTTCAATGCCAGCATATATAATAATAATAATCATTATTATTTCCATTAGCAGGGTCAGGCCTCAGTAGAACTACGAACTCTGCTTGACAGCAAAGATTCCCGTGAGATTTTATCATGTGATGTTTCATTATGTGGCATTTGATCATTTCAAGAGATATTGATTTGACAGAACATGAATGGCTGTGGGTAAAAACAGGGGAATTTAAATGTTTTTATTGAGAAATGTTTTAATGTGACCACTACAAGAAAACTCATGTGATCAATGATTTCAGTATTTATAGATATCCCATCAGTTAGAAGACAAAATAAAAGTTTAGACTGGCCTCATTTTCTCTGGAGACCTTTTGTCCACAGCCTCCAACCTTTGTCTCCCAACCCTGCACATCCCTCTGCTAGCTCCTGCCCAAAATCCATAAATAGAACTGTCCCAATAGGTCCATTGCCTCAGCCTGATTCTGCCCCACTGAATACATTTCTTCCTATCTTGACTCTATTGTCTCTCCACTTGTCCAGTCTCTTCGCACCTACATTTGAGATTCCTATAGTATATTAACAAGTTCCAGTTTTTCTGGCCGTAACCCCCTCTTTTCACTACAGACTCTCAGTCCCTCTACACCAACACTCTCCTGTGTTGGTGTAGCCTGAGGCTCTCCATTTCTTTCCTGAATGAAGGCCCAAATAATACTTATCCAGCACCACACTCTTTCATTTGGCTGAACTTGTTCTCTGACTGAATAATTTCTTCTTTAGCTGCTCTAACTTGCCTTAGGTATGGTATCCGCATGAGCCCCAGTTATACCAACGTTTTTATAGGGGTATGTGAAACATTCCTTTTTCCAGTCCTACTCAGGCCCTCTTCTACAACTCTCTTTCTATTACTTTGGTGACTGTATTAGAGCCAATGCATGATTTCATCTGGACCTAAAGAATGTATTGACTTTGTTTCCAATTTCCAACTGTCTCAATTTCACATGGTACATTCTCAACACTTTGCTTCTCTTCCTTGACTTTTTTGTCACCATTTCTGGCAATAGACTGTCTATCAATATTCATTACAAACCTACTGACTCCTAGAGCTATCTCCACAACACCTCCTCATACCCTGTGTCCTGTAATAAGTCCATCTCGTTCTTCCAGTTTCTCCACTTCCATCATATCTGCATGTCCTCTTTTTGCTGAGCTAAGGTTTCCCCTCACCATTGTTGTTGACAGGGCACTCAATCATATGTGACTAATTTTCTGCACTTCTTCCCTCACCCCTTCCCCTCCTTCCCAGAACGATGGTAGTATCCCCTTTGTCTTCACTTTCCAACCCACTAGCCCCTGCATTTGAAGGACCATCCCCTGCCATTTCTGCCATGAAACACATCTTCCCTCACCTCCCCATCAGGATTCTGCAGAAACAGTCTGGTCCACTCCTTCATCACCCCCAATAGCTTCACTGTTTCTACAGCACCTTCTCATGAAATCAAAGAAGATATAACACCTACATCTTTACCTCCTCCTCTTCACCATCTAAGACCCCAAATACTTCCTTCAGGTGAAGCAATAATTTTTTCAATTTAGTACATTATATTCATTGCTCATAATGTGGTCTTCTCTACATTGCGGAGACTAAACATAGACTGGGTGGCCACTTTGCTGAATATCTTTGTTCATTCTGGTAGCATGGCACTGACCTTCCTGTCGCTTGTATTTCAATTCACCACATGCTCAATAAAAGCTGGAGGAATAGCACCTCATCTTCTGATTAGGTACTTTACAGAATTCCAGACTTAATATTGAGTTGAAAAACTTCTGATCAGTTTTTGGTCCTCTGTTCTCCATTGCATGGTGGCATTGTGGTTAGCACTGTATCTCATAGCACTAGGGCCCTGGGTTTGATTCCCATCTTGGGTCACTATGTGTGTGGAGTCTGCCCATTTCCCTAGTGACTGCATGGGTTTCCTTCGGGTCCTCCAGTTTCCTCCTACAATCTGAAAGATGTGCTGGTTGATGCAGTGAACATGCTAAATTCTCCTCAGTGTACCCAAACAAGCGCTGGAGTGTGGCAAGCAAGGGATTTTCACAGTAACTTCATTGCAGTGTTAATGTAAGCCTACTTTTGACACTAATAATTAAACTTAAACTTTAAAACTTTGTTTCTTTTCTCTTTTTTTCCTCAACCCACTCCCTCCACAAGATCACACTGTTCTTACATTTTGCATTCAGAGAACACTTATTGTTTTGCTATTAACACATTCTGTCATCTGACTTTTAGGTTACTAATCACACCTTCCTTAGTCTTTAACACCATTAACACTCCCACTGTGTTATGTCCATGGCATTTTTGTCAAATCCCTCCTGACCTCGATGGTTTCCTTCTGCACTGTAAGGATTCTATTCTACGGAAAAGGTTCTACAAGCACATTGTGAGACGATATTAATGATTTGTGCTGTTGGTGTGTGTACTTTGTGAAAATAGTTATTTGGAACTTGGCAAGTTTAAACAGATGTGCAGGGAAAAGAGAAGCCAGGAAGTAGTTGAGAGGAGCAGACGTGAGATCCGAGGATGTAGAGATATAAACAGCTTGTGTGTTATCAGCTTGACACACAAATGTAAATTGATTTTACATTTTCGAGACAAGCAAGGCCATAAAATCCCAGCCAATGTTTCTATTCAATAAAAAATAAAAATAGGAGGAATCAAGACAATATCACCAGAGATAAGAGAACCCAATGCAGGTGATGCTCTTCAATATTTTAGAAAGAAGATTGTGCGAGCACTCATGTACAACGTTGCAGACAGTTTGAGAAGTAGAGAAGAGAGGGTTAACATCTGCCAATCACATAGGATATTATTTCTTATTTGAATAAGATTCAGTTAATGACCAAGAAGTGCAAGAAAGAATTGAAAAAGTGAATACAGGAAGCAGAGAGAGATTATGAAAAAAATTATGAGAAAAATATTAAATCTAGCCTGAAAAGTATTTTATGAACATATAAAATGTCAGCAATTTACTAGAGAAAATGTTGGGCCTATTAAGGAGTTAAGGAACATATTAATTTAGAGGCAGAAGACATGACAAAAACATTTGACAAGTATTTTGCAATTATTTTCACAAAGGAAGCAGATAATGTGAAGGTCACGCTAAAAGAGGCAAGTTGTGGACAGGGTGATAATAGAAAGAGATGACGTACTAAAAAAAGCAGCAGGGTTAAAATTTAGTTAAGTAATGTAGCTCAGATAGTACTAATTCTCAGAAGGCATGGGGAACTCCCAGGGTGGTGGGGCCTGACGCGATGATCTGCAGGGATAGGAGGTCCCAATGCCACTGTGCAATTGGGATTGGTAGAGAAGGAAAGGAAGCCAGCAATTGGTGCTGACCATCAGCGTGAAGAGACAGACTGCTGGGAAGGTTGTGATTATTGGGAAGAATTTGGCTCTGCCCACACAAGGGGAGCAAAATTGAGGGTTCATGTGCTAGAAATCGGGGCGGGCGCAAGATGGGGCTGGTGCGGGCTGGGCCCAGGAGTGTTTGAGGGACCAGTGGTCGGGCCTTGAGGACATCGGAGGGGCAGCAATGTGGGGTCACGGACCAGCAATCATGAGGCTGGCAGACAGGGGCCACTGCTCATGTGCGATCTCGGCACTGACAGATTGGCACACGCGCAGTGACTCAGTCAGCACTTTGCTGCCAGGCTCTCCAGCGGGAACAGGCCCTTGCCCTCAGCTTTTCAGCGTGGTTCACACTACTGAACTCCACAGTGCACAAAGTGTAGGAGATTCATTTTCAAACACACACTGAAAAAAGTGTGAATTATTCCAGTTTTCACATGAATTCAACAAGTTTTAGGGAGAATCCCAGCTTTGATTTTAAATGTTGGAGCAGTGCTGAAGGATTGCTAACGTTATATCAAGAAAGGGAAGAAAGATAAACCAGGATAATTTCCTTCAGCTTAACAATGATGGGGAAGTTGTCCATTATTAGGGACAAAATAAATTTTTATATGGAAAGGGGTGGGTTCAGTAAGAACAGCCAGCATGGATTTATTAAAGGTAAATTATGGCCCGAATTTTACCATCTCGCCTACTACGGGAATTAGAGCGGGCGAGAAGTGAATCCTGGGAAGGTCCATTGATCTCAGGTGGGATTTTACGATTTCAGGACAAGTGGTTCTATAAAATTCCACCCTATGTCTCACTAACTTGATTGAATTCTGTGATGAAGTAATAATTCTGATCGAGGTGGTGCATTAATTTTTTTATATATGGATGTTCAGAAGGCATTCGACAAAAAGCCATTCAGGAGATGCAATAAGAAGATAGAGGTTTATGAAATGAAAGGGAAAGAGACAGCATGGATATAAAATTGGCTCAGTGATAGGAAGCATAGGACTGTGGTAGACGGAGGTTCTGTAGTGTTCTCCAAGGATCAGTTTTAGGCCCATTACTTACCAATTTCAACAAACTTGTGTAAAGGGAGCAGTATACTGATCGTAATAGGAATTTAGTGAAGTAGTAGACCACACAATTATAGTTATAGGCTTCAAGGTGATATACACATGATGGTAAAAGGGCAGAAGCATGACAGCTGAAGTTCAACAAGGAAAAATGTGAAATTATGCCTTTTGTAGGATTAAGAGAAAGGTAAGATACTACAAATAACATGATTTTGAAAAGTTGAGGAGGAAGACTTTTGTGTCCACGTACATCAATCTTTAAAGATAAAAGGCAAGTAAATAAGATGGTTTAAAAAAACACATTGGTTACTTGGCTTTATAAAGTGAGGAACAGAATGTAAAAATGAAGAGGACATACTGTAACGTTATAAATTACTGGCATAATGGGCAGTTTTGGACACTGCATTTCATTTAAGAAGGAAAGACATTAGAAAGGCAACAAAAGATATTTACCAGGATGTCACCAGGAAACAAGGACTTCAGTTATGACAAGAGGTTGGAAAATGTAGGACAATGCCTCTTAGAACATAGAAGGTCAAAAGGTGACCTAATTAAGTTTCTCAAGATAATGAGATGTTTTGATACAAAATCCCTCTTGCAAGTGGTTCAATAACTAGAGGTCATGGATTCAAAAACATTGGAAACACAGGGGAAAGGAGAATGTTTTTCACTCAGATAGTTGTCAGCTTAATGTTACCATCACACTTGCACCTTTCATTAAGTTATTAATGCAGGTTGTAAATATCTGAGACCCCCACACTGATTCTCACTAGCTATCTGGGTGTCAGTCCTGTTTTCTCTGTCCCTCCTTTCTTGAATATCATTTCAAGAAGAAATTATAATTAGATGTAACTCTTGGGACTGAAGGGAACAAGGGATGTGGAGGGAAGAAGGCATCAAGGCATTAAATTTGATGATCAGCCCTGATCATAATGAATGGCAGAATAGGCTCAAAGGACGAAATGGCTTACCCCTGCTTCTGGTTTCTACGTCACTATAACAGTGTTACATTTATTACCTTCCAATCCACTTGGACAATTTCAGATTCAAGGGAATTCTGGAAGATTACATCTCAGTGAATCCATTTTCTCTGCAGTCATTTCTTCTAGAACTCTAAAACATAAGCCATCAGAGCCAATGGATTTGTTGCCTCTGGTCCCATTAATTTTTGCAGTACCTTTCTGGTTAGCTCAGTTGGCTTGATGGTTGATTAGTGAGGTAAGGCGATGCCAATAGCATGGGTTCAGTTCCTGGACTAACTGAGGTTATTCATGAAGGCCACATTCTCAAGTTTACCCTTCACCTGAGCTGTGGTGATCTTCAGGTTAAATCACCAGTAGCCTCTGGTCATCTGGGATTTTACTTACTTTTCCTTTCCTAATAATTATTGTCAAATTCCTCTCTACTTTTTTTGAATTGCTTTTTGCGTCTTCTATGTTGAAGATAAACACAAAGAATGATTGGTACAAAGGGAAGCTCAGTCACCTTTCATCCTCCAGGATCCAATATCATTCTTCAAGACATGACCTCAGCATGTGATATGCAGACTGAGGGAGAGTGTATGGCTGGAGACTGCATACCTGCTTTGTATATGGAAGGAGACCATTCAACAGGAGCTACCATTGATTGCTCAATCGTATCTGTTCACAGACACAAACAGAAGTGAGAATCCACATTGCATGCAACATACCTTTCTTGACACTTCTGATTGGAATGAAGAGCAGAGCCCATTGCCGATTGGCACAACTCAGGAAAGACTAACAGCCAGCAGCCCCCAGCAAGTCACAGATATTAATGAGGAGGGGTCAAATCCACAAAGATGACTAAGTATCTATGGAAGATGCAGCGTGTACATGGAGATAGGTGAAAGGCAGTGGCACAGATGCCTTCACTTGCTTAGAAATATTTGTCACATTTTCCATGAGGAATGCATGCCACAAGGATTTGAAGACATCCAATATTGGTTGCTTTGAGTGATCACAGACCAGACATCTTTTCCTGCAGATTCTTCCAGGTTTCCATTTGGGATCTATGTGGAATCTCACCATTGGCCACACAAAAGTGCATCAGGAGGGTGACAGGTGTCCTTTTTAGTAAAGGTCCTCATTACATGAAGTTCCTCAGGGATGAGGTAAACCAGGCTGCCCAAGTTAGGGGATTGGCTGCGGTATCAGGTTCCCCTCAAGTTTAGGGTGCCATCCACTCCATACATGGCATTGAGACCTCCCTGGCAGCAACCTCAGAGATTAATTAACAGAAAAGAGTTTCATTCTCTGAACATTCAGCAATGTTCTGTGATCATAGATAACAGATTCAACAGATTTGTATTAGGTATCTAGGGAGCTCACATGATTCGCATATTTTGAGTCTGTCATAGAGTCAGAGATAGTTAAGCGAGTTCAGCACTTGCAGAGTTGGCTCCTCCCAAGAGGACATGGTTACTGAGGCCCATTCATTGTCCAGAGTGCACCTGAAGAACAATACAATGCCGCACATTCAGCACAAGATCCTTAACAGAGCAGGCTATTGGACTCTTAAAGTTATGTTTAGACCAGTTAAATGACACTCTAATACTCATCGGAGAGAATGTCCCACATCATAATTGTTTGCTGCATCCTTCACAACCAAGATGAAGGTGTTGCTGTGAGAAGATAGGGGCTGGAATTTTCCAGCAATTCATGCCAGTGGGATTTGCTGGTCCTACTGCATGAAATAGAGACTGGGCTGAGGACCAAATTCCCTGTCCTTTCCAGCCAGCTCCATTGTCTGTTCCTTGGGGAAGGAAGAGATTGTTCTGCATAAAGATGGATAAATTGACTCTGAGCACTATGGATGAAAGCAGTTCAGAAGCATGCAGGCTTGTTGTGTGTGCTCAGCTCTCCCAAGTAAGGGATTAAGACGTCATTTCTGTAGGATCTCACATCAGATGCTGATCTTAAAGTGGCTGGTCAAAATGCAATTCTGATGTCCCATCTCCTGGACATGTGTGATACTGTGCTGAATGCTAAGCCTAAGAAGACCTGATGGCCTGATGAGAGTGTGCATTTGGAGTTTCACTCATCTTGGTAGAGCACATCAATCATTTGTTCTTTTCCTGCACTGCAGAACATCAATTTTTTTGCTGACTACGGGCACTGATCTCCCCGGTGACTTCCTCCTAGGCCAGTGTGATTAGGTTGGAGGACCTCCTGCTCCCACTCCTCAGAATGAGGACCTCCTAAGTTTTCTCATGTTCTGAAAGAGAATCTCCAGAGACCTAGACTTCACTGAACCGTCGAGTAACAGTTTGGTATGCTTGGGCACCATAATGAAGCAGAAGTTCAAAACATACCCAGCCTGCAATAAATGTGTGTATGGGAGCCATTTAAATATAACAGCACATTCTACTCTGGGAAGTGGGGGAGCGAGGGGAAGGAAGGATCCCTCTCCACCCCACTATGAGATTCAACAAGCTTCTCATTATTGTATAATTAGCTAAAAAGTGTAAAATCTGGTAGAAAAATCCAACCTGCGCCCATTTTCCTGATCGTCAGAGCACTTCACCTGCGGATAAGTATGAGGTTGTCCACTTTGGCAGAAAAAATAGAAAAGCAAATTGTGATCTAAATGGAAAGTAGATTCAAAATGCATCTGAGCAGACGGATCGGGGGACTATGTTCATGAATCACAGAAAGTTGGTATGCAGGTACAGCATGATTGAAAAAGGTAAATAGGATGCTGGCTGGCATTTATTGCAAAAGGAGTAGAATATAAAGGGAGAGAAGTGCTGCAATAGTATAGAACGTCGGTGAGACCACATGTGGAGTATTGTGTTCAGTTTTGATCTCCTTATTTAAGAAAGGATGTGGTGGTATTAGAGACAGTTAAGAGAAAGTTCACCAGATTAATTCTGGGGGTGAAGGGTTTGATGTACAAGGGGAGATTTAACAGTTTGGGCTTGAAATTGTTAGAGCAATGAGAGGGAATCTGATGGAGGTATATAAAATTTTAAAAAGTGATTGAGAAAGTAAATGGAGATGAAATGTTTCCTCTAATGGAGCAATCTACAACAAGAGGTCACAGATATAAGTTGTCAGGCAATAGATTTAAAACTGAGGTGCCGAGGAATTACTTCTCACAGAGAATTATGAATTTGTGGAATTCCTGCCCTATAGTGCAATGGAGTCTGAATTGTTAAATAGTTTCAAGAAAGAGATAGACACATTTTTAATAAAAAAGGGAAAGAGGGATATTAGGAACAGATGGGGAAATGGATTTGAGACCAGGGAGAGATCAGCCCATGTTCCATCTTTAGAGTGGAAAATTCTATGTAAAGTATTTGCAGCAGGCACAGATGGATAGTTTGGTAGAAAGATTTTAGAAAGGGTGGGGTCAGCCAGACAGTACAATTTGGGGAAGGAGTTACAAAGCGTATTGCTGAGACACCTGAATTCTCTACCATCAAAGAGGGATCAGGTACACATGGAGAAAGAAGTCAAAAAGGGAACAAAAGAAACGGGAACAGGTTGCAGAGATCATGGAGGGATTTATGGATCATGATAAAGATTCAAAATTTGATCCATTAGAAAAAGAATGTTAACACAGATTAATGAGAATGGAGCTCAGTGCAGAGCAAGATGTGAGAGGTGATGACCTAGTGGTATTATTGCTAGATTATTAATTCAGAAACTCTAATGTTCTGGGAACCTGAGTTCGAATCCTGCCATGGCACATAATGGAATTTGAATTCAAAAAAAAATCTGGAATTAAGAATCTACTGATGACCATGAAGCCATTGTTGATTTTCAAGAAAAACCTATCGCTAATGTCCTTTAGGGAAGGAAATCTGCCGTTCTTACCTGGCATGTAACTCCAGAGCCATAGCAATGTGATTGGCTCAACTCTCCTCAAGCAACTGGGGATGGGTAATAAATGCTGGCCAGCCAACAATACTCATATTCCACAAATGAATAAAAAATGATGTAATTGATGGAATTTTAAAAATAAGTTTAAATTTGTGGAGGATATGAGGCTGGGAAGACAGAATTGGAATTATTGAGTTCAGAACTGTCAAAGACATGAATAATGGTGTTGGTGGCAATACAAATTAAAATGAAGCTGGAAACATTGTGGACATGGATGGAAGAAGTTTCACAGCTGCAAGACCACATTATTCTGTGCTTTTCGACCCAACTGGAAAAACACTCAACATTAGCTCCCAGAGATACCCAAAACTGTACCTAGTGCAACTGTTGTGTCCCCTCCTAATTTGACCTGATTTTCTGCAACATCCCTGAATCTCAACTTACGTTCATTTCCACCTTCAAGTACCTCAGTATCATTTATTGTTTTTTTTGCTGAAACCTAAGTTTTACCACTTTTCACTGCTTTATCTTTCATTATCACCCATTTTACTCTGCCAACCCAGAAAAGGTGCATATTTGTTCGTTCAGCTCAGTTTCTCACCTTGACTCACTTAGATCACCTGATTTCCATCTTCAGCAGCTAAAAATATCTTTGTTATTTTGCAAAGTGAAACTGCTCTCTTTCTCTCTCTCTTTCTCAACCTTGGTAAACTTTGTAGATCTTTTTAATATTTTACCAAGCAAAAAAAATCTATGTCCTGAAATTATTATTTACCGAACCTCAGTGTTTACCATTGACAATTATTCCATTTCTTCTCTTCAGAAATAATGCTGAATACCTTGGTTAACCTATCACTTCCATACCCATAATCTCATCAACAATGTGCTTTTAACAGTGTCATTCATTTAGAAAAAGCAATTCAGTGCATGTTACAGAAGCGTAATCTGAAAAAAAAAATGGTTACTGAGCCATAAAAGATGTTGGCCCAGATGTTGCACTCCTAATAGTGGTGAACACTAGGAGGTTTGCCTCTGAGTTGGGATGGTACTATAATTCTGGCAATCGCAATTGCACTGAAAACTCAAAATTGCTATGTCTCAGGAAGCTTCGGAGGCATCTTTGATGATAGTCCTATCAGCCTGATTTGTCAAGGATGGGAATCCCTACTTTGTCAATTTGGGATGATTGCCCACAACTGAAGCTGGGTTTAATATTGATTTATTTAAAGTTGGTACCAACAGGCACACAGCCTACCTTCCACATCTGCTACGACTTTTAAATGACATACCTTCTCCAATGGTTAGTTGTTTCCAAGTGACGACTATTCACAGCTGAGTAAAACTACAGAGTTTTATTTGACCTATTGGCTATATGATCTAACATATGCTAATCCACTGTTAAGTGTGCATGTACTTCTGTATTGTCGCTTCACCAGTTATTTTTAGTGCTGGATTATACTATGCTATCATTTGAATTAGCAGGCAGCATAAAGTTTTCTTGTCGCCCACATTGCACGGAATGGCAGCGATTACGATATGCCTGCCCATTTCCGGGGAACCAAAGACATTTACCAATCCAAATGTCAATCACATCAGTAGTGAGAAGTATGACATGCACTGCTGGTAAATGTAGCTTAGATAAAGCTGAGATTTTGATTTTAGCTATTTTTGTCATAATTCAGAGAGTCACCAATGCAAAACGAAATAGACGAAGGAAAAGATTTTAAAGGGTCTACAATAACACCTTTGAGAGAAAGGGTACAAGAGTTAAGTGTGAAAGAAAACAACAGTTTTAACACCAGGCAACATTTTTGTAGCTAAAGGAATAAGTATGGAAGACTTAAGGTTCAAAAGCAGAGCAGACTCAATGGGCTGAATGGCCTAATTCTGTCTCTATGTCTTATGATCTAAAACCTGCAAGATTTTATTGCAGTAACACAAGGATCATTTTTTTTCAAATTTCCCTTAATATACATCCAGAATGGTTACTAGCTGGCTTCAATCACTCAGGTTTAAAGTGCAGGACTTTAATGTGGACGAACAAAAATAGCACAATGGTGTTGTCATATATCATTTGAGCTGATTAAAATATGCTCATGAGGCCACTGCCCATTTCTAGTAGGGACTCTGGACAGCCAGGTCAAAGTTGATCCAAATATTTAAATGGTTGGGTACTCAGTGGTAAATCAGTGCTTTAAATATTTTAGTATACTAATCCCAAAACCATTTGGCGGCAGGTAAATTACCTGCAGAGTGACATAGGTCTTTTCAATGCATTTTGCAATGGACCGTTTACGGTAGAATCGGTGATTTTAAATTTTTTATATATATACTGTTTAGGATTTTCCAGCCTTTCCCACAGATTGGATCTTCTGGTCCCATGAATTGGCCTCCCACTGCAGATTCCTTGGCAGAAGAACAGGTGGATCTTGCACAACGTAGATGATCTGGAAGATCCCATCAGTAATTAATGACATTTCACTGCTGCTGCGGGAAGGGCTGGAAAACTCCAATCTGTATGAGCATGTTTATTTTACTTTGCACATCAATATATAAAGATATCTATTGTGAAACCATCCTTGTGAAGTGAACAGTGATTATTTGACAAAATTCTCAGAGGATCAGGACAATGATATAGATACAATTGAATCCAGTCAACTTTCAGCCTTAAAAGTGGAAACTGATTCAGAAACTTTTAACAGATTCTGAACAGCACTAAGTAATTAATGATGCGTTTACAAAGCACGTGTTTATTGATGATACGACAAACCACTTTACAATGCTGAATGTGAAGTATAAAACCTGAATGAATGCCCAAACTGGCTGAAGGGAAGGAGCGTGAGACTCACTCTTCTGAACCGGGCCTTGATATTGGATTCAGGCTGCATTTATTTTTGTACAAGATTGTAAAGCATGTAAACTCATGTAAAGGCACGATTATTCAAAAGGAAAGCCAGTATTTAGCGTAGAAGAGAGTGAAAATATTCAGCACTGTAATTATAGCCTATCCTTGAAGGAATTTAAACTGCAATTCAACAATAAAAACGATCAGTAATAAATTTACTGAGATTAGTGCAGTAGAGACCATTCTTATAGCATCATGCCAAATGTGCTGAATAAGAAGCAACGATGCAGTTAAATACGCGGTGGGAGCATTTTACACCTACATTTTCGGTAACAGGATTGGTTCCGGAGGTGGGGAGTCAAAGGAGAGTCCCCAAAACACTTTCATGCTAGCAGGATTTTGTTGTTCAATTGTTCCTCTCCTCCCCCAACACCACCCCAACAATAATAAAAAGGGATTCCCACCATGAAAGATTAGGAGTTCCATTAGCAAACATTAACACACATTAGTCAGCCTCCGTGCTGTTACTTTCCTCATATAGAAAAACACCCACCACCCCTCATTGGTATGACATCATGTTGGCAGAGTTTAGAACTTGTTTTGTAAAGCAGGAGCCTGACAAACAGTTCCCATCAGGAATGCACAGGTAAGTACTGCTCTCAGTGGGGGAGAGAGTTAGGTTCCAGCACTACCCCCTGTCACTGCCTCAGCACTGCCTGCTGCCAGGTAGTCGTGCCAGAAGGCAGTGGCTGAACATTGCCAGGGCACTGCTGGGAGTTGGGGGGGGGAGGGGGGTCCTTAATTATTTCATGGGTGGGGCCTGTGTCTTTGTGGGGGGAGTTGGGAGGGGTCCTGTGTCTATGGGGAGAGAAGGGTTCTGTGTCCGTGAGGGGACTTCTTAGTGCCACCACACCAGACTGATATAGTTGGACAAGCTTCCTGCTTTTTTTTTGGCAAAGGGTGTTTGAAAATATGGCAGAAAAAGGTGGCAACGCACTTTTCCATCCGAGTTCACATTTTGCCAAAAAAAGTCAAAATTCTACCACAGCCTGAATGCCAATGCAAAGTGAATTTCCTGATATTTCTAGTGATATAAAAATCCTCATACACCTTTTTGGCATTGCAAGTGGTAGAATTTTTGCTTCAACAATACTACTGCCAACAATATATCAAGTAAAAAATATAACTGCTAATTTTAAATAAAAAGTACACTATCACTTAGTGAAAGCAGAGTGTTTGAATGTTGCTGGGCTGGGCAGGCTGTTGTTGCGTATTCTCAATAACCTACAGCCTAACCAGTTTTCAAGTATTGTGTGATACTGCACAAGAAATGGGAGTCCAATACTGTCACATCAGCAGAATCAGCTATAGGGCAGAATCTTGTGAAAGCAAAGGAAGTCTTTGCCACCACTTGGAGAGCAACCCTTTGTCACCTCTTTCTGGGAAGACCCACTTATCTTGTGCCACTCAGGCATATAACAGGCCAGCAGTGGGTTGTATCCAGGGACCAAGAATCTTGCGAGTGGAAAAGGACATAGAATATTGAACAGGACAGCATAGTACAGGCCCTTCAGCCCTTGATGTTGCTGAGTTTTATCTGAAACCAAGATCAAGCTACACACTCTCTATCATTCTGGTATGCTCTATGTGTTTATCCAATAACCTCTTGAAAGTTCCTACAGAGTCCAACTCCACTACCACAGCTGGCAGTCCACGCCAGACCCCAGCCACTCTCCAAGTAAAGTATCTACCTCCGACATCCCTCCTATATCACACACAATGAACCTTATGGTTATGCCCCCTACTAACAGCTATGTCCACCCGAGGAAATAGTCTCTGAATGTCCACTCTATCAATCCCTCTCATCATCTTATAAACCTCTATTAAGTTGCCTCTTATCCTCCACCACTCCCTCAGCCTTTCGTCCATACCAGGCAACATCCTGGTAAGCCTCCTCTGCACCCTTTCCAATGCCTCCACATCTTTCTTACAGTGCGGCGACCAGAACAGTACGCAATACTCCAAGCGTGGCCACACTAGAGTTTTGTACAGTTGCAACATGACCTCACAGTTCTGAAATTTAATCCCTCTACCAGTAAAAGCTAACACATCGTACGCCTTCTTAACAATCTTATCAATCTGGATGGGCCAACTTTTAGGGAGCTATGCACATGTACACCGAGATCTCTCTGCTCGTCGACACAACTAAGAGTCCTACCATTAGCCCTATATTCTGTACTCCTGTTACTTTTACCAAAGTGAATCACCTCACACTTTTCCGTATTAAACTCCATTTGCCACCTCTCGGCCCAGCTCTGCAGCTATCTATGTCCCTCGGCAAACTGTAACATCCCTCCTCACTGTCTACAACTCCTCTGACTTTGATGTCATTAGCAAATTTATTAATCCATCCTTCTACACCGTCACCTTGGTCATTTATAAAAATGACAAACAGCAGTGATTCCAAAACAGATGCCTGAGGTACACCACTTGTAACTGAAGTCCAGGTTGAATATTTCCCATCAACCACCACCATCTGTCTTCTATCAGCTAGCCAATTCCTGATCTAAACCGCTAAATCACCCTCAATCCCATGCACCTGCATTTTCTGCAATAGCCTACCATGGGGAACTTTATCAAACATTTTACTAAAATCCATATACACCACGTCAACTGCCTTACCCTTATCCACCTCTTTGGTCACCTTTTCAAAAAACTCGATAAGGTTTGTATGGTATGACCTACCTTCACAAAACCATGTTGACTATCCCTAATCAATTTATTTCTCTCTAGATGATTATAAATCCTATCCCTGATAATTCTTTCCAAAACTTTGCCCACAACAGAAGTAAGGCTCACTGGTCTATAATTCCCAGGATGGTCTCTACTCCCCTTCTTGAAAAAGGGGACAACATTTGCTATCTTCCAGTCTTCTAGCACTATATCTGTAACCAATGACAACATGAAGATCAAAGCCAAAGGCTCTGCAATCTCCTCCCTAGCCTTCCAGAAATCCTAAGGTAAATCCTATCCGACCCAGGGGACTTATCTATTTTCATACTCTGAAGAATTGCTAACACCTCCTCCTTACATACCTCAATCCCAAGATCCCAATATGAACCCCAAGATCTCTCTGTTCCTCCACATTACTCAGAACCCTGCCATTGACCCTGAAATCCGCATTCAAATTTGTCCTATCAAAATGTATCACCTTGTATTTATCAGACTTAAGTTCCATCTGCCATTTTTCAGCCCAGCTCTGCATCCTATCAATGTCTCTTTGCAGCCTGCAACAGCCCTTCACCTCATCTGCTATTCCACCAAAGTAGAAAGACTACCTGCTGAGAACAGAGGCCAGCTGTTCTATTGAATCGCAGCGCCACCAGAGAGGTAGTGGTTGCTGCCAATATTACACCCATCCAAAGCTTAGGATGGACCTCAGATACAGGTGAGCAACTGAGGGAGTGATTTGCAAGAGAGTTGTCAGCAAAGACAGAAGGCTGGCTGTCAGCGAGTCTTTCACCCTTCCTGATAGTGAGTCCCTCCCTCAGGAACCAAATGCCTTTGAATGGGGGATACTGCCAAGAAGCTGGCAAACAACCCTGCACAATCTTGCTTGATGGTCACCCAGCCTCCAATCTGCCACTGGTTTAATACTAGTGGGTGCCAAATGAGGCCCTTAACTGCCATTTAAGAACCTCAATTGGTGGCAGGATGGGAAGTCCAGCCATGGGCCTTCCTACATTCGACTTAATCAAAGTGAAGCAGGAAGATGAAGGAGTCCCTGCCCAATAGCCTCCCAACTGATTGGAAGTCCTTCCCATCACCAAACCAGTCACATGCCCATTAGACGTTGCATTGTGTCCAATGGGCACCAAGGCTCTGGAAGCTGGGACCAAAATTGTGTGGTATTTCCAATTGGAAGTGGAGCAGCTGACTCTGCGCCATCAAATGGCAGTTAGTCAATAAGATCTACAGATGTGAGGATCCTGGCCAATCATTAAGTGGAGATGGGCAGGAAGTCCGGCCATTACATCTACGGGTAAAAAATATGGTTCCTTTTTAAGGCCAGCCAGATAGACATCAAGCAGCATCACTTTGGCTTGTTTGTGAAGAGTTTGTAATCCTCGAAACTAATGACACTTTTGCAGCAACATTTCATGAGGAGATCAAGATACCTTACAGGGACGTCACTGTGGTTTAATTCTAGATGCAATGAGGGAGTCACAGACCTGACTTGGGAGTCACTCCATAGCCACCTAATCTCATTGCATCAATGCCTCCTCCACAGTTCAACTAATTTCCCGTACAAGGCAGTTCCTACTCAACTGATAAAAAGCCAGGAAGACTTTCTCCCCTGTTGCACATCTCCTTTAACCAGTCATGAACCTAAGGATATATATTTGCTACATACCTAATTGTAAAAGGTACAATTTAATGTGGTGAAGATGTGTTTTACTAAGCGTGTATGACATGCTAATGCATTAAAAATAGGTTGCTGCTGCTGCTGCTTGCCCTTGGGAAGCAGGGTCTGCCCTCAGCCAGCTGCCAACTTAATAACCAACTTTCATCCATCACCAGGAAGCTGATATTTTGCCTTTCGCTCAATGGAGTGGCCCCCACCCACCCTGCTTTCTGTTCCCAGGAATTTCACAAGATTCTGCCCATATATTCAATGGGAATATAAGGAAATGTTATGGTAAGCTAAAGAAAACAGGTACATTGACTCCCAAAAATAAGTACAAGCTAATGAGGAGCTGCTGGACTCAAGGATATGGGAGGCCAAGTTTAGGGGAGGGAAGATGAAAAGATAATTTAGGAGCAGTTACATAACATACAGGATGGTGAACATGTGGAACAGATTGCATCAAGTGGAGGCAGCCAACACAAGACAATACAAAATAGGAAAATGTTTGCTTGAGTGGCTAATTGAGAGGTATTTGTTTAAAGGAACCTCTGGATATACTGCACATGGGTTTCCAATGCATGTTCCTTTGTAGACGAGATTATTGTTGCTTGCTTTGAGATCTACCAAATATGAAACATAGAACATAGAATACTACAGCGCAGTACAGGACCTTCGGCCCTCGATATTGCGCTGACCAATGGAACAAATTTTATGACTCTCTAACCTAAACTATTCCAATGCTATCCATATGCCTATCCACTGACCATGTGAATGCCCTTAAACTTGGCGAGTCCACAACTGCTGCAAGCAGGGCATTCCATGCCCTTAGTACCCTCTGAGTGAAGAACCCATCTCTAACATCCATCCTATAATTATCAACCCTTAATTTAAAGCTATGTCCCCTCATGTTAGCCATCTCCATCTGAGGAAAAAGGCTCTCACTATTCATCCTATCTAATCCTCTGATCATCTTATATGTCTCAATTAGGTCACCTCTTAGCCTTCTTCTCTCTGGTGAAAATAACCTCAAACCCCTTAGCTTTTCCTCATAAGACTGACCCACCATACCAGGCAACATCCTGGTAAACCTCCTCTGCACCCTTTCCAATGCCTCCACATCTTTCTTATAATGTTGGGACCAAAACTGTACACAATACTCCAAGTGCGGCCGCACCAGAGTTTTGTACAGTTGCAACATGACGTCTCGGCTCCGAAATTCAATCCTTCTACCAATAAATGCTAACATACTGTACGCCTTCTTAACAACCTTATCAACTTGAGTACCAACTTTCAGGGATCTGTACACTGAGATCTCTCTGCTCACCTACACTACTAAAGGTCCGACCATTAGCACTATATTCTGTACACATATTATTCTTACCAAAGTGAATCACTCATACTTTTTCACATTAACCTCCATTTCCCACCTCTCGGCCCTGCTCTGCAACTTAGTTATGTCCCTCTACATGCTTACCAAGATGAAAGTCAGTCAACTATCCAGTAAAGAAGAAGCCAACACTACATGGGGATGGTACCACAGTGGTTAGCAATACTGCCTCACAGCACCAGGGACCTGGGCCTGATTCCCTTGGGTTACTGTCTGTCTGGAATTTGTATGTTGTCCCCATGCCTGCATGGAGACAATCAAAGACATGATGGTCAGGTGTATTGACCTGAACAGGCGCTGGAACGTGGCAATTTTCACAGTAAATTAATTGCAGTGTTAATGTAAGCCTTACTTGCGATGAATAAATAGACTTTAACATATAAATTCTGATCTTGCAAGCCTCCACATCCTCAATGGAACTAAATGAACTTTGTAAAATCAGACTTGTCGATGAATACACAATGGGCCCTGTTCGCAATGAAGCAAAATGGCTGGCAAAGAACAGCTACTGTATTATAATATGGCAATTCTGCTGGGTAGGCTCTATATTGGGACTCACATTGTCCACATAGAATGAGGTGTACCCAACAATGTTCCCTGTTCAACTTTGTAACTTTCTGTTTGTGGGACTACTTATGGAACATCTATCAAGTTCTGAGAAAAAAGCCAGATTTGCTCAATGATGCCAGCTAAAGAAATTCCCTTCCAACTTGTCAACACGGCAACATGGTTGTCAGCAAAATCAGTCTCTGTAGAGGTTCACAAAGGTTGTCAGAATATTATTCAATCTGAAGCTAATATTTGCTGAAATACAATAATGTTAATCGCATTAACTTCCAAGCTAAGGGAAAACAGCCACTCATCAGGTCTGCTGTAATCTTTTCAATAGCAGATAGACAAATGTTGATTCCACAAAGCAGCACTGTAAATATAGCTTACAACTGATAATACAAGTTTATTTTTGTATCAAAAATGTACAAATTAAACAACTGAATTTAAAAATGCAAATAAATCAACAAATTGGAATTGTAGCAAGAAATAAGTGTTATGTGGGACTGGGAAACAGTACCATCAATAGTGCATTCTAAGGAGACAGTGGGTAGGAATTTTCCAATCCCGCCCACCACGGGAATCATAGCAGGCAGAACATGGGCCATGCAAAGATCTGTTGACCTCGGGCAGGATATTCCGGCCTTGGGGTGAGTGCAGCCGAAAAATTTCGCCCATATCCTGACTTTAGGTTCAAACTGAACTGGACAGAGGATCGTGTAAAGTAAGTATGGAGTTAACTCATAGCTTGGTCTATATACCCAGCATTTATGGATATAGTTATGTGTAATCAATAAATACTTGACAAGAATCAGGACTGCTTTGTGAGACCAATTGAAAACTAAATCAGATCATTTACATCAAGCAACTTTGAATAGCAGAATGGTTTTGAAAATTAAAAAGGTGATCCTCAAAGTTTTGTGCTTATTCTGTTATTTTTATTGAAGCAAATCGCTGCACTCTTGTCAATAACCCTCAGAAAGATCCAGTTTAATGAGAGTAGAATAATTATTGCTGCAATAATCATTTCCCCTGAAGAAGACACAGCAATAATTATGAAAACAAGGATCAATGAACAAGCAAATATCACAGATGGCATTGTTTAATATCTATGTATAATTTACTCAGAACCATTAACTTGTTTCTTTTAAATATATTAATACTTCTATTATTAAGTAATGCTATGCTAAATCTGGTATATTCAAATAGTTTGAAATCACTGCTTAACATTCCATTAATTGGTTTAAGTAGTAATTATTAAAATTATTAAGACGCAAAAAGAAAAATTAGAGCAAATATGATCTGGAAATAAAAGCATATTTGAGAATAAAAGGAAAATACACAAAGGCCAGGATTTTCCACTCCCATGGGTGAGTTTAGTAATGTGCATGGAAAATATTGTGAGAAATGCAAAGTTACGTTTTATGTTGCCATTAATATGTGACGCAATTGCCCCCTTCCCCCCATCAGTGACGGGATGCTTTTCCTGACGCTGAACATCAGAAACATCATTTGAATATATTAGCATGTAATTACCTGGTTCCTCCGCTGAAACTATCAATCCTCGGCAGTGTGACGGCAGAACAGTGTCTCCAAAGGTGTGCACCTGGCGAGCAGACCTCATAGGGGAGCTACGGTGAACGCAGCACTTATGGGGAGAGGGTCACGTGCGGGTAGTGTCTGGGTGCTCTCTGTACCACCCGTGCAGTGCCAGTGCAGTGTCATAATACTGCCGGCATGGGAAGCAATGCCGGGAGTTTCCACAGTTAACGGGTTTGATCACTGCACTGGGACAGCCTTTAAAAATGGCGGCCCCATCCTCGAATTTCCAAGTTGCTGGCAGGGTGGGAAAATCAGAGGCTGATTTCTGGGAAAATCTTGCCTTAAATGTAAAAGCTCTGACTGAGTAAATAGCTGACATGAATATTGTACCATTGAATTTCCACTAATTGTATAAATTTCACTTATCAATTCTTTCCTCTATTCTCCTGAAGCTATATATTCTTGTGCTGTAGTACATTTCCACTGCTGCCAGACACCCTTCAGTACTTTATGGAAGTAATCATTATTCTTGTGTGAGTCCCATGCAAATATCAATGTCAATGTGCTATTCAACTCCCGACAGCGTGATAGCCAAGCTTGTTCTCACCCAATATTCCACACATTTCCAGCAGAAGTGTGACTGAATTGTAATTTTTCCCTCCCTCATGCAGGACTAGAGAAGCAACTTGATAGTGTCTGTTCCTACCTGCCAACTGAAGTTCGCCAATCTTGTGGATCAGAGATTATGGAACCCTATTGATCTCCATATCTAAAGTACTTACGAGGTATATCTATCATGCTATTGAAGTAGCTATATTTAGCTTTTTAACATTTATTAACTAACTCCCCAGTGACACAGTTGAAATATACCATACAAGGAAAGTCCTCTGTTTCATCCCCAGTAAAAGCCAATTTAACTGATAGCCAAGGTAATGATAATCTCAGATTTTCTTTCAGTCACCAATGCAAAAGATCACGCTCCAGCACTGCTGTTAAATTATTTTTTATATCTCTCAGTTGCCTTTCTGTTTGATTTAGGAAATTATTTAGCATTAATCCATTTTTAATATTATGTTCTGCTGCTGATCTGAAAAGGCCATTTTCCACAGATATCTCGAATGAACAGCAAGTTAAATATGCATTGCTTTTATTGTTATTACCACAGCAGGTTTTTTGAAGGTAATAGACAATAATTAGTTAAACATATGTGCTTCTCCAATCATCTGCAAAATTACCATGTCATGAATATGTCAAAAGTCTAAGACATCATGTGTACAATCAGAGCAGGTTTATTAATTTCTCAGGGCAATTATAACTCTTGCAAGTTAGCAAGTTAATCTGGTGTGCAAATTCAATGCACAAGATTTAGATGCTAGCAGAGTACTTAAATTTGTTGGGCAAAGTAACACATTATAACTCTTGCAGGAGTAGGCAATTCCTCCATTCAATGCAATCATGACTGATTTCATCTCAGCCTCATCTCCACTCATTCTCTTAACCTTTCATCCCACTAAAATCACATCATAAACCTATCTATCTCCTTAAATTTAGTGTTCCAGCTTCCACTGCACTCTTGAGGTAGAGAATTCAGCTGATTCATGACCCTTTGAGTGAATTAATTTCTCCTGATTCCTGTTTTAAATAACACATGTGTGCTATTTTCTATTTCATTTATATTTCCAAATGGCTGATTTTTCATGGTGATCCTTGTCCGATGGATAAGTAACTGGCTTAGTAATAGGAGACAGAGAGTAATAGTGGAAGGGTGTTTTTCTAGCTGGAGGTCGGTCACTAGTGGTGTGCCACAGGGCTCAGTACTGGGACATCTTCTATTTGTAATATATATAAATGACTTGGAAGAGGGAGTAAGTGGAGTGATCAAGTTTGCAGATGATACAAAGATGGCCGGACTTGCAGATAGTGAGGAGTATTGTCAGGCGATACAGCAGGACATAGATAGGCTGGTAGCTTGGGCAGATTGATGGCAGATGGAATTCAATCCTGATAAATGTGAGGTGATGCATTTCGGGAGAAAGAATGTAGGGGAGAGGTATATGATAAAGGGTAGACCTATTAAGAGTATAGAAACGCAGAGGGACCTGGGGGTGCAGGTGAACAAGTCTCTGAAGGTGGCAGAGCAAGTGGAGAAGGTTGTGAAGAAAGCATATATATGCTAGCCTTTATAGGAAGGGGTATAGAGTACAAGAGCTGGCCTTTAATGTTGCAGTTGTATAAAACGTTAGTTAGACCTTATTTAGAATACTGCGTCCAGTTCTGGTCGCGTTACTACCGGAAGGACATGGAGACTGTGGAGAGAGTGCAGAGGAGGTTTACCAGGATGCTGCCTAGTATGAAAGGTCTGAGTTATGAGGAAAGGTTAGGCAAATTGGGGCTGTTTTCCGTAGGAAGACGTAGACTTAGAGGAGATCTAATAGAGGTGTACAAGATTATGAAGGGTATAGATAGAGTAAAGAGGGTTAAGCTTTTTCCAAGGATGGATTCAAATAGCACGAGAGGTCACGGGCTTAGGATGAGCGAGGTAAGGTATAATTTGGATGCTAGAGGGAGTTTTTTCACACAGAGGATAATGGGGGTATGGAATGCGCTGCCAAGTAAAGTGGTGGAGGCAGGTACTCTGGATTTATTTAAGAAATACTTAGATGGGCACATGAACAGAATGGGAATGGAGGGGTATAGAAAACTGATTTAAAAGAGGGATCATGAGCCTTGGGAGTCCCTGGGAAGTGTGTAAATAGATGATGATATTGATGTACTTGTTTTTATCATCCAGGTGCTTTGGTCCACCTTGTTGTCTAACGTGATGGGTTGTGAGAGGGCTGCTCTTGGATTTTGAGAGTATCCTAGTGCTTCACGTCGTTAGTGTACGCTTGACCTGGACCATTTGATAGGCAACACAACAGCTCAGTGACTATCGCTGTGCTATGCAGATACATGGATTTGGGCCTGTGTCTGTGGGAGTTTGCGCATTCTACCCATGCTTGCGTGGGTTTTCTCCGGGTGCTCTGGTTTCCTTTCACATCCCAAAAATGTGTTCTTAGGCTAATTGGCAAAACAAATTCTCCCTAAATTGTCTCAAATTTGGTTTCTAATCCACAGATCTATAATCATAGACAGGGATCATGGTTAGAGGTGGGAACATCAAGGTGGCGGTGCAGGTTCATTGGGCCGAAGGGCCTGTTTCCCATGCTGTTTTGTTCTTTGTTTTGTTCTTTGATTTTGTTCTGTTTTGCACAGGTCATACATAACCTTTAACAAAAGACTGACATTTTTGCAGCTGCTTTGGCAATAATGAGCTCTTGCATATGTCCTCCAGATATTTCTTTGAGGTATCATCAATAAACTTTAATTTAATGAGTAAATAATTTATATGCTAAAGTCTTCCACTATGTAGATTTTTGGAGACTGGATGCATCACTGAAATGGATATCGGAAACCTGTTGAAGTCCTGAGGCAAGGAAAAAGGTGAGAATTTTCAACTTCCAATGGGCAATTTCCCTGCTCCTCAGGGCACTCTTTGAATGTCTCTGACTCTAACTCAAAGTTGGAGACTTCAGACAGTTCCAGTGTACTTACCTGGATAGTTATCCAGGAAATATTACACAGATTAAAGCCTGGTCTAACAATCGGTTAATTACAGAATTGACTCCTTCATCACCAACGCTGACTTATCTCCCTGACCCAACCAGACCAATCCCCGAACACACAGTCACACTCCTGACTACCCAATGACCACCTATCTATCCTGCTACAAGACCCGACCACTTACCTGAACACCCAATTAACCATCGATCACCCACCGACTAACTCTCACACCTGCCATCCTACCCATCTGCTAGTCTATCCCCTGCCATACTATGCACCTGTCATCTTACCCACCTACCAACTCATCTGCCTGCCATCTCACTCATCTACCACCTCTGCTATCTGCCACCTTACCAACCTTCCACCTTAGCTCACCCACCCTATTACAAAACTCTCTCACTTATTTGTCCTACTCCCTACCCAGCCACTCATATTTATAAACTTGCCATTCAGCAGCTGACTCAACTCTGCTGCAATGGAGACCTGTGAGCAATTGCTGCGCTTTGCATTTCTGGAAGAGCCAGGGTCAGAAGTGCAGAGTAGAGCCAAGTCGGGAAATGGGTGAGCAGAGTTGTAATCCAAAGATGGCTGCCATTCCTTGGAGGCTTTGGGCCAACATCATGGTAAAGGGGTTTAAGCATGTACATGGAGTAATCATCTAAAGGATTGTTAACGGCATTGCTTATCAAACCTTTTCCCGCTGTGATCCCATTTTGATGGTTCACACTTGGTGTGATCCCAGAATTATATTTGGAGGAATTGGTGGAGGGAAGGATGGGAGAGGGGGGAGGCAGGGGTGGTGCATGAGGTAGAGGGGATGAGATGGGAATGCTGCAGGGAGAAAAGCTCAAGCTGAAAGGTGCAAGGACCAAAAACACCTACCATTTTCAAGGCTGTTGTAAGTAGCAATGGCTGAATTCATCAGGAAGAGATGCCGGCGTTGGACTGGGGTAAACTCAGTAAGAGGTCTGGCAACACCAATTTTAAATCCAACCGATTTATTTGATAGTAAATCTGCTAGCTTTCGGCGTTTGTGCCTTCATCAGGCGAATGAGTCATTCGCCTGACGAAGGCACAAATGCCGAAAGCTAGCAGATTTACTATTAAATAAATCGGTTGGATTTAAAATTGGTGTTGCCAGACCTCTTACTGAATTCAGCAGGCCATATTTACTAGCAAAAGAAGCAGGGCCATCACATCTGAAGACAGGACTGGCAAATTGGAGCCTCTATAGCTGTCATTGCTGCCTCAGAATTTGTGACGCCAACTGATCATCCTGTGGCCTACACTGTGGGTGGGGGGGGCTCAACCCACAGTTTGGGATCTCTTGGTTAAGGATCAGATTGACAATTAAGTTGCCTGCTAGATCTCATTAAAAAGGCTGTATGGCATTTTGGTACATCATTTTACAATTAATGACCTCTTCAAATAATAACCAACTGAAGAGAAGTAAACAAGTCTTTGCCGAAGGTTTTGTTCTGTAATTTGACTAAGGTCAATTTTCATTAGTAATTTTCTGCTGGAGGCTTGAAGAGGACTTTTGAGTCACGTCAGGTATCTTTCTGGGTCATTTTGTCAAGTTTTTAACCAACAGTCTATTAACATTTATTCTGAAAATTTTCTGAGCTTCTACCTATAGAGAGTGAGTGCTGAGATACTTCATTTGTTGGACACCTTTGAGGAGTGCCCTGCCATGAGCATTTTGCTAATGGTTATAACATATATCTCTCCATGAAAATTGTTTTGAATCAGCACTTGAATGCTAAATCTTCAGCTCTCTGTTTTATTTCCTTCAGGCAAATCTAAATCAGGGTAATAACTAATTAGGTCTAAAACTGCTAATTAGTCAAACTTTTAAACAGGCATTTCTTACTAGTTTGGCAAATGCTTAGTGCCTGGATTCACCCTTTTCACCAAATTAAATACCCAGAATTTGTGCCTTTATTGGATTGTTTGATTTCAATTATTTCCTCTTCTAAGAAGTGGAGGCAAAGCATCACCATATAGATTTGTGATAAAACATGGTGAGGATTACCTGCACTGCCCTGATTACATGGTAAATCTATATGTGCAGAGGGGAGGCAATGGCCTAATGGTTTTATTACTGGACTATTAATTCAGAAACTGAGCCCATGTTCTGGGAACCCAGGTTTGAATCCCATCATGGCAGATGGTGGAATTTGAATTAAATAAAAAATATCTGGAATTAAGATTCTACTGATAACCATCAAACTATTACTGGAAAAGCCCATCAGATTCACTAATATACCTTAGGAAAGAAAATCCTCTCCTGGTTTGGCCTTCATGTGATTCCAGAGCTGCAGCAGCGTTATTCATTCTCAATTGCACTTGGGCAACTAAGGATGGCAATAAATGATGGCCAGCCAGCAATGCCCATGTCTCACGAATACATTTTTAAAAAGTCAAGCCAGGAAGAGGATTATATTTATGGGGAAGGGGGGAGGAGGGGAAGGGAGGAGGGGGGAAGGGGAGGAGGGAAGGAGGGGAAAGGAGAGGAGAGGAGGGGCATGGAACATTAACATGGAGGCAGGAAGAGAATTCTTGGTGCTTTTGCCACAACATTATAGGTGAATTTAAAAAATGTTTATTTGCGGTTTCTTCCACAGCCAACAGTGCCCACTTCAGGGAACACCGCTGGTTACACCTCGAGAAATTGAGGCTGTGCTCATTTTAGGCACATTAAAAAATGTTCTGGACCGATCCAGTGGCAGCTCCAGCACATGCGCAAATCAGCAACAGACAATGGGGGTAATAAAATAACTTAACATATTTAAGCAGAAAACTAACAAAACAAACTAAATAAAGATATGGGTTAAAATCTAACAAAGATGAACACTAATTAAATAACGTCACAGACTTTAGTCTATACAATTAATTCAAGATCAGGGTTTCACCGGGCAGAAGCTTATCTTACAAAGATGATAATTATTCTGGGAAAATTAAATAAAGATCAGAGTTATTGAGAGACTGATTGAAAAGTCTAAGGTCATGTACCAATTGACTCATGAACAGCTTCTTCCCTGTGCCATCAGACTTTTGAGTGGATCTACCTCGCACTAAATTGATCTTTCTCTGCACCCTAGCTATGACTTAATACCATATTTTGCACTCTGTCCTTTCCTCCCCTATGAATGGTATGCTTTGTATAGCACGCAAGAAACACTACTTTTCATTGTGTACTAATGCATGTGACAATAATAAATCAAATCAAAGTTCACAGCATCAAAAGCAGCAAGCTGCTGGAGAAGGGGATGAGGGGTGGAAGGTACCGATGGAGTGAAGGAGTTTGTAATAGAATTGTATTTCTGAAGATCAGTGAAGCAAGCAATCAAGCAAAGGTGGATGAGTAACCAGCAGTGACAAGGAGAAAGGCATGTGTCCTGAGTGGCCATTGACAAATATCAAAAAAGAAAGAGACTAACAATAATGGACAGAATTTTTCCATGTTGAGGCTATGCTGTGATAGAGTTGGCAACCTGCTGGCAAGAATTTGGGAGAATTCCACCCAATATTACTAAATCTAAGGTGCTGGCAAGCAAAGCAGATACACTTAAGCTCAGAATTCATGTAATTTGATAAAAGCAAGATCACTCACAATGTGTGAAGACTGAGACATTAACTTTCCGTTCACAATAATCCCCCCATTGTCTATGTTAAGTACTACTGCTGTGCTAACTTCCAGTAAATGTTGAGCACTGTCGGTATTAACGAAATTTGAGTATGTGAGTTCAGTTCATTCTCAGTCATATAATGTCAGATATCATAATGTTACATGCAGAGTGCCACAATCTATGCAAACATTGAGGTCACTCACCATACTTAATATATACTATATAGATTAGGGCAGCACAGTGGTTAGCACTGCTGCTTTATAGTGCCAGAGACCCAGGTTTGATTCCAGCGTATATGTGGCAAACTAGCAATCCATTTCAGGAATAATCAACTACAGAAACAGATGAAAGTTTGACCATCAGATTTGACTTGATTTGATTTGATTTATTATTGTCATGTGTATTGGATACAGTGAAAAGTATTGTTTCTTGCGCGCTATACAGATGAAGCATACCATTCATTAGAGTACATAGGAGAAAAGAAGAGGAGAGGGTGCAAAATGTAGTGTTACAGTCATAGCTAGGGTGTAGAGAATGATCAGTTTAATGTATGGTAGTTCCATTCAAATGTCTGATGGCAGCAGGGAAAAAGCTGTTCTTCAGTTGATTGGTTTGTGACCATCGGCTTTTGTATCATTTTCCTCATGGAAGAAGATGGAAGAGAGTATGTCTGAGATGCGTGGGGCCCTTGATTATGTTGACTGCATTTCCAAGGCAGCAGAAAGTGTAGGCAGAGTCAGTGGATGGGAAGCTGCTTTGTATGATGGACTGTTGTAGTTCATTCATGACCTTTTGTAGTTTCTCATGGTCTTGGGCAGAGCAGGAGCCTTACCAAGCTGTGATACAACCAGAAAGAATGCCTTCCAGGGTGCATCTATGGAATTTTGATTTTGATTTGATTTATTATTGTCGCATGTATGAGTATTGTTTCTTGCATGCTATACAGACAAAGCATGCCATACATAGACAAGAAAACAAGAGAATGCAGAATGAAGTGTTACAGTCATAGCCAGGGTGTGGAGAAAGATCAATTTAGTGTGAGGTAGTGGAAAGATTGAGAGAGAGATATGTACCATTAAGAATCAATCTTCTGATTAAAATAGAAATGGTTATAGTCTGTTGAAGTACAAATACAAGCAGTAAAGTACAACCAATAAATAGTAAGAATCTGTACTTCAGCTGGAAATCAAATGCCAAGGAAACAACTGTCATCAGGAATCAAAGAACTGAAGATATAAGTGGTGTTCAACATGGAGAAGGAATACTGCTTCATAAATTGAGGGAAGGTAGCAGGATAATCGGAAGGAGATACTCTTGACCTGATTCAACCTGGTGCCCTGAGGCTTGATGAGATCAGAAATCAATCTTTAGGACTCCCAAGACCATGAGCTACTAATAATATATTAATGCCGATATACCTGGGAGTCAGGACATACCTTAGAGATGGTGAAGAAGGAGTGTGGGGTATTGGCAATAAGATATGATTCAATTAGTAGGACTAGGTCAGATATATCCCAAATTGAAACAAATTCCTCCAGATGTTACTGTAGAGGAACTTGCAAGGCTGACTGGGCAAGGACTACTTTTGTTGTTTCCAGTTTTACATGACTCAGTAAAATCAAGAAATATTTGAAGACCTTTGAAGGCTTTTCATGAATAACTCACCAGAATTGGAGGTGTTGCTCCCTCAGACAGGAAGAATGTGGAAAGAATTTCCAATCCTTAAAGAAGGTGATAATGAAGAATAATGATAGGCCCATTAGTTTTACTTCAGTAATAGGTAAGATGTTCAAAGGTATCATGAGAGACCCAACACAGCTTCAGAGAAAGCAGGCCACTCAATTCCATGTACCCAAATGTTAACCGATTTAGGAACAATGAATGTTTATCATTAAGACTGCTAGTCTCCAGAAGACAGGAAATTAGCCTCTATTGCTGAAATAAATGAGGATATAATCATCTATAGCAATTACCTTGTACTTCTTTATTTCGTATATCAAGGACGTTCATTCAATATAAATCATATAACATCATCTGGCCAATTGTGCCAAATTCTAATAGAACCACAGACTACAGACTAAATACCATGTCTTGCGCTGTCATAGTGGGAGATGTATTAATTATAAATTATGATTCAGTGGCCATTGCTGTTTTGTGTGATATCACTTCCAATCAATTACAGAACCAACAGCCCAAACCCAGGGAATCTTTGGATATTATCGAACTGTAGCAAAATACCAAACAACTGGGATGTCACTTGGCATGACGCTTGTTTTCTGATTGGAATTACAAAGCTGTGAATGATACAGTGAATGATGCAAAACTCTAAAAACAGTTAAAGCTAAGCTTGCAATTTGAAAATGGGAAAAAGAAAAAGATGTAAATCTTCTTGGAGCTTAAATTGGTATAAATGTGTAACGTGAAAAGAAGTGTTTGGAGCTAGAAATAATATATTATTCATAAATCATACACTCTCTTACCGTGAAATATTCTTTGCTAAAACTCACTAAGTGGCACATCATACAAGAATGAAGCTTTGATATGTTATGACATGTTAAAGAAGTGAGCGAATTTCTGATATGCAAGTGTTTCAATTATGTGTAGTTCCCAATGTTTGATAAAATGGATAAATACAGATATTTCTGGCTTCTTGTACTTACAGATTTCAGTTATTGAAAATGTAGATGCGTTAACAGCTCGTGAGACAATGGCTGGGATTTTCCGAACCCATTCAACTGGGCGGGCTTGACAATAAGAGTGGAAAATATTATGGGAAGGAAAAGTAGTATTTCATGTTGACGTAAAAGAGGGAATCGTTTGGCCCCTCCCCTTGTCAATGTTTGGCTGCATTTCCTACTGTTCAACATCAGGAACTTCACTGTAATACAGTGGCAAATCATTACCGGCCCATGTGCTGGAATCATACTCCCACATCAAAAATTCCAATTGTGGCCTCACAAAGCATGATTTGTTTCAAAAGACACACATCTGTGAGCAGATCTGAACACAGTGTGCATGGAGGAACTCTGGGGATGGGAGGCAATGGTTGAATCAGGAATTACATGGGTTGAAAGACCTCAGGTACAAGGATAGATTGGAGAGAAGATGTTCAAAATCACGAGTGGGCTGGACAGAGTAGATAGGGAGAAACTGTTCCCACTCGTAAAAGATAAAGAGTGAAAGGGCACAGATTTTAAGTGATTTGCAAAAGAAGCAAATGATGCTTCTATGGAAAGCTGGTGCAAATACAAGGGGCCAAAAGGTTTCTTTCTGCATCTTAATAATTCTAGGATTCTGTGAATCGGAGGCTGTGAGGATTCAGTCAGGGGCTACGTGGGTTGAGTCAGAGGTACAAGGATAGAATCAAGGAGAAGAGAGTTGAGTTGATAGAGTTGGGGAGACAGGAATAGAGTCAGGGAAGAAGAGGATTGAGTCTAGGGTATAGGATTGAGTCAGGGGGCACTACAACTTCTTGAAGTACTGTCTAGCCTTGGGTTTCCTTTCCAAAGTGCAGTGACTCCAGATCAATTCATTCATCTACATCGCAGACCTGCTGCTGATCAAATCCTGAGGAGTCAGCGACTCAATGAGACTTCAATGACAGGGATTGCGGGTAGAGGTGGGAACATCGGGGTGGGGCGCAGGCTCGTTGGGCCGAAGGGCCTATTTTCCATGCTGTTTTGTTCTTTGTTCTGCAGACTTTGGAAGCTGTGGTGAAAGCCTTTGATGCCTGTTTTACTTCATTTTGCGATCCATTACATAGCCAACACATTACAAATACAGCTCCCATAAAACAAGGGAAATGGTGAAATCGATCCTTACCACTTTGTGAACAATAGCTAGGCCTCACCAACAGGAACCTACAAAAAAGAATTGCAGTTCCACCTATCTAATTCACGGCACCCATTAGTCTGCCCAAGAGATGTAAATTTGATCTATGATACACTGAGGCACCAGCATGGTCCACTCATGCTTCAGGATTAAATGCAGTAGCCCTTCCCATGCTATAGCCCACCATATTGATCAGAAAGACGGGAACCCATGCCACCAGCATTTTGAAATGTTTATGCCTGTCAGAAAAATGATGCAAAGAAACAACAGACAGCAAGACAGCCGAGCAGCAGGTGCACTGAGCTTCTGATATGGAAGGACAGCACCTTTCCACCAGTTCTTTTCATTTTAAGCCTCAAGGAAACAATAGGATTATTGCAAATCACAGCTCTCCCAGAACACAGACCACAGTCAAGTGCAATCTCAAACTTCATGGGAGAAGTTTTAAGATTGTTGCCAAAACTTTTGGTTGGTCACTTAGGGTTTCCACTCTGCTTTAAACTTAATATGGGCACTGGGATATCCAGACAGGGTGATCGTGTAGCATGGCTCAAAACAGTTCATAATAAACTCCAAGGTGTGGGGGAGCTAACCCACACATCAATAGTCAGATTACAGCCACTCTATGACACAAGGAGTTACAGGTCACAGACTCCCTCTATATTCTGCAAATTAAAGTATCCCTTTACTTAGTAGGGAATGTGTGTATACAACTAAGCATTCTGCTAAAAGTAATTGAGGTCCTTCCACCAAACAGGACTGAATTGTGCCTGGAATTGCCACGACTCTTCCAGGCTGGTTACAGTTCCCAACTCCAGCTATGTCTGTGTTATTTCTGCATCATCAACAGTTATACACGAGAGGCTCTGTGCAGTGGACAGGCCAGCACTCAGAGATGTGCCTACGCAGTAACCTACCTTGTGTGTATTCTACATAGAGCAAATAAACTGGTTTTAAGGAAAATACCCGAGTCAAGCTATAACCCTTCTTCATTAGACATAAGGCCTAACATGTCAAATAAAGTAGATTACTAGGGATATTGAGGACTTGGTTAGGAAGAAAAGAGAGGCGTACGATAGGTCAAAGCAGCTGGGAACAGAGACAGCGTTGGAGGAATATAGAGAGAGTAGGAGGGAGCTCAAATGGGGAGTTAGAAGGGCAAAAAGGGAGCATGAAATGATTTTGACGGATAGGATTAAGGAAAATCCAAAGGCTTTTTACTCCTATGTTATGAATAAAAGGGTGGTTAGAGAAAAAATCGGACCTCTTAGGGACAGAGGAGGGGAACTGTGCTTAGAACCAGAGGGAAATGGGGGAGATTCTGAATGAATACTTTGCGTCGGTATTCACGAAGGAGAGGGGCTTGTTGACAGCTCCTGTCTCTGAGGGAGTTGTGGACCAGTTGAGGGAAATATCCATACTGAGGGGGCAAGTGTTAGAGCTTCTAGGTAGCATTAAAACTGATAAATCTCCGGGGCCTGATGGCATTTATCCCAGGCTGCTTAGGGAGGTGTGAGGTGAAATTGCTGGGCCTCTGACGCAAATCTTTGTCTCTTCTTTGGACACAGGTGAGGTCCCAGAGGACTAGAGAATAGCTAATGTTGTACCATTGTTTAAAAAGAGTAGTAGGGATAACCCTGGAAATTATAGGCCAGTGAGTTTGACATCAGTGGTAGGGAGGCTGTTAGACGGGATTCTTAGAGATAGGATGTATAGGCACTTAGAGCGTTGTGATCTGATTAGGGATATGCAGCATGGATTTGTTAAGGGGAGGTCGTGCCTTACAAATCTGGTAGAATCTTTTGAGGAGGTGACGAAAACGGTGGACGAAGGGCGAGCCGTTGATGTCATCTATATGGATTTTAGTAAGGCGTTTGACAAAGTCCGTCATGGGAGGTTAGTTGAGAAGGTCAAGGCTAATGGGATACAAAGACAGGCAGCTAGATGGATAAGTAACTGGCTTGGTAAAAGGAGACGGAGTGTAATAGCGGAAGGGTGTTTCTCTACCTGGAGGTTGGTCACTAGTGGTGTGCCGCAGGGCTCGGTACTGGGACCTCTTCTATTTGTAATATATATAAATGACTTGGAAGAGGGAGTAAGTGGAGTGATCAGCAAGTTTGCAGACGATACAAAGATTGCTGGACTTGCGGATAGTGAGGAGCATTGTCAGGCGATACAGCAGGACATAGATAGGCTGGTAGCTTGGGCAGACAGATGGCAGATGGAATTCAATCCTGATAAATGCGAGGTGATGCATTTCAGGAGAAAGAATGTAGGGGGGAGGTATATGATAAAGGGTAGATCTATTAAGAGTATAGAAACACAGAGGGACCTGGGGGCGCAGGTGAACAAGTCTCTGAACATGGCAGAGCAAGTGGAGAAGGTTGTGAAGGAAGCATATAGTATGTTAGGAAGGGGTATAGAGTCCAAGAGCTGGCCTTTAATGTTGCAGTTGTATAAAACGTTGGTTAGACCTCATTTGGAATACTGCGTCCAGTTCTGGTTGCCCTACTACCGGAAGGATGTGGAGACTCTAGAGAGAGTGCAGAGGAGGTTTAAACCCCTTCCTAACATACTATGAGTTATGAGGAGAGGTTAGGCAAATTAGGGCTGTTTTCCTTAGAAAGACGCAGACTTAGAGGAGATCTAATAGAGGTGTACAAGATTATGAGGCGTATAGATAGACTAAACAGGGTTAAGCTCTTTCCTAGGATGGACTCTAATAGCACGAGGGGTCACGGGCTCAGGGTGAGGGGGGTAAGGTATAATTTGGATGCGAGAGGGAGTTTTTTCACATAGAGGGTGGTGGGGGTATGGAATGCACTGCCAAGTAAAGTAGTAGAGGCAGGTACTCTGGAATTATTTAAGAAATACTTAGATGGGCACATGAACAGAATGGGAATGGAGGGGTATAGAAAACTGATTTAAAATAGGGATCATGAGCCTTGGAAGTCCCTGGGAAGTGTATTAATAGATGATGATATTGATGTACTTGTTTTTATCCTACAGGTGCTTTGGTCCACCTTGTTGTCTAACGAGGGGCATACACATGATGGGTTGTGAGATGGCTGCTCTTGGGTTTTTTTCGAGAGTATCCTACTGCTTCACGTCGTTAGTGTATGCTTGACCTGGATCATTTGATGGGCAACACGACAGCTCAGTGACTATCGCTGTGCGGTGCAGATACATGGATTTGGGCCTGTGTCTGTGGGAATTTGTGCATTCTCCCCGTGCTTACGTGGGTTTTCTCCAGGTGCTCCGGTTTCCTCCCACATCCCAAAGATGTGCTCTTAGGCTAATTGGCAAAACAAATTCTCCCTAATTTGTCTCAAATTTGGTTTTTAGTCCATAGATCGCGGGTAGAGGTGGGAACATCGGGGTAGCGGCGCTGGCTCGTTGGGCCGAAGGGCCTGTTTCCCATGCTGTTTTGTTCTTTGTTCTATCTACTCAACTTGTCAAACTTTGCAATGATTTATGCAAAAGAAAACAGAAAACCTTTAATGATAATACTTGCCTACATTTAAGGTACAAAATTGTTTGTGTTTTGTTAAGCATATGACTATAATTCCACTATGCCCCTGAGAAATGGGTTAAATACATTTTGCAATCCCTCCTATAAATTTATGCCAGAGTTTTTCAGTAGTCTTGAATAAGGACTGAATTTTCATTCCAGAGTTGTGTACATAGCATTGGGAATTTTTCAGATTCCGCAAACCTGTCTGAGGAGAAACTGTACCAAGCTGCTGAATCTTCATTCTGGGGTTGGACTGGTGATGGGTTCTAACTAGAGTTGGGCTTGCCATTCCCAGAAACAGAAACAGCCAGAATGGCTTAGTGCAGAGTGGGATGTTTAACAGGCCTGCCTTGGTACTCTGGGACATTGTCCCAGTTGTAAAAGTAAACAATGCAACAAAAATCAGTGTTCTAACCTTTCTCCTCACCCCACAGACTCCCCATGCTTATCATTGGCATTATCATTGCCAATTTACAATAACTCATGTCCCCAATCCAAAGCACTTAATTCCATATAAAAATAGACATTTGTATTCATAGCCCACTATCAAGACAGCTGATCTCTTTATGACCACTTGGAGTCTTCAATCAACAGTGAATTTACAAGCTCCCTCACTGTGATTATGGTAGGTTAGGGAAGCAGTCAAGCAAAAATACTATAATGATAATGCTCAAACTTATGTCAGCAAACATTTTTTTTTAAATTGCATGTGCCATTTTTGTTCAACAACTTGCTGACTGGTATTTTTTAAAATTTAACAGATGGAAAGTTTAAATATTGAATCTCTTGACAGTTCCACAGACATTATCCACTTTCATGCACATTCAAATATGAGTATATACTCATAGAGGTGACATGGTGGCACAGTGGTTAGCACTGCTGCCTCACAGCTGCAGGGGCTCAAGTTACTGTCTGATAGAGTTTGCACTTTCTTTCTATATCTGCGAGGGTTTCCTCTCACAGTCCAAAGATGTAAAGATTAGGTTGATTGGCCATGCTAAATTGACCCTAGTAACAGGGTTGTGTGGGATTGCAGGAATAGAGCCTGGGTGTGATTGTGATCGGTGCAGGCTTGATGGGCCAAATGGCCTCTTTCTGCACTGTAATGGTTCTGTGATTTTATTCTATGATTCAGGTGTACTCTTAACAATCCAAAAGGGAACCTGACCTCCCCAAAGGGAGTCTGACCTCTTCTCAAAAAGGCTACCTGACTTCTCAAAAAGGATACTCTATCTCTCTAAATAATTCCAGTAGATTTAGATCTTTTTAATCAAATTCATAGTAGTTCTTCAGAAACCTAATTGACCACAAGTGTTTCTGTTTGAAGGCAGCTGTGACTGCCTTTGTGAACCATGCGTGAATGAAATATATCCCGCTTCCAGCTTCCCACACCCCATCCGATCCCTCTCCCGGTGAAAATGTTGGGTACCAGATATTGGGTCTTGACTTCTGGATTCTAGGTTCCAGTGCCATTTTGGCTAAGATACAGAGATCTTCCCACTTTGTAAAAACTCTGGCCAAAATATCTCTCACTGTTCGTTATGAACACAATATTCCCGTCTTGATAAAAAAGTTCATAGAATCTTATAGTGCAGAAGGAGGCCATTTGGCCTATTGAGTCTGCACCAACAACAATGACAGCCAGACCCTTTTCCCTAACACCATGCATTAACCCTGCTAATCCCCTGACAATATGGGGCAATTTAGCATGGCCAACCAATATAACCTGCACACCTTTGGAGTATGGAAGAGAACTGGAGCACCCCGAGGAAATCCTCACAGACATGGGGAAAATGTGCAAGCTCCGCACAGACAGTCACTTGAGGCCAGAGTTGAACCCAGGTTCCTGGCGCTGTGAGGCAGCAGTGCTAACTTCTGTGCCACCATGCTGCCTACACAAGTTGTTTGACGTTCTCTTTAATGATGGTGCCACCATAAAAGATTGTTTTGCTGTACATACCAAATTGCTTTCTTCATTATTCTCATTTCAGAGTTGGACTCCTTGAAATGTTTTCTCTAAGGACTCATTACATATTAATGATGATCAATTCATTCGGAGAAGAAAGAGGCTGCATAATAGACTCCGATCTTTAGAATACAAGCTTCTCAAACACCTCTCAGAAAATAAATGGATAGGAATTCAGAGGAGAAATTAAAGGCCTCAAAATAGATCTTCAAATGTTTCCCTATCATCAAATTGAAAATCTGTGGAACCAAAGGGATACGAACATAAGAAATGCACTTCTTTCTTATAAGGCCAAAATAACCATATTGGGATGTTTGGAGAAGCAATTTATAGAAACCAAAAAATTTTGATCTTAATTGGAATCTCGGCAATTGCTAAGCAACATATCACCTCATAGTTATTTTAATTGGTGATCTGTACAAAAAAAAATCACTTTGCCTTATATAACATGGAGTCTGTGGCACAGGCGTATTCTATTTAAACATCTCCCACTCATGAAGCCGGCACTGACTAAATTGCAGACATTCATTTATGCGAACATTTATTACATCCAGCAGCTGACCATGGCACATTCTAATTAGAATATTATTGTCGTTCTATAATTGGAAGTTCAATACTTGTAGTGTTTCTACTCTAAGGAAATAAATTGAAACTGTTTTGAGATGTCAGGCAAAATACTTTACAGTTTTATAGCTGCCATATTATCTTGTTATAAAATCTATTTTCTGTATTCACAAACAAAACAAATCCATTCCTGAGAGTGTTCTTTATTATAGCTCTGGCATTGTTCGTAGGATTGAGCAATAACATCAGGTTATTCTTAAACAGTAGCTGTTTATGGTGGTTATTTTGGTGTGTGACTTAATACTGATTGCAGACCAAATGGTCATGTGATGATGCGGTTACTTAAGAGGTCACATGTTCAGAGCGTGGGTTCTCCTCAGAGTGCAGACAGGCTACATGCATGAAGTAACTGCTCAGATATTGAGTAAAGTTTTGTTTATTATAAATCCTTGGTTGTCTGCCTTTTGAATCCAGCACTTCTAAATGATGTCAGGAGGGAAAAGTATGGCTCAAGGGTTTCACTGCATTGACCTGCCCATTTTCAATGAAAGTATTGTGGACGACTAGGCCAAGTTTAAAAAGAAGTGGCATATCTATTGTACTACTAGACCATCAGATTAAAAAATGTACAAGCTTGGATGTTACTAAATCTAAGGATCCAGAGGCTAAAGTTACAATGCTACTATCTCAGTGTCATCCACAAATGTGATAGTGATCTACATCTAGCTGATACACTTTCCAGATCCTTCCTACTCATGACAGATCAGACAGTTTGAGAGAAAGACATAGACATCATGAGTACTGTCTTCTTGTAGAGTCCAGGAACTTAAAGATGCTTTATAGGTGGACATTACAGGCAGACAACTGCACAACATCATCATGAGGGGCTGGCCTTGATCCTCAAAGGAGCTTCCCCATGAGCTCTGCACATTCTTCACTATCAGAAATGAATTAATCACACAGAACAGATATGTGTGGCCAGTGATTCATCATTTTTCATACTTCTCTTCAGATGTTCAACAGCTAGCGATTTCACCAGGAGAATTCTGGGTTGGAAATGACAAGATGCAGAGCTAAAGAACTGGTCCTTTATGTACATTGACATGAAGAGGGAAGTCTCTAGATGTGAACCATGCAACGCACTCAAGCTGCATCAAACAAAAGAACCACTGCACCTTATGAAGTGCCAGACCTCCCACAGTCATTCACAACAGCTGACGGTTTCGAATGGAATAGTAAACAACATTTGGTTTTATTTGACTTGTATTCCAGGAGATTTGAACTCGACTATCTACCAAGCATGATGAGTAACACAGTCTTCATCAAACTCAAGAGACACTTCACCTCACATGGATTCCCTCAGAGAGTGATGACAGACAATTCTCACCAATTTGTCTCCACTGAATTTAAAAACTTTTCATGGGACTTTGAGCATATCACAAGCAATCCCCTACACCCAATGTCCAGTGGTCAGGCAGAACCAGTATGCTCAGTTAAGATCTTCCAGAGAAACATGACTGGGATCAGACACATTTCTACCCTGCACTCCTAAATCTGCGCGTGATGATTCTGCCATCATCAGCATAGAGACTATTCACCAAACGTGCCAATACTACAATTCTCACTACCAAGGCTCTTTTGCAAACCAAAGCTAAAACCAATGTGAGTGGCACCTTCATGGAATGCCAATTAAGAGGGAAACTGCACTGTGATCACAATGCTCAGCTCAGCCCTCTGATGCATGGTCAAGTGGTCAGGATCCAGAATACATACCACAGTGGCAAGTTGGTATTGGTATACAGCCATGCTCCACAGCCAAAGAATTACGTGGTAGCCTCAGACAGTATTCACTATCTATGAAAGCGATGTCATATACTACAAATATTGGAACCAGCACTTGCAGAAGCCACAGCACCCCGGCCAGTCACCCTGCAATACAGATTCCTTCCATCAGTGGAAATGTAGTGCCATCCAGAGGCCTAAGCAACAAGCCCTGCACCTACTGGACATAACAATGGTATACCCCAAATTGTTCAGACTGAGGACACTAGCTTGCAAATGTCTAGAGCATAGCCAACTGGCATAATCACATGCTCCAGTGTGTGACCAAACCAAACACAGCACTATGGAATGAGCTAGTCTACACCTGGCCTTCATCTTTCTTCTTTACACAGCAATATAGAGTGAGGGGGAAGGAGATCTGATGGATTGTGCACCAATGCAACAGCTTAATCCATGTCTCACCTTACATAAATAGTTATGTATTGTTAGCCTGTTCAATCTATATGTTATAAAATTGTTGGTGCATAATTAATGTTCTTGCACACTGTTATATTCAATGTCACCGGTTGTCCAACTTAAACGAGGAAAATGTAGTCATCAAGTGGTCACTTGATGTGATGATGGGGTTACTTAAAATCTTACATGATATAAGCGTGAGAGTTCTTGCTGGAGTATGGGCAGAATTCAAGCACGAAGTAGCAGCTTGGTTAGTGAATAAAGTAATGTTTGTTACAATTCCTCGGTCGCCAGTCTTTGAGAACCCAGCACTTCTACACTGTTGAAGCTAAAACTTTAGACTGACTCCATGACTCTTCAGTTAATGAATTTGAAAGGGGTTACATGTATTAAACAACAACAAACCAATACAATAGAAACAGAAAGTACTGGAAGAACCCAGTATATCTGGCAACATCTGTGGAGAGAGAATCAGAGTTAACATTTTGAGTCCAATAAGAGTTTTTTCAGTACTCAAACTTATAAAGCATTTTAATGCAACAAATGTCACAAGGCATTTTACAGGAGCTAAATTTGCCAAAAATCATGAAACATTTGTAATGACTTTGGAAAGGAAAGGGAATTTGGAAATGGGACAGAAGTTTGCAAAAACAGTGGAGCCAAGGTTTGATATTTTGAGGACCGGAGTGATATCAGCAGTGGAGGCAGAGCAGAACAATACTCAAAGAAAGCGAATCATTAACAACTCAACCAGAATAAGGATCACATCATGACCAGAAAGAGGACCAGAGAGACATGTAAGTGCTCAACAGCTCAGACTCCTGTTCAGTTTTTAAGGATTTTCCAGCCCGTCAACTCTACTTTCTATCCTAACTGTACTCACAACTGCTAAGTTTAAAAGGCAGTTGCAATCAAAACCACAATCCAGGTTTTTTTCCCCTATTTAATTCATGCATCTGCTTGTACCCTGAAGGTTTCCCATGTGTTTAGAAACACACACCATTAAATATGGGAATTTTTGATATTTTAAACCTCTGGCACACAATGACATTTATCCTCCTTTGCAGGTTAAACCTTCCACCACCCCCTGCTCCCCACCACCTCCGCCCCACCCCACGCACGCACGCGCACACACACACACACACACACACACACACAGAAAATGGCAAGTCAATATTTTCTGTCAAGTGGGGACAATATCTCAGATATATCTGAACTGAATCCATTCATCCAAGCAGAACTAAGCTCCAACAGATGTTTCCTTGCTGGTTTGGGGCATTGAAGCTATTTCGAGCATTACTTTTTCTATTTTGACTGATTGAACCTGGGTTGCACTGTATGTATAAACTTATAATTTGGCATGTGGTGCATTTATTAATATTTTTGATGTGCACATTGGGAACTAGAAGAATGTGGAGATTTAAGAATGAAAGTTTTGCTTCACGTCTGAGATATGTACAATTTCTATGAGCAACTTCTATAATTAGAGGAATGGAGTAAGGTCATCAGTCCATTGCACTAAAAGGAAAAGATAGTGGTGAAATAATATTATCACTGGACGACTAATGCAGAGATTAGTAGTCTGGAAACTAGTATTCGAATGCACCATAGCAAACGGTAAAATTTGAATTCAGTTAAACAAACCTGGAAATAAAGTTGAATGATGATCAAGAAACCATTGTCAATTGTTGTAAAAACCCATTGCTTTAGAAAAAAGAAATCTGCCAACCTTAGCCAGTCTGGCCTGCATGTGACTCCAAATACTTAGTAGTTTGGTTGATTTTTAAATTTCAGAACATGCCATTTAGTTCAAGGGACGGGAACAAAAGCTTGCCCTGCCAATGTTGTCCACATGAATGAATAATTGAAAAAAATAATTCTCTAAATATAACATATCCAACCAATCATTGCCATAGAATGTAGTTGATGCCAAAGTGTTGTGTGATTTCAAGAAAGAATTAGATATAGTTCTTGGGGCTAAAGAAATTGAGGGAAATAGGGGAAGGTGCGATCAGGGCATTGAATTTGATGATCAGCCATGATCATAATGGGTGCCAGAGAAGGCCTAAAATGGAGGAATGGCCTATCCCTGCTTTCATTTTCTATGTATGTTTCTATGTATGTTTCACAGTTATGATTGGTGGTGGACAATTAAATAACTAACCAAAGAAGAAGGCTCCACAAATCTCCCCATCATCAAGGATGAAGGATCCCAGCTTTCTATTATCAAAAGGCAAGACAATTTGTAGCTAATGCTTCGGCCTATGGATGCAATGGACTGAATGGCCTCCTTACTCAATTCCTGTGATTCTAGAAATTTATTACAGAAATTGTAAATATCTAGAAGGACCAAGAGTATGATTCCTTTAGCATCCTCCTGAGGTTCCAAACATCACAGATGCCAGTCTTAAAGCAATTTGAATTATCTGTTTGTTGGTATCACATGAGGCGAAGACATATGTTACAACAAATAACGGTATTCTGACAGTATACTGCACAGTATAGTCAGCTGTCCAGTATAGCTACAACAGTGACATCTACCAGACAATGTGGAAAATTGCCCTGTATATCTTGTTTAAATAAAGTGGACAAATCCAAACTGACCAATTAATGTCCCATAAAAGGGTGATTGGGGATGGAAGACTGGCGTTGATAAGATTATTACATATACCAAAATTGCACATACTACTCCAGATGCAGCTTACCAAAACCATGGACAATTGGAACAAGACATCTTTATTCTTGTCCTCCAATCCTCTTGCAATTAAGATCAAATTATATATGAGTAACTTACCCCCTGACTCCGCCTTTCTGCCATCAACAAGGCACAAATCAGGAGTATGATGGAAGACACTTAGCTTGCCTGGATAGCTATGACTCCAGCAATACTCAAGAGGCTTGAGATAATCCAAGACAAAGTAGCTCACTTCACTGGCACTCCATTTTTTACCTTTAACAGTCAAGGGGGTAGTTCACCCAAAATAATTCTAAGTGCCAAATTTGCTTGAAAACTGGAGGAAATCAAGTTGGTTTCTTTTCAGCATATGTGAAATATTCTCTGGGTTGAGAATTCAAAAGATTCACAGCCTTTTGAGTGAAATTGGGTCCCTGGGGTCATAATGGGGAAAACAGAGCCCATACCTTATAAGGTCCATGTGTAGGGCAAAATTGTCAAGAAACACCTGGACCATGTTAGCAATAGGGAGCCTACACCAGTGCAAACCACTTTATCAGCCATAGGGATGACCATTGCCAGTGTCAAATCTCGAATGGAAGTCGACCAGCCGTCTGTTCCTCCAAAGGATGGGGATACTGATTCCAAAATGGAAGCAGAAGTTACCCTACCTAAGTGAGACATCAGGAAGAGCCAGAGTCAGTGGTTATGTTGCACTCCCTTCGGAAGAGAAAGTCTCCAATCAACTTCGCACTCCTGATCTGGTCCTGTCTTCCACCGACCTCAGGCCGATTGCCAAGTAGGGGAAAAGGTACCTCCACATTGGCAGGACTGTAGAGGAAGAAAAGGACTTAAGGGGGCAGGATATTATAATGGCCACAGGGTTCATCAATAGATTTCCACATGGGCCTATTGAATATGATCCCCAGCAGGAGAGTGGAGGCTTATCCAATACCAAAGGGGCAGTTGATTCCCCAACTTTTGAAAGGCATTTAATTTCACTGCATATAAAAGGGTGATTGATGATGGAAGACTGGCGTTGGTAAGATTATTACATATATCAAAATTGCACATACTACTCCAGATGCAGCTTACCAAAACCATGGACAATTGGAACAAGACATCTTTATTCTTGTCCTCCAATCCTCTTGCAATTAAGATCAAATTATATATGAGTAACTTACCCCCTGACTCCGCCTTTCTGCCATCAACAAGGCACAAATCAGGAGTATGATGGAAGACACTTAGCTTGCCTGGATAGCTATGACTCCAGCAATACTCAAGAGGCTTGAGATAATCCAAGACAAAGTAGCTCACTTCACTGGCGCTCCATTTTTTACCTTTAACAGTCAAGGGGGTAATTCACCCAAAATAATTCTAAGTGCCAAATTTGCTTGAAAACTGGAGGAAATCAGGTTGGTTTCTTTTCAGCATATGTTTCAAAATGAAACTCCCACACTCTGTGCATTGCAGAGTGCACTTGCCTAAGTTACATTGAAAATCGGGGGCAGGGCCTATTCCCGCTGGAGAGACCAGTGAGAATGGACCCCGAGATCGGCGCATGCGCAGTTAACCCTTTCTACCAGTCTCCCGATCACCAGGCACCCCGTGACCCCCATATCATAGGCCATGCAATACCTTCCCTTACCCCATGTGACCCCACCACCATGCCCAGGCCCAGCCAAGACCTTTCCTTCAGATCCACTTCCCCTTTCAGTGCCAATACCTCTTCTCAGTCCCAACTCTGTCCGCAGAGCCATCTTCCTCCCCCATGGAAGGCCCCCTCCTCCTCACAGTCCCAGGCATCTACTCCAGGCCACCTTAATCATTGGTCTCCCTCCTTCCCCTGCCGATCCTATCTACAGAGTGGCAGTGGGCCTCCTCATTCCTGCCCCCATCAGGCCCCATTCCCCTATATGCTCTGCCTCCTTGGCAGTGCCCATGCACAATCTCTTAAGGGGAAGTAGGGTTGGACAATGAATGTTGGCCTAGTCAATGATGCCCAAATGCTGTGCAAAAAAAACTCACCTTTGACCTGGAATCTCTTGTTGATCCTGGATCTCTGGTGAGTGCATTTCTAGGAGCTGCATCCCACACCTAATGGTACTGCTGGCAACAGATAGCTATTGGCCAATCAAAGGGATTTCCGCACCTGGGATCCTTAATTCAAGAGTAATTGCAATGCTGGCTAATTACCTGCCTGGTGTGTAGCTTTCACTAATGAAGGCAATAGATATCACCCCTCATTTTCTAATAGGCATTCAAGACTCACATAGCAAGCATTAAATTCTGCCTGTAGTATATGTCCGTTCAATGTTCTCACATATGCCACTTCAGTGAGATCCTAATCCAAGTCCCCTGAACAGACCTCACCTTTTGAGGAGCCAATACATGAAGCATAATCTCCTTCTAGCATGGGTACAGCCTATTCACACCTGGTTATTCACCTAATGCAGGGCCTAACTCTATATTAGTCTCTAAGGTAAATGCAGTGCCAATATCTGAGTTGATGGTTGCAGAGTTAGACCAAGTAACTGGGGCCTCTTTATCAATGCTGAGCTGTTCTCTTTCTCTTCCTCTGGGTGTGTTGTGGCTGGGCACTGTTCAATGAATAAAAGCTGAGACTCAGAAAGAGAAGATTGGAGTGAGGGAAATTCGAAAGTTGGGTGAAGGAAGCAAGAGGTCCATGGTGACACCATCTGCAGTTTGTAGGACAGAAAAATGAGGGTGAGGTAAGTGTTGAAAAGAGGCAGAAGTCAGGAATATAATGTTATCCTCAATGTTATAAGTGGTATTGGGTGCCACAGGCCCCATTGCAGTTGCTTCCATCATGTGGCTCCATCTACTCTATGAATTCCAGCTGATGGAGTTGTCCTTTCACCCTATGGGTTCTGCTGTTCTCAAAATAGTTACAGGAAATCTTACCCTGAAAGAGAGAGGACAGGATGTCATTGGTTGTGTGACACTGTTTGAATCATGTGCCTTCTACAGTTGAATAGCTGGAGGCATGTGGGGATAGTAAAAGTTGGGTGTGAAGCTGGCAGCATTGATTGTGCATGAGGGGGGTTAAATGGAATATTTGGATGCTAGGTGTGAGTACTGAGATAGCTAATGGATAATGTATGAGGGTCTGGTGCATTAAGCAGTTTGAGAGGTGGTAATGTGGCAGGTAGGATATTCCATGTACAGATATGTTTGCTGATCTTGACCACCGATGTTGAGTCATTACACATTTTGTGTCACTGCTGCCAGGTTTCCAGAATCCAGAAGTCAAATCTTTGTGTGATTTGAAGAAGGAATTGTGGCTAAAGGAATCTAAGGATACGGCGGGTGGGGGGAGCAGAACAGGTTACTGAGCTGGATGATCAGCCATGATCATAATGAATGAAGAAGCAGTCTCAAAGGCCCGAAAGGCCTATTTCTCCTATTTTCTATATTTCTAGCCACAATCACCTATCCCCATCTACAGCACACTCCTTCTCATAATGATCCTCAAGGGGTCATGACATTCGCCATCACTCTCCCAGTGGAGCCATGATCTCTCCTCGTGTCCATCTCCACCACTAAGGCTTCCAGCACTGAATTTATGAATTGGAGTCCTCTTCCTCCTCTGTTGATCCATTTCTTTTGTTTACAATTTTGGAAATAATATTCAAAAGCAGCTTCCTGTAATTTAGCACAGCTTCCCTTTGAGAGGAACAGGATGCCTTTAACATCAGAGTGCAGAGACAGGTAGCAGTACAATAGATGCTTGCCGTTACTCTATAATCATGAAGATGAGTTGACAGGACAGCATTTATATTCTACCTACCTCTATCAGGACTGGTGTGGGCTGGTCACATATTGTGACACCTGAGCCCAAAAATTGTACAGTCCATTTTTAGGCCTGTATTTCTAAGCATGTCTCAACAGTTCACAATTTGAACATCTTCAAATAGTAAATAGGGATTTAATTTATGGGCTGAGGAAGATCTTGTGTCACCATGAATCAAGCTTAGAAATTCAATTGCAATCTATTCCTCTCATTAGTTGGCTCACCATTCTTGATTTCATGCATTAGTTTCAATAACTTCACATTTATGCAACATATAGCCCTAAGTCACTTCCCAGAGCAGTAGGAAAAACAGACATCGAGAAGGAGACATTAGAAGAGATAACTAAAGGCTTTAAGATGGGGAAGCAAAGAGGGTTCAACTGGGTTTTCAGAGTAAGGAACAGTGGTAGCTGAATATACAGCCTAGAAATAGTGGGGGGAAAAAAGAGAAGAAAGTATAAAGGCTAGAGTCATTATAACACATGTTGACATAAAATGTAGTTACTAACAAACATCCTACAGGATTTGAGCTCTTTAAACTTGAGCACTTTCAGAAAAATCAACAGATTTTGGCAAGTCACAGTATGTTATTTAGCCTATTATAGTTTAAACTGAGCAATAGGGACAGTACTGATACAGATTTGGATGTAGGCTGTTCTGTCATTAGTATTTCATTTATATCACAATGCTGTTACAACACAGAGTCAGATGAAAGAAATGTTCCTCCCCAATACCCCATATAAGATGATAACTCTTGGAAACCTAATGCGGCTGAAACATAGCAGGAAGTGATCCTGGCCCAATTCCCATTCTCCATTTTATTCCCTTATCATTATAATGCCCAGTAATGCCCCAAACACCAAAACAATTTGGCACATTTTTATCCTTCATTCACATAATTTTTATTCAAATTAATTCTTTCCTACGGTCTTGAAACTGTAGAACTACTTACCTCCCTTAAAACACTTTTCTTCTACAATCTACTGAATTTCAAAACCCAAGCTTGGTGTCACCTAGCTGCAAATTCTTGATGTATTTAATCTTCTGTCCTTTCTTTTAATGCTTGTGACCTCCTGCAGAACAGATCTTGACATTTCAATAATATAGTCAGAAGCAGAGGGAGTTCAAATGTAAGTCAGTTCTAAACCCTTAGATTAAATTACAACAGTGAGTTCACTGGTGTCCTATTTGTATGTATAGTTGGAATATATTGACTGTTAGTGTGGGAGTACTGGCTCCATATGACTGATACATAATATTACTCACACACAATAATTAAATGTTTATTATTCTTGTGTGCAGGCTTGTGAGCTGGCTATTATGTGTAATTTTCATGAGAACATTTGCAATGAAATGTCTCCAATGAAGTAATTCACTGGATTCTAAATTGGTAATCTAAAAATGACATTATTCTCAAATATATATCTGGACAGAATACATTTACACCAAAAATCATTGCAGTGTATAGACGATTGTTAAAGGACTGATCTCAATCAGACACAAGAATATTGATCGATTATAATATTCATATTTTTTTAATTGTTTCACCTTGATTCTCAAATATAATTCAAGGCTAGTTTTCATAATTAGACATGACATTAAAGCTCTTTCTCTATTCACTTCAGATAATAAAATTACATGAAAAGGCATCCATCATTACTCACTAATTACCGCCTAACAATGATCCAAAGATTGAGATACAATCACTTTGTTCAACTCCGAGAATCTTGAATATATGCATCAACAATTCCCAAAGGGTTTGTTGTGATTTTTTCATTTCACATATGGCTCTCACCTCATTAATAACACAGGATAGTCAATGGCAAGGGAATAAAATAAGCATCTTAATACATTTTGCTAAAGTACAATCAGTTAAAGGGAAATTCTTATGCAGCTGTTGCACCATCAGAAGCAAGGTCAGGCAGGGTGCAGGCTGATCCCAAACTGATGCTAAATTGTAGGTGAGGTAAAAAAAATACAGCAGAGGATATTGAGAATCCATATATGTAGCTTGTAACACTTCAGATATGATGTGGGGAGGGGGAATGAAAAGCTCCTGTAGAGATAGAAGTTAGGCCCAGAAGGTATTCAGAAAAACTGGCAAAATATGATGGTGGGAAGAAAATGGGGCAGAAGATGAGAGCGGTCTTGTTTAGCAGCAAGATATAAAACCAATCTTTGGTTAAATGAAAATGACAGGACCAGAGGATGCTGGTAAATTTGGTGAAAAGGATGGCAGTCGGATGAAAAAATCTAAGGCCAAATCTAGGGGAGATATTAGGATTGGGTCCTGAATATTGAGGGGTACATGACAGTCAAGATGCACAGGAAGCTGGGTAAAGGTGGAGAGGTAGCACTGTTAATCAAGGATAGCATTTGTGCAATGGTTAAAAATGACCTTGGTTCAGGAGCTCAGTAAGTAGAATTGGTTTGGGTGCAGATAAGGAAAGTAGTAGGGCAAAGAAATCATTAGTCTACAGGCTCTCTAACAGTAACCATAATGTAGGGCAAAATAAATCGAAAGAAATATTGGATGCTTGTAATAAATGGACAACAATAATCATAGGTGATTTCAATTTACATATATACTGGAAAAATGAGATTGCAGGTGGAGCCTGGATAAGGAGTTTGTAGAATGCTTTTGAGATAGTTTCTTAGAGCAGTGCATTCTGAAACCAACCAGAGTGCAGGTTATATTTGACTCGTTATTGTGTAATATGATAGACTTAATTAATGGCCTTGGAGTAAAGGCACCCCTGGGTTGCAATGACCACAATATGCTTTTATTTTACAGCTGGTTCAAAAGGGAGACAAGTTGGTCAAAGAGCAGAATTTTAAGCTTAAATAAGGGCAACTATGCATGAAAGCTGAACTAGCTGAAGTGAATAGGGATACTCAGCTAGGGGAGAGATGCATAGAGAAACAGTGGCAGAAATTTAAGAGAATGCTTCAGAATACTCAGAAAAAGTATGTTCCTGCTGTAAAGAAAATTCTAAAGAGAAGTCCTAACACTTAAAGAAGTTAAAGAAGGCACAAAACTTAAGGAAAAAACATATAACTGAATGAAGATGTCAGATGTATGATCAGAGTATAAAGAATCACAGGAAATTACCAAAAGGTTAATCAAAAGAAAGAAATTAAGAACATGTGAGGAAACTTGCGAAGAATGTAACAATAGACAGCATGTTTCTACAGGTATTTACGAAGGAAAAGAGTAAGTACATTGAATGTTGGTCCTCTAGGTACTGAGAATGGTGTGTTAGTGGTAGATAATTAGGCAATGGTAGATAACATGAACAAATATTTTACTTCAGAATGTGCCATGCCAGAGAGAAGAAACATTCCAGTAATAGCTTTAAATCAGGAGGCGAGAGAGAGAAATTTGGTGAAATTACAATCAGCAGGAAAGCAGTGCTAAGCAAACTAATGGAGCCGTGGGCTCTCATGTGTTTGGATCCAGGTGGACTTCAACCTTGGGCCTTAAAAAAAGTTGACTAATGATGCAGTACTGTTAATTTTCCAACATTCTTTAGATTCTGTAAAGATTGTTTCAGACTGTATAAATATAGCCCCTCTATTCAACAAGGCAGGAAGAAAGAAAACAGGAAACTATTGTCCATGTAGCTTAATATCTGTCATGGGGAAAATTTTAGAATCAATCATTAAAGAGGTTATAGGTGGGCATGTAGAAAAACTCAAGATAATAGCATGAATTTGTGAAAGGGCAATCAAGAGAATATTTACCAATATCCTTTGAAGATGTAACATGGGCTGTGGATAAAGTGAATCTGTCGGTGTATTGTACTTGGATTTCCAGCAGGCAATTGATAAGGGGCTGCATCAAAGGTTATGTGGTTTAGGGGGTATTATTAGCTTGACTAGAAGATTGCCTGGCTGATAGAAAACAGAGAGTATGTACACATGGGTCATTGTCTAATTGGCAGGAGATAACAAATGGAGTCCCACAGGAGTCTGTACTGAGGCCTCAACTATTTACAATTTACATTAATGACATAGAAGAAGGGAGTGAAGGCATGTTAGCTAAATTTGCTACAAAGTTGCACCAAGATATAAGTGTTATATCTTAGTGCACCTAAGGAAAGTATATAGTGAAGATATAAGGTTTTCCAGACATTTGCCCCAAGGGAATATGCAAATAATAAGAAATCCCATCAACAGTGGCAGAACCAGAAGATCAATACAATGCTAAGCTGCCTTTGCTGCTGAAAGGAAGGAAAATCCTACTCAAGGAGTTTGCAGATGCATAAAGATCACAGAATCATATAACTGTTATGATTCATAAGGAGGATATTCACCATTGTGACTACAACAGCTATCTTAACCCCAAGTATTATGATTTAGTGCCATTCTCCTGCCTTTTCCCTGTAAATTCAAATAATCATCTAATGCCCTCTCAAATGCCTCAACAATACCTACCCTCAATATGCTTCCAGGTAGAGCATTCCCAATCTGAATATCATTGTGTGATAATTTTCCCACATTGCATTTGCTTCATTTGCAAATCACCTTAAATTTGTGTCCTTTTGTTCTTGATCCATTTATGAGCAGAAACAGTTTCTCCCTATCTTCTCTGTCCCACCCCTTCATAATTTTGAGCATCTCTATTAATTTTTTTTTGTGTCTTCTCCAAGGTGAACAGTCCCAACCACTCCAATTTTTCTTCATAACTGAAGTTTCTCAGTCCTGGAAGCATTCTTGTAAACCACTTCTGCATTTTCTCCAGTGCATTCGCATCCTTCTTCGACTATGGTGCCCAGAACCTTATGCAGTATTCCAACTGAGGTTTAACATGTGTCTTACACAATTTCTACAAAACCTCATGTGCTCAATGCCCCTATTAATAAAGCTTAGAATAATGTATATATTATTAACTGCCCTCTCTCCACCTGACCCACTACCTTTGATGACTTATGTACATATACACCAAAGTCCCACTACTCATATGCACTCTGTAGACTTGCACCCATTATTTGAAGCTCCATCTTCTTCTACCAAGATGAATCACCTTACACTTTTTGACATTGAGCTTTATCTGCCCCCTATCTGCCCACTCGACCAACTTGTCTACATCCTTTTGATGTTGCACACTACCTTCCTCACAGCTTACAATGTTTCCAAGTTTTCTATCATCTGCAAACTTTGAAATTGTCCCCTGAATATCAAGATCTTGAAATTAATATCTATCAGGAAAAGCAAGATTCCTAATACTGAGCCATAAGAACTCCTTCTTCCAGTCTGAAAACGATCCATTGACCATTACTCCATGCTTCCTATTACTCAGCCAATTTTGTATCCTCTTTGCTACTGTCTCTTTTATTCCATATGCTACAACTTTTCTGACATGCCTATTGTGTGGTACTGTATTGAATGATTTTTGTAAGTCCATGTACACCCCATCAACTGCATTACTCTTATCAACCATCTCTGTTATCTCTTCAAAAAAACTCCAGCAAGTTAGTTCAGCATGATTGTGAGTGGGCAAAATCTAGCAGCTAGGATATAATTTGGAAAAATGTGAAGTTATTCACTTTGGCAAGAAAAAGAGCAGAATATTATTGAAATAGAGAGCGACTACAGAATTCTGAGGTACAAAGTGTCCCAGGTGGTCCAGTGTACATGCCAGGAAAGGTAGTATGCCAGTACTGCATGTAAGCAAGAAGATTAAAAGAATGCTATCTTTCATTACAAACAGAATTGAACATAAAATTAAAGATGCTTTGTTTCAATTATATAATGCATTGGTGAAACCACATCTTGAATTCTGAGTGCAGCTTTGGTCTCCTTTTTTAAAGAAAAATGTTATTGCATTGGAAGTGATTCAGAGGAGGTTAACTAGATTGATACCTGAAATAAATAAATTGTCTTATGAAGAAAGGTTAGATAGCCAGTATTAGTTCCACTGGAACTTAGAAGAGTGAGGGGTGACTTGATTGAGGTACAAAAAATTTTGAACAGACTTGCCAAGGTGGATGTGGACAGGAGGCTTCCTTTCATGTCTGTGTTCAGAGCTAGGGGTACTGTTTTAAAATTAGGGGTTGCCCTATTAGGGCAGAGATGAGACACTATTATTGTGGAATGTGCAACTTTAGAACTCTGTGCCTCAGAAGGCAGTAGATGCAGGGTTATAGAATATTTTTAAGGTGGAGATTCTTATTGTGCAAAATAATCAAAGATTACTGGAGAGGAGGCAGGGAGATGGGAATGTGGAACTTGAAACACAAACAGATCAATCATGATCTTATTGAATGGTAGAGAAAGCTCATAAGGCTGAATGGCCTACTTTTGCTCCTATCTTGTATGTTTATGTGTTTATATGCTCACGGAGCTGACTTTAAGGAGGATGCTAATGGGTTGATCGACTATCCTCCCATTGAACTCAGAAGATGCGGCAGAAGCATTGCTGATGGAACTTCTAGCATTCTTATGTGATCCAGGTCTCACTGCAAAAGACAGCAGTGAGTGTTTTACATCAACTACCTCTGCAAGATAACAGAAGTTCCAGTGTGCAGAAAGTTGTCATCCCCTTGTACCCTGAGGTAGAATCCAATGTTAAAATACTATCAATGGGAGAGATGCACACAGCCTCCTCTATTCCAACTGTGTTACACTTTCCACCCCCAGCATATTTCAATTTATTAAAGACTTTGTTCCAATAGCACTGGGCCAGGAATCTGTGAAACCTCTACGTTACGTCACCATTCCCTAAACACTACTCTTCGCAAATGATTTTCGCTATGAATTTGATGCTTCAAATAACTTTTTCTCTCTAATCTATTGATGTGCTCAAAGCAGTTTTCACACATAGAGCCAATAGTCCTCCAAATATATCAAATTTCCAACCAAAGGTTTATTCAGTTGATTGATTTATATGTTACAATTAAAGATCCAAATTTCTGATTTCTGATATTAAATAACAAAAAATGGTACAGCACAGGAACAGGCCCTTCAGCCCTCCATGCTTGCACCGTATTGAAAACAGAGAATGCAGAATATCTTGATAAATGTGATATATTAGGAAAGTAGACCTGGTTTAGAATCAAATTTACAATGTAAACTAAATGAAGAAACAGCATGGCATCAATCTTGACTTTGAGCTATCAGGTTTTTAAAAATCTAGACCTATGTAACTGACAAGGTTACAGAGAGCAATTATTGAATTCTGTAACTGTTGTACCTCTCTATAATATGCTTTTATGTGCGACAACTATTCCATATGCATGAAGAATGTGTAGTGGTCATGATGTTTGAAATATTAAAAATAAATACCTTTTAGCATGTTTCCCAGCTAAAATGGAGCAACACCAGTTAAAATTTCATGGCAGAATTATTACTAACTCTTTGAAATGTAAAATCCATGATACTAGACTGTCAATCTGCAGAAAGAGATTAGAGAGAAGTGATTATGCATCATGAAAATGCTTTTTGAAATGTTGATGGAAAAGACCTCCATAATAGACCCAAATCACCATATGTGTCAAAAGCAACTCGACTGGTAAAAATAACAGCTCAAATGATTTCATGGTGCTTATTATTTGCATGTTATTTGAAAGAAAAGCTCCAGTTTGCCCAGTATTGTACAAGTAAACAAAATAACAAATGGGTGAAAGTGTAAATGGTGACAAAGTAGATACATTATAAATATTAATATATAAAATGATAGGATTATGATCAGGAGTAGTTAAGAGGCTGTTATCCTCTGATAATTTTATAATATTCAATCACAATATAAGCCATATATTTAGGTATCTTAAGACTAGTGCACAATTTTAACTTTAAACCCAGAGAAAGCAGTGATGAACCAAGGTTAAATTTAGAAATTCATTTTAACTTTGTAAAGATACACCCTCAGTCAGAACAAAAAACCCTGTCAAATGTAAAATTGAGCTGGCCACAAGTTACAATAATTTCAAAGCCTATCCTAATGCTGTCACAAAGGAACATGCAGTTGTTATGATGAGACATTATGAATTTATGAGTTCTCCTGAATAATTCTCTGAACAGACATTGGATGAAAATATTGAAAGTTAGTATCAGATAACCTAATTACTCTCTGATCCACCTATCTGGATGACAAGATTGCTTTAAACGGGGTTTTTATTCATTCATAGGATATGTGTGTCATCGGGAGAACAGCATTTATTGCCCATTGCCTAACTGCCCTTGAGAAAGGGTTGGAAGGCCTTCTTGTATCGCAGCAGTCCATCTTGTGTAGCTAGAGCAAAGTGCTCTTGGTAATGGATTTCCACATTTCTGGACCAGTGACTATGAAGGAATGACAATATCATTCCAAATCAGGTGAGTCACTTCCCATACATTCCCATAGCAGGGATGTTTGCATACATCTACTGTCCTTGACCTGCTAGGGAGTAAATGATTGTGGGCATAGATGCTGTTGTCAAAGCAGGCTTGGCAAGTTGTGGCAGTGCATCTAGTATATGGTATACACTATTGCATGGTGCACTAGTGGTGCAGGGAGAGAAGGTTCAAGCTGATAGATGGGATACCTATCAAGTGGGCTGCTTTGGCCTGGATGATGTCTTCGATCAGGGAATGATACATTTTGCTGGGCGATAATCCAGCAACAAAATACTGCTGTTCCAGCAGATCATGTAGATGTTACTTGTAATAGCTACTTACAATAGTACCTTTGGTATCTTTCAGGGATCTAACCTCCAATTTCTCATCATATGCTACCCTTGGTAACATCATGTGACAGTAGTTTTCGCATGTAAGCGAATGATTCCTAATTTTACTCCATCACCACTTCTCTTGACTCTTCGACTTTTGCTAAATTATCAGTCAACTGAACCAAAATTCAGTACTGGATGTGGATAAATTTTTTCCAGTTACATATTAGGAAGATTAAAGTCATTGGCCAGAACTCTTTGGCCGTTCACAGTGGGATTTTCTGGTCCAGAGATTTTCTGACCATTGTTTTTGGTCCCCGTTCCAAACTTTGTTCCCTAGCTACAGACTCCACCCCTCTTCCTGACAACAGTCTGACCCTAAAATGAGCTTCCAATCTCATATTGTCATCATTAAGACTACCTATTTGCATATCTGTCACATTCCTCAATTTCATTCATGCTCTCACCATCTCTGGACTTAACTATTCCAATACCTGGTGGGTTTCCCACATTGTATCTTCTGTAAACTTTTAAATTCTGTTATCCATATTTTAACTCACAGCAAGCCCAGCAACTGAAGCCACAGCCACCCACCAATTGTGGAGCCATTATCATTGGGCATGGATGATGGTTCAGATTTAGACCGTAGATATTTTTAAAATTAATTCATGGGAGATGGACATTGCTTGCTGAGCCAGCACTTATTGCCCATCCCTAAAGTAATTTAAGAGTCAACCATATTGCTATGGGTTTGGAGTCACATGTAGGCCAGATCAGATTTACTTCCCTAAAGAACATTAGTGGACCAGATGGGTTTTTACAACAATTGACAATGATTTTGTGGTCATCATCAATTACCTTTATTACCACTGTGTTTATTGACCTACTTTTGGCTCCTAGTTAAGCAATGACAGGGAGGTATTTTAAAATTCTTATCCTTGTTTGCAAATCCCAAATAGTCTTGCCCCCTTCCTATTTCTGTAATCTCAACCAGTCCCATAACACTCTGAGATATAGGGAGGCAGTGGCATAGTTGCTGGGCTACCAATCCAGAGATCCAGGGTAACACTCTGGTGGCCCAGGTTCAAATCCCACCAATACAGATGGTGAAATTTGAATTCAATAAAAATCTGGAATTAAAAGTTGATGATGACCACAAGATCATTGACAATTGTTTTAAAAACCCATCTGGTCCACTAATGTCCTTTAGGGAAGTAAATCTGATCTGGCCTACATGTGTCTCCAAACCTGTAGCAAGGTGGTTGACTCTTAAATGAACTTAAGGATACTGGCTCAGTAAGCAATGTCCATATCCTATGAATGAATTTAAAAAATATCTGCGCTCTAAATCTGATCCATCATCCATGCCCAATGAAAATGACTCCGCCATTGTTAGCTGACTGTGACTTCAGTTGCCTGAGCTATTTCATCCCTATACCTCTCTGCCTCTTTATCACACTTTCCTCTTTTAAGTCAAACATTAAATCCTTGACCCAAGCTTTTGTACATCTGACCTTATGTATCATTATGTGGCTCATAACTTAGTTATTTAATGTTCCTGTTGTGTTGCAGATCCAATACCATTAATCACTGAAGGCTTTTGTTCTACCCAATATGTCTCCCTGAACCAATACATCAAGAAAGATTAACCAATCATCCATTTAATTGCTATGTGTAGCCCTTTTCTGGTTATTAGATTTGCCTACATGACAATGCATATTAATTCATTATTTAAAAGGCAATTGCAAACATTTTTAAGAGATGTCATAAGTTTCTATATAAATGTAAATCTTATGTTTCTATGGTCTGGCTAAGAACTAATGAATTGCACACATTTATATTTAATTGATGCTTTTTCAACTTCTTTTGAATTGCAAAATTCTCAATATTTCCTGACACTGGTTTACGCATGATACTGAGGGAGAATTTAGTACGGCCAATGCACCTAACAAGCATGTCTTTCAAACTTTGGGAGGAAACTAGAGCACCCACAGGAAACCCATGCAGATCCATGGAGAAAGTGCAAATTCCACACAGTGACCCAAGGCCGGGAATCAAACCCAGGTCCTTGCTTTGCTTTAAAACGACAAGAGAAAGTTGCAAAATTTCTACTCGATTCCAAAAATAATTTAACATATCAATGATGTCAAATTCACACTAAAATCTGGATGGTTTGGTTCTATTCCCATGATCCTAGGGGAATATAATTTATAATTATATATTTGTCCTTTGGTGCTAGTTTTTAATTATAAAGAATTCATTTAATTCAGTTGGAAAGGAGTTAATCACATTAACCTGGAAACCTTTGATAAGTATTTATTCTGCATATCCTGGGAATGAAACTGGTCTTCAGCAATTATGTAAGTTCAATGACGATAAATTGGCAGCTCATTATACACCTTGTCCAATTTTCCTATTATTGATTAAACACATTTTAGGCAACTACCAAAGACCCATTTCATCCTATCTTAGTCTCATAATGAGCTATTCCTCATATGTCTGAAATCTCTTCAACGTAGAAATGTCCTTTGAATGGTAGTGCTCCCAAATTAGGCATGATATTCCAAGTATAATTTTGCCAATGAACAATAAACTTGATAGCTTTAAACTGTTAGTCAGTCTGGGAAAGAACGTTTCAGATGATAAATTGTATTTCAATGTGATTTCAAAACTAACACTAACACTATCGTACTATTACGAGCAGCTTTATTACCATAATCATCAATTTAAAATACAAAAATAGTTAACCATTTTCCAATTAAAATTTTTTATTAGAAATATTCTATGTACCATTCCCCACTTTCCTATTTTCTTTCACCCAGTTTCATTTCTTGAAATTAAATGTATTTTTTTTCTTCCTTAGACAACCTAAGATATCTTCACCAAGCTTGATTTATCAGGGAAAAAAACCCAAATCCTTTTCTTCTTCCTTGTGACCACTGCTCATTTTAGCATTCACAGCCAATCTTAAAAAGTTTACAATGAATTAAGTTAGTTTCATTTGTAAATAACTCACCAAAGATCCTTAGCCAGCATTTATATAGTACCCTTCAATACCACAGGACATCTCAAAGTGCTTTATAATAATTAGATGCTTTTAAGTCACTGTTGTAATTTAAGAAATGTGCTCACTAATTTGCACACAGTAAACTCCCATGAACAGCAATGTGATAATGGCCAGATAATTGGCTTGTGTTGCTTGAGGGATAAACATTAGCCAAATCACTAAGGAGAACTCCTTTGGTCTTCATTGAAATAGTGAAATCGAATGTTTTAAATATGCATGAGAAAGCAGACAGGGGCTTCAAATATGGCCTCTCATCCAGAGACGACAGGATTCCATCAATGCTTCATTTGAGTATCAGCCTAGATTTTGTTCTCAGGTCTCTGGAAAGGATTTTGAATCCACAACACTGAGAGCCAGAAGAAAGAGCGCCTACTATTGAGCCACAGAATCAAAGAAGAATGATAGTTGGCACATTTATGAATGCAAACTTCACACAAAGTGGGCCATACTTTTAAGTGTGAGATATTTCAGCAAAACACCTCTGATGAATAAGTAATCACATTGCTTATTACAGCCGCAAATAAAAGAAAGCCAGCCAAGATTAATATATCTCAGAAATGATATACATTACTTTTCAAGTATCCTGCAATAATTGGGTAATGAAGAAACTCCTTTGATTTGAAAGAATCACAGAGATGGCATTGTCTGACTGGAGACCAGAGTGTTATTTAGACTCAGTTTCTCTCCACAGTAGGTGCAATTCTAGTCAGCCAATATATGATTATACTGTCTCACTCTGACTGGAATTTTCTCAGCCAGAGAAATCTCTGTACATGTAAGTTCACAGTTCCACTCCTGTCCTTTTAAATGTAAAATGTATACGGAGCATGAGCAGAAGTGTCTGCACTTTCTAAACATAAACTTATTTGTGGTAAGTTTAAAAACACTTCTGTCAGAATCAACTTGAACTCTGAATAGGAGGAGGAGTAGACCCTTCAATCTCTTGAACCACTGCTAATCTGATGGTGAACATAACTATGCTTTCCAGCCTATTCCCTCATAACCTTGACATAGTGATCAGCAAGGAATGATCACTCATGCACTCCAATTACTATGCTGCACTTGTAGATATCTGTTACGTACTTGTAACCTAGGCCCAGTGCAATTGACAGTCGAGCCCATTGTGTTTCAATCCCGATCAAACTCCAGATAAATACAAAACCCAAGCTGGGACATTGTGAATCATTGTGTCTATTGCTACAGTCCTTAGCTAGACTCCAAGCTGTTGGTGAGATCTAATTAGGGCTAATAAATTTTTGTTTAAAGTTTTGAAATTTAAGGTGCTTACCATGTGACGAAAGCTACAATATTCCATAGTTTTGGAACAAATAAAAATAATCCTTACTATACGCATTCAGAAAGATAGAACGATTTACAATATTTATCTTATATTCTAATGTTCAGGATAAGTATGAGGCACATGTGAATTAATAAGCCAACTGAGGTTGAACATTACACTACAGAGAAATGCCAAATGCGACCAAAACAGGTTCCATAGATTTGTCAGCAACCAACCCAGATATTAGTCACTGTGAATCAACCAATCTCACTGACACTACAACTTTTTCATGAAGGTTTCCAAATAATTCAAGGATTTTGGGGTTCTCTCTAAATGTCATTCCACCTCTGTTGGCTTTAATGAGAGCTTATTATAGACAAGGAAATAGACAAGCTGCAAAAAATGTTTTGGATTGGGAGAGAGACAATGAGAAGGAAAAGAAAAGCTTTCAAGAAGTACAAAGGAAGTAAATCATTCAAAATATTAGTGAGATATAGAAAGTGCAGAGTGGAGCTTAAGACAGTAATTAGGAATACAAATTGAGGATATAAGAAAGCTCTGGTTGGAAAAAGTAGGGAAAATTCCAAGATATTCTTCAGTATATCAATGGGAAGAGGATAACCAGTGAAAGGGTAGGGCCCATTAGGGAGCAACAGGACAATCTGTGGATAGACTAGCCAGAGGACATTGGTAAAGTGTTGAATGAGTACTCCCCATCATTCTTCATTCAAGGAAATGAGGATGATGTTTTGTAAATGATGAAAACCATGAGGTTCTTCAGCAAATTGAAATAGGGAAGGATAAGGTATTGGAGGCAACCTTAAAAGTGGATAAACCTCCAGCTCTTGATGAATTGTGCCCTTAGCTGCTGTGGTAGGCAAGGGAGGAGTTTGCAGGGGCTCTGACTCAATTTTTCCCCTCTCCGGCCACTGAAGAGGTGCCAGGTGATTGGAGAACAGCTAATGTGGTTCCATTATTTAAGAATGACTGTAAAGATAAACCAGGGTACTACAGACAGTCTTGCATCAGTCGTAGAGAAAGTTTAGAGAAACTTCTGAGGAAAGCATCTATTTCCACTTGGAAGGGCAAAGTTTAATCAGGAATAGTCAGAATGACCTTGTCAGATGGAGGTCATGTCTAACAAATTTGATTGAATTTTTTTGAGGAGGTGACCAGGTATGTAGATGAGGATAGTGAAGTCAATATAGTTTATATCGATTTCAGCAAAGCCTTGGACAAGGTCCCACATGGGAGACTTGTAGAGAAGTAAATTCACATGGGATAAAGAGTAATTTGATAAAGTGGTTTCAAAATTGGCTCAGTTGTAAGAGACTAAGGCTATGACAGAAGACTGCTTTAGTGACTGGAAGCCAGTACCTTGTGGCATACCACAGGGATCTGTGCTGGGTCGCATATTATTCATCATTTATGTAAATGACATTGATGACTATGTGGGGGATAGGATTATTAGTTTGTGGATGATACAAAGATTGGATGGGTGGTTAACAGTGTGGCAGAGTATCTTGGGCTACAAGATATAGATGGAATGATCAAATGGGCAGATAAATGGCAGAAGAAATTTAACCCTGCAAAGAGTGAGGTGGTACATTTGGAAAGAAAAATTTGACAAGAAAGTATTCAATGAATGGTAGAACACTAGGAAGATCTGTGAAACAAAGGGACCTTGGCTATTTGTCCACAGATCTCTGAAAGTGGAAAGACATGTTAGTAAGGTATTGAAAAAGGCATTTGGGACACTTGATTTGAGGCATAGCTTACAAAAGCAGGGAAGTCATGTTGGAGTTGTATAGAACTTTGGTGAGACCACAGCTAGAGATTGTGTGCAATTCTGGTCACCACATTATTGGAAGGATGTGATTGCACTGGAGTGGGGTGCAAAGGAGATTCATCAGGATGCTGCCTGGAATGGAACATTTAAGTTATGAAGAGAGTTTGTATAGGCTTGTTTTCATTGGAGCAAAGAAAACTGAGGGGCAACCTTATTGATGTGTATAAGATTATGAGAGACATGGACAGAACGGATAAGGGACAGCTATTCCCTTTAGTTGAAGGGTCAGTCATGAGAGGACATGGGGTCAAGGTGAGGGGCAGGAGATTTAGGGGGGATGTGAGGAAAAACTTTTTTATTCAGAGGGTGGTGATGGTTTGGGATGCACTGCCTCAGAGGGTGGCAGAGGTAGGTTGCCTCCCATCCTTTGAAAAGTATCTGGATGAGAACTTGGCATGTCATAATATTCAGGGCTTTCAGCCAAGTGCTGGCAGATGGGATTAGATGGCGGTTCAGATGATTTAATATGCCGGTGTGGACTCGATGGGCCAAAGGGCCTTTTCTACATAGTATGAGTCTAAAAGAGCCTAACCCACAGGATTTCAATCTTAACTTCCAAGATTCCATTCTCCTGGATTCCCGACTACACTCCCAAGCAGAATGCCATTGTTCCAAAGGGATATCTTTGCCCCAACATCTGCAACCCTTTTTCTAAGTTGGATCCTTTTTCTCTGCCTGTTTTTTTCTTAGTTTAACGAGGATACGTTTCTGTTCTCAGTCTTTGTTCCTTGCTTGGGACATCCTCTTGAGATCTCTTCCTTCCCTCTCCCTTGTCCCTTCTGTCTTGGACACTTCGGATTAAAACATACTCACTGGGAGGGATTTTACAATTCATTTCATCCAAGATCCTACCTGAGGTCAACAGATATTTCCATTGTCCGCCCCTCACCTGCTCCAATTCGTGGCAGACAGGGTGGTAGAATTCCAGCCATTATCTGATTCAAACTGAGTCTTCATTGCCCTTTTAACTGATCTGGTGACCAATCAGAACATTGCAAGTAGGTCCTGCCTTTGTTCCCAGGCAGCAAGCAGTGGAACATTCTGTACCTCCACAGACCACAAGCTCACATAATACATAGAGACAGAATAAATGGATTTCATAGCATGATTCAAAATTAAACTATATTTAACCCAGTAAATGGGTATAGGAACTTCTCCGAAGGAACTGAAGCAAAGGTTAAAAATAAATAGTAATTTAAACATTTCATTAATAAAATACATTGAAAAGGTCAGAATCGTCCAGACCATTCCTAACACACAGGTAATCTTATTGATTCCTTGTCAACTATCTTCGTGATTACCATTTGCGAATGAGTCTATTGTGACCTGTTTACGTGGCCTTAACCTGTCCTTAATCTGTACAGGTTATTGCCAATAGTACAAACATGATAAGCTGAAATGCAAAAATGTATTTTATTCGTAAACCACATGGCCTGAGATACACTCAATCCTTTCGAAATGCAAACTGTGTTAAGTTCCTTGCCCATTTGGGGCTCAGAAATCCCAAACTATGAGCTCTTCCGGAAAAGGGCAGGGGAATGAAAGAAAAACTGAGCCAGGGATTTGAACCTGATGAGATTGGGGGAGATTTTAGCTAGCGAAAAACTAGCAGAAAGCTGCCTGAATCCGGCTGTGCTAAGATAGCCTCGGTACAGAAACCCCACTCCCATGGGGGAGTAACTCTTCGCCACATTCAAGATTAGAACAATTTGCGGCTTTCTATTCAGTCCGGTAACACACGCAATTAGAAAAAATAAAGACAGGATCACCGACTGGGGATGATCCTCATCAATATGACACTTCCTACACAGTTCATTTTCAATCTTGTATCACTTATCTGAGTCTACAAAGAGTTCCTTACTTTGACAATCCTCTTCATCCCGCAATATGAAATTAATTGATGATATTTCTGCAGCAGTACTGTGTCTAATCCTATTACATTATTGAAAATATTAATCACTCCGACCTCAACAAGTGGCCACTGAAAACTTATCGCAAAGGGATGGGTAAAACCACCTTACCTGCTATGTGTGCGTCCAGGTAAATGTGACCCAAGCTCTAGACCAAAGTATCCTTAAGCCCCGCCACCGAACAGCAAGAACTCTGTGCTTCTGAATATCATGTATGTCGCTGCAAAAAAGGAAACATACAGGTAGAGGTTCTGGCTGCCTATTCTTTAGCAGCTGCTGACACTGTCATTAAAGGGACCATCCGATGACAGCTAAAGTTCGTCCACAAGCGGAAGGCAGCGAGATAGCTTTTCCTTTCAGACCAAACCCACACTCCACATGACATTCAGAACACAAGTTAGGAACTGCTCTCACCGACATTCAGAGAAAACAACTTGTGGCGCACACAGAAACACTGGCCCCGTTCAGCAAGCAGCTTCCCAGTAAGTGTGGAAGAGGAGGGAGGGCTCATGTCAAAGACCTGTCTCAGTGACTGGCAGTGAACTCGACCTCTCCCTCCCCTTCTCCCACCTTGTCTCCGGATCCTCGGCTGCTCACTCCCCCATCACAGTCTCTGTGACACATCGAGAGGACCTGAACCTCTGACAGCAGCAACCGCAGATCAAAAAAAATCACTGCCTGAATGACAGTAAAATGTTTAGAAAACATCCAAACTTCAGAAGCACTTACATCGATCAAATCAGCACTAACACCACAGTGTTGGTTTATTTAAGCTATATAAAGTCGGAGGTTCATCTCCAACGATAAGGAACGTAAATGTGTGGGAATTAATTGCATACCTCAGACTGAAAGAGAATAAACGGTGTTTCACAGTAATCTGCTTTTCTTAACGTTCGCAAGTTTGACATTAAGCAGCCAAGGAAAGGTTTGCCAGTTTCAAACTGTCAGACTTCAGCCTACTCAGTGCTATACTGTGTCGGGAAAACACAAATAACCCTCATAAAAAAGTAAACAGCCGATATCAGTTCATTATTAAAAGTGCCATCGACTTTATGAGAACATGTTAGGCAAGCGTTTTGGAGGAATGGGGGAGTTCTGAAATACTGTCATCAAATAGGATGTGATGCCTATTTGCGTGATGATGCCTATCGATGTGATGCATTCAGTGCAGTGATGTGTATTTGTGAGCTTCAAAAGCAAATGCTTTTCAAACTCTCCCCGTACTGTGATTTCCATATTTCATTTGAAAAGAAGGATCTAAGTGCTGGCGGAGACTTTAAACATTGTTGGCATATATGACCTGCTCCTCTTCCCCTGGAGATAGTGACACCTCATTGTTTTACACAGCAATTGTCAGATCATAGTCTGTAAATACTGCTCCATTGAGGTCATTATCGTTTTATGCATCCACCATCTATTAGATGGATAAAATCCAACTAGCAATGAACTGAGTTTCTCTTTCCTGTGTTTATTTTCTCCTCTCCCAGTTCCCATTTGTTTCACTGTATGTGGAACTTTAAGAGTTGTACCCTTGCTATGTATCATAGAAAGTATTCTTTCTGGTTGTATCACAACTTGGTATGGCTCCTGTTCTGTCCAAGACCACGAGAAACTACAAAGGGTCCTGAAAGCAGCCCAGTGCATCACACAAACCAGCCTCCTATCCATTGACTCTGTTATACTTCCTGCTTTCCCAGAAAAGCAGCCAGCATAATTAAGGACTCCAGGCATCCCTGACAAACTCCCTTCCACCTTCTTCCATTGGGAAAATGATAGCAAAATCTAAGGTCATGTACCAACCAACTCAAGAACAGCTTCTTCCTTGTTGCCATCAGACTTTTGAATGGACCTATCTTGCATTAAGTTGATTTTTCTCTACACTCTAGCTATGACTGTAATAGTACATTCTGCATTATTCCTTTCCTTTTCTATGAACGGTATGCTCTGCCTGTATAGTGCACAAGAAAGAATACTTTTCACTGTATACTAATCCATGTGACAATAATAAATCAAATCAAATCAAAATCCTAGTGGTGGCATAGCTGTGCAAATCCAGTCTCTAATGTCTGAGTTTGAAAGCAAAATATTCTCATGCTATAGAAGTGTATGGAGCCATATATTCGTATAGAGAAAGACCACAAAAAATTGCCAGGCCCCTCAATGGCCATGAAGTTGCTGGGTTGGCTAATTATCCAATGAAGAGAAATTGAGGACACTGGGCCTGTATTCTCTAAAATTTTGATGGATGAGAGGTGATCTAATTGAAACTTACAAAAGTCTTACAGGGCAGGATTAAAAGAAAGAGTTTTACAGTGATGAATAGTAACAGTACAAGAATTACACAGTTGAATATTAGTTCACATGATTACAAAGTCCAGAGTCAGAGTCAATGAGGAGTTATTTCAAATAGGAGCTTGAGTTCAGCTGGTTGAAGACTGGAGTTGTAGAGTTGTCTTTATACTTGGTGCTGATATGTCATGCTGAAGTTGGTACACAGACTCAGTCGGGTCTCAGGCAATAGTAGGAAATCTTCCAACAGAGACAAGCTTTGAGGAGAAGGGTCAGCCTAGATACCTCCTTCACAATTATCCTCAGTACTAGTGCTATACAGTGTTCTCAGCCCCTTACTACACTCCTTATGTACTTAAGACAGCATGGTCAGTGCAGGCTTGGAGGGCCAAAGAGCCTGATCCTATGCTGTAATTTTCTTTGTTCTTTGTTCCCCTCAAACTCCATTTTCAACTTTGCTGATGACGTAATCGTAGCAGGTCAGTTCTCAAACAATGAAAAGATGGAGTATAGGAAAGAGATAGAGAAAGAGATAGTCCCATCACATATTAAGCTGATCTTTCTCTTCACTCTATTAGTAACTGCAATGCTACATTCTGCAACCTATCCTTTCCTTTTTCCCTATGAATGTTATGTTTTCCCGTATATCTCACAAGAAATGACAATTTTCACTGCATACCAACTCATGTGACGATAATAAATCAATCAATCAATCAACAGATTTTTGCTTCTTGGTGTTTACCTATAGGATTTTAAACAGCAGACTGCCTGTGAGGGCAAAGTTGTGGTATTGAAACTGTGCAAAAAGTCAGAGGTTTGGCTAATGTGGCATAGCCCAATAACGGGTTAATTGCAGTTTAACAATTGCTTTCTGTGCTTCTGGTCAGAATTCCATTGCTCGTCCTTTAGAAAGAGACAAGTTGGTTTTTAGCATGTCTTCAGGCAGTTTTGATTTCTCCCTTTTATGAGCATACAGCTTGAGGACCCAATCTATCTGCACTTCTTCTGCTCTTGTTGATTACGAGGGGTCTATACAATGCGGTGTGAGATTCCACGAGCTGAGAGAGGGTTTATTTTGTATTTGTAACTCCTGTTCCTAACTTCCCAGAATAAAGGCCAATATTGTGATCATGTGACTTACAGCAGGCATTCCTTTGGATTCAGCAAGAAGTATATTTTTTTAAAATGGCAAATAAACTTTGGATTTTTTTATGTCATATGGACTTGATGCTCAGTATTCCCATACTCAGCACTCCTCAGATCAATACACTTTGCAACACTTCTCATTGCTCTTAATGCAGTATCTCACATCCCCTTCTGAGCAAACAACCACACTCACCCTTAGCCTATCAAATTACCAAACCCTTATCTCTAGTCAGCCTCTAAAACCGTTGCCCGTACGTTCTCTTCACAAGCCATTACAACCACTTGCATGTCTCTGTTTTTTCTCCATGCAGGAGAAAAAAATACACAATTTGTTGAGAGGCAGAGAATTTGTGGGTAAGGGAGATGGGATTGGAATAACTGCCACCTTGTCAGCCACTGGCAATTCTGTTGGGAAACAGGTCTTGTTCCAGACAGCTGCAGATGTTAACAGTGACCTGCCCCAGAAATCTAAGTCCTTGGGATACTGGTGCTAAGACATTTGAGACAGCTGGTTTTCTGCCTGTGAACCTTATATTGGGAATCTCACCTCCTTCCAGCTGGATCTCAACTGTCATGTGAAGATGGCTGAGGAGAAGGTAGCTGGTGCTGCTGCTGGAATTGCTCCTGCTGCTGATGGAGTAGTTGGAAATGGTGTGGCCACTGCCCTTGGACTTCAGTAGAGGTGGAAGTTGGAACTGAATTGCTATATCTATGTAATGGTAAAGGCTGCAGAGGGAAATGTAGCTAAAGATGAATGAAACAAAAGGTGAAGTGCCTAGGAACTTCAGTAAGTGGTTTTCCAGAGTTTCCTGAGAGATGAAGGACTTTGGACAGTGGCTTCTCAATGGTCATGGCTGGAGCTCTTCAGTATCACTGATCAAAGCCATTCCAAGTGCAGTAATTTCATTAAAAAAGCTCTCCCAACTGTGTATTGCCTTGGAGCTATGGCAAATTGCTGACACGTCAGAAAACAGACCTCTTAGCTGCAAAACCCCAAATATAGCATTACAACAAGTCTTAATAATCATCTCTTTAAGTTTATTTATTAGTGTCACAAGTAGGCTTACATTATTGTTGAATGTTACTGTAAAGTTACTGTAAAATCTTCTGGTAGCCACACTCCTCAACTAGTTATGTCTTAATAAGTTACCCAACAGACTTAAGTAAGATCACCACTCTCCTTTAATCTCACCCGGAGAAAGTCATTATTGGTCACGATGATATAAAGATCCCAACTGAACATCAATTTGTGAGATTTCCTATCCCACATGCACTGGAAACTTTGATTTGGCTAGGAGAATTCTGCCCCAACATTTTCAAACCTGTTTCTCAAACGTTGTATTGACAAGGAAACCATCTGCCTTGTGAAATTCAGATTTTTAATTAAGCAGAAAATGAAATTCGAACTTAAATTCTAAAGTTAACATATTCATGACTGGACTATCCTTACCACAGAAATACAAAACTACTTCTGTTTATCAGGAAACAAACCAGGATTTTTAAATACAAGAGGCACAAATTTTATTCTGACTCCGTCACTCATCAGTTATCTGTGAAAGGTTTGATGAATTCCAGACTCTTGAGATGGAGGGTGGGTGGACCTGGGGTAATATTTGGATCTTGTTGCATTCTTCTTGCAGTGATGAACGGAGTAAAGAAGTTCAGTGGTTGGGGGCAATATTTTATTCCCAATGAAGTCAGACAAACATTACTCCTGAAATTGGGTCAGGTCAATTTTTGGGTATCTCTGGCAGTCACCTAAGAGAGTGTTAGCCCCTTTAGAAATGTAAGTGAGAGGCCTAAGAATTGTTCTAAATGTTGGCTTTGAAATCGGGTTATAGTGAGTGAAGGAGGCACCAGACCAGAGTCTCTCAATATTCTTCAGCTGCAGTTTAAGCTGATGCCAGGAAGAGCAGGGTTATCCCATATGACCCAGCAGGACCACTGCTGACTGATGATTAGCAGCCAACCCCCCTCCACTATCATACACTCCCCTTCACAGTTTTACTGGAGGGCTATTGCCAATGAAATCAAATAGTTGAAATTCTATTCATCAGTTGGACAAACTGCCTATGAACGCACAGTAGGCACTGACATCTCATACAACTGAGACTGGCGTCGCGTCCCCTGGTTTTTTGTGTGCCTTCAAGCCTAAAATTGAACACTAAAAAATTTTTACCAAGTGGTTTTAGGCTCTATTAGTTGAAAAATTGCTGAAGAAATCAGCATTGAAATACTTTGCATCAGTATACAGAATATATTCCAACTGTATCAATTATTAATATTTACTAGATACAGATAATGTCTTTACAAGCCTAGGTTTTTTATTGGTAAAAACTACCTATGCCATAAATAACAATCCCTTTGTACGTGCCTCACAAACCTGTCAACAATTAAAATGGGAAATCTGCCTAGGCTATCGGAGATCGTATCAACAATGAATGCAATGGGAAAGTCTGGGATATTGATGCACGATCAAAATCCTGATGGCATTCTGCTCTCATCTGGCTTTCCCCAGAGCTTGGCTGAAGCTATGCTAACTTACTTAGAGTTGCCTAATCAGTATTTAGAAAGTTGTTGGGGTTTTTAAGATTGCAATTAAGATTGGGTTTAACAGTGAATCCTGGATGTTCCAACAATGAACACTGTTTCTTGATCTGTCAGCAAACTGCTCCGGAAAAATAATTCCTAATCTGATAAACTGGGTAAAGATTTTAATCAAATACATTGAAGAGCTCCAGGCGTGACCATTTGCCATGACCATTCCAGCCACGACCACTCCAGCCATGACCATTCCACCCATGACCATTCCACCCATGACCATTCCAACCATGGCCATTCCAGCTATGACCATTCCAGAAATGACCATTCTAGCCATGACTATTCCAGCTATGACTATTCCAGCTATGACCATTCCAGCTATGACCATTCCAGCCATAACCATTCCAGCAATGACCATTCCAGCCATGACCATTCTAGCCATGACTATTCCAGCTATGACTATTCCAGCTATGACCATTCCAGCTATGACCATTCCAGCCATAACCATTCCAGCAATGACCATTCCAGCCATGACCATTCTAGCCATGACCATTCCAGCTATGACTATTCCAGCCATGACCATTCCAGCCATGACTATTCCAGCCATGACCATTCCAGCCACGACCATTCCAGCCATGACCATTCCAGCTATGACCATTCCAGTCATAACCATTCCAGCCATGACTATTCCAGCCATGACCATTCCAGCTATGACCATTCCAGCCATGACCATTCCAGCCATGACCATTCCAGCCATGACCATTCCAGCCATGACCATTCCAGCCATGACTATTCCAGCCATGACCATTCCAGCCATGACCATTCCAGTCTGACCATTCCAGCCACGACCATTCCAGCTATGACCATTCCAGCCATGACATTCCAGCATTCAGCCATGACTATTCCAGCCATGACCTCCGCATGACCATTCCAGCCATGACCATTCCAGCCATGACCATTCCAGCCATGACCATTCCAGCCATGACTATTCCAGCCATGACCATTCCAGCCGTGACCATTCCTGCCATGAGCATTCCAGCTATGACCATTCCAGCTATGACCATTCCAGTCATAACCATTCCAGCCATGACTATTCCAGCCATGACCATTCCAGCCATGACCATTCCAGCCATGACCATTCCAGCCATGACCATTCCAGCCATGACCATTCCAGCCATGACTATTCCAGCCATGACCATTCCAGCCGTGACCATTCCTGCCATGAGCATTCCAGCTATGACCATTCCAGCTATGACCATTCCAGTCATAACCATTCCAGCCATGACTATTCCAGCCATGACCATTCCAGCTATGACCATTCCAGCCATGACCATTCTAGCCATGACCATTCCAGCTATGACTATTCCAGCCATGACCATTCCAGCCATGACTATTCCAGCCATGACCATTCCAGCCATGACCATTCCAGTCATGACCATTCCAGCCACGACCATTCCAGCCATGACCATTCCAGCCATGACCATTCTAGGTATGATAATTCCAGCCATGACTATTCCAACCATAGTAAGAAGTCTCACAATACCAGGTTAAAGTCCAACAGATTTATTTGGTAGTAAACACCACAAGCTTTTGGGGTTTGCACCTTTGTCAAGTGAGTGGAAGTTCTGATCACAAACAGAGCATATAAAGGCACACAGAGTCTACAGAATTCTGATTAGGCTGCGAATCTTTACAGCTAATCAATTCTTAAAGGTATAGACAGTGTGAGTGGAAATAGCATTAAGCATAAGTTAAAGAGATGTGTATTGTCTCTAATCAGTATTCTGTAAACTATGTGTGCCTTTATTTGCTCTGTTTGTGATCAGAACTCTCCACTCACCTGATGAAGGGCCAACCTCAAAAGCTAATGGCATTTACTACCAATTAAACCTGTTGGACTTTAACCTAGTGTTGTGGGACTTCGTACTGTGTTTACCCCAGTCCAACACTGGTATCTCTACATTCTCCTAGCCATGACCATTCCAGCCATGACCATTGAAAAGGCTGCTCTTCAAAGCACTCTTCACTCAGATAATAATTTCAATGTTTGATTGGTGTTTGCAATTCACTTGTGTAACATTTTGCTTACATTCAGCTGCAGTTTGCTTCAGCCAGCCTTCAGCACAGCATGAAAGCATCCTCTATAGCTCTATCTTCCACCAGGGCTAAGGGACAAGAGGATAAGAGGCCACATCATCTTCAACTGCTCCAAACCGCAGTATCGGTAGCATGTGCTTGTAATTGCTTGTGGTGAAGAGAGAAGAGAAACATTTGTGGAGAGTTACTTTGAGGCATGTGTGTGGAAGGACTATAAGCCACAAGTAAATTAATACATGTAGCTGCAAAGTGAGGTGTACGGGCTAGAACGCTACATAAATCAGATTGGGGAACTTGACATCAAATGTGTTATGTCACTCCCTTTTCCCACTCTCCTCAGATCTTCGATCATCTTGGAGCACAGTCTCCATGTCAGAGGCAATGCATTCCTGCTGCTGACTTTCTTGGCCATTTCCATGCATGTCCTTTGATTAGGGATGTTGTCCTCTTCTTCCTGTCATTAGGGAGTTCATCTCACTGCAGAACTCACAGTAACACCTCCAGGTAAGAGGAGGAGGCAACCTTTGCATGTCCCCCTTCCAAGGGTAGAATTTTATAGCCCCTCCCACTGGTGGAATTTTCTGCTCCTTCTGAAGTCAGTGTAGTTTTGAACAGCTCGTCGCATTTTCTGACTCTGCCCTTGCTGCAATGAGGATATAAGAATCTACCACATGTGTGTGGTTCCTGCAGTCTGTAAAACCCAAGTGCTGCTGAATTTTTGTGAAATGCGCTGTGATCCCTTTATTTAGAAATCCCTCATTTGATAGAATTTATGTCTCATCCTGTCTACATTCCTTAGTTGAGAAGACTGTGGCTGTGATGACAATTGATTTGTTTTAGAGCAACGGTAAAGCACACTGTGCAAGCTCTGAAATGGCCCTGTCATTGTGCCAGGGAATAATTTGCTAGGAATTATTTAATTCATTTAGGGACTTGGACATCACTGGCTGGCCAGCATTTAGTGCCCATCCCTAATTATCCGAGGGCAGTTGAGAGTCAACCACTGCAGCTCTGGAGTCACATGTAGGCCAGATATAAGGACGGCAGATTTCCTTTCCTAAAGTAGATTAAAGAATCAGTAAATTCTTAATTCCAGATATTTATTATAGAATTCAAATTCTACTACTGTCGTGGCAGAATTCGAACTTGAGTCCCAGAGCATTAGCTGAGTTTCTGGATTAACAGTCTAGCAATAATACCACCAGGCCATTGCCTCCCCAAGATTCTACGCAATGTTCACTATGTCAGAATATCATTTCTGAGAGATAAAAGATCAGACATAACAATGTATCCTTACATTATTCTGCTAAATACCCAATACTGATGAAAGCAAACCACAAAAGCTGGTTGTGAAATTTAAGCTGTTTTCTTGCGAGGTGTAAAGATGTCAATAGTAGCCCATTCTAACGAGGCTTGAAGATACATAAGCTAATCTGCTGGGAATACTGAAAAGAAACAATATGTTATCAGTAGCCACTAAATGTACTGCTGGATATGCAAGTATAATTTAATGCCAAATGAATTGGAACTTGCTATTCATTGCATTTTTTTTAATGCCAAGCTTGACCACCTAAACTAGAAAGTTGAATGAAAATATGATGTTCTCAAATGGGACCAAATAAACATGGTCAAAATAACTCAGCCTCAGACTTTCCTGTTACTCATTTTATAAAGTGGAAGATGATATTGAAAGACACACAAACTCAGCACTTGAATCAAGACACTTATCTCTTTGAGCAAAGAGATTTTAAATCATCGAACAAATTTCAATTTTCTTATACTGTATTAAATGCCCTAACAAAATGGCTTGTAATTATATAAAAAGCGATCTCCCTTTTTATAGCTGCATCAGATGAATTAATCAACTGTATAGATTTTCACCAATAAACAAATGAATAAATAATAACTTTTACACAAACTAAATTTGAGCCTCATGAGCCGACAACAGAATTCTAGAATCCCTAAAATGCAGAAGAAGGCCATTCAGCCCACCGAGTCTGCATCAACCACAATCCCGATCAGTCCCTATTCCCGTAACCTCATATATTTACCCTAGCTAGTTCCCCTGACACTGGGGTCAATTTAGCATGGCCAATTAACCTAACCCACACAGATTTGGAGGAAACAGGAGCACGTGGTGGAAACCCAGACAGATACGGGGAGAACATGCAAACTCCACACAGACAGTGACCCAAGCCGGTAATCAAACCCAGGTCCCTGGCAGTGTGAGGCAGAGTGCTGACCACTGTGCCACCGTCTCACCCATAAATAAAGGATAAACTGAATGCACTATTTTGCAACTTTACACACATCATAATAAGTAATCAAGACAGAGATTCATTTCAGATTAATTAAAATTGGCATTAAATGGTTTCGCAAAATTGGCCAAGCCAATGGCTTGCTTGTGGAATAATTGCGCTAACTTATTCTGCCTTGCTCCTAAATGATGCTCCAAAAATAAGTGCAATGCTGAGGAAAAGTAAATACTAATCTTTTGTTTCCATTGCATTTCTGAAGAGGATTACACCTAAGCAGCACATAAACCTTTCCAGGAGCCTGCACCTTGCTGTGTCTGAAAGTAGTGCAGTAAGTTACATACAACAGAATTTCAGAAAGATTTATACATAATTTCCTCTAATATCACCAGGGAAAGTTCAGGTGCAGATGGTCTTCATTAAAACCTGGCATCACTGCTTCCACATTAGCATTTTCGGTGTTGGCTAGAGTAAAGGGACAGGTATGTTTTGGAACAATGGTTCAATGGTTAGTTGCTGAAAGAATCTATTAATTCTGTCATGGTGCTCTTTGAACTGAGGAGGATCATTGAATTAAGTGTAGCACAAAAATGGCTGCGGTATACATTCAATTGCTATTGTCAGTGGTAACGCATGACTACAGTATCAACCAGCACCTCTTGATACAGAAAAAATTACTGCAAAGTAAGTTGCCCCAAGTTTCAGAACTTATTAGATTTTAACAACATCGATGCACTTTATCTTTATCTTGAATGTTCAAGATGGAAGAAGGGGAAGAAGATGCAAAGTTTAAGAGAAATGGAAAGATGACACCACCAATTTCTCCCCATTCCCCCCTCCCAAACAACTTTAAAATGAATTGGTGAAAACTTTAAAAATGTCCTATATCTGGTAACAATAATTTTCCAAAGCTCTCTCAATTTGGAAAGTGCACCATGTGATAGGAAAACTCTGCATGTCAATCCACTAGCTAAGAAAGGTGACAGAGACACCAGGAAACTACAGATCAGTTAACTTTACATGTGTTACCAGGAAATGACTGGAGTCTATGATTAGGACTCAGGCAAGTAAATGGAAATGGCAACTAAGATAGTTGAAAGATTGTTTTTGGATGTTATTTATATACATTTCCAAGAGACATTCGATAAACCCCCTCAAAAGAGACAACAAGTTAATGTTGAAGCTAATGGGATTGAAAAAAAATTATTGACCTGTCTAGAAAATTGGCAGAGTAAGTGGAGACGCAGGGAAAATGAGCTAATATTTGTATTGACAGGATATGTGGTCTGCAAGGATCAGTGCTGGGGTCTCAACTATTCACCATATTTATTAAATAGTTAGAGAAATGTGATGGCAAGCCACTTACACAAATCTGTGAATGACACAAAGATAACAGACTTGTAAGCAATGTAATTGGAAGCATAAGGAATAGATTAAGTGAATGGACAAAACTGTGGTAAATGCATGTATGCAAGTGTGAATATATGTATGTGAGCATGAGAGATTGTGTGTGTATCTGAATGTGAATGAGTATGACTGTCAATATATGTGATTGTGAATATGTGTATGAGTATGAATATGTGTGAGTGTGAATGAATGCATATAAATGTGTGTGAGTGCGAACATGTGCGAGTGTGAAGATATGTGAGTGGCAATGTGTGATTATGTGTGAGCATGAACGTATGTGAATGTGAATTTGTTTAAGTGAGTATGTGGGGTGGGGGTGAATGTGTGTGAGTGTTAATATAAATGACTGTACCTGTGTGTGTGCTAATGTGTATACGTGAGCCTGAATATGTGTGAGTTTGAATACATGTGAATGCGTGTGAGTGTGAATGTGTGTGAGTGTGAATGTGTGTGAGTGTGAATGTGTGTGAGTGTGAATATGTATGTGTGAATGTGTGTGTGTGAATATGCTTCTGTCAGTTGCATTGCGTTTCTGTCCCACACCATTTGACACATTCTAACTCCTCTGTCCTTCGCCATAGTGCTAGAAACATTCTATCCAATATCTCTTGAAGTAGCTCAGTGTCATACTTTGTTTTGCAATAGTTCTGTGAAGTGTCCTAAGATGTCTTATTATGTTAAAAGCTCTGTATTAATATAATATAAGTTGTTCTTTGATTTCTTGATTGCAGTCTTTTACTTCCCTCAGAAAATGATGTCATTATAATTAGCATAAATCAAATTATTTGCTTCTGAAAATTGAAATAGTATATCTGACAAAATATCTGATGTCAAATGTTAGGAACATAAGGAATAGGAGCAGGAGTCAACCATAACATCCATCGAGCCTGCTCCACCATTCAATTTGATCATGGCTTCAACTTCCCCTTCCCCCTACTCCCCTTTTCTCTTAATTCCCTAAGAGACCAAAGTTTTGTCTATGAATACTCCAGCTAGTAATATATTCCACAATGGAGTATCTGCAGCCTCTGGGATAGAGAAATCCAAAGATTCACAAATCTTTGCATGAAGTAATTTCTCTCATCTCCGTTCTAATGAATGGTTACTTATCCTGAGACAGTGCTTCTGTGTTTCAGATTCCCTGGCCATCAGAAACAATCCATCCTATTTGACCCCTTACAGAATCTGACGAGTTTCAATGACATTGCCACTTATTCTTCTAAATGCTAGAGCATGCGGGCTTAATTTACTCAGCCTTTCATTATTATAGGACAATATCCTCATTCCAGTGAGCACTGTACTGTCCCCAATGCACGTAGACCCTTCCTTAAATATGTGACCAAAATTGCACACAATATTCTAGGTGTTGGGTGGAATTTTCAACTCGGTGCCAGAGTGCTGGCTAAGGAGATAAAACCAGTGTGCATTCTTCAACTGCACAGCAGAGATTTCTCTCTACATTATCCAGCACTCTGCACAAAAAATCTGGAGGCGTGACCTATACTGTCATGATGTAGGGGCAGGGCCTGATAGAGCTGTTTCTTTACAAAAGGCGTCCTGATCTGAGCTTTAAGAAATGCATTCCTCTATGGATACGGGGACCCCCCCACCCCACTGCCGGCATTCACCCCCACGGATACTAGCATCAGAGCAACCCACTCTCATACTTAAGGGGAATCCTCTATGCTGGGGGCAGTGCCAGGGTGTTGAGGGTAATGATAGAGCACTACCTGGACATGTCCCTTTTCTCTAGGGAGGCTGTACATCCCTATTCAACCATGGCAGGATCCCTTCAACTGATTCACACTTTTAACAATCAGTTGTAAACCTCACTGATGTGATGTCTCATTGGTGAGGAAGGATTTTTAAATGTTCTAAACCTCCAATAAATTTGCCAAAATAGTGGGGAAGCCAACTAATTATATTAAAATTTGTTGAAATGCATTGAAATATTACGTCACTGGTGAGGAGTGGGAAAAATCGGAAAACTACATCTTGCCGGCAAGAATCTCATTTTCTGATTTTCTTAAAATTTAGTGCTGTTTGCGCTTATGATGAAGGCAAAATTGCCCCCCCCCCGATTTCACTAAAACCCTGTATAATTGTACAAGATTTCTTTAAGAGGCTTGTTTGGTTGGAATGTTGCATTTAGTTGTTAAGGTTATACAATATCATGGTTGTTTTTCTTTTTGTTTGCAATTGGTAGAAGCTATTGCTAATTTTTTTTCTGTGTGTTAACTACACTCTTAAATCAACTTTGTCTGATAAAAGATTCCAAGTGGATCATTTGAATCATACCTGAGCTGAAACATCTTATGCTTACCTGCACCAAATACAAATTTCAAAATTTATGCTCCAGGCTGACTTCATAAAATATCTTGGAATTTCTGGCCTGGATTATAACACTGCATTTATCCACAGAACTAGTGAAGAGTCTTCATGGTTGACATTCCAAAACTGGTCTCCATCCAATGTTAAGGAATTTTAAAATTCAACGATATTTTCCACAATTCTTATTTTTTTTTAATTACAGATAATCTTTGAGATTTTCAACCTTTACAGAATGGATGAAATTTTACAGGCTCACCCCGCCCATTGATGGTGTGAGAGCCAAGAAATCAGGATCATGCCCTGAGAGAATAAAACTCTGAAAAATATGGGGTGGAATTTTACAAGATTGATTTCCAGCAAAGTCAGCCTGTTGCTGGAAACAGGCAAGAGGCTGAATAATTAATGCTAATTTATTTAAATGTGAATTTGCATCTGTTTAGCGAGGCTGGCGCTGAATTGTCCAGACTCATTTGCCTTTATTGTCTTGCTGAGAGAGGTTCTTTCTGGCAAGGAAATATCTGCTCGACATGAACGGGGAACAGTTGTGTTAGCCTTACTGGTAGAACCAGAGGCCTTTGAAGCCCCCAGAGAGGTGAGGTCATGTGCCTCTTAAGCAATGCCAGCCTGGTACCTTTGCAGCGCCATCCTGCCACCTGAGCACTGCAAGCCTAGCAATCCACCCACCTATTGGGACAGAGCCTATTGGGATGGGGTCTATGTGTGGGACATGAAGTGGAAAAAGTCCCACTCCACACTCTACAATGGGGTTGGATCGAGGGAAGGGATGTCCACTGATGCTGTGCAGTTACGATTGGATCCAGGAGGGGCAACCCGATCAGTCTACATGGTGAGAGGGTACAGTGACAGGGGGTACATATCCATGCACTGTGGGGCTCTTAGGCCGTGGGCCACTGTGATTGGGGTTGGTCAGGTGGGGGGGGGAGCTGGTTGAGGCCAGCTATAGTAGCAGAGATCTGATAGGTATCTTTCTCTCTCTCTGTCGGTCAGACCCCTGCTGCTGCTATTGAGTATGTGCTATTAAGGTCTGCACAAGCACAACAGCTCCCTCTCCAAGCTGGATGGCTGGATGGTAAGTGAAACAAATCCACTGCCTGCAGCAGCTGGAAACAGTCTACACCAGCTTTTCAGCGACTCAGTGCATAAGATTGGGCATGAAAACTCACCCTAAAAACGAATCAGGAATTCTTCCATTGTGCTAACTAGACAGTTAGGGCCTATTTTGCAATTTAGATTCCAAGTGCTGGATGCACCTGAATTTGGGAGTGTTTTAGATGCAACTTTTAGATTCGTTCCCAGGCATCCCCATATAAACTCATCTGAACAAATATCAGCAATTTCGAATCGCGCTGCAGAAACCTGTGGGCAGAGCTTAACTCACTCAAAATCCTGACTGGCACCTCCAACTACACATGTGCAGAAAAGAAAATGATAGAATGCTGCTCCCCTGCCACATCATCTCAGGCTGGAAAATGCTTCCCACAGACATGACCCCCACCCTCATAACGCTACTGATCCCATTATCCCTCCCAGCCCCTCCTCCACCTAAAACAATCAGGGGCACTTCTCCCACTTTCCCCTCACTGATCACAGGCAGAGTGGCAGCACACCCGCACCCCCCCCCACTCCCGTCCCCCGTCTTCCCACTACCGATCTCAAGCAGAGAGCCATCAGATGCTCGGTACATATCTGCTCACTAGCTGGAGCGCCCAAATCAGACTTTTGTTAAGTACGTCTGTTTCACGCCAATTCGGATGGGTGAAGCAGTGGTAAAAGGGGAAATGCCGGTAGAGTTGGGCATGCAGTTCATTAAGTCAATTTAAATGCATGCACATGTATTTAAATGGCTGTCACACCCATTTTGGGTACAATCCTGATTGCGGCCATTTTCGAGTCCTGGTAAAGGGGGAACTGGTGTGGAGATGGGCACGGATTATGCTACTCGCCTCATGCCTGACGTTACCAAGCTTTCATACCTGAAAACAGAAGCAATTTGGTGATAAAATTTGGCCCTTAAAATCAATCTCGTAAAATCCTATCCCATATCTATTACAGTTTACAAAACACTTATCCGTTTGCAGTCTGCATATCTGAAAGCCTACAATGACTGTATTTCCAATACATTTTTCAAAGTATATGTTTTAACTTTATTCCACTGAAAGCACAAAAGTTTGTGTTGTAATCTGGACTATTACCTATTGCAGTTATTTTTCATTAGCTGTAGTTCTTGCTGGAGGGATGGCTGGAGAATTTATTAGGGTGAAAACAGGAAAAAAACTTACTGGCAAAAACAGCTGTCTGTAGGGTCCAAATTTCCAACTACTTTGAATTTCTCAGCTGAAAAGCAGAAAGAAATTTTATTTCTCTCGTTACTGCCTGAGGTGAAGGAGTCCTTATTATTGATGGTGTTGTCTGCTTCCTGTTCTTCAGTGCTGTGAATTCTGTCCTCACAGTAAAGCATCTTGGAAACCAAAGGAGTGAAGACCGACACTTTATACAATATCATTAATTTCCATGGAATGAAATTTGTGCAGATCCTAGACCCTGGAACATTTAGACAATAAGAATGCCTTTGTCAGACTCCTATTTATTGACTACAGCTCAGTCTTCACCGAGCAAAACTCTTTTCCAAACTCCTTGGTCTGGGCTTCAGCTCTTCCCTCTGAGACTGGATCCTGAACTTCCTAATATACAGATGCAATCAGAAAGGATAGGCAACAACATCTCCTCCATGATCAGCCTCAACACCGGTGCCCCACAAAAGCATGTCCTCCGCCCCCTACTATTCTCCTTATACACCTATGACTGTGCAGCCAAATTACTCTCCAATTCGATTTTCAAGTTGCTGGTGACACACTGTAGTGGGTCAGATCACACAACGATGAAAGAGTACAGGAATGAGATAGAGGATCTAGTGAACTGGTGTGACGACTATTATCACTCCGTCAATGTCAATAAAACAAAGGAGATAGTCATGGACTTTAGGAAACATGGTGGAGGCAATGCCCCCATCAACATCATTGAGGATGAAATGAAAATGGTCGAGAATTCAAGTTTCTAGGTGCCTAGGTCACCAACAGGTCCTGATTCCTCCATGCCAATGCTATAGTTAAGAAAACTACCAATGCCTCTGCTTTCTCAGGAGATTAGGGAAATTTGCATGTCCGGTACAATTCCCACTAACTTTTATAGATGTTCCATAAAAAGCATTCTTTCTGGTTGTGTCACAGCTTGGTATAGCTCCTGCTCTGTACAAGACCACAAGAAATTACAAGAGGTTGTGAACACAGACCACATGCAAATCACCTCCCACCCATTGAGTCTGTCTACACTTTGTGCCGCCTCGGCAAAGCAGCCAGCATAATTAAGAATCCCAAGCACCCTGGACATTCTCTCTTCCACCTTCTTCTGTTGGGAAAAAGATACAAAAAGTCTGAGGTCACAAACCAACCAACAGTTTTTTCCCTGCTGCCATCAGATTTTTGAATGGTCACATTGGGCAAGATCACAGAGGAATTTCCATTTATGCAATTTTATACTCCTATTTCCTCCCTTGCCTTAGAACCCACCTGGGGAGTGTAAAATTCAGGCTATAGAGTTACCTGAGCAGCTTCTGAGAGCACAATGTTCAGCTCAGAAGTGGCAGTGCTATGGTTGCTGTTATTGGTGCAGAGTGATGCCTCTGCACTATGTATAGTTTCTGACATGGCGAGAAACAGATGCCATTTTAGTGAGGAACTTAGGAGTATGCAAAGGAAGCCAGTTATGATATCAGTCAGTGAGGGATGCTGATTTAATGGCACGCTACCATTTTGAATCTCAACACTTCATTTATCACTGTTTAGACCAGGTGAGAATGAGTGAACCGCGTCCCTTCTATTCAATCAGCCTCCTCCAAACTCAAAAGTACTTTTTACTATCTATGCAACAGACAATAAGGAGCAAATCAATGAACTTTAAAGTAAGAAGATTCACCCAGCCTGCTGCTCTGCTAGCCAGGGGACAGCAGCAGAGGCCATTCAGCAGGCACCCTGCTGAGTGCAAAGGCCTCCATGCATTTCCAATCCCCGGATTTCTAATGGCATCTGCTCTGTGCTGGAAATTGGCATGAGACTAATTTTACATCCTGATTTACATCTTATTAGTCCCGGCACTGAAGTTTCCAGGTCCATGCACATCCCTCCACTACACACACACACACACACACACTCACACACACAGACACACACACAGACACACACACACAAAACACCACACAACACAACACACAACACACACACACACAGACACACACACACACACACCACAGACACACACACACACACACACATATACACATACACACACATCTCCCCATCGGCCAGAAATGTTCACTCTAGTGGGATTTACAACAGCTTCCCATTAGCAGGGAGCTGGCGGCCTATCTGCTGGAGTGAACGGAGGCCATGGAGGCCCCTAGAAGGTCAGAGTTAAGAAGGTTGCCCTCTGGGCATTGCCAGTCTGGCACTTACAGCCTGGACCCCTGGCACTGCCCAAAAGCAATGCTCAAGGGGGCATCTTGGCACTGCCTACTACTGGGCAGTACCAAGGGGAAGGAGCCTCTAGGGGTGGGACTTATAGGGAGCAGGGACTCTGGGAGGGGAGATCAGTGGGAGTGGATTGTCTCATTACCAATCTGCACTGCGATCAATGAGGCCAGCAATCAGGATTGGCCATCAGTGTGGGGTGGGGGGGTGTGTGGTCAGCCTGCCAGGAGCATTGGGGCTGCAGTGGGGGTGTCAGAACTGGCCCAGAGACACACAGGAGGCCAGCAATCAGGAAGTGTGAGGTTCGGAGAGCAGAGGCACAGAATTGCGGGATCATTGGGCTGGCCAGTGATTATGTTGGCCAGTGATCAAGAAGCCGACAGTGCATACTCTGATCTCAGTGCTGACAGACTGGCACATGCACAATGGCATACTCAGCGCTACGCTGCCAATCTCCCGGGTGGGAATAGGCTCTGCCCCCTGATTTTTACTGAGATTCACGCTAGGGCTCTCCGTGATACAAACAGTGTGGGAGATTCATTTTGAAAATCCTGCTAAAAAAAAGAGGTATTTACTCCAATTTTTTGATGCTTTGAATTGTTTTGGGAGAATCCCAGCCATGATGTGTCACACACACACGCACGCACGCACGCACGCACGCACACAAATGCACACACACACATATCACAAGTAAGGAAAGTTAAAGTCCAAGTAAAAATATTCCACATTAGAAGTCCTATGTTTGTCCCCTAGGCATAGATTATTATACATTGTGGCTGATTGAAGTTATCTGGTTCCTCAGAAAAGATGAAAGTGGAAAATATTGTAATTCTTCTTAGATATCAGTTTGTTGGTGGGATTTTGGGAACACTGATTTCTTGAAGTGGGTGCTGTGCTTTTTCCCAGAGAGAGAGAGAAGGAGAGATAGAGAAAGAGATTCCCTGCTCTTCTTTAGCAGCTTCCCCAGATTGCCCTGTTTCTGCTTACCAAACCCAGTTCTTAAAGTATGTTTGATTACCATATATGCTGTAACTATTGTCACAGGAGATGTAATCATATTCTGAATTTTTCACCTCAGAAACTTTTGATACATTTCATGAGGGTTAAAACCACCATGAGACGGGATTCTTTCATCCTCCATGTCTGTGAGTGGTATATAACCTGGCTGGCTAACAGTGCCCACTGTCTCTGCAGAAGAGGCAAATTTATAAAAAAGCAAATGAAATGTCCATTCATGTCAATAGTCCTTTTTGTAGTGAATCTTGATACCTCCCAGGTATGAAATTCCATGAACAACATGTCAGGGAATATCTGAAATGCAATGCATGTGGTTATTGGATCTCCCTTAATCTGGCGCATATATAATTCTCTAAATTTGCATCCCGTTATTGTGGAGTTCATGAGATGTAGACAAAAGTCATAGGTCAAAGAAGGATTGGAATGCGACACTCACTGAGTTTTAAAATGGGAGGCGCAGGTCAGTAGGGCTGAAGGACCTATTTCCTGTGCTGTGTTGTTTTTTGTTCTTTATTTGTTCTTTGATATTGTTCAGTAATGTGAAGGCAAAAATGAAGAGTCATCCAAACTCAAAACATTGGCTCTAAAATCTCTCCACAGATGCTGTCAGAGCTGTTAAGTTTCTCCAGCATTTTCTGTTTCTGTTTCAGGCTATTTAGTAGTGCTCCATTTTACAATTCCAGTCATCAGGTGCCATCTTTGGTTAGTGCCTATTCTTGTATTAAAATTGGTCCTCTTCAAACCGCTCAGTGTGTTTTCAATTAGATAGTGAATCTATAGATAGATCTCACATAGCAACAATTTCCCATCACCATGATACCATGCACTCTCAACCACACACTGCTAAACATGGATTCATTAGCATGCAAAGAGGCCCCACCCCACCCACCCAGGAATGATCAACTGCTTTCAGGTTTGTTGGTGATTTTTACTTTGTCTAGAATTTGTAGAGCCACTGTATGTTTTTGACTACTATTTAAAGTTGATGAGTTCTATAGGGTATAATGCTGCACATTGAAAAGGCCTTCGTTCTGACTATAAGCATTCTATTCAGTCCATTTGCTCCTGTTCTCAGCGAGAGAGTGACCAGCTCCCTTGGTCTGCAGCATGCCAGGAAAATTGAGTACAGGCTACACAAGAAGGACAGGTTGTTGACATAGGAAAGGGGAGGAACAAGAGAAGACAGAGTCTCAGCAGAATCTTCAGGGACCATTCCTCGCATATCAATCTAAGCCAGGAGTAAGATATGCATGTCACTATTTTCTGAAGGAGGTTCTTATTGAAACCTGACAGCTCATGTAGGCAGACCTGCAGCCAACAAACATGAGAGGATGACATAGTCAATGGCTGTCAAGGTGACAGTCACCATGAAGTTATTTGGGAACACTGATCTGGATCCTTCCATGTAAGAAGAGGTGACATAACCAACATTTCGCAGTATTCTGGCCACAACTATATAACAGGGGTTAAAAATGCTATTTATGTCAGAATATAAGAGGACATAGATTCTTTCAGACCAGAGAGAAGTAGGTAGTGTGTATGTAGCTTCACAGGATACTGGGCTTTGCCTTGGTGCAGGAAGCCATCAGCATGCATGTTTTTTGCTGGCACCACAAATGGGGAGAAGATTCACAATTCCAGAAGACCTCATTCCCTGAATGTACTGTTGGTGTGCACCCATGTTGAGCACACCATGCAAAGCAAATGCCTGGTGTTCTGACAAATGACATGATACCTTTATTCTGTACCAATATGGTCATTATTTGAACTATTGGTAAAACCAGAGGATAACTGCTGCTGACCAGCTGGCCAATGACTCTGATACGCAGGGGTCCAGCATGAGTGCAGTGAGAGACAGGGTGCTAATTGAAACATAGACCATTGTGATGTTCAACAACATATCAGCTGCCTGGACCGCTGTCAAGGAGCCCTGCAATACTTGTTACAGCGTGCATTATGATTTGTCACGGTCTGTTGTGTCCCACAACACTTTCTCACCACAAGGCATATGTAGAAAATATAGTGAGCAGCTGGACAAGACAAAGATGAGCAAGAAGAGGAAGGCAAGAAACCTCATCTTTCTGACCCTGAGCAGATTGTCTGACTGTGATCACAAATACAATGTCCTATTCTATACAGTCAGTTGGTTGATGATTTGTAGTTTTGTTTCAAACTCTAATTTTCCCCCAACCTCTTGGATCAGTTGGAGGCATTAAGGAATTAAGAAGCTGAAGGTCCAGTCAGGAATCAAGAATTGACTTTTTGATATAGGGTGAGGAATCAATGTAAATAAAGCAGTTTCTTTGAGTTTTCTTTGTCTTTAAGTGAAGAAATCTTTACGATTATTTTCATTTAGCAACAACCTTCACTCCCTCATTTCCATATCCCCACTCTGCCAAAAAATGATGTGTGACTTCGACAGAGCGAAGTGGTGGTATGCCAGAACAGTAGTGCAAGACGACTGAGAAAAAGTTGTTCCCTTGAGAATACATTAGCGTTAATTATATGCCACAAACTGATTTTACCTGCCAATTTTGCCCTGCACCAAGGCCATCATATAAGAGTGGAGAAGGCAAGTCGGATTGGAATGGAGTGCAGCAGCCCCAATTGTTTTGTGGAGTCAGACAGTTTGTGGGCCCCTCATGGCTTTCGGGGGTCAAGTTATCTGCCCAGAGGCAACTTCTCAACAGTAGACCAGGGCCCCAGCATTTCAGACAGGCTCTGAGATCCTCCTCACCTGCTTGACCTCAGCTGCAAAGACAAACAACACTGCAGAGAAGTTTCCCTCCACACTAATGGCATGACTACTGAGGTCATGATGTAATTTAGAAGTTTTAAATGCACAATGAGGGCAAGCCAAAATGGAAGTGCTCCCCCTCCCCACTCTCTTACTTGAACTGTTAACATCATCTTCTTCCGAGCTGAAGGACCTCCTTTTGGCTAACAGATTCAAGAGCCTGCCCACTGCCGTAACAGTGAGCTTGCCCAATTGACCAATTTAGGGAGGAATCACTGCTAGGCGCATATTATTCTGATGCAAACTTCTAAATTACAAAGTGTGGAGGGGAAACTTCTCTGCAGTGTTGTTTGTGGTTACAACTGAGGTCAGGTAGGTGAGGAGGATCTCAGAGCCTGCCTGGAATGCTGGTGCCTTGGTCTACTGCTGAGAAGCTGTCTCTGGGCAGACGACCTGGCTCCCAAAGGCTTGAGAAGCCAGTATAAAGTTGCAACCCCGCCTCACTTGATTCAAACATCAGGACCCTGACACTAAAGAAATCATAAATAAATTAGGTGCCAATAGATTTTTAAGTTATTCTTAATTAGTTTAAGATAGCAATTACCTCCATGGAATTTGATTCCCTCATTGCACTTTCCTGTTGGCAAGATATAACTGTTGGCAAGCAGTTACTCGGACAATATTAGCAACTCATATATTGCCGAGATGTTCCTTTAAATGGGAATTCCATTTGGTGTTGGATGTTAATCTTGAAAGATCAGTGATTTATATAATTGTATACTAGCCAGCTTTACACTGATACTGAACATAAAGTTAAGTTTAGTTTAGAGGTTTACATGCCAAGAGATTATATAAATGTATTTCATGAACGGTTTCAGGTTTTCAGATATGCACAGAAAATAAGATTAGTATCACAAAGCTTAATCTGGATTACAATGAAGGCACAACCTCTGTTTTGGAATCTTTAGATGACTGGTAAATAAAGAATCCTTTGAAGTAGGAATATATACATGCTTAATTTATTCTCTGTTCTAATGGTAACTCTAACAACCACCACAAGCTTCAAACCTTTATTCATTTTCAATATCAGACCAAACATAATTTTACAATTCAGATTCAGGTTCTTTCATCTACTGCGCTTCACTGAGAAAAACAGACGAAGGCTGATGGCATTATCAAGCTTTCAAGCTACTTGTGAAAATCTGCTCCTAAGGATCTTGAGCAAAGAATCTTGCAGCAATCGACTGCTGAAGAAATAATAGAATAACGTCACCTCACAACATGTTGACAGCAATAAAAAGGAAAAAGATCATTGAAAAGAATTCACAAACAAAACATTAATTACTATATGTAACCAGGCCATTTATTTCTTAAAATCTTATTGAACATAGAGTATTTGAAGTTAAAAAATAAGCTTTCCCATTCTGAGGAGACCCAAATCCCGTAAAGGCGAACTAAACAATTGACATCTTTTGAGTAAGTTTAATTTGATGTGCTTTCAACTAATTTGATGATCATTTGCAATATGTTTGCTATTTTATACTTTAATACTATAAGATGTTTGTTAAGAATTAATGCAGCAACAATTTACAATCAGGCTTTTACTATGAGAGAACAAAAAGGACTCAAAACATGATTTTGTATTCAAGCCTGGAGACATAAGCTCAAATTTTACAAATGAAATATGCAATCAATGCAGTCCAAAATAAAAAAGTAAAGGAAAATGAAGATCAAGCTAATAAATTCCAGTCAAGGACAGACAGATTATCCACAAGAAGGTAAACCAACAAAGATTTCAGATTGTCTGTTGGTGGGAACAATTGTAAAGTGCATAGTGTTGGTGCATGAGTATAAGTGATTACATTCAAATCACTAAGTGAGACTCTTTTTAACCTATAAAGCACCATAATTGTATAATGCAGTAAACTTTTGTTTACATTAAGTATTATACGATAGCTGACCCTCATATATTTACCCCCATTTTGATTTGACAGCCTGGGAAAGTACTTAACATCTTGCAATGACCTAAAGCCAAGAGTACTATTGGATCACTACAGTAGCTCTTTGCTTATACTGTATGTTGGTAAAGAAACATGATCTATTTTTCTCTTACATTTTCTTGAAGTTATTCTATTTTTAGTATGTGTACATTGTTTATAGTTCACTCCATTCTTCTGCTCCCCCTCACTACCATTACAAAGAAGTAGTGTGAGAGGGGCAATCAATGAAGCTGTGAATGTTTACACTGAGAATGACCATCTGAGACATACTTATTCTGGACTCGCCTCCTCAGCAATCAACTCTACAAAGAGGAAATTGAAGCTGCATTCCAATAAAGTAATGAAGCAGCTGCCATTTTTTAGTGCTCTTCATCTGGAATAATGAGATGTTCATTAGGCCACAGGAGTCAACATCTGCAGCAAGCTAATAGCTGTCATGAGACCTGAAAAGGATCCACCTAATTATTGTCTCAAATGTTTGAAACATTCTCCATCAGCAGGTGAGGTACATATCAGTTGGAATTAGTAGATGCCAGTACAGAATATTTTAGGAAAAGGGTATATATCTAAACGTGTACGCTGCTGTATAAGCTGTCAACTCTCAAATTTGCATTAGCAAGCTTAACCTACAATAGTCACTTGGACTGAACGGAGTCAGTGAGCAGATGTACTTTCCAATCAGTCCACACCTCCCTTGCACAGAATCTACAAATTTCTTCCACTTTGTTCTAGAATGCAGCCTAATTGCAAATGGAGGCTTATGCCTGTTTCTGTTGCAGTTAAATGATGAACTGTCTCCACTGTACCACTTCTTTGATATGATCTATACCCTAAAGCTCAGCAGACCATGTTCCATAAACCTGAAAAATAATAAAAAACAGAATCATGAAAGATTATGCACAGGTAATAATTTATTAAATATTTATATTTATAATTTATAATTTATCAACTCATGGGTTTTACTCTGTCTATTTAATCTTCTGATAGAATGTTTTATATACTGGCTCCTGATATTGTTAATGTTCTATGCAGTAATATTTTGATTTCTATTCTTTAGCTTTTGGCTATGGCAAACACAACATGGACATGTCTTTAATAGTTTTGTATATAAATTTAACAATTTTCCTTAAATTGTATCCACATCCCTGTTCCTAAATGATTCATTACTTATTTTATATTATGCATAACCTTTTGTTCTTTTCACAATCTCTTTCATGTCATAGTATTCTCCTCAAGTCACTGTTTCCAACTGAGGCATGTATGGACTAGCCATATGAATACTGTGGCTACCAGAGCAGGTCAGAAATGAGAAATCCTGCGGTGAGTAACTCACCTTCTGATTCTCCAAAGCCTATCCACAATCTACAAAGCACAAGTTAGGAATATGAAAGACTATTCTCCACTTGCCTGGATGAATGCACCTCCAACTGCACTCAAGAAGCTCATCACCATCCAGGATAGAGCAGCCCACTTAACTGGCACCCCTTCCCCAAATATTCACTCCCTCCACCATTAATGCATAGTGGCAGCAGTGTATATCAATTAAATGATGTACTGCAGGAACTCACCAATGCTCTTTAGACAACACCTTCCAAACCCATGGCCATGCAATCTAAAAGGGCAAAGATAACAAACACAACTTCCATCACATGGAAGCTCCCTTCCAAGTAACAGTCTACCCTGATTTGTAAATATATCACCATCATAATCCTGGAACTCCCTCCCTAACAGCACTGTAGGTGTACCTACAGCACATGGACTGTAGCTGTTTAAGAAAGCAACTCACCACCACCTTCTTAGGATAATTGAAAATGAGCAATAAATGCTGGTCTAGCCAGTGATGCTTACAGCCCATCAAAGAATTAACAAAAACATATCCTGACAACTGAACATATCTATGAATTCTAGTGTCCTTAGTCCTTTTTACTGGTAAAACAGCTAATATATGAGATGCATTGATGGTGGCTTCAGTCAGGAATCTTCTTCCCTCATCTCAATGTCGTCTGGACTGCGTGTGCATATCACCTGGTGAATTCTGCAGCCAGGATCACAGCATCCAATTAATGGGCTGTGTGAAAGGAATCATGCAGTGATTACTGGAATGATATTTTAACTGATCAACCAGACTGCAGGATGACTACTCCCCTGACATGAGCGGCTCATACAAAATATTCACTCCAGGTGGCTGGAGAATATAAGGAAATAAAGGCCATAATGAACATTTTTGGAATAGAACTATAAGCAGAAGTCTTCATGATCTGAAAGTTTCAGTGACTTCCACTAAATTTGAGAATAAAATAATAAGAAAGGCAAACAAAGGGAATTAGATAGTTGGAGAGAGTTGGACGTTTGTTATGAGGTACCAGATAAGGAGCAGCCAGCTTTGTCACATAGGAGTATTTATACTGGAAAAGTTGTTTTGGATTAGGTTTATAAGATGAACAAAGGATTTTGAGGAGCGGCAATATAGTACCAATGTTAGAGTGGACTCTTCAGAAAGTTATTTGCTTCATTGTCATTTATATTTTTGTTTAGCTTTCTCAGATAGTGACGAGGATTTTAATGTAACCTCTATCTCTTTCTGTCATGGTCTGCTTTCCATTTCCCATACTAACATCATTCTCATTTGCATTGTCTCTACTCTTACATTTACCACATCTTCCTAAATTTTGGAATACAAAGTCAGGAATTCTATTTAGTGAGTGTTTCCAACCCAGGTAATCATGCTAGATCCTCACAGAAGGATGATGTTCTATTGAAATGAGTTAGAATAATTGCAAAGCTTTTTGGTCAATTGAACAAGTCACGTACTCAGACAAGGCCAGATGCTAGTTTTGATATATCAGAATTGAGTACTGCAATAAAGCACTCTGAAGTAGAGAATGTTTTATGGGCAAATGAAACATCATAAAATTCAATCTGGAGAAATGTTTACTTAAGCTCCAATCCTTGAGTGGTTGAAAGAACATAAAACTAATCATTTTTTGAGATGCTTCACATGCTGATCTCTTTGATTGATATTTTAGTGTGGCAGATTTTGTAATATTTCTTTCTGTGGAAAATAGGAAATGTATCCATTAGCTTGTCAGTAAAAAGAGTTGCTAAAAGTAATTTTGTTGCAGAAACACTGGCTGTTTTGAAACTTAAATAAATATTTCTCCAGATTTATCCATAAAATATTCTCAACTTAGGATGTTTCATCATTTTTCTAGATTGAAGTTTTTAATTGTTTTATTTATCCATAAAACATTCTCTACTTAGGATGTCTCATCATAACACTTAATTCCAATACGTTAAAACTAGCATCTGGTGAAGTCTGAATATCCAACCAGTAGGCAAGAATTTGTACAAGGGACATGATGAAGATTATATCCATTAGATGTTATGTAGACAGTCATTCGTTGTGGGATAAAGCACATTCTGCAAAAAACATGGTGTAAAAAGCTTACAGAAAAAACTTATTGACTTGGAATAAATCATGGAGAGACAGGACATCTTGAAAATGAGATGAGTGGAAGCAAATTGTCAACTGCCTGATTGCTTTGCAAAAAGTAATGTATGTAGAAATAAATTATTAAGGGACCAAAAGAAGAGGCATTATGGAATGTAGTATTTTGTACAGCATCTGAAGATTTTTGAGTTAATTCATTTTGAAACTTGGGTGGTGCAGTTTTAGTTTTTATTTAAAGAGAGAACAGGGAATCTATTATTTGCATATTAATTTTGTTTAATTATCAGCAAGTGGTAGGAATTTGTTGAGAATTCACTTATGCCTCTCTAAACAGAAACTGTGTATGCTCGTGATATGTAACTCTGTAAATGTACCAGTGTATAAAGGTTGTCTATAGTTCTTTCTTTCACCAGCTCACTTTCTGGAATGGGAGTTAGGCGTGGACTGTTGGCACTGGAGGATCCTTTGCCATTGCACATGTTCATCAGATACGAGTGTACAAGTGCCTGTGTGTACAAGAACAGGGACTTCAAGAAGGATGATCAAATTGGTCACAGCATCATTGTGCAGAGGTCATGGATGTTGAGGAAGAGAAGAGGAATTTAGTAAAAGAAGAGACCAGTATAATTAGGGAAAGAAATACTCTTCTCTGTAACCGAGAATAAAAGTCCTGAAGGCTCTGATGCCTGGAAAGGAACTTGGAGTGAACAGAAAATGATCAGTTGTCACAGTGCACATGGGTACCAATGACATAGGTTGGACTAAAAAGAGGTTCCATTCAGGGAAAATGAACAACTAGAGGCTAAAAGCAGAATCACAATGGTAATAATCTATGGATTAATATTTGAGCCATGAGCAAACTGGCTTGGAGTAAATAAGAACAGAGAGTTGAATATGTGGCTGAAAGATAGGTGTGGGTTTAAATTCAAGGCTCACTGAGAGAAAGCTGTTCTGTTTGGATGATATTCGCCTGAACAACATTGGGGCCAGTGTCAAGGTGAATTGTATAACTATGTTGAAGAGAAGTTTTTAAGTTTAAAGTTTATTCATTAATGTCACAAGGAGGCTCACATTAACACTGCAGTGAAGTTATTGTGAAAATCCCCTGGGCACCACACTCTCGCACCTGTTCAGGTACACTGCAGGAGAATTTACCATGGCCAATCCACCTACACAGCTCATTTTAACAAAATAATTAGGGGGGAGATGAGGTGAAAATTTGAAAAGTTAAAGAGAAAGAAAATGGGCTGGAATTCGCCAACCTCACCCACAGACAGTCCCACTGCTGTGAACGAAGATTTAGCTAAGCGCCCAATTTTCCGTTCATTCTGGCAGCAGGGCACACATGACAAGAAATTTGACCATGGTGTAGATTGGCAATATGAGCAATGATAACTAGAGTGACAGGAAATGAACAGTGTGTACAAACAGAAGAGTGCACAAACAAATAGGATCAAAAAAGAGAGAATGCTAAGACAAAATTAAATGCTTTTCATGTGAACGCAGGCAATGGCCAGAATTCTCCGACGTTGCCCGTGGCTCAGATTTTCCAGTCCCTCCGCAGTGAATGAAAATTTGACTGAGAGCCATATTCTCCGATCTTACTCACAGCAGTAAGGAGCATGCAAGACCAGAGAATTCCAGTTGGTATTTATAAAAGGATGATGAATTGATAGCACAAACAGAAATAAATGGATAGATAATAGCTATGTGGTTGCAGTCACCAAGTTTGAGAACTGAATATTTGAAGATATTTGACATTTCAAAAGGAATGGAAGAAATTAGAAGTGGGAAGTGTAGCTCTGTTAATGAGGATGAGATCAGTGTTGTTGTGAGATATGATCAAAATGGAGAATCAGTTTGGATGGCGATAAGAAGAAACAAGGAAAAAGTTACTGGTGAGAGTAATTGATATATCCACAAATGCTAGCAACAATAAAGGGCAGAGTATGAATCAAGAAATAATAAGGGCTTGTAAGAAAGGCCTTCCAATAATTTTGGATCATTTTCATCTTCATATGGATTAGATGAATCAGACAGGTAAATGTAGCCTTGAAGATGAATTTGAAGGATGCATTAATGACAAATTTTTCAAATAATATATTGTAAAACCAAACATGGAACTCTTATTTTAGATGTATAATGTGACATGATTCATGAATGATCTCATTATAAAGGATCCTCTAGGAAGGAGTGAATACATGGTAAATTTCACCTTCATTTTGAGGGCAAGACATTTCGTAACTCTTAGAAAAGTTGCACTTCATTGAGAAATAAAGCCTTTATGAGAAGGATGAAGCATTTGGCTAACTATAGAAACTATCAAATTATGAAAAAATAGATGTACAATTCCCCAAAGATTAATGATCGACCAGAAGATTTGGGAAACTAGAAACCTGCCTGAGAATATAATCAGGGAAGAAATTGGAATATGAGAGTAAACCAGTAAAGAATAGAAAAACTAACAATAAGAGCTTTTACAGGTATGTAGAGACGAAGAGAGTAGCTAAAATATATGCTGCCCCCTTAGAGAATGAGACTGATAAATTTGGGGAGGTGGTGAGGCAATGGTATTGTCATTGAGTTATTGTAAAAAACCTATCTGGTTCACAGATGCCTTTTAGAAAATCGACCATTTTTTCCTGGTCTGGCCTTCAAGTGACTCCAGATCCACAGCAATATGGTTGACTCTGAAATGGTGTAGAAAGGCATTCTTTTCAAAATTAGGGGTAAGCAACAAATGCTAGCCCAATCAGTGACACCCACATCTCATGAAAGGATTTTAAAGGACAATAGTTCCCAAACTATTTTCCAATGTGACCTCATTTTAACATTTGGAAATTAACATGACCCCAGCCATTACAAGAGATATTCTGACTATGATTGGATAGATAAGAATGGAACAAGTCAAGTGCAGTTCCAACCACTTAGCCAAGAGTGCAAGGTATTGGAGGAGGATGGTTTTGTCAACTTGTGTCAAATACTGCAGAGTGGTCAAGAAGGGTGAGGAGGGATAGTTTATCTTTGCCACAGTCACAAAGGGTGTCATCTGTAACTTTTATAAGTACCATTTTAGGCTGGGAAGAAAGGTGGATTTGGAGATACCAGATTCAAGGACTTTGGAATGGAAGAGGGAGATTGGGAGTTGGGCAAAAAGGCAATAGTTTCCAAGAGTTGGTTTTTGATGAGAGAGGTGATGGCAAGTTTAAAGGAGTAAGTGACAGTACCAGATGACAGAGAATTGTTAACTGATTTGATTTGATTTGATTTATTATTATCACATATATTAGTATGCAATGAAACATATTGTCTCTTGTGCACTATATAGACAAAGCATACTATATATAGAGAAGGAAAGGATATGAGGGTGGAGCAGACAACTGGACCTGATAGTACTTTGTGTGAAGGAACGCAATCTGGCAGCGAATGACATAAACAATTTTCTGCTCTTTTTCTTCAAGCCTGTGTCCCTTGGAAGGAGTGGAAATGAGGGCTCTACCAAGTGAACAGTCAAGGTGAGAGAGAATAATAATTCTATTGGGTTCCAGAACATCAATGCTGGTGGTGAGAATGTGGCTAAGCAAATCAATAGCTGCAAAAATGTGTTGGCAAACAGAGGACCAAAAGCTGGAGCGTGGAATTCTGAAAGTGCAGTTATCGAGTCATAGAATCATAGAATTTTATAGCATGGAAACAGACCCTTCGTTTCAACTTGTCCATATCACCCCTTTTTTTTAACCACTAAACTAGTCCCAATTGCCCAGTTGTAAGTAAATTGGGACTTTTTTTCCAGGACTTATATAAAAGGATGGAGGTTTGGGGTATGAAAAAATGGGGAGTGTGAAAGCAGAATGATACAAGGAAGTTATCAGAGATGACCTTATCTGTGATTGGTATGGAGGAGGAACAAGGCCATGTGATATTGCAAAATTAATGGATTGGCCATGAATAGAAGTTGAGGAGTTTGTAGGGAGTGGAGATTAAGGGAAGATGAAAAGATAGTGAAGTCAGAGGAAAGAAAGCAGAATGAGCTAGATGGAGGTTAAAATCACAAAGGATGAGAAGTCATACAATACAGAGGCTGAATGAATGGAAAGCTAAACAGAAGCAGTTTTAAAAAGCTAATTGAACAGCAACATGTTTCCAATTGCAATTTTGAAGTTTCCATACTTACTTGTGCATCTTCCCTCAGCTGAGTTTGCTGGGATATTGGTGCCATTAACCTCACTGTTACTTTGACAACTTTACAGCATCTCTTTTTCTGGGGAAAGTTTCTCAGTCAGCTAAGAGAAGAAATTGATCAGACAGCACATCCTGGGTGATTAAAAGTGCAATTGAAGTGCCTGCTCTACTACAACTGACACTTGTTGTGCTAATCTTAATTCTTCTCCAGGCAATTGATCTGGAGTTATGAGCAGAAAAATGCCCCACGCTCCATAGAACCACAAAACCTAAAATGGCTCTTATAAAAGTCACGGATAATACCTTTTGTGACTATGGCAAAGATAAACTATCCTCCTCGCCCTTCTTGACCACTCTGCAGTATTTAACACAAGTTGACAAAACCCCTCCAATACCTTGTCAATGTTGGCTAAAATTGCATAAATTGAAAAAAATAATGTTGTATCTGCACCTGACTATGCTGCCCTTCTGTAGATAGTTTAATCTCCCATTAAACAGTTTTCTTTCATTTTGAGTTGATTTGATTTATTATTTTCACATGTATTAACGTACTGTGAAAAGTACTGTTTCTTGTGCGCTATACAGACACACCATATCATTCATAGGGAAGGAAACAAGAAAATGCAGAATGTAGTGTTACAGTCATAAATAGGATGTAGAGAAAAATCAACTTAATGCAAAATAGATCCATTCAAAAGTTTGACGACAGCAGGAAAGAAGCTGTTCTTGAATCGGTATCTTTTTCTTGATGGAAGAAGGTGGAAGAGAGAATGTCTGGAATGCATGGGATCCTTAATTATGCTGTTTGCTTTGTCAAGACAACGGGAAATATAGACAAAGTAAATGGATGGGAGGCTGCTTTGCGTGATGAATTGGGCTACATTCACAACCTTTTGTATTTTTTTCCAGTCTTGGACAGAGGAGGAGCTATACCAAGCTGTGATGCAACCAGAAAGAATGCTTTCTATGGTGCATCTGTAAAAGTTAGTGAGAGTCATAGCTGACATGCCAGATTTCCTTAGTCTTCTGAGAAAGTAGAGGAATCGGTAGGCTTTCTTAACTATAGTATCAGCACGGGGAGACCAGAATAGGTTGTTGATGATCTGGGCACCTAAAATCTTGAAGCTCTTGACCCTTTCTACTTCATCTCCATTGATGTAGACAAGGGCATGCTCTCCTCTACACTTCCTGAAGTCAATGGCAATCTCTTTCATTTTGTTGACATCAAGGGAGAGGTTATTGTCACCACACCAGTTCACCAGATTCTCTATCTCATTCCTGTACTCTGGAATTGTAATTGTTTGGGATCTGACTAGCTACAGTAGTGTCATCAGCAAACTTGAAAATCGAATCGGAGAGGAATTTGGCCACACAGTCATAAGTCTATAAGGTGTATAGTAGTGGGACTGAGAACACAGTCTTGTGGGTTACCAGTGTTGAGGATGATCGTGGAGGAGGTGTTGTTGCCTATCCTTACTGATTGCAGTCTGTAGGTTAGGAAGTTCAGGATTCAGTCACAGAGGAAGAAGCCAAGGCCCAGGCCATGGACTTTGGAGATGAGCTTCGTAGGAATGGTAGTATTGAAAGCTGAGCTGTAGTCAATAAATAGGAATCTGACGACTAAAATTAAGAATCTCACATTTTTACAATTATCCTCTTTTTTTTGTTTTTGAGTGAAACAAGCAACATTTATTGTCCATTCATTGCTGAACTGAAGGTGATGTGTCAGACTGATGTCACATGTAGGTCACATCTGTCACATGTAGACAGATCTCTTGTGCCAGAGCAAAAATAACATAATTTATTAAATTCAATCAATTGTGAGAAGGCAAATACTATCGAACAAAATTCTATGCAGCGTATTTTATTTCAGAATCAGACATGTACATAAACTTTTAAAAATCAGAAATATATTGAAACATCAACTATCCCCAGGCAATGCCAAGTGGAGAATTATCCAACCGTCAGCGGTGAATATAATTTTTTAACAACATAAAAATGTTTTTATGTTGTAAAAGTTATAAGCAATTTCAGGCAGAGTGAATGATGGACCAATGTAATAAATGAAATGAAACAGATATAATGATAAGTTTAGTCATTGTTTATACTGCATTCAAGTTGGTTTGGCATGGCATAACTGAGAAGCAGATTTCCATCATGTAGGCTGCATTGATGAGTTTGCACTGCCAATTGGAAATTACACTGAGTCCTTCTTATTTTCCAATTAGCATTGTAAATTAGACATGTTTCATGATAAGTTGTTCTGATCCACTGCCGTTGAATGTCACAAGGACAAAAATACATACAAAAATGTCCACGTCCTTATTCATTGTACACTTACAGCACTATTGTCAGCTGATTTCAATAAATATAGCAAGTATCTGTTGAAAAACTGACGTACTCAAATACATATATAGACAATTTGTCCCACTTTCTGTAATCTTCCTTACTTCCTTCCGAAAATACTAGAGCAATTATTTTTTCAACAAGGTGACCTTTTTGATATAAACAGAAAACTCACAATCAAAGGACAAAAGGTAGTTTTATTTAACTTCGAATGCCAGCTTCATCTGTCATGCTAGAGGACTGTCTTTCATGAGATGAATCCTGGAGAATTATTTGAATAATTTATTAAATGAATGTTGAAGACATGTTTATGACTCAACAAGATGACAATGATATGCACAGTGGTCACAAATTGTTAGGTGCGCACGAAATGGATCCTGATGACAGTGAGAATATTTTAACAAATACACTCCAAGGTCTTTCTTGTATTGCTTTTGTTATTCTTTGGAGAGAATAATCTAGAGGATCTGTAAATTAAAACAATTAGTTACTACCGCAGGAATTATAGGGCTATTTGGATATGACAGTGACTATGAGAAGAAAGTGAAGCACGTTATTAAAATTATTACATTTTGACTTAGCTAGTGTAGGCCAGGTCATCATGTCTCTATGCTATAACACGATGATGTAGAGATGATGTAGGGATATATATATATATATATATATATACACACACACATATTATATGTACATATATTTATATATATACATGTATAGCCAGCACATCTCTGAACTGGGGAGAAAACCAGAGCACCCAAAGGAACACAGACATGGGAGAATAAACAAACTCCCCAGGGGCAGTCACTGATGTTCATATTGTGCTAACTACCTGCGATGCATCATTGTGTGGTGTGAGAGCAGTTTTATCCCACAGAATGCTTGATGGAGTGGGAAAGCCAATTGCCTTTGCCTCAGAGATATTATCAGATTCAGAAGAAAATTATTCCCAGATAGATAAAGAAAGCTTGTCGGTCACATATGCAGTCAAACAGTTTCATCAGTACACTTATGACAGCATTTCACAATAGTTTTGGACCACAATTGTTAGATCATTCAGAGAGTATAGCCAGTGTCACCAATTGCCCCTGCAAGAGTATATAGATTGGCTCTATTCTTAGCAATGTACAGTTATACAATCCAACATCACCTAGGGACATAAATATCAACTGCGGATGCACTCAGCCATTTGCCTTTCCAGCAGACACTATCATCGCCATTGGTCCCATAAGAAATTGTGGTGGCATTGCACTGATACAGATTTTGCTAATTTCAGCTAAATACATAAGATGTGGACAGAAAAAGACCCAGCATTATTGAAAATCAAGAATGTGGTTATGCAAGGATGGTGATATGATAAGTCATAGCTACTTAAACCCAACCAACAAAGAAGGACAGAGATAAGCTGAGAAGGTGGGGCATTGTTTCATGGGGCTAGAGTTATTGTCCACCCCAATGGAAATGACTTTTGCTACAGGAATTGCATGATTTGCATCCAGGACAAAGCAAGATGGAAACACTCACCAAAAGTTAAACTTGGTGGCTGAGCATTGATAAAGAAATCAGTCAGTGCACCAGTTGTGAAACCCAGCACCTTGCCATTCACAATGAATATGCATCCTTGGGAGTGGCCAGAATACATATCATTTTTGCAGGATGATTTATGGGTCATATATTTCCTATAGTAGTGAATGCATAGTCTCTGTGATTGGATGTCTAGTTGATGTAGTCTATGATTGCCACCATTGATAAATTGAGGAAAATTTTTGTCATTCATGGTATCCCAGAAGTCTTGGTGTCAGACAATGGCACATCATTCACAGTACAGTAGTTTCAAAATTCTGTCAAATCAAATGGTATTCCTCATGTTAGATCCTCACCATACTACCCAGCAGAATGTGCTATACAAACGTTCAAATTATCAGTGAAGAAAGTCAACTGGCCTCTACCTCTAAGTATAGCCAATTTTTGTTGCCTTCAACTCTATGCCAAATGTGACTCGAAGGGCCATGAGGTGGAGATGCCAGCATTGGACTGAGGTGGGCACAGTAAGAAATCTCACAGCACCAGGTTAAAAGCCAAAGCTTAAGCTGGTTTTGTGAGATTCCTTACTGTAGAGGGGTCATAACAGCTGAGCTACTAATGGGATGTCTTTTAAGGAGACATTTGGATATAGTATTCCCAGATTTGGCAGGGAGAGTGGAGGATGGGCAAGCAAGGAAAATCATGGTTCAGGGTTAAAAAATGACTTGTGTATTCTGGACAGCAATCATCAGATTATAGGAAAATTGGGATTTTCCCCAAAATCCCTTTCATAATGCTTCTGTTACTCTATGACAGCAATATTCTAGAGAGCTTGTAAATTAAATAATTGTGGGCTTGAACATGATTACCTCATCGGTGAAGGGTGATGAAAATTGGAAGTTGTGTTCTCACCTGCAAGATCAGTGACTTCATGAGTCTTTTTTGCAATCTTGTGGATGACAAGAATGGGCTCACAATCCTGTGCAACATCTGGTAAGCAGGACAGCGTTTGTCTGAAATTAGACTCTTGAAGCAATTGCTCTATATAGAACCCAATTGTGGCAGAAGACTCTCAGGAGGACAGTGGAAATGCTTAAGGGAATTCTTCAAAGCATCTTTGAAATGATAAAACATCCTGCCTACTCATGGGAGTCCCTGGCTTGTGACCAATCAAAATGAAGGAAACACATCCAGGAAGGCACTGAACATATTGGGAAGCTTTGTCAAGAATATGCAGAGGCAAAATCAAGGCACTGGAAGGTGTGCACAAGCCTCAAATAATGTATCTACCCAAAAGGTTAGGCACCATCTGCCGATATGTGGCAGAGTTTGCACATTGGCGCATTTCAGAACCCATCAACATGGAGGGAAGCAAGTCATTCCCAATCCTGAGTGACTGCACAAGAGAAGAGATAACTGCATGGAGTCAGATCATTCAGCTAAGTGTAACTGAAAGCTAATACTTATTATAATATCAAAAGAAAGGAGAAGATAAACATCATATCCAAGTGCTGTAAAAAATCAACAGAAGAAAACACAAAAATCCAACATCCATTATGATACTATAGGTGAGGATTCCAAGGAAGAAATTGTAGCACCAGGTATGGTGGATAAAGAAGGGTGGTGTCTTTTTGAAAATACTATGGTGGCAGGGGAGCAATGTGAATTAATGACTCTGCACTGATTAGGTTATAGAATATCAATTATTCAGTATATTATTAATTTCAGTAAGTAACTATTGCATCATTCAAAATATTTAAGGAAGATTTTCAGAAAGTTGCCAGACACAATTAAAACAGAGAAGTTATTCTAGACAGCAATCATTAGATTATGGGAAAACTGGGAGTTTTCCCAAAGTCTCTCTCATAATGTTACTTTTTGGCAGCAATATTCCAGAGAGTTTCTAAATTAAAGTAGTTATTACTTGACAGATTATACATTCAGATATAACAGATTGACTGCAGCAAAAACTGAAAACAATAGTTAATTAACAGTTGCAGATCTGCATAAATCATGGGTAAGTGTCATTGGAGTCAATAAGGAGCCAGAAGATACCACCAAGGTTCTGTTACTGCAATGACACCTATTGCATATATTCTGCAACAGAGCTGCTCATTGTTCAGATTTCACTATTTACATTGGAGAGTGGGTTCAAAAGCATTGCCGGCAACATCAAAGAAACTATTCATGCACAGTTTCAATCGTAGTTTTATATTTTCATCAATATCAGTAAAGGGACTGTCCAGGTCAGAAATGTAAAAATCAAAAGCCTGGTTTATAAATTAACCTGGGACACTTTGAAGAAATTCAATCCTTTTTCACCCATTTTTTTTGGAAAAGAATTAAAGCTCAAGTGGTGAATTTCAGCTCACAATCTCCAGCCATAGCACCTATTGCTCAGCTATTAACTGAAAGCTGAAGAATTCCACTTGGAAATGATGCCCATCTGAAATGTTTGCTGGCACATTGAATTTAAAAAGTGTTCCTGCCACCTGCTTTAGAAACTCAATGGAAAATGAGTTGAGCATGTATCCAGGGCTACAAGCATGCCAAATCAACATACTACAGAAAGAGCTAAGGCATCCCACAATCAAAGGTTCAGATCAAAGCCCTAAAGCTCTGCCATATCCTATAATGAATAATGGTGCACAATGGAGGAGGAGGTTCCATGAACATTCTCCAATCTCCATGATATATCCCATCTTGTTAATGCAAAAGACAAGTCTGAAGCATTTTCAGCCAAAGGTGTTGAGTGAATAGTCCACATTTGCCTTGTTTGACGTCACGGCCATCATAGATGCCTGCCTTCAAGCAACTTGATTCACTTCACGTTACATTAAGAAATAGCTGAATGCAGTGGAAACAGGAAAAAGTATGGAACCTAAGAACATCCTGGACTATCTATAACTTTAGCCAAGCTGTTCCAGTGGTGCTATAATACTGATGTATACCTGACCAAATGGAAAATTGCCATTGTATGTCCTGTCCACAAAAAGTGGTACAAATCCATTCCAGCCAGATACTACTTTATCAGACTACTCTCAATCATCAGAAAAATGATGGAAGATGCTATTGACAATGGTATCAGATGGCGCTCGTTCACCAATAACCTGTTCACTGACGCAGAGTTTGGTTCTGCAAGACAAATCAGCTCCAGACCACATCATACTTTGATCCAAAAATGGACAAAAGAACTGATTTTGAGCAGAAAGTGACCGCTTTGGCATCGAGTTGGTATTTGAGTGTGGTATAGAAAAGCTGCAGTAAAATTAAAGTCAATGGGAAAACTCTCCATCAGCTGAAATCAGATCAATTAAAAAGTAAAACGGCTATAGTTAGAAGTCAATTGTTTTAGCACCAGAATATATCTGCAGAAGCTCCTCAGCATAACATCCTAGGTTCAACAATCTTTAGCTGCTTCATCAATGACCTCCTCTCCATCATTAGGTTGGAACTGGGAATTTTTCTTGATGATTGTACAGTGTTCTGAATCAATTCCTTAGATATTCAAGCAGTCCATATCCACATGAAAGGTTTGGACAACATTTTGTCTGAAGCTAAAAGATAGGAAAATAACTGTTGCACAACACATAAGGACCATTTCTACCAAGAAAGAATTTAACCAATGCCCCTTGTCATTCAAAAGCATTACCATCACTGAATCTTTCACCACCAATATCCTGAAGGGGTCACCTTAGACCAGATGCTTAACTGGACCACCTTTATAAATACTCTACCTACAACAGCAGGTCAGAGATTGAGCATTCACAGAACTCACCTCACTCTCCAAAGGGCAATTCCATGTACAAGAGACAAATTAGGAGTATGATAGGATATACCCCACTTATCTTCATGAGTGCACTTCCAAGAAAGTTGACACCATCCAGATTGAAATAGCTTGCTTGTTTTGCACCTCAACCATCAACTCAAACACCACCTCCACTTTCACCAGCACACCAGGGCTATTGTGTATACTATCTACAAGATTCCTGAGGAGCAACTCATCAACCCTCCTTTGACAAAACCTTTGAATTCGCAGCCTCTCCTATCTATGCAGGTACATAGGAATACCCCACGATTTTCCCTCCAAGTCACCCCATACCAACTTTGAAATATTTCCTTTGCTGCAGCTGGGTCAAAATTCCAGATCTCTCTCTCTAACTGCCCTGGGGATGTACTTACACAATGTAGAATGATGTAGTTCAAGAAAATAACTCACCACCATCTCCTCAAGGTCAATTCAGCAACAAATGCTGGCTTTATATCATTGGATTCTGTCACACCATGTATCTTTACCATTGAAGCAAGAAACCACAGTAAAATTTAAAAAATCCTCAGTGAAGAATGGAAAAATGCAGCAACTGATTGATAATCAGTCCAAAACATTGTGAACTCTGAATCCAGCCTTCAGAATAATGATACTAGCTTGAGATAGGATAGCAAATGCCATCAGTTTTAAAGGATCACCTGAATGATGCCCTGTCACAGAGATGTAAAGGTAGAAAGCTGCACCAACTGAAATGAAGCAAATTGCAGCACCAGATGTATTAGATTTTGAAATCATACTGCAGGAGATCCAGTTGCAATATTGTGATGGAGGAAAGTAGTTTTAGATAAGGCTGAAAGGTGACAAAGTGCCATGGCCTGACAAAATACATCATTGGAAGATAAATGAGGACATTCTCAATTATATTTCATGGCTATATTTGGTATACATGTTTGCCAGAGGACTGGAGAATGACTATCGTGTATTCACTTTAAAAACATGAAAGAGTTTCTCAAGGGGAATGCAAACTATTAACTTAATGGCTGCAATTTTACCATCCCACCTGCCATGAGATTTGGAGCAGGCAAAGGGCAGATCATGGAAAGGTCCATTGACTTCCAGCGGGATTTTACAGTTTCAGGATGAGAGAGGCCGTAAAATCCTGCCCAACATCACAGATAAGGAAAATGTTGGGTGGGATTTTACAGCCTCGCTTGAGCGAAACTAGAAGTTCCTGCCTGACATCAACAGACATTTCTGTTGTCTGCCTCTTGCCTGCTTCGATTCCATTGTGGACACCACGGTAGAATTATAGCAATTGGAACTGTTGATTAAGAATGAAACGGAAGTGAGAATAGAAGTAAATCTGGCACAGATTTTAAAAGGAAAGATAAATTCTTGGAATTTATCATGGAGGTAGCACGTGGCAGAGCAACAAAATCATATATGGTTACGTCACAGAGAGCACTGTGTATCTGCCAGTTGCCTGCAACCAGTACCGTTCCCCACCCATTTTCTTGAAAACCAAAATTGAATCTGCCTCCAACACATTCTCAGGGAGTCTTTTCAATATCACAGCCACCTTTTGCATTTATCCTTTTGCCATTCATCTTAAATCACTGTCCTTTGATTCTTGACTCCACTACCAATGAGAAACATTTCTCTTTCTAATATGTCCAGACCCGTCATAATTTTGAACTCCTCAAACAAATCTCTTCCCTACCCTCTCTCCTCGAAGGAAACAGTCCCAGTTTCTCCAATCTACCCATATAGGTGAAGTCTCTCCTGCTTATCAATCTTTACTGCACCTTCCATAAAGCCCTCCCTTCTTTTCCTCTTTATGAATGTAGTGACATCAGTCAAATTGCAAAATCTAGAGTTTAGCCCCTCTAATTCCAGGAAATGCAATGACTGTAGTGACATTTAGGAAAGTTTTTGACAAGATATCTACAGTAGGAGAAATTTCAGAGAAGTTTAAGAGGTGCGTAAAAAGTGGAGGATAGGAAATTGGATTCAAACGATGAGAAGGTCAAATACAGAGAGTAGTAGTTAAGAGTGCCTGGAAGTAGATAATGGTGCGCAAACTTTATGAGTTTTGGAACTGCAACTGTTCAGTACTTATATCAAATTTTTGGTGTTAGATCTTGGGGAAGTGGTACAAAATTAACAGATAACACTGAAACAGGAGATACAATTAAAAAGTTAAAGGTAACATTAAAGTTTATTAAATAGTCACAAGTAGGCTTACATTAACGTTGAAATGAATTGCAATGAAAATGCTGAGTCGCCATGCTCCAGCACCTATTCAGGTACACTGAAGGAGAATTTAGCATGGCCAATGCACCTAACCAGCACATCTTTCAGATTGTGGAGGAAACCAGAGCACTCGAAGAAAACCCACACAAACATGCGGCGAACATGCAGACTCCACACAGACAGTGACTCAAGCCGGGAATCGAACCAGGTCCTTGACCCTGTGAGGCAGCAAAGAAAATTGCAAAAATTTAAATAAAATAAAGAAAAAATAGCAAATGGAGCTCAAAAGTGTGAGATTGTACATTTTGGTAAAGAAAGGGTAGTGACCAACTTCCCAAGAAATGGATGAACTCAATCTCCTTTATATTGGTGCATCCTTCCACTGCCCTTTGTCATACTTCCTTAATCAAGGAAGCCCATTTCATGTGGCTACAGTTTATATTTTACAGCTTGCATGCCAGATTCGTTAGAGAGGGCAACAGCCCTGAATTAATATTTCATCATGTGCCCATTTGTTGGAAGAACATGTTTCTACCATTGCTGATCTTGTCATTGCAGAAATGCAGAAATTGAGCAGAGTAACTGTGGCATGAAACTTCTGTCACAACAACAAAAGGCTTTTGGCAGAAAATTTGGGCTTTTGTTAATTTGATTAAATTAATTCAAATTCTCTCAGACCTGCAAAGATCTCTAAAGCTGCCAACAGGATGGCAATGTTATTTTCTATTTTAAAACTTCTTGGCATACCAACTTCCTTTTTGAAATCAAATTTCAAACTTGTACTGCTTTGCAATCCACCAAATAATATTTGTTCATAGATCAGAGGCAAATCCAGAGTTCCCTGAATAATAGGAGTTAAGGTAAAGAAATAAGTATGCTCAGAGCAAGGCTCAGATGCAAAATACAATTGAGAACCAAGAAAATATGAAAGGTTTAAAGGAGAGATGGGAAAGCAAATAAGAGCAGCAAAGAGGGAGTATGAAAAAAGACTGGCAGCTAATGTAAAAAGGAATCCCAATACAGGCATATAAAAATTAAAAGGTTGGCAAAATGAGGAATAGCTGGGATCAGTTAAGGACCTGAAAGAGGACTTATGCTGGAGGCAGAGGGCATAGTTGAAGAATTAAATGAATCAGCCTGTATCAAGAAAGAATGTTCTACCCAGGCTATGGAGAAAGAGGAAGAAATTCAGACACCAAAAGGATTTTAAGTTCATCAGAAGGAAGTACTACAGACTGTCCTTACTTAACATTGATAAGGCATCAGGACTGATTGTGTCTAAGAATGCTGAGGGAAGTAAGAATGGAAATTGCTGAGACAGTGGTCATAAATTCTCAGTCTTCCTTAAATTCAGGAGTGGTGTCAGAGGAACAAATAATTTCAAATATTAACATTTGTTCCAAAAAGTTTTAAAGATAAACCCAGCAACTACAGATCAGTCTATTTAACTTAGGTGATGGGAAACTTATAGAAATAATAATTTAGGACAAAATATTCATATGGACAAATGTAGATTAATTAAGAAAAGCCAATACTACTTTCTTAAGGGAAAATCATGTCTGGAGCTGTTTTGAAAAACTAACATAAAAGTTGATGAGGGTAATGCTATTAATATGGTGTACATAGACTTCCAAAAGACTTGTGAAAAAAGCTATAGCTCAGAAATAAAATAGAAATAGCAACATGGATTGAGTGACAAGAAATAGAAAGAAACTGCAGTGGACATTGGATGTTTTTCACATTTGGAGGAAGGTTTGTCATGGGATTCCCCAGGGGTCAGTATTGTGACCCTTGCTCTTTCTGATATATATGAATAACTTTGACCTTGATGTACTGGGGACAATTTCAAAATTTTCAGATTGTATGAAACTTGGAACCAATGTGAGGTGTGAAGAAGGGTAGTGTAGAAGTTCAAAAACAATTAAGAAGTTGGAGGAGTGGGTTGACAGGTGGCAGATGAAGTTCAATGTGCAGAAATATGAAGTGATTCATTTTGATAGGAACAGCGTAGAGAAACATTACAAAATAATGGGTACAATTCTAAAGTGGGTGCAGCAGCAGAGGGAACTGGGTGCATATGCCATTAAAGGTAGATGGACAGGTTGAGAGAACAGCTAATAAAGCATGAAGATCTCAGACTTTCTTCATAATGGCATAGGATACAAGGGCAAGAAGGTTATGTTGAACTTGTATAAGTCACTAGCCCAGCCTTAGCATTGCAAAAATTTCCAGATCTGCACTTAGGAACAATATAAAGGCGTTGGAAAGGGTATAAAAATGATTCATCAGAATTGTTCCAGGGATGAGGAACTTTAGTTATGAAGATAAGAGTTAGGACTATTTCCCTCAGAGAACAGAATGCTGAGAAGAGATTTGATAGAGGTGTTCAAAAATATGAGAGGTCTGGATACAGTAGATAGGGATAATTGTTCCCCATTTGTGAAAAGATCAAGAAAAAGAGGATACAGATTTAAAATAATTGACAAAAGAACTAAAAGTGACATGACGAAAAAAAAACTTTCTCATATAACCAATAGTTAAGGTCAGGAATGTACAGCCTGAGAGTATGGTGGAGGCAGGCTCAATCAAAGCACTTATTATCTGAAAAGGAAGAATATGTAAGGTATTGGGGAGAAGGCAGGAGAATGGTACAATCCCTGTAACCCCAAACCTTTAACAGCTAATTCACCTAACTTGCACATTTTTGGATTGAGGGAGGAAACTGGAGCACCCAGAGGGAAACCTACGCAGAGAGAGAACCTGCAAACCCACACAGTCATCCAAGGTCACAACTGAACCTGGGTCCCTGATGCTGTGAGGCAGCAGTGCCATCCACTGTGTCACCATAATCTATTCACTTCATTGCAATAGATTCAATTGTGATAGAGGTCATGAATTATGTGTTCACCTAAATTAAATGCAGTCATTTTCAGTCTGACATGGCTTCAATATCTTTTCTCCATCGAAGCCTGGATTAATGATGCAGTATTACAATTGACAATGGCAGGTATTGTGATTAAATTACCTGCTGAATGAGGGAAGAGAAAGCTCAATCCAGCCAATTAAGCATGGCTGCATTATGAATGCCTCATGGTGCAGGCTAACCAGCAATTAGCACAGGCTTATTCACAGCAATTGTAATCTAACCACAACATTAACTGAAAAGACAATACCTGATTAGCTTGTCCATTGATGCAGAAGATATTGGGGGCAATTCTCCCATCCCAACCCACTAATTTTTTGGTGGGTTGGGCCAGGAGATTCGTATATACATATTCCAATCCACGGGCATCTCCCAGTGATGGAAATCCAGCACATCGGGACAATGTAGGAAACAAGCGGGAACAGCAGATAAGTTATTTTAATTTTATTTTAATATAATTTAAGTGTGTTATCGGGCCTAGGACTGCAGTCTCCGTGCCCAATAGCATTTCCCACCCCACCAGTACAGTTTCAATCCAGCAGGGTTCAGACAAGCTCTCCACTTTTGGGGAACTAGCAGGAGACCCCTGTGGAGTGAAGAGGGCAATTGGGGCCCTTCAGGAGACCAGACAGTGAGGATAGCGCCCTGGGCAAGAGCATTCTGGTAGTGCCAGGCTGTGCCCCTGGCAGTGCTCAAGAGACAAAGTGCCCATGACCAGGGAACACCTTGGTGCTGCCCATTGGGCATGGGGCAGTGCCAATGGGGTGGGCCCAGGGCAGTACCAAGGGGGTGAGGCCTAAGTGCCTGTGCAAATCTCCTGACCCAACCCACCAAAAAATTAGTGGGTTGGAATAGGAGAATCACCGTCAATATCTTTTGCATTAATGAATAAGCCAACCAAGTATTGTCTTTTCAGTTAATGTCATGGTTAGATTACAATTGCTGTGAATAAGCCTGTGCTAATTGCTGGTTAGCCTGCACCATGAGGCATGCACAATGCAGCCATGCTTAATTGGCTGATTGAGCTTTCTCTTCCCTCATTCAGTAGGTAACTTATTCACAATACCTGCCATTGTCAATTGTAATACTGCATCACTAATCCAGGCTTAGGTGGAGAAAAGATATTGAAGCCATGTCAGATTGAAACATTTAATTTAAGTGAACACATAGTTCATGACCCCTATCACAATTGAATCCATTGCAATGAAGTGAATAGGTTATGGTGACAGTGGTGAGCACTGCTGCCTCACAGCATCAGGGACCCTATCCAATTCTGGCCTTGAGTCACTGTCTGTATGGAGTTTGCAGCTTCTTCCTCTGTCTGCGTGGGTTTCCTCTGGGTGCTTTAATTTCCTTCCTCAATCTAAACGTGCAGATTAGGTGGATTAGCCATTCTAAAGGTGTGGGGTTACAGGGATTGTACCATTCTCCCCATTGTCCTACTTTTTCTTCCTTTTCAAATAATAAATGCTTCCACCAAGCTCTAGAGCGTGGGGCTTGCTGGGGGCATGTTCTATGGGAGTGGTGGTCGGTGGGGGCTCCTGCTACCAGTCTAGGAGGCTTGAAGGTTCGGTTAGTGCAATGGATAGCTATAGATTAGCCAGGAGTGAGCTAAAGAGTGAGTTGAGGAGAGCTAAAAAGGGACACGAGAAGACTTTGGCTGATAGGATCAAGGAGAATCCTAAAGCTTTCTTTAGATATGTTAAGAATAGGAGATTGGTTAGGGCAAGATTAGGGCCAGTCATAGACAGCAGTGGGAAGTTGTGCGTGGAGCCTGAAGAGATTGGAGAGGCACTGAACAAATATTTCTCTTCGGTATTCACGCAGGGAGATGTAAATGTAGTTGTGGAGAACACTGGGATACAGGGTTGCAAACTGGAAAGTATTGAAGTAGATAAGGAGGATGTGCTAGATATTCTTGAGGGTTTGAAGTTAGATAAGTCCCCTGGGCCGGACGGGATTTACCCTAGGATTCTCTGGGAGGTGAGAGAGGAGATTGCAGAGCCTCTGGCTCTGATCTTCAGGTCGTCGTTGGTTACGGGTATAGTGCCGGAAGACTGGAGGATAGCGAATGTGGTCCCATTGTTCAAGAAGGGGAAGAGAGACTTTCCGGGGAATTATAGGCCGGTGAGTCTTACTTCTGTTGTGGGCAAAGTATTGGAGAGAATTATTAGGGATAGGATTTATAGTTATTTAGAGAGAAATGAATTGATTGGGGATAGTCAGCATGGTTTTGTGAAGGGTAGGTCGTGCCTTACTAACCTATTGAGTTTTTTGAAAAAGTGACCAAAGAGGTGGATGGGGGTAAGGCGGTTGATGTGGTATATATGGACTTTAGTAAGGCGTTTGATAAGGTGGCCCATGGAAGACTTCTGCAGAAAATGCAGATGTATGGGATAGAGGGTGATTTAGCTAATTGGATTAGGAATTGGCTAGCAGATAGAAGACAGAGGGTGGTGGTTGATGGGAGATATTCATCGTGGAGTTCGGTTACGAGTGGTGTACCTCAGGGGTCTGTTTTGGGGCCCCTGCTGTTTGTAATTTTTATAAATGATCTGGATGAGGGTATTGAAGGATGGATTAGTAAATTTGCAGATGACACTAAAGTCGGTGGAGTGGTAGATAGTGAAGAGGGGTGTTATAGTTTGCAGAGAGACTTGGACAAGTTGCAGAGCTGGGCCGAGAGGTGGCAAATGGAGTTTAATGTGGAAAAGTGTGAGGTAATTCACTTTGGCAGGAATAACAAATGTGTAGAGTATAGGGCTAATGGTAGGACTCTTAATAGTGTTGATGAACAGAGGGATCTTGGTGTATATGTGCATAGATCCCTGAAAGTTGGCAATCAAGTCGATAAGGTTGTTAAGAAGGCATATGGAGTCTTAGCTTTTATTGGTAGGGGGATTGAATTTCGGAGCCGCAACGTCATGTTGCAACTGTACAAAACTCTAGTGCGGCCGCACTTGGAGTATTGTGTGCAGTTCTGGTCCCCGCATTATAAGAAAGATGTGGAGGCATTGGAGAGGGTACAGAGGAGGTTTACCAGGATGTTGCCTGGTATGGAGGGCAGGTCTTATGAAGAGAGGCTGAGGGATTTGAGTTGTTTTCGTTAGAAAGAAGGCGGCTAAGAGGAGACCTTATTGAAACATATAAGATGATTAGAGGTTTAGATAGGGTGGACAGTGATAGCCTTTTTCCTAGGATGGAGAAAGCTAGCACGAGGGGACATAGCTTTAAATTAAGGGGTGGTGGTTTTAGGACAGATGTCAGAGGTAGGTTCTTTACCCAGAGGGTGGTAAGGGTATGGAATGCCTTGCCTGTGTCAGTTGTAGATGCGCCAAGTTTGGTGGCGTTTAAGAGGTTAGTAGATAAGTTTATGGATGAAAAGGGAATGGTTTAGGTTAGAGGGTCACTGCTTGTTCCTAATTGGTCAGTGCAACATCAAAGGCCGAAGGGCCTGTTCTGCGCTGTAATGTTCTATGTAGTGTGCAGATAGGATCAGTCAGGGTTGGAGGGAGGCCAGTGATTGGGGCAGCTGGGGTTGGAGTTTGCTGGGGGAAAATGCCTCCCTTAGTGGAGAGGTCTGACAAGGTGGGGGGATTGTCATTGTTGGGGGGCTGGATGTCAGGGTGCTCCAGGATGGGAGGGGAATTGGGGCTAGCCCAAGAATGGGCATGTGAGCCACAATCAGGCGGTGTGTGGGTGGAGGTGCAGCACTCTGGGAGCCCCAGACTGGCCATCGATTGAGCACAAAAAAAACCATCCCTTGAGCTCTCACCCCTCATCCCCCCCATACTCCATCCATGCCGATCCATTCTACCTCATGAATACGTTTCATCCGCTCCAAGTTTTTAATGATATTTACGATTGTGACCTCTGCATTGCACAGAATAAGGGAGATTCAAGTCTGAACTCAAATCTGGAAAAAACAATTGTGATTCACACCATTTTTCCCATGAATTTAGCCAAGGTTTTTTGGGAGAATCGCCCCCACTTTTCATATAACAAAGTGCAAATGATGAAAATCAAGTGATGTCGGAAGACATTGCAAAGCATTTCATAGAGGCATCATCAGAAACCAAATTAAGGATGGTGATGTTAGTTAGGATGACCAAAAAATTTGGGTTTCAGAGAGGGCCATAAAGACGTTGAGGAAATTGGAGCGATGGAAGAATTGGAGAGGGAATTCCAGAGCTGAAGGCATCATCTTCAATCATGGGACAAAGGGGAGCAAAAGTGACACAAGAAAAATCTTTTTCATGCAGTAAGTTATTACAGTCTGAAATGTATTGCCTGAGAGTGTGATAGAGGCAGCTTCAGTCGATTCATTCAAAAGAAAATTGGATTGTTATCTGAAAAGGAAGAATGTGCAATGTTGCAGGGAGAAGGTGAGTTTCTCATCCCCGATGAGTTGCTCAATCAGAGAGTTCTTGTGTAGCAATTCCATGATTCTGAGATTTCATGCCTGAAGGTGCATGTTGATATGGTACTATTTAAGTTATAGTGTCAATTGCCAACAGTGATATGTATGTAGCAAATTCAAACAGAAATAATATAGCACTTAAAGGAGAATGTTTTGAATTTGAACTGGTTGTGCAATGTGTTGTCCATTTTGGATGGTAAATTGAGAGGCACTCACCTGTATTTACAATATGTACGCTCAGCAGGCAAGACTTGAGTCATAAACTTGGGTCATAAACTCTTCTGTGCACCAACTAGTGCTGAACATTGATATTATGGATCTGCATCATAAAAGAGCTTTCTTGAATTCTTGGGTAAAGACTCACTTAATGAAAATCATTTCACTTGCCATGATTCGTTTGAAGCCTAGAGATAAGATCCCTGGTGTAACTACATTGGAACAAATGAAGTTGGACAATATACAACAATCCAAAATGTATGGAACTCCACTGTGAAAAGTATTGCAACTTTTCATTTAGATAAGAAGTGTACCCTCCATATATCAAGCAAACCAAATTCACAGCTCCAAGTGGTAATGAAATAGGGATGTTTATTTTCATAAGAAATTAATTGACATTTGTTGTTTACTTAAGAGAACAAATTAAGTTCTTCAGTTAAATGTTTCATTTCATCAGAGATAGGTTAAAAATTTTCAATTTTTTTATGGATGTTTTCTTTAAATAGTGATGGCATCAATAGGTGTCAGCATGGCCCTTGAAATTTGCCCATGGTTGATATTGGGGGAGTTCGCATGGGGGGAATGTGTGTAAAGGCAAAGGTTGATAAGTGGGCTCATGGCTTGTCATTAGTTGGCAGTGTGTTGGAACAGGGACTATAAAGGGCTATGCAGATGAGTGAGGTGTATGGGTTGATATAAGGGTATGAAGGGCAATCGGGAGTAATTTGAGGAGTGTAGCATGATATGGGGGTATGAGGGGTTCTGGGGCAATACAACAAAATGAGATAGAATGGATTGGCATGGATGGCGTGTTGGGGGTGAGATGTGAGAGTTTGAAGATGATTTTTTTTCAATCTTTAATGCAGTGCCAATGCCCTAAGGCAGGCCTTCAGAACAGCCTGCCCCAGAAGCCTCTTCAGTCATCCTGGAGATGGTTAGCCTGATTTCTACCACACATCTCCAGAATGAAACCTCCAACATCCAAGTCTCCTTTATATCGGTCTTGTAGGCATCTGGTTTGATTCTGGCCTTGGGTCATTACCTGTGTGGAGTTTGCACGTTCTCCATCATGTCTGTATGAGTTTCCTATGGGTGCTCTGATTTCCTTCCACAGTCTAAAGATATGCAGGTTAGGTGAATTGGCCATGTTAAATTGTCTGTCAATGTCCAAACATGTATAGGTTAGATGGATTAGCCATAGTAAATGTGTGGGGATATGGGAATAGGGTGGAGGGGAAAGCTTGGCCGTGGTGCTCTGTTGGATAGTCAGTGCAGACATGATGGACAGAATGGCACTATAAGGATTCTATGGTCGTAATATGTGTTAGGAAGCCATGGAAATCTACTAATACCACACTATCCACCTTCCCATCCTCCATTATATATAACTGTCTCTTTCACACATTCTACTTATTTGCTGAAGAATGAGCAGAAAATGCTCCCTGTCGAAGTCTGTCAGTTCTTCAAAGGAACTTTAGAAAGGTAACAAGTGTTAATTTTAAAGCAAGTTTTACATACTATAACTGTAAAATCACCATACTCAATACATGATTATCTTCCAATGACAAAAGGCTTCAAATATGGAACAGAAACTGATGTCTTTAGTTAACCATTTTGGTTGCCAGGGTGAATACATTGAAGTAATTATATACATAGCTCTCTTTTCAAGCAAGTGTTTTTATTTTTTTCAGGGTACAGATTTGACCTGATATGTGCCAAGACCAGGCAACTGCAGAATCATTCATACATGTAAAACAATCATCTATTTTATACTCCCTGTTTAGATCAGAAACTATTAATATCACCAACTAACCACTGAATCACCACCAACATCCCACTATTCAATCATACAGGCATCACCTTTATTTCTGAATCATAAAATGTAAATCTCTAACAAAAAAACTCCAAGCCTTTGAGAGGCTCCTATTCTTGTGTATCTCATGAGTTATTGAGAATCCTATTCCAGTAGCTAATCTTGTTACCTTTCTTATTGAAAGCTCCAGCTTGCTTAGCACATACTTACCTCAGCAATGGGTTTTGGGGGAAATCTGGGGCACCTGGAGAAAACCCACACAGACATGGGGAGAATGTGCAATTTCAGTATAGAAGGTCACCCAAGGCTGGTATTGAACTTGGTCCCTGTGAGGCAGCAATGCTAACCATGGTGCTACCGTGCCACCCTGACTTGGCATGACAGGATTACAAATTACAGCTAACAAGTTGAAGAGAACCAATTCATGAGAGGAGACTATCAAGTTCAATAACATCCAAGGTGGTATATTTGGTGCTTCAATATTCAAGGTTTTGTACTTACAGACATGTCTGATTATATATTATAAAAGATCTGTCTTCAAAATGACTGTTTTACTGCAAAGGCAGTGACTGAGCTATTTATAGGCAACATCAAAGGTTGAGAAGGCCTTTCTGTAATTGTGAAGGTCACAGTTCATTATGCTTCCACGTAACAGAAACCTTGAAAGATACCACGTGAGATATCTGCCAAACAAACCAATTCATCCCTATATTAAGCAATATGTGTATTATAGGATTGTATTAGAGTTTCAGCACAATGCTGTTGTGAAGAAAATTTCAGGTTGCCAAGTGGAATTCCTTAAGATAGGGATAGCGTTGATTAATAATATTTCAATGCAAACATGTGAATAATTAATAGCTCTAATTATTCTTCTCATTGGCACCAGACATTGTTCATTGTCCAGGCACAATGGAAAATAAAAGAGGGCTGTGCAGCCTCCATCAGTCTCAATCCATCTTCCTAATTCTGTCTCTTGCTCAGTCCATTATGCTATCACTTGAAGATTGAAATTTAACTTTGGAGAGCATATTAAGTGAGCAGTCTTGCATTTGTCACCCATTTAATGCTTGGCTTGATACTCCTTCCCAGTGACTTCGGTGGAAAGGAAGTTTGAGCAAGTTGTATATTGGGCAGCCAATCCATCACAGCCTGTCTTGCATCCCTGCCTAGGTTGAGCCTCAGCTCATATTTTCTGCTCTATTTCTCTCACACTTTCCATCAATGGGAAAGTAAGTCCAACAGAATGTAAAGCAAAAGCAAATTCACTCTCACTCACTTCTGACTTACTGCTCAAGCTGAATTTTATCCCCTCTATCCATAAATCTCTCCTTCTTCCTGTCTGCCTGTGTTATTAATATGTACTCTTCAGCATTAAGTAGCCAGCAATATGGATTGAACATTCATTTACTCCCCTGGCCCTCATTCTTTCTGAGCTAAGTGAACACTCATTGCTGTTTCAGAATATAGGTATATTACTCAGTGACTAGATCAGTACAGATCACAGTTACTTTCATCAACAGATTGTCTATAGTTATTTCCTTAGACAGTTGAATAATAGAATCATAGAACAGTTCTACCATTCTCTCCATCATGTTGTGCTGGCTCTTCAAAGGAGCAGGTCAACTAGCGCCAGTCCCCCACCTTTTCCTCATGGCCCTACTATGCTTTTCAGGTAATAAATGTAACAAACTTTGAATCATGGATGATACATGCCTTGTTTTGCTTATCAAACATTGCAATATAAACAATTCATAACCAACTTCCATTTGGACACAGCAGTACCTTTCCAAGTCCTCCTCACAGGAGCAGATTAATTTCTGTGGTATTCTTCTATTTCACTGTCATAGCTTCCATAGCAAAGCCATGAGAAACCATGAAGAATGATGTAATTGGTTCACATTTCTACTGCTTTTCCAAAGTTTTAGTCAATGATTAGTAGATCAGCCCCTAAAAATCAAATTGTAGCACAGAAATTACACGTAGTTGGGATTCAGCCAAAGAGTAAATCCAGGAGAAAGTCAGATTTGGTTTAAAAATGGAACGGCTGGCTTTCATCCCCTCAAAACATGCCCACCAAATTGAGCATATGCAGTCAAGAGGCGTCACAGGCATTCCAACCAAAGCACCTCAGATAGGTACCCTGCACATGGATGACCTTAGGGAAGGCATCAGTTCTGTTCTGGTCCTCAACAAGGACTTAGTAGTAACAAGTGGTCATGATAGCCTTAACAAAATGACCCAATGGTTCTTTCACATCCTGAAAAGAGGAAAATATCTCTTCTTTCTTCCTGACCACCTGGGTCCACTTTTGGATTGACAAGGTGCTACTCTGACAATCTGCTGCTCCAAAAAGCCAGTCACCATTGTTTTGACTAACAGGTGTAGGCATCTACAGAAACTCCAACAACCTTGTTCCTGGGAATTGGAATGGGATTACTGGTGAGGCACAACAATAAATCCATTCAACAAAATTTACACTCCTCAAACTGATCCTTAAATTCTCTCTTTTTGTCAGATTGGTTGAGTTGCTGGATGACTGAATAAATAAACTGTGGAGTAATCATTTACCAATTGGCTTTTTTTTAAACAGTGATTTATGGAAATCCAAATGCAAATGTGAAATTTCTTGGCAATACAGTTATATTTTTATTAGGACTTCGATAAAACTGAGAAGGTTGGCATAGAAACATTGGAAAATAAATTTAAAGTTTTTAAAGTTTATTTATTAGTGTCATAAGTAGGCTCACATTAATACTGCAATAAAGTTATTGTCTGAAATAAATTATAGAAGCCTGGAGCCATGCAGCAAGTTAGTTAGCAACTGTTAATAAAATATAGGCAACAAAGGGGAAGATCTGAAATGTTAACCTGTTTTAGCACTTCACAAATGTAACCAGTTATGTTTATCAAGCATTTCCTTGTTGATTTTAAAATCATGAAGACAAGATATTGATTTTTATTTTACTTGTTACCCGTCCCGTAATTGCATTTGAACTTGAATGTTCTTGATAAATTTAATAAATGAACTTCTGCATGTTATTGGAAACGGAGCTTGAAACCAGATTAAACTCCAATAAGCTACTCCGTAAGAACAGCCTTCAGAAATAACACATATTACTAAGCTATACAAATGTAAAATAGTTGTACAGTACACCATCATTCATTAGTTTTACATTGTGTGCATCTTAAGTAGCTTCCTTTCAATTAAATAACAAGTGGAATAAAAGGAAAGGATGAATATGAAAGAAAGGTATTGTGTATTAGCACTGAGTAGATATTTTGAGTTTTCTTGCTGTTTATCAATAAATTTGCATAGACTTTGAAAACTTGCAACCTTTCCAATCATAACAATGGTGGGAAGAACTTCCCCATCAGAATTCTTGGTGGGCATGTGCTTTTGCTAGTAGGAGCACAGATTGATGTCCATTGGATTTAAAGACTGGCAATTGCTCCACCATCTAGTCACATGTGCTTTTGCTAGAAGTTTTGCTCTGGGTTTCAGAGGTTGCATTTTTGATGAAAAATTAAGAATAGATTCCTTTCTAGGAATACTGTATTATTCTTGTACTGTTGGATTATTTTGCAACTAACTGCCATCAGAACATTACCTTTTCTAGTTCTGCCAGCTTGAAATTCCTATGTTATACAGGCACACAGCACATTGGAATCACTGAAATTGGATTGGAAGGAGTTATCACAAAATCATAGAATCCCTACAATGCAGAAGGAGGCCATTTAACCCATCGAGTCTGTACTGTCTGAAAGAGCATCCCACCCAGAACCGCCCCTCTGACCTATTCCGAAAACCTCATGCATTTCCGATATTTCCCATCCACTTCACCCCACCCACACATCTTAGGACAATAAAGGAAAATTTACTATGACCAATCCACCTAAACTGCATGTTTTTAGGTGGGAGGAAATCAGTGCACCAGCAGGAAACCCATTTGTACAAGGAGAGATTGTGCAAACTCCACACAGAGGGTCCAATTTTACCACTACAGGTGAGAAAACTTGGTAAAGTTGGGCGTGAGAGATTAATGCAATCCACGCCCACATCTGTGCAGATGCCCACGTTACCATGGCCCGAAAATGGTCATGATCTGAACAGCGCCTGAAACTGGTGCAACAGAAATTTAAATGCATTTGCATGCATTTAAATTAACTTATAGAGCTAGATGCCCAATCTTACCTGTGTTTTCCCATTTACCATTGCATTCACCCATCCAGGTACAACATAAAACAGATATGCTCGGCAAAGGTCTGTTTCAGGTGCTCCAACTTCTGAAGAAATACTTCTGGCAGATCTCTAACTCAGATTAGTGGTGGGGATCGGGGTGAAGCCAGATCAATCTCTGGAGGAGGGAGGTCAGATGTACATCTGGTAGGGGTGGCAGGGGGAGGAGGGAGGGCCAGATCATTCTCTGGTGGGGGGGATGGGGAGGGAGGAGGGAGGCGGGTCAGATGTATTCCTGGGTGGTGGGGGGGAGAGCGGGGTGGGAAGGGGGCCAGATCATTATCTGGTGTGGGGTGCGGCAGGGGGTCCACTATCACTCTGTGGATGATCATGGGGGCTAGGGGGGACAGCAGGTCGCGATCGGTCTGGGTAACAGGAGGGTGGGTGGATAAAAGGGTCCCTTATGTTCTGGGAGTGGAGCAATATCTGTGGGCACTAAAGCTCCCGCTTTTTGCTCCTAGACCACTTTATCTGCCTTAAGCAGCCCAGGAATGATGTGACAGAGGCACATTTTTCATTTTTTTTTCTCTGTGTGCATAGTTCAGAGCTCTGCTCATTTCAGACACGGTAAGCCCCAGCCACAGCATGATTCAGACTTGCAATTTTTTTAGGCTAAGTGCATATGGAAGTACATGAGAACAGGTTCCCAAATTGGATCTGAATTGCATCCAGATTCAGCGCTTAGAATCAAAATGGTAAAATCAGGCCCAGAGAGTAGCCCAAGGCTGAAATTGAACCCAAGTCCCTACCACTGTAAGGCAGCAGTGCTAACCACTGTGCCACCAATGATTATGTTGGATTGCATTATCCCACTGCACACATCTGATGTCATTTACAAAGAGAAGGCAGACATAAGAATCCAGAATTACAAATTGTAGCTCCTTTATTCAAAAAGGGAAGAGATAGAAAGTGAAAAGTACAGACCAGCTAGCCTAACATCTGCCATAGGGAAAATGTTAGAAGCCATTATTAAAGACATTATGGCAGAGCACTTAGGTAAGTTCAAGGCAAACAGTTAGAATGAACATGCTTTGTAAAAGGGAAATCATGTTTAATCAATTTATTGGTGTTCTTTGAAGCAGTCATACGTGCCTTGGATATTGTTTCACATTTCTCCATACTGAAATTCATCTGCCACCAATTTATCCATTCCACCAACTTGTCAATGCCTTTAGAAGTTCTACATTGCCCTCTTTATAGTTTACAATGCTTCCAAGTTTTGTATTATCCGCAATATTAAAATTGTTCCCTGTACATCAATTTCTTGATCATTAACATATTTCAAAAAAAGCAAGGGTCCCATTACCAATCCCTGGGGCATTCTATAACAAACCTTCCCCCAGCCCAAGAAACATCCATTAGCCATTACTCTCTGCTTCCTGTCACTCAGCCAATTCTGTATCCATTTTGCTACTGTTCCTTTTATTACATGAGCTATAACTTTCTTACAAATCAGTTGTATGGCACTGTGTCAAATGCTTTTTAAAAATCCACATATACCACATCAACAGCAAGTCCCTCATCAACCCTCTCTTATCTCCAAAAAAAAACCAGTAAATTAGTTCAAAATGATTTTTCTATAAGAAACCCAACTGGCTCTCCTTGAATGAACACAAATTAATAGTCCATGTTACTATTTTATTCTGCCCAAAATTATCATTTTAAGAAGTATTCCCACCATCCAAGTTAAATTAACTGGTCTGTACTTGCTGGCCTTAGTTTTGCATCTTCTTTGATTAAGGGTATAACATTTGCAATTCTCAGGCCTCTGGCCCCTAAGGCTAAGGAAAGCTCAAAAAGTTTGGTCAGTCCTTCTGCAATTTCCATTCTCTTTTTTCAGTATGCTTGGATACATCTCATCTGGTTGTGGTGTCTTGTCCACTTTAAGCACAGACAACCTATCCAATTACTTCCTCCTGATTAATTTTACACCCTTCTAGTGATTGCATTCGTTCACAATGGTTTAGCTAGCATCTTCTTCCTTGGTAAATGGAGATATAAAGTATTAATTTAATACCTTATGCGTGTTCCCTGTTGCCATGTATAAATTCCTTTTTGCTCCTAATTGGCATTATTTTTTCCTTTTATAGAAGGCTTTGGGATTCCATTTCATTTTAACTGCCAGTCTCTTTTCAAACATCTCTGCTTCTCAGATTTCTGTTTTTTCACATTCCCTCTGAACCTTCTGTTTTCAGCCTGATTTATTTTCTACCTTACACCTGTCAAAAGCACATTTTTTCTTTTTTATCTGAATTTCTAACCCATTTGTCATCCAGCAAACTCTGGATTTGTTTTCAATACCTTTCCCTTTTTCAGGGATACACATTGACTCTGCCTGAACTATCTCTTTGAAAGCAACGCATTGTTTAGCTATCATTTTTCCTGTCAGCCTTTGACTCTAACTAGTTGACCCAGATCTGTTCTTGCCCCCATTGAAGTTGTCTTTGATTATAGTTAATCATTAATAATTATTAACAATTAATTGTTCTTACTCTGCATTGTCTGCTGTTTTTCCCAAAGTCATCCTAAATCCCATGATACAATGACCACTGATCCCTAAATGTTTTCCGATTGCCGCTTGATCCTCTTGGCTACCTCATTCCCAGCAATGCCTCCTTTCATGTTGGACCGAACACATACAGCTGTAGAAAACTCTCCCGAACATTCTCCAGGAATACTTGCCCGCTTTCCTCTTTACGTGACCACTATCCCAATCTACATTTGGATGATTGAAGTCCCTTACTACAACTACTTTATAATTTTTGCACCTCTCCATAACTTGCTTGCAGATTTCTTCGGTTACGTTCTTCCCACTAGTTGGTAGCGTACAGATTACACCAAGCAATGTAATTACACCATTTTTGTTCCTTATCTCTAACCAAATGGATTATGCCCTTGATCCCTCTGCAACACTGCAATGTTCTCCTTAATCAATACTGCCATCCCTTCTCTTTTTTTTCCTTTCTTATCTTTCTTGCACACCTTGTATCCAGGAATATTTCAGAGTCCTTCACTTCTTTGAGCCAGGTCTCAATTGGAGCCAAAGCATCATATTTCCACATGTTAATCTGTAACTGGAGCTCACCAACCTTATTTACTACAATCTGCATTAAGATGCAAGCACTGTAACCCTGATTTAAACTCAATTACTTGCTCCCTTATTCTGACCCCATTTATTAACTTACTATTCTCTTTTCTCATGCTATCTGTCCCACCCAGTATTTTATGCACCTTAGTATTCCTCTATTGATAACTTTTTCCTCGTTCCCACTGAGTTTCTTAAATGCTCCCCAACAGCAGTAACAAAAAGCCCTGCAAGGAACGTAATCCTGGCTCTGTTCAGGTGCAACTCAATCTCCAGGTCCTATCTTCCCCAAAACCCATCCCAATGTCCCAAGAATCAAAAGCCCTCTTTCCCATATTATATCATCAGCCATGAATTCTGCCGTCTTATCCTCCTGTTTCTGTATTGTGTATGAAACTCAAAGTAATCCAGAGTACAGTACATTTACTTGCTAATTTTCTATCTTGCTACCTAAACTCTGACCATATCCCTCCTTCTACCTGTCATCGATGCCAATATGGACAATGATAGCCAATCAGTTAACCTTTCTCCTGTCAGGATGCTCTGCAGGCACACAGTGGCATTCTTGAATCTGGCATCAGGGAGCCAACAAATCATCTGGAAATCATCGCTGCAGCTGCAATAACACCAATCTTTTCCTCTAATTGCCTAATGCCATTACTTTTCTAGACCAGTTCCCTCTCCCTCATATCCTTAAGCAGTGTGGTGATCACATGTATAAAACTCTACATATCTCTCAGCCTCACAGGTGCAGCATGGTGACACCAGCTGCTGCTCAAGTCCCAAAGCTTGGAGTTCAAACTGATACTGTTACCTGTACAAATTCTTATCCTGGAGTTTGCAGGTTCACAGGATGTTCATTCACAAGATTGGAGTTGCCCTGATTTTTCTTTCTTTCTTAGTTAACTTTGCTGATACCAAAATAAAAACCTTTCCAACACTAATACTTCTTACTAGTACTAATAAACCTATGAAAACTTAACACGTGACTTGTTGTAAAAAACCTTATTGAAAAATAAAAATGAAAAAGACAATAGTCGCCAGCGACTCACTTGTTCTTTATTATTACCAAAGAAGTGCTCACTGAAAAGGAGGAGTAATTATGATTACAAGTTTAGTTCGGATGATGAATCCTGTTGGGATCAATGGAGGTTTGGGATGCACAGCATTTCCCTGCGCTTTTAACAACTGTAGCCATGTGTAACACCAGCCTGCTTTCTAATAACTGTTTTGTCTTTTGAGGGCCCTAGTTGGAGTGAGAGAATGTGTGTTCATCTTGAGGAAAAAACAGCTGCGCTGAAGCTTTTTCCTGTCATTCGCACAATGATGGTCACCCAGATTAGATAACCCATTGTCTAAACAGTCCAGAGATGTATCTGATAAAAGTCAGTGCAGCGTTTCCCAAACATTCTTTGTATCAAATCCAACAGTGTGCTTGCTGATTTTAGAATCGAAGGAAATAAAAGATTTTAAAGATTTGCACTCCCAGCACAGAGTGGAAATGAGTATCAGGAATCTGAATAAAAAGAATAACTTTAACGTGGCCACCACAATTTTTCATTAAATAATTGTAGCAAAATATATAAAATGAGAGAACTAAATTGTGAAATTTGCCCCAATAGTAAGTTTTAGAAACACAAGAAAACAATTGCACTCAGAAACTTGATTGATCATTCTCGCATATCCAAGTTTATATCATATCCTTCGATTCCATAAGTACATTGAATTGTATCTTAACGCGATTTACATTGTCCACTTCGATAATCTTATCAGGTAACTTGACCTAAAGCTATATTATCTTTAAATGAAATGTTTCCACCTGACTTTTCATTCCAATTAAGTTTTGACTTTAATATGCATATCTTATTATTTGAAGCTCTTAACATCAGAAAGAACTTGACTGCACTAAGATTTTCAATTTCTTTTGTGTCTTGAGCACTTCTGTTACATCACTTCACTAGGAATCATTTTCCAATTTAGCACTGCCAGCAGGGAACCTCGCTCACTGTTAAAGTCAAGCACATACTACACACAATCTTCCAACTACTCAAAATTAATAGCAGACAAAACCATATGCAGTTTGAACCTACATTTTAAATTTGCATTTCAAATAGATGACACTTCCCAGCAGTGCTATTCAAAAATTATTTATAAAATCTCCTCCTTCCAAAATAAACTAAATCAAACTTTCTTGATGATTCCTTGTGTTAAATTTCCTAAATGTTTACACACTACATTCAAAATGGATTTTGAGCAATATTGGGTTTATTTCATTTGTGCTGTACATTGTTCTTCTGATAATGCAGTCCAATACCTTTTTTTACACAATGTTACTGCTTGTCTGATATTCTGACTTTACTTTAGCTGGACATACCCATAAAATACACTTCACTAGGTTATATATGTAAGGGTATAAATATACATTATTCCCTGTTATTATACAGTTTTGCTCTTTTGCATTTTCAACATGCTAATCATTGACAAAATGGACTTCCAGTAAGATAAGTTACACAAAAAATATTAAAATTATAATTTGCTGAGCCTTGCCTCCCCCGGACTGCAACCTCCGCACCCCCTTTCCCCCACCACCCTTCAATTCTCAATGAATGCTCAGTCTTTGCCTGTTACATTGTCGTGAGATTTCAGTTCATTTCTGGGATGGGGGAGTGTAGGCCCAGTAGATCTGGCAAAATGAAGCATATATTTCAGCCCCCTCATTTTCTAGGACCATCCAGAGACACTGTGAAACATTTCTATCACCTGTCCCAAAGATCAAAGACAGGAAAGACACAAGGAATCTCAAACAGGTAAAAGATGAGTCCTCCTCCTCAATTTGTAAATTTTCCCTCCATCCCCACCTCGCACCCTGCATTGCACTCTTCTGCTGAAAAAAAATAGCAAAACACAAATATGGTTAAGTCCAATTGGGCACTTTTTGGCAACAGATATCCCATCAACAATTAAATTTCAATCCCTGGCATCCAACACTCAACCCAGCTTTGCAGACATGGCTTATTTTTTGATGCCTTCCAGGAAAGGAGCCTTCCTTTGCAGAAGATTATTTTGATGCATGTCTCGATAGGGATTGAATATCCATATGAGTAGTGCACTAAGAGGCTTCATATTAGGACACTCAGTGCTCTGCTATTCAACCTCCTCTTTGCCAGTGACACTATCGCCTCCAGCAGGTCAGGCTGAGGAAAGTGCATCTATGTCTGAGAAGGAGATCTTGAGCCAAGCCAGGGTCCTCTGGACTTGATTCATCAGAGGCACATACAAAAATCATCACACGTTATAGGATATAGCAGTTCACAGGCTGCCTCCATCTCAGTGTGATGTCAGGGCTCCACCTAGGATTAATAATGGAAAAGAAAGACAAATAATTTTTGAAGGTACAGATGTACAACTATTGTATATAGTTCTGGCACATGTAAACATGTGGTCACTTGCCCTGTTTGGAATTTTCTGGATTCTCATCTTGTCGCAAGTTGCTTCAATGGTTGTGGGTAGTTAAGGGTATGGAATATGGTTCCCCCAACAAAATCCATTAACGTCCTCCTGGGGGTCACTTTTCTCACATTATCAATATCGTGATTACTGAATATTCCAATCTTTGGGTGCTTAAATATTTTTCTTCATTTGTGAGTGAGTGGCCTGGGTACATTGTTCAATTCATTACTTGCAGACCTCTAAAAATAATGTTGACACAGAGTGTGCTGAGAGATCTTTGAATCTCCCACTGTTGCCCTAATGTGAGATATGGGTGGATGCAAAGAGTCCTCAAGGGAAGTCAAACAAAGAGTTGATGGATTTTCAAGGTTAAAAGAATGCAGCTCTCCACCATGACCTTAACAATAGAAAAGCAGAGGCTTCCATTGATTTTAGGAGAATAATGGGGTGTGCACATCCAATTATTCCTGGCCTCATTCAATTATTTTTGAGCTAACATGCAGATGAAGACTGAATTTAAGGAAACATCGGGCATGTTGGCCTTGATTGTAAGAGAGGTTGTTTGACCTTCTCGTCTTCTTAGACCGTAAAATAGACTTCACATGAAAGGATTACAAGCAAAGTATACTAGGCATCATTAATGGACTTTGATATTATCCCATGAGGGGAGAGCAAGTAGAATGGGTCTCTGTACTGGACCACATGGAGTCTATGAGGCTTTCTATGTGAAACATCAAGAGCTCTCAAAGGGCTCTGCAATGACTATGCAGAAAAGATGTTAAACCTGGCTGGGTGTCCAGAATGACAGAACACAGTTTCACAACAATACTAATGCCATCTATGTTTGTAGGACTCTGCAAAGGGCCTAGAGTGGTTTGTCCTCAACCCTCAATATCACAGTTGTCACTGTCTATGTCACTGAGTAGACTCAAGTTATTTTGATAATTTTCAGAATGTTAAAGGTGTTAAGGAATACGGAGTTACAGGGGATGAATGACAATCAGGCACCAATTATAAGAACTTCACCGATCAAGGTGCATGGAGAAGTGTTGGACCAAATGGTATTCTCACTATTTTTTCTGCGTGCCCAAATTTCTGCTTCTGCCTGAAAGTACTGTCTGCAAGGTCTATTCCCTGTTGGGAGCAGGTGTGAGTGTGGCATGAGTGTATCCTTGCCCAGGTCAGATTTGATATTGCTTTCAATGTGTATTGCATATCGACTCTGTGAGGATCTTGGAAAAATCTCATTTCTACTTATAGGTAGCTGAGGTTGCAGGTTGTAATGTGTGCATTAAGTGCAAGGCCTCTGCATATCAGCACAGTTTAACACATGCAAAGGATCAAACCATCAGCCGGGCTGACATTAAACAGTGCAACTTAATTCAGCTGTCGTAAATCAAGGGGATAATTAAAGAATAAACTATAATGTCCATTACAAATAAGGAGCTATTGCCTACCAAACAGCAGAGGGTTTAAAACCAAATAGTAAGGAAAAGTACTGACAGCTACTTTGCCTGGAATCTGTTAGCGACTAAACAGTCCTGAGCCTGTCTGCCATGTTGTACCCTTATAATTGCCTCTTTATGAGCCTCCACAACATCCTGGCCCTCGTCCTCACTATCATCTTCACTATCCTCATTAATGGAGGAAATATCGCAAAATTCCATGTCTCCCTCAGGCAAGACATCCCTCTTTGATGAGCAAGGTTGTGTCCAGTGTAGCAGATAACAATGATGCTGGACACTCTGTGGTGAGTGTTGGAGAGCCCTGCTTGAGCAATTCAAACATCTGGGCCTCACCATTAGGAGAGCTATTGTTTGCTCAGTGGGGGCTCTTGTAGAGGCATGTACAGCATTGTAGTTCTTGCCAGTCGCACTCTGCGGCCTGTGAACTGCCATCATTAACCAGGTCTTCTGGAGGCATCCCTTGTCCCAAAGGAGCCAGTCCCGTAATCACCAAGGTCTTTCAAAAACTTGTGGCACCTGGGACTAGTTCAGAATGCTTGAGAGCTCAGCATGGCATCCCCACTTCACCCCTTTCAGATAAAGGACATCCTGGAGGATGAGTGTTCCTCTGGTTAATACATGATTGTGCATGGGATATTTTGCATTGACCGGGGTGATGATAGTCATGTACAACAAACCTTCCTCAGACAATATTCAACATGAGTCCATTTTCCTTGAGACTCCATAGAGAGACCATTGCCATAGCATCAGAGAAAGACTTATCACATAAGCCTTATCAGCCATTATCAACCCATGAGGTTTGAGGCTTGAAATTGAGAGTTTCTGGTTGTCCACCACCCATACGTCTTGGAAGCATCCATCCATCTATCTAGCTCCCTCTCTCCCTCCTTCAACCCCAACTTTGTCGAGTGTTTGCATAGTATAAACTGTGCAACAACTTTGAAAATTTCAGAGGTTTGAGATTTTGCCAGTGTGTCAAGAATCTTGTAATCTCCACTATTATCCACCAAGATTCACCCCATCCTCACACACAATCACCGCTTTGTGATTAATCACTCTCCTGCAGCCCTTCAACCTCCTCTGATTATCCTGGATCCTAAAATCATTTACCACATTTCCTGCTGTCCCATCACTGTCGACACTCCCATGCCTCTCCTGATTCTGACCACTCTCATTTTTGAGACCAGCTATACTCTGACTTTCCAAGCCCCCCGCATGAGACCATCCACTACTCCTGCCCACTATGAGGCTAGCACTTTTGCCCAACCTGATCAAACTCACTTCACTGACTGTAACTGCATCCTCTACCTCCCAGCATCCCCAAACCCTTATGTCCCAAGTCTTGGAACCTTTTAGACCCATCTCTCCATTATGTACTGTTCAGAGAGGTCATCCATTACCCTATGTCAGACCTAAAACATGTATGACATGCATACACTCCTAAAGAGTCCCTTATTGTCTTGCTTCTTACCCCAGACTCTGCTCCACCCTTCCCTGCTGACACTGCCTCCCTTGTCCAGCCTTCAAGCAGCTTGACCTACCGACATCTTATTAAAAACAAAGGCTGATATTTTTGATTTGTCCCTAAGAAGCACAAAGCAGCGGTGACTTTTTACAAAGCTCAGGAAGAGATCGATCTTACCAGAAGCACTCCATTTATAGGCAATTGTAAATGTGAATGTTTGAATTGCTAAATTATTGATTTGATTTGATTTTTATTTGATTTGATTTGATTTATTGTTGTCACATGTATTAACATACATGAAAAGTATTGTTTCTTGAGTGCTATACAGACAAAACATACCGTTCATAGAGAAGGAAAGGAGATAGTGCAAAATGTACTACAACAGCCACAGCTAAGGTGTAGAGAAAGATCAACTTAATGCAAGATAGGTCCATTCAAAAGCAGGGAAGAAACTGTTCTTGAGTTGGTTGGTATGTGACCTCAGGCTTTATATCATTTTCTTGATGGAAGACAATGGATGAGAGAATGTCTGGGAATGGTGAGCTGGCCTTTGAATGAGCAAGCACCACTTGCAAAAGTATGCAAAAGGGCTATCTGACACTGTTCATTGGAAACTACAACCCACATTTGAAGATCTAAAAATGTAATTGCAAGAGTTCATCCTGCCATTGGGAAACTGATTTTTAGCCTCCCGCTAAATTAAATTCTCCCACCTGCCAAATGTTATGCTACAGGACAGTCTGGAAGATTCCAGGATAAAGGGCAGTGACCATCTGTATATCATGGACTCAATATCCTTCTCAGGAACATGTTCTGCAATTCGCGCCATTTCCTGACTATGTGACTTTTCCCAGGAACTTTGTCCTTTCTCACAGGGTTTGTATTTGAAATGCAATTTGTGAGCTGCAAACCAATTCAGGAGGAGTGTGGGTGTGGAGAAGTGTGGTTGAAGAAGTACACAGATGAGAAGGCCTACATTGGTTCTCAGCAACAGCAGAATGGTCCTAACATTATTTAAAGTTCCACTAAATATCGCATCTCATTCACTTATTCCTTCATCACAAACACCATGTCTGCCCCACGTACCCCCATATATCTTCCATGTACTCATTCCTTATCCACTATGAAAAATCCTCAGATTGAAAGTACATTAAAAATGAAAAATATTTTACACTCATTGAGAAAAAAATAAACCTCTGAATATCTGATGAAATATTCCATCAAACATACAAATACTGATATTGAGAAAAAATGCATTCTGCCATGTGCAGAACACCTTACAATCAGCTTTAGACATAAACCTTCTTATGTAAACAAACCAGAAATCAAATTTTATTACAATCTTTTAAAATTTCACTCATTCTTAGATGAATGTCCATTAGCACTTGAAACTCAGACAAGCATTCATCATGACCACAGCTATCCAACAATAACATACTCACTGAGATAGAAAGAAAATAAGGTGCTTCTTTCACTTTCAAAGCAGAGTGTCTGTCAATCAATGGATGGGAGCAAGAGGTTATATTTTGCCAAAAGCAGATTTTATTTTATAGCCAAAATTGTCACTTAATTAAATCACCAGTATACAAAATGAGAGTGTAGAGTGGCATAACATTTTGTAAGAAATTTTCCTGATTACGGTACATTCCCTATTAGAAAAGTAATGTAATAAGAGTCAGTTCACCTTTAAATAACAGCACTCTTTGATGAATAACTACAGTAAAAACAGATCTACATTACAATACAATACATTACAGTGATATTTGAAGGTGTGAAAACATTTTACACTTAACTTTCAGAGTGGCCCCAATTCCCAGGCAAGAACTCTCAAACCTGATGTGTTTCTAATAGGCTTCCACCAGAGATGAAAATGATGTGGGAGAGAAAATCCAATTTTTAATGCTCACTCTTAGGACCTATCAGACTGGTGAGATTTTCCCATCCTGCCACAGAGATTTGGTTGGCTGCCAAATCCTTTGACCTCACGTAGTTAAGATCACACTCCGGGAACCAATCTTAGTGGGTTCGATGTGCATTTTGGACACTAACATATAAAAGGTCAGAGGAATATGGTTCAGAGTCAGAAATGTGGAAAAAATATATTTCCTCCAAAATTAACCAAAGATGTGATCATTTATCCACCAAAATGTTCCCAGATGAAAATTCAATTCTTAGTTTCCATTTACACTGTTCCACAATGATAACTAATATTATTTCAAAATGCCATTCATATTTCATACTTTAGAGTCCAGTAAAGCATACCTGTTTCCTAATAGTTTATTTTTGATTATTTAGTTACAGAATAAAAAAACTAACTGTGAGTATTCATGACTATGCATATGATATTCTAATCTATGGTAGACTAGAAGTGTTATACATCCCTTACTCTTAATTGCCTACATGGCCTTTTCTCCAGTCTTGATGAAGTCTTTAATTATGTACTTTCCAGAATCAGGGCTCTAAATTCAACAACTGCTACTGAGAGTCTTTTTCCCTGAAGATATGTGGTATTTGAAATCGTGATCTAATTATCCAGAGCAAAGACAGATAAGAAATCTGAATAAATTTGAACAAATAAATACTATATTTACTATAGAATGTCACGTCAAGTTTCAAAATTGTTAAGTGAAAATATATGGTCTTGAAAGACAATAGCAACTAAATGTTGTGATGTGGAGATGCCAGCGTTGGACTGGGGTAAACACAGCAAGAAGTCTCATAACACCAGATTAAAGTCCAACAGATTTATTTGATAGCAAAATCCACTAGCTTGCAGAGTGCTGCACCTTCATCAGGTGAGTGGGAGTTCTATTCACAAACAGATCATATAAAGACACATACTCAATTTACAAAATAATGATTGGAATGTCAGTCTTTACAGGTAAAAGTCTTAATTATTGTATTTTGTAAATTGAGTATGTGTTTTTACATGGCCTGTTTGTAAACAGAAGTCCCACTCATCTGACAAGAGGGCAGCACTCCGAAAGTTAGTGGCTTTTGCCACCAAATAAACCTGTTGGACTTTAACCTGATATTGTGAGATTTCTTACTGTACCTAAATGTTGCACATATCCTTCAACAGATAATGGCATCTGTTCAAAGGTGATAGGCTTGGCTATGAGATTGATGAATTCCTTTAATCCCGGAGATAAAAGAGAACATTTTTGTCTTTCAGAAATATTTCTAATGCTCAAAATCAGCACAGCTGAAAAGCATTGCTGTTTTACTGACAAAAAACCTTTCAGTTTTAATAAATTTATCAGGGCTACATGAAAACTTTATCAAAACTTTCTTCGGGGAGCTGACAGTGAGAAGGGTAACAGTCCTTTTGTGCCAAGGTGTGATCTAATTAAATATATGGTGGAATTATGTACATATTTTATTCTTTTCTGAGATTAGCACAAGACATTGCAAATGTCCAATATTGACCTTTAGACAGTCAAGCTTTTTGAACAGAATTTCAGATGTAATTAAGGTATTTAACCTAATGAATCAACTACTCATGTAGTTTTAACAAAATGTCATTAATCTGAAATGTTAATTTTATTTCTCTCCCCACAACCACAGATGCCTCTTCACCTCTTCCTTATTGCTGGTATCTTCTGCTATTATTTCAGCTTTCCAGCTTTGGTATTAATTTGCTTTTGAGCCATCTTCAGTGATTGCCTGGCATCAACTAACTATCAGTGACCTTGCTGCAAGACCAATTTAAATTCTAATCTGCTGACTATTTATCCAATACTCACCAGTAACCTCCTACCTGCAACAATTTCTCAGCTTCCGATATGTTTGTAATCCACTTCATCATCATTCACCTAAATCTATCTTTGTTCTCTGTCTCAAAGCTCTGAATCATTCCTGTTCCTTTCTTTCAGCACGGCGGCACAGTGGTTAGCACTGCTGCCTCACAGTGCCAGGGACCTGGGTTTGATTCCCGGCTTGGGTCACTGTCTGTGTGGAGTTTGCACATTCTCCCCGTGTCTGCGTGGGTTTTCTCCAGGTGCTCCAGTTTCTTCCCATAGTCCAAAGATGAGCAGGTTAGGTGGATTGGCTTTGCTAAATTTCCCCTCACTGTAGTGTAAATGCATGGGGTAATGTGGCTAGGATCTGCGTGTGATTGTGATCAGTGCAAACTCGATGGGCCATGTAGCCTCCTTCTGCACTGTAGGATTCTATAATTCTATGAAAAAGATGATTAATTTCTATGCTGAATCTCAATGTAGCCTCTTGACATGTTTAAGAACACATTGGCTAAATAACTTTCAGTCTTCAGTAACCAGCGAGAATTCCAATGAAACATTGGGATACCTCAACCCAACCTACAAAAGTTCCCACATAAGGATTGCATGGTAATCTTTCATTGAGCTATTGTCTTGCACTAGGAACCATCCAATACCAATCCAATTTAAATTGTAACCTTTGGATGGTTCTAATTGTCTTCCAGGAACTTTTGTTCAAGAAAAGTTAGAAAAATTAAAACCATTTCCAATTGCTGGGTAACTATAATAATGACCTTCACTGACACCTCTAGACCCCTCAAGAGACCCCCCCTCCAGTTACCACCCTAACCGCTGACTGCCTCCACCAACTGCCCCCTATTCCCCCAACAATATTTCCCCCCATTCTCCCCCACAGGACCTCCCCCCAACTACTCTGCTCACAATTCCAACAACTGTCCTGAACGCCCCAACTACCTTTCTCACACCTCAAAAACTCTCTTGAGACTCCCGTAGGACTCCCAACTACCCTCCTCACACACTTGACAATTCTCCTGATATTCTTCCCAAAAGCCTATCTTTCTGACCCCCTGACTATCCGTCTGATCGCCCAGAGAACCCTCTGACTACTTAACATCTACCACCTTCATCTGCCTATGGAACTCCTTGTTTACATTCCATTCCCCGGATCCCTCCCCACCCCTTTAAATCCCCTCCACCCCTCACAGGACTCTCAAACACTCTCCCACCCCTGACTACTCCACCCCTCATGGGAATTTTGTAGGTTAAAAACATTGCAATGCAGATGAAATCAGTCGAACCAGAGCAAAAGATTCACAAATTTTAAATCTAAGTTAAATCACGCACCTGCACCTTTCATGTCCATTTTAGATACTGAGAAGTTATTTAAGCCAATGTTCAAAGAACCATTATTTAAAAATGCTATTCTTTTAGTCAATTACCCAGAATAATTGTGCAAAGAATAAACAAAACAAATCTGATTCTACAGTTCTGATGAATACTGTCTGCCACTAATGTTAAAACCTTTCTTTTCCTCTCTCAGATATCAATTGATCTCTGTTCCCAGCAATTTTTGTTTTCATTTCAGGTTTCCAATACTTTGTGCTTCTTTTCCTTTTCATCCATAATTTATTGCGCTAAGTCCACTTTCTATGAAGTCTCCACTTTTGTACGTACTGACTACATCGATGTGGCATTGGGGACTGTTCCAAGATTAGATCAATAAAATCACTGCCTACATGGAAGCTCCTAAACTGGATGGATTCATTAAAATCTAATGCTTGCATCGTCTGCTGAGTGATAATGGAGTAAGAGTCCTGAAGTTCAGGAATTTGGCATTGGGCATAAAATCCCCATTCAGGATATATAGGCACTTAGAGCATTGCAATCTGATTAGGGATATGCAGCATGGCTTTGTTAGATGGAGGTCGTGCCTTATGAATCTGGTAGAATTTTTTGAGGAGGTGACCAAAACGTTCGACGAAGGGTGAGCTGTTGATGTCGTCTATATGGATTTCAGGAAGACTTTTGACAAAGTCCCTCATGGGAGGTTAGTTGAAAAGGCCAAGGCTAATGGAATACAAGGACAGGTAGCGAGATGGATAAGTAACTGGCTTGGTAATAGGAGACAAAGAGTAATAGTGGAAGGGTGTTTTTTGAGTGGGAGGTCAATCACTAGTGGTGTGCCGCAGGGCTCAGTGCCGGGACCTCTTCTATTTGTAATATATATAAATGACTTGGAAAAGGGAGTAAGTGGAGTGATCAGCAAGTTTGCAGATGATACAAAGATGGCTGGACTTGCAGATAGTGAGGAGCATTGTCAGGCGATGCAGCAGGACATAGATAGGCTGGTAGCTTGGACAGATAGATGGCAGATGGAATTTAATCTTGATAAATGTGAGGTGATGCATTTCAGGAGAAAGAATGTAGGGGGGAGGTATATGATAAAGGGTAGACCTATTAACAGTATAGAAACACAGAGGGACCTGGGAGTGCAGGCGCACAAGTCCCTGAAGATGGAGAAGGTTGTGAAGAAAGCAGATGGTATGCTAGCCTTTATAGGAAGGGGTATAGAGTGTAAGAGCTGGCCTTTAATGTTGCAGTTGTATAAAACATTGGTTAGACTTCATTTGGAACACTGTGTCCAGTTCTGGTCGCCTTACTACCGGAAGGACATGGAGACTCTGGAGAGAGTGCAGAGGAGGTTTACCAGGATGCTGCCTGTATGGAAGGTCTGAGTTACGAGGAGATGTTAGGCAAATTGGGACTGTTTTCCTTAGAAAGACGTAGACTTAAAGGAGATCTAATAGAGGTGTACAAGATTATGAAGGGTATAGATAAAGAGGGTTAAGCTTTTTCCTAGGATGGACTCAAATAGTACGAGGGGTTACAGGTTTAGGGTGAGGGGGGTAAGGTATAATTTGGATGCTAGAGGGAGTTTATTCACACAGAGAGTGGAGGCAGTATGGAACGCGCTGCCAAGTAAAGTGGTGGAAGCAAGCACTCTGGAGTTATTTAAGAGATACTTAGATGGGCACATGAACAGAATGGGAATGGAGGAATATAGAAAACTGATTTAAAATAGGGATCATGAGCCCAGGGAGTTCCCTGGAAGTGTTTAAATTGACGATGATATTTGATGTATTTGTTTTATCTTACAGGTAGTTCGGTCCACTTTGTCTAACAAGGGGCGTACACGCAATGGGTCGTGGGACAGCTGCTCTTGGATTTTTCAAGAGTAGCCTAGTGCTTCATGTCGTTAGTGTACGCTTGACTTGGACCATTTGATGGGCAACACGACAGCTCAGTGGCTATCGCTGTGTTGTGCAGATACATGGATTTGGGCCTGTCTCTGTGGGAGTTTGCGCATTCTCCCCGTGCTTGCATGGGTTTTCTCCAGGTGCCCCAGTTTCCTCCCAAATATGTGCTCTTAGGCTGATTGGCAGAACAAATTCTCCCTAAATTGTCTCAACGCATAGATCTATAAACATAGACAGGGATGACAGGAATTGTTAGAAGTGGGAACATCGAGGTGGTGGCGCGGGCTCGTTGGGCCAAAGGGTCTGTTTCCGGTGCTGTTCTGTTCTTTGTTCTTTGTTCTAAATGTGCTTTTTAGCGTTGCTGATGGCATCTTGTACATTCCAATATATGCCTATAGTAGTAAATGATTTCCACAGGCGAGCTAATTTAGACATATGTTAGAGGGCCAATTCAAATAACTGAGGTACAACAGCTATAGCCAATACTTGAGAAGACACAGTACAATGTGAGTCACAGTTGGATGTGATTTAATAGCTCTGGCAAACCTAATGAAGGATGACAGAATCAATTGCAGCAACTGTTATTCCCTGATAATGAACAAGAAAAATAGGAGATGAGGAAAATATGAAAGAGGAAGTTTAAAAATTGCATGTGCTAACCAAGCAAATGTGAATTGCTGTCTGTAAACTTGAGGAGTAAAGCACTACCTTCATCATTCTGCTCACGGCAATAAAATTTGTTGCAGTAATTTTATAACTCCTGGAGAAGGTTAGGATGACATTTCTCAAAGTATTATTGCACTATTGTTTGAGACTGACAAGTTATCAGTAGTGGTTTTATCAGTAGTAGCAAGAAAAAAATAACTAAACAATAAAAGGTCCGTGCTATTTCTGCCTTTTCGCAAAATATTTGGATGAAGCTTCTTTAGGTATATGAAAAGGAGATTATCAAGAAGAAATGTGGGTCCATTACAGGCAGAGACAGGAGAATTTATCATGCAGAAAAGGAAAACGATTGAGAAAATATACAAATACTTCTGCCAAGACTTTCTGGCTTCACTACGGTGTGTCTTTCTGTGGCGAATGTATCAACTCATTAAAATCCTTATTGACGTTGGCAGATCTGGGGAAGCTGTAACATCCTGCATCTCATGATCCTCTTCATAAATACAAGGGACCAATAAGATTGTGAAATGAGCAACTGAGATAAATTAGTATTAATAAAGAAGTAGTACCAGTAAAATTAATTTGATTGAAGATTGATAAATGCCCTGGATCTGATGAGCTACATCTCAAAGTGTTAAAGGATGTGGTAATAGAGATGGTGGAATTATTGGTGGTTATCTTTCAAAATTCTATATATTCTGGAAATGTCCCCACAGACTGAAAAGTAACAGATTTAACCCCATTATTTAAGAAGGGACAGAGAGGGGAAACAGAAAACTACAGTCGTTAGTAGCAAAACTGTTAAAGTGTGATAACTGGGAACACTTGGAAAATAATGACATGATTGAGTCAGAGTCAACATGAATTTATGAAAGGGAAATCATGTATGACAAAACCTATTGAGTTTTTTGAGGATGTAACTGTTAGCATAGATAAAGCAGAATCACAGAATGTGCTATGTTTGGATTTTCAGAAGACTTTTGAGAAGATATCACCCATACCATAGGTTAGTAAACAAAATTAGGCCATATGGGATTGAGAGTAACATAGTAGATTGGATTGGGAATTGGTAGAAAACAGAGAGTAAAAATAATTTTCAGGATGACAGGCTGTTATGAGTGGGGTACCATTGCCCACAATCTTTTTCAATGATATGTTGTGGGGACTAAACGTAATATTTTGGAATTTACTGATGACACCAAACTTAGTAGGAATATAAGTTTGAAGATGATGCAGTGAGACTTGAAGGGGATTTGAACATAGAACATAGAACAATACAGCACAAACAGGCCCTTCAGCCCACGAGTTGTGCCGATCACATCTACCAATCCACAGACCTATCTATAATCCCCTATCCTATTCTTTTCCATATAGTCATCCAGAAGTCTTTTAAAAGACCCCAGTGAGTTTGCCTCAACAACCTCCGACGGCAGTCGGTTCCATTCACTCACCACCCTCTGAGTGAAAAACCTACCCCTGACATCTCCTTTGTATTTGCTTCCCTGCACCTTAAATCTGTGTCCTCTCGTAGTGACCATTTCAGCTCGGGGAAATAGTCTCTGAGAGTCCACCCTATCTATTCCTCTCAACATTTTATAAACCTCTATCAGGTCGCCTCTCAACCTACGTCTCTCCAGTGAGAAGAGTCCCAGCTCCCTCAACCTATCTTCATAAGGCCTGCCTCCCAATCCAGGCAGCATCCTTGTAAATCTCCTCTGAACTCTCTCAATAGCCTCTACATCCTTCCTATAATGGGGTGACCAGAACTGCGCACAATACTCCAAGTGGGGTCTGACAAGAGTCTTATAGAGCTGCATCATTACCTCCTGACTCCTAAACTCTATTCCTCGATTAATGAGGGCCAGTACACCGTACGCCTTCTTGACCACTTCCTCCACCTGCGAGGCCGATTTAAGAGTCCTATGGACCCGGACCCCGAGATCTTCTGCTCTACAACACAGCTAAGACTCCTACCCCTTATATTGTACTCCTTCATCCCATTATTCCTGCCAAAATGGACCACTACACATTTATCTGCGTTGAAGTCCATCTGCCACTTCTCTGCCCAGTCTTGCATCCTGTCTATGTCCCGCTGCAACTTTTGGCATCCCTCCAGACCATCCACAACACCACCGATCTTTGTATCATCAGCGAACTTGCTAACCCATCCCTCCACTTCCTCATCCAGGTCATTTATGAAAATGACAAACAGCAGGGGTCCCAGAACAGATCCCTGGGGCACTCCACTGGTTACCGACCTCCATGCAGAACAAGACCCATCCACAACCACTCTCTGCCTTCTGCCGGCAAGCCAGTTCTGGATCCATGAGGCCAAAGCCCCTTGGATCCCATGCCCTCTCACCTTCTCCAGAAGCCTTGCATGTGGGACCTTATCAAACGCCTTACTAAAGTCTATGTACACTACGTCCACCGCCCTTCCTTCGTCAATGTGTTCAGTCACATTTTCGAAGAACTCAACTAGGCTCGTAAGGCATGACCTGCCCTTGACAAAACCATGCTGACTATTTCTAATCAGTCCAAACTTCTCCAAATGTTCATATATCTTATCCCTCAGAAGCCTCTCCATCAGCTTACCAACCACTGAAGTCAAACTCACCGGTCGGTAATTTCCTGGACTATCCCTGTTCCCTTTCTTAAAGATAGGAACCACATCCGCAATCCTCCAATCCTCTGGAACCTCTCCCGTTTCCATGGACGACGCAAAGATCATCGCCAGGGCTCTGCAACCACTTCCCTCACCTCCCACAATAACCTGGGGTACATCCCATCCGGTCCCGGCGACTTGTCTATCTTGATAGAATTTAACAGGTCTAACACATCCTCTTTCCTAACATCCACATACTCAATCTTTTCTGTATGCCGCAAACCTGCAGTGCAATCTCCCAGTTCACTTTCCACCGTGAATACCGAGGCAAAGTACTCGTTAAGCACCTCTGCCATTTCTTCCGGATTCACACAGACTTTTCCCCCTTCACCTTTTATAGGCCCTATCCCTTCTCTTCTCATCCTTTTACTTTTTACATATTTGTAGAAGGCCTTGGGATTCTCCTTAATCTTCCCTGCCAAGGCCTTCTCATGACTCCTTCTGGCTCTCCTAATTTCCTTTTTAAGTTCCCTTCTACACACCTTATACTCCTCTAGATCCCTAACATCCCCTAGCTCTCTGAATCTTTTATATACCATTTTTTCACAGGCCAAGTGAAGGGGCAAAAACATGGCAGATGGAATATAATATGAAGTTATTCACTTTGACGGACAGAAACAGAAAGGCATAGCATTTCTTAAATGGTGAGAGGTTGGAAAGTGTTGATATCTGAAGGGACCTAGGTGTCCTTGTTCATAAATCACTAAAAGCTAAGATGGAAATGCATGAAGCAATTAGGAAGTAAACTGCTATGTTAATCTTCATCACAAGGGGCTTTCAGCACAGGAATAAAGATACCTTGCTGCAATTGTACAGAACCTTGGTGAGAGCAAATCCAGTGTGTTATGTACGGTTTTGGTCTCCTTATTTAAGGAAGGATATACTTGCTGTAGAGGGAATGCAATGGAGATTCACCAGACTAATCCCTGGGTTAGCAGGATTGTTTTATCAGGAGAGATTGAGGAAACTGAGCCTGTATTCCCCTGAAGCTTTGAGGAATGAGAGGTGATTTCATTTATAAAGAATAAAGAGCAAAGAAAATTACAGCTCACGAACGGGCCCTTTGACCCTCCCAGCCTGCTCCAACCATGCTGCCTGACTGAACTAAAACCCCTTACCCTTCCACAGACCATATCCGTCTATTCCCATTCTATTCACGTACTTATCAAGATGTCCCTTAAAAGTCACTGCCTCCCCGGCAACAAGTCAAAGGCATTCACTAATCTCTATGTAAAATCTGCCTCAAACATCTCTTTTAAATTTTGCCCCTCGCACCTTAAACTTATGTTCCCTAGTAATTGACTCTCCCATCCTGGGAAAAAGCTTCTGACTATCCACCCTGTCCATGCCTCTCGTAATCTTATAGACTTCTATCAGGTCTCCTCTCAACCTCTGTCGCTCCACTGAGAACAAACCAAGATTCTCCAATCACTCCTCACAGCTAATGCACTCATACCAAGCAACATTCTGGTAAATCTTTTCTGTACCCTCTCCAATGCCTCCACATTCTGCTAGTAGTGTGGCGACCAGAATTGAACATTTTATTTCAAGTGTGGCCGAACTAAGGTTCTATAAAGCTGCGACATGACTTGCCCATTTTTAAATTCAATACCCAGCCAATGAAGGCAAGCATGCCATATTCTTCTTGACTACCTTCTCCAGCTGCATTGCCACTTTCAGTGATCTGTGTACAGTCAGATCCCTTTGCCTATCAATATTCTTAAGGCTTCTGCCATTTACTGATATATTTCGTATCTATATTAGATCTTCCAAAATGCGTAAGCTCACATTTATCCAGATTTATCAATCTTCAATCAAATTAATTTTTCTGGTACTACTTCTTTATTAATACTAATTTATCTCAGTTGCTCATTTCACAATCTTATTGGTCCCTTGTATTTATGAAGAGGATCATGAGATGCAGGATGTTGCAGCTTCTCCAGGTCTGCCAATGTCAATAAGGATTTTAATGAGTTGATGCATTCACCAAGAAAGACACACCGCAGTGGGGCCAGAAAGTCTTGGCATAAGTATTTGTATATTTTCTCAATCATTTTCCTTTTCTGCATGATAAATTCTCCTGTCTCTGCCTGTAATGGACCCACATTTCTTCTTGATAATCTCCTTTTCATATACCTAAAGAAGCTTCATCCAATATTTTGCGAAAAGGCAGAAATAGCACGGACCTTTTATTGTTCAGCTATTTTTTTTCTTGCTACTACTGATAAAACCACTACTGATAACTTGTCAGTCTCAAACAATAGTGCAATAATACTTTGAGAAATGTCATCCTAACCTTCTCCAGGAGTTATAAAATTACTGCAACAAATTTTATTGCCATGAGCAGAATGATGAAGGTAGCTGTCATCTCTCCGCCCAAGTCTCCAACTGATCTGATGGTCCTCCTCATCACTATCTGCAAACCCACCAACCTATGTGTCACCTGCAAACTTAATAATCAAACCAGTTACATTTTCCTCTAAATCATTTATATAAATTACAAACAGTAAAGGTTCCAGCAGTGATCCCTGAGAAATATTACTTGTCACTGTTCTCCCTTCCACTGCTACTCTGTCTTCTTTGACCGAGCAGTTTTGTATCCACCTTGCCAGCTCACCTCTGATCCCATGCAACTTCACTTTCTGCACCAGTCTGTGATGATGGACCTTGTCAAAGGTCTTACTGAAATCCATGTAGATAACATCCACTGCCCTACCCTCATCAACATCTTCATCACTTCTGCAAAAATGTCTAAAACTTCCTCAAAAACTTCTAAAAGCTTAATACTTCTAAAATTCTTACAGGGCATGACAGGATCAATATAGACAGGATGTTTTCCTTGGCTGGTGGGTCTAAAACCAGGAGGCGGTCTCAAAATAAGACGTAGGCCATTTAAAATTGAGATGAGGAGGAATTTCTTCACTCAGAGGGTGGTGAATGTTTGGAATTCTCAACCCCAGAGGGCTTTGGAAGGTCAATCATTGACTATGTTCAAGATAGAAATTGATAGATAGATGTCTGTGTATTAATTGTATCAATGGACGTGGGGATACTGCAGGAAAGTGGCATTGATGTAGATGGTCAGCCATGATCTGTTACGTTGGAGCAGGTTCAATGGGCTAAATGGCCTCCTCCTGCTCCTCTACTCTATATTGTGTCTGATAGTCATTTCAAGGTCATGTCATGTGTGCTCTGTCTGGAGGCAGGTCCTTGGTTCATTGTCTGCTGATAGTCATATCAATTGAGAGATGCAAATACCACCAATTAATTAGCTATAAATATTTCTCAGCTATAAGTACTTGCATTCTATCTCCATGCAGGTTGTCTGTGTTTCCTAATAAGTATGATACCAATTACCATGGCTGTTCTTTGCTCTGGTACTGAATAGAGTCAGTGCACCAAAATGCACTAACCAGCCCAGATGTGCCTGAATGTCCTTTCCAAGGCCAATAAAATGGTAAGTGTCATTCCAAACATTGCTTAATCCCTAGCTGGCCTGAGGTTATTCTGGCTAGTTCTGGATCCTGAGAACCAAATGCATGCAGCAAAAAACTATAACCACACTTGGAGTTCTTCAATTTACCACCAGGCCTCCTCAAACCTTCATTTCGAAGAACCATCCCAGTTTACACATTCACTGGCCCACATGGCTATACATAAACAGGAAAATATGATGGCAGGTTGGTAACAATATAGAGCTAATGGAAGGACTTTTGGTAGTGTCGACAAGCACGAGATCTCGGTGTACATGTGCACAGATCCCCGAAAGTTGGCACTCCGGTTGATAAGAAGGCGCACTGTGTGTTAGCTTTTGTTGGTAAAGGTATATATTTTGGGTAAAAATATATTTTTATTGTAAAAGAATATAACCAATTGTGGTATAGATCCTGGATGCAGCTGGCAGGAAGGGGGGATGCACAAGACATCGTGACGCTGAAGTTAGAGTATTGTGTGCAGTTTTGGAATTTCGGAGCCATGAGATCATGTTGCAACTGTACATAACTCTGGTAAGGCCACACTTGGAATATTGCATACAGTTCTGGTCGCCGCATTATAAGAAAGATGTAGAAGCATTGGAAAGGTGCAGAGGAGGCTTACCAGGATGTTGCCTGGTATGGTGGGAAGATCTTATGAGGAAACGCTGATGGACTTGAGGTTGTTTTCATTAGAGAGAAGAAGGTTAAGAGATGCCCTAATTGAGACATATAAGATGATCAGAGGGTTAGTTAGGGTGGACAGTGAGAGCCTTTTTCCTCAGATGGTAATGGCTAACATGAGGGGACATAGCTTTAAATTGAGGAGTAATAATTATAGGACAGATGTCAGAGGTAGGTTCTTTACTCAGAGTGTAGTAAGGGCATGGAATGCCCTGCCTGCAGCAGTTGTGGACTCTCCAATTTTAAGGGCATTCAAACGGTCATTGGATAGGCATATGGATAACATTGGAATAGTTTAGGTTTGAGGGTCATTAGATTCGTTCCACTGGTCAATGCAATATCGAGGGCCGAAGGGCCTGTACTGCACTGTAATGTTCTATGGTCTATGTTCTATGTTCTATCTCATTTGGACGTGATTTTTCACCTTACATCTAATAGATATACATACCTCAGGCCATCCACCTAGAAAAGCCGAAAAGATAAAGGTGCAACACGTGAGGTTTCCACCATTCCATCCCCGTCTAATTTACTTAAGGAAAAGTCAATTACCTTATCCCAAAGACTAACGTATGACCTCTTTATCCTAATAATCTTCTACCTTTCAGCACCTGCTTTATTGCAAATATGAAATGATATTTGTGGTTATGATTTCAAACCAAGTTCATGGCTTTATTGCACCATCCAAAATGTTATCATAGTGAAAGAACTTGCTTTCCTTAAATTATAACTGGTGACTTGATCACTCTGCTAGTGCCTGCAGTGTATGTCAGTCAATATTTGTAAACTCCTTTCAATATACTGGAGCTGCATAAACTTTTGACTGTAAATGGCAAAGCTTCCAAAGTGAGAGACAGACTCCAGCTAGCTGTAGAAATGATGGGGACAATGAGGTCTCATTGGCAGGAGAAATCTGTGACAATATTGTAACATACTTTCAGCTGAGGAAATCTTACTCAGAAGACCTTATTCAACCACCTCTATTAGATAAAACTACTAGTAAATGCCAATCCATTAATGGATACTCTTTTTATTAAGGACGGCATTTTTATTTCACTACACAATATCAATAAATCAATGAATAACCAAACATTCGATGCAACATCATTCATTGCTAAAAAGTGCAGCAGTGTTCCTGTTGCTGGATTTCAATATTGACCTTTGACCTTTCCTCATCATACAATTCCCATTAAGGTTTCATTACAGTAACAATCCAGCAAAGGATAAACTCACTTCCAAATGAGGTTGTGCTCTTTGGGACATGAGACGATGAAGTGATCGCTTGTGTTCTTTTGGCAAAACATCAGGTCAAGTAATTCTTGGAGCTCCATTTCATAAGGACACTGAGAATATTTATTCTCATCAGATGGTCCTATACCCAAGACATTGAGCCTGATTTTACTTGTCCTATTCTCCTAGCTCATTATTGTCCCCCTTCCAGATCCCCATCCCTCTCAGACCACCTTCTCACCATTCCAGAATTAGTCAATATGGCTTCAATAGCTGCCTGACTGAATTGGAATCAATTACAAACTCTGGCTGGATGTATTCATGAAATTACATTACATAATCTCCCACATGTCACTGGCCCTACTTGCACTCAGAATTGGCCCTACCTCCACTCCAATCTATCTGTTCTTGCAATTCATTCACCTTCACCAATCAGAAAATGGAATAAACTCTTCCTTACTCAACTGGATAATTCTTGAGTGTCAGACAAACAGCATTTTTTCTCATCTCCAATATTTTTACAACAAATATTCAAAGAAAATTAGATAAAGTATTTTTAACGTACCCATGATTTTTCTCGAGTTGTTTATAGTACTGCTTAGGGATTTAATCTTTAATTCATGGAGACTTTATGTTAGTTTTGGAGGGCTGGGAAGTTGTTATTACAGGCAGTAATGTAAATTTTTATCAGCTTCTGGCCGCAGCAGTTTGGCATCTAACCTGCTATTCCTCCTTATTCTTTCGTGCAGATGTAAAGTAAAACTTACATTGCTGTAGATTTAAAGAAATGCTGTCCATCACATTTCTAATCTCCTTTCTACAGGGAATGCTAATTTTGGGTGTCCATCAGGCAAAAGCCCAACTGAAGGACTTGAAGTTTTCTAACCTTACTCCAAAGCATGCACAGGAATATTGTCAGCTGTTGGAGGGTGTACTAATATGCAGCAATCCAGCTGTTTTTGAAGGTTTACGTACCCAATGAATTGATTGCTGCACCAGTATTGAGCTGATGTTTTGTATTTTGAACTGTAGATGTTCGTCATGATTTTTTCCATTAGTTTAGTATTTTTATATTCGTACATTTATATTCGTATATTTTTATTGCAAAAGAATGTAACCAATTGTGGTGTGGATCCTGGATGCAACTGGCAGGAAGAGGGGATGCAGAAGACATTGTGAGGCTGAATTAAGAATATTGTGTGCAGTTTTGGCCACCTAATTACAGAAAGGATATTAATAAGGTTGAAAGAGTGCAGAGAAGGTATACAAGGATGTTGCCGAGACTTGAGAAACTGAGTTACAGAGAAAGGTTAAATAGGTTAGGACTTCTTTCCCTGGAGCGTAGAAGAATGAGGGAAGATTTGATGGAGGTGTATAAAATTATGATGGGTATAGATAGAGTGAATGCAAGCAAGTTTTTTCCACTGAGGGCTAGGGGAGAAAAGAAAAACTAGAGGGCATGGGTTAAGGGTGAAGGGGAAAAGTTTAAAGGGAATATTGGGGGGGTTGGTTCTTCACACAGAGAGTGGTGGGGGTGTGGAATGAGCTGTCAGATGAAGTTGTAAATGCTCACTTTTAACATTTAAGAAAAACTTGGACAGGTGTATGGATGAGAGGGGTATGGAGGGATATGGTCCAGCTGCAGATCAGTGGGGCTAGGCAGAAAAGTGGTTCAGCACAGCCAAGAAGGGCCAAAAGGCCTGTTTCTGTGCTGTAATGTTCTATGGTTCTATTGAAATGAGGGAGAAGAATGCTGATCAAAGCTACATCAGTGAGTCTCATATACTGGATTTTTATTAATAAAGGCAGGGCATTTTTCTTTTAATTCATTCATGGGATGTGCATACTCCTGGCTAGGCTAGCATTTATTACAAGGGCATTTATTAATTGCCCTTGAGAAGGAGATGGTGAGTTGAGCTTCCTTCTTGAATCGCTGTAGTCCATACAGTGTCAGGACACCCACAGTGCTATTTGAGACAGAGTTTCAGAATTTTAATGCAGTGACAGTGAAGGAACAGAGATATACTTCTAAATCAGATGGTGACTGACTTGTAAGGAAACTTCCAGGTGGTGGTGTTCCCATATGCCATTAAACTGATGTGCTGGATTGATTGCACCATCAGACACTGTCTGAAACAACCCACAAAGTTAATCCCTCCCTTAGGAAGATATAAATTGTTTTCTTCCCGTTTCATCTGAGCTAAAGTATCCCAGACAAATAATATCCATTCCTAGTATGCCACTGGCTGCAATTCCACTGTCTTCAAGGGCTTTGACATTAATGCCCTCTTTCTGAATCCAGCTCCTTCTGCTTCAACATACAGTGTAAAACTCTGAAAACGTGTCATCTGATTGACATTTGGTATCTTGCTGATCCATCTCTACTACCTCATTATGCCTTGCACAACCACTCTGCATGTGACCATTTCCTGTTCACAACAGGGGATGAGGTAGGGCTTCCACTTGCATACCAGTAACATAAGGTCATGTAAGGTGTAGTGGATTTCTGTATCTGCATACTAATTCTTTCCAATTCATGGACCTGCACACCCAAATCTCTCTTTACCTTCAAGTTCTGCAGTCTCTCTCCACTTAAATATAATGCTGCTTTTCTACTCTTTCTGAGAAGCACACATTGTTTCACATTATACTTCGTTTGCTAAGATTTTGCCCAGTCACTTAACCTGTCTAGATCCTTTTGAAAGCCACTTATGTCCTCTTCACATTACTTTCCTACCTGTCTTTATAACAACAGCAAATTCAGTAACCTCACATTTGATTGATCCATCTAAGTCATTGACATAAATTGTGAAGAGTTGAGGTCTAAGAACCGACCTTTGTCACATATATCACTTGTCACATCTTCCCCATTGAAAAATAACACAAATATGCCTACCTCTCTATTTCCTGACACTTAACCAATCCTCTATCCATATTAATATCTTACCCAGGACTATGAGCTCTTAATTTGCATAATAATTCTGGTCCAGCTTCCCTTCATATGTGGGTTAGGTTGATTGAGCATACTAAATTGCTTCTTAGTGTAAGAGGGACTAGCAAGGTAAATACATTGGGTTACAAGGAAAGAGCCTGGTGTAGGCTTGATGGGTCAAATGGCCTCCTTCTGCACTGTCAGGATTCTATGATTCTATTCTATGAATCTTGCAAGGATCCAGAGAATTTTGGAAAAACAGATTAATCTTCTATCTTCTTATAAGATCCTATGATGAAGCCCATCTGCCCTGAGGGATTTGTCAGTTTTTATTTCCAATAATTTTCTCAGTATTCTTCCCCTGATGATTGCAATTTTTTTAAATTTCTCTCTTTCTTCCACCTCCTGATTCACAATTATTTCTGGATTGTTATATGTATCCTCTGCAGCGAAGGCAGATGCAAAATATCAATTCAATTCATTCATCGTTTCCTTATTTTCTGATGTTAATTCCCTATTCTCACTCTCTACAGGACCAATGCCCATTTTACTTATTCTTTTCCTTTTTAAATACCTGTTAAAACTCAGTAACTGCTTCTAGATTTTGAATGATGTTTCTCTCATATTCTAATTTCACCCTACTTATTACTTTTTTAGAAATCATTTGCTATTCTTTATGTTCTTTATGTTCTTTGTAGTCTTTTGATCAGCCACTCAGCTTTGAAGAATTATACTACTTTTCTTTCAACTTGATACTATCTTTGCCTTCCTTAGTTGGTCACGGATGGTATGTCCTTCACTTGGGGTTTTTCTTTCTCACTGGAATATGTCTTTACCTAGTAAATATATCTTTAAATATATGCCACAATGGGTAGGATTTCCTTCCCTCCATCCTTTCCCGGTTCACTTTAGCCATCTTTTCTTCATGCCCTCACAATTGCATTTATTTAAGTTTAAAACACTAGTCTTATATCTATTCCTCTCTCCCTCAAAATGAATGTGAAATTCAAACATATCATAATCACTGCTCCTTATGAGTTCCTTCACAATTAGATGATTAATAATCTTTTTTTTGCACATTTACAGAGATCTAATATTGCCTGCTCTCTGACTGGTGCTAAAATGTGCTGATCTATGAAACTATCCCAAAAACACTTATGAACTCATCATCCAATACCTTAATTGCCAATCTATTCAATGATAAAAATCATCCGTAATTATCATAACTTTCTCACATACTCCCATTATTTCCCCCTGTATACTCTATCCTACACTCTGGTTATTGTTAATAGGCCAATAAATCACCCCCATAACATGGAGGTGGAACTCAGCTTCCAACTCAATAACAATGAGCCAAAGCTTCTCAAGTCACTGACACTTACTGTAGACATGTTTTTCTTGGATCACACAGGAACTCTGCCTCTCAGTCACCTTTTCACTAATTCTTCCAAGCTTTGCTGACTGCCTCCAGGTCCTCATTTTGCCCACTCTTCTTTGTTTAACTGTCTTAAACTTGCATTCTTTGACCTGAAAAAGCCCATGGCTCCTCCATGTAAGTCAGAAATATACACAACCACAAACCTAACACGATGTCCTTTAATACACTGCAATGCTGTGTATTCATTTGATGGAGATAGCTGATGCGTGGTGAAAGCTTTGTGTTTCACCACGCACAGGAAACTGGGATATTTCTTCTTTCATTTCAGATGCTCTAGATTCATCTATGGAAATAAAAAATAAGAAAAAAAGATAAACGAGAAGTGCCAGCAATAAATATTATTTATTTTAATAGAAATTTGAGTTCAATATCAAATAATGAATGATATCTGCATTTTTACACTGCCTTTCTATCAATAGATCACATTTTCATTATAGAGTAAAGGCCATTGGGAGCTATAAATACATACAGGTTCTAGTGAGTGAGTGCTTTTTGTAAGGATTAAATCCCAACATCCTTTTCAGTCCTCTTCCAACTGTTGTGCAGGCTAGCAGTTGGTTTGCATGGTGGCACAGTGGTCAGCACTGCTGCCTCACAGCGCCAGAGACCCAGTGTCTGTGTGGGTTTCCTCCAGGTGCTCCAGTTTCCTCCAACAGTCCAAAGATGTGTGGATTAGGTAGATCGGCCATAGATTGACCCTAGCGTCAGGGGTAATGGCAGTGTAAATGCATGGGGTTACAGGAAGTGGGCTTGAGTGGAATTATGGTCAGTACAGACTCGATAGGCCAAATGGCCTCCTACTGTACTGCAGGGATTCTCTGATTCTATACCGTTGAGCTCACACAAGAGGCCATGTTTAATATAGAAATCATGGTTCTATGACATACATAGGATCTCATCAACTGAGGAATAACTATTCTGAGGAATAGTATGCTGAGTGCACACCATGCCAACACAGTGTGGCCTAAAGATGCCAAAGGAAACCAATCTAAAAACACTCCAAATTTATTTTCATCTTTTCTTTTTACAGCAGCAAAACATCACACTTTATCCACAAAAATATTTCGTCCTGCTGTCACTCCATTCCTGTCTTTTTCTCTTTGTAGCCATTTCTCAATTCCCATCTCACCTCAGGCTCTGATCAGACAGGAATGAGCAAGAAATTAATGAACTTTGAACCTCTTGCATACCATCCCAAATCTCTTCCCTCACAGCACTGATGAAGAAGCCATGTCACTTGATTGGATGTTCGCTGCCAATGTTCACATGAGCTGCACAGGTGTGCTACCACTTGGTAATCAGGAATAGACCACACAGGGAACAAAATCTTGCACAAGAAACATTCCTTTTAACATCCCTTTTGCAGCTGGTCATCACCTTAAAGGTACAATGCAGACCTACAAACTGGCCATGCATAGTAAACAGAACTCATAGAACATAGAACATTACAGCACAGAACAGGCCCTTCGGCCTTCGATGTTGCGCCGACCAATTAAGAAAAAGCGATGACCCTCTAACCTAAACCATTCCCTTTTCATCCATAAACTTATCTACTAATCTCTTAAACGCCACCAAACTTGGCGCATCTACAACTGCAGCAGGCAGGGCATTCCATACCCTTACCACCCTCTGGGTAAAGAACCTACCTCTGACATCCGAACCATAACTACCACCCCTTAATTTCAAGCTATGTCCCCTCGTGCTAGCTTTCTCCATCCTAGGAAAAAGGCTGTCACTGTCCACCCTATCTAAACCTCTGATCATCTTATATGTTTCAATAAGGTGCTCAGGCATATCATTTCTCACATACTCAGATATGAACATCACATGTTCACTGGAAGCTACTGAGAGTTGAGATTGACACAATAAGTCACTAAGCCAAGCCAGAGGTAAAGAATGGCTCGTTTGCTAGTTCCTTAGAGACTGAAGGTGCAGATACTCTCTGTTGCAGAAGACTCAGATGAGGACCATGATAAGGCAGCATATGGGACAGTGCCGATGGGCATTTGAATATGCATAAGACCATATGAATCAGGAGCAGGTGTATACCATTCAGCCCCTCAAGCCTGCTCCACCATTCAACATGGCTGATCTAGTTGTGACCCATCTACCCCCAATAACAATTCCAGTATTAAGCATTTATCTACCCGTGCCTTAAAGACATTCATTGACCCGCAAATACCAATCTCTGGAGAAGAAAGTTTTATGGCGTCACAACCATCTAAGAAAAAACAATTTGTCCTTATCTGCATCTTAAGTAGGGGTCTGGTCATTTTTAAACCATGATCTCTCCCACAAAGTGAAACATCCTTTCAGTATCCACTCTGCCAAGCTCCTTCAATATCTTATATGTTTCAGTCAGATTACCTTTCATTTTTCCAAATTCCAAAGGCTTTAGGACTAACATTTCAAACTTCCTGCATTTGATAACCTCTTCATCCCAGGAATCAATCACATGAACCCTCTCTGAATTTCTTCTAAAGCAATTGTATCCTTTCTTAAATAAGGCGACCAAAACTTTACAAGCACTCCAAATATAGTCTCACCAATGCCTTGTACAACTGTAACAAAACAGCCCTACTTTCCTAACCACTTGCTGTATTTGTATACTGGCTTATGATTCATATACTAGGAACCCAAATCCCATCAGAGTTGTGCAATCTCTCCCCATTTAAATAATATACTACTTTTCTATTCTTGCTGCCAAAATGGACATGTTTGCATTTTCCCACATTATTTTCCATCTGCCAAGATTGTCCACTCACTTAAATAATCCACATCCCTTTGCAGACTCCTTAAGTCCTCTAAGCAACTTGCCTTCCTTCCTATCTCTGTGCCATCAGCAAATTTAGCAATTATACATTCAGCCTCTTGATCCAAAACATTACCACAGATTGTAAATAGTTGAGGCCCCAGCACTGAACCTTATGGGATTTCACTTGTCAATCTTGCCAAACTGAAAATGCCTAATTTCCATTTCTGTCAGCTAACCAATCATTTATGTTAATATGTCACCATGAACTCTTATTCTATGCAGCAACCTTTGCTGTGGTACCTTGTCAAATACCTTCTGGAAATTTAAAAACAGTATATCCACAGGTTCCCCTTTATCCATGTTGCACACTACTTCAAAAGACTCTAATAAATTAGTCAAATAGAATTTTCCTTCCACTAAAGCATGTTGGTTGTAGGTGATTGGACTGACACGTTCTGAGTGCCTTGTTATAACCTTCTTAATAACAGATTCCAGCATTTCACCAATATAATGTGTTAAGTTAACTGGCCTGTAGATCCCTGCTTCCTGTCTCCCTCTTTTCTTGAATAGAAGTATCACATTTACTATTTTCCAATCTGAAGGGACTTTTCCAAAATTGAAGGAATTTTGGAAAATTAAAATTAATGCATCTACTATCTCAGCAGCCACTTCTTTAATGACCCTAGAATGAAGTCCATCAGGACCTGGGAACTTGTCAGCTTTTATTTCTAACAATTTTCTCAGTACTATTTCCCTGGTGATTGTAATTATGTTAAGTTTCTCCCTCCCTATCACTTCATGATTCACAATTATTTGCAGGATCTTATTTGTATCCTTGACTATGAAGATAGATGCAAAGCGAATGTTGAATTCATCTACCATTTTCTTATTTTCTAATATTAATTCTCCAGACTCACTCTTTAGAATGCATAGTCTGAGGGACACTGAAAAGCTTGATACATTAGCTGTCCTGTCAGACAGCCTTCTGTTACTATCAAGGAGCATGGACAGGTTCTGCTCTAACTCAGCAGAGGACATCATGCAGAATGTTATCTCTGAGCCATCACTGATCCATCTCCCCATCAGGCAGCAAATCTTGAGGTACTTACTGCTGCTCCCATACTTGTTACAGCCTTTGAGCAGGATTTTCCAGCCCCTAAACTGGCACATATTGTGTCCGGCAGGATAGGAAAACTTAGAGAATCAGTAAAATTCAATGATGTTCCAAATTTTCCCGCCCCACTCATTGATGCCCACCGATGTCAGGGCCAGAAAATCCCACCTTTTGTGTGGGCAATTCACATGAACAAAAAGTCTGGTTGTTCATTACTATTGTTGGGACTTACCACCTGTAACTCTCAACTCTAAACTACCCTCAATGATAAGTAAAGTGCCAATGTCTAAACTAGGGGCTGCAAGTGTTGGATTGAGTAGCAGCACCTATTCGTCAATGTTGCCCCTCCTCCTGGGTGTGACTGGACAGGTGACACATTTTGCATGTCTGAATGCAAAGAGTTAGAAAGGTTAGGTTATGCTGAAGAAAGCAGACAGAGCTGTGAAGCAAGAGGTCCAGATCACTTCATCTGCAGGCTGGCACTTCATGCCAGGTAGCAGAATAAGGGTATTCAGGTGGTTGAGAAGGGACACAAAAAACAGCAAAATGCCATCATCCTCAATGTTCAAAGCAAAATTAGGTACAATGAATTAAAGTTAACCATTTTCAATAATGCTCCCAAATGCTTCATTTTAAATCGCTTTAACTATTTGTCATATCAAAATAATGGGAAAAATTGATTCATCCAGTATCTGTTCTTTGGGTGTGAATTGCACATGGATAGAGTAATTTCCAATGTGTGATTACTCACATCGAAGCACTTCCCCAGTCCCCATGCCACAGAAAGCCATTTCTTCCAAAGGGTTCAGCAGACATAAGTGGCTACATAAAAATGTATTTTCACAAACTTCATTAGTGAACACAGAACATAGAACATAGAAGATTGGTGTTTATGAATAAAAATTGTGCAACAGCCTCATAACTGTAGTAAATATCCAAAATGTCTTTTTGCCTAAGGAGCCTCTCTCACCAAGGGGCAATTCCATACTTTGAGCCCCGATTGGTTGCACAGACCTTGTGACCCTTACTCTGCTGTGTTGCCCTTAAAGGGACAATCACACAATGGCCTTGTCCCACTTGTTCAGCACTGACTGCAAAGTTATGCCCACGTTTGAGGAAAATATCAGTGGCAGATATGTCAAGAGCATTATCCCAAGTCTCAATCTAAATTAATTCTTGAGCCTCATCTCTAACGTGGGAAAACTACAAATGCTAATTAGGAATGCTGATGTAACATCCTGGTCAAAGCCTTTCCAAAATCATTCAGATTGCAATTCTCCCCAACTGGAGCAGAAGTGGAGAAAAAAGGCAGGACAAGTGAGAATGGGCAGGTACTGCTCAGAGTTCTGAGTGTTGATCTTCTAGATCAGGATTGCTGGTTAAATTGCTTCAGACCTGGAAAATCCAAGTAAATCATGGTCCTCTTTGTTTTTGCCCAATTTGGTATTGGTAAAACCTGCATGAGCAAATGGTTCCAGGGATTTCTGGTGATAGCAGGGGACTGGGGAAGTGCCTCGAAATGAGTAATCACACATCTGGAAGTTACTCTATCCATGTGCAATTCACACCCAAAAAACAGGTACTGGATGAATCAATTTTTCCTATTATTTTGATATGACAAAGAGTTAAAGTGATTTAAAATGAAGTACTTGGGAGCATTATTGAAAATGGTTAACTTTAATTCAACTGAGTTAAGCCAAAAAGCCTATTAAGAAAAATTAAATCTGGATACCTTATGATCAAGGACTGTTGTTTAATTGGAACACAACAAATTGAAAGAATTAAAAGCTCCAGGGACACTATAACAATATTCTACTGAAATAACAATGAGAATCCATTTAGTTTCTGATCATGAAAAGCAACAAGCAGCTAAAATGAATAAAGAACAAATTAAAATGTTTGTTGATGAAAATGTAACTGGCACATTGCCAACCATCATAAACGTTTAGTAGGTTGAATTGCACCAGCAATCCACTGCACAATAGGTTAGAATGTCTTTATTTTCTAAGTGTTGGGAGAGTAATATTCAACATTTTGCCCTTAAATTTTTAGTTACTTTTGTCCTGCGTTTTTCACCTGTAGTTCAGGTGCTTGCATTTCCATGTTTCTTTGTTTCCAAAAAGCTTGGGTTGGAAGGCATTCTGCCCTTTAACCCTTACTTAAGTTCAAGTCCAACCCAATTCAAATCTCCTTCTTTAATGGCTATCTGGGAAATATGAAGCAAATCTGCCCAGTTCCAACTTTGTGGGTAGAATTACAGCACAAAATTAACCAGACATTAACTTAAATTGAAAAATTTAAAATCTTATTCAGAGGTATTGCCAGAAGTTAAAAGTTCAGGTTTAGTTTTAGATTAAAGTCACACTATAGTGAGTGCTCTTCTGAAGTGGGAGTTAAAATTTATTGTTGGCACAGTAAAACTTCATACAGGAATGCTTGACACTGGCACAACATTCCCAAATTAGAAAGCCCTATCCTTCTCCTCAGCATGGATTTGTTTAATCTGAAAGACATTGGGATGTAACCATGTTGGAGTGGCCATCAATGTCAGATTGCCACTCCATGTCCTCTGGCTTGCACTAAACTTCGACTGTGCCTGTCTCATGCGACCTTCTGATTTGAGTTAGATTAGTTCCAGGTAGCACAGCTCTCTATGAGAGCCAGTGTCAGAGTACACGAGTAGTGAATTGATGGAGGATATGCTGTCTTTATTTACAGGACTAGCTGCTGCCAAGGAGGTAAGTTTTAATGTCTGATTGAAATTAACAGGCCAGACAGAAGCCAAAAGCTGAAAGAAAGGGGATATGATTTGGTGGGGATTGGAGGTTGAGGGAAATGTCAGTATCAGAGTGAGATAGTGAGGGGGGAGGTTAGGACACCGGGGAGTGTAGATGTTCGGACATTAGGGATGGAGTGGAGAGAGTGCTATTTGTATATGGGGCTTTCAGACATCTGAGGGTTGGCTCAGGGGAATTAAGGGAAGGTCAGATGGTGGGTAGAGATTACGTCGGGGGGCAATCAAACATTGGGGTTTTGAACACTGAGGACAGTGGGAGGGATGGTTGTCAGATATTGTGGGGGTGGATGGGTCAGTTTGTAGGAGTAGAGGTTAGACTAAATTGGGGGAATAGAGATCGGATTGGGGCAGCCCCTCAGGATTTGGATCAAGGGTTCGGGTTGGGTAAGGGGGTGCAGCTTGTGTCAGGGGTAGTCTAGCCAAGTTGGGAGTGTCGGACCAGGTCCGGTGGGTGAGGGTCAGGTTTGGCCTGCAGAATGGAAGTTGGGTGGATGGGTTCCAGTTGCAGGTTGAGTGGTGTGGTTGCCTGGAGTTGGGTCGCAGTTCATCGGGGAGGTGGGAGGAACTCCCATTAAGGGATGTGAATACTGTTGGGAGGGTGGTTAATTGGGGGGGTGGGGAAAATCCCATGATGGGGAGGTCAGGAGCAGTGATCTGACATGCAAAGGGAGAATGAGACTCTATGAAGCATGGACCATTCATTGTTGCTGATGCCACAAACATGTTTGGAAATGCCAGCTGCATCCCAGATGGTGATCTCTTCAGTGTGCCCAAACACCATGAAAGAGCTGAGACAGTCAAAGAAACTATTGAGCAGGCCAATCTTTGGGAGCACCAGCGTTATCCTGCATCTCCTTGGCCACTCTGGCTCTTGACCCATCCATGTCACAAGGCCTTATGACAGAAGTTACTCCTGCAATAACATGAAAGAAGCAACCTGTGGAAGAGCTCCCATGGTGACCTCTAGGATAGAAGCCATGGGCGTCTCAGCCATGGGAGGAGATTGCCTCCTCTAGAAATAATATAAATGCAAGATGCCATGCTGATAGATTAGTGACATCTCTTGTTATCTTTCCATGAGGATTATATATTCACAAAGGAAATAACTTCTCTTTAGTGGTTTATTTTGAATGAGTACAAAGCCTTTAAATATTAACACAATAATCACAATCTAAAAACACTAACGTATTCACTTCAGAACATGATCTTTTCACCCAACTATTTCTCCACCTGCACTATCAACATAAAATCTGATTATGAGACACTTCAAGGTAACTGCTCATAATTTATCAAAAGGTTTTCATATAAAAAACACTAAATTACAGTAAAAAAAATGAATGGATTAATAATTTAGTATTACTGCTCTTTAGGAAAACAGCTCCCTGAATCCCTTTCTGTCAAATCATAACGGTTCTTCTTCCACAATATCGAGTGATTCAACACAATTTCAAATCCTCTTTTGAAGATTTGAAGGATGAGCAATAGAATGGTTAAACTTATGTTCATTTGTTATGCAATTAGTAATTTTTAAAGATTGAAACACATCACTGAGTTATTATTCCAGACATCTAACCTCAAACTTATTTAGACTCAGATAACATTTGACATTATTTGCAGCTTTTTAGTTTTGTTCTTTTTCAGTCAGAAAATGACCAATTATCTTAGATTATTGGAACCAAAGAATGTAACTTTGATTCAGGAAAAAAATAAAAGATGTAGATGAAGGTATCTGAACTGTGTGCAAGAAATCACAGATTGTATTGTCAATCCAGGAAATGCTAATTAAGTCAAAACCTTATTGTTTGGCAGCTGACTGGGCAGATACAAGATAAATCTCTGGAAGGGAGATGGAATCCTGACAGAATTTACATGCTCCATCTTTCACAAACTCGCTTTTTGCGTTATTCATTAAGAAAACAGAATATAAAGCAAAGCTGCACTTGCAGCTGGCAATCATTCAGCGAAACGATAGCCAACTGCATTTCATTAATTTGTTTCGCAAAACAAATCTTCACTTTGCCAGGTGCTTCGGTCATTTCATTTCCTTATGATATATAAGAACAGACAGTTTCCCTCAAGACCAACCTGTAACATGTTTTTCCATATTGCAGCAATATAATATTTAATTAATCATGGGCTGAATCTTCATAAATATTGCAGTGGGCTCAAGTTGTATGATTGCTTTTAAGATCTTCAACAAGCAAATACATGGAAGACTACTGGATTGAATCAACCTCCATTTCAGATTGCAGTTCTGCCCTATATTCACATCCAATCATAGAATGGTGACAGAATCACAGAATTGATTGCTTAGTCCATCTCGTCCAGCTCTCTGAACAAGCAACCCACACAGTGCCATTGCCCCACCTTCTCCCCATAATCCTGCACATTCTCCCTTTCCAGATAATAGTCGTAATTTCCCTTTGAATACCTCAGTATGTCCACCACACTTTCAGGCAGTGTGTTCCAAACACAAACTACTCACTGTGAGAAAAAGTTACTCATATCACCATTGCTTCATTTATTAATTACCTTAAATCTGTGCCCTCTCATTCTGGATCTTTTCAGGAGTGGGAACAACTTCTTACCACCTACCCTTCCAGACTCCATATGATTTTGAATACCTCTATCAAACCTCCTCTCAGACTTCTTTCCTCTAAGGGAAATAGTTATAACTGCTCAAATCTATCTTCATAATTGAAGTTCTTCATCATTAGAACTATTCTTGTGAATCTTTTCTGTACCCTCTCCAACGCCCTCACATCCTTCCTAAATTGTGGTACCCAGAACTGGACCAATAATCTAACTAAGGCCAAACTAGTGTCAAGTCCTAGGATATTGTTTGCTTCAATAAAAGCAAATTATTGCAGATTCTGGAATCTGAAACAGAAAAGGAGATGCTGGAAAATCTTAGCAGACCTGACAGCATCTGTCAAGAGAGAGTACAACTAATTCTTTGCGTCTGGATGACCCTTCATCAGAGCTGAAAACATTAGAAAATAAGATGAGCTTTATACTGCCAGTGAGGGACAGAATTGAAAAAAATTATCATAGACGAAAGGATGTAGATGGTGGTGTTAGATGGCTGATAGTGGCCATTAAAAGATCAGAAAACACTGCTGCTTCACACTGTCAGGGACCTGGGCCCAATTCCGGCCTCAAGTCACTGTCTGTATGGAGTTTGCACATTCTCTCTGTGTCTGCGTGTATTTCCTCCTGGTGCTCTGGTTTCCTCCCACACTCCAAAATTGTGCAGGTTAGGTGGATGGGCCATGTTAATTGCCCCTTAATGTAAAGGGGATGAGTAGGGTAAATACATGGGATTACACGGATGGGGCTTGGTGTCAGTGCAGGCTCAATGAGCCAAATGGTCCCCTTTTGCTCTGTAGGCATTCTATGATTCTATGATACACACACTGCCATGCAGCACAACTTTTAAACTCCCAGTCAGAGAATTGAGTATTAATGAGGAACTCATAAAACACACCTCTCCAGCCATCAGCTATCAGCACCCTCCAGGAAATAGTTGGACACTTTAAATTTCATTAACGAGAATAAACTGAAGCCAAGCATCGTCAATGAAAGAGGAGAGCAATGTATGGTCATCTGAAACTGTGGCAACTTTCCCTTCACCCATGTGAAATGATGCAAGCCTCCAGGCCTCTTTGTGAGATATCAAACAGCGTTACAACACGGTCTGATGCAGGATCAACACCAACGTCCATTTCCATTTCGCTAAATCATAAAGTATATAAAAAAATGAAAAAAGCTAAAGCCTGACCTGAGAAGTGCTCCTAGGTTGGAGACACAGGTCAAAAACGTCAAAATAAAAATGCCTGATTGCAGGCCTTGAGGCTAAAGAAGCCCTTCAGGGCACATGGAGGTCCATTGTCAACATTATCAAAGACACATTAAGAGACCTAGCCAGAACAATAAAAGACTGAGCAAAATTCAAAACAAAAGGATGAAAAGACAGAAAGGTAGCAGCATAATCCATCATGCAGATGTAATGCTAGGCCTGATCAAACACAGATTCAAAGAACTCGACCAAATCATAAAAAAGTCTCTGCAAATTTCAGAAGCAAGAGGAAAAACAGAATAATGCACTTTGAGGATGAAAAGAAGAACTGAGGGAATGCAGAATCAGGAGACAGCCAAATCACAAGAAGAATGAGTAAAGTTCAGTAAAAAAGCTGAGCTTGCCTTTTAGAATAGGCAGCAATCAGGATCAACACACCCAGCAGGCTTTGCGAAAAAGTCACAGCCAACACCATAATATGGTGACCAAGCTCAACTGAACAAAAACTTCTCCAAAACAGCAAAAAACTTCTAAAATTCAAAGGCTTTTTCTACTCAGTGAAAATGCAGCTAGTGTCTGACTACAGGAAGTGTATCCTGCAGCTGTGCACTCACTTTCTGGACTGTTGTTATGATTCTTTTATCTTTTAAGAGTACAGTGTGCCACACCTCTCCAGAACAACATCCAGAGTCCGGGAGTGGTTGCTGGATGTAGTAGTATGGCCCCTTGAAGGTGTTCATGGATCACATGATCCTCCTGGCTCTATCAAGAGAAAGCATGCAAATCATAACCTATCGAATGTAAGGTCATGGGTCCTGGTAGGAGGGAACCTTTAGCATGAGTCTAGGAGTCAGTGGAACTAGTCCTGTACCTGTATTGAGCTTATTGTGTAAAGTTTTTATTCAATAAATCACAATTGTGATTCAAGGTTTCCTTGTCATGATACCTCATGCTACAATACCTGCTGATAAGGATTATGCCCTGAATTGCCTCCTAATATCTGTCCAATACCCAGCTAAGGATGGAGAGAGACACTATAGCTAAAGACCATGCCTTTACATGAACTTGCGTTGTACAGACTATCAGCATCAAGAGAAGTCCTTTTGTGTCATTGACTGGTCAAGTGATGCCCTCCACTGCAAGTTAAAGAGAGTAACTTGTATTCTGGGCATTTGTTGTGTACATATGATTATATGAGAGGACTGATGCTGGCTGAAGAAGAAGGACTGGAACAGCACTCTTCCACAGAGGCAGAGGGGAGGAAGAAAAAGAGGAAGAGGTGGAGGAAGGGGCTACTCCAGAAGAAAGCAGTCAAGGAAGACCTATAACGTCATTCAAGATCTCAGCTTGACATGGCTACAAGAGCCTGACAGATGGAGCAATGTTTAACATGAGCTCCTCTCAGCCCTATTACAGGTAAGTGTGTCACTTACTTTCCACCAGAGAGATATTACTCAGCAAGCACACTGATATGAATAATTACAGTGCCAGTCTAATGGATTGAAAATGAGTCACTGGCAGAGCATCCCACTACACAAACTCTGATATTGAAGGAAAGCTGGTTTTCTCATGCCCCTGGCTGTGCCAGGCAAACCCCTTCCTTCACCCACTTGCCACCATCCCCCATCATTCCTTCCATTTCTCCACTGTGGCCCTTAAATGTCCCTTTAGACATCAAGCAATAATAATACAATGACAATAAATCCAGTCCAGGATCTTTAAATTCCACATTAGAGGGATCATTTTCTAGCTTTTGCAGTAAATCCCCCTGTATTGGTTAAATACTGCCATTCGAAGCAAAGTTTATTTATTAGTCACAAGTAAGGTTTACATTAACAATGAAATTACTGTGAAGTTCCCCTGATTGCCACATTCCAGGGCCTGTTCAGGTCAATATATCTAATTAGCACATCTTTCAGAATGTGGGTGGAAACCGGAGCACCCAGAGGAACCCCATGCAGAAAATGTGCAAACTCCACACAGTAAAAAGTCTGACAACACCAGGTTTAAGATCAACTGACTTATTTGATAATAGACTCACAAGCTTTTGAGGTTTCTCTCTTCATCAGGTGAATAAGATGTTCTGGTCTTAAACAGCACATATAACAGCATAGGCAGTTTACAGCTTACTGATTAGAATGCAATTAGAATAATTACTGATCAGAATGATCAGTAATCTGTAAACAGTCTGTGCTGTTATATGAGTGCTGTTGTTTGAGACCAGAACACCTGATGAAGAGGGAAACCTCGAAAGCTTGTGAATCTATTATCAAATAAATCCGTTGGTCTTAAACCTGGTGTTGTCAGACTTCTTACTGTGTTTATCCCAGTCCAACACCAGCATCTCTACATCAAATTCCACACAGTCACCCAAGCTAAGAATTAAACCCAGGTCTTTAGCACTGTGAAACAGCAATGCTAACCATTGTGCTGAAGTAAGGTGTTAATAGCTCTCACATCCTATGGGTCAATCCGTTTGCAGAATTTTCAGATCCAGGAGTAGATGTGAACAGTTGCTAATTGTACGTAAATGAAACCTAAAAGGGTACAAAATGTTCAACCAATGTGTCATAATAAATCGGAAGAAGTCTGAATGCCCTTTAGAAAGTCTCAAAAAGGAATCTTAACTAATTAGCAAACTTCTCCAAAGACGATGGGATAAGGGGTTAAAAAGTGACAGGCAAAAGTAAAGGGGAAGGAAAGCCAAGGTGCAAACAATGATTAGGTGACCCGACATTCTAACCAATGCTTAAAAGCTGCTGAAGTGGAGGTGGGAATATATAAAATGATCGCAAGGAATTTGGCTTTCAGTGTTACACAGATGTCACAGCTCTGCATTTGGTTCTCTGTGACCATAAACATTTGATATTGAAGAAGGGAAAGGGTTAATGAATTTTGTACCTAGAATAAATCACAAACATAACTCTTCATCATGGCTAATCTTCCCCAGGCTTACATTGCTCCTCCCATTAATATAAATTACTTGTTCATGTCTTTCATTCTTTAACTCTCATAAAGACAAATGGGCAGATGTGAATGTTATTTTGCAGACATTGCAAGCCCTGCCTGTTTACGTTAATCACACAAGTAACTTCAAAGACAGAGATGCCAAAGCAGTCGCAGGTGTTGTAATTGAACAAGAAAGATCAAAGATTTTGAACTGAATTGGAAGTTTGTGTATGTTTGCTACTAAGACTCATGATGTCTAAATACCCGCTTGTATTTGTGTTTTATGAAAAGTCTGACAGTCCATTCTTAGAACCAATTCTCCCAAAGCTCTGGAATAAAAGCCAGTGCTTTGAAATAAAAACCACTATATTTTGACTCACTAACAGTCTCAGAGGTATTATTTTACCTACAACAACTTTTTTTTGTTTGTTTTCAGAACAGGATTATAAAAAGCACCTCTTCACATATGTTAATTTCTGGAAATATTGCTTGGGACATTGTTCGAATCTGCTCCCATTCCCAAAGGTGCAGCAGAAACTCAATTTACACAAATGCAGGATATTTCCATCATGTTTTACGTGAGTTCAGTGGTGGATTGTTAGTAGTTCTAAGGCAATTCAGTTGTTGCTTGCTTTATTAATTAATTTGAAGAAAATTATTAAACACCAACCTTTTAAACTTAATCACAAAAGCATATTCAGTGCCATTAAACTCATCTTTTCATTTATTTATCTAATTACCTTTCCTAATTAAATCTTGATGTACAGATACTCTTGGGATGTGGATAATCCTGCAAATGATTTTGACCATATTTAATTCTGACCTTGGCTTTTCTTTTTATTAGGTCAGCCAGCTCTCCTGAATTTTCATTATTTACTCTCAGAATCACCCTCAGGTCCAGGCAGCTTCCCTCCCTTTCATACTATTACCTAAATCATTTGCTTCTGATTTCACCAGCCTTGAGCAGAAAACTGGTCATAGCAATGGAATGGGTGGGATTTTGGTTGTGAAGGACACTGCTTCTCATTTTGGACCTTGCTGTGTTCAGGTTGGCTGCTCGTTTTCTATGTTACAACAGTGACTATGCTTTGAAAAAATACATCACTGTAAGACATTTTGGGATATCCTGAACTCAGGAAAGGCACAGTATAAACATTAGCCTTTATTTTTGTCACAGCAACTGATATTTTGAGAGTTTACTGCAGGTGAGAAAAAATATCATCAGAATCCTTGAGAACACCATTCTGTCAAAATTTGATGTGGGTGTTTACCACTTCTAGAAAAAGATATGTTAATATTGCGACTTTCATTTTATTACTAACCGAATGCTAACTTCAGTTTCTGTTTTGTATGGTATTTCTTCAGCATTACTAGCAGTGACCTCACCACTCAGGACTCCATCTACAATAACAATCATTTGGCATTTCTCAGGTGGTTTGATGGCCACTTAACTATTATAAGTAATAGCCAAGAAATCCTGCTCAAATCATCAGGAAATAAATTAAATTTATTTTCAAAACTGCACCGCCTAATTAACTGACAGCACTGTTCACCTATATTGAAAGATAATTTTACTACTTGAAATATTAGCCCCAAAGAATTTACTCCTATGGGTAATCAATGTTAGTCCTTTTTAATCAGTAGCAAAAATTAAATTTATAGACTTTTACAACTTGTTAGAACTGGGGAGCAATAATGCACAAACATTTACAAACTGTGCCAGGAACACTTCGCATCAGTTCACAAATGCAATCTTTCAGAATAAATTTTTAATTTATAACTTGCCTGATGCCACGATTTACCATCTGAGAACATGGCTAACGTTGTCATAATAGGTAGTCAATAAAACAAACTGAAGTACAACTAGATTAATCCAGTATCATTTAATATTCAGCACCATCATTTTCATTCTGCATGAAAAAACTGGCTTCCATTAATTGGTTAATTAAATCACAACTCTGCTGAGAACACACTTTTATTGTTCAACTTTTGTTTCATTGAATTCCATCAATTGGTTTCCTCCTACACTGTCTTTTGTCAACTGAGTTTAAAACCACACCAGTAAATGAACAACACTGTTCCACTTTACTATTTCTGAATTTAAAATATATGGTTGCTGTCAAAACTGCAGCAGCAACAGAACATTAAAAATAATCTACCATTAAGGAGATTGACAGATGCATTTAATTTTTAAAGCTACCAAGTGAGAAACCACAAAGAAATTTAAAATAACAAATATCACTCAGTTTTTCAATTAGTTATTCCAACATTTACTGTTGGGCTCTGCCCAATTGATTTGACTTCCTGAGAAAGCTATGTGATTATTGAAAATTATAAAGCTATAGGCAAGTTCTCTCTGACTTTCATGGGTAATCAAACATTGTGGTACCAGATAAAACACCTTCATCAATTTTACCATTACTCAGCCTGGCCAGGTTCCTCTATATTTTGAAAGGGTAATCAAACACAACAGGGTTTAATCCACAGATATAACAAAGAATAAAGAAAATTACAGCACAGGAACAAGCCCTTTGGTCTTCCAAGCCTGCACTGACCATACCGCCCGTCTAAACTAAAACCCCCTTCCCTTCTGGGGACTAGATCCCTTTATTCCCATCCTATTCATGTATTTGTCAAGATGCTTTTTAAAACTCACTATCACAACCTCCCCTGTCAGCGAGTTCCAAGCACCCACCATCATCTGTGCAACAAACTTGCCTTGTATATCTCCTTTAAACATTGCTCCTCGCACGTTAAACCTATGCCCCTTAGTAATTGACTGTTCACCGTGGGAGAAAGCTTCTGACTATCCATTGACCATGTACTTCATAATCTTGTAGACTTCTATCAGGTCGCTCCTCAATCTCCGTTGTTTCAGAGAGAACAAACCAAGTTTCTGCAACTTCTCCTAATAGCTAATGTCCTCCATACTAGGCATCAGCCTGACAAATCTTTTCTGTGCTCTCTACAAAGCATCCACATCCTTTTGGTAGTGTGGAGACCGGAATTGAACACTATATTCCAAGTGCTGCTGAACTAACGTTCTATAAAGCTGCAACATGATTTGCCAATTTTTAAACTCAATGCCCCAACTGATGAAGGCAAGCATGCCTTCTTGACTACCTCCTCCACCAGCATTGCCACTTTTAGTGGTCTGTGAACCTGTATACTCATATCCCTTTGCCTATCAGTATTGTTAAGGGTTCTGCCATTTACTATATATTTCCCTCTGTATTAGGCCTTACAAAATGTGTTATTTCATGTTTGTCCTCACGTGGTTTTAATCTGATTTCACAACAGATTTGCATTCAGCATTGGGTAATTTTGCGGTAATGATGCATTCCAAACAGTTTTTAAAACTATTGACATTTGGATGGTTAATTTTTTTCTTATCATGGTTTTCCACGCTAACAAAAAGAAATATTCAATGAGAGATGCCAACAGACTGGCAGAGCATCTAATCAGAACGCATCGGGACTTACGCAGAAACCAGACAAGACATTCAAGAGTACATATTTGTACTCCTTTGGATTCTGAATTTTTATTCCTAGCTGAAACCCTGTTCAGTCAACCAGTAAGAACAACTACGTTCTTTATTTGTTGCAGATATACCACTTATATATCAAGGATTCGTAAAACAATAATACAGATTCATTATTTAAGAGAGGACTGCATTCAAAGAAAGAAGTGAAATTCAAATAGGGGAGTTGGAGAAGAGGGACCTGGGTGTACAGGTGCTTAGATCATTGAAGGTAGCAGGACAGATGGAGAGTGCAGTTAATAAAACATACAGTATTCTGGACTTTGTTAATGGAGCATAGAGTATAACAGCAAGGAGGCTAAACTGAACATTTACAAGATACTAGTCAGACCTCAGCTGAAATATTGTGTGTCGTTCTGGGCACTAGACTAGCAGAAGGGAGAGAATACATTGGAGAGAGAGCAGAAAAGGTTTACAAAAATGGTTCCAAGGATGAAAAAACTTCAGTTATGAGTATAGATTGGAGAAGTTGGGACTGTTCTCCTTGGATAAAAGGAGGCTAACAGGAGATTTGATAGAGATGTTCAAAATGATGAGGGGGCAGGACAATTATGGAGAAATGATTCCCGCTTGTAAAAAGATCAAGAATGGTTTAAAGTAGTTTGCAGAAGAAAATGTTTTCACACAATGAATGGTTTGAGTCTGGAATGCACTGCCTAGTGGATGCAGATTCAATTGAGGCATTCAAGAAGGCATTAACTGATTATTTAAAAAGAAACAATATGCAGGGCTCTGGGGAAATGGCAGGGGAATGGCACTAAGTTACAATGTTTGTTTGAAAGGTTGGTGCAAACATGTTGGGCCAAATGGCCTCCTCCTGCACTGTAACAATTCTGTGATTCTGTGATACACATAGTGCTAAGTAGGAAGCTGCCTGGCACAGCAGTTGTTGTCTATTGAATACAGAATGATGGGACTACCCATCATATCCTCTCAAGAAGTGGGTAATGATTGACAACAGTTTAAGATATGCATTTTTAAAGGTACATATACTTCAAATCACAACTAGGATCACTCTCCCAAACCATCACTTCACAAACTCATCTTTTATCACAGACCAACTGCAGCAAAGCCAGAATAGGATGAAGGACAATCATGGTAAACATGACAGTACAGAACTACCTCCATTCCAAGCCAATCATGCAATCATAGAATCCCTACAGTGCAGAGGAGGCCAGTTGACCCATCGAGTCTGCATCTGACTTAGGCCCCATCCCACGCTCTATTTGAGTGACCTCACACATTTGCCTCACTAATCCACCTAACCTACACATGTTTAGACACAATGACCAATGCATCTAATCTTTGAAGTGTGGAAGAAAACTGGAACACCCGGAAGAAACCCCACACACAGTCAGGAAGAATGTGCAAACTCCACAGCCAAGCCTGGAACCGAACTCGGGTTTCCTGGTGTTAAGCAGCAGTGCTAACCACTGTGCCACCGTGCCATCCGTCAAAAGTTGAAAATCATATCCCCACAGGAACAAACATGAACCCCAGCAGAAATGTCAAAGATTCATAAGGAACCATTTCCTATAAGGTGACAACATTAAATGGAGCTACACTAAGAAGGAATGAATCCCACCTCAGAGAATTCTCTGTAAGCCATGCAACAAGCAGTCCAACAGCATAACCTTCACAGGAATGCCTGTGCTTTATCAATGAAAGACAACAAATACCAAACCAAACACATTGAACACAGCCATTCCAAACCCACACTTCAGTCCGAGAAAACAGGCAGTTAAAATACAGTTACATGTGGCTGCCATCAGGGCTGGTCAGCCACCAACCATCACATATCCAAAAATACAAAATGTAAATTGTATCTTGAAGAGTAGTCTTTAAAGTGTTGTTGTAATGAATTGTAATGCTCTATGTTAAATAACATTTATGGTTACTTCAAAGCAATGACTCATAGTGATAGCTATCAGTGTATGGTGTCACTAATTAGGAGGGTGTGTTAAAGTAAAAGGTGTTGTATGAAAAGATGTAAGTTTGCCAAATATATGTGCTAGAATACTACTCCATACCAGTCTGTAACCATTATACCACTTTTCTACTCTATAAGAAATATTTACTTACATACATAGTAGTATTAAATGGAACTGACCAAGTATTTGAGGGCGGAGGGATGAGGCAAAGCTATTTGAATACGTGTTTATGCATATGTACATTCACTACCAGAACTGATGGAATTACCCATGTTGGGCTGGATTTTGTGAGGCACCATGAACTTACCCCTCCAGCACAAGGTCAGTTTTCCCATAACCATGACAACTGCCCCGCAGCAATTAAACTGGGAGCAGCATAAGTTGTGAAAAGGCGAGACTTCCACTAGTATTTCAACAGGAAGTCTCACTTTAGAGAAATGCTGGACAGTCAGATGACAGCACCAGGCTGGTCAGAGCAGTAGTCAGTGCAGGGACTACCAGCAGTCCAGTGAGGAGCAGCCTAGATTCAGGATAGTAAGTTGCTGGAGCCAGGTTGGCAGGCCCTGGAAGAGGGAATTGTAAGACTGGGTTTGAGGGGGTGGGGGATAGGTCTTAGCAAGAAGGGGATCTTAAAGAGGAGGTGCCTCTGATCAGCCCAGGGAGTCGCAAAGGAGGATCCTTCCTCCTTCTATGACACCAACCTGCTCAATCCAAGGTGACAGGCTATCCGATGGCATAGGCCTCCCTCCCTTCCCCGTTCTATTAAAATACAGGAGGAGGCAGGTTGAGGACATTGAAATGGCAATTAATTGTTAAGGACCTCAATGAGTCACGTGTTCCTCTACCACCCCTTCCCCCACAAAAAATTCTGACAGGTCTGTGGGTCTGTGGCAGGCAAATCGGGAAGGTCTCCTGTTGGATTTTACACAAGCTTCTCCACCTTCCAGAGTTCTAGCAGGAGGGCATAAAATCCAGCTCATTGCATCGCCATGATGTCCAGGCAGGAGCACATGTATGATCAGTCTCTCAATAAATTATCAAGTCCAGAGGCCAGGCTGGTTCTCAGGCCAGACTTTTCCAGCCTGCCCTTCAGATGCTGCTGCAAGCCATTCAACATTGATTGACTTCTGCAGACCCAGAAGATCCCTTCAGGGGGAGAGGTCAGAAAATTCCATTTTTTATCTGAGTTAATATTAATCTAAGCACAGAAAAGGCAGCAATAACCCTGACTTGCTTCCATCACTAAAGCTTTAATTGTAAAATTCAGAAACGTTTATCATAGCTTATCGAAGTGTGCATTTGTCTATAGATAAGTTGGAACGATTATCACCGGCTTCTTGTAAAATATTATTCCAAGAAGTGATTCATGGAAACAGAGCAGCTAGTGGGAGGGCTAGGCTGCCCAGCTACCATGAAGGTCACAAAGCTTCCAACAGGGCAGTCGTGTGTCCTAGCTCACAGAGGGCCAAAGGTCACATCTATCAACTAGAGACAGATACATAGCAACCTGTCACTTCACTGTGGGAGCATGTAGAATTTCTCTAATACACACATCATATCTGGACTGAGCTGATGCACTGGGGTGACCAACAGTAGCATTGCATAAAGTTCACAGGCAATAAATAAAATATGGAAGCACAGGACTTGTATTCTATACTAAATGATGTACTTGATATAATATTGGGTACGTCTTAGCAAGAGTGGGGTCTGTAGCTATTCACAGGAAGAGAAACAAATGGAGTTGAAGGTTTTATTGAGGATGTCAATATGGGTGCTCATCTGAAAACACTCATGTCAGGATGGACTCCTTCGTTACCTGGGCCAAGGTGTGGTTACACTCTGAAATCCCTGCCAGATGTTCTCATACTTTTCGCTCTACACTGAATATTTGACACTTATTGTCAACTCCAAAAACACATCATCAGCGTGGGGCTCAGCGTGGCCTAGCTTTCCACGCACCTCTGTCAGTCAGTGATCTCACGACTAGTCAGGCATGAATAGATGCTTGAACTACAGGTTATGACCCCAAATCTAATCACCAAGGTAACAATATCTGAGCTATAAGATGGTACAGGAGGAATTGTGTGACCCTCTGAGATCTCCTCCTTAGATGTGGACAGAAGTAGTCCCGCAGAGATTATGGAGGGAATTTTCCCGTCACGCCTATCACGGGAATCATAGCAGGCAGTGGGTGGACCTTGGAAAGATCTTTTGAGGTTGGGTGGGATGTTACAGTTTTGGGGTAAGTGCAGCCGGAAAATCCTGCCCCATGCCTCTCTGTTCCTGCAATTTTCTGTGTGTGAAAACTGAATGATCAAACCCACTCATCCCTCCACTCAGGTGCCCATATAGTCAAGTGCAGCTCAAACAGATCACTATTAATTGGACAGCACAACCATCCCTCATGCTCAACTGATAGTCCCTCCCAATATGACTTATCCTCACCTAATTTTATTCTGGCTTCATCATCCACAATGGGGCAACCATCTTGGTATCCTCCTAGCTTTAGCATCCTCTCCTCCTTTCAGATCAAGATTATGATAAGTAGGACTCTGACACCAATCTGTGCTGTTTGGTAATTTGGTTCTTTTCTCCTGAAGACACATAGAAGAATGATGCTGGTGGCCACACTAGTGCAAACACAACATCTAATCACATTGCTGGAGCATCAGTGGCAAATGGCAGTCCCGTGGCTTTGGATCGTTCTGGCGTAGTATGTGTGGGACGGCAGTGCCAGGCTCTTGTCCCCTAACAGAATGGCATCCATTCATATGCCATACAAAACAATACTGTCGTCTCTCCCTCCCCAGCACCTGTTGTTTAACTTTATATTCTTGTCCTATCAGTTATTTGATTATGAGGCCACAAAGTTCCTCAGGAATTTCTTCCAGGGAAGGTGATGGATTAATGATATTATCGCTAGACTATTAATCTGGAAACATGGCTAATGCCCTAGGCACTTGGGTTCGAATCCCACCACAGCAGGTGGTGGAATTTGAATTCAATAAAAAAAACTGGACTTAAGAATCTACTGATGACCATGAAATCATTGTTGATTGTCAGAAAAGCCCATTAGCTTCAGCAATGTTCTTTAGGGAAGGAAATCTGCCATCCTTATCTGGTCAGGCTGACACGTGACTGCAGAGCCACTGCAATGTGGTTGCCTCTTAGCTGCCCTCTCAAATGGCCTAGCACTCATTTACAAGAAGGCAGTTCACTACCATCTTCTCAAGGACAACTAAGGATGGACAATAAATGCTGGCCAGCCAGTGACTCCCATGTCCCACAAATAAAAAAATATTGTCATCATGAATTACTCTAAGTGGATTGGAAAAAATTTCTTAACCTTAAATCAAGCAACAGCTTGATCCACCTACTGACAAAATGTTCTCAAAAGATTAACAACAGTTAACAGAAGTCTGGCTAAGTGCATTTTCCAACTTTATTTTTTGATCTTTGGAATTTGTGAAAATTTCTTTGATTCAGAACAAGAGACTCAATGGCATAAACAGGCAGGGATAAATGGTGAAAAGCTACCCCCTTATCCGTCATGGAATAGGAGTGGGCGAGGGGCAGTCAATGAAGATATCCATTGACCTGAGGTGGGAATTTCCGGTCTTGCTCCAGTGAGGCCATAAAATCCTGCCCAGTGTTTGAGTTGTTGTTTATTGACCAGAACATTTGGCTTAAAAATCATCATCAAATCTTAACAAGACATTGGCTTTATTTTGCATTTCAATATGAGTAGGAACAACACATTCCTATAGAAGTGGAGAAATATTCAGCACTTTATTTGGTAGGCTTAATGTTATTGGTTAGCTGCAAACTCTGAAATTAAAATTTCAGCTCTTCAAAGGGGAAAAATCCAATAAAAATGAACAGGTGTTTGAAAGTGTCCTCAGAAAGTCTCCTGCACATTGGAGTTTAGAGAATTACACACATTTATTTCATTTAAATGTCTCAGCCCTGCTTCCCCGGTATGGAAGAATCCTGCTCTTCAAAGGTTCATTGTAAGTTGTATTTTAAACTAGGAGATCTCCTTCCTTGGCTCTCTGAGGTTAATTTTATCAGCAGCAAATTGTATTGATGGGTTCTCTGGGAAAGGCTTTGGCTGAGCAGATTACCCATTTATTATAGAGTGCCCTTCAAGACCTTCTGTTGACAGATAATCTATAGGTATAAATCTCACATTTTGAAATACTGTTAAGCAGTGAAATCTGAGCTCAGGAGATCAGATTCATTTACAAGGAACCCACATGTGTGGCTGTGCTTTTAGATCTCGGGTTTCCACCCACACATTCAGTAACATCTGCTTTCTTCAATGTCGATGCTTATTATCCAGGTGAATGGTGGAAGTTAGACATCTACAGAGAAAAGCAATCAACTAGCATTTCAGATAGAATTCTTTTGAAGCCACCACTAAAAATACACCCCGGTAATGAAGATATTTAATTGATAACGAGTTGTATCCAAAAAATTGTTTTTAACTTTCAAATCTGCTGCCAGTGGAGGAGGTCAGTTGCTTGCAGGGAACACAAAAGATTCAGCTGTGCTTTCATTAATGGATTTTTAATGCAGCCATTGTATTTGCATCTGACCTTTGGGTCTCGAAACCCATTAGAGAGTTGATGTGATAACACTACATCAATCTCTTTCAGCTTCAGTGTTTAAAAGGACTCTGCAAAGCTCAGAAATGAAGTACTATAGGGACGTTTCTCCCATACTCCCGCAGAGAGAAACTTAAGCAAAGAGTAAGGAGGACCAAAAGGGGTCACAAAAAGTCACTGGCCAGCAGGATTAAGGAAAATCACAAGACTTTTTATCCATATATAAAGTGCAAGAGGATAACCAGGGAAAGGGTTTGCCCACTCAAGGACAAGGGAGGGAATCTATTCATGGAGCCAGAGGAAATGGGTGAGGTAATAAATGAGTACCTCGCGTCAGTATTCAACAAAGAGAGGGACTTGGTGGATGATGCGTCTGGGGAAGGGTATGTAGATAGTTGGAGTCATGTTGAGATCAAAATAAGCAGGAATTTGGGTTCTTCAGAAACATTAAGGTAGACAAATCCCCCAGGGCTGATGGGATACACCCCAGAATACTGAGAGAGGCAAGGGAGAAGGGCCTTGAGAGATATTTTTGTATCCTCACTGGCTACAGGGGAGGTCCCAGAAGATTGGAAAATAGCCAATGTTGTTCCTTTGTAAGAACGGTAGCAAGGATAATCCAGGAAATTACAGGCCAGTGAGCCTCGTGTCAGTGGTAGAGAAATTATTGGAGAGGATTCTTCGACACAGGATTTATTCTCAATCGGAAATAAGTGTATGTAATAGCAAAAGGCAACATGATTTTGTGAAGGGGAGGTTGTGTTTCACTAACTTGACTGAGTTTTTTGAAAAAACAATAAAGATGATTGATGTGGGTAGGACAGTGGATACTGTCTAGATATTGTAGCAGTGGAAGAGTGTGTTTCTGAATGCAGGGCTGTGACAAGTGACATTCCTCAGGGATCAGTGCTGGGACCTTTGCTGTTTGTAACATGTATAAGTGATTTGGAGGAAAATGTAACTGTGAATGTAAATGGAGGAAAATGTAACTGTAACTCGATTGTTAAGTTTGTGAACAACACAAAAATTAATGGATTTGCAGATAACAATGAGGGTCATCAGAGGACACAACAGGATATAAATCAGTTTGAGACGTGGGGGAGAGATGGCAGATGGAGTTTAATCTGAACAAATGTGAGGTAATGCATTTTGGAAGATATAATAGAGATAGGAAATATCCAGTAAAATATCCAGAATCCTTACAAGTATTGATGGGCAGAGTGATCTCAGTGTACAGGGTCATATTGAGGTCACTAATAGTAGCAACGCAGGTGGAGAAGGTGGTCAAGAAGGCATACAGCTTGCTTACCTTCATCGGTCAGGGCATTGAGTTTAAGAAGTAGCAAGTCACATTGCAGTTTATAGAAACTTAGGTGGGCTGCACTTGGAGTATAATCAATTCTGATCACCACAATACTAGAGGACATGGAAACTTTAGAGAGGGTCAGAAAAAGTTTACCAGGATGTTGCCTGGTATGGAGGGCATGAGCTCTGAGATCAGATTGGGGAAACATAGTTTGTTCTCACTTGAACGACAGAGGTTAAGGGGTGACCTGATGGAAGTCTATAAGATTATGAGGGGCATGGACAGAATAGATAATCAAAAGCTTTTTTCCAGGTAGAAGAGTCAAATATTAGGGGGCACAGGTTTAAGGTGCAAGGGGCAATGTTTAAAGGAGACATGCAAAGAAAATTTTTTACATAGAGGGTGGTGGGTGTCTGGAATTCACTGCCAGGGGAGGTAGTGGAAGCAGATATAATAGCAATTTTTAAGGGACGTCTTAACAATTATATGAATAGATAGAAATGGAGGGATATGATCCCTGGAAGTGTAGGAGGTTTTACATCAGTCAGGCAGCATAGTGGTTGCAGGCTTGGAGGGCCGAAAAGCCTGTTCCTGTGCTATAATTTTCTTTGTTCTTTGTTCAGTGCAGCAAGCTAGGAGACATAAGTGGAGACACGTAACGGGCTTCCCACTGGGTGCCACAGCCTCCAGGCATCTCCAGCCACTGGATTTCCAGCGTTCTCAACTCCATGCCAGAAATCGGTGTGGAGCTGATTAAATTATTTAAATTTTAATTCAAGTTCTATTAATGGGCCCAGGACCGAAGTCTCCAGATCCTCAAGCCTCTCCCACTTGTGCCAGGAATGTCTTATAAATAGGGAGGGGGCAGCCCAACCCCGCTGGAATAAAGAGGCCTAAGGGGCAAAGTGGCAATACCCAAGGGGCACCTTGGCACAGCCCACTGGGCATTAGGCAGTGCCAGAGGAGGTGGGGGCGGGGTCTAATGAGGCAGGGCCTCTGTGGATCAGTGAAATATGGAGGGAATGACTGATTGGGGCTAGTCATCTAGGTGGAGGGATGGGATGAATCTGTCAGGTAAGATTGTCCTACCGGGGGAATAGGACTGCAGGGTGGGAGTATCAGTATTAAAGGGGGGGTTGGGATTGAGGGGGAGAGAGGTTGAAGAGATTAGGACTGCTGAGGGGTGTGGGGGGGTGGCGGGCATGGGTGATTGAGGTTTTGGGGAAGAGAGTGGTTGGGGCTGGCCCAGAACCATTAAGGATGCCAGCAATCGGGGCATGAGATGGGTTGGAGGGGCAGCAATAGGGGTTGCGGGGCTGGTCAGCGATTGGGAAGTTGGGAGTGCGGGACTACTGCATATGTGCCGACCTCCGCTCTGACAGAGCAGTGGCTCACTCAGCGTTATGTTACCAGCTGGAATAGGCTCCACTCCCTGATTTTTATCATCATTTACGTAGGGTTGTCTGTGATGCACGAAGTGAGGGAAATACAGTTTGGAAACCTTGTGGAAAAAACAACTAATTTACTCCAGTTTTTTCACAAATTCAGCACTTAGAATTTTTTTGGGAGAATTCGACTCTATATGTGTGTGTTTTGACAGATCCAAAACCAGTTCAGGAAGGCAGCAACACAGTTCAACAATCCATTTTTAGGACTAGTTCTGTGGGTTGTACCGGCTACTGTTACACATGGACAGGAGAGAAAAGGCAGCTTCAAAAAACAGATGAGCATGGTTGGAAATAAGGTTGGCAGCTCGATGTTCCAGGGTACAGATGATATAGAAAAGATAGAATAGGAGGTAAGAGAGGACATGGGGTTGCACTTTTGATTAGGGAAAGCATTACGGCCGTACCGAGATGGGATATATCTGAGGATTCGGCCATTGAGTCTATATGGGTAGAACTGAGAAATATGAAGGGGGAAATCACTTTGATAGGGTTGTGCTATAGGCTCCCAAATGATCAGCGGGAAATTGAGGAGCAAATATGTAAGGAGATTACAGATAGCTCCAAGAAAAATAAGGTGGGTGTTAGTCAGGGATTTTAACTTTCCCAACACTGACTGGGACAGCCATAGTATAAGAGAGCTGGATGGAGAGAAACTTGTTGAGTGTATTCAGGCGGAATTTCTCATTCAGTGTGTGGACAGCCCAACTAGAGAGGGGGCAAAACTTGACCTTCTCTTGGGAAGTAACAAAGGGCAGGTGACAGAAATGTTCGTGAAGGATCACTTTGGGACCGGTGACTATAATTCTATTGGTTTCAAGATAGCTATGGAGAATGATAGGTCTGTCCCAAAAGTTAAAATTCTAAATTGGGACAAGGCCAATTTTGGTGGTATCAGGCAGGAACTTTCAAAAGTTAATTGGGGGAGTCTGTGGGAAGGAAAAGGGCCATCTGGTAAGTGGCCACTTTCAAAAGTGTGTTAATCAGGTTCAGGGTAAATATATTTCTCTTAGAGTGAAGGGCAAGGCTGGGAGAAGTAGGGAACTTTGGATGACTGGGTATATTGAGGCCCTGGTCAAGAAGAGAAAAAGGCATATGACATGCATAGTCAGCTGGGATCAAGTGAACACCTTGAAGAATATGGGGGGGTAGGAGTAGAGTTAAGAGAGAAATTAGGAGGGCAAAAAGGGGACACAAGATTGTTTGGGCAGATAAGGCAAAGGAGAATCCAAAGAGCTTCTACAAATACATAAAGGCAAAAGAGTAACAAGGGAGCAAGTAGGGCCTCTTAAAAATCAACAAGATCATCTATGTACAGATCAACAAGAGATGGGTGAGATCCTAAATGAATATTTCTCATTAGCATGGATGTTAGGGGACTTGGGGAAATAAATAATGATGTCTTGAAAAGTGTACATATTACAGAGAAGGAGGTGCTAGAAGTCTTAATGCATATCAAGGTAGATAAATTCCCAAAACCTGAGGAAGTATATCCCACGCCGTTGTGGGAGGCTAGGGAGCAAATTGTGCGTCCCCTAGCCAAGATTTGTGAATCATCAATAGTAATGGGTGAGGTACTTGAAGACTGGGGAGTGGCAAATGTTGTGCCTCTGTTTAAAAAGGGCTGCAGAGAAAAGCCTGGGAACTACAGGCCTTTGAGCCTCACATCGGTGGGTAAATTTCCATAGAAATTTCATAGAACGCCTACAGTATAGAATGAGGCCATTCAGCCCATTGTGTCTGCACCAACCATAATCCCAGCCAGTCTCTATCCCGATATCCCTCCATATTTTATCCAATAATCACTCTAACCTACACATCTCAGGACACTATGGGCAATTTTTAGCATGGCCAATTAACCTAACCCGCACGTCTTTGGACTGTGGAAAGAAACTGGAGCACCCGGAGGAAACCCATGCAGACACAAGGAGAATGTGCAAACTCCACACAGACAGTGACCCAAGCTGGGAATTGAACCCAGGTCCCTGTAGCTGTGAAACAGCAGTGCTAACCACTGTGATATCATGTGAAACGCCCACCTCAGCCGCGACATACAGCCAGCATGCTAAACAAGCACTCATGACACTTCCACTCCTTATTACACAGGAAGTCCCACCTGCGAGAGCTGTTGTCCAATCAGATTCTCTGATAGTTTTAACTGTCTCAGTAGTGAGTGTTTCCGGACTGTAAGGAGGAGCGAGAAGAAAAGCAAAGGCTGCTAACGACATGGAAGTCCTGGACTTTTAAGGTAAGGAGGTATCTGAGAATGCAGAGAGAAGAGGCTGGGAGAAGGAGGGCAAGGGGTATGGTGGGGGGTTTGTATGTTTTGGAGGTGAGGCAGTGAGGAAAGAAGCTGGGTTGGTTACATGTTGAAGGGAGCTACCTTTGATGTACATAAAGCTCCCCCCACCCTTCCTCACTGCCTCTTTCTGATTTTACCTCAAATAATTCAATTGGCCACTTCAGCCCATGCCAACCATACAATGGTATGGGCAGCATATGATCCCATCTTGATAATAAGCTCAGTTGACCTTTAATTATTCATTTAAGTATGTTGGGTGCCCACTATAGTACAATGGGGTCAGTTCAGAACTGGGCAAGAAAGTGGTGGGCAGGGCAAAGCATCCCTTGTATTTTACATGCCACCCCATTCTCCACACTCTCCCCTGCCCCCCTATTACTGGCCCCACAAGGCACAAAACTGGCAGGGGGTCATTAAATCTAAGCTCTTGATGCCAGCAACTACAGAGCTATCTGCACAATCTGATTTAGAATCCATTCACTCTGTCAATTCTGTTCATCTTTTTCATTTCCCACTGATCCTTCAAGCATTTATTAAAGGGTGTTAGCTGATAATGGCCTCTCAGAGGAGACAATTCATTCAAAAGATGCACCATCAAACAACTCATGCGCACCTTCCACTGGTTCAGATACACACAGCTCGATGACCCTGCCAGATGGATAGTTGTGTTGTCACAAGTGAGGATAATCAGGAGCTGAAAAGGGAGCAGGATCCTCCAAGCTCTGGCCAACCAGACACAGGTCATGAGTCTCGGATCACATCACCAAAGACGGCTATTCCAGAGTGATAGTTGTGGAAGAATGAAAAATAAGGATGAATTGAAGTGGATAATAATCCTAGCCCTTTTTTGAGACTAGTTTGGATCAGGCATGCTTTTTGGATGATCACTCTCACTTAAGTTTGAAAACTCATACATCACAGACACTTAATTAAGTCTGAAGAACTGATTTACTCTCTCTCAAGGAAAGGAACAACTAGAGAATATTATCGTCCCCTGCTTTAACAAGTTTTAGCCACATTACAGTTGAGATATTATAAGGGGTCACACACCTCTCCTCAATAAATTCCTCGCCACTGAAGAGTAAAAGGGAATTCAAGTTTAACTATATGAGACTATATAAGACACAGGTTGGAATTTTATCAGCCTCTCCACCATGAGAATTGGAGAACATGAGGGATGGAGCATGGAAAAGTCCGTTGACCTGGGATGGGATTTTACAGTTTCGGCACGAGCGAGGCCACAAAATCCTGTCCTTTATCTTTTCTAAATAATGTAAAAATTTATTAAAGAACCAAACATTCAATTCACATTTGATGGTGAATTGATTGCAGCATTGATAGTCTAGGGAAAATAAAGTATAATCTTATTTCTTTTGGAGAATCCAAGTTTAAATTATATTGTGGAGAAATATTTTGGATAACCATCATAAATATTTAAAGTAGTGCTGATAGTAAATCCCCAAGTAGAAAGTTACAGAATCAAATGAGGCATCTCTATCCCAATTAAGGAGAGAACTACCATCACAACACTAATCGCATGAATCCAATGAGTGCAAAAATCCCGTTGTGTGGTTTGAATACTTATACCCTAAAAGACCTGAAGCAGCAGGAAGCATGTTGAGTACACAGGTTAAGTAATATCCTTTGTTTTTGTCAACATCTTTTGATTTAGTCAACATTCTCCAACAAATAGGATACTGAGAGTTGCAGATGGAGCTCACTTCCTTGCTACATTCAGTTTCTGAGATTCAGTTGACAAGTAATTTAGGGCCTGATTTTACCAACAATTTACCAATCATGGTAAAGTTGGATGTGACGCCTTCACCCAAGTCCACACAGATCCCCACTTTACCGAGACCCACGAATGGCAGGGATCCATTCCATGCCCAAATCGGGCGCAACAACGATTTAAATGCATTTGCAAGGATTTAAATTGAATTAATGAACTGCCTGCCTGATGAATAAAAGTCTGAGTCAGGTGCTTCAGCCTCTGAAGAGCATGTTCTGACTCTGATCAGTGGTGGGGATAGGGGTGGAAGTGGTTCAAGTCAATTTCTGGTTGGAGGGGGAGAAGGAGGAGGTGGGTCAGATATATCTCTGGCAGGGGAGGAGTGAGGGCTGATAGTTGTCTGGTGGTGTGGAGAAAGGATGATCATTGTCTGATGGTGGGCGGAGAGGAGGCAGGTCAGATGTTATTCTGGAGGGGAGGGGGAGTGAGGCAAATTCGTTATTGGTGGGGGGCAGAGTTATCTTGGAGAGGGGGGAGGAGGGAAGCAGAGCAGATGGATCTGTGGTGGTGGGGCAGGGGGTCTGCTACCGCTCTGCAGGCAATCAGTGGGAGGGAAGGGGGCAGGGTTGGCATTCAGTCTGGGTAGTGTGGGGATGGATAAGGGGGGCAGTGATGTGTGTGTGCCCCCTTATCCAGCCCCCCACTACTCACACATAATACTGTCCGTTCACATCCACACTCACTATCCAGACCAATCACCAATCGTGCCGCTTTCCCCCCCGCCACCAATCGCCCGCAGAGTGGCTGCAGACCCCTCTGCCCCTCCCACCAGAGATCCGTCTGCCTCCCCCGAGATCCACTTGTCCCCCACCCCAAGATTTATCTTACCGCCTCCATCCTCCTCCCACCAAGATACACCGTCACTGTTGTTTTTCAGTCCCAGGCTGCTTTCCCCGCTTTCTGTGGCTCGCAAGTGATCTGGCTCGAGCGCACTTTCTCTAATTTTTTTCTGCACATGCGCAGTTCAGAGCTCTGATCGTTCCAGCAGTGCTAAGCCCCACTCACAGCGCAAATCGGACTGGAGATGGCTGAGAGCATATGGGGGTGCCTGAAAGCAGACTTCTAAGTCGGATCTGTACTACACCCAGAATCAACACTTCGAAAGAAAATGGTAAAATCAGGCCCTTAGGGGCATTCTTAAGATTACCATTTACAATTTACCAATGCCTGGCTGAATGATGCGAAAGCCAGTTCCTGCGTTTTTTTAGGAATTTCCTTCTGTTAGAGGATGCTACAGGATATTGGTGTCCTTGAGCACACAATTAATGGCCAGGCATGTTTATAAATGTCTGAAACTTTGTGCAGATGAGCACTGTTTTTAATTTTTAATACCTACTTCATAGGAGAATCACTCTTTTTAATCTTATTATTCCATATTTATATCTAGTATTCTGAGGAGGAATCATCATGGCAACTCCCTGAGCCCCTTCACTGGGTATGCATGTTGATCACTCAATGGCTGTAGATCAGCTGAATTCTGATAGAGTGGAATCAAATAAAAATCATGTGTGATCTGGTGGCACCTTGATTGCCACATCTGTGCAACATATAACTTCCTGTACCTGTGGGAATTCACAAAGGGCAGAAAAAACTGAGTGCGCCTATTTATTCTGACTGCAAAGTATACATTTGTCCCAATCCTGACAAACATGGTATCTCTGCCACTTCTGTGATAGACTTGTGCGCAGTAGATTAGGAGATTTCACAGTTATCACATTCCTGAAAAAAGCTGGAGGTGAGGAGGTTAATAACTGATGACCACTGACATAACATGCCTGGAAGGAGATCTTCAAGAATGCTACAAACATCAGTGGCAACCTGACAAGGAGATCTGAGCCTTGTAAATTTTTAATATACAAATTTTGACAGAACCTATTAACTATACCTACTTAGTGATTCACCTTAATTTTTCAGATTCAAATGAGACTTAGAACCCTAAGGTAAGACAAGACTTTTCAGATGGTAAAAGAGATTTTATTTAAAGAGAAATATGAATTAGTAATGGGTTATAATATAGTCAGTGGGGCTCATGCATTTGTACAGATAAGTCTTCCTCCTTCTTTCAATTCAAATTCACTTTCAACATCAAAATCAGTGTCAATTTACTTCCTTCTCTCTAAACTTCAACTTTCTAAATAACCGGGGTCACAACTGATCAAATCTAACTGAGTTTATAACTTCTAATAGGTGATTGAGCCTCAAATATCTTGCTCCGACGTTTGAATAGGTATTCTTGGATTAAAACACAGCTAGTGAAAGAAAGTTTTTCCAAAGGCCTTATCTTATACATTTTAATGAATATCATATCATGTCATGTCAGGCCAGGCAACTTGAACTCATTGATTGGTTCTGGCGATTGTTGAGGATAATTTCATTGCAATTTAAATTATATAAATTAAACATTACACAAGGGGACAGCCTTATGAAAGTCAATAGTTCCTTATTCGTTCACTATTGATCAGGTTATGAAGAATAAGTTTATTCTCAAACATGATTCTTGGCAGCTTGAATGTTCCATCACTTAGCTCAACTCTTTTTGTGGAAACATTTCATGTTAACAGTGTATCCTTCAGAAATTATTCGAAACTTTTTAATATTAATTAAAAGTAGAGATTCCAATCAATATACGTATATTAATAGATATATATTAAATACATAAATATATACATATGAAGAATTATGTTGATTTATCTTCCAATTTAATGAATGTACATTCTTAAAAGATAATCTATTTCCTTTAATCTGGGAAATGTGCAGTTTGGCATTACCTTTTGTTCAGTTCTTCTTTCAGTTTCAAACCTCTGTTCAAGGCCATACAGAACTAGTTCACTATCTGATGTACACATTTTGTTAGAAAATCTGCCCTTACTCCTCCTGCTGCCCCTCTTGCTCCTGTTCATGTTCTTGTTGCTATTGTTCCTGTTGCTTCTCCTACTGATGCTTTTAATATCATAAGATCAGAACAGCAGAAGAAATGAAAGCAGGAATAGGCCGCTCTGCCCATCAGGCCTGCTTTATAATCCAATAAGGTCATGGTTCATCTGACTGTGCCCTTAATACCACTTTCTTGCCTACACCCCCGAACTCTAAATTCCCATACAAGTAGTCTCAGTGAAAATGATAGATTGATCAACATCTCCATTGAAATAGTAGGAAAATAAAGCTCATATTTATTGGGCAATTGGAATCAGCTTTGGGGTTTAAAAAAAGGGCAGCAAGGACAAGTTGGGTTGAAGGGCCTGTTTCCATGCTGTGAACCTCTATGACTTTATGATATAATTTTAGAACATAGAACATAGAACATTTCAGCGCAGAACAGGCCCTTCGGCCTTCAATGTTGCGCCAACCAATTAGGAAAAAGCAATGACCCTCTAACCTAAACCATTCCCTTTTTGTCCATAAACTTATCTACTAACCTCTTAAACACCACCAAACTTAGCGCATCTACAACTGCAGCAGGCAGGGCATTCCATACCCTTACCACCCTCTGGGTAAAGAACCTACCTCTGACATCCGTCCTATAACTACCACCCCTTAATTTAAAGCTATGTCCCCTTGTGCTAGCTTTCTCCATCCTAGGGAAAAGGCTATCACTGTCCACCCTATCTAAACCTCTAATCATCTTATATGTTTCAATAAGGTCTCCTCTTAGCCACCTTCTTTCTAAAAAAAACAACCTCAAATCTCTCAGCCTCTCTTCATAAGACCTGCCCTCCATACCAGGCAACATCCTGGTAAACCTCCTCTGTACCCTCTCCAATGCCTCCACATCTTTCTTATAATGTTGGGACCAGAACTGCACACAATACTCCAAGTGCGGCCGCACTAGAGTTTTGTACAGTTGCAACATGACGTTGCGGCTCCGAAATTCAATCCCCCTACCAATAAAAGCTAAGACTCCATATGCCTTCTTAACAACCTTATCGACTTGATTGCCAACTTTCAGGGATCTATGCACGTATACACCAAGATCCCTCTGTTCATCAACACTATTAAGAGTCCTACCATTAGCCTATACTCTACACATTTGTTATTCCTGCCAAAGTGAATTACCTCACACTTTTCCGCATTAAACTCCATTTGCCACCTCTCGGCCCAGTTCTGCAACTTGTCCAAGTCTCTCTGTAAACTATAACACCCCTCTTCACTATCTACCACTCCTCCGACTTTGGTGTCATCCGCAAATTTACTAAATTTATTTTATTAAATATTCACAAACTATTACCATAAAGTGTAATTTCAATGGTTCAGTCTCTATGTTAGCTAATGTATCTATGCCATCTACATTACTTTGATGACATCCATTTCCAGCGATTTGAAGTGCGAACCATTTCCAAATGGACAATGATTGAGACTCTGATGCCTAATTAGAATCACATTGGCTTTGTGTACAGCAAAATTGATTAACCGGCATCTAGTTAACTCAGAAGAATGTTCTGGTCTTTTGACTGATGGTGATATCCTTAAATGCTCATGCAACCTTTCAATTTAACTCCTGTCTGCAAGTCAAGTTTAGATTTATTTTGTGAAGGCTAACATGATTAAAATGAAGCAAAAACAGAAAATGCCGGAATATCTCAGCAGGTCTGACAGCATCTATGGAGAGTGTCCACCAATGCTGTCAGACCTGCTGAGATTTTCCAGCATTTTCTGCTTTTGTTTCAGTTTCCAGCTTCTGCAGTAATTTGCTTTTTATTAAAAAATGGACTTGTTCACCCAAACGTTTCAGAAATTCTCATACGCACAATAGTTTGTTCCTTAAAGCCCAATTGTTCACATAGCTGTATGCTGAGTAGCAGTGACAAAATGGAAATCGTTTGAAAATATGAAATGGGGAAAAAATGAAATGGATGTCTGCATTATGGGTTAATTAGGAGTAGAAAGCTTTACTTCAGTGTATTCTTTTCATAATATGAAGGCAATTTAAGTGAAACGTTTCACTGAATTATTCAATGGACTGGATTTTATCAGCCATCTAAGGGCAGGAAAACAGGTTGGTGGATCCATAAGTAAGAGCACCATGTTATCAGCGGCATTCCCACTACTAGCTTACAGGTAGCAGGGGAGGGGTCTGTGGGCCACCCACCCACCTGTGGCCCAATTGAGGTTGTTCATCCCACTCCTGCTCTAACTTCATAAACAGCGGGAAAGACTTGTGACTAATCCTCAGCATGTTAACTATTCGGTGAAGTAAGGTACACTACATTCTTCCTGGTGCCCTATGCCAAATGCATTCTCCCACCCTTCTCCATAATTTTACTTCCCTGCATCCACACTTGTCCTTTCCCGCAAACCCCTCCCTCCCCACCCCCACTCCCCACCCCCTGACTGGGGCTTGCTAACTCAGCCCAGATCTGGCAAGATCCCAAACTTAAATAAAGGCAAAACGCTGCAAGTGCCGAGATCTAAATCAAAATCAAAATGCAGGAAAAGCTCTGCAAGTCTGACAGCATCTGTGGAGAGAGAATAGAGCCAATGTTTCAAGTCAGGATGACTCTTTGTCAGAGCTGACTCAAAATGTTAGCTCTACTCTCTCTCCACAGAAGCTGTCAGACCTGCTGAGATTTTCAAGCATTTCCTGTTTTTGTTTAAGATTCCAAGCTAATCAGAGTTTTAAGTGGTTTGTCTTCCTCCTGCAATACTAACAGCAACCATTGATTATTCCATTGTAGTGCTGAGTTGTTAGTCTCTGACTAACCAACAACTCTTAAGAGGCAGGACTTCTGCATAGAGATGGCTGGAAATCCTGCTCCATACTAATTAAAGGGATGTTGTCCAAAAAGTTAAAGTGTGCTGCCTGCCCTCAGCTATCATCCAACCATATAAAGACGGAAGCTATCTGATGACCCTTCAACAGAGCAATGGTGTTAACACTGGGGGAGACAATAATGTGTTTATGTGAAGGAAATATACAAATAAATAGGTAGAATTTATATGCATTTAGAATATTATACTTCAGTACTGAGAAGTGGACACATTGTCGCCATTTTTACCCAGAAGCCTTAAAGCACTTGGTAACAGCTTTAGTTCCAACAGGTATTAACACATGTCTTCTGCACCATGCATAAAGGAACACTATGGCCTTTCCAGTTCTCTTCACATTAAGGGAAGAGAAGAAAAATCATTTTCAAAGGGACTTCAAAATATTTTATAATTGTATTGTCTGTCCTTAGCTATTCAGGGGACAAATTAGAAAAACAAAATATAAAGGATCTATTCCGCTATTAAATGTTTAAAATCACTTCTATAACAGTGGACAGGGTTAACAGTAGATAATGTTTCTAGTGGATAGTGAATGCAAAGTTGAAATTAAAAAAAAGTATGACAATATAAATAATAAAATTAAACCCATGAAGAAATACATAAACAGGAACTGCATTCATTTCAATTAAACTAATAAAAAGATGTAATTAAAAGCAGAAAGTGTCAGCTACAGAGATTGTGAGATGAACTTACCAAGGATATTGTCTGCATACAGATTTCTGCATACAGGAAAAAAACACTATACTCAGTCTAAACTAAGTGGATGGAAAATCTATAGACTGAAACCAAGTAACTGATCTTAGACAAATTCAATTGCACTTATATTTAAAATGATTTTCTCCTCTATCCTGGACTCACAAAGGTCACACAAGAGCTGCATCGGTGAGAACAGATAAATAAAAACATTCTGCTTTGAACTGAGAGATACAGAAAGTAGCCAGCTGACATCATTTCCACATCTAATTTTCCCTTCCTTTTTGCACATCTATCCAGAACCTATGTTCTGCAATGAATGCTATTCAAAGATGTGTGGGTTAGATGGATTGGCCATGCTACATTGTCCCTTATTATCCAAAATGCATAGGTTAGGAAAATTTGCCATGGTAAATTTGTGGGTTTACCCGGGATAGGCTCTGGATAAGATGCACTTTGGAGAGTCGTTGCAGACTCAATAGGCTGAATGGTCTGTTTCTGCACTGTAGGGATTCTACAGGCCAATGTAGAAAGGACTTCATTGCGTAGCCATGATGTGGAGATGCCAGCGTTGGACTGGGGTGGGCACAGTAAAAAGTCTCACAACATCAGATTAAAGTCCAACAGGTTTAAATAGTAGCACAAGCTTTCGGAGTGCTGCTTCTTCATCAGGTGAGTGGAGTGGAGAGTTGTGTTTACAAACATGGCATATATAGCTATACCTACACATATATTCTCCACTCACCTGATGAGGGAGCAGTGTTTTGAAAGCTTGCGATACCAAATAAACCTGTTGGATTTTAACCTGATGTTGTGAGACTTCTTACTATTAACATTGTGTAGATAAGAAGATTGAGAGGGAAATTTTGATAGAGCTTCCAAACTGGTACAATTGGTTGAATGAAACCTAAACAATTTTCAAACTTCACAAGCACGCCACTGAAACTATGGGCACCAAGGCAGCAGCCTGCTACTGCTTGTCTGCTAAAGCTCACCACTTCTGGCAATGAGGCATTTTGGCTCGTTCTCATATTGAGTTGCTCAAAAAGCTGAGCCTAAGGATCAAAGATTGTTTGGAGCCCACCTGGAGAAATTAAAGTCATCAGGCCTCAGAATGACATCAGGAGCTCTTAAAAAGATTGCTCGATATCGTATGGTACAATGGACACAGTGTGCACTTGAACTTAAAATTTGCAATTAGGTTTTCACAATTGGAATCGGACCCTGTTTTTTATACTTATTAGCTACTGTTTGATTCAGGTGAGTGAGCTGTAAGCCCACTTACAAGTTGGGCAGAGTGAAAGGCAGCCCTTGAGTATCAGTGGTTGAGGTACTCACAACATGGTTGTCAATTACTATTTCTCTGCAACTCCATTCAAGAAATTGATGCCTATTGTTGAAAATCATCTCCTACCTATTCTGTTAAAAGTTAAACTAATAATTCCAATTAAACATTAAAATAGTTTTGTTAGATTTAATGAATGGCAGTCACTTTTCTGACAATATATTAAAGCAATATCTGGCCGTGCATTCTCTCCACAATATTGTACATGAAGAAGACATAAGCAGAGGTTGTATCGTGAGTTTCCCGCAGGGCTTCAAGGCCTTCACACATCTCTGAGACTAAGATTTCCAGAGTAATCAGCTCCATGCTAGAAATCAGGGCTGCCACGGGGTCAGGCCTGCCAGGAGAGTTGGTGGTCAGGACTGCTGGAGAGGGTTGTCGGGACTGTCAGGGCAAGATCAGAGCTGCCCATGTAGGGGGTTGGGGTGATCAGGTCTGGCCAGGGACTGGGGAGATCAGGGCTGACTGGGTGGGGAGGACGTTGGAGCTGCTCTAGAGAGGTCCAGAAGATCAGTGATCAGCAGGTTGGGGGCTTGCAAGACCAGCGATGAGGATTGCGAGGCTGGCCAGTGATTAGGATGGCCAGAGATCGAGAGGCCAGCAATGGGGGAACCAGTGCATATACGCTGATCTCCATTCTTGCAGATTGGCACGTGCACAGTTGCCCGCTCAGCACTATACTGCCAGCCTCTCAAGCAGGAATAGGCCTCGAACCCCCCTTCCCCACCTCATCACGGTTTTCAGAGGGAATGCCGCTAAGGCACTTAGTTATGCTTAGAGTGTCTGAGATTCAATCTGAAAATCACTCTAAAAAATTGGCGGGAGTTATTCCAGTCTTTACACGAATTGGGAACTTGGAATTTTTTGGGAGATTCCCTCCCTAGATATTTATCATAGGTCATAAGATAAAGTCAAAAAAATAGTATGTTGGCATAAATAACAGATTTAGTTGTAATTAGTGTCACATCACTGGCATCAATGGCTGATTCAAAATAGATCAGTGATAAACTGGAACACAGTTTGAAGAACACAGCTGGTTTTATAAAGCTGACATTGTAATTGAAATGTTTGTTAACATAGAAAGCATTTGATGTAACAATATTGTTCCAATTCGTTTAGCAACAAGATCTGTGGTAATTTTTTACAAAAAAAGAGATTGCTCATGAATGTTAAAAATGTATATGAAGTATGGAGCTAGCTGTCATATAAGTATAAAGAGAGGATGTTAAAGGACAAATATATCAAATAAATAATTCCCAGTTAATATTTTTATGTTTGAAGAATCTCCAAGCAGGTTTCTGTCCCTGTTACAGTACCAAAACAGCTCTTATTAGAGGCACAAATGACATAGAAACATAGAAGATAGGAGCAGGAGGAGGTCGTTTGGCTCTTTGAGCCTGCTCTGCCATTCATCATGATCGTCTGATTCATTAGCTACGATTAGCTGATTGTCCAATTCAATAGTTTAATTCTGCTTTTTCCCCAGAACTTTGACCCCATTCGTCCAAGTGCTAGATCTAGCTGCCTCTTAAATACATTCAATGTTTTGGCATCAGCTATTTCCTGTGGTTAATCCAATGTGAAAATTTAAGTGAGCTTTCCCTTCTTGTTTATGTCTTCCCTTCTGTCTGCAGTCTTTCACAAGGTTGACTACACCACCTCCTGCAAGACTTCTTCACTGCGATCCAGGTGGGTGAAGCTGTTTCAGCTGATTCCATTCTATTCTATCCATTCCTTCTCGGGGAAACACTTGCAATGGTTTCTCTTCCTCTTGCTGCATTTTTACCTCTGATGTCTCCCAGGGATCAATCCTACACAGCACCCTCCAATTTCTGATTTGCACACTGCCCTTGACATAATCATTTAATTTGATGAGACACATCATAAGAAGCATAAGACCTAGAAGCAGGAGTAGAAAATTCAACCCCTCAAACCTGCTGTATCATTTAATACAATCATGGTTGATCTCATCTCAGTCCTGAACTTCATTTTCATGCCCATTCACCGTAGCTCTTCAAACCCTAACTAATTAAATCCACTTTTTCCTTAAATTTACTCAAAGCTCAAGAATCCAGCATGCTCTGGGATAGTGAATTCCACAGTCTCGCAAGAAGTCATTTCTCCTCATCACGTGATTTGGAAACTTCTGTTCTGTTAAGTGAAATGGGTTTAAGCAGTCTACTCATAATTCTTCAGGTAATAGTGATCACAGAGCTGTTTATAACATGGCAATACTTGGTGTAATATTTAGGAGAGTTTTTTTCTAAACTGTGATGTTCCAGTCCAGCTGCAATACTCCAGTTGAAGTTTAACAAGAGCTCCATAAAGATTCAGCAGAATTTCTCCCATCCAGTTGCACTGATTTTGTAACACAGCAGACCGGGAGATATCAGCGGCAGCCGATTCACAGAATTCGCTCTGGGGCCTGGGCCACCGTATATCTCCCAATCTAAGTTCTTTTGCATCAATGGACTCATGCTGAAAATCAGTGTAAATATGATTTGCATTCCTTAATATATCTTAGCATGCTATTTGTTGGTCCGTGACTAGCATCTTAATGCCATTAGCGTCTCCCCCTCTCCGGCATGACGTCACGCTGGCAGGGTTTACAACAGTTCTATAAAACTGCTACTGGAGTAGCAGTGTTGAACAGGAGTAAGGAGGTAAGTTTTATGGAACTGCAACCCCCAGACTGGAGGGGAAGTTGGAGATAGGGCAAGGAAAATTTCTGCTTGGTGTGGGGAAGTTCCTGGAGAGCTGGAAGTGCTGTCCCCAGGCCTGGAGATGTTCCATGTATCTCTGTGAGGTGGGATGGGGTCCTTTACAGAGTGCTGGTCAAGCTACTATGTGCAGCCACTGGGATAACAAAGAACAGTACAGGCCTCTTCAGCCCACCAAGTCTATGCCTCTGTAATGTAATATTTTCTTGCCTCTATGTGATCCATATCCTTCTATTCTCTGCTTATTCATGTATCTAATGATGTGGATGCCGGCATTGGACTGGGATAAACACAGTAAGAAGTCTCACAACACCAGGTTAAAGTCCAACTTGACAAAGGGGAAAATCCTGAAAACTAGTGGATTTACTATTAAATAAACTTGTTGGACTTGAACCTGGTGTCGTGAACTTCTTACTGTATTCATGTATCTATCCAAATGCTTCTTGAATATTGTTATTGAATCTGCTTCCACCACCTCTTCCAACAGTACATTCCAGGCATTCACTACCCTCTATGTGAATTACTTGCCCCTCATATCTCTCTTAAACTTTCCCCCTCTCACCTATTCCCCCGAGTAATTGACCTTTGATCCTGGGAAAAAGACTCTATTCTCCACACTATCCAACCTGTCATAATCTTGTAAACCTTTATCAGGTCTCCCCCAGTCCTCCAATGAAAACAATCCAAGTTTGTTCAACCTGTCTTCGTAGTCCATATTCTCCAAACCAGGCAGCATCCTAGTAAATCTCTTCTGCACACTTGCCAATGCATCAAGATCCTTCTGATAGGGTAGCAACCAGAATTGTACACAATACTCCAAATGCGGCCTAATCAAAGTTTTAAATAGCTGCAACATATATGTGTGACAATGCTCAAGATTCTCACTCAACAGAGGAGAATACTTGTAGGCAGGGGATGTGTATGGCAGCACAGCACTCTGTGTGTGAAGGAAGGGGAACAGAGAGGCTGGAAGGCCAGCAATTTTCTTGTTGGGGAAAGGGAGAGACCAGCAATGTGCATGGGGGGAGTGCGAGGCCAGTGATGAGGCTAGCAGTATCTGGGGGAGGATGCTTGAGGCCAGTGATCTCAATGCTGGGAGGAGTTATTTTGCAATCTGTCGGAGATCAGCGCATGCATGATGACCCTGTTCCCGGAATAGGCCATGCCCCAGTGTTTTTCACATAATTCATGCCAGTGCCTTCACCTGCAGTGCACAGAGTGTGAGTGATGCATTTTGAAAATCTCACTGATAAAACCAGTGGCAATTTTCACACAAATTTGACACTTAGGAATTTTTTTTAGAGAGAATTGGCCCCACTTCTCTTATACTGAATGGACAGATCTATAAAGACAGAGTGCATAAGATTGGGAGTGAAAACTCACCAAAGAAACGGATCTGCAACTCTCCCATTTTCAGACTAGCTGGGAACTTGGAAAAAATCTCATAAAATCTCACCCAATGCCTCTATTTATGAAGTCCAAGGCCCCATGTGCTTTGCTAACCATTCTTTCAATATATTTTTTCACTTTCAAAGATTGATGCGCATTCACCTTCAAATATCTCTGCTTTTGCACATTATTACAATCTCCATGGACTGCTAACTTTTAAAAAGAAATTCAACTTCCAGTAAATATAGATAGAATAATAAGCAAAATTTCAGATTTAATATTTTTGCTGTAACAAAAGACTACTAGTTCTTAACTGAACACTATCTTTGTAGTCAACTTACACTTTAAACCATAGAACACTGTTCCCTTTTATATTTAGCATAACTGAAAATACCTTTCATAGATTTACTTTACTCTGTCTCTTAAGTAGACATTCAATTCTCTCATAACCAGTCCAAGGCAATTCTTAGCTCCTGAAGGTTTACTTATATTATTGGGTGCCAACTTTGAAAGTTGGCACCCAGGTTGATAAAGATGTTAAGAAGGCATACGGCGTGTTAGCTTTTATTGGTAGAGGGATTGAATTTAGGAGCCGTGAGGTTATGTTACAACTGTACAAAACTCTGGTGCGGCCGCACTTGGAGTATTGCGTACAGTTCTGGTCGCCGCATTATAAGAAAGATGTGGAAGCATTGGAAAGGGTGCAGAGGAGGTTTACCAGGATGTTGCCTGGTATGGTGGGAAGGCCTTATGAGGAAAGGCTGAGGGACCTGAGGTTATTTTCATTAGAGAGAAGAAGGTTACGCGGTGACCTAATTGAGGCGTATAAGATGATCAAAGGACTGGATAGGGTGGATAGTGAGAGCCTTTTTCCTCGGATGGTGATGACCAACACGAGGGGACATAACTTTAAATTAAGAGGTGGTAGTTATAGGACGGATGTCAGAGGCAGGTTCTTTACATAGAGGGTGGTGAGGGCGTGGAATGCCTGCCTGCAGCAGTTGTGGGCTCGCCTACTTTGGGAGCATTCAAATGGTCGGTGGATAGGTATATGGATGATATTGGAATAGTTTAGGTTAGAGGGTCCACTGGCCGGCGCAACATCGAGGGCCGAAGGGCCTGTACTGCGCTGTAATATTCTATGTTCTATGTTCTACGTTCTATTTCCCCTTATTGTCCTGGAAACCATTGATCTCAGAACTGTCTTTCATCATGAGATTTCTTCCACCCCCAGAAATTCTTCCTCTGGTGCAAATGAGGTAAATCTTCCTGCATCATTTTAACTCCTCTTGAGTGTGGTCGCTTCAATCTGAGTGCAGGCTCCTGTGTGATGGACTATAGCACCATGATGCCATTGGCTAATTTTCCTTTCCTGAATCCTTCCACAGTAAGTGTGCCTGTGGATTCTCAGGAATATTTTATATCCTCTCTCTTTTGAAACCCATCTACGTGGCAATGTGGATCACATGGGCCTGATATCCCAGTTAGGAAAAATGTAGAGTTTTATATTTAATTTCTATTTCCTATTTGTGAGTTCAAAAAGATGAAACCTGGGTCTAATTTCATTTCAAGTTATTTTGTAATCTGACTAGGCTGGGGACCTGTTTGTATGATGTGGAGATGCCAGCATTGGACTGGGGTAAGCACAGTAAGAAGTCTCTTTGGCCTGGTGTTGTGAGACTTCTTACTGCCCTGTTTGTGCAGATACATTTGAAAGAGGTTTTAAAATTTCTGAAGAGAAGCAATGGGTTATCAAGGGGTTAGTAGGTTAGTAAAGTTTTAAGAAATACAAAGTATAAAAGCTGTGCCATTGCCAAATGACAGTGGCCCAGAGATGCATAGAGAGACAGGAAAACCTAAAGGGTTGTCTGTTAGTGTGAGTATACCAGAGAAAGCAGGGAAAAGGTCTAAAGCTCTTGCGAGAAGATGCTGATGGGGAACTGAGTTTAGGGAACTCATGTTTATATTTAACATTAAAGTAATAGTGACTTTAGAGTGAGGCTTTTGGAATTTTCAGGGAGCGATACCAATTGAGGAAGAGCATGAATGTTCAGGAGTCCAACAGAAGAAAATTGTTTGAAACTGAGCCAATCTAAGCCTTGGTATTGAAATAAAGGTAAATCCTCATTGAAATTTTGTATCTGTAAGGGTATTGCTTTGATAAAAGGAATAGTGAGAGTTTGAATCATTTTCTGATATCTATATTGAAATCATTCCAATCTTTTGTCCAGTGTAATATAGTTAATTTTGTTCTTTAATAAACATTTTATTCTTTGTATTAAAATACATCAGCACACTTCTATGAATTTGTTCAGTAATTTACTTCCACACTTTCTAATAAAAAAGTGGATTGAATAAGCCACTCTGGGATTGCCTTGTCCAGTACTAACATTAACTAGGATCAGAACACCAGGTAGAAATGTTAATTAGTCATCCGTGATATCACAGCTCTTTTTTATATTGGAAGAAAATGGACAGTTTAAAGCACAACTGTTCACAACTATTTGCTGGGTCATTGGAGACCAAGGTCCAGATTTTCAGCATTTCAGAGCGCCTTCTCATAATGACAAAAAAATCCTAGAGATAACTGAAATCTCTAAGACTCATCCACAAACCTATTCTTTCCCATCTTCATGGGGGAATGAACTGGAGTTGAGCCAGATTTCATACATGTGCAACTCACAGAGGCACCTGACATTTAATTCTCAACTTACCTCCACTGAAGCAGGATTTTGAAAGAAAAGAAGTGTGGAAGCCAAAATGTGCGAAGTAGAATAGGTTAGAGAGGTCTGAACTTGGTATATTCTTTATAAATAGCCAGGATAACTCTTGAGAGAGAGAAAGTATCACTTTTAATGGGATCTGGGGACATCTCTGGGAGAGGTAAGGCACTCTTCAGAATTGTTGAAATCAACATGATTATGAACAGTTGATCTTAAAAAGGGCTATCCAGCTGTCAAGGAACGATAAAAGAGCTGTCCAGCTGTCAAAGCTGTCCAAGAAGTTTCAAAGTTGTCACGAAAATAATAAATCTGTCCATGGATTCTAGGTGAGTGGAATGGAGGGGGCAAGGCCAAAAGGTGGTGAATAGGGGCATGGGTTGGCATGAGCTAGCAAAAATCAGGGAGGTGGTGATGTAGTGGTTGCATCATTGGATTAGTAACCTAAAGACCCAGCCTGATGATCAGGGCTTACATCCAAATCCTTCCATGGCAGCCAGTGGAATTGAAATTCATTGAATCCATATAATCCTTGCCATGTAGAAGGAGGCTATTCAGCTCATTGAGTGTGCACCAACCACAATCCCACCCAGACCTTATTCCCATAACCCCACATATTTATGTTGATAATGCCCTGACACTAGGGTCAATTTTAGTATAGCCAATCTTCGTTTCTCATGATGATTACATTCTATATCACTTCCATATTCTTGTTTAGGCAATTGGATTGTTACTCTGCTTTGGTTAACTTTGTTAAAAACACAATGCTGATATCTGATTGTCCTTCTGGCCTTTTTTTCTTTGGTAAAGTATTTCCTTTGTTTCTTCTTTAAAACCAAATCATTCAATATGACCAGAGTGTTGACCAGCTACAACCCCGCTAGAGTGAAGGGAGGCCATGGAAGCCTCCAGGAGGTCAGGAGTAATGGGGTGCCCTCTGGGCATTGGCAGCTTGGCAGTGTCAGCCTGAACCCCCGCACTGCCCAAGGGGCAAAGTGGCAATGTCCAGGGGGTACCTTGGCACTGTCCACCCGGCATTGGGCATTTCCAAGGAGATGGGGCCAGAGAGAGGGGCAATCAGTGGGGGTGAGAAGATCCCACTGCCACTCTCCACAATGGACCAGTGACAGAGGGAGGGAGGCTCGCAATCGGGGCTGGACGTCATGGTGGGCGGGAACTCAGCCTTCCGAGGGCAGTCGGGGGCTGCGGGGCCCTGGTGGGGGTCTTGGGTCAGGACTGCGGGAAGAGTTGGGAAGATTGGAACTGCTGGGGAGGGGGTGAGGGGTGGAGATTGATGTGGGCTGGGGGTTAGGGCTGCAAGAACAAGATTGCAGGGTTGGGTCAAGACTGCGGGAGGGGTTGGCAAGATCAGGACTGCTGGAATGGAGAGACAGAAGATCAAGGTGGGCCAGGGATTCAGGGCTGGCCATGACATATCTGGAAAGCCAGCGATTGGTGGGTGTACGGCTTACATGGCCGGCGATGCAGGGTTGTGGGGCTGGTCAGCAGTGCTGGAATACTGTGCATGCTCTGATCTTCGTTATAACAGATGCATGTGCAGTGGCCTGCTCAGTGCTATGCTGCCATCCTCTCCAGCGGGAATAGGTTCCACCCCTAGCTTTTCATCATGATTCACACTAGTGCACTCTGTGATGAACAGAGTGCGGGAGATTCATTTTGAAAACCCATTGACAAAAACAAGGATTTAAACCAATTTCTACACGAATTCGACATTTAAAAATTTTTGGGAGAATTCTACCCACAGTGTTTACATCATCCTTCTTTTTCAGAGCTATAGGTTTTTACAGTTATTTTTTTTTTTATTAAGCAACACAGCACGGGAAACAGGCCCTTCGGCCCAACGAGCCCGCGCCACCGTCATACCAAATACATTATCCTATTTTAATATTCCTATATAATAATATATATATTATTCCTAATATGGAAAATTTTCACCATAGGGACAATTTGTTACCCAATCAGCCTAAGAGCGAATTTTTGGGTTGTGGGAGGAAACCGGAGTGCCCGGAGAAAACCCACGCAACCACGGGGAGAACGCGCAAACTCCTGCAGACACCGGCCCAATTCCAAGTGTCTGCACAGCCACATCGATAGTCTCTGAGCTGTCATGGTGCCCTTCAGTGGTCCACATAAAGCACTCATATACGACATGAGGTACCAGGCAACCCATGAATCAACATCCAAGAGCTGTACCCGCACCACCTGCCGAATGCGTGCTCAAATTATGGACCGAATTACCTGTGGAAAAAAGCCGTAGTTAAACAGTCCTAATATATCCCTCTATCTGCATACTGCTCATGTGGCTGTCCAAGAGACACTTAAACAGCCCCAGCGTGCCTGCTCCCACCACCTTACTCGGCAGTGCATTCCACACCCCCACTACCCTTTGTGTGAAAAACTGCCCTCTAATATTCGTCCTATACATAGCCCCTCACCCTATGGCCATGACCTCTCGTCCTATCCATTTCTAAAGGTGGAAAAAGTTTACCTCCATTTACTCTATCTATACCCCTTATAATCTTATACACTTCTATGAGATCCCCTCTAAGCCGACGTCTTTCAAGGGAAAACAACCCCAGTCTATCTAATCGTTCCTCATAGGACAGTCCTTCCATACCAGGCATCATCCTGGTAAACCTCCTCTGCACTCTCTCCAAGGACTCCACATCCTTCCGATAGTACGGAGACCAGAACTGGGCGCAGTATTCCAAGTGAGGCCTAACCAAAGTTGTATACAACTGCAACATCAAACTCCTACTCTTTTATTCTATACCCTTTTCTATGAAAGCTAACATACTATACGCCTTCTTTGTCACCTTCTCCACCTGTGAGGACACCTTCAGAGACTTGTGAACCTGCACCCCCAAGTTTCTCTGCGTCTCTATGCTCCGTATAGTTTTACCTTTTATCCTATAATTCTCTTCTACATTTTTCCGGCCAAAATTCATCACCTCGCTTTTTTCTGGATTAAATTCCATTTGCCATCTATCTGCCAATCTACCAACCTGTCTATGTCCTGTTGTATTGCCTGACACTGCTCTTCTGTACCCGCCAATCAAGCATCTTGGTGTCATCAGCAAATTTGCTGATCTCACCACCTACCCCTACTTCCAAGTCGTTTATGTAGACCACAAATAGAAGAGGACCTAGTACTGAGCCTTGTGGCACTCCACTAGTGACAGGCTTCCAGCCGGAAAAAGAGCCTTCCACTACTACCCTCTGTCTCCTCCTTCCGAGCCAGTTCTCGACCCATCTACATACCCGACCCTGTATCCCATGCGCCTTCACCTTCTCTATCTATAAAATGTATGTCTACATTTTTTTTAAAGTTTCAATAGACAACCATGCAAGTTATCTTTCTCCTGTTTAAATGCAGGTTGTGACACTGATCTTTGGGGAACCCAGTCTATATCACAGTTTTCTGTCCATAATTATTTTTGTTTATCCATTTGGACATTGACTTCTTATTCCATGAGCCTCAATTTTGTTAACCAACCTTTTATGTGGTACTTTTTTCACCTTCTCTCTTACTTCATCAAAAATGCAATTAGTCAAGCAAAATCTGCTTTTTACAAATCCATGTCTATCTTTAACTCAAATCTCTCTAAGTGCCTGTCGATTTTTTTTTCCCCAATTATTGTTTCATAAACTTTACCCACTATTGATGTTTTGATGCAGGCTGCACAACAGACTGTTGAGAAAAGTTATAGCTGATGGAATTAATAGAACAGTAGCTGCATGGATACGGAATTGGCTGAAGGATGGGAAACAGTAATGGTTAATGGATATTCTTCAGACTCAGGGAAGATTTGTAGTCAAATTCCCCAAGTGTCAGTTTAGGACCTTTGCTTTTCCTAATACATATTAATGACCTAGAATTTGGTGTGCAGGAAACAGTTGCAACATTTACAGTAGATACAAAACATGGAAGCACTACTAACTGTGAGGAAGATAGTATAGAACTTCAAAAGAGTGTAGATAAATTGATGACTGGGTGGATAAGTGGCAGATGAAATTCAATGTGGAGAAATGTCAGGTGAATATGTGAACATATCATTAAAAGTTGCAGGACAAGTCTAAAGAACAGTTACTTGAAAAGAAACAATCTACACAGTCATGGGGAGAAAGCAGGAAAATGACACCAGATAAAATCCTCATTCAGGGAGTCAGTGCAGACATGACGGACTAAATGACCTCCTTCTGTGCTGTAACAACTCTATGATTCTATCATTCTTTAACCATTCGGCAATTACCAAGAGCATTCATATATCCTTTGTTGAATAAGACTATCATGTGGGTGGCACAGTTGTTAGCACCGCTGCCTCACAGTGCCAGGACCTGGGTTTGATTCCCAGTTTGGATCACTGTTGTGTGGAGTTTGTATGTTCTCCCTGTGTCTATGTGGGTTTTCTTCAGGTGCTCTGGTTTCCTTCCACAGTCTGAAAGACATGCTGGTTAGGTGTACTGACCTGAACAGGCACCAGAGTGTGGCGGCTAGGGGAATTTCACAGTAACTTCATAGCAGTGTTAATGCAAGCTTTACTTGTGACTAATAAATAAACTTTAACTTTAACCCTCTCCAGCCCTTTAGTACCACTTCCATATATATGGAAAATTGAAAGAGTATGCAAACCCTTCTATGTGGTATGGTGGCATAGTGGTTAGCACTACTGTCTCACAGCGCCAGGGACCTGGATTCGATCCCCCGCCCCCTTTCCTCCTCACAGATCGCCTGCAGAGTGGCAGCAGACTTCCCCGCCATCTCGCCCCTCCCTCACTTTGGTCACTGTCTGAGTGGAGTTTGCATATTCCTCCAGTATCTGCGTGGGTTTCTTCCAAAAGTCCAAAGATGTGCGGGTTTGGTGCATTTGCCATGCTAAATTGTCCCTAGTGTCCTGTGATCCATAAAATAGAGGGCTTAGTGGAATATGTGGGATTACAGGGATAGGGTCTAGGTCGGATTGTTGGGGCGGACTTCATGCACCATAGAGATTCTATTATTCTATTATCTCCATCCCCACATTTATTAACAATCTGGGATGCAAGTCATCCAAACCAGTTTACTAAACTACCCTAGACATAACTAACCTTTCCCATACCTCCTCCTCTCAATTTTAATCCTAAAAATTCAAGTGATTCTGTCCCTGATTTTCTGTCCCTTTCCTAAAGGGAAGAATTAGCGGGCCTTGAAATTCTCAATCACAACTTGCTGGGGGATTGGAAGGGAGTAGAAGTGGATGAAGTTGTCTCAACTTCCTCCGTAATTCAAACTTTTAATACAGTGGATCAGCCGAGAGACTGTTCTCCGCATCCTGTACTTGAATATCAGTCTTGTTTCTTAGTGACTGGAACTAAAAGTATTTAAGATGAAATCTGACTAGGATATTATAAAGTTTGATCACTGTCACCTCAACAACGTGAGTTGTTGAGTAAAGCCCTATTCCAAAAACTCAAACCAAAAATGTAAATTGATACTTTGCATAGTACTGAAAGTGTGCTATAGTGTCCTTTTTTTGAAATTAAACTGAGATCCAGTCTATCTGCTCAAGTGCTTGCCAAGGCTGCTGCGGGATGCTGCTGTGTGTGAATTTTGCCAACATAGCAAGTAGCTACACTTGATAAATACTTCAAAGCACTTTGAGACATTATGAGGACAAGTCTCTCCAAGGTATTATCTGTCAATATGAATACTTTGAACTAAGTTTCTGAATCCAGGTCCATTGATGTCAATTTGAAACAGTTATGGCTCCCAACACTGTGTCCTGTGGCAATTAATCTATTCAATGGATTGTCCCTCCACTCTGACATAACTCATAACCAAAAATACACTTTGTTTCCTCCCCTTCAGCCAGGCTTTTATCCAATCTCAAAGTTTAGCCTGAATCTTCACAGCTTTGAATTGAATTAATAGCTTTTCATGTCGAACTCTCTGGTGATTTTATTTTAAGCTATGAACTGTGCTTGTACTCAATGTGTGATTCTGTCAACTTCCCTCAGTGGATCCTAATTAAATGTTCAAGCTGATAGTGGAAGTGTTATTAGAAATCGACCTTGGGAGGTTAGCTGGGAAAAGATGTTGTTACTCTTTTAACCTACCTGTATTAGTGGAACAAAGAAAGGCAGCCACTTTTCGGGTCCCACTGACATTAGTAAACAAAGTGGTCCCCTGATTCCAAACTTGGCAACAACTAGTTTTGCCAAGGCAGGTAAAAATTGCTCATTGGGAATTTCCACGTAGCCTCCAGTTTCTCAAAGCAACAGTTTCTATAAGTGTATATAGTCAATGGAAATCATTGAGGAATTTGGGATATGGGGAGCTTTACAGGCCCACCCTGCCTGACTGTGTGGGGAATGCTGTGATTTCCCTGAGTTCCAAACCAACTATCAACAGTGTTGGTCTGGCTACTTTTCCTCTTTTTTCAATTAAATAGTTTATAAAGTTGGTGAGAGGCACATCCACGTGGAAGTATTGTCTTTGTTATTTATTACTGCAGCCTGGTGCTCCTCTCAAACTGAGTCCTCTTGTTGGCTTTCCAACTTTGAGACTCAGCCACCACCCTTCGTTGGACATGTTTCCATACCAATCAAGGGGGCAACCTACTCAACATTCCTTTTTGCTTCAAGGGCGGGATTAGCACCCAGGAACTGTCCCAACTCCTTCCTGACTCAACACAAAAATTCAGCTCTTTGTAGTGTCTATAACATTTCGCACTCTGCTTTCTGTGAAGCTGAAGGCTCCTCAGGGTGTGAAAGTCATTTATTTCCTGACTCTTTAATGTAAGCGTTATGGATTTAATTGAATAAAGGAGGACTGGAGGTAGATCCTGGCACATTGGAAGGATGTGTCCTTGCATTAATACCACACTTTAGAAACTTCTATACAGTGACTGAAAACTAGAAAGAGGATCAGTGACCTGACTAAGGCAGCAAAAATAACAGGAGTCAGTCAATCCTTGAGGCAATGTCTAATAAATGAGCATATAGGTAAGACTAAATCTTCCCCACCTAAGAACAGCTCAAAGAGCTGATAAGAAGCTGAATAAAATTGGATCTTAATATCTCAGCCTGTAAATAGGGAAGCAACATGCCTCCTTGCTTAAGTATGAAAATAAGAGTCCTACATTAGTTATAAAATCTTCCTTTTTCTCTTTTTTCATTCTTCTCACTTATCAGTGTAAATTATTCCTCCTGAATTCAAACAAACCTTCCTCATATAAAATGACGATGGTAAAAATAACAAGAAACACCTCTATACCGATCAAATAGTGAACCTGGTAAATCAGAGTCTTTGTTCAGTATGTGTCCGTAACAGCAATTGCTCAGGTGTAAGAAATAGCTTTTCATGCTTGGTTTCATGTCAAATAGTATAAGACCATTTATTAGCTGAATCAGATTGATCTTGGTAATTGTCTGTTTTCTGCTGACAGCCAACTAAAATTGCATTTTTGCAACAAGTCAGGGTCATTATCTGAACTTTTGGTATGTCATACTGATTTTGAATATAACTTAACCGAAGAACTGATTCCCCAATATATGAATGGAATTCTTAACTCCTTAGTGTTGATCTTCATTTCAGCACTTTTGCTTAACTACCTATTCCAATTCAAGGTCGCAAACCCGATGTACACTGGGTGTTAGGCAGGGTACACCCAAGATAGGACACAGTCCATCACAGGGCACACATTCACACAGAGGCAATTTAGCATAGCTAATCCACCAAATCTTCATAGCTTTAGCCTGTGTGAGGAAACCGCAGCATGCTTACGTGTGAAGAACCTGCAAACTCCACAGAGGCAGACACTTGAGGCCGAAATCAAACCTGGGTCGCTAGAGCTGTGAGACAAAGTGCAAACCACTATGCCACCGTGCCACCTCATTTTCATAATTTTGGAATTTAAATGCAGTTTCCAATGCATATGCAGCAAATTTACCACTGCACTATGGCAGAAAGTCAAGGAAATTGAAGGCCAAAGGTCTTTTTGAGTTTATCCACCTCTTGATGTTGAAGAATCCTATTTCAGACATTATGAAATAGAATATGCGTCTTGAGCATATTAACAGCAAGTTTTTATTAATTAATCATAACTATGATGATTTATACTGCAGAGGTTACAAGTATGGTGCTGACTCCATCCTAGGTCTTTACACAACTCTGCCCTTCTCTAGCCTGCCCTTGGTCATGGGCTGCGTGCTTTCACACATCACTGTGTGGGTGCTACTGTACTCAGTCTCATTAACTTTCAATTCATTCACACATCCACTGAAGCAGTGATGATACAAGTGCAGGCAACCTGTTTTGATAATGGCTGTCATCCAAATAGAGAGAAGGAGGGTACATCACAGCTTGGTAAAGGGCCAGGAGAAGCAAAGGCCTGAGCAACAAGAGAAAATGGGGCCTCCAGAAAGTAAGAAGTCAGCAAACATAGACCACTGACAGACAACTCCAACAGTGTTCTTAAGTAGGAATGAGCGAAAAATGTCCTGGGATGTGGTTGCTCACATTTGCCAGATTCTTCAAACAGGTTGTAACAACAAAGACCCTGGAGGAGTAATGCAGATTTCTTGGTCTGTATCGAGTGACCGTCTGTTCAGGTACCTTTTAACTAAGGTGCCTGGATATTTGACCCCATGAAGTGACAGCAGTTGGGTGACATCCTGCCTGCCCTCCCATGAGATTCTCCAAGCTCTTCACACCTACACTCCCACAGACTGGAATTTCCTCAGAGTAGTTTCTCCTCAGTAATAATTGTGTGAAAAATATATAGCAACCTGTTTAAAATATATAGCAACATAAACAAAAGACAGAATTTAACACAATTGGGTTCTGTTGAACCCTATTGAAATTGCATGAAAATAGTTTTGGTAATATTTGACATTTGCCAAAAGACTATTTAAAAATATAAAAGTGGTAAATAAGTGAGAACAGAAAAAGGGAATTCATGCATTCCACTGAGTGTTTTAGTTTTTGTGGCAATGGCAGATGGGACAACAACAGTAGAGGTAGCCATGATTAACCACAAGAGAAGTACTGTTAATAAAAATGGTGGAAGATGCTGTGTGCATGAAAATGATTAGTCACCAATCAATAAGCCTCATTAGGCCGGTGAACTAGTATTTAGCTTGAATAGCTGTCATTTCATTCTGTATTTAATATAACGTGAAGTAAGGGACCAGCACGTAACAACAGTCACAGGGTTACAGCATTTAATTTTCTTAAACACTGTACTTTAAACAAGCTAGTGGTGCTTTAAAAATGGAAATCCTTGTTCTACACTGATCCCTCGGAGCTGAATGCATTCTGCTGCCTCAGTCTGCCACCCACACCCTAACTGGAGTCATTGCATATTGGGCCCTCTCTTGGTTTCCATGACAATGACTGAATGTTGAAACATAAATTAGCAATTAAGGTATACAGATGTGTTTATTCTAGAGAAACCTGAGATTAAGTCGCAAACTATATTATGTTTGATATATAAATATATATCAATTTATTGATAAATAGAAAATAACAGTTCATTTTAGACAAAGACTAGCACAGAAATTAGTAACCATAGATTAAAAATTACTCTTCATAAATATATCTTTTAAGTAGTGATGAAGGTTTACTCTTTTGTAGCAACACATCAGTGGCTCATATTTTATTGGGGACTAATGCCATTGCACCTAGGCAAAGATGGGCAATTTAGGCCTTATGAATGGCCCTCCTTCATCTCAGTGCGCTGCAAGGTTGAAATCAAGCTTGTTCACCAATGATGATCCCATGGATAAAATCAAATACATTTAATAGACACCAAATAGTTCAAAAATTGTAGAAAATGCTTCCATATGTATTAATAGAACTATCAAATTTAAATGGTGAAAACAAAATAAATATTTAAATTTAGACACGGCAGAAGCACAGTCAATGTTGTGTGAGTGTGAAGTATTGGTGCAAAGCTTTGTATGGAAAAATATGTTATCCTATTTTTTTCATGTTTACTGTTTTGAAGTACATTTGATTTTAGATTTTACCAGCATTAAAGGGAGGGTTAAGGAGTTGGGGCTGGGGGAGGGTTAAGTGTTTGGGGTTGGGAGAAGGTTAAGGGATTGGGAGTGGGGGTGGGGAAGAGTTAAGAGGATGGTAGTGGGGGAGGGTTAACGGGTTGAGTAGGGAAGGTTAAGGGATTGGAGGTGGGAGGGGATGGGGAAGAGATAAGGTATTGGGGTTAGCGGTGGGGGAGGGTTAAGGGGTTGGGGTGGAAAGGGTTAAGGAGGTAGAGGTGGGGGATGGTTAAAAGGTTGGGGGTGGGGGGGGTGAAGGGGTTGGAGGTGAAAATGAGAGCTTGCCAGCAGATGGTGAGAGTCTCGACCCACTGCAACACCACCTCTACATCTCAGCATACAACCAGGAAAGCAAGATTTCAGCTCTTGCCTTATTAAGTCCTCCTGCCTGCTATGTTTACTGTGCTTACAGTCCCGTTAAGTTCTGTCCCCTGTGTGAATCTAGTCACTTATTTTTGCCATGCCCTTTTTAAATATAAAGTGCAATATTAAAACCTATGAAAGATATTCCATTATCTGTTTATTTTGCAATGGATGATAGACAAAATTATATATTGATGCTTTGGTCAGCTTTGAAGGAATGTTCTTTTTCCTTCAAACAAATTAAACATTTTTTTTTCCATGAATGACAAATGCATTTCCTTTAAATTGCAAAGAGACATTGTGCACCTAATTACTGAAGATGATTTTCTGGGTTATTAATGAGGATACATTTATACTTATAGCTACTGTCTGGAAAAGGTCACCATAGAACAAGAGTGACATTAAGTGGATTTGTATTGTGGATTCTGGAAGCACAGGCACTGGTCCTTTAGGCAGCACATTGTCTTTAGAATAACATTATAGCAATTGACATTGGTAAGTGATTAATTGGATATCTCTTTCAAAGAGTTGGCACATCATAAATGGGTAGAAGTTTATCGAACAGGGGATGCTTCCATGCATGGGAATGGGATTAAATACTCCAAAAATGCCGGCATGCTAGAAACCTGATATGATCTTGTTCACTTTCGGCTTTTACTAGGACATTTTGAAGGTAAGCGAGAAAGTGCAATTTAATTACTTAAGAATCAATTAATTCTGAATTTAACCCAGAATTCTGGTTTTAACAACTAGCACATGGATTTTCCAAACTATAGGAAACTCACTAGGGTCAACAAACCAAGAACACAATTGAAATTCATCACTTTATGAAATTGACAAGCTAGAAAGCCTTTAAAGAATGGAAATATATAGCTGCTTCCTTCCCTAAATGAAAGGCTTGTATTCATCGGAATCCTTCTGAGAGTGTGCTTTAAAGATAGACTCCTACTTCTTGGAAATCATCTTATCTATCTTGCATTTTGTCCATTTACATCTGCATTATTCTGCCACCAGCTTTGGTATCAGTTGTGCAGTCTATTTTGACCTCTGATGAAGAGCAGCAACATTAGAATCAGCAGGATTAACACCAGGAAATATATCAAGAGCAACTGCCCTCTCCTGCATTCCTCATAACAACACTTTGCAGCTCCATTCATTCCTCTCTCTCATAGTAATTAGCTTAATCAATGGTCATTCTGTCCAGGGTAGCTGTGAGAATGAGAATTGGTCACAGTCCTTCTTCCACATCACATTCTTCCAGCTTTTCCATCACTGAATGGGTTGGCTGCGGTGCTTGAATATTTGAAAGGAGAAAGACAAAAGGATAGAGTTGTAATGAGGGGAGCAGCGAAACACATGCTTTCACCATCTGTAACTTTAAATCAGAAGAGATAGTGAAATGAGGGAAATGGGGTGTTAGAAGGAGGATTCAGTATGAGCATACTATCACTGTTGATAGTTTCAGTACCACATCCAGTCTTTGGGGCTTGACTCTTAGTGTTGACCACCATGTCTATCCAGTCCTTCACAAAGTTTGTCTAGCCATCTCAAAATAAATGATATCTTTCCTCTCCTCCACTCCCTACACCAAAGCCTCCAGAGCAACATCATTTATCTTGAAGCCTACGCTCTGACATGTCATGTTACGCTATTCCTGTAACTTTCCCAGGACAGCATCAATTGTAAAATGACTTCTAGCACCCATTCCAGTCAAAATTCACCCATCATTTGAGAGGTGCAGGTTGGTGTTAACTGATGCTATCCATTCAGGATTGTCTGCTCCTCACCCAGACAGGCAGCATAACCTTTGTGGTCTACTTGCACCAGAAACATATCATGATTACCATAGATCATAGAATCCTACATAAAAGAAGAAACCCTTCTGCCCATCGAATCTGCACTGACCACATTCCCACCCAGGCCCTATCCCCATAACCCCATGCATTTACCCTAGCTGGTCCACCTGAAACAAAGGGACAATTTCACATGATCAATTCACCTAACCTGCACATCTTTGGACTGTGGGAGGAAGCCAGAACACACAAAGGAAACCCACACAAACACAGGGAGAATACGCAAACTCTACAAAGATAGTGACCCAAGCTGGGAATTGAACCCAGGTCCCTGGTACTGTGAGGCAGCAGCGCTAACCATTTTGCCACTGTGCCTACAAGTGAATTCCACACAGCAAAACAAATCAGCAACTCATGGCTTCATTCCCAAGTTAAAGATCTGACATTATTGTTCCTTTTCAATTCTGCTTTCCTCTGCAACTTTTTAAAGAAAACATTAATCTTTATAGACCACTTCTTACATTATTAATAATTGTCTTGCCAGAATCATTGTGAACATTTTATGAGAATGATTCTAAGTGTCCAGCTAACGTAAAAATGGGAGAGTTCCTGATCCATTTTTTGGGAGAATTTTCACATCCAATCTTATATACATAGTCATTAAAAAATGGTGTAAATTGTTTCTAGCTGCTGCAGACAATGGGCTGGGTTTAGTTCATCGGGAATGTTCACTGTTGATTGCGCAATGTTCAGCACTATATATGACTCCTTAGACACTGAAGCATTTCACGTTCAAATGCAACGAGATATGGACAATATCCAGACTTGGGCTGACAAGTGGCAAGTAATATTCGTGCCACGTAAAGGTCAGGCAATGACCATCACAAATAAGGATTGCTTTAACCACTGCCCCATGACATTCGATGTGTAACCTTCACTGAATACCCCACTGTCAACATCCCTGGAGTTACCATTGACCAGAAACTCAACAGGACTCACCACATAAACACAATGGCTACAAGAGCAGGTCAGAGGCTAGGAATACTATGGCAAGTCACTCATTTCCTGATTTCCCAAAGCCTATCCACCATCTACAAGGCACAAGTCAGGAGTGTGATGGAATACTCCCCACTCATCTACTTAGGTGCAGTTCTAACAATATTCAAGAAACTTGACACCATCCAGGGCAAAGCAGCCCGCTTGATTGGCATCACATCTACAAACATTCAATCCCTCCACCACCGACGCTCAGTGGCAGCAGTGTGTACTATCTACAAGATGCACTGCAGTAATTCACCTAAGATCCTTTGATAGCATCTTTCAAACCCATAACCACTTCCATCTAGAAAGAGCGGCAGATACATGGGAACATCACCACCTGCAAGTTTCATTCCAAGCCACTCACCATCCTGATTTGACAATATATCGCCATTCTTTCACAGTCACTGGGTCAAAATCTTGCAATTCCCTCCCTAGTAGCATTGTGGGTCAACCCACACAGCACATGGACAGCAGCGATTCAAGAAGGCAGCTCACCACCACATTCTTAAGGGCAACTAGGGATGGGCAATACATGCTAGCCAGTCTGCAATGCCTGTATCCCAAGAATGAATAAAAACAAAGTTTGCCAGCCATCATATAAATGGGAACTACTGTGCGTCTGCAGACTTCTGGTGCTGCACATGTGCATTTTGAGCAACAGAGGTCTAGCAGACAGATAGCTGTCAGGCCCCTGCTGCTGCAGCCGACCTCAACAAGCTCCCCTCCCCCAAATTGCAGAGGCTCATGACTGATCTTGAGCACCACAACAGGGACATCTGCCCAATGAACAGTGCCAAGGTGCCGGCTGGGCATTGTCCAAGTGCCAAGATGGCAGAGTGGCACTGCAGGGCAGGCACTGCCCTTGCTATTGGCTTCCCTGAAGTCCCTCAACGGCTTCCGGTTCCAATGCCAAGGCCAACACAACTGTTCCGCATTCGTGGGGAGCAGGTGTTTTCCTCACCGCAGGACACTTTTCCAGACATCTGACTCTCATAACATCGCAGCAGCCGAGAAATCGTGCATGATCTTGATTCTTAGGTTCTCGCACGATTTTATTGGCTTATGCTATCCATCGATGTGCAGGGTGAACCAGTAAAATCCCAGCTAAGTGTTTTTTACAAACAACTGAAGTCAACTTGTTTTTTAACCTACCTTCATTTTTCCATCTCCCAATCTCAAAATTACGCTGGAAGGCTAATGTTGTCATTAAAACCAGTCAAGTTTCGCAAATGTCATACCCTGCACTTCCAGCAAAGGATAAACAACAGTCAGCTAAATTGTTCTTTGATATGACAAACTCTAAAACATCATAGGAATTAACAACTTTTAACCATTTCATTCAGTAAATAAATACACCAAAATTTTCGTTATATTAAATTGAATATGCTGATCCTATGTATATACCAGAAGGCTATCTTACAGCCGACTCCTTGAGAATTAAAAAATCCTTTCTCTTCGTTCACAAACCCACCAAATGGGATATTGCAGAACAGCCACTACTTGGACAATGAGGAAGATTTGAGACAACAACATCACCCTTACAAAGATCCCATACGTCCCATTAAGAGCCGTATAATTAGTTGATGCTGCAATGATATAGATCTTGATGAATTGTTAAATCACCTCTCCCCGGCACCTGTTTTTATAATTATTCCTCAGTTAACTTGTTGGGTAATTTCTCATTTAAGTCCTCTGGTCACTGATTTACTATATTTACACAGCAGACACAAGCACACGTGAGGCATTTAAGGCTATCACCTTTTGGCTGTTGACTAATTTATTAACCTTATCCTTAGTCTCACTATCCCATTTACGAATTATTTAATTTAGACTACTCCTTCCATTTCTTTTTTAATTAAGCCCTTATTCCTTTTCTTCTTACTGGAGAATAACCTTACCAACTCAATAGTTAATTTGCTTTGATCATAATATTGATTTTCTATTACCAATCTGTTCCACACAGTCCCAGCTAGACCATTGCCAGAAGTTGCATTAGAGAGAGAACTCTGGATATTATCTTTCCCTGTAATTCATTACATTTTTAATTTATATTGCTTGAGATCCACTTTTCCCAATGGCTAGATCATAAGCTCATGCAAGGCTCTTCTAGCATCTTCTCACTCTTGTTTCAATCTATTTTTCTCTGTTTGTAAACCACCCCATTCCTGTTATTGCCTGTGACTCCCTGGGCTATAGCTGCCAGTTGTAACTGAGCCAGCATAACTAATACATCTTGAATTGCCAATGTCTCCACTAACTCTGTGCTTTATGTTTTAACATATCAATTACTCTGTTTTCAATTCTGTTTGTGCAAAATTCATCAAATGCCTCAGTGCTTTAAATGTCATATTTTTCTCACTTGCCGAGGGTTAGCTCTGTCACAGTAAATCTGATTCAGTCATTAAGATGACTAACACCTCACCGCCAGCTACATCTTTGTAAGATTTTTCCTGACAGCCACCATGGCTACACAAACTGCCAAAGCATAATATGCACAATATGCTGACACAGCTTCCTATCTTAATCAAACTCTTACTAGGCACTTGGTGTGACAAAATCAGGGAAGCCACTGTTGTCAGTTATGTAACAAGTTTGGCTCATGACACTATTTAACCCATTGAAATCACTCTTTCATTTATATGTAGGAGACCATGTCCATGTAACACAATTGGAGAAAACATTGAATTAGGGCCAAGATCACAATACACAATTAATCTGCATCCATTTATTGTGATTTAGATAGCACAAAGTTTGTGTTGTCTGCTCGCATGGTTGTCACATGGAATTAATGTTAAACATGGCCCTGAATAGCTGCTTGTCTGAGTGAAATGTACAATATTATGAGGGAGTGTAGGAGTTCAAACTAGCCTCACCTACTTTAAACAAGCCAGCAACTTCGAAGTAAGTGGCATATTTTGATTTGAACAGATGTTGGAAGTCGTTGCAGAAAATTTCTAACACTAGCAACATACTACAAGTGGGTTCCAAGATTCTCTAACTCATTATTGAAAGCTCGGACATGGTCAGGAGGGGAGAAACCCTCTATTCACATGAGATAATTTCTGTAAAGGCAGTAGGAGCAGAAAGCTGTGTAGGCCAATAGCAAACCACCTAAAAGAAGTGCCAAAATTACATAATTCAGCAGTCTCACATAAGTGGTCTAAAATCAATTAATGCATCTTCAAATGCTGTATTCCAGCTACTCCACCATAAACCTCACACACTGCCCAAGCACCAAACCTCACAATTCACCTTTAATAATATCTATTAACCACAGCTCATACCTCACGTTTATAGCTTCACCTTACTCATCACTTTGCCTTCACACACTTAGCCCTGCTGCAAACCTCAAACCTCGCACACTCTGCCAGCTATACAACTATGCTAGACACAATGGGTGTCTTTTTCTAATTTTTTCTAAGCGTCTAGCTAGTGTGAAAACAGGAGAGGTCTTGATCTGTTTTTTGGCCGAGTTTTCACGCCCAATTTTATGCATATGGTCTTAGAAAAGGTCTAGCCCAATTTTTCATCCACTAGAGGCAGTGGGCAGGGTCTATTTCACCAGACAGCCAGCAGCTCAGATCGGAGCCACAAACTGCACACATGCAGGAAAGCAGAAAGAAAGCTCTTCTGATAGAACCACCCCTCCCCCACACCAGGCCAGATACAGCCTCCCCTTCACCCCATGGACATTGGGGAACACCCCAACATTACTGACCCCCTTATTCACCCTCTTGTCCTGATTGCTGAGTGACATGACATAGATGTGTGTCTACGTGCCAGCATGAATGCAAAGCTCAGCTAGGAGTCAGAATGGTTAGCACCAGGGCATCATCACAATGGTGCATGGTAAGTTGTCATCATCCTCCTGCCTATCACAGAAACTCACTAACACAGTGTATCCAGGCCCACCACATGATACAATGTTGCAGGAAATTGTAGGACTCCAGGATGTTGTAGCAGGGTGGTGGTGGGAGCGTAGAGTGGATGGAACTCATATGCAGCAACACAGGCCCCTAGTGACCGAAGTGCCTGGTGATCAGGGTGTCCCTTGCCACCTGCACATGCCTGACCCTTGCTGCTGCCGGCCCTCCCATGCCTCAGTGGGGTTGGTTATCATTATCGTCCTTCTCATTCTCCTCCTTGTCTTCATTCTCCTGATCCTCCTCTTGCTGGGTGGCCTCCTCCCCAGTGACATCTGGATGGTTGACCTCTACTTACACCTCCTCCCCCCCCCTTTAAAGGTCTCCTTGCTGCTGTGCCAGGTTGTGCAGGGCACAGTTCACCATCACAGACTGCATTTTGAGGAATTCAATGCACCAGTCCACTATTGAACAGGTGGCATCATGGGCCTCATTATATCAGGTCTCTGCCTCAGCCTCAGGGCTCCGCATCAGTCAAGCCAGAAGCGGGTATCCCATGTCCCCCATGAGCCATCACTGCACCCTGGGTTCCTCCTCAAAGATCTCTGGAATATCTGAGCTCTTCAATATAAAGCTATCATGCATATTACTGGGATGCCTGGCGCAGACATGCGTGATGTTTGGCTGATAGTCACACAGATTGATATATGTTCATGAATCTTTCAAGATTTTTCAACAGAGCCCTTGAGCCCAATGCAAAAGTCAGAGGACAGCCTGTCTGAACTTAGCTGGTTCACCCTGAAGGATGGAGACAAGTCTTACATTTGAATTCAAGAGAATGACCTGCATTCAAGATTTGCCAATTGATTAATTGGCAGGCAATTCCCTTATGTTCAGTGCCCATGTTGGACTATGGACAGTCACAAAGGGTGGACATATTATTCTATGGTCGGGGGAACAGCAGATCATTGTCTGGTGAGGGGAGAGGGGCCCGATCATACTCTGGTGGGGAGGAGGAGGTGGATCAGATGTATCTCTGATGGAGAGGGGAGGGAGGACAAATCATTTTCTGGTACGGGGAAGGAAGGCCCAATCATTCTCTGGGTGGTGGGAAGGGAAGTCAGATGGATTTTGGGTGGTGGAGCAGTGGCAGGGGAAGGGGAAGGGGAGTCCCCTGCCACTCTGGGCAATTGGTGGGGGAGGGGTGAGGGAGTGGGGGAGAAGCTCACAATAGGTCTGGGTAGCGGGTGTTGGATGGATAAGGGGGACTATTATGTTGTGGGGGTGGGATGATGTCTCTAGGGACTATCACTCCCAGTTGCTTTATCTATTTTGTGTGGCCCAGAAGCGATGTCACAATGCCACAATTTTCAAACCTTTTTCTAACTGCGCATACACAGTTCAGAGCTCCAATTGTTTCAGGAGTGCTAAGCCCTGCCTACAGATTAAGTGCATATGGGGATGTCTGAAAGCAGATTTCCAAGTCGGATCTGAATTGCGCCCAGGTTCAGCACTTAGCATGAAAATGATAAATGTTTTCCATGTTGTGCTATCTTTTGACTACTAGAGTTAAATGTTACTGTAGATGCAAGCCTAATTCTGCTAAGTGTCATTAATGTGAAATTTTTGGAGTACCATATCTCACTTTGGAGCAGTAAAGTTACTATGGGTGGTAAAATCTAATGGCGAACTTCAAAAAGTGTATCTTTATAGTTTGTGCTTTGACTGCATATCAGAGAATGGGCTTAATCAGATTTTAAAAAATATAATTAATTGAATGTGGGCTTTGCTGGATCAACCAACATTTCTAATGCCCATCCTTATTGATTTTGTGAAGATGGTAGTCAGCTGCCTTCTTGAACTGCAGGAGTCCACGTGCTGTAATTACACCCACAGTGCTGTCGGGAAGGAAGTTCCATGATTTTGACTCAGCGACAATGCAGGAATAGCAGTATATTTTCATTTCAGATTGGTGTGTGGCTTCAAGCAAAACTTTTAGTGATAGTGTTCCCATGCATCTGCTACCCTTGTCCTCTTAGATGTGATTTAAGATGATTGATAGAAAGACTAGAGGGAAAATATAGAAAAACTTCTTGGTGGATGAATGTCTGCAATGTGCTGCCTGGTTTGGTGGTGGAGACAGATACCCTCAGCTCATTTTAAAAGATACCTGAATCTACACCTAAAATGTTGTAATCTACAAGGATAAGGACCAGGTGAGTTTCTGCAGTACGTCACATAGATGGTACACATTACTGCCACTGTGCATCAGGATGGAGGGAGTGAATGTTTGTAAATGGGGTGCCATTCAAGTGAGTTGCTTTGTCCTTGATAGTATCAAGTTTCTGAAGTTGGATATGCACTCATCCAGGCAAGTGGAAAGTATTCTATCGTGCATTGTGCATTGTAGATGGTGAACAGAGTTTGGGATGTGGGGTGCTGAGTTACTACAAACTTTGTAGCCTCTGACCTGCTGTTGTAGTCACAGTACTTGTATGACTAGTCCAGTTCAGCTTCTCATAAATGATAACCCTGGGATGTTGATAATGGATGATTCAGTGACAGTAATACCATCAAATGTCAAGGGCAAATGGTTAGATTGTCTCTTGTGGGAAGTTTTCATTGCCTGGCACTTGTGTCGTGTGAATGTTACTTCGCACTTGTCAGCCCAAACCTGGATATTGCCCAGATCTTGCTACATTTGGATAGGGACTAGTTCACTATCTGAGGGAAGGACATGGAGACTCTGGAGAGAGTGCAGAGGAGGTTTATCAGGATGCTGCCTGGTATGGAAGGTCTGAGTTATGAGGAGAGGTTAGGCAAATTGGGGCTGTTTTCTTTAGAAAGACGTAGATTTAGGGGAGATCTAATAGAGGTGTATAAGATTATGAGGGGTATGGATAGAGTAAACAGGGTTAAGCTTTCTCCTAGGATGGACTCAAATGGCACGAGGGGTCACGGGTTTAGGGTGAGGGGGGTAAGGTATAATTTGGATGTTAGAGGGAGTTTTTTCACACAGAGGGTGGTGGGGTATAGAACGCGCTGCCAAGTAAAGTGATGGAGGCAGGCACTCTGGAGTTATTTAAGAGATACTTAGATGGGCACATGAACAGAATGGGAATGGAGGGATATAGAAAACTGATTTAAAACAGGGATCATGAGCCTTGGGAGTCCCGGGCAAGTGTGTAAATTGTTGATGATATTGATGTATTTGTTTTATCCTACAGGTACTTGGTCCACCTTGTCTAACAAGGGGCATACATGTGATGGGTCGTGAGAGGGCTGCTCTTGGATTTTTCGAGAGTACCCTAGTGCTTCACGTCGTTAGTGTACGCTTGACCTGGACCATTTGATGGGCAACACGACAGCTCAGTGACTATTGCTGTGCTGCACAGATACATGGATTTGGGCCTGTGTCTGTGGGAATTTGTGCATTCTCCCCTTGCTTGCGTGGGTTTTCTCCGGGTGCTCCGGTTTCCTCCCACATTCCCAAAGATGCCCTTAGGCTGATTGGCAGAACAAATTCTCCCTAAATTGTCTCAAATTTGGTTTCAATGCATAGATCTATAAACATGGACAGGGATCACGGGTAGAAGTGGGAACATTGAGGTGACGGCGCGAGCTCGTTGGGCCGAAGGGCCTGTTTCCTGTGCTGTTTTATTTTTTGTTCTTTCTTTCTTCTATAAAGTAAGGCCATAGCGTCATTGAGTCACAGAGGTTTACAGTATGGAAACCGGTCCTTCGGCACAACCTGTCCATGCCGCCTCTTTTTTTAAAGAACAAAAAACAATACAGAAAAGAAAATAGGCCCTTCTGCCCTCCAAGCTTGCACCGCTCATTGGTCCAATTAGACCATTTGTTTGTATCCCTCCATTCCCAGTCTTCTCATGTGACTATCCAGATAAGTGTTAAAACAATCCTAGCGTGTCTGTCTCCACCATCCTTCTTGGCAGTGCATTCCAGGCCCCCACCACCCTCTGACATCGGAGTTATACCTCGCCCCTCTCACCTTGAACCTATGACCCCTCGTGATCGTCCCCTCTGACCTGGGAAAAAAACTTCCCACTGTTCACCCTAGCTATGTCTTTCATAATTTTACACACCTTTATTAGGTCTCCCCTTATTCTCCATCTTTTCAGGGAGAACAACCCCTAAGCTAATTCCAATTGCTCACATTTGGTCCATATTCCTCAATACCTATTGTACCCATTTAACTATCTAAATGCTTTTTAAAGGACAAAATTGTACCCACCTCTTCTACTACCTGTGGCAGCTTGTTCCAGACATTCACTACCATATGTGTGAAAAAATTGCCCCTCTGGACACTTTTGTATCTCTCCCCTCTTATCTTAAACCTATGCGCTCTAGTCTTAGATTCCCCTACCTTTGGGAGAAGATATTGACTGTCTAGCAAATCAATACCCCTCATTATTTTTTAGATTTTTATCAGATCATATCTCAGTCTCCTATGCTCCAGGGAAAAAAGTCCAGTCTATCCAGCCTGACCTTATAACCCAAACCAACAAATCCCGGTAGCATCCTAGTAAATCATTTCTGCACTCTTTCTATTTTAATAATATTCTTTTTATAATAGGATGACCAGAACTGTCTGGAACAAAGTGAAGTGTAGACATCAGCACTCACCTGAACAATATCTGGAGCTTCCTTCGATGTTTAGAATGGAGGGCACCAATAATCCTGGGCTCTGGAGGACCACAGCAGTGGGGGGGAGGGGATGGGTTATTTTTAGGTGGATCTTCCAGATTCAGTGTCACCATGGAAGTCCACCTTCCAGCATCAGAACTTCTGTGGTGATCCATTTTCTTTCTTAGTAGGCTCATCTTGTGGCCTCAGTGTTCCCAGAGAACCAAATTCACTGTCAGGAAGTCCATTTTCTTTCTTGATGTTGGCTGCCTTTTCATTATGGCGACTGGATACAATGACAGGACTGCCCCATCATGGAATACAGCACAAAAAGCCAGTTGCATAATTAATGAATATTATGTAGTGGAAATCTCAGCAGGATCCATCACTCCCAATGGCACTTCTAAAACCACAAAGGTGCCATCCATTTGATGGGTCGGGAGCTCTCAAGCAAGACAGCTGGCCCAGATGGGGGCAGAATTTCCACTTTAAACCAAATTGACCGTAATATGTCTCTGGAGCCACCTACTGAATCAGCAGCATGTTCACCACTGAGTTTAATAGAAATTTTTCTGATGAATTTTGAATCCCATCCATCTTAATCTGAATGGACATGGGTAGACCACGCAACAAAATGAGTGCAGTCAGATTTCTGGACCTGATTGCTTATTCATGTTATTACCTGAGACGCTTGGTGAATACCAACTTCTGTCTGTGCTTTGGCGAAAAATACTTCACATTTGATCATTTGTTTTGAGGTGAATTTTTCACTCCAGATATAATCGCAAGGGCTTCATTTTTGATCTCTAAATAACTATTCTTGGGACAGTTCTGGATATGGAAAGGGAATGCAATCAGTCACGCAGAGTATTTATGAGGAACTATAGCTCCTACCCCCACTTGAAAACACATTAACTGATGAAATCAGTGGCAAATTAGTGTTGCAGTGGCCCACCTGTTGTTCAAACTTTAAGTTATTCATAACTAGTGTTATGACCAAGTGAGAAAGGTTCACTGGCTCCTTTCAAATCAATCTCGTTGGTTGGTTACAACAAAGGTTTAAGTGTCATATTTGCAAGGAATTGCCTTCTCAATGCAGAATTTATTTAAATATTTATGCTATGATCAATAAGGAGCCAATCATACTTGGTCTCTTTGAGTCAAAGACAGAGCATAGTTAATAGCCAATAAATCTGAGAAGCTAATAAAATGCGACAGCAAGCACTTGGCCTTCATGCAGAGCCATGTTGGTGGGTTAACCAGTAAGGACAGTTGTCGAAACCATGCAGGGAAGCCCAACTCAAAAAGGAACTATATTGTAAACAAGTTGATAAGAGGCATGCAGGTTTAAAGACAAACCGTGCAGAGATGGACAGTGATAGTGTTGTCAAGAAAAGGAGAAGAAAGTACCATGGACTTCTAGTGGGGAGCTGAGGGCTCCATCACAAGGTTTATAGCAGAACAACAGCCCAGGCAGTAGAATCAGTATTACAATGGCTTTGGCAAAATGTGACTGCTAGACAGTTTAATCGAGGAAATAGGGGCATTAGGCATAAACTATGTCCTTGGAGCTGCAGAAGAATGTGAAGGAGATTTTGAGCATATACTTGTGTAATATGTTGGAATGAGTGGCAACCACCAATTGGAATAATTATAGAACTATTTCTTAACAATAAAACTGTGTACAGAGATTGAAAAGGATGCTACCAATTACTTTGACTCCAGTTTCCAGACTGCTTAGAAGAGGCCATGCTCAACCCCAGGATTTCCTTGCCCCGATTGACTGTACTGGTCACATGACCCTCCAAAACATCAGCACCTAAGGAGCTCACTAATACATCCCTTCATCTTGAAGTTTCTTATTAACACATACCAACAGAAGTTAAACTATGTACAACATAACACCATAAATATTTTTAGCACAATCCTTTACAAAGTCAGTCAGGGAATGTCCTCTCCCTCTGGGAGTGGTACAGTTCGACAAGAGGTACCTTAAAGTGGTGACGAATTTGATTCAACTTTCAGAAATCGGACTTCCAACTTGTAAAGATGCATCAGTGCCGATCACTTCTCCAGTTCCCACTGGAACATTACTCAGCCTTCCTCAGACTGTCTTGTTTCCAAAGTGCTTTCAAACACAACTTCATTGGTAGGTATACTCAGAGTAGACTTTCCAGAAGTTCTCTATGCGAGCCTTTTCTTCTCAAGTGGTCTAAATGCTGCTTCAGTATTCTACCTTGAACTTCTCCTTCATACAATAACAGACCCATCCTGGCCACAGCCACATCTGGGATCCGACTGACCAGTCCCAACAGTTTTAGCATGTACTAGATCATCCATTTCAAATGTTGTCTCAGACTTTGTTGAATCATAATGTTTCTTTTGTACACTCAGCCTTGCATCCATTCTTCCCACCAAATTTGGAAACATCAGATGCGACTCAGTTTGAATACACCTACCCATCAGCAACTCAGCAGAGTTGTTGTAGTGGTCATGTGGGACATTGTTCTATATGTTATAAGAAAACACATTGATTTTGTCTGTAGAGAAGCTGGTAATTGCTTTTTCATGGCTGCTTTAAAAGATTGCACAGTCCTCTCCGCAGTCCATTTGAGGAGCAATGGTAAGGTGCAGAACATATGTCTTAATACCATTTGACAACATGAAATGATGGAACTCTTCCCTGGTAAATGCTGTCCCATTATCCAAAACCAACACCTCTGGCAAATTATGGACAAACGAAGGTTTGCCTTAACTTTCTCACTGTTACAAATAAAGCCGTGGACTTCATTTCATAAATGTCTAACCATTCTGAGTTGTGTCCACGATAAGTAGGAACATTGTGCCTAAGAATGAGCCCACAAAATCAACGTGGAGTCTCACCAGCTGCCAACCTGGCCACCCCCAAGGTTGTATCAGGATTGTTGATGGTAACCTTTGTTATACCTGGCATTGATCACACTGTTTAACCATGCTTTCTATACTTGTGTCTAAGCTGGGTCATCACACATTGCTGTAAACCAACATTTTCACCTTGGACATCCTGGGTGAACAGTGTCTAGTTCCTCCAATACTAACTTCTTGCCAGGCATGGGAGTGACCACCTTACTCCCATAGAAGGATGTCATCTTCACAGTTCATTTGCTTATTTGAAATGGTTTTAATTGTTCAGTAATTCTATTGCAACACCAGCCATTAAGAACCATTGGCTGGATTTTCCAGCCACATTCACCCCAAAACTGGAAAATTCCATCTGAGGTCAACAGACCTTTCCATGGGCCGCCCCTCGTCCGCTAGTATTTTCATGGTGGTGCAACAGGAAAATTTGCCACCATATGATTAACTTTGGACAATATTGGATCCTTCTGAGTCCAGTATTTGATCTGTGGTGAACAACAGGTAGTGTACTGAGGAAATTCAAGACAAGGATAATTTTTTGTGACACTGGCAGGGTCAGCATACTTTCCAGTGGTGGGAGAACACCCAACATTTCTGCATTTGACACTTGTGACCCTGGTCTGTGTTGGAAGGTATATTCACAAATGGGCAACAATAAAACCCATCAGTACATCCTTGCAAACACTATTGGAGGAACCACTTCATCTTCTCTAACTAAGCCTAACTGGGATTAATGATTAGTATTTATGGTGAAATGCTGTCCATAAACATATTGGGAATTTCTTTATCCCAAAGCTGACAGCCAACCACTCTTTCCCGGTTGTGAGTATACATTTTCTGCATCAGTTAGATCCCATGCAGTATGGCCCATGGGCCTTCCTAACTCATCTTCCATTTCATGTGACAAAACATCTCAAATCCCTTTAGGAGATGCATCATATGTGAGGATGATTTCTTTTGAAAGGTTGAAATGGACTAAACGGTAGGGTGACTGCAGGGCTTGTTTCACTTGTTGAAAGGTTTTCTTTTGCTGTGTCCTCCAGTACCATCTCTGATGATTTTTTTTAATGATGCATGTAGAGGTGCCAATATTGTAGACAAGTTTGGAATAATTCTTTCATAATTTACCATTCCCAAAAAAGATTTTGGCTGGAATTCTCCAGCTGATCACGCTAGTGGGATTCTCCAGTCTCACTGGCAGCACACTCGCACCTGTGGGTTTCCTGCCAGCATGGGATGGCATCAATGGGAATTCCCATTGAAACAGCGGGACCAGAGAATCCCTAGCAACTAGCAAACATTGTGCCATTTCCCGCTGGTGGGAAGCATGTGGCTTGGAGGCTGGAGAATCTCACCCTTTAACTCAGTTAGGGACCTGATGAAGTGTATCTCAGGACGTTGTGGGAGGCTAGGGAGGAAATTGTGGGTCCCCTAGCAGAGATATTTAAATCAACAATAATCACAGGTGAAGTGCCTGAAAATTGGAGGGAGACAAATGCTGTGCCTTTGTCTAAAAGGGACTTCAGGGAAAAGACTGGGAACTACAGGCCGGTGAGCTTCACATCTGCGGTGGGTAAGTTGTTGGAATTTTGAGAGACAGGGTCTACAGGCATTTAGAGACACAAAGATTGATTAAGAATAGTCACCATGACTTTGTGAGTGGAAAATCATGTTTTCATAAATTTGACAGAGCTTTTTGAAGGAGTAGTCAAGAAAGTAGATGAGGGCAGTGCAGTTGACAGTGTCTACATGGACTTTAGCAAGGCATTTGACAAAGTACCACATGGTAGGTTGTTGCATAAGGTTAAATCTCACAGGATCCAGGATGAGATACTAAATGGATCAAAAACTGGCTTGATAACAGAATGTACAGATGCCAGCGTTGGATTGGGGTGGTAAGAACTCAATAAGAATTTAGCAACACCAATTTATAATCCAACCGATTTATTTGATAGTAAAAAAGCGAGCTTCCAACTCCTGTGTCTTCCTCAGGCATTTGCATTTGCCTGAGGAAGACACAGGAGTCGGAAGCTCGCTTTTTTACTATCAAATAAATCGGTTGGATTATAAATTGGTGTTGCTAAATTCTTATTGAGTTGATGACAGAAGCCAGAAGTTGCTTGTGGAGGGTTGTTTTTCAAACTGTGATCTCAATGGCTGGAATGAGGACAGGAGTTGAGTGATCCTGGTGAAGCCTAAATTGAATGTCAGTGAAGAGGTGAAGATCATTGCAAATGCTACAGCCTTATATTTTGCATAGATTTGCTGGGATCTTTCATCTTTGAGGATGGTGATATTTGTGGAGCCTACTCTTTCAGTGAGTCATTTAATTGTACACCACCATTCATAGCAGGACTGCAGAGCTTAGATCTGATCCACTGGTTATGGAATTCCTTAATCTATTGCTTGCTACTTAAACTGTTTGGCATGCAAGCAATCCTGTGTTCGCCATGTTGACGCCTCATTTTTGGTACGTTGTTCTTGGCATATCCTCCTGTACTCTGCATTAAACCCCAGGGTCAATCTCCTGGCTTGGTGGTAATGATAGATATTTCGGGCCATGAGGTTTAAGACTTTGGTTGAGTAGAATTCTGCTGCTGCTTATTACCCATAGTGTCTTATGGGTGCTCTGTTTTGAGTTGTTAGATCTGTCCAAGCTCTAGTACCACACAACATGATGGAAGATTTGTTCAAGAAGAGTTGTGAAGATTAGACTGATCGCTAGTTACAACTTGTTACATCCTGCCAGCCAGAAAAATTATCATTAATGGTTCTCCTCTGTTTCCTCTTAGCTAGCCAATCTTCTATCTGTGCCAATATGTTACTGGCATGGATAGAAGCACTGATTTTCAACATCAAAATTATGCTGGCACTCATTAAGATGGCCTCAGGTGAGAACCGCACAACCGCATAAACTAGGCACCGGCCCCTGCGTGGCTTAAACAGTTATTGTTTTACACTTGGAAAATGATCATAACAATGTTAAATTTGACCCCATTATTCTTCAAACAGAATCAAAAAGTTTTGAATAAATGGCTGGGTCTTGCTGGATGTTAATGCAGAATGGTTAATGCCAGGTTTTAATGTTAGGAATTGCAAAAGCAAAGTAATTTTAAGGTGGCAGAAACAAAGATCATTTTAGTTATTTGCACCTCACACATTATGGCAGGAACTCTATCACCTCGCCTCAGAATCGGCACGAGCAAGGGTCTGGCAATGGAAAGGTCCATTAATCTCAGGCGGGAATTTCTGGTCTCGCCCGAGTCAGACCGTAAAATTCCGCGCTATGTTACTGAATTCATATCCTTATCTACATTAAAAAGTAATCCAGAATCAAGGTGCACATTAAGTATGATCAGTTTTAGAGTGAAGAGCATTTTGACTGTTCGTGATGGAGAAAATTACTCCAAGTTCATTTTCCTGGCACAGAGCCATGCTAAGTGAAAGGGAAAGCTGTATGATTAGAGCTTTGAGTTCATCACACTAGAACATGACCCTACCAAATTATCCACTTGACTTTAATGAAGTGAAATCAAGAAGATCACAAATTGGCACCGTGACCTTTGTACCCAAATCAGTTCCCCCATCAAGTGAATCCCTGCACTGAGAATACAAACTCAGAAAATTTACTGCAATAAATGCTTCTATTTTTCAAACTACAATGAAAATAGTATGGACTAATACTGACAGGAAAAGGAATGGGACACTATGGCTGAAGTTGCACACAGTTAGAGGGCCACATGTGCGAAAATACCAACAGAATCCAACATCTGGAGATTCCACCCCGAAACTGGCCTCTGCCATTTTTTGTATGGGGAGAATGGGGTAGGCTTCTAAATGTAATATTCCTGGTTCACGGGGGCAGATGCCCATATAATTCAACAGCTGCCTCCACTTGTTTGCAATTTTGGTGAGGTAGGTGTCCGAAACCCAATCTGTACAAATTAGAGCAGGTAACAGCAGGTCTGAACCTTATGGATTCAGTTGGATAACCAGAATATCCTTTTGAAAACAGGAACAGAGAATGGCACCTAAGTTACTCAGTTCACAGTGCCAGGGACCGGGGTTTGATTCCAGCCTCAGGTCACTATCTGTGTGGAGTTTGCAGGTTCTCCCCATTTCGGGTGGGTTTCCTCCGGGTGCTCCGGTTTCCTTCCACAGTCCAAAGATGTGAGGGTTAGGTGAATTGTCTATGCTAAATTGCCCCTAAGTGTCAGGGGGACTTGCAGGACAAATATGTGGTGAAATGGGGATAGATTCTGGTTACAATTGTGGCCGGCCACGATCCCAACCAGACTCAATGGTTGAATGGCCTTCTTCTGTACTATAGGGATTCTGGGATTCTATTGTTCTATGAATGCTGGAAGAATCCAGCAGCTCTGGCAGCATCTTTACAGAGAGAAATATAGTCAATGCCTAGAGTGTGTATAACTTCTTCAGAACTGAAGAGAGGGAGAATTGGACTGTACGTTGTATAAGAGGGGGTGGAGCGGCTGAAATAGAGTAGAAAGCCAGTGATTATTGGCAGTTAGGAGAGATTGCAACAAAGATGCAGCAAAACTTAACAAGTAACAGACGGCTCGCTGGCGGAGGGAGAGGGAGCATTTTTGCACTGAGGAAAAATGTGTTTGGGATATATAATGAAACATGTTAAGATGAGGCGAAAGATCACAGTCTAAAGTATAGAATTCAATGTTGAGACTTGAGGGCTGTAACATAATAAATCGGAGTGCTGCTCCTCCAGTTTGCATTGGGTTCAATTGGAGCAACAAAGTCAAGACGAGAGCAAGATGTTGAGTTGTAATAGCAACCAACAGGGAGTTTGGTTTTATGCTTGCAGACTGATTGAAGATATTCCATAAAGTGGTCACCCAGTCTCCTCAGTGTAGAGGAGGCTGAATTGACAGCAGCGAATAAGTACGTCAAATTGAAGGAAGGACAAGTGAAATGTTGCTTCACCTGAAAGGAATGTTTGGGGCCTGAACACTGAGAAGGAAGGAAACAAAGTGACAGATTGCACGTTGTATGATTGGAAGGGAAAGTGCTGTGGGAAGGGCATGAGGAATTGAGCATGATGGAGAAGGGGCCTGGGTGCCACAGAGGAAGCATGATTCCTGCTGAATGCTGACATGGGTGGGGGAGAGGGGTGGTTTATAAGGGGAATATGTGTTTCATGGTGGCTTTCTGCTGGAGCAAGTGGAAAAGGGGGAGGATGATCCCTTGAATGTGAAAGCTGGCAGGGTAAAAAATGAGGGCAAGGGTGACCCTATTGTGGCTCTGGAAGGGGTAGTAAAGGGTGAGGGCAAAGGTATAGAAAACTGAACCTGGTTCAGATAAGGGAAGTAACAGACATGTCGAAGCATCATTTCTTAAAGGTGGCATCATCAGAATAGATGCAATGTGGGCAAAGAAACTGGGAAAATGAGATGGAGTTCTTAACAGGAGTGGGCCTTCAAGAGCTATAGCCAAGGTAGCTGTGGAAATCAATGGGTTTGAAGTGAATATTGGTGGTCAAAATATCCCAGGAAGTGGAGACAGAAAGATCAAGGAGGGGAAGACAAGCGTCAGAGATGGATCATGTGAAGCAGAAATTGGAAGCAAAATCAATAAATTGTTCCAGTTCCAAATGAAAGCATAAAGCAGTATCAGTATAGTCATTGATGCAATGGAAAAAGAGTTATGGGAGGGGGCCTAATTAGGACTGGAACCAAGAGTGTTCCACATAACCCACATAAAAACAGGAACAGCTGGAACTCATGCACGGAGAAATTCCACACCTTTTATTTGCAGGAAGTGAGGTAAGTTAAAGGAGAAATTGCTGAGTAATAAAACAAGTTCAGGTGGAGGAATGTAGTGATGGAAGGGATTGTTCAGGCCTCCACACAAGGGAGAAACCAAGAATCCTCAGATAGTCCTGATGGGGGAATGGAGGTATAGAGGGAATGAGCATCCATCATGAAAAGGAGACCGTTAGGAGCAGGGAACTGAAATTGTTAATATGATGTGGCATACCAAAGGAATCATGAATGTAGCTGGGAAGAGATTCAACAAGGAGAGAGAAGGTGGATTCGACATAGGAAGAAATGAGTTCCTTGGGGCAGGAACAGGCTGTTATGATGGGTCTACCAAGCAGTCCTTTTTGTGGATTTTGTGAAGTCTTTTGGAATGGTGAGGATTTGGCTACTATCTCATGATACCCTTGAGAGAGGTAAAGTATCCTTTGGGACATTTTGGGTGTCCTTTAAAATTATTAAAAGTAGACATGATTATGTAAAAATGTGCATTAGCTCATTGGAAATGCCAAACTTTCAAGGAATTGTCAAAGTAGTCAAAAAACTGTTAAAGCTACCAGAGAATTGTCAAATGTAGTGAAACAGCCAAAACTCATTAGAACTAACAAAGCTGTGAAAGGATGCAACACTGATGGACTTTAAATATTTTAAGTAAGTATGGAGCTTAAAAAGTGTTTGACAATTTACACTATCTGTTGATATAAGCCTAAGGGGTATCATTATAGGATTTGTACTGCATTGTTATTTTCATAACTAACATTATCATATTTGGGTGGGTGCCTGTATTGTTTGATTGCCAGCTCAAATGGCTATACAATAGAAATATTTGTTTCCATAAAAGATTGATTGAAGGAACTTCAACGTATTAAATTGCTTTTTTATCAATGTGAGTTTTTTTAAATAGTGGCATCATACATAAATACATAAATTTATTTTATGTCAACATGGACCCTGAAGTTTGCCCATGGTAGATACTGAGTGAATTTGAATGGAGGGGGTAAGGGAAAAGAGTGGTGGATGGAGACATGAATAGGCATTAATTTGAGCAGGGGTGCATGAGGTGGCAAAGGAGATATAAAGAGATATGGGGATTGGTAGAGAATCATGAGTGGCATGGGGGGGTTGATGGGCCGGAGGTGAGTAGAAGGGCACAAGATTATATAGGTTGGCATGGATCAGGCATGGGTAATGTGTGGGCAGTGATAAGAGTGAGGACTGAGCAAAGTTTATTTATAATTAATAAACCTATTTGTCACAAGTAAGTTGTATCTACACTGCAATGAAGTTACTGCGAAAATCCCTGAGTCACCACATTCCAGCGCTTATTCGGGTGCACAGAGAGAATTTATCATGGCCAATTCACCTGCTCCAGAGCCCATCTCTATATCTGGCAGCCTCAGGACTCATTTTGGGGGCAGTGGGCCTGACTTCTAATCCAGTCCGCCTACCCTCCTGGGTTAAATTAGTGGTCATGATGTAATGCTCAGGCATTTGCCTGAGGAAGACACGGAGTGTTGAAAGCTCGCAATTTTACTATCAAATAAATCGGTTGGATTAAAAATTGGTATTGCTAAATTCTTACTGAGTTCTTAAATTAGTGGAGCAGGGAGATGTCTTGTCTCTGCGCTCCTGACCAAGACATATAGCTACATTAAATTGAGCTATTTTATTTGAGTTGAGTTTTATTTTAATCTTCCAGTAATTAACTAGTTGCAGTTTTGAGTTTTTTTTATCCAACTTTATTTGTTTACAATTCATTTTGTGTGCTTCTGTTCAAAGGAGTCATTGCTCCTACTCAAACAGAGGTTAGAGATTGTCAGTGAGGTCATAGTCTTCTAGTTGCACCTCTCAGTGATGAGTCACTTGTCCACTTTGTTACACAAGAAAGAATCAGAAATTTAATGTATTGCCACAACTGACGTCCAATGCTTAATAAATTACAGTATTCAAACAGATATTGGATAACCACTTAAATACAAATATAAAAATGTATGTTTAAAAGGCATAAAGAAAATGCAGAAATATTTTAAAGTATAAAACTGTCGACCAGAATACGTAAATGCAAGACATGTCTGCTCTCGTTCTACAATGTTTTCTAGACATTCACTTTGGACATATTTTGGCATCAAAAATGGCTTTATCCGATATTAAAGTTTGACTCAACAGTGGATCTAGCCTTTCTCTTCTGAAGCATTTCCTCGCTATTATTTTACCCACCAGTTTTTCAGATTTACCATTAACTGAGACAATGTTTAATTTGTAAATGCCAAGTGGCTCATTTCCAAGTTACTGAGGTAATTCATTTGCATTATTTAGCTTAGATGGAGTAGAACAGCTGAATTTATAGCCACCAAATGCATTACTTGATGAAAGTTTTTTTAAAAAGTACCTCATTAGTACCCTGATTGTAAGTTGGTAAACTTTATATTGATCTACAACCAACAACCTTCTGACCTCCAGCAAGGTTAAAGCAGAACTGAGTGTGGGGGTGGACATGGGAGGGTTGGTGAGTGAACATATTGCCTGAGTTGCTTGCTGGATCAATTCTAAATTTGGCTGCAGTTTTGACTTCAGATTAATGGTTTGCCTGAATAGTGGAAACATTCATGGGCCTAAGTATATCAAATGCCACAGTATAATGATAAGGAGCTTGGATTTGTCAACAAAATAAAACTGCATTCAATTAATGCAATGCACAATGTTGCAATGTGCCATTAAAGGTCTTGACTATGTCTTGAATGAATTTATCACTACTGAAGCTTCATTGCTAATTAATAAAATAGTTGAAACAAATTTTAATTTGTCACATTTTGGACTGTGGCAAACCAGGTACTAATTAGTTTCTGTTGACTTTAGTTAACCAGTTTTGGGTTTTATTCAACCTTTACCACTATGGATAATAACAAGAACTATGCTCTAGTTTCATTCTTACCCGTGTACTTCTCCCAGTTTTTACAAATGATAAAAGTAAAATTCATAGGGAGGCCTTTGGGTAGCCCTACTGGTGGATGGAGCAAGATCCTACCTACCAGTGAGCAGAACCTTGCCCTGCTAAATATCTCAACTTTGAGCCATGTAAAATAATTTAAAGGAAAATTAACTGGTGATCTGAATGTACACTTGTTAATTTTCCTTTTCAATCAACCTTGTGACATGGCCTTACACCATCAAGAGTCTTCCTGGTAGCTCATCTAATCGGACATTCTTCACATGCAAGCATCAACCATGAGAGTCAGCAGATATTTGACAGTGGAAGGAATCACAAGAATGACAGACATTTATTCTTTCCAGAAAGGGAAAACTGAACAGTCTCTCCTCATTTGTTAACCAGGGATTCCAAAGACCATTGTCAAACCATTACGCTTTCAGACTATAGATCAGATTTGGAATTTTTCTATCTGTGAGGTTTGATAACACAGCTTGAGTGGCTCATTAAAATATTGATGAAATAGTCCTTCAATAATTTTGACCATTTCATGAATTGTTGAATCATGGACTGTCAGTTTGTGAACGTGATCTCTTGATCTTCACACTTGTTCTTTGTAATATTGCTCTGAACCCATGTTCATATTGGTTGGCTCATTGTCACAACCAATGAATGAGGAACCATCTTTCTTGAAGCTACTTGTTGGTTGCAATCAAGTTCCATGTAAGCCTCAATCAGGAGGTCTTCATTCTTTATCCCCAGTTCCTTTAACAGCTTCTGGGTTATAGTTTAGCTTACATAATTTATCAGGCAATTGAGACAGAAAGGAATGAGGTTGTGAGAGTATGGAAGGGAAATCGCACTGCGGCACTTTGCTATATTATTAGTGGAATTTGGACTGAGAATTTTAAAACTTGCTGATTAATAGGTTTCATCTTCTTGTCACTCTGCAATTTCAAAACAGCCCTGAGAATGAAAGGAACTGTTGCTGCATCAAAGCCCTAGCAACATTGGATGCCAAGGAATCAAGAGTGCCAACTTCTGATGCACATATAATGAGGAATGTTCCTCATTCACAATGTATTGTAATATTCCAAGCCATAAATAGATGAACATGTCACCGCTCTGCATTATGCGATAATAAAATTGGAAAGTAGCAGATCGTGGCTGAATCCAAGTTTTACCCCAAATTCTGGCCAACCTGTATGCCATCCACCCTGTCCTAGAAGTTTGGCAAAATGCAATTTTGATCAAAAGAAACTTCTGTGTAATTATTTCTCACCTGTTTTGTGAATAGCAGTGAGTATAATAGCAAATCAGGCCTTAACCTAAACTCAAATTGAAACATGGAACATTCTCTAATGTTCTCAGTTTTAACCACATCCTGAGAACAAATTTTATAAAAACATTTCACTGCTACAACCAACTCATTATTTTATTTGTAATTGCTTTTTATTTGACTATTTCAAGTTCTGAATAAATCTGATGTGAAGAAAATCAGCTTGGAATATGTGAGATTCAAATAAGTAAAATACCTTTATTTGTGCAATGGCTCAAATGGCTCCCGGGTCTTTTAGGTGAAACGTCCCAATACTTACAGATGCAACATGCTTTATAATTCTTTGAAAATAAGGATGAGAGTTTTATAATCAAGACATTATTTTGGTAAGGAAAACATTCATTGATTCCTTTAAAAAGCACTGTTTAATATCAGATTCAGTTGTGCGAGATTAAGAGAGGCTGGAGTGTGGAGATGGAAAATAACAGTGATGGCTTCAAATCAGCATTGTGCACTGATTTGAGCCTCTGGATGAGATTTTCTGGACTCCCTGCCATATGTTTCTTGTGACAGGAGACGGCGCACCACTTGCCCAACTGGATCTTCTGGTCCTGTCGCTGTTAATTAGATTTCCCATTTATTCCACCCCCTGCTGCTGGGAAACCCATGGTAGGGATGTGCCATCAACAGGACCAGAGGTTCCAGCTGACATTGAATTCTGGCCATTATTGTGCAGTTCTTCATGCTGCCCGTGGTCCTTAGGTTCCTTAGGTGCACATATGCAAACTCTTTGCCCAGATAGTGTTCCATGTATTTTGCATCAAATGTGAACATTCTGGAAGTCTTTAAGTGAGTGCAAAGCACCTTCAAAACAGGCACTACAATGCCGAACTTAATCTCTCATAAGATTTGGAAAAGCCAACAGAAAAGAGACAATTTTATGAATGACTGCTTCGAAATCCTATCTGTCAGAAATGTGGAATCCAAATGCTAGTTTCATCCTCAAACTACAGGATTAGGTTGATTAGCCATGCTAAATTGACCCTAATGTCAGGGAGATCAACAGGGTAATGTGTGAGGTTGCGGGAATAGTAGGATGTTTGGAATTGTGGTCATTACAGACTCAATTGGCCAAATGGCCTCCTTCTGTACAGTAGAGATTCTATGATTGTTACCAGATAGATTTTCCTCAATTATGAGAGGCAAAATAGTTGATACAATCAATTAGGACAATCTTATCTGCAAAATTCATGTATGGTAAACTCCAGATATTCCGGCCATTAATGGCTAAGCATTTCAAACCCTGAGCAGTGATCCATTTAGATACCATCTGCTTTGCTGAGTGATTTCTGAATGTATTTATTAACTTCTAATGAGATCCAGATGGATACATGATTCAAGGTTGGAATTCAATTTGAATAAGCTATTACAACCCAAAGTTTTCAGGGGATATTAAATCAAAACTCCCAGAATTTTCAGTAGAATTTCTTCAGGGAAAGAATTAACGTGGTGTGTGCAAAATTAACACTGGAGGGTATAACTGTAATATAATATCAATCAGCAATTGACCAGTTCGTCTTCCTATTTCAGCTCACTAAAAAAGAGCACTTAATAAAATGGAGCTGTAATAGGTAGGCCATGTATCCACATCACACATCCTGTCCTTCTGATTTTCAATAGCATTGATATTATTGGAGAAAATTATTGTAATTACTGGAGAATGTAGCACAGAAATCCATTGCAGATTTCAAAACATTCAGAGTAACACCATCCTACTAATGATATTGTACAAGCAAACAAGAAATAGGAGTAAGAGTAGAGCACACAGCCAGTCGAATCTGCTCTGCCATCAACATAATCATGGCTGAACTTGGGATTCAACTCCATTTTCCTGCCTACTCTGTATATCTCAGCTTTAAATGTGTTAAATGGTGGACATTCACAATCCACTGGGGTAGGAAATTTCAAAGTTTCAAACACTATTGAATCATAGAATCCCTACAATGTAGAAGGAGACCATTTGTCTAGCAAGTTTGCACTGACCTCAATTCCACCCAGACCCTAACCCCGTAATCCCATGAATTTATCCTGTTAGTCCTCCTGATACTAAAGAGCAATTTAGTATAGCCAATCAACCTAACCTGCAGAGCTTTGGGCTGTTGGAGAAAACCAGAGCACCAGAGGAAATCCACACTGCCGCGGGGAGAATGTGCAGACCCAACACAGACAGTGAGCCGAGATCAGAATCGAACCCAGGTCCCTGGCATGGTGAGGCAGCAGTGCTAACCACTCTGCCACTGTGCCGCCCATTAAGTGAAATAATTTCTCCTCATCTCAGTTCCTTATCCCGAGACTGTATCCCTTTTTTCAAGAATCCCCAACCAGTGAAACAATCTCAGAATCTACCCTAGCAAACATCTTCAGAATTTTGTAAGTTTCAATAAGATTGCCTTTCACCTAAATTCAATTTACTCAGCTGCTCATCATAAGGCAATCCCCTCATCACAGACACCAATTTAGTGAACATTCCTCATACCGCCTCCAATACAAATATTTTGTTTCTTAAATAAAGAGACCAGAACTGCACACAGTGCAGTTTAGATGCCAAAACCTGGTAGCAAATCATTTGTATTCTTGTACTCCAATCCCTTGCAGTAAAGGTCAACATTAGAATTGTCTGATAATTATCTAATAGTTGGTGCATCCATGTGAGGATGCTAAATGGTAACTTTACAAGTCAATTCTCCCAGTGTGATAGGACTGAAGGTCAGTGACAGGGCTGTCATAAAATGGAGTCAATTCTGTGACTTGTGCTGCCATCTAGTGAGACTGCAATGGGAGCAGACAAAATTACTATTGTATTTCGGTTTCCTGCTGCGGGTCAAATATTTGATTCAGCCTGTCTATGTTAGCTGATACAAATCTAATTCTATCCTGAAACCCTACATTGATCATGTGTCATTAGAAGTTGATAAAGGAATTCAGAAATTATTCCACAAATAGATGGTGGCTAATATCTAGAATTTACTACACATTTTCTGTAGATACAATATTCTTAATTGATTTTATTAACTGCCACCATTAAAGATAAATTTATCTGGAAACAGTACTGTAGTTTCAGAAAATAATTGGAGAGAAGCCCTAGTTAAACTGGAAACTGAATCACAAGCTGGCCTCTAAGAAATTGAGAGAACGGTTTATTTAATCAAAGGTCGCAATAATCAGGATATAATCATGATATTATTCATTATCATATTCAGTGGTTTGGCTCTTCTGGTAGTAATTCTACTCATCTCGTTCAGTCAGTCATTAGAAATCTCTGCCATAGCATTGAAACAGTGACTAAATATCAATTAACCTGTGTTTCACCTGAACAAACTAAGCCAATCTGCAATCACATACAAAATTCTTTTTTACCCCGATCTTTCATGTTAGGAATGAAAGGTGGTCTTGAATAATGTGAGCATGTACGTGTGCTGAGAACAAAGAATAAAGAACGGTACAGCACCGGAACAGGCCTTTTCAGCCCACCAAAAGTATGTCATTACAGATGCTTTCTAATCTAATATTTTCTTGCCTCTGTGTGGTCCATATCCCTCTATTCCTGCCTATTCATGTATCTATCCAAATGTCTCTTCAATGTTGTTATAGAATCTGCTTCCATCACCTCTTCTGGCAGCGCGTTCCAGGCATTCACCGCATTCTGTGTGAAAAACATGCCCTTTTACATCTTTTTAAAATTTTTCTCTTCTCACTTTCAACCTATACCTCCGAGTAATTGATTCTTTAACCCTGGGAAAAAGACTATGACTATCCATTGTATCCAAGTCTGTCAAAATCTTATAAACTTCTATCAAGTCCCCTCCTCATTCTCCAATGCTCCAGTGAAACCAATCCAAGTTTGTTCAATCTTTCTTCTTAGTCCAAATCCTCCAAGCCAGGCAACATCCTGGTAAATATCTTCTGTAACCTTTCCAATTCATAACATCCTTCCAATAGTGTGGCAACCAGAATTGTACATAACACTCCAAATGCAGCCTAACCAAAATCTGATACAACCGCAACATTATTTTCCAATTCCTATAGTCAATGCTCTGATTGATGAAGACCAGCATATCATAAATCTTCTTGATGTTCTTGACCATCTTGCCCATCTGTGGATCTGTATGCCTAGATTCCTCTATTTGCTAATATTCCTAAGGGCGCTATCATTCACTGTAGATCTTCCAAATTGCATCACCTCATACTTGTCTGTATTAAATTCCATCTGCCATCTTTTGGCCCAAGTCTCTAGCCGATTTATATCCTGCTGTATCCTCTGACAATCCTCCTCTCTATCCACTACTCCCCCAATTTTTGTATCATCTGAAAATTTATGAATCAGACCATCTACATTTTCCTCCAAATCATTTTTATATTATAAACAACAGAGGCCCCAGCACTAAAGTGGGACGTCGCTTGTCACGGACTTCCAGTTAGAAAAGTGCCCTTTCACTGCCACTCTCTGCTTTCTATGCCCAAGACAGTTTTGTATCCATCTTACTAGCTGACCTCGGGTTCCATATGATCATCTTCTGTACCAGCCTGCCATGAGGAACCTTATTGAATGCTTTACTAAAGTGCTTGGCTCATGAGTAGGATAATTTCTTGAGAGGAGTGTTTCTCAAATGTAAGACATGATCCCAAATTGGAGTCACAGAAGCAACAAATGGAGTCACAAGATCCCCCTCTTTGAGACCGTACCAGGCACTGGCATTCAATCCCACACATCTCTTGGTCTTTTTTACTGGGGTATGGATCCCTATCTGTGGCTGCATCACTGAACTACAAAGCCCACGCATGATCATGAACCCATGATACGCCCACTCTAAACTGTATCTTATCTGAGCTCAACCACATCACCCCGGCCTTAGAAATGCCTAAATTCCAATGTCAATCACCTCAAGAACCTCAACTTGTGCTTCCCCTGTTTTCTAGTCAATGGCCATGAGCTGAAATGGCTCCAATGAAGTAATGGACTGGTGAATACATAAAATAATTACATTTTTAAAAAGTATTTTAAATGATAGATTTTCATATTTACATGATCATTTATCTATGAGTCTCTTGTTTATATGTTGATCTATAACACAAATTTTAAAAGAATCATACTGAATGCTACTGTGCTCTTTTGTTCTTGAGGTCACTTTAATTTTCAAGTGTTGAAATGAGGTCATTTTGGAAAATAGTTTGGGAAGCAATGTTTTACAGAGAACCAATACAAGAGGGCAGAAGAAAACATGTGTAGATCCTTTACCAGAAAATTTGCAAACCAAGAAGCACATTTTTATCACTGATACAGAGGAAGAAAGCTGTGAACAAAAACAGAAAATACTGACAATTTGCAACTAAGTATAAGAGGTTACTTTAATTCTTCAGCTGTTAACATTCTTTGGTAATGGCAGAGTCAAGCAGTGCTTCCTCCATAACACAGACAAGAAGATGTATTTGCTACTGGTGTGGGATCACAGAGTAGATGCTACAAATGACAGATGGTGTGACTCATAGAATGGAAGGTGAGGACAGGAGGAAGTTTATTGTTCTCAAAGGAAGGAGGAATGAGAGCAGATGCACAGGAAATAATACATGCTCATATTGAACACAGAAAAGCGATCAAGAGAAAGAAAGTACCAAATAAAGAGAAAGAAAGAAGAACAAAATTTGGAGTAATTATAACTTGATAACACATCACAATAATATAGTAAAACAATCTTCCAAAAGCATTTTTTTACAATCTGCAACTTTGAGTGAAATCTGCAATTCTTATTCATACTGTTTCTATATCATTCAATCACAGCTTTCCCAGACTTCTTAACAAAGTCCCAATAGGGGGAAAATCAATTGTTCAACATACAGTGACCCACAGGAATATTCATCTTGCTGCAGCGTCCTGTATGTTACATCGCAACATAATTAATGCTGATATTTGATAATAACTGGAGAGATAAATCTTAAGTACTGCAAAGCAAGTTTAGTTCAAACACTGAACATAAGAATTAAGTACCATCTCAGTTAATTTAAAATATTTTTTGTAATTTATGTATTGGAGCACACTTTAGTTTTGTCCTTGTCAGATGCTATTCTTTGTGGGTCAGCAATGAAGATTCTAGATCCAGAAACCAAAACATTTTCCAGTTTTTAAAGATTTAACAAACATAGACACACCCAACAGTTCCTCAAGGTAGTGTTCTAGGCTCAATCATCTTCAGCTGCTTCATCAATGACCATTCCTCCATCATAAGATTAGAAATAGGGATGTTCGCTGATGACTGCACAATATTGAATACCATTCATGACTTCTCAGACACTGAAGCAATCCATGTCCAAATGCAACAAGACCTGGACAATATCCAGGCTTGGGTTAACAAGTGACAAATAACAGTCATTCCACACAAGTGCAAGCAATGACCATCTTCATCAAAGATAACCATCATCCCTTGACATTCAATTGCATTCCCATTATTGAATCACCCACTCTCAGCAGCCTGGAGTTTACCTATGACCAGAAAGTGAACTAGACAAGTCTAGTGGCTACCTGAGCAGGTCAGAAACTTAGGAAGCTGCAGTAAGTAACTGGCCTCCTAACTCCCCAATATTGTCCACAATCTACAAGACACAAAACAGGATTGTGATGGAATATTCTTCACTTGCCCTAATGAGTGTAGCCTCAACAACATTCAGGAAGCTTGACATCATCCAGGACAAAGCAGCCAATTTGATTGGCACTCCATCCATGAGCATTCAATCCTTCCACCATCAACATAGAGTGGCAACAGTCTGTGCTGTCTATAAGATGCATGACAGGAATTCTGTCAGAGAGTCGATGCAGACTCGGTGGGTCATATGGCCTCTTCTGCATAGGCTATATGATTCTACGAATTTACCAAGGTTCCTTAGGCAGCACTTTCCAAACCCACAGTAGCTACCAGCTAGAAGGGTGAGAGCAACAGATACCTGAGGATACCACCACCTAAAAGATCCCTTCCAAGACACTCACCGTCTTGACTTGGAGATACATCGCCATTCCTTCACTGTCTCTGGATTAAAATCTTGGAACTTGCTGCCCAACAGTACTGTGGGTGTAGTTAAACCACAGAGATGGCAGCAGTTCAAGAAGGGAGCTCACCAAGACCTTCTCAAGGGCAATTCGAGAAGAGCAGTGTACATTGACCTTGTCAATGACATCCACATTCCATAAATGAATTTAAATAAAAGTTTCAAACAATGCTTCGCTGTCGAAGCAGACATGCTACAGTCATTTGAGCTCAGCTTTTTCTCCGCTCTCTTTACTTTCGGCTTCTTCATACTTATCCTTATCTTATACTGTTTGCAAAGCACTAACTGCCACCCATTTTGCAGTTCATGACTCAAACACACGTTGTACCAGCGTGTAACAATCTTAACAATATGTAAGTGGTTCCAAAACATTCATTGGCAAATTTCCCAATGGAATCCAATACTATGAAACTAGCACATTTGTGAATGTTTGGGGTTAACAAGATATAGATACATCATAAGACCATAAGATATAGGATCAGAAATAAGCCATTCAATCCATCAAGACTGTTCCACCAGTTTCTCAACCCTATTCTCTTGGTTTCTCCACATAATCCTTGATATAAACATAGATAGGGATCACGGGTAGAGGTGGAAACATCGGGGTGGTGGCGCGGGCTCATTGGGACGAAGAGCCTGTTTCCCATGCTGCTTTGTTCTTTGTTCTTTGTTCTTTATCCCTTTATCAATCAAGGACCTATCTATCTCTGTCTTAAATACACTTAATGACCTGGCCTCCACAACCTTCTGTGGCCATGAATTCCATAGATTCACCACCCTCTGGCTGAAGAAATGCCTCCTCATTTCAGTTCCAAATGGTCATCCCTTTACTCTGAGGCTGTACCCTCAGGTCCTAGTCTCATCTAGTAATGGAAACACCTTCCCTAGGGGCTTTCATTATTCTGTAAGGTTCAGTGAGATCCCCCCTCATTCTCCTAAACTCCAGTTGAGGACTCTGGGTCTGTACTTGTTGGGGTTTAGAAGAATGAAGGGGGACTTATTGAAACTTATAGAAACTTATAGATCTTATAGTTAGAAAGGACATGGAGAGGATGTTTCCACTAGCAGGAAAAATTAGAACCAGAGGGTATAATATTAGGCTAAAGGGATGATCCTTTAAAACAGAGATAAGGAGGAATTTCTTCAGCCAGAGAGTAGTGAATCTGTGGAACTCTTTGCCACAGAAGACTATGGGAATCAGGTCATTGAGTGTCTTTAAGACAGAGATGGATATGTCCTTGATTAATAAGGGGAGCAGGGGAAATAGGGAAAAGACAGGAGAATGAGGATGAGAAAACATTAGCCATAATTGAATGGTGGAGCAGATCCAATGGCCAAGTGGCCTAATTCTGCTCCTATGTTTTATGGACTTATCAAGTATAGCTACAGAGTCCTCCGATGCTTCTTATATGTCAAGATTTTCATTCGAAGAAACTGCTCTGCCAAAACCAGCACATTCTTTCTTAGATTTGAGGCCCAAAATTGCTTGTTACAATTAATTCAATCTCAGGGCATGCAAAATCACTAATAATGTAAACTATCTGCAACTTGACCTCAGGAGCAGGCTGTTTGTATCCTCTGTCCAAAGATACAAGGCAGCCAAAGTGTGTGGGCTTTAATTCTAAACTTTTAAGAGTTTAATGTGTTAAGGATTATTCTCCCTGTAAGATGGATTCTGTTACTACCTCTTGATCATTGGCATATGAATAAGGCAAAAGTTATCAAAACTTTGATCAAATGGGTCCTTATAAAAGATTGCTTGTCAAATCTTCTTTGTTTCTTTCCATTATACAATTTGTAAGAAATACATCACTGCCTAAGTGTTTAATTAAGACATTAATTCTTTAAGACACAGTTCATTCCTGTGTATTGACTTGTTGGTTGGCATGGTAGGCATTTATTCAATTAAGACATGTCTCTGAACTATGAATAACAAAACTGAGCGCCAGTATGGCACAGTTTGCTCAAGTTACATTATACTATAGAGATATTGTACAGGAGATGTTATGGACAACAGGAAATGTGTATAATCAGAAACTATATACACCATTATTAATGATGTGGAGATGCTGACATTGGACTGGGATGGGCAAAGTAAGAATTGTCACAACTCCAGGCTAAAGCCCAACAGGTTTATTTGGATTCACGAGCTTTCGGAGCACTTCTCTTTCATCAGGTGACTCACCTAGTGAAGGAGCAGCACTCCAAAATCTCATGATTCCGAATAAACTTGTTGGGCTTTAATATGGCATTGTGAGACTACTTACTGTATCATTATTAATGCACTTTCTATGACATTGTTCAGAGTGAGTCTGAAATTGTATTGGATTGTGGAGCATGGTGGCAGAGATGATGTGCCTATTTTCAGCAAAAGAATTAAGAAAGAGGTTTAAAAGGTATCTTTCCAAGAATTGTTTTTTGACTGCTTCCTGGAAAATAGATAGTGTCTGAACTCTGTCCACTCAACAGAAATAATACTCACCTTCAAAAGACTTACAGAAATCTACCTCATTTATAATTAGATTAAATATTACGGCATCAAAAGAGCTAATGTATCTGGATGATTCTTTTTCTGAAAGAAAGATTGAATAAGGGAACAACTCTGCCTTTCGCTAAATTTGTATCAGGCCTATGATACTGGCAGAGATAAATGATCTGCAATGTCAAAAAGGGTCTTCCCAGCTCCCACCATTAATGAGTCACGATAAGTGTACTTATGTTTTACAGTCAGCTATGTGAGATCACTTTTTAGATGACCAGCAGGACTAGTGCTGCTCCTGCATTGGATTAAAGCAGCTTAGCATTAAAACAATGGAAAATGATTCTCATTAACATGAGCATGTTATGGTCCATTCTGTCAGCTTCAGTCTTTTTACATTTTTTTCAAACTGTGTGCTGACCTTTATCTCCACATTTTCCAGGAATAGTGGCATGAACGAATTACCAAGATGAAATGTTAGAGAGAATAATTATCATTGATCATGATTAACGCAGCACTAATTTAAGCAGTGACTCTCTGTGGTAATTCAGTCTTTTCATACTGCTGTGCAGATAAACACTTCCAAAGTACTGCTACCACACACATCACTGGCAACAATATTCAAAAACATCATACGAGGTGCATAGGATAGAGTAATGTTAATTTTGATTTGAACTATTAATAATCATTTTAAAATATATCCTAGCAATGAGACCTCTTGCTTAATGATTACTGTAACTTTTCTGGTTTCTGAGCTTGAAGCTTTTGTTTTTATATAGATTGAACTGGAAATAGAAATAGCAAGCACACCACATAGGCTAAATATTCATTATGGCCTGTTTTTCAGCACAGGAGTCCTGGCATACAATCCGCCCATATCAATGTCATTAAGGTAGACAGTGCACAAAATGTGGGACAGATTTTTTGGAAGGAATTTCCTGCCCTGCCACCCAAAATGTGGGCAAGAAATGCTTTCCGTCTGATACCAGTTGGCCCCAGACATTTACTGGCCAATAAAACCTTAACTGGCAGGAAGTTGGATTCCACCCTCATCCAGGAGGTAATCTCACATAAAGAGTTACTGGTCAATCCAATTGGCCAGCAACTCTGTAGTCCCAGCAGTGTTAGGTTCATACAGTGGCCGCTGCTTAGACTATAGGCAGCTCCGGATGAAGAAGAATTAGTGAAGGCCAAACTTCAAAATGTCTGGGTATCAGTGGGTCTGTCTGTTCCCAGCGATGGTATGAGGGCTGGTAGGGGATCAGGTTTGAGGGTCCTGGGCTGGATTAAAGGCACGGTATGTCTTCAGGGATCTGGGTGGAGGAGGGGGAGTGGGGGGGGGGAGGAGTTTCTCCAATGGGCACAGACAACCCTCAAAGGAGGTCACATACCTTGCCCAACATCATCAAGCTCAGAAAAACTTGGCAACTACTCCACATATCCACTTTCCCCTTCCCTTGCCCCCTTGTAAAACATGAGGCAGTTTAGGGCTGCTGAGTATGCAGCAATATGGTCACAAGCTTCTTTTTATAAACCTCCCCATCTTCAAACCCATTGGCTGGGATCATAAATTTCCACCCTTGATTCTACCTCCAGCATAAATCAGAGCAGAACATGCAGTGCTGGCTGTCTGAGGCCTTAATCCTGGACATGGATATAAGGAATAATTATTTAGTGGGGGACCATGAGGCCCTGAAGCATGACCTGAAGTAGGACATGGGAGGGATGGCCTGTAGTGGGGGGGAGGCTGGGTCATCAATGGAAGGGCTTTCCCAGGGATTTGTCAGCCTGCAGCCCCAACAATTTGCCCAACACCATTTCACTGGTGATTGTAATCTTCCTGAGTTCTTCCCTCCTTCCATTTCCTGGTTTACAGCTATTTCTGCAAAGTTACTTGTGTCCTTTATAGTGGAGACCAATGCAGGACATATGTTTAATTCATCTGCCATAGCCCTGCTTTCCATTATCAATTCTCCAAACACATTTCCCATAGGAACAATGCTTACTTTGTTAGCAATTTTATTATTTAAATATCTGTAGAAACTCCTATCTGTCTTTATATTATTTTCTGGCTTTCTATAATTCTCTAGTCTATCCCTCATTAATCTTTTTGTCATTCTTTGTTGTTCTTCATATTTTTTTCCAAATTTCAACCTGCCACTCATCTTTGTGCAAATATATGGGCTGGAAATTTCCTCTCATCATATGAGTTGTAGCAAGACGGAAAGAAAATTCGGAGGACCATTAAAAGATCTGTTGAGCTGAGGTGGAAACTTCTGGTCTTGGGACACGCGTGGTAAGAAAATTTTACCCCATACTCTTCCTTCAAGCTTAATATCATCTTTAACTTTTTTATTTGACTATGGACAGCAGATTGGAATTTTTCTTTCTCATTGGAATGTGTCCATTCTGTGTATTCTGAAATATTCCTTTAAATGTTTGCCTCTCAACCTCTGTGGACCAATCCCTTACATATATTTGCCAGTTCACTCTAGCAAGCTCCACTTTCATGTCCTCATAATTGTCCTTATTTAAGTTTAAAAAAGTAGTCTTGGATGCACTATTCTCTCCCTCAAATTGATGGTAAAATTCAATGGTCAAATATATGTTCATTTAGGAATAGAAATTCAGCTCAGTGCTCATCTCTAATAGATAATATATTTTAATAAGAAAGGTATGCAATGATTGGAAATGTGAGAACTGTGTGTTTTTGTAAACACTTTAAGGACATTACAGTTCATCCAGTTCTGTTTGCAAATAATATTGTCCTTCAAACAAGCTAGCTCAATGCTCTCACACAGAGGACATTCAGTTTCCATATCATTACTTTCAAAAGCAAAAAGAATTAATGCGCTTGTAAATGGACATCAAGTCCATTTATTCCCATAAGTGTGATCATTTCAGTGAACAGAAGCAAATCTATCAGTCCACATCGACACTGACAATTGTATACAAATTCTCAAGCAGCTCATAAGCTGTTTAATCACCAACACTTCTAAGTGTGTAATTGTGCACTAAGGAACTGCAGGCAATGGCTGATCATAAAATCTATCACTGGGCTGTTAAGACGCAGAATACTTTACCAAAAATCATCATGTCCATAAATATTCAAAAACCTATAAATTAAATGGTATAGAGAATGTTAAAGGAAGAATGCCTAAATGGATAGCTCTCTCAGAGAACTAACACAGGCACATTGAACAGAATAGGCTTCTTTGCAGTCGAAGTTTTATTATCCATATATATATGTGTGTGACCTCATATTTTCACAATCAAACTACAGACCTATCAAACCAGATGGGAACTATGGCTGACCGCAGTGTTTGAGTAGAGAGATTAAAAATTATAGCACACTAATCACTTACATCCCTTAAGATAGGCACTAGGCTTCAGATATTATGGACTTATGTAACTATATTTTCCTACATATATAGGAGGTAGACAATCTATTCCTGCAGTGTAGTCACACCCACTGTGGTGTTAGGGAGGAAGTTCCAAGATGTTGATCCAGCAACAGTGAAAGAACGACATTATATGTCCACATCAGAAAGGTGTACGGACAGCTTGGAGGGGTCTTGCAGGTGGTAATGTTCCCACGTGTCTGCAGCTCTTTTCCTTGTAGATAGTAATGGCTGTGGGTTTGGATGGTGCTGCTGCATGTCAGAAGGTGGTGGTGAACTGCTTTTCTGCACTGCTGTGGTCCCTGAAGTATTGGTATCCACACTGTGCTGTGAGGAGGGAATTCCAGGATTTTAACCCAGTGACAGTGAAGGAACAGCAATAAATTTCCAAGTCAGGATGTGAGTGACTTGGAGGGGAAATCCCAAATGGTGATATTCCCAAATATCTGCTGCTCTTGTCCTTCTAGACAGTAACGACTAAGGGTTTGAAAGGTGCTGCCTAAGGAACCTTGATGAGTTCCTGCAGTGCAACTTATAAATGGTACACATGGCTACCACTGCTTGTTGATGGTGGAGAAATTGAACGCTTGTGGAAGGGGTAGCAATCAAGCAGGCTGCTTTGGTCTGGATGGTGTCAAGCTACCTGAGCATTCATCCAGGCATGTGGAGAGTTCTCCATTGCACTCCTGACTTGTGACTTGTAGATGGTGGACAGGTTTTTGGAGGTTAAGGTGAATTACTCTTCAGAGGGTTCCTTTGACTTGAAACATCTCGATCCCTGTAACAACAGATCACAAGTTCTTGTTACGTCCAATAAATTCACAATCATCTATCTTCTTAATAACTAACAGTAAGTCAAAGGAACTAAGGTGGAGGGAGATAATGTTAAGGTGGTGAATGGGGTGCCAGTTACATCCAAAGTGACATCTTTATCCAAGATGATGTTGAGCTTCTTCAGTTTTGGTGGAGTTGCACTCATCCAGGAAAGTGAAGAGTGATCCATTACACTTCTAATTTATGTCTTGCATATAATGGACAGGCTTTAGGGAATCAGGAATGGGTTATTTGGTGCCCTCTCTGATATAGGAGTACTGGCAAGCTATTAATAGAAAACACTTCATCCTCCATTGCAGAAACAAATGCAATAAACACATACGTGGAGCAGGAGTTATAGATGAACTTCTACTCACATTTTAAAATTAGGGTGACCTGCGACAACAAACATTGACATATGTCTGCAATTTGCTCTGAAAGGGTAAGCAGGATCAAGTTGTTCTATTGGATATAGCACCTAATGAATTTGACCAGCACACGGACACAAAACAAGAATGTTACAAAGTGTACTTATTTGATTTATTGATTGAGGGCAGGGCGGTGGCATAGTGGTTAGCACTTTTTGCACTTTTGCCTCACAGCATCAAGTACCCTGCTTCAATTCCAGCCTTGGGTGACTGTCTGTGTAGAGTTTGCATATCCTCCCACTGCTTGCTTGAGATTCCTCCGGCTGCTCCAGTTTTCTCCCACAGTTCAAAAATGTATAGATTAAATTGATTGGCTATACTAAATTATCCCAAGTTGTGTAGGTTAGGTTCATTAGCCATAGTAAATATGTGCAGTTACAGGGATAGAGCTGGGGAGAGAACCTGGGTAAGATACTCTGTCAGAGAGACAGTGCAGACTTGATGGGTTGAATGGCCTCCTTCTGCACTATAGTGGTGTCATGATCTTTTCAGCAGCTTTGAAGGAATGCTACATGGTGGAATTAAAACTGCTATATATACTAGTATATTATTTTTCACAGAAACTTCATTGCAGTGTTAATGTAAGCTGACTTGTGACTAATAGATAAACTTTATTCATCAGCATGTCCTTGAAGTTGAACCAAATAAAATTGACAGACAAATGTGCTGCATCAATTCACAGAGGTAATAATCATTTAAAAGATCTTAATATTGATGAAGTGTGCTTAATTTCTCCAGCATCAATGTACCATTTTTTTCCTTTTAATCAGGACATTTCCTGTACACCTTTCTCATGAGCAGCATTGAGATTTGTTGTTTATGAATTGAAAATTAAAATGAAACATGTAATTTTGACAGAAGGCATTGGGAGTGATTTTAGTTTGTCCCACCTGCCATTAGCAGGATGGTAACAGGAGCTTGATTGTCCCAGTAAGCATGGTGGCTCAATTTTGAAAGGGCCAACTGCTGGGAAATTGCCTGCCTTTTTCAAATTGTAGGATCTTTAAATAATCAATCTGGGGCCTAAATTCCCTGATAATCATTTTAGAATTGAAATTAATCAGGGCGCAAGTGGGGCACACTCCAATCTTTGATGTGGGGTACACTCCAATCTTTGATACGTAGTAGAGGCCTAGAACCTCAGACATACAAACTCCTGACACAATTTTGAAACAAAATTGAGCCTTGATCATGATTAAGATCAGTAACCTCAGGATGTCAGACAACGATTCGTTGCAGGAAATATAGTGCCAGAATGGTTAGCACTGCTGCCTCATAACACCAGGGACTCAGGGTCAATGAGGAGTTTGCACATTCTCCCCATGCCTGTGTGGGTTTCCTCTGGGTGCTCCAGTTTCCTCCCACAGTCCAAAGATATGCAGGTTAGGTTGACAGGCTATGCAAAATTACCCTATACGTATAGGTTAGGGGGATTAGCGGAGTAAATAGTGTTGTTTTGGGATAGGCCAAATGGCCTCCTTTTGCGCTATAAGGATTCCATGATTCTATGATTCCAGTCCTTCTGCACTTGTTCCTGAAATCAAAGAGCTAATTAATAGAATTAAAAAAACTAAAGATCTCACCAGGATAGGCAGCTGTCTCTGAAGAGTTGTTTTATTGCTTAAATGGGGTTACTAATATTTACTCTGGGATTAGTTTTCTGATTCTGCATTGTCAGGAGGATGATCATGTGTTCTTGGTCAGTTTTTTTCCTCAGCATCAGTATATTTTTTTTTCTTTTAATCAGGACATTTCCTGTACAACTTTCTCATAAGCAGCATTGAGATTTGTTGTTTCTGAAACTGAAAATTAAAATGAAACATGTGGGTTTAAGATTTCATTTTCTGTTTGGTTGCAGTTAGAGTTTAGTTTTTAGAATGCAGTGTTAGCATTCACGTGGAGAAGACTATAATACAAGAGCAGGGATGTACTTCTGAGGCTGTATAAGGCTCTGGTCAGACCCCATTTGGAGTATTGTGAGCAGTTTTGGCCTTCATATCTAAGGAAGCACGTGTTGGCCTTGGAAAACATCCACAGGAAATTCACAAGAATGATCTTTGGAATGAAGAGCTTGTCGTATGAGGAATGGTTGAGGATTCTGGATCTGTACTTGTTGGAGTTTAGAAAGATGAGAGGGTACCTTACTGAAACTTACAGGATACTGTGAGGCCTGGATAGAGTGGACATGGAGAGGATGTTTCCACTTGTAGGAAATCTAGAACCAGAGGGCACAACCTCAGACTAAAGGGACAAACTTTAAAACAGAGATGAGGAGAAATCTCTTCAGACAGAAAGTGGTGAATCAGTGGAACTCTCTGCTGCAGAAGGCTGTGGAAGCCAGGCCATTGAGTGTCTTTAAGACAGAGATAGATATGTTCTTGATTAATAAGGCGATCGGCATTATGAGGAAAAGGCAGAGGAATGGGGATGAGAAAAATATCAACCATGATTGAATGCTGGAGAAGACTTGATTGGCCAAGTAGCCTAATACTGCCTCTATGTCTTATAGAAGGGGCATCAAGTTGGAAAGAAGCGCTTTTTCTTTTCTCTCTATATATATCTCTTTCCCTGTTTTTAGAAATTCTGACGGTTAGCTGAAAGCCCTCCCGGTACAGAAAATCTGTTGTTGGTGTCTTGACCAGAATCTACCTAGTGTTTTGGGAAGCTGTTCTGAGTTCAAACTGTCCTGCATCTACCCAGAGAACTGCAGACTTCATCCAAAGAACTCAATTCCAGCATCATGTAAGCTATGATTTGTCTATGCCATATTAAACTTGTCTGAAAGGTCTTGTTTATGGAATTGGTTTTATTGGGACAGCCATTATATTCATTGAGGTTTATGCTTACTATGATTGTTTTGATGTTGTTTGCAATTGATAGAAGTTATTGCTGATACTCTTATTGTAGATGTTAACTAAATAAATAAACTGTGTTTGATAGAAGCTCCTTAATGGATCATTTGAATCATACCTGAAGTGAAACATCTCGTGTTTATCCTAGCCAAATTCAAGGTGCAAAACTTATGATCAGGCAGGCTCCATAAAACACTTTGGAGTTTCTGACCTGAGCCATTACACAAATGTTGAGGCCTATTTATCCTACTCAGTCCCTGGTGTTACAGACATCCTCATGATGCAGGCATCTGTAACTCTTAGTGATGAATGCAATGCAGCAGTTCAACTCACCTCTCAGTGGAGAGCAAAAGGTTCAGGAGATACAGTTAGATATATGAGGTACTCATTACCATGCCTCCGCTTTCAGTCTCCCAATATCCTATGCTGCCGTCACTTTCAATAGCCTGAAAATGCTGACACTCTACCCAAGTTGTTAATAATAAATAGCATACTTCAGATGTATTGCAGCCATTGTAATTAGTGCATTGCCATGTCGATTGATCATGTGAGATATGGAAGAGGGCTAATATCATAATATGGTAGACACACCTTCTAATCCTGTATTACATTCTGTCATGTCCAAGGGAAACATGTGGGGCCTCGGCACTCTCATCCTAGGCTAAACACTTGAAACTTTTTGGCAGGAATTGCAAGGCTAAGCGTGTTTCTGTAAGGTATAATTGTATCATTGTGATGAGAAAATGGACTAATATTGGGATGATGTTCCGATGCACAAATGGATCTGAGATAAAGCTGCAGATGGAAGCACATAAGAACTGGGAGATTCCATTTTGAAGTCAAGCATACACAAGTCTGTCAAAAGCTACTTGGGGACGAATGAAAGAAGCACCAACTGTGCACAAAATTATTAATCCTCTAGAATACACAATGATCACTCTGCAATGCTGAAACATGGGGAACTAAAGCAGCCTGCAGGATGTGAACTCATGAGACACCACAACATGAGCCTCAGAGGCTGAACTCATTATGCCCTGGCCAACCAAAAAGCTCTTTGAGGCTGATATCTCACTCAGGTCACCATTCAGCAGAGAATGGACAGATGTTATACTGAGATGGTTGTAGAGACTGTGCATCTGAGACAGTGACATCTGAGTGGCCATAAAGCATTGCATCAGAAAGAAGAGACATACACAACATGAGAATTGGAAGGAATGGAAATATATTTACACGTGTACAAAGAGTATACACCTGTGCTACCTTTGTACTCCCAGTATTTCTTCACATTTCTAATGCTAACACTCTTCAAACTCTGTGAGGGTCCTAACCAGCATTCTCCCTCCATTCCGGGATCTCTCTTGTTGTGGACGATCTCCTTTATATTACAGAGTGTGAGCAGGTTGGATGCCAAGACAACTGATAAGGATCTCTGCCTTCTGTGAGTGCTGAGTGGATGTGTGAATGGGCTGAGGATGTGAACTGCACAGAGTGTGAAAGGAGGTGAAGATGTGAAATTTCTGACAGACTCAGTGGTAATGTCCTTGTGTTGATAGCAAAAACAGAGCAAAAGGTGTACACTATAGTACTGAGCATGAGAACTTCTGTTTTAAAATATTTTTCATAAAATGACAAATATATGTTTTGAGTGGAACACTATAACTTTCAAACATTTACAAATTAGTGCAATATCCCGAAAGGTAAATTATAGCTTTCTATTGAACATGCTTTGGCATCAGCCTGACAGATACTTGCCTTGTGCCTGACATGTTATTCAATAATTCTGAGCCGGTACAATGAGATTAAAATGTCACATTCAAGCAAGATAATGGCCCAGAATTTCACGATCAACAGCAAGGTCACACTGCTGACCTGAAAAATAAGCTGCCCACAAACATCTTGCATTATCTGTGATATAAATATTCCCTTTCCCAAAATCAATTTGAATTAGGTCTCAAATCCAGTGTCTGACAGCAGTGCTGTCCCCAGACAGGTTGATATGCCAGTCATATTGCAGTATTCACACAGACAGCAAGCCAGGAAGTAAGATACACTGAATTTTCCATTTCTAATTAAAATTTTATTTATACCTCAATAAACGATTAGGAAATACACACCAGATTAGGTTAGAATTGAAATATCGCAAGCTTTAAAAAATATTATTTTAAAAATGTGATTTTTTTTATTACCTGAAGAAATCTGACATCCTACAAACATTAAAATTAATTCTTCATGGCTAATCGGTCTGTTCAGCAGTAACTTTGAAGTCATATCATCTTTAAAAAACCCTGCTGTATCCCATTCAATAAAGTTTAACTTTTTCAATTATTTTAAACAACATGATGAGGAACAAAAAAATGTAATACTTAGGAGCAGGGTTTTTTGATCCTTCAAGTCTGTCCAACACTCAATAAGATCAAAGCTGATCAGGTTGTGTCTCAGCTCCACTTTCTTGTCTTTTCTTCCATAACCCTTGATTCTCTTTGTCTATCAAAAATCTGTCCAACTCTGCCTTGAATATTTTTTGATTTGATTTGGTTTGATTTATTATTGTCACATGTATTAACATACAATGAAAAGTATTGTTTCTTGTGCACTGTACAGACAAAACATACATTTACAAAAAAGAAAACGAGAGCAGATTGTCGTGTTACAGTTATAGATAGGGTGGAGAGAAAGATCAACTTAATGCAAGGTAAGTCCATTCAAAAGTCTGACCAGCAACAGGGAAGAAGCTGTTCTTGAGTCAGTTGGTATATGATCTCAGATTTTTGTATCTCCTTCCCAAACAAAGACAGTGGAAGAGAGAACATTCAGAATGCATGGGATCCTTAATTATGCTGGCTGCTTTGCCGAGGCAGCAGCTAGTGTAGACAGAGTCAATAGATGGGAAACTGGTTTGCATGATGGATTGGGTTACATTCACGATCTTTTGTAGTTCCTTGCAGTCTTGGGCAGAAAAGGAACCATACCAAGCTATGGTATAACCAGAAAGGATGCTTTCTATGGTGCATGTGTAAAAGTTGGCGAGAGTTGTAGCTGACATGCCAAATTTCCTTAGTTTCTGAGAATGTGGAAGCGCTGGTGGGCTTTCTTAACTATAGTGTCGGCATGGGGGGACCAGGATAGGTTGTTGATGATCTGGACACCTAAAAACTTGAAGCTCTCGACCCTTTCTATTTCATCCCCATTGATGTAGACAGAGACATGTTCACCTTTATGCTTTCTGAAGTTGATGACAATCTCCTTTGGTTTGTTGGCATCAAGGGAGAGATTATTGTTGCCTCACCAATTCACCAGATTCTCTATCTCATTCTTGAATTTTGTCTCGTTATTGTTTGAGATCCGACCCGTTATGGTGGTGTTGTCAGCAAACTTGAAAATCAAATTGGAAGGGAATTTGGCCACAGTCATAGGTGCATAAGGAGTATAATAGGGGGCTGAGAACATAGTCTTGTGGGGCACCGATGTTGAGGATGATCGTGGAGGAGATGTTGTTGCCTATCCTTACTGATTGCAATCTGTGAATTAGGAAGTTCAGGACCAGTCACAGAGGGAGGTACCGAGGCCCAGACCACAGAGTTTGGAGATGAGTTTCATGAGAATAATAGCACTGGGGGATGACCTGTAATCAACAAAAAGGAGTCTGACATAGATATCCTTGTTATCTATTGTTGAGTGCAGGGCCTGAGAAATGGCGCCTGCTGTGGACTTCTTGCAGCGGTAGGCAAACTGTAGTGGATCCAAGCAGTCCAGAAGGTTGGAACTGATATGTGCCATGACTAACCTTTTGAAGCACTTCATAATGATGAATGTCAGAGCCACCGGCCGATAGTCATTAAGGCACACTGCTTGGGTTTTTTTAGGTAACGGGATGATGGCCGCCTTCTTGAAGCAGATAGGGACCTCATATATATGTAAATACCCAGCTTGACTACTTGCTAGGGAAAAGAATCTTATACATGACCCTCTAAAAGAAAATGTTCTTTTTCTGAAACTATGTCCTGTAGTTTTAGTCAGCCCTGTGGTCGGGTGATCCATGACCTTCAGGTTTGTAACAGAATTAACGATAATTTTCCATGAGCATGGATAAAAGCTTAAAACATGGAAACCAAGTTTAAACCCAGCCAGACTTTGCAATTTGTAAATTGCAGAGCTAGAAAAAACAGTTTTCATGTAGCTAAGCCCTGGACAATCAAATTCCTATTCAAACCAGATAGGCCTGGAACTGCCTAGCAATAAACCTGTGGGACTTTAACTTGGTGTTGTGAGACTTCTTACTGTGCTTAACCCAGACCAATGCCAGTATCTCCACATCAAGGTGCTAGTGGCCACATCATTTCAGACTGAACCATTGTTTACATCTCCAGTGAACCTGCTTTGTAGAAAGATTGCAGTGAAGACTTGGTGACACCCAGAAGGCCAGAGAAATAATGTGAGAAGGATTGGACGCAGGAAACAGTTTCTTGGAGGAAGTCATGGAGAGAGCAACCTGTAGTCCTAACTATCTCTCTTTCTCCCTCTCCTCTCTCTCGCTCGCTCTCTCTCTCTCTGCCTTTTTGCACTTGCTTCAATGGTGCCTCCAAACAACACCTGCGATTGTCAGCCAAGCAACAAAGCGACCAGCTTCTTGCATCTCATGGTGAGCATCATCAGATTGACGATACCCAGAAGACCGCCTGGCAAGATGAACAGAAGACCAGAACCAGCTCTAGACAAGATGGAAATCCCAAATCGATCCCTGAAACATCAGCCAAATCTCAAAGACCAAGGAACAACCTGACACCACCTTATTGAATAGCTATTACTAGACTTTTCAGACAAACAATTCAAATATAGTGATAGGGTGTGGTTAAGGTTTAGCCAATCCTCAGAAGTGCATTTTTGAAGTAGATAGTGTAGATTTGCAACTGTTTACTTAGAGATTTAAGATTGTTTTCTGAAGAGTCCTGTGAAGAAATTGAATATTGATTTTTTTTTTGATAAAGTGTTCAATAAAGTTGTTCTGGATCTCCACCTGACGCTTGTACCCTTTGTCTATCTCAGTGTGTAAGCACTTGACTTAAAAAAAGGTTATTGCAAACAGATCAAGGTTAGTCAGGGTACTTTTCCCCCTCTTCCACTTTCCAACACTCTCACAAGAGGAAATATCCCCAGTTATCCACCCTCTCAAATCCCCTCAAGATTCTCTATGTTTCAATAAGATCACCTCACATTCTTCTAAACTCCACTAGATATCGGCCCAACCAGTTCAACATCTTTTCATCCAGGAATGGAGCGAAATTGGCAATGTATGGAGACGAGAAATTAAAGGTAGCCAGACTTCTACAAAGATTATCCTTATCCTGAAGAGTTTACATGGTTTTAATATGTTCTACTTTACTTGGATCAGGACAAATGCCTGCACTGGATGAAATAGAACCAAAGAAACTGATCTGCTGCATTTCAGACTGTTGAACACTAATCCTTCATTATACACCTTTTGCATCAATAAATGCAGATTATGGTCACATTCTTGCACTGCCCACCTAGATTGGGATGTCATCTGCAACACAGACGCGTCCTGGTACAGTGCTTATAACGCAGTCCATGTGAGCTTGAAAGAGATCCTGATTAGTAGATAGAACAAAAGCAACTTATTTTCTGAATGGGGTACAGAACGTAATATCTTGACTGCTATTAGCAGGGTCTGGTGATCCGTGGTACAGGGTGTGAGGTTCCCAGGGACAACAACACTCGTGTCTGCGAATACCTGACAGAGTGTTGCAGCCTCCTTCATGATTGCTTCTTCACCATGCCCGGCTACATCTGCCTCTGCCTGCAGATGCTGTGCTCAAGGTAATGTCTTCTCCTGCTTTGTGCCTTTCATCACTTTCCTCTGGCTTCCTAATGTCTGAGCTTCTGCCCTTCCTGTGCAGGCATCATTGCTAACCTTGATTTCTGAGGGTGCAGCACCCATTCCCAGCTGCAGTCTTCCTGGGTGCTCAAATAGAGTCTTGCTGCCCAAGCGATGCTGTGTGATTGACTGACTGACTAAACTGGCTGACTCTTCCCCTGACCTGTGAATGGGCTGCTGCAACTTTAAATTCAAAGAGGTTGCCCTTCCAGGTACGATCAACATTTCAGCTTACCTTCGGAAGATTTTCCAGCCTCTTACTTGCCCTCACTTTTTTCATACCTGCCTTCAACTGGCCTCAGGAAGATAGCTCTTAGATGCTGGCTGCCCTACACTGAAGTTCAAATCTTGCAGAGAGTTAGGCTTTTAGCAAGCCCTTGGTGATCTTACCTGGCCTGATCAGGAGACTAGCTGAGTTCATAGGATCTCACTGTCCCCTGGCCTCTTAAAGATTTCTCACATCTAGATGGGGACAGGACATCCCCATGCATGACAAACTCATTTCTGTAGCTGTCCACTTCCATTTGGATGCAGTTTGAACCACACAAATCTGACCCTGATAGTGTTAAAGGACAAGTTTTTGTCAATTAGGTGAATTCTATTTATCACAGACAGGGAGGACTTCAACATCGCCCCCTTTGGGGATGCGTATGATCATTGCCAACTTCCATGTTTAACTGCATAGTTCTGGAGTCTGGAATTGTTGTCAGTTTCAGAGGAATAACGGCAGTAATACTGACAGTTTTTCTTTTAATACTACGGTGAAATGTGTACACCTGTCAAAACTATTAGATTGCTATAAGCAATAAGTAATCCCCAATAGCATCAACCTGACAGCTCATGATGTAAGAGTACTATTGATAAATGATTAGAAAACAGAGTTAAAATTCCTCAGAACCTTCAATTTTTGGGAATGGATTTAGGATAAATGGTAGAGAGATGCATTCCCAAATGAAAAAACAGATTGAAAAATCATATTTGAGCTGTATGAAATTGCATTATAGAATTTTTCTTTAAAGCTTTCACAAGATGTGGGCATTGCTGGCTAGGTCAGCATTTATTCCTATCTTTAATTGCCCTTGAGGCAGTAACAGTAACCCATCTTTTTGAATGACTGCAGTCAATGTGGTGTAGCAGTGCTGTTAGGGAGGAGTGCCAGGATTTTAACCCAGTGACAGTGAAGGAACAGTGGTTTAGGATGCTGTGTTATATGGAGAGAAACTTGCAGCTGGTGCCACTCCATGCATCTTCTACTTTTGTCCTTCTGGGTAGTAGAGGTTGTGAATTTGGAAGGTGCTATTGAAGGAGCCTTGCTGCAGTGCATATTACAGATGGCACACACTTCTGTTACTGTGTGTCCATGGCAGAAGAAGTAGATGTTAAATGTTGTGGCTGGGATGCAGGCAGATTTGTACTGGTTGAATTTCCTGAGTGTTGTTGGTACTCGTCCAAGCAGTTGGAGCATATTCCATTACATTCCTGACTCCCAGATCCACTACAGTTTGCCTTTCGCCGCAATAGGTCCACAGCAGATGTCATCTCCCTGACCATGCATTCAATCTTGGAATACTTAGATAACAAGGACACTTTTGTCAGACTCCTATGTATTGACTGCAGCTCAGCCTTCAATACCATTATTCCCGCAAAATCCATTTCTAAACTCTCTGGCCTGGGCCTCGGCACTTTCCTCTGCAACTAGATCCTGAATGTCCAAATTCACAGATCACAATCAGTAAGGATAAATAACAACACCTCCTCTACAATCATCCTCAACACCGGTGCCTCATAAGGCTGTGTTCTCAGCCCCCTATTATACTCCTTATACACCTATAACTGTGTGGCCAAATTCCCTTCCAATTTGATTTTTAGTTTGCTGACAACACCACAGTAGTGGTTGGGTCTCAAACAATGACAAGACAGAGTACAGGAATGAGATAGAGAATCTGGTGAACTGGTGCGGCAACAAAAATCTCTCCCTCAATGCCAACAAAACAAAGGAGATTGTCATCGACTTCAGGAAACACAAAGGAGAACATGTCCCTGGCTACATCAATGGAGACGAAATAGAAAGGATCGAAAGCTTCAAATCTTTAGGTGTCCAGATCATCAACAACCTGTCCTGGTCCCCCCATGCCGACACTATAATTAAGAAAGCCCATCAATGCCCCTACTTTCTCAGAAGACCAAGGAAATTGGGCATGTCGGCTATGGTTCTCACCAGCTTTCACAGATGCACCATAGAAAACATTCTTTCTAGTTGTATCACAGCTTGGTACGTCTCCCGCTCTGCCCGAGACCACAAGGAACTACAAAAGGTCGCTTACATAGCCCAATCCAACACACAAACCAATCTCCCATCCATTGATTCTGTTTACACTTCCTGCTGCCCCTGGCAAAGCAGTCAGCATAATTAAGGACCCCACACACTCCGGACATTCTTTCTCCCATCTTCCCCCGTTGGTAAAAAGATACAAAAGTCTGAGGTCACGTACCAAGCCCCTCAAGAACAGCTTCATCCCTGCTGCTGTCAGACTTTTGAACGGACTTACTTGAATTAAGTTAATCTTTCTCTATACCCCAGCTATTATTGTTAAACTACAATTCTCTCATTTCCTCCTCTATGAATGGTACGCTTTGTCAGAATAGCACGCAAGCGACAATACTTTTCACTGTATACTAATACATGTAATAGCCAAACGGGCCACCTAAAATGACGATTTGTAAAGCATTCTGGGACAATTGGGCAAAAACTAAAATGATAGGCTACAGCCTAAAAGACAAAGATAAATAAGCTGCAACCCAAATGACTGAATACCAACGACAATGGACACTTTCTGGTCAAACATACTTGTTTACCTTTACACCTTATTTGGGAGGGAGGAATGTGGCCTATGTACCTCCAGCACCCAACGGCATGGCCGTTGGATACACACCCAGAGATCGGTGTGACAGCACCTGATCAGACTCCTTTCGATCAAGTGATCAAGCTGTGATCAATTGATTGACAAGAATCAGGAGACCGCCCTAAAAGGACACGAAACAAGGGAAGGATAAAAACTTCTGCACAACAAAAGAAGCTCTCTCTCTCTGACCCAATGAATGAGCTACAATACTGGTGACCATTGCCAGTGACGATCAACACAAGGAGAGCCACCACACCCAAGAAGGAAGACCAGAGCCAAACCAGACCAAAGGACCAAACAATGCAGAGGACAACCGAGACCAGCACACAGATAAAGCCAAAATCTGCTTGGGTACTTGCCAGTCACGCAAAGTTAAGTCAAGGTCTAATACTAAAGTTGAACTTTAGCATTTTCTGTAAGATAACTTGTTGTTGGTTGGGTGGATGATTATTGATTGTGTGTTTTAATAAATATTGGTTGTACTAAGAAGAAGTCTACTCACAATTGTTTGTCCATCACATAAAGGTTAAAACAGACAGTGCAGCAATCACAACAATGTGACAATAATAAATCAAATAAACTTGAGCCTTGAAGACTTTTGGGAGTCAATTGGTGAGTCACTTGCTGCAGAACTCCAAGCTCTCACCTGCTCTTGTAACCACAGTATTTATATGACTAGTTCTGTTCAGTGTATGATCAATGGTATTCCCCCAGGATGTTGTTAGTGGGGGATTCAGCAATGGCAATGCCATTGAATGGCAAGGAGAGATGGTTAAATTCTCTCTTGTTGTAAATGGCCATTGTGAATGTATTGGAATCTACAAATAAATAGATAAGTTGAAAAATACCTGATTGGAATCTTTGTGGAATCTGGAGACTCTCTCACATTAGAACTGGGCTTGTCATATATTGAAATTGTATGTCAGAGGCATGCAAAAAAAAAACCTTACTTTTATTGGATAAGCGACAATTTCAGTCTTCAGCTCAGACGTTTCCTATCAGCACTGGAAGTTTCACCTCAGCACCAAGCTTCCTTATTTTGGATCAATAGTAGGCACACATGCTGGATACAGATCCATAGACAAGTTCATGCACCAATTGAGTTTTAAAAGCAGCAACTATCGGAAGATAAATCTCAAGAGAATAAATAAAATCATGATTGACACATAAGAAGATGTTTATTATATCAAAAGCCAAAAATCGATAGTTCTAGGGCAGAACATTCTTCAGGGCATGTTTCATGGTTTCACATTATCTTCTCTCCAGGATTGCTATTTGCTGACTGTTCCATTCATCACTCCTCCATTAATGAAGTAATCTTTGCCAGTTTACAGCAGGGTTAGGATTGAGATTTGCACTGATATGTGGTAGGCAGCATCCAGTGACAAATAAGTCATTGCTCATCTCCAACAATACAATGAACAAGCAGTGCATTCTGACCATTGATAGATAGCTCAAGCCATAGAGTCATCAACATTCTGGGGGCCTGAGTGTAACTGGACCATCAATATCAACAATGTAGCTACAAGAGCAGAGCAGTGGATGAATGCATTGTGATAAATGGCTGCATTTCTGAGCATATGAGACCTCACCATTATCCAGAGATTCTGCTCGGGAGAATGAGTTTAGATGACTACAGCAGCAACAATATTCAAGAAGCTGAAGACGGTCTGCTGTGCACTAGCTCAACTATCCCTACTCTACAGATCCCAGATTCACACAAGTAGTGAAATTATGATTAACACTACTGATGCAGATTAGCAACTGACACTTTCTCAGGTTTGGAGAGTAGGCCCCTGTTTCATTTGTCCAGACAGTAGAAGTTCTGCTTCAATGGCCTGAGATTGACAGGGCGTACATTTCATAAACAGAGGGCAGAAATTTTGGTTTTCCTGCATTAGTGGAATCTTTTTTTTTTTTTACAGATTTCTGTGTTGAAGACAGGCAGATTGACAGGCTACCTCCCTGCAAAGCACAGGGTACTCTGCAACAGACTGCAGGAGCAGGTAAGGAGTCTGTCATTGCAGTAATGAGGGAATGGAAGGATGGAAGCCAATTGTGAGAGTGAGATTCCAATACTCAGCTCTGGAAGACAGACTCCCATTCCTGGAGAGTGGTCTGATCCAGAGGAATGGCCTTATCTTTGGGGGAAGGAGAGTCTCAGTCCTCTGGGGGGGGGGGGGGGGGGGGGGGGGGGGGGGGGGGGGGGGGGGGGGTGTTCAATCCCTTCTCCCAGAGTTTTTGGGTAGAGGAGTTTGATCACAGCTAGAAGGGTCTGTTGGTAGGGAGAAAGGTGAGCTTGCAGGCCTTGGGGAAGGGGAAGGTGTTGATGGGGTTTGGGCAGAGAGGTGTGGGAGTGGGAAGTATTTCTGCTTCTTCTAGCCTGAAAGCAGTGTTTTGAGAATACTTATCTTTTTCCTGAAGGTGTCTTTGCCTCTCTTTAGCTGCTGGGTTTCTTGAGACCTGAGAAATTTAACCAGCCTAAGTCAAACCTTTCAGACAAGTTAAGAGTGAAGCTCCTAGCCTCATTAAAATAATTATGTGGTCAACTAGCTTCCTCAGAGCAGTTTGGTCACCCACCCACTGGCTTTTCTTCAACAATCCTTAAGTAGCCGGGTGTAAACAACAAGTGATAGCAACAGACTGTATAGAAGGTAAGTGTGGTGTCATCTGAGGCTTAGAAAGTGCTCAGGAGAATCATGGACCACCCCCCAAAAACTTGTAAACTTACCTGATTTATCTGAAATGCCTAAAGAGCAGAGATTCAACCTTACCCTTTCCTTTGAACATTTATTTGTTAACTGCTGAGAGGCAACTGTTCCCACGTATACACAGAGCTCTCTCCTAAATAGAACTGCTGAAGTTCCACAAAGGCAGGAACCAAGTTGTGTAAGCTGGATTCTGCTTGGTTGGAATCCAAGCTGTAGGCCTCAGTGTCAACAGCCAAGCAAACTAGGAGTGAGCAACATGAAAATATGAATACAGTAGTGCGTGTACATTATTAAGAAATCAGGAAATGAAACAGAGGATACTAGAAAATACTCCTCAGGCCAGGCAGTATCTATAGAGAGAGAAATGGAGAGTTAATTCATTGCACCTGTTTTGAGGCAGGAAAATGTCATAAAATCGGGCATACAGCAACTAGCAGGAATGGCGCCTGTTTTCATGCCCATTTCCATTTTATCAAAAAAAAAAATGGCGTGATGGGAACCCTGCCCAAAACAGGCGAAACGTCAATTGACAATGTCATTAGTGAGCTTCACTCCCAATTGCTCCAGCTCACCTGACTTTACCATCTCGCTTGCTGCAGCCAGATCAGTCAGGAAAACACCTTCTCTATAACAGTCACAGTCAGGCGCTTGAGCAATGATGGTGAACAAAGGGTAAGTCTCTGTGTTCAAACTGCTCTGTGCTGCTCAGTGGGGTTAAACAAAGAACAAAGAACAAAACAGAACGGGAAACAGGTCCTTCAGCCCAACGAGCCCGCGCCGCCACCCCGATGTTCCCACCTCTACCCGTGATCCCTGTCTATATTTATAGATCTATGGATTAAAAACCAAATTTGGGACAATTTAGGGAGAATTTGTTTTGCCAATTAGCCTAAGAGCACATTTTTAGGATTTGGGAGGAAACCAGAACACCCGGGGAAAACCCACGCAAGCACGGGGAGAATGCGCAAACTCCCACAGACACAGGCCCAAATCCATGTATCTGCACAGCATAGTGATAGTCATTGAGCTGTCGTGTTGCCCGTCAAATGATCCAGGTCAAGCGTACACTAACGACGTGAAGCACTAGGATACTCTCGAAAAAAATCCAAGAGCAGCCCTCTCACGACCCATCGCGTGTATGCCCCTTGTTAGACAACAAGGTGGACCAAAGCACCTGTAGGATAAAAACAAGTACATCAATATCATCATCTATTTACACATTTCCCAGGGACTCCCAAGGCTCATGATCCCTATTTTAAATCAGTTTTCTATACCCCTCCATTCCCATTCTGTTCATGTGCCCATCTAAGTATTTCTTAAATAACTCCAGAGTACCTGCCTCCACACTTTACTTGGCAGCGCATTCCATACCCCCACCACCCTCTGTGTGAAAAACTCTGTCTAGCATCCAAATTATACCTTACCCCCCTCACCCTAATCCTGTGACCCCTCGTGCTATTCGAGTCCATCCTAGGAAAAAGCTTAACCCTGTTTACTCTATCTATATCCCTCACAATCTTGTACACCTCTATTAGATCTCCTCTAAATCTATGTCTTTCTAAGGAAAACAGCCCCAATTTGCCGTTCCAAGGCGGCCATGTTGCTTTCTGGGCTGGGGGGGTCTGCGAGTGTGTGTGGGGTTGGGGAGCTATTGTTGCTCACGGGTTCCAACCTCAGACTCCGAACATGGATCCGGGTCAGAACCCTGACCTGGAGTCTTAGCACTGACTCTGAGTCCTTGTGCAGGCAACAACAAGCACTGTTGCAGGTGGGGGATTGGCTGGAAACTCTCAAAAGAGGCAGTGCTGCAGCCTCAGGACTTATCAAGCAGCACTGTCTGTATCCATTATTGCATAGGTTCTAGGTGTGTGAAATTGGGAGATATGAGAGGGCGGTTTACCATTCTGGGATCTGTGGAGGGAGTATGAGGAGCGTGTGTTTTGGAGGGTCCTGTAGGGTGTGTGTGTGTGTGTGTGTGTTGCTGAGGATCTGTGGAGGGGGGAGGGTATGGGGTGTGTGTCATGCTGGGAGTCCGTGTGAGGGTATGGACAGTGTGTGTTGATGGGGGGCTGTTGGGAGTATGGAGAGTGAGTGTTACTGGGGGATTATGAAGTGGGGTATGGGAGTTAGTGTTGCTGGCCTGGGGGGTGGGGGGCAGAGTTCTTTAATCTCTCCATCTGTCTGTCTCCTTCCCCAAATTACCCCCTTCCTTCAGATTGATGAGATGATTTTTGCAATGCACACCATTGATTTTGCAGTTCTTTTGGTTGTTGCTGGAGCTGAGAAGAGGAGCAAGAGGATGAATTGCAGGCAGAGGAGGATGGAGGGGTGGAGTAAAGGGGGTCAGTAATGTTGGGGGGAGTCTCCAATGTCTGCAGGGAGGGAGGGGAGGCTGTATCCAGCCTGTGGGGTTTCTATCAGCAGAATTGTTTTTTTTCCTGGTTTTCTGCACATGGGCAGTTTGTGGCTCCAAACTGAGCTGCTGGCTGCCTGGAGAAATAAACCCCGCCCACTGCCTCACAGCTAGAAACAGCCCAGCCCATATTTCCAAAGGCAAAATGCATAAAAGTGGGAGCAAAAATTCATCCAAGAAAGAGATCAGCAACAGTCCCATTTTCATGTTAGCTGGACATTTAGAAAAAATCTCTAAAATTCCGACCAATGTTTCAGATTACTGACTTTTATCAGAACTGGAAATTAAGCTCTCTGCAACAACAAAGGCCGTATCTTATGGAATATAGTTTAGAATTCACAGCACAGGATGACTGAGCTATAAACAAAACATCACTTTTACAAATTGACTGTCTTTACTTCATTCAGCTTTTTCTCATAACACATAATGCTGACACAAACAGGCATTTAACAAATGGCAACATTGCATCTATTACTCGCCCCATCAACACATAGACTCAATGAAATATTACTAATGCTCCTATATTGGTCTGGAGTTTGCCATGGTAGTAATGGTGAAATTTTCAGCATTTATCACCATTACTTCACTGAAACTGACAACAATTTTGGGAGCTTGTATACATGCAAGATAATATGGAATTCCTGTCTGTGGACTCACTGCAGCAACTTCTGGGTTTCCATATTATCCCGAGTAAATAAGAATTCTTAAGTTGCTGTCAGTTTCTGTCGAGGTTCACAAAGACTGAAATTTCCTTTGCATTCATTTGATGAAACAATTCCTTTTTATGCCGTTGATCTTGCTGTAAAAACTTTGAGACAGTAACACCTTGTTGAATGAAATGTTTAATAGTGTACCAACTGTAAACACTCATCCTAGCCCTGAAAATCCATTCGTAAATTGTCAAGTTTCTCCAGAATAATACGTGGATTTATAAAATATTATTTTTAAGTTATCTTTATTTTAGCTTCTTTACCTAATAATCATTTCATTTGCTATCTGAAAATTCCAACAAAAAGTAAAAAATATTAAGTACCTTTAACCTCCCAGTTTGCCATGTGTGCATGTATATGTCAGTGAATGCTACTTGCTTGCTTACAACACTGTTGCTATGTGCCAAGGCATATACTTAAATTGAAACCAGCTTTAAGCTGGTGTTGAGAAAAGGTGACACCACATCACAGTGATCACAATAACCATTGTGGGCAGTTTACTTCAAGGTCAGTGTGTTATGCCTTGTTTCACCACTGACTGCAAAATCCAGGCCAATTACATCTTAAGTGCTTGGGCTCAGCATAACATAACAGGCATCACAGCAAATTATAACAAAAGTCCAGATAGCTTATTGGCTAACAAGAGCAAAAAAAAATACACAAGCCAATACTTTGTATAGACACGTTCATGATGCTTTGCTATCAAATCATTTCATATAACATAATCAACATGATTTATATCCACCTAACATTTTTAATTTCATTGCATGGTGTAGTTCATCAGTTGAGGGCTATTTTGGAATCTGAAGTAAATGAAGGTAAAAAGAATCCATTACTCAAAGTCTTCAGTGTGATTAGGAAAGTTCACTTTTCTTCATGTCAGTTTGAAGCCTAGCAGTGACAAATAGTTAACTACCATGATGAATGTGAGTCAATTCCCAAGTATTTTCATTGTCTAGTGATTAAATAAGCATTGTCAACTAAAATGAAATTATCACAGCACAAAATAGCTGGACAAACATAAATCTAATTCGAATATTATTCTTATAAACAGCCTATAAGTTTTGTTTTGTTTGAAGGTGCTGTGATGACTGATAGAATACATCATAACAGATGAAATCTGTTCCATTTCATAAACTGGTATAAGTTTACAAGTAACAGGACAAATTGAGCTCAAGCAAAGTTTACTTAAAATCAATTACCCTAATTAAAAAGAGATAATTGTCCTCTTTAGCTTTTCCTATAAACCTTTTTCATTCTGAATTAAGCTTGGATCCCAATAGTGTCACTCAGACTGCTACTAATATCAGCCACAATTTTTCTTCATGGGCTAATAGCAGGACTCTACCCTGAGCAGGTGGGCATTGGAACCACATGTGCTGTTTTACCAGTGGTGACCAAATAAGAGGCTGACAACAGCTCAACAGTCTAATTGCATATGGGAGACCACCCAGCAGAACTGCTAGGCCAACCAGCATTAGTAATGGCCATTGCTTGAGTCTGAGGTAAGATTTCTTTCACTAAACTGGGCCAAAAAAGGCTGGGAACCTGGTAGTCTTCCTACACAGCAAAATCTTCTCCTAACACTGATAAAATGCGAGTGGGAGAAGAAAGTACTCATTAATTGGCTAATTAATGGGCTTTAATTGGCCACCTGCTTTCAGTCAACAGCTGATCGCACTTTGAGGTGCCCATTGCTGGTAATGTCCTCCAATGGCAAGATTTCAGGTTCCCATCTCAATACGTCCTGCCACCATTCTCCCAACCTGTTCCATAGAATCATAGAACCACTTCAGTGCAGAAGGAGGCCATCCAGCCCATTGAGTTTGTACCAACTCCCCAAAAGAGCATCTTACCAAGGTCCACTGCTAATCATGTCATCTAGATTGGAGTATAATATAGACATTCATCCATCTTGGAGGTATGGAGTAGCACAGTGGCACAGTGATTAGCACTGCAATCTCACAGCATCAGGGACCTGGGTTGAATTCCAGGCTTAGATCACTGTCTGTGACAAGTTTGCATATTCTTCCCTTTTATGTGTGAGTTTCTTCTATGTGCTCCAGTTTCCTCCCACAGTCTGAAAGACATGCTGATTAGGTTCATTGGTTATGCTCAATTCTCCCTCACTGTATCTGAACAGGTAGCAGAGTATGGCAACTAGGAGATTTTCATAATTACTTCATTGCAGTGTTAATGTAAGTCTACTTGTGACACTAATAAGTAAACTTTAAACTAGGCAGTAGTGCTGCAATGTCAGCTGTGTCTTCTTTCTAGTGAAATGTTAAATAGCGGCCCAATGGACTCTTCAGAATGGATTATAAAAACTATGTTGGCAATACTTTGGAATGTGACGCAATGTCCTGACCAACATTCGTGTCAACCAATAGATTCAAATGAGCTTATCGGCTTAATTTTCTTTGTGCTTTTTGAGGGACAGATTGGCTGGTGCTTTTCCTTACAGTCCAATACTTATCCATTTGAGAAGTATTTCATTGGTTCTGAAACATTTTAAGATGTTCAGGAATTCTGCGATACATAAATGAAAATTCTTTATTTAATTGTAATTGTATTAAGATACAAGTATGATTTTTCAATCCTAGTAAATAAATTTAGAAACTAATCCAGATATTTTGTTCTGGCTTTGTAAAGTTATACTTAATGTGTGCTTACATTATTCTTTGAATTGAATAAATAGCTCAACTTGACCAGGTTTGTATCATGTAATTCATTCTGAGCCTCTAAGTCCCAGTGCAAGTGTTGGTAAAATGATATCATTCTACAAAGCTGATTCATTTCAAGGTGCTTCAAAAATGTAAGCCTGTTTTTTGCTCATTACGAGCTGTATTAGAGAAACCTCAGGTGGCACTCTGATGTTCCACTTTGCTTACATGGTTTTCTCACTGCAGAACAGAGATGGTGGGTGGAACATTAATAGAAACATAGAAACTAGAAGCAGGAATAGGCCATTCAGCCCTTTCAGTTTGCTCTACCATTCATCTTGATCACCAAATTCAATACCCTGATCCCCACTTTCCTCCCTTATCCCTTGAGCCCAAAAGCTACATCTAATTTCTTCTTGAAATCAGACAACGTTTTGGTCTCAACTACATATGATGGTAGTGAATTCCACACATTCACCATTCTCTGGATGAAGAAAAATTGTAAGAAACATGCATCTAGCAGTGCTTTTCTTAGAAGTTCTTAACCAACCTAAAATAAGTACATATATTCAGTTGGCATTTAAATGAATTATTTTAAATCCTTTATTTCTTATGTGATACAGAAATTATTTTTACAAAGAAATAAACCTCAAGCATACCATGCTTGTCATATTACATAAGACAAATTATACTCCTAAAGCAAAATGCTTTGCAACCACTTGTACCCCACCTAGTGTTTGGCTAATATTTGTGCATTGCCAATTTGTTTTTACATTAATTTATGTTGGTAGAGAGCATATCTGGAAGATCTGCGGAAGATAATGAATGATGCATTTGTTGTTATTGCTTTCAGTAGTGGAGGGGTGGAAGAAAAAATTAAGAATGAAAGAGATTGATGAGCAAGGCAGCAAACTCACACTGACTTGAAATAGAATATTTAGCGCACTCAATTAATTAAGTAAATTGTTCCAATTTGATTAGTTTAATTTACTTTCTGCAAGATCTTCATAAAGCTCCTGAAGCACATCAGTAAATGAGATATGCAGCTGTAGGTTGGGGAAATGTGTCTTGACTCAAATGTTTAATATTAATGTTTTAAGTGAATGACTGTATACAATTTATCTTTATTTTCTGTAGTATTTTCAGAAGTAAATTGCAATTTTTAGTGTCGGGTAGTGCAATGAGTGCATATGAAATCACAAAATATATTGAATTAGGCTTTATAATCAGTGGACTAGATGGTAAAGGTTTGTATTGAATTTATTTAAAACTTCCAGTTCAGTCATTGAACACACTTTCTCCAGAGTTCCACATTTCCTGTGTCATATTTCAATGTCATACTTCAGAAAAGACAATAAATTTTGACTAATTGGTTCATGTTTTGCGTTCATAGAGCAACAAGTCAAGGAGTAGGAAAATATCCGAATGAGAGGAAGCTAATACAAAGTCCACTGATGAGAAATAATTAAAGGTGTAACAGAAGAATGAATCACGCAAGGCACATCAAAAAAATCCACCAGTTAAAAAGGAACTGAAACAAATTAGTTCCACTGCATAGTTTTGGTTTCTCCATTTAATTGACAAATTACTCGTGGAAGTGAACATTTAAAAGCTAAAGTCATTACAAAATTTTGAAGGAAATGATTGAACTGACCTATGGATTAGCATTTCTATGCCTTTCTGAAAAAGCTACAGAACATGTCATCAGCATCAGTGAAATTAGGAGGCTTACCAAAGCAGCAAGCTACAAATATCAGATCACTGAAACTGCTGCATAATGCACAAATGAGCTAAAATAAATCAGAGGAGGAAAAGAAAATATGGTCGGAGAGCCAGCTACAACGATTACAGCAATAATGATTACAGTAACAATGGCAACATTAGGTATAAGAGCAATTCTGACAATAAGAGTCAAGAATGTTGGGAAAATTGGTCAGGTTAAAATTAAATGCAAATGCAAGTTAGAAGGCTGCAATGATTCATGACCTGGACTGTGAGCTGTGGCCTGACACTTCCTGCATTGACCAAATAAGGATCGTTGTTAGGGCAGTACTAGATATGCTGGAGCCATTGTTACCATATATGATGAGGCTATGTAATTTACATACAGCTTGGTATAAACATTTGCAAGTTGTTTATGAGTGATTCCATTGGTCATGATTGAACATTGTGATCAGCTTCCAGTGATATCATTGGCTGAGTGCTAGAGAACTTTGTGGAAGGTTGGGAAAGTTTGGGGATAAAGAAGTGTGTTTCGGCCTTTGTCTCCAGCGATGGTTTGAGACCCATCATTGTGAAGTGTGCCCTGGAAGAGATCTTCAGAGAAGACAAAGGGCTATTAGGAAGAGCTGTCTGGCCAGTTAGCTCAAGAAACCAAGTTACATTTGTTTTCGATTAAAAGTTGAGTTAATATTAAAATGAAATGAGTAAAATGTTGCAACTGTTGTAAGTTCATGAGTTTGATGCCTAAAATGTTAAATAAATGAAAGTTTGTTCAAGTGAAATTGATGGACTCCTGGTTTGTTTTACTAAAATAAATACCTGCAAAAAAGTTTAATTTACACTCAGATATCAAATAGCAGAGGAGTAAAAGAAAGGAACAATTTATGGATAGTGACAGGTAAAAGGATATCTTGAAATGAGCAAAGCAGAAAAAAGAATAAGTGGTAATGTTCCAAAACTTGGAGTCAAGGTTAAGGTGTAGGCATTTAAACATAGAACAATGTTCAGGGCAAGATTGTACTGTTAGAATCAACAATAAATAATAGTAACTGTGGAAATCTGGGTGAGAGGTGCCATATCAGAGTGGGAAAAAGCACTGAGTCGGATGTTCCTGGCACAACTATTGCTTCTGCTTTAGATCTATAATTTGCATTCAGAAAAAGAGGAAAAAGAGCTGCACAAAACACTGGATCCTTGACTTGATGTTCAATATTGTGGATGCTAGTTAAGTGGCCAATTATAACTAATGCATTTCCAAAAGATATATATTGGAGGGACATCTGCTAAAGCACAGAGCCAATGTAATTGAGAACAAGGTGAGATTTGGGTGAATTTGCTAAATGAAGTGGCTTTCTAAGCAGCATGACATTGGGAGTTTTGTGAGTGTGGGAATTTAATGTCAAAGGAGAATAAGGTGCAAAGTAATTTTAATTAAGACATAATAAGTGGGGCCAATCTTCTGACCATGCCGCAGCTGGCACAGACCACGCCAATCCATGAGCTTGCACAAGTCAATGAGAGTGTGGCTGCAGCCAGAGTGAGATTCAGCCAGGATGAGTGTATCGGGAATTTGAAGCTAAGTGGGAATTCAATTCTAATGAGAAAGAGGTGCTCACCTTCAGGCCGGCATGTGAGAGAGTCTTAAGGGGAGGAGGGGGATCTAGAAAGAAATCAAGCCTTGACGTTAAAGCCAGCATGTAAGTGATTGGTGATTGGTAAGTAGTGTTTCTTTTTTCTCTTGGTGTTATTGTTGTTGTTGTTATTATTATTATTAGTTAACTTAGGGTTAAGACATGTAGGAGATCCCAAACCTGTGTCTGAGATCTTCACTTGACCTTACTTTTTGTGCCATGTCGGAGCCTTCTGGTGTCCCCTGCCTCCTTCATGTGCAAGAGGTACATCCAACTGCAGCTCCTGTTAGACTGCTTGATGCCTCTGGAGCTGTGGATGGATTCGCTTTGGAGCATCCATGACACTGAGGAATTCATGGATAGCACATTCAATGAGTTAGATAAAAATGACAGAGATAGAGAACAGGTGACTACCAGTCAGAGGAAAAGTAGGTAGGCAGTGCAGGGGTCCATTTCAGTCATCTCCCTCCAAAAGGGTACCATTTTAGATGCTGTTAGGGGTGATGGCTCACCAGGGGAAGGTGGCAGCAGCCAGGTTCATGGCATCATGGCTGGATATGCTGCACAAGAGGGCAGAAAAAAGACAGTGAGAAGTTTCATAATGCCAGTTAAAGTCCAACAGGTTTATTTGGTAGAAAACGCCACTAACTTTCAGAGCACTACTCCTTCATCAGGCCTGAACATCTTACTGTGTTTACCTTAGTCCAACACCGCCATCTCCACATCACGGCTACCAGGAAAAAGACTGGCAGAGCTATAGTGATAGGAGATTCAATTGTCAGGGGAATAAACAGGCATTTCTGCAGACACAAACGAAATTCCAGGATGGTATGTTGCCTCCCTGGTGCAAGGATTAAGGATGTCATGGAGCAGCTGCAGGACTTTCACAAGGAGGAGGGTGAACACCCAGTTGTCATGGTGCATATAGGCACCAACAATACAGGTGAAAAACAGGATGAGGTCCTACAAGCCGAATTTAGGGAGTTAGGAGTTAAACTAAAAAGTAGGACCTCAAATGTAGTAATCTCAGGGTAGTTACCAGTGCCACACATTAATCAGACTAGGAACGTCAAGCTAACTAAGATTAATACGAGGCTTGCAGGATGGTGCAAAAGGGAGGGAGTCAAAATCCTGGGGCATTGGAACCGCTTCTGGAGGACACTGATGTAAACTGAATGGTCTGCACCTGAGCAGGACTGGAATCAATGTCCTTGGGGGAGTGTTTGCCAGTGCTGTTGGAGAGGGCTTACATTAATGTGGCAGGGGGGTGGGAACTGATGCAGGAAGTCAGAGGAAAGTAAGGTGGGGTCAGAAACAAAAAAGGCAGTAAGGGGAAAAGTGGAAGGGAGAGGAACCAAAAATAAAAATCAGAAAGGGCCACAGTTCAGAGTACAGAGACTGTAGAGAACTCAGTGAATGGACCCAGTAAGGCTAAGAGAAATAAAACACAGGGAGTGTACAAAACATGACAGAACAGATGGTCTGAGATGTGTGATTCTTTAACAGAAAGAGTATGACAGGTAAGGCGGATGAACTTAAAGCTTAGATTACTACATGGAACTATGATGCTGTGACACTTACAGAGACTTGGATGAAAGAAAGGCAGGACTGGCAACTTAGCATTCCAGAATTTAAATGCTTTAGACAAGATAGAGAGGATGACAAAACAGGTGGGAATGTTGCTTTACTGATTAGGGAGAATATCACAACTTTATAGAGGGAGGACACCTTGGTGAGATTATGCAGTGAGGCCACATGGGTAGAACTCAGGAACAGGAGAGGTGCAGTCACACTGTTGAGGTTGTACTACAAATCTCCCAACAGCCAGCATGAGGTGGAAGAATTGATACATCAGCAGATTATGGGAAGATGTGAAAACAACAGGGTTTTCTGACAGGCAATTTTAACTTCCCCAACACAGACTGGGATTCCTTTAGTGCCAGGGGCTAGGATAGGGCTGTGTTTGTTCAGATTGCTTCTTGGGGAATATGTAGATATTCCAACTCAGGAAGGAACTATCGTAGACATGCTTTTGGGAAACCAGCCTAGATAGGTGAATGATGCCTCAGTGTGGGGATCCATTTTGGGAACAGTGATCACAATTCTATAATTTCAAGATATTGTAGAAAAGAATAGAAATAGTCCCAGAGTGAAAGTGCTAAACTGAGGAAGGTGAACTGCGACAGTATTGGGTAGGAGCTCAGGAATGTAAACTGAGGTCATCTGTTTAAAGGTAAATCCACATTTGATATGTGGGAATTTTTTAAAAGCCGATTGTTAACAATTCAGGACAAGTACTTCCCTGTAAAAATGAAGGATAAAGATGGCAAAATTTGGGAACTCTGAATGACAAGATGGTCAAGAAGGTGTATGGCATGCTGACCTTCATTGGTTGGGGCGTTGAATACAGAAATTGGGAAAATCATGTTGCAGCTGTATAAGACTTTGTTTAAGTCACATTTGGTCTATTCTGTACAATTCTGGTTGCCACACTACCAGTAGGATATAAATGCATTGGAAAGGGTGTAGAAGAGATTTACTGGGATGTTGCCTGGTTTGGAAGATATGGACTATGAAGAAAGGTTGAACAAAATTGGATTGCTTTTGTTGAAGCATGGGAGAGTGAGGAGAGACCTGATAGAGGTTCACAAGATTATGACACTTTTGGACAGAGTCAATAGAAGGGTCAATTACTCAGGGGCATAGGTTAGAATTAAGAGGGGGAAAATTTAAAAGAAACATAAGGGGCAAATTTTTTCACATAGAGAGTGGTGAATGCTTGGGACAAGCTGCCAGAGAAGGTGGTAGAAGCAGATTCTATAACAACATTCTCGATAGATACATGGATAGACAAGGATATGAACTACATAGGGGCAAGAAAAGATTTGATTGGAAAGACATCTGTGTCAGCACAGACTTGGTGGGCCAAAGGGCCTGTTCCTGTACAGTACTGTTTTTTATTCTAATCCTGGAAAACAGCATGTTGACCTAAAAATCGGTTTTGGACCTGACACCAAACAGTTTGTAATTGTTTGGTGGCACAACAATTACCACCATTGTAATTGGCACAAATTACAATGGCACAAACCGATTGCGCCCAGAAAGAACATGAGGCTGATTAGCTTATTTAAATATGCATAGCCCTTTCAACTCAGTGCACAGGGTCTTCTGGCCATTGCACACTGCATAAGAATGGTGAGAATCAATACTGGTGGAGACCTGGCACAGTGAAAATGTCAGGGGACCCAGACATCATTGAAACTCTTGGATGGTCAAGGGCAATGTCAGACAGTGCCCATTGGGCAGTGCCCACCCAGCAGTGCCACCAGTAGCGGCCACCAGGGACCTAGCAATGGGAAGAAGAAGCCTGTAAGGAATTCCAAGAAGATGTGTTGGAAATAATACAAGTCAGAAAATGCCACTTTCCTTCATGCAATATAGCAAGCAGTTCGATAACCTGGTCAGGCCAGTAAAGAAAAATTGTATGCTCAAGTACACCCTATATGCTTACCACACCAATCCTCACTTTCTGCCTTCTCAAAACCTATTCCATAGCAGGTGGACTGCAGTGTTTCAAGAAGACAGCTCACTACCACTTCCTCAAGGGCAATAAGGAATGGATTATAAACGTTCTCCTTGCTAGGTACACTGACATTCCATGAAAGAACAAAAAAAATCCATTTATCTCTATCAACGTATTTCCTCACGTTCCCACCTGTCTATCCATCACTGAAACTTACCAATATCATACCTCTTTCTCACAGTGTCTCTCAAGAAATGCACTTCATCCATCTGTACAACATGAGTTACGACTCCTAATCTAATTCCTTCATTCTGTCTCAGGAAAAGAGAACACAGAAATCTCAAGAGAGGTAGAGAACCAAAGAGAGTCTACCATAGATCTCACCCATGACAAGTGCAGGAGAGGAAGCACTGGACGTAAGTGGAGTTTCAGCACGCTTGGGGTGAAGGAGATCTTTTGTTGCCTGATGGCAGAATTAAATCACAGGCAAGCATCTGATAGACCATATTAATTTATGTTGACTTGATTTCAATAGTGAGTAAAATGTGATCATGCGCATAATGACAACATCAAACCTACTTACCTTGTCGGTACTCATTCATGTCTCTTATCTTCATAAGACCTTCCCACATCCTGCAGGAGGTGAGCCAGATGGTCAATAATGATGATTTCTCCTCAGTGGAGGTCATTCACTCTGAAAGGACTTGCACAGAACATGGACCTGCTCAGATATAAACGTACAAATATATGAGTTAGGAGCATGAGTAGGCCATTTGGCACTTAGATCCTGCAGTGGAGATGCAATTGAAAAGCAAAATTTTGTGTGGGGCTGCAGGCAATAGAAAGGGATATGTAAGAAAGACAGCTCAATAATATCAGCAATCTCACTTTAGAGTCAAAAAGTTATTAATTCCATGCTAGCTGTAAAGATTTGGGATTAGGCTGACTCTTTTCTGCAAAACTGATGGAATCTTTTGTATGATATGTTAAATCAAAGCCCCATCTGTCCTCTCAGTGGATTGACCTGGCCAAACCCTTGTTTCGTACAGCCAACATCTGACACTATATCGATGTTATGGGCTTCCTGAATCACTGGCACCAAATCATAGAAACCCTACAGTACAGAAAGAGGGCATATGGCCCATCAAGTCTGTACTGACCACAATCCCACCAGACTCTTTTCCCATATCTGTACATATTTACCTACTAATCCCTCTAATCTACATATCTCAGGACACTAGGGCAATTTTAGCATGGCCAATCAACCTAACCTGCACATCTTTGGACTGTGGGAGGAAACCAGAGCACCCGGAGGAAACCCAGGCAGACATGAGGAGAATGTGCAAACTCCACACAAACAGTGACCCAAGCCGGGAATCAAACGCAGGTCCCTGGACCTGTGAAGCAGCAGTGCTAACCACTGTGCTACCGTGTCACCCATGAATGCATAAACTACCTTGTTGAAAAATTATTTGCTAGGTCTACAGCTCCTTAAACGATAGAGTGCTCTATCGCCATTCCCAGAGAAAGTAACTCCCGTGCTCCTGCCATGTGACCTCCTTTGTAGCCACATCACCATGTTCTCACGTGAGCAAGTGGCCTGTAATTAACTCATGACTAGTTGTGAGACATTGCTATGAGCAAACTGATCGCTGTACATCCACAAGACAACAGTAAGCGTGTGTCAAATAAAGTATTTGATCAGCTGTGAAATATTTTAATGTCATGAAAATAGCAGTATAAAAGAAAAAGCATTGCATTCTCTTAACACTTTTATTCAGGAGGAAAAAATCAAAAACAGATAACTATAAATCAATTATTCTAAAGTCAGTTTTGGAAAAACTCTTAAGAATTCATAATTCAAGGTAAAACTAATGAGGATTTACAAACATGCAGGTCAATCAAGAACATAAAGCATGTTCTAAAAGCATATCCTGTCTGACAGTTTATTACCAAAATTTATTCTTATTCTGATATGAAGATTTTCTGCCTTACCCATAGATGCTGGAGAGTAAGTCGAACTTTCAAACCTTGAATAATTCCTGCAAAAATGGATGTTCACTCTGCCGATTATAAAAGTGAACCAGCAGCATGGGTGTAGTGATTACCAATTTGAAATATCCAATGTGAAGTATTGATATGTTTTAAACATGTGCAAACTATGCAACACAGCCAGAATTGCCTGCTTGATTCCTTGCTCCCAATTATAAAATCCCAGTAAATAAAACATGCATTTGTGGGCAAAGAATCGAGGCCAAATATTAGTGCGAGTAGAGTTTATCACAGCCAATAAGGAGGAGACAAATTGTGTGATGAGTATATGCAAAAACATTGTTCTTGAGGCTGGAAAATGAACTTACCTTCTTTGCAGGATTAACTTATACACAGTGATTCATGGAGTTCTGCACTGTGGCAGCGGTTTCTGTCCTTGGCATATGTTGTAACCTTGCTACATTTTAGCTCCTGACCTGGCTTACGATTGTCAAGGGCACATGTGCTGCTAGCCTTCATAATATTGATTTTACCATTCATAATAACTGTACTTCTCCTTGAAACACAGAGTTGTGTACTAATAGATGTAAGCTCAAAGGCCATTGGAATTTGAAACTTGGTACCGGAATCCGGAGATGTGTGTTCAATAACGTGGAGAGGAAAGTCTAAAATGATGAGCATCAGTTTGGGGAGTGGAAGCTATCCAGCTGGAAATACAAAGTGCAATTGAGCTGAAGGAAAAGAATAATCAAACATTAAAAAAGTGAAAGATGAAGCCAACATATTTTGTCAAGTGTGCAAGAAATTGAATATTAAAAAAGCAAACCAAACAGAAGATTCAGTAACATAAAGAGCAATGACTTAGACACAGTAAAAAGAATTATAATGTGCTGCAGACTAGAGGAAGTAGACAAACTATGAAGATGGTATTGAGTTTATTAGCACACAAGGAATGAATTCAATATTGCTGAGATTTATTTAATATCTTAATCATTGCCTATTCTGCCTGGAAATTTGAAGGTTATATAACGAATTTTCACATCTAAATGACAAATGTGAAGAATGAATTGTTTTGAATCTTATTTTGACCAAAAACAGAGAATGCTGGTAAACCTCAACAAGTCCGCCAGCATCTATCAGGAGAGAACCAGAGCTAGTATTGGATCATGAACCTTCACTTACTTTCCTTTCTCCAAAATAATAGATCCAACCAAGCAACTGTAAGGGTTAGATTTTCAACTTCGAGATGCATAGAGGGACTCAGGAAATTTCCCAGTTGGCCCTTGGCAGAAAACGCCAGGAAAGAAAGGATTTTCATTTGGGGAGGGGTAGGGGAATTTTACGTTCCCCCAGCGGGGTCTTTTTAGGTGAGGTTATGTGTAATTAAAGGAACAGGATTCCCTTCAGGTACTCGTCCAGCCAAGCCATGTAACAATTTTTCACTGGGATGGACAAAACCTCAAATAGGAAGCTCCCCCTGACCCCCATTTGCCCTAATTGAGTTCTTTAAGTGGCCAATAATTGGCTACATTCTCCACCTGGCCTCAGTTTTTAGGCTGGCATGGGGATTGAATATGATGGTGAAAGCCCAATCAGCAATGTAGTTACATCTGAACTCCTGGCCAACCAGATGGCCAGTAGCTCTCTGAGGTGGGATTTCATTCCAAGTGAGGGGCAGAAATCATTTGAGTATGAGAAGGCAGTGGGGTACTCTCAGCTTGTGAGAGTCTCTTTGGATGATGAGAAATGGGACCCCACCTTTCAGAAAATTCAGGCCTATGGTGAGCTCAAGGCATTCAGGATAAGAAGGGGTAAGGAAGGCCTGAGCAGGCAATCAGGATCTGGGGATGAGGTTGGGTGTGCTAAGATGAAATCCTGAGGCTACCAGGCATTAAGGGAAGAATGCCCGCATCAGTAGGGGGTTTCTGATGGAGGCACCCCCTCACTTCCCTCCCAAAATCTAACTCCATTGATATTTGGGCTTCTGCCACACAAGTTCACGCATCCCCACTCCCCATAACCCCCACCCATCTCTGCCAGCCTTAGAATTGAGGCTGGATGGGGGACTACTCTTAAGTAGTCAGTAATTGATGACTGTGTGGTAAGGGTGGGTTTTCTAGTCAAGCCATGCCCCCCACCCCCAGTGCAAAATTGCTACACGGTTAGGGTGGGCGATGAGCCACTGGAAATCTCATCCCTTCAATTTCACCCTCCCTTCAGGGTAGGCATGTTAGCACACTGGTTAACACTGTTGCCTCACAGGGCATGGGTTTCCTCTGGATGCTCCAGTTTCCTCGCACAGTCCAAAAACGTGCAGGTTATGTGGATTAGCAATGAGAAATACATGTGGTCATTGAGATACGGCAAAGGGGTAGATCCTGGGTAAGATGTTCTTTCCGAGAATGGGTGCAGACTCAATGGGCCAAATGGTCTCCTTCTGCACTGTAGGGATTTTTTGGTTATGGTTAATGAATCTCCTGCCTAAAAAACACATTTGTTTGAAAAGTTGGCCTGACTCCATGAAAACTGAGGATGGCTAGCATGTGCCTGTCCTCGCAATGAGTGCAGGGCACAACTCATGACCTAAATCTGCCTTAAAAGGCTCTATTGGAGTTTGGTCCCTGCTGTCATTTTCATCCCTCTAGGGTCTCTCCCATTTCCCTGAGAATGCAGCCCTAAATGTCTCTCTGAGGTATGTTCAGAAAATATATCAGATATTATTCTGATTAATCAGTGCACGCAAAATCCATTATTTTTGTTATGGTGTTCCAGTAAGGTCTCAAACAATATCAACTGAGTTGACACCGTAGCACTGAAATTCTGTGGGCTATAGATGCTGTCAGTCCATTGCCATCTGGGGAAGGTGGAGCTGTAATATGTAGGTCATAAAACTCAGTTGGGATCATTCTAATTTGTCCAAACCTTTCAATTCTACTTGTCAGTAAATATTCAAACAAATCTCCACTGGGTCCAAATTTTTACCTACAGTACATCATTTGTGTCTCTTCAATTCTGATCTCCCTTTACAGCAGTTCCAGTGGGAGCCAAAGCTTTTAAGAAATTGTATTTTTACCAGGTTACTTGTGCGTTGAAAAACATTTTGTGACAATTGCTTGAAAAATTGACATTGACACATTGGGTTCACTGGAACTGTTCACAGACAGTTTGAAGGTTGAATGACTGTTCCTATTCAGACATTTCAATGCAGATCATGTTGACTTTGCCACCCATCTTTCATTATCACGCTGTGAATGGAAGTCAATAGAAATAAAAACCAGGAGAGATGTAAAATGTTCCGCTGATTCATCATTGCACAAAGTCAGAATTACTCCCAATAAGACTGTAAAATACAAGCACCGATCATATAACATGACATCTTCGTAATAGATGAATTCCTATGTTCTTCTGAAGACTATACCAATAACTTATCGTGTACAGGATTACAACATTTTATTTAATTTATTATTGTCCCATGTATTAAGATACAGTGAAAAATATTTCTTGCATACGGACAAAACCTATGTTCATAGAGTACGTAGGGGAGAAGGAAAGGAGAAGGTGCAGAATGTTGCAGTTACTGATAAGGTGAAAAGAAAGATCAGCTTAATATGTAATAGGTCCATTCAAAAGCCTCATCTTATTTTGGCAGCAGGAAGAAGCTCTTCTTGAGTCAGTTGGTACGTGCATTGGACTTTTATATCTTTTTCCTGACTGAAGAAGGTGCAAAAGAGTAGAACTTGGGTGTGTGGAGTCCTTGATTATGCTGACTGGTTTCCTGAGGCAGAAGGAAGTGTAGATAGAGTTAACAGATGGAAGGCTGTTTTACACGATGGACTGGGCTACATTCACAACTCTGTAGTTTCTTGCTGTCTTGGTCATAGCAGAAGGCCTGCCAAGCTGTGATATATGCAGAAAGGATGCTTTCTATGGTGCACTTGTAAAAATTGCTGGGCATCTAGTGGACATGCCAAATCAACCCCAATAATGTTGAAGAATTTCCTGGTTGTAGATTAGAAGAATCCAAGTGAATTTCAGAGCCCAACTCTTGCAAAAACAAGGAAGTATCCAGAATTCTTAACTGGTTATGATGGCTGAAAAATGTATAACGAGGGCACTTCCCCCAGTCCTCAATTTCTATTCAGATAATTTGCTAGTTTACATCTGTTCTCCACTCAGATTTCTCGGAACCATTATCCTGTTGCGATAGTTTCCTGTTGGAATAGTTTCCTGTCAGTCCTTCTCTCCTTTCCCTCCCTTTTGTCCTCCTATTCTTTTTGCATTCACCCTTATTCTGCTCCCTCCTCCCATTATACTTCCCTTTAGCCTATTTTCCTCTACTATTCTTATTGTCTGCTCTCTCCATCATCCTTTCCTCTCCTTTTCCTTTCTGCATCCACTTTCTCTTTCCTTCTCTTCATTCCTTTCTCCTTTTCATCTGTTTTCTGCCTATTAGTCCTACTTTTTCTCCTTCCCTGTTTTTGTTCACTTATTTTCCTTGCTTTCTCACTGCTTCAAAACTGTACTTGATCTTGATTCCCTTTGTCATTGATGGTGACTGCTGTCTCTCGCTCTCTACAGGGTCATGAGTTTCTGCAATGGATCTTCATGTGACTGAACAGACCAATTGTCAATCCACAGATCTCTGGGTACATGAGGCTGGATGTCCCACAAGATAGTGGGATGTGAAGTGTAGGAATAACATCTTTTTTTTTCCCTTTTCTCCTGCCATTTTGCCTCATTATAAGATATGGTGAATGAAAGTGTGATTCATCTTGATGGACAAGCTGTCACCATTTTGAATGATTGGTAGCAAGCACTCCACAATCATTAATGTCAATGCTGTCGGGTTTCAAGGACAACCTGTATCCTTCTTGAAGCCATGAATTTCAAAAGTATTCTGGCAAAAGTCAACTTTAATGTGCTGGACACTGTGTGGTGAAGACTGGAAAGTTTCACCCACTCCCACTCCATCTATCTACCCACCCCCCCAACCCCCCACCAGGTCCTTAATTCTCTTAAAGTTCCCTTTGTTCAACACTATGGGAGATTGGCCTGTATCAATTAATTACGAAGTGTGGAAAACTTCTTCACAATTATAATAATGTTATTGATGCTGGAATCCAAACATGAAGCTCTGGTAAGAGTTGTCATGGAAACTCAATGCTCTTTGATTCAATTAAATTCTGGACATTTCATTGTCGGTTCAGAATATTTTCTGACCTTGATAAGCAGTTTTTCTAATTGATCAGAAGAATTTAAGATTTAAATGATGCATTTCTCGGTTTCACATCCCCAGAGGCATTGACTAAAAGCCAGCTCAGTGCCTGTTGCAGAGTGTCCAAAATGGGAAGAGGAGAAATTGAAGGGCAGTGATCAGCAGAAGTCGGTCAGGGTCTCCATCAAGATCTTACTGTTCTCCCTGTTCACATCTTGTGGAGGAGAATATTTTATTTAATGGAATTAAATATTTCTGATGACACCACACAAAAAGAGGTAAAATGGATTGCAATCATCAATGACAAGCTGGTGAAATTTGACATCAATATTTGCACCTGATCCAGAGTATTTCTGAAAATTTTCTCAGGGCTTCTCATGTTCCATCAGTGGACTAAACCTCATTTACATGTGTTTCTGCCAAACTTCCTCTGAAGGTACTGGACAAAACAAGGGAAACTTTGTTGCAAAGCACACTGAGTTCTCTTTTTTATGAATGCTAAGGCTGCAGCCAAATACAGAGGAGTATTAGGGATGGAGAAGTGCAGCTATGAAAGACGAAAGAAATGATAACAGCACCTCCCGTGCCCTCCCCTCCTCCCATGTGTGTTTTGGTGCAGTGGAGGCAGCCCATCATTGATCAGCAGACAGCAAGATCGTATGGCCCCAGTGTTGTCAACTGAGTTTAATGTCATAGGCGCCCACCGTCGTTGGGAAACTTCTAGCCGATACTTCTGACATGCACACCACAGCAACAAAAATTTGCATTTATATAATATTTTTAACATAATATAATACCCACAGTTGCTTCATAGTACATTTCACACTATGGCACATGATGCAACTCAGATGCAGTGAGCAGCTATCCTACCTGCATACTGTAACAATAAACAAGGAAGATTATCGCTACCTCACAAGCAAGTTGATATATTGTATTACCATTTGACATAGGTTTAGCATTTAAAAAAAGGAGGCTGCCTTTTTTCAACAAAGCTATTAAAAGGAAGACTTATGCCAAGCCTAACTTGGGAAGTAATAAAGCACATTCACAAACCATATGATTTACTGAGTATTTTTCCAGACAATCTGCACAACTGGTAATCAAGTGTGTAATGACTAATCAGCCACAAAGACAAACGAGTTTCAGAATATATGAATAATCACCATCTTTTCAATTTTGGACCAATTTTCACATTAATCTGATGAACTAACTTCTAATGATGTCATATTTTCTCAAATCAGAGACACAAAATAAATGTCACCAGAATCTCTTAAATCACAGCTCAATCTTGGCAGCTGTGATCCAATAAATCATCTCTAAAGTGGCAGTATTGGCCCTGTTAGATTTAAAGGGCTGATTTCAATCTATATTAGATGGTCTACAGCAGCCATATTCTAAAAAATTGTAAGTCAAGAGAAAAAGGGAAAGAATCACGCCTGTTTCTTCAGTGAGCTGCAAGTTGCAATCTTATGGCTATCTTTTTTCAACAAAGTTATTAAGAAGAGAATTTATCTCAAGCCTAATTTGGGAAGCAATAAAGCACATTCACAAGCTGTATGATTTACTGAGTATTTTTCCAGACAATTTGTACAACTGGTAATCAATTGTGTAATAACTAATCAGCCACAAAGACAAACGAGTGTGAAGTTGATTTTGCTGGCAGAACAGTGTCAGTAGATTGGAGGAGGTGAGAATGCAAGAGTGTTTCTCATTTTTCACCTCTCTCCGATTGTACCACCTCACCTTGCCAAACAATGGGCAGGACAGAATGTAAGATCACATCCTACATGATTCTTCTAATGTCATATATTCTGAGAAATCATGCAATGGTTTTAAACAGTAACTAGTTAATACAGAATTGCATTACCAAGGAAAATAATTTCAAAGCAAAGCCTCCTTAATTTCAAAGTGCTTTTGAAATTAAATCCTTCAGAAAGTTAACAAGCACCATTTCCCATTGGATTTGAAGATGATATGCCAGTAAAAAAAGAACAACCCCAACAAAGCTTTGGGCCCATGTTTTCAGAACAGCCTAGTGACCTAAGCCATTGCCAATGGCTATCCGAGTATAAAAATTGTGCCTTCCTTGGCATGAAATGGTTAATAAAGGGGTAATTTTACCAGAAGGAATCCCCATTTGCTCATAACACAGTTTTCATTCTTCCAACAAAGTTACAGCCAGATAGTCTCTAAGGAAATTCCCAACTATAGAGATTGGAATTTTTTTCCATCTTGGAGAATACTTTCTCTTATAAGTGGAGCTCCTAATGCTTAGAGAGTTGGTATTTTCTAAATGATTACAGGTTGACTGCATTGTTAATAATAAGCCACAAGGATCTGAGTTTCAAACCTGCAGTAAGGCAGTACTGCATTGTTGAAGGTATCAGCCGGAATTCTCCGGCCCTTCATGCTCCATTACTGCTGCAAGTAAGGATGGAGAGCTTGGCGCTCAGCCATCTTTCTGTTCACAGCAGGAGAATCAGAAAATCCCCTCGGTGTGAATGGCTGGAAAATTCCATCTATCATCTTTCAGTTCAGACAATGAACTTTGGTTCAATTTGTTTGTGCTGGTTTTTGAGGTGACATTTAACTTCCCAAAGGCATGATCCAATGAAGATCAAAGACTGTTCCACTGACCTGGCCAACAATGCACCATTGCTGAAAAAGATTTGTTTATTATTTGTGAGTTCTAGAAATCATAGTGTAGTAAGAAGCCATTTGGCCCAATAAGTATGCACTGACCACAATTCCACCCAGGCCATATCCCCATATCCCTACATATTTAGCCATTTATCCCTCTAACCTACGCATCTCAGGAACTATGGGGCAATTTTAGCACAGCCAATCAACCTACCCCACACATCTTTGGACTGAGAGAGGAAACTAGAGCACCTAGAGAAAACCCACGCAGACATGAGGAGATTGTGCAAACTCCACACAGACAGTGACCCAAGCCGGGAATCAAACCCAGATCTCTGGAGCTGTGAAGCAGCAATGCGAACCACTGTGCTACCATGCCACCCTTTGCGTGTAATATAGCTTCTGCATTCTGAGCTTTATTACTCTATGATTCTGTGAAATAGAGTATTTTAATCTGAATATTGGTCAACTATGTTATGCAAAATCTATCCAAAGAGTAAAGTTCTGGTTATGAATGGAATCATTCCAGAATTTGTCAGGTTCAGTGAGAAAATGAATGTACTGCTCTCCAGCTGCTCAGGCAAGTTTCCTCTCCAAATTCTCCAATACTCAGTATACAGAGGATAAAGTACACAAAGTTTGCACTGTCCCTCTGGCATGACAGGGTGATAGAGCCAGAGAGGCTCACTCAACAGAGATCAGGCTGCCATCTTTAAAGGATATCCTGATCTGCATTAGAAATAAATTTCTCCCAGCCCCCACAGGGAAAACCCCCATTCCTTCCACAAGCATTGGGGGACTTCTCACAAGAATCAGGCCCTCCTCCTGCACCATACAAACACCAGGCTTCCTCTGCTGTAAGGATTGGGGCACCTCTCTCCACCACACACATATACAAGCGCGCATTGAGGCACTCTCTCCCCTACGCAAATAAGGGGAACAGCCCACCTTTTCTCTCAAAGCTTTCCAGAGGGACCGCACCTGTCATTGCCATTCTAGCAATACCACCCTGGCACTGCCACCCTGACACTGCCAGGTTAGCACTGTCAGGATACAGTGCCAGATGCTACGAACAGTGCTCAGGATAACCCTCGCCACCCAGGGCTATACACACTTGTGTGCCCCGGCATAGTCATCACAACAGGATTTTGTTAGATGTATACACCATTCACTATCTTACATGTGTTGAGCTGTGTTTAGATGTGACTTAGGCAATGTAAATTTGGAATCTGTCTGATACCACAGAGTATATACTTAATCCATCCACCATCTAATGATTGATTCACCAGGCAAGATTTTTTGGTCAGTGGTGAGGCAACAGTCACTCTGACCTTGTAGAAATATCTATTAACCACTGTGGCACAGGCTTCTATATTCTCAATGGCAATTAAAATCTGGTGGCAATCAAAATGACTTCTAGATACCGAAGGTGAGTTATATTGGACTTTAAATTCAACCATTTCTCTCTTCACAGATGCTGCCAGACCTGCTGAGTTTTTTCCCTCAGTTTTCAGTTTCAATTTCCAGGTCTGCCGCAGAAGTAGCGTCAACATGCAGGGTAAGCAACCAATCACAATGGAGTATTCCCATAGTCAACAAATCAGAAAATTAAAGTCACTTAATCTTAATTTAAATTTTCCATTAGCAAAATAAATTATTTATTGGATTTAGGCAGAAATTAAAATATCAATATATATCAGTAACAATATATAAACAAACTTTAAAAATATATATTTTAAAACCACGTGGAATTTCTTATTGTAAAAGAGAAACTTAACATTTCATAAACATAAAATTAGCTGTTCAGAGCCAATGAGGGTGTTTAACAGTAATTATGGTAATTATGCTGTTAGTATGCTGTTAAAAATTCAGTTCAACTTAATTTAAATGAGTGTAAAATTCTCCTGGGTTTTACAGACTTGGAGCATAAACGTTGAATTTTTGATGAATTCACGAATTGTTTAGGGAGTGTACTCATGGAGGACTTCAACAATGCACCATCTGGAAGAACATCCAATCACTGACAGCACCTATGGGTATCCACATTGTTTCGTATACGTGCGAATTCAAGAAATTTCTGTCAGTTTCACTGGTGTAAGGGCAGTGACTACTGATAATTTCGGTATCATTACTACTAACAAAATATGAGCATTTAATTGTTGTGGGTCTCCCTGTATGTGAAATGACTCCTGCATTTACCTACTTCAATTAATAAATTAACCCATCTATTGTGCAAGAATGGATTAAAATTGTCCATGTTCCATTCAGAATCTACCTCATATTCTAGTTTCATTGTAGAAGACCAGGGCTGTAAAGGTTATATATCATTGTATATTAGACAAACTTGAAATCTATAGACTGAAATAAAACATAATTACCTCTGGTTGCCATGAATCATCCTTTCCTGTTTCTTTCTAGAATGTATTGATCTGATATATGAATGAGTAAGGAAGTAAAACTGCCACAAAAAATAATGGAAGTATTAGAACTATAAAATTAACTGCTTTTTTAAGGAAAGCGGCATTAGCAAAAATTATGCAGTTGCATCTCAGAGATGCAATGTAAAATTATTCATTTAATGCTGGACACATTGTTAATTGAAAAATTAATTCATGTTCATTTTAGGCAATGGTGCCCTCACATGGCATTGTAATGAATGGAAAGTTGACAGTTTCTATAATCTTCTTTTCCTCTCTGGGTTTTGTATGTCATTAGCAAGGTCAATATTTATTGTCTTTCACTACTTGCTCTGAGATGGTGATATGAGCCTTCCACTTTAGCAACTGCTAATGATTTGTTAGGCCACTTAGAGAGAATTCAAGTATCAAATATGTTTTGATATACGATTTTGCATCTTCCTTCTTTATTACGTCCCCTAATTATTAGCTGTACGTTTTGAATTAATCCCTTCTGTGCCATGTCTAAATATCTGTCAAGTCAAGACACAGCACAGTCTAGTGAGGATTTGGCTTGGCCAGCATTTATTCCCCATCCCTGGTTGTTCTTGAGAAAGTGGTGCTGAGCTGTCTTCCTGAATCACTGCAGTAGAAGTGGTGCTGGTATACCCACAGTTTTGTTAGGGAGGAAATTCCAGGATTTTGACCCAGCAACAATGCAGAAACAGCGATATATTTCCAAGTCAGGGTGGTGAGTTCTTGGAGTGAAATATCTAGGTGTTCCCAGGTATTTACTGCTCTTGCCCTTCTAGATGGTAACAGTCATGAATTTGAAAGGTGCTGCCCATGGAAATTTGAGGTCTGCAGTGCATCTTGTAGTTGGTATGCATGGCCACGGTGTTCATTGGAGGGAGTGAATGTTTGTGGATGGGATGCCAATCAACTAGCTACTATGTCTTGAGCGATATTGAACTTCTTGAGTGTTATTGGATCCAGGCAATCACACTCCTGACTTGTATCTAGTAGATGGTGGATAAGCTTTGGGGAATCAGGAGGTGAGTTACCAACTACAGAATGCCTTGCTCCTAACTTGCTCTGGTAGCCATAGTATTTATATGGCTGGCCCAGTTCAGTTTCTGGACAATGGTAACTCTCAGCACATTGATTCTGGTGGTAATTACATCTCATTTACATGGGGCAGTGGTCTAGGTTGTGGGAGAAGCTGTTCCTTGCCACTGTTACCTACATATTCCTCCTTATGAAAGGTAATTCCTTTTATGTGTGGCAAGGGGGACATGGGATGTGGGGTTTGCTTGTCTAAGTGAATTTCCAGGAAGGACCCCAGATACCAGCGGAGGCTCTACAATGCTCATTCTGATAGGAAATATTTCAATCTATACATTTATTATGGGGAAGGCTGCAATTGGACACCATGATTTTATTAACTTTGTAGCTACATTTTAATTGCTGTATTAAAGATAATTATAACAATGAATTTTCATCCACTACAAGACAATTAGGCAACCAGCTTAACTTAAGAACAAAAAACAAAGAAAATTACACCATAGGAACAGGCCCTTTAGTCCTCCAAGCCTGCACCAACCATGCTGCTCGACTTAACTAAAACCCCCTACCCTTCCGGGGACCAGATCCCTCTATTCCCATCCTATTCATGCATTTGTCAGGACACGTTTAAAAGTCACTATCATACCGGCTGCCACTAGCTGCCCCCTCACCACTACCAGCATGCCCCCCACCCCCCGCACCCCCCCCCCCCACCAGCACGCCCCGCACCCCCCCACAGCCCCCCCCCACTGCAGCCCCCCCCCACACCGCACCACCCCCGCCCCTGCAGGCCCCCACACAGACCCCCCCCCCCAGCAGACGCCCCCCCGCAGAGCCACCCCCCACGCAGCCCCCCCCCCCCGCAGCACCCATGCATCCCCACACAGCACCCCCCCCGCACTCCACCCCACCCACCACCACTCCCCACACCCCCACCCCCACCAACACCCTCCTGTCCCCCCCACTGCCACCACCCCCCTCAAACGCCCACCACCACCCCCCACCACCACCACCCGCACCCGCCACCGAACCCCCCTCCCCCAAAAAACCCTCCCCCCCCTCTTTTATCAGTCTCCTCTCAACCTCCATCACTCCTGTGAGAACAAACCAAGTTTCTTCAACCTCTCTTCATAGCTAATGCCCTCAACACCAGGCAACCTTCTGGTAAATTTTTTTCTAACCTTTCCAAAGCCTCCTCATCCTCCTGGTAGTGTGGCAACCAGAATTGAACACTATATTCCAAATGCAGCCTAACTAGGGTTCTATAAAGCTGCAATACAATCTGCCGATTTTTAAACTCAATACCCCGGACGATGAAAGCAGTTATGTCGTCTGCCTTCTTGACTACCTTCTCCACCTGCATTGACTTACTGCTGAGGAGTGATCAGGTCTGGATGCTGGCTTAGTAGCAAAATGACATCCACATTACTGCACCCATCACAGTGAAAGCATCCGTGCAGGTATTACATAGATTACTGGAAGAATGCAGCAGAGATAAATTGTGACGGCAGTCTAATGCTGATTTGAAGAAAGGCCTGTCATCTTGGGCACTGCAGCTCTAGTTAAAGCTCTCACTTAAACATACACAAACTGAATAGCCTTCCAGCAACATGAAGGACAGATCGCCCCTCATCAGAGCTATTTAAAGAAATCACCAACAACTTGAAGTTAGTTTTCAACACTTTCTATTGGCTCTATTGAAGTTGGTGGAAATGTTGGATGTTTGTCACTGTTGATGACAGATAGTTAAGTTGTAGTTAATGGTACTGAATGGATATTGGTTGTAACTGCAAAATATTTGAAAGTGCCACTTACTGTCGGCCTGGCAAGTGAGAGTATAAAGCCCTTCTGAGCTGCAACATAAGAGAAAGATGGTGCAAAGGCAGCAAAGGGTACAGGCTGACTGCAGCAGAGTGCTGCACATTTGGGGGGCGGGGGGGTGGTGATAATGGAAGAGGAAAATTCTTAGTAGGAGGACCTATCCAATAAGGGTCTTCCAGGAGGAAATCTCATCACCACTTATACCCTGGAGCTATGTGTTTGGCTTCAGTGATTCTCCAAGAAAAAACTCTGCCAGCTCCTGGAATTAAACCTGCAACAGTAGAGCAGAGTGAGATGAAGGTACCAATGTGACTTCAACTTCTTCAGGGTGGGGTCATTCTAGGCTGGAGCATAGCTAACACTTTGCAGTTCATCATCCATTGCTCTGTCAGTGAGGTGATAGAAGCTCTGTAGTCCACAAGAGGGGATTTTAATGTCTTTTCCAAAACTGAGAGAAGCAGGGGGAACATAAATGCTACTTTTCCAAAACAGAGGGTTTCTGCATGGTGCAGGTCCAATCAATTTGCATACACGTGGCGTTGCGGGGAATATGCCTCAATGATGAGATATTCCAAAACCCCGAAGGTTACCACTGACTCACAGTGCAGTTGGAATTTGACCGTGTTCAGCACATCATGCTGGTGAATAGCCAGTATTCTGGCAACAGATATAATGAGGTGAACATTCCTGGCCTTGTGGGGACAGAACTGAGGTGGAAGGGCAGAGCCAGGAAAATGGAGAGGCCGCATCAGAATGGCTGCCAAATGGAGTTCTGCTTCTGGGGAATAACTCCCAAAATGGTGAGGGAAAAACATGACAGCCCACTCCAAAAGGTCCATTGATGTGTCACTGTCCAAAGGAGATGGGATGTTCCAGCCATCAAAGCAGTCTCCCCATTGTGTGCAGAGCTCACCATCTCTCTAGAGGTGGTATCTCAGTGGAAGAGTGAGCATCCATAGGAATCCAAGGCTAAAGGCTATTCCATAACCAACACAAGTCATCTGGAGAGGTTTACCCCACACACACCAATGGATGGGTGTCTGCAGAAGGTCTTGGGAAATGCATCCATATTGCTGTGCTCTCAAGCTCACATACTGGCCTCAGCAGGACCAACACCAGGGTATTGACTGAACAATGCTGTAGGTCCTTTATTTATTCCTCTTGCTTCCCTGACAGACATGCTGTCCTTAATTGGACAGGGCTCTAGGAGGTGGGAAAATATCATGCCTGCTATGGCAGGGTTCTCAACCTGGAATTGAGGCCAATGTTGGGATCGTGATTCAACAGGGATGCGGCCAGATGAGTTACCTGCAGAAGTCCACTGTCCCAATAAGCTTTCATCAAGGACTGCCCATTTTACACCCTGCCACTGACTGCACCGCCCTCCTCCCACAACCAAACTAATATACATAAAATGACAGCCATGCTGCCATAAGCATTATCACTGGTACAAAGAGGCAAAGTCGTTGCTGCCTCAACTATTTTGGGGCATTTTTCCAGTCCTTGCCAGAATGGCTCTCCCAATTCATAGTGGTCTGTTACATCCTCATCAACCTGGCCACAATGTGTTCAACAAGCCCCCCAGGAGGAGGACAAGAGGAAGAAAGGAAATTGCATACAGGCTGGCTGTGACTGCATGATGTGACTCCAGTGTCTGTGAATGAAACCCTACTGATCAAAGTTTCCCCATCTTACCATGTTTTTGTTATGGACAATCAGAGTTTTGTCTTGGCCACAATCCTAAAATAAAAACCGCCAGAAAATAACCAACTTACATCAAATTTAAGTAACACAGTATCTGACATTCCAAACAATATACTTCTTCGGTATATGGAAGTTTAAAGACACAAGGCACAATTGAACACCAGAGTTCAGTGGTGTTCATGGATTACATGTAAGTGACACAGCTTTCTGAGCTCCCTGAAGGTAGCCAAAGGCTTTGTAGGTGGCCTTCTGTGGACTTTCTCTTTCCAAAGAACTTAGTTTCCAATTGAGGGAACCAGCATTGAGCAGAAGGTAGCCATGGAAAACTGCCCTCTGCGTAACCTCAGAACCTCCTGCATATCTCTTCATGTGCCCCACCCTGCCCTCACTCACCTGTGGCCTGGATCCTGCAGTGATTCCTGGGTGCATTCCTGACAGCAGCCTCTTGGTGGAGTTACCTGTGATGGAGAACTGCCATCCTCTGATTGGCCAACAGCTCTTGATTGGCAGTTTTTGCCCTGTGAGCTTGAATCATGAGGAAGGCCTGACATTGGTCAGCCAATTGATTGGTCGGACCATCCCCTCAGAAACGATGCAGCTTTCTCACTGGTTCACCAACCATAGGCTGAATCAGCCAAGTCAGTTACAGTAAATTTTGCCCCATCCTCTATTCAAGATTAAGGATCCTATAGGTTTTCTTTTGTGTCTGCCTGACTCAGCATATTAGGATTAGCTATCATCACAACTTTCTGTGGTGTTAGGACCATGACCTAAAGGCAGGTGGAAATCCTCCAATGGCACTGTTGCAATTTTGGCTTTGTATTGGAGGCCTTTGTGTATTTATTTAACTGTCACTAACTCATTTCTTTTAACTGGATTCACAACATGGAAATATCACAAATGGGAATTGTACCTCCTGAATGTGAAGACACCAGCAGCAATGCAGAACTTTGAATGGTTCTTTTACACGATTTCCCACCGTGCCTCTGCATAACTAACATTGTCAAACATTAACATGTAAGTCTTGTGCTACTTTATTAAAATATGAATCTCGTAATCTAATCATTGGTCACATTAAATTTAAACAGAAAAATGTTACCCTTACAGACAACATGCAGAGGTCAGAGCAGTGAGATTTATGCTGTGACAGAACATATGAATGATTGAAATAATTGTGAAAAATAAAGATAAGTTAATTTTTAAATTACAAATTTAAAATACCCTAAACTGAATCAAATTGAACAGAATATGAATAAATAACTTATCTCTGAATCTTAAATGAATTTGCGTTATAATCTGAACCGCAGTACAGGCAGTGCATTCAATCCTTTTTTCCAGCTATGGTATTGTATAGACGTTGGGTATATTTCTCAATGAGTTGCACATACAATTGAAGAGTACAAACCATCCTCACGTAATTAACTGATTCAGTGCCTGCAATAAGCAGCCCTCAGAAGAGGATTTAACTGGATCTTTAATGTGTTCATAAAATAACAGTAAGAGGACATCAGCCTTCATGATTGACAGTTACCTGAAACAGCACACACTCAATTAGAAGAATGTGTTGAAGTGGAAATTTTTCCTGCTTCTTGACTGTGAACTCAACAAAGTTCATTCCAACAAAATAACTAGTCTTTATTCACAAAACACTGCATGCAGGATTGGCAAAACTTGAGTTCAGAGAGCCATCATTACGGCTTGTTAATTCTTCTTCAAGTCCATGCTGACATAAAGAATCAGTTTAGTATATATACATAATTATTATCAGTTTGTGTGACCAGAGCTTATTCAGGAATTTGATCAGTAATAGCGTCATAAGCAATATTATAAATCAAGGTACAATCCGCTGATCTCCTGAAACTCTTTGTCTCATCAGTCATACTTTTATCTTGCCCTTTGATAGAACAGAAGGTCGGTGACTCCTTCATCCCTGACTTCTCATACTCATACAGCCCTAGGTTATGTAGAGTCAGCCTTATCAGGTCTTACTGAGGTTAGGCACAGCTTAACCTTCTCTGGCTTTATTCATGTCTTAAGTTGTGCGGGGTCAGTCTTATTACAGGGGTCAGGTTGAGGGAGCTGGGACTCTTCTCACTGGAGAGACGTAGGTTGAGAGGTGACCTGATAGAGGTTTATAAAATGTTGAGAGGAATAGGTAGGGTGGACTCTCAGAGACTATTTCCCCGAGCGGAAATGGTCACTACGAGAGGACACAGATTTAAGGTGCAGGGAAGCAAATACAAAGGAGATGTCAGGGGTAGGTTTTTCACTCAGAGGGTGGTGAGTGAATGGAACCGACTGCCGTCGGAGGTTGTTGAGGCAAACTCACTGGGGTCTTTTAAGAGACTTCTGGATGAGTATATAGAAAAGAATAGGATAGGGGGTTATAGATAGGTCTGTGGATTGGTAGATGTGATCGGCACAACGCGTGGGCCGAAGGGCCTGTTTGTGCTGTATTGTTCTATGTTCTATGTTTTAACACGGGGTGGAATTTTACACTATCCTGTGGGCGAGTTTGGAGGTGGTGGAGGCCATGAAATTCTATGAATGTCTTCCCTATCATCTACCTCCGCACCCTCCCTCCCCCCATTACTTGATAGCAGCCTTAATGGTTACTACCAGCCTGGACACAATGTACAACTGGTGGGATGAGGTGAGCCACAGGTTGGAAGATCAGCAGGTAAGCCTGCTTAGACCTCAGATAGGAAAGGTGGGTGAAGGCTAGTGAAGCAGGCGCTCCTTCAGAATACCACACCTCTCTCTGCCACCCCCACCCTGACTTGTGCAGCTTGGCTGCCACACCCCTCACCACACTCCTCAAGAACCTCCTCTTGGTCCTATTGACAAATGCCCACTCCAACCTATCTGTTGTCCATCTCTGGGCTCTCCTTTACTGGAGATACTGTCCCAAAAGTCAGCCACTCTCCCAGAAGGTGTATGTGGGAGTGGAGAGCTGCTGACAAATCAGGATGGGAATGCTGGGCCTGTCCTGTACCCTCAACCATTTGTTGGGACTCTGAGAGCTAAATGGGTGTGGGCAGCTCGCCAGAACAGGCACTTTTCATAGTGATGTCTTCGCTGGTAAGACAGTAAACCTGCTACCCATGAAATTCTGCCCACATTCCTCCCTTCTCTATTCAGAAGAACATCACAACCTTCTCTCAACGCTTTAATGCTGGGAATACCACAGGAAAAGATTCATCAAACAGCCTCTGTACAAGACCCAGGAGGATAAGCAGCTGCTGTTTTTGATGAGTGAAATCCCATCAATCCACCCACACACACACCACTGTTAAAATGATAGCCTCTTGCTTGCTGTAATGAAGGATTTGAAAATAATACCCACTAAGATCTAGGAGAGTACATAAAGTAAGAAAGCTTGTCAGCTTTTAATTGTGGAGGCTAAATTGAATATCTTCTCAAATTGAGATCACCATGCGTGATTTACCATCTGTTTAAAGTGATCAAAGCTCCTGATATCTGCTAATCATAATGATTGTGACTTGTAATCTAGTACCAGAAGCACTTTGCAGTGGCTACAGCCTCAGCAGGCTCCAGATGTGTCAGGAGTTATCGGCACTTAAGGCTAACCTTTCCCACTTAAAGCCACGCTGTACCCTGTAAGGAGGAGCTGCATTCTAGCCACAGCATCAACTGAAATTAAAGGAAGACCAGGAAGGACAGACCAAAATTGTGCAAGAGGTCAGAGAAGGTCCTCGGGTGCTTCAGCGGAAGTTTTGGTGCAGAAAGTGCGCAGCAAGAGAAGAATTCTCTTCCTTTATGGATTCTGGAGGCTGTTCAGACAGATAGTGAGAAGACAAACGGGAGCAAATGGACATAGCAGCCAGGGGTAGCTGTGTAGACCTGAGGACCTGGATGAAGTGCTGAAAATAGTTGGTGGGCTCTGTTAAAGATGTAGCACATCATGTCACAACAGTCGAGGTCAGTCAATGCACCTTTAAAAGCCATTTATCAGGTTCACCACAATCCTCACATGCTGCTCCATGTTCCCTTCACTGGTTTACTAATATTACCTGTCAATCAGAGATACATTCAGAGCTTCAAACACTCAGCATTGCTCAAGATGCACACTGACAGAATCTTCCATTCTCCCAGGCAGTGTTTCTGGGGGACATTTAATCTCTTAGAATGATGCTGAATAAGCACCTCCTGCCTGAATCTTGCCTCTACTAGATTAAATCTGGAGCGGGAAGGTCCAAGCTTGACGTTCCTATCCTGCCAATTGAGACACTAAATTGAGCAATTAATGACCATTTATAAGCTTCATTCTGACACTGCTGCCATTAATCCAGCTGTGGGTGTGACTGTCACCATGCAACATACATGACAGGTAAGGCTGTGAGGGTTGCTTGCCGTTTTCCAGGTTGGCCTTCTTCAATATCACTCAGTGCCTGATCGAGGGACCTGATGTTGTGTGGGAAGGGCCTGCTGGAAGCCATGCCCTTTTGGGAACCATGCCCCCTGCATTTGCTGCCAAACGTTTCCACACCCCTAACCCTAGGACCCCAACAACATGAAAGCCACCCCATTTTGACATTCTTGTGGCCTGGGTTGCTCCATAATCCTGGATCTCCAGCAGGTGCCTTTCTGTATCAGCCAACAGCTCTTGTGTGGCACTTGCCAGCTGGCAGTTCTCAGTAGGTGCGGCCTCGACTCCTGGCATCCTGACTCCAGAGAAATGTTCACCACTAGACTCTCCTTTACCTGATTCGTTCATGGTTTGACAGACCTTCCCCAAAGCAGGCAATGCACATCTTTGGTCTGCTCTTCAGCCAACAGGTGAATCCCACTCCTCAACTCAGCCCCCTCACCCCTCAGGCCCTTCATTAAGCCCCTTTCCCCCTCAAATTTCCCCCATTCAGACTTCCACCCCTCAGTCCCTCCACTCTACCCTTTTCCCTCTCAAATCCATTCACTCAGCTCCCTTACCCCTTCCATAAGCCACTCCAACACTCTCTCACATATCCCACTCAGGTTCCCTTCCCCTTTAGATCTCCTACTCAGCCCCCATGTCAGACCATGCACCTTGGCAGTACCCATTGTGCACAGTTCCCGGCACCCTGGCACTGACGTATTGGCCTGGTGCCTTGGGCGTCGAGGGAGTCAAGGAGGTAGCACCAGTGGCTGTTTGTCCCTCCACTGCTGCAAAGGAAGGATCCCTCAGGGATCCTGGGGATTGTGCAGGCTTGGGCTGAGGACAAGGAGTTGACTTTGCCATTCTCCGCTGAGATGTGTTGTCATGGCTGAACTTCTCTTCTAGCCCTGGTAGATCTGAAGACCAGTCCTAGCATGGTGATTTCAGACAGCTCAGTGAAGCAGCAGTGCTAACCATTGTGCCACAATGCTATCGAACATTGTCCAGATTTTTCTGTATTTGGACATAGACTGCTTCGCTATCTGAGGAGTTGCATACAGTACTGAACGCTATACAATCATTAGATAACATCTCTTATTTTGACCTTATGATGAAAGGAGGGTCATTGAAGAAGCAGTTGAAGATGGTTGGCTTCGGCCTGAGGAAGTCCTGCAGTGATGCCCTGGAGATGATTGAACTCCAGTCACCACAACCATCTTCCTTTGTGTCAGGAATGACTCCAACCAGTGGAGAATATCCACTTGGTCCCCATTGACTCCAATTTTGCTCAACCTCATCTCTGAAATTCAGATTTTTGTCCATGTTTGGACTAAGTCTGTAATGAGGTCTAGTGTTGCATGATCTTGGTGGAATCGGTAAGTGCTCGAGAAAGTAAAGATTGGTTTTTAAGAAAAAGGCTGTGAAAATGTATAACTTTCAAAGCATATGTTTCCTGAAGACCTGTATTAACCAGATGATCCAACATGCCTAGCAATCCAATTTACCCTGTTCTGCATCAGAAAGGCAAGAGCAAATTGTCCATCATCCAGTTCTTAACCTTAAACTAAAAAGGTTGATAAAACCAAAAGACAACAAATCTGTCCACTATAGGTTGTTTATATTAAGGAGAGGAGTTCAATTTGGGCCACAGTTTGAAGGAAACCTGCTGGTTTCATTTCTCTTTTACCTTCTGTGGCAGGAAGTAAATGCTATTGCTTTTATCAAACAACTGATGCTTCTTCCTGAGACATAAAGATCTGCTTATGAAAAGATAAAGGTAATATTATTACAAATTATGAGAAATAGGGAAAAGTATCCAAAGCATTGGGAGAAAAAGCATTTTGCCTTTTACACAACTGACTGTTGGCGATCTCTCACAGCTGGGGTTTCTCACTGCTGGTGGCCTCTCTCTGCCTTGGTCTCTCACTGCTGGGGACTTCTCACTGCTGGGGATTTCTCACTGTTAGTGGCCTCTCTGCTGGGGTTCTATTATTCCTGCATTAATAGAAGAATTTAGTTTTCAGTGTCAGATACCGAGGCAATCATGAATCACAACATTAGCATTCATTTACATCTTCAAAGGGAATGAACAGTCTCTTAACTAGTCAGCCAAAAGCCAAGAACCATTTATCTATCTCTGAAAATGAAAAGTCACCAGACGACCTGCTAAGTTTTCGCTAGCATGGCCATTCCCAAATCTAGAAAGATTGGTTCAAGAATCAAAAAGCACCAAAACCTTATTATTTACTCTGAGTATGTATAATCAACCTTCAAGTTATTAAATCAAAGCAAAGATAATATATTGAAATGATAATTGCATTAAATGGCAAATTAAACTTAAAAATATGCAGAACATCTATTTTTGCAACATTTTTGCATTTCAAAAAAGTTTCCTGTTTAATTCTGGAATTGCTTTGCGTAATGATTTTTTAAAACTTTAGTTCTTGTTTTCCCATGAGCAGGAATGAACTGAATTAAACAAGAGGAAGGAGAAGTTAGGAATGTTTTTAAACAGTCAACTTCTCAAATTATTTGAGAGCTATGAGTGAAAAAAACCTGAGTAGTAGTTGATGTTGCGAACTGTAAATCTGTAGCAGGTGGAACAACCCCCCATCCCATCAACATCGCAAATTACTAAACTAATGGAAGACTTACAGAAAAACCCAATTTAAAGAGATAGATGTCAAAAGGTTCAGCTCCTGAAATAACTCAAATGTGACGTGAATTAATTGTCATCCAGCTACATCAGTTGTGATTTGTCTGTATTTTATTAATTCCAGAACTTCAGCTAATCAATTAGGTTGATTGGCTCTGCTAACTTAATCCAGGAAAATGGCCTGGGTGGGATTGTGGTCATTGCAGACTCGATGGATCAAATGGCCTCCTTCTGCACTATAGGGATTCTATGATTCTATATACCTCAATTGAGATCCTAACTTTGGACAAATTAGTGTGAGACAGGAAGTCACAGGGCAAAATATGCACAAGCTTTTTAAATAATGAACAATAAATATAGGGGAAAACTTTTGATCAGTCTGCCACGGGTATTGTGGGTGGGATAACAATTTAACATTAGAAGATCCACTGACTTTGAATAAGAATTTCTGGATCCCTAGGTGGATGGGATCAGAAATTCCCATCCTTAGTCTTTAATTTATATAGGTAAATCACTTTTTATAGTTTAAATTCCACCCACTGGAAATTATCAGCTGTTTTCAGACAGTATAGAGGGTAGACAGTATACAGGTGGAAAGCTGGAACAAGGTCTTTGTAGACCAATGGAGACAGATCAGAGGGAATGTGCATTTAATCTTGTGCTTCAGTCAGCGTGCCGGATTGCTGACACCTCCGAGGCAACTTGGGGTTATCAATTTTGGGGTCAAATGGTTGCCTACCTACAGGTTACCTTGGCAACACAACAGCTACATGGAGGCAGCCTCTCTGGTGGAGATCAGCAAGCTGACTCCAGGAAAATACCAACGCCCAATCCCTTTGTTTACTTGGCCACAGATGTAAACATTTTTAAGTCAGATATATAAAAGGCGCCCTGAAAAAGCCTTAAGCTGGAGACATCTCTTTCTTCCTTAGCTGCAATAATAGGCTACATTTCCTTCCATCTCCTATTTGTCATCTAGTTTCCAGAACCCAGTGACATCTTAATCAAATGGCGAGCATGCACTCTTGCCACTAATTGGCCAATCAAGGTAAAACTAAGGTTGATGACTGTTGCTAACATAGTTGGCAAAATTTAATTCCTCCTCAGAAGCAAGCTGGAAAGCAGAGGTGACCTAATAGTCAGATGGAAAAGTATGGCGTGGAGATCCAGTCACCTTCCTGACTCCCCCTGATTAAGTTGGGATGGAGATGGTTGAAGATTGCTCTCCTGCTCACAGGCCAACAGAGAACTTTAAGTGGCAAATTAATGGCCACTTAAGGGCCTCAGCCCATCACCGCTGGTATTCTACTAGCCCCCTGATTGGCCAACAGCTCCTAGAGTTGGCAGTACAGAAACCTCAAAGGCAGGCAGCTAACTGTCTGATTGTCAGTTAGTCAAGTAAGCACTGCTCACAAAACATCTTCTAAGAATTTTCTTGGTAGATGATTGCAGTTTTGTTAATGAACCAACTAAATAATTTAATTTTGTTTTTCAAAAATGTTTTAAACTGCCATTTTTTGTCAGTAAATAGCAGCCAGATTCTCCAATGTTATACACCCCACCATACCCACCTGTGAGAACAGAGAATTTGGCTTTCAGCCAATTCCCCATTCATAGCAGTAGGACGGGAGAATCCCAGTCACAGACAAGATCAAAGAATTCCAGCCAACATCTCTATTATCTACAGTAATATTTTAATTCCAATAAAGGTCAAGATATTATCTAGTCTCACCACAAAAGCCTAGGCTCAACTTGATATTTTGCACAGAGCTGTTGTACTGTGAGCTGAAGATAGGTTCCCCTGTCCAAGTCCATACCACAGGATAAAAAGGAACATTTAAGCTGATCAAATTGAGAGAATTCTTTCCTCAGGTATAGTCTCTAACAAAATCTATTTGATATGGAAATACTGGTGTTGAACTGGGCTGCATGCAGTAAGAAGTCACACAACACCAAGTTAAAATCCATTGGGTGATGTAGGAGCAGTACTCCAAAAGCTCTTGATTTCAAATAAACCTGTAGAATTTTAACCTGGTTTTGTGAGACTTCTTACAAAATCTACTTAATCATGCATTTTTCAAATATTTGATTAAATACCAGGGGATAACATTTTAAAGCTTTACTTAGGTAAAATTTATCTTGTTTTTTTTCTTTTAATTCATTTTTCTTTCCATCTCTTAGCATACCTTGGTTTGATTGATTATTGGCACATATATTGTTGTTCGTCCATCGTCATCGATGAGGACCTCGACATCATTAGTCATTTCGAGGCAGGTTGGCGTGTGTCCAAATATGACTGATCCGGCCAATTTGGGCACAGAATGTCCTGGCACATGTTGGACAGACTTGTGTAGACACTGTAGTTGTTGCGCTAGTGGCTCTGGACTTGTGCAGCTTATGCTTAAGTTGTGCTTCAGCAATACATCTTGCTTCGTGAGCTTGACAGCCTTTGTGGATGAGGCAGCACCAGGTAGGGTGGTTTTCCCAGGTGGTCATGTCAATGTCAAGCGACTTCAGAGACGCCTTGTGTGTGTCTTTGAAACGTTTCTTCTGCCCTCCATGTGAGCTTTTCTAGCAGACAATTCCCCAAAAACTAGCCTGCTTGGGTATGTGCTCATCTGACATACAGATGACATGACCTGCACTTTCATCAGCAGTGTGTGGACCGATGGTGGACTTACTCTAGAGAGAACTTCAGTGTCTGGTATTTCGTCTTGTCATTAGATGCATAATACTCAGCGAAGACAAGTCATGTGGAAATGATTGAACTGTCTTCCATGTTTCACAGACATACAGGAGGATAATGATACCATGGTACTGTAGACTTTCAGTTTTGTTGCTGGGCTGATTCCTCGATATTCCCATACGGTGGAGCGCAGTCAACCGAAAGCAGAGATTGCCTTTGCTATTCTGCAGTTAACTTCTGTACCAATAGTCACTGCTTGGGAGATGGTGCTGAAAAGATAAGTGAACTTGTCCACTGTCTATAGTTTTTATCCTTTGATTGTGATTATGGGTTCTGTGTACGGTGCATGAGGAGCAGGCTGGTGCATGGCTTCGGTCTTTTTAATGTTGACGGTGAGTCCAAAGTTGTCACAAGCTGTGGAAAATGTATCCATACTGACTTGCATCTCTACTTCTGAGCAAGCATACAGGGCGCAGTCATCGGCAAAGAGGAAATCTCTCAGAACTTTCGGAAAGTTCTCAGAACTTGGAAATCTTTCACTTTGGTAATAGCTTTAGGTCTCCTCAGGTTGAAGAGCTTCCCATCCACTCTGTACTTGAAGCTGATTCCAGCAACACTGTCCTAAAAGGCATCATTCAGCATGGCAGTAAACATCATGCTGAACAGTATGGGTGCAAACACACAGCCATGTTTGACACCATTGGTGATTGGGAATGCTTCAGAGAATTTTCCGCTATCCAGTATTCTGGCCATCATGCCATCATGGAACATGTATTAATATTCAGTGAAAACTATTGTTTCTTGTACGCTATATAGATGAAACATAGTATTCATAGAAAAGGAAACGAGCCCGTGCGGAATGTAGTGTTACAGTCATAGCTACAGTGTAGAGAAAGATCAACTTAATGCAAGGTAGGTGCATTCAAAAGACTGACAGCAACAGGGAAGAACCTGTTCTTGAGTTAGTTGGTATGTGACCTCAGACTTCTGTATCTTTTTCCTGAAAGAAGAAGATGGAAGAGGATGTGTCTGGGGTGCGTGGGGTCCTTAATTATGCTGGCTGCTTTGCCAAGGCAGCATAAGTCCAGACGCTATTAATGGATGGAAGGCTGGTTTAACCTGATTTAACATTGAACTCACCCTATTCTAATATACACATCTTTTCTCAATCCTTGAGCTGCTTCATATGATGGTTCTGTAATCTGACTGTTTACAGAGTTAAATAGTTGCTTACCCTGTTCACTCAAGTCCCAGATACCCTGTTCACTCACTGTGACATCATCAACTCACACATTCAGCAACTTGCCACTCAAAGCAAAGTTAAATCTAAATCTAAAAAGAACCTTGCACACATTCAGCAACTTGCTGGCGGCAAACACTATTAGATGACCTGCCACAGGAAAGCCTGAACCATTGTTCTTTTTAAAAAATGAGATTGCGTGTATATACCTGTGTACATGAAAGGGAAAGCAATTGGATTTTCCACATCTCCATGCTGCACATTTCCCGGTGGTGGAGAGGGATTTTCTGATCCTGTCATTGGATTTTCCCATTATTTACCCAGGCTGCCTGGGAACCCATGGAATGGGTTCACCATCAGCAGAGCTGAAAGATCCCACCAGTGAGAATGGACAGAAAACTCTGTCCAATGCGACAGACTGCACCAGTTCTACATATGTTGCACCTTGGTGGTAGATTTCTCGTTATCCAAGTATTTCCAAGATATAAGTGATTTCATTGCCTTATGTGAGTACTCTCAGGATTGATGTGACATCGACATGGGCCAGTCAGCTGCAGTTTTTCCCAAGAGAAAAGCAATGCAGAAATTTGCAAGGTTCTTTTTTTAGAGTGACCTTGTGTGGTGTGTACTGATCAACTAGATGCCCTGAGGCATTTCCTCAAAGATCTGCTAGAGGATTCTGTAAGAATTTAGCAACACCAATTTATAATCCAACCGATTTATTTGATAGTAAAAAAGCGAGCTTTTGACTCTTGTGTCTTCTTCAGGCAAATGGATTCTGTAGTCATCCATCTGGGGAACATGGCCTGGCCATCTAAATTCAACATTCTGGAAGGTAATCTCCATGCCATTCAACCCACAGGATTAAGGATCTCATTGTTTATGATTTTGTTGTGCCTTTAAATTCTCATAATGGATCTAATGTGCTTTTGTTGGAAGCTGTTATGTTGTTAGTATTCAATAGAACTGCTAATGGGGTGATAAGATGTTTAAACCAGTAAACATTAAGGCACAACAGAACTAACAGCATTCAGTTAACTAACTTTTAAAATAAGTTTGTGAGCTAAGAAGTGATTTACACATATGAGATGCAGTAAATGACTCAAGTCTGTCATTATGATTGTAAAACACATACGCCGATGTTTTGAATGTATTGTTGATGATTTTAAGAAATATTGTGCACTCTGGCCAAAAAACAATTTACTGAGAGGCATCACGGTAAAAAGACATTAGAATGAAGCCACAGTTCATGAGAATAATTGAGCCTTGGAAATATGCAAGTTTTATCAGTTAAAGTTTTAGTTGGAAAGAATATTTAGAACACTTAATTATATTTCATGAATAGGATTTATTCACTGTCTGGATGAGATGGATTGGTGCCTAGACAATGCGTTGCATTGTCTAAACTTTATGTGTACTAGTCATGTTGGGTACCTCACTGACAGCTATTTTTATTATTCAAAAAGAGTTAGGTACATGTGCACATATGTATTCATGATCACTCATTGCTGCACCACAGACTGTGCTCCAAAATAAAATCTATAGTTCACAAACCACATGAAAAATTTTAAGGAATAAACTCAATGAAAGCTCTAGCTATCCCTAAAAGTGCAATTACTTCAGATTTTGGGGATCATAAAATGTTAACGGTAGCAGCAGGTGTTTCAGAAGTAAAACCCAAATATTTTATTAAAATTGAATGCTGAATTAGATTGAGAATAATCTATCTGAATAGAGGAAAAAACTGGATGAAAATGAGAGGGTCCATGAAGAAATTAACATGCAGCCACAGCTGATTAAGAATTGAATTGCCAGGGAGGTAGTTGAGAAGTTTATAACACACATGCAAAGAGATAGTTTATAGTCTATCTAAAAGACTTGATTGAAGAAAAGAGGACCAGCTATATCCTTTTGTGGACACGAGACAAAAAGATAAATCTTTTCAATAGCTGGAAGATGAACAAAGATGACATTATAAACCCAAAACAAAGTCAAACCATCAGATTCACTGATATGAATTTTAAAGGCTGAGGCAGGAACCAGTTGATGATTTCTTAATAAGATTGAAATTGAACAAACAATGTAAATGAGGGGAAACAGATGAAAAGCTGGTAGATCAAGTCATTTGGGATCTGCCCACTCTGATGTCAAAATAGCTCCAATTAGAAAGGACAAGATCACAATACTGCAGCCTGTTGACTCATACCAGGACACATGAAACAATGAAATGACAGATGAAGATGCTGACTGTGGAAACAGCTAACCTTCAGTTAAGTCAAGGGGAAGGCAGCAGGCTCAATACAGGAAGTAGCAATAAAAGAATACAACGAGACAGAAAGATTTTTTTTTTGATTTGACCTGATTCAATTTATTATTGTCACATGTATTGGGATACAGTGAAAAGTATTATCTCTTGCACACTAAACAACGTAACATAGTGTTCATGGAGTGCATAGGGGAGTAGGAAATAGTGTTGCAGTTACAGGTAGAGTGTAGAGAAATATCAGCTTAATGTAAGATAGGACCATTCAAAAGTCTGATGACAGCTGGAAAGAAGCTGTTGTTGAGCAAAATCTATGGGTGATCACATGAATTCACTGACAAAGTGAAATGTCCTAAATATGAATCAAATGGCAGAGTTTGTGGAAAGTCCAACTACTGAGGCAAAACTGTACAGAACAAAAGAAGAAGATAGTAAATGTGTTACCAGAGACAAAACAACAGGGTGAATGAAAAAGAAAAGAAACTGAAACATCCAAAACTTGAAAGATGACAATGAAAGTAAGGACATGATAGATGGAGACTGAGATTTTACATTTCCGTTCTTATTGGATAAGAATGGCAATGGAAGAGGAAAATCCTGTGAGAGGCCCAAAACTGTGTTTCATACCAACATAAAGGTGTGACATAGTTGTCCCCGCCCCCTGTCAGTCACATAACGGAATTCCATTCAACGTCGTTCCATTTGTTCAATGTTGAGAATCTTATTACCACAAGTTTGAATCTAGCCATCAGGCTCTATGCCTGGTGATCTCCCACCGCACCTCCACCCCTGTTATATTATCCATTCATATCAACTTGACAGCACATCTACATGAATTACAGCTGGTTTCCCATGGCTTGTGCTTCACAGGCAGACCTGCCAGAGGAGCTCAAGTAACTGCATTGCTCAGGGGAGCATTGGCCCTGGCTCTTCCCCCTGGCACTGCCCAGTATGTGCAATGGGATACTACCCAGAAACTGCCAGGGAGAAGTGCCAGGATAGTTTTGTTGGGGAAGTATTTTATTTTTATTTCTGTAGCAGGGCAGCCTTTGGGAATGACACACTGATCTTTATAAAATTAAGGTGCTGGTGGGCTCCGTCAGAGCTTGTCCCACTAGGATAACACTATAAGACCCATCTCTTGGATTGTGTCATAATTTCCTAACAACATGACAGAGAAAGCCACCATTGGGGTGGGCAGCTTCAACGCCACTTTTCCTGCCTGCTGCCCCACTCTGTATTAAAAGGGGAAAATTCTGTCCATGGAATTTATAGAGCTGCATGAAATGTCTGAATACGACAGTTCCCAGAGAAAAGAAATTCATGCAAGTATTCAGATCAGGAAGAAAGTGAGAAATAAACCCACAGCCACATATCTGAAGCTGAAGCTTGATACTGGAGCACAGAGTAACACCATCCTGCTCATTCTATACCAGAAAACCTCTCTGGAAAATTTGTAAGAAATAGGTTACCCACAGAGAGATACTCTGAAAGTCAGCAGCATTGTGCTCATGATCTGTCGGCGAATTGGAATTCAACAGCTCAGACCAATCCAAATCAGAGGGACACAGAAAGGAAAAGATATGAGCTGCATGTGCTACATCACTGAGACAGATGGCCCTAGGGTTAAACAATACATGGAGCTGCAGCTGATCTCTGTAAACAAAGTGCCGAAGGCTACATCACTGAAGACTGACAGTAGTGAACATTTTGGAAATCACCCTCCAATCAGAAGCAAGGAAGATCTGGTATAGTATCATAGAGGTTTACAGCATGGAAACAGGCCCTTGAGCCCAACATACCACCCTTTGTTTTAAACCTTTAAGCTAATCCCAATTGCCCACATTTGGCCCATATCCCTCTACACCCATCTTATGGATGTATCCTGATTGTTTGAGTAGACAACTGGTGACCTTGAAGATTTTGACCTCGATTTCCTGACCACACTCGCCCCAAAACTGGAAAATCCCATCCGATTTTCAATGAACCTTTACATGGTCCACTCCCTGCCTGCCACAATTCCCATGGTGGGCAGAGTGGGAAAATTCACCTTCTTCGAGTATCACATCACCGTTGGCCCAGCAAAGAAATCAATGATTCATTACTTCTGAAAAGTACCAATAGAACTAAAGGCAAATGTGAATGACAGCTCCAAGAGATACAAGGAAAGCAGGTAACTGCCAGAGTCACTGAACCAATAGGTGTGGTAAATCCCATTGTGGTGAAAGAGAAGCCAAATGAATGGCTATGAATTTGGCTGGATCCTAAAGATCGTAATCCAACAAGAAGTATCAGTCCCCTATTCCAACACTGTAAAAGTACAGAAATTATTAGTAGAAAAAGATGGAAAGTAATTAAAAGGATTTGTGGAATGCTGGCCTATGTCTTAAAGAGGTTGGAATACATAGGTTATATTATAGACTATGGTCGGAATCTACCATCTCCGCCTACCACGGAATTGGTATGAGCAAGAGTCCAATAACGGAAATCTCTGTTGACCTCGGGCAGGAATTTCCAGTCTCGCCTGAGCGAGGCCGTAAAATCCTGCCCTACATCTGGAGTGTTACATTCAGTTTTAGGCTCTGCCTCTCAGGAATAATATACTCGCCTTAGAGGCAACAATATGCAGATTCAGCAGAATGTTTCTGGAGCAAAAAGATTTCAATTTAAAGAGGGGGTGTTGCATAAATAGCAGTCATAGAGTTGAGACTTGTGGAAAAAGGCAAAAAGTGATCAATTAATTACATCATATATTTGAGATAAAATGGTATGAGATCTCTAACCTTTAGCGTATAAATCGCTGATTAATGATTAGCAGATCGTAGCCTCAACTGTTCTTCCTTTTTAAAATAGCTCATCACTTTATACTGCAAAAAGTAAAGATTGGAGCTTTATCTCTTCAGTTATGAGTTAATGTTATGTACAAATGCTGAGTTTTTTTAGCATCTTGATAGCGGGATCACTTGGGAATTTTAATGCAACACTAAAATGAAGGCGTCAGCAGATAGCTACTGCTTAATGATAAATAGCAGCAAAGTGCTTCAATTGTTTGTGTCATGCAGCTGTCAAAATGTCATCTAGTGAAATCCTGTGAAATCTAGAATATAGGATTAGTACAAAGCATGGCAGGGATGATCAGATTTCAGAAAGATGATTAAATTATCTAAACTTTTAAAAGCAATAGACACCAATGTATTCCAAAATTAATTTCTGTAACAGAATGCAAATCCATTCTGGGTCAGAGTATAAATTAATTGCTAAGAAAGAACCTGCCTCTAGAAGCAATAAAAAAAGCTATAGATAATGAAACTTCGAAATAAAAACCTAAAATGCTGGATTTTGACAGATGATCGATTCAAATCATCAGCTTTTCCATTCTCTCCACAGATACACAACTAAGTGCATTTCCTGATTTTGTTCCTGCATGCAAAAGTCATGCCTCCTGCCAAGGAACACAAATGTGATTTAAGTATTATTAATTTGACTTTCTGCAGGAAGCCCTCACACAGTGAGGACAAAGAATAAGAACTGCTCCTTGACCTCCTGCTGCTTGATATGCGCAGATATCAAATTGAGCTTACCCCATTAGCCCCAGAGGCATTAGAAGCTACTCTCTAATGGTTACATGTGACAACACTTCAGGCAGGTTTGTATTAGTAACTTACTGCTGAGCTGCACAAGCAGAAAAAGATGAGAAAAATTGTGCCTTTTGTTAGAAATTAATACCATATTCAGATCAGGAATCAAGTCATATTTAAGTGGTGGAATTTCTATATAAGCAGCTCTTTGTGACCGAGATGAAAATCGGAACTTAAACAAACATTTCCTGACATTTAAGAAGCCATTTTGCATGGAGAAGATTCCCAAGATTTTCTCGAAGCAGAGATTTGTTAAGATACGCAACATTTGATGAAAAGCAATTGGGAAAACGGAATTGATAGTAGATCTTCAAGGGGAGGTGTTTAAATATTGATAAAGAGTTGTGATGAAAGGACAGGAGGCTGAGGCTAAATGAATAGTTGTCTCAGAAAGCCAGTGCTTTCAGTGATAAGTCAAATGTCCAATTTTATTGCTGCAAAATACTACAAGCGTATTATTTTATTTTGATCCTTATTGAACATATTTTGCTATTTAAGTAACTGAAAATCATATTTTCCTTCTTACCAGTACAGAATTTTGCTGCTTTCTTAATGCTCAGATAATACGAGACAGAGAAACAGAGAAAAAGTAGGAGAAGGAGTATGACATTGGGCTCTACGCTCCATCATTCATTATGATCATGGCTGATCAACCAACTCAGCAGCTTTTCCTGCTTTCCCCCATATCCTTTGACCCTTTTAGCCTCAAGAGCAAACTGTTGAAAACAAACAATGTTTTGACTTCAGCTGATTTCTGTGATAGTGAATTCCATAGGTTCACCACTCTCTGAAGAAATTTCTCCTCATCTCAGTCTTAAATGATCTATCCTTTATTCTCAGACTATGATTTCTTTCTGTTTTTATTTCATGTGTCCAGCTTCCAAAGTATTTGCTTTTGTATTTTGTGAAAGAAAAGCGCAAGTTTGACTTCTATAAAGTATTGCTTACCCAATACAAATAGGGTTTATGACCCCTCTGCATTCCCCCCAGAGGCATGAAATAAGTGGGCATTAATAACAAAGCAGTCTTTTGCCTTCCAGCACTTTTCTGAAATAAAAAATAGAAACTACTGGAAATGCGCAGTACCATCACAATCTATAAAGGCTAACACTTTAAATATAGCCTCTTGACAGAAGTACATAGAAAAGAAAGTTGGCGGATTGATTGTTCCATATTGCATACTACACAATACAACCATTGAAAAAGGTGGAGAGTTGCAGCAAAATCTGCCCTAGGAGAATGTTTAGGAGCAACATGAATAGCAATCAATGCCCCAGGCAGCTCAGCATACTGGGTACTGAATGATTATTATTTTTCATTAAGTCTGTATTAGAACTTTTTTGTAAACAGAAGGATAGTATACAGAGCACCATGCATATACTTTAACTGAAATGTCCTGGCAATTTTATTGTGAGTATGGCTTTAATTTCTTCTTATACTCATAGCTGTAAATCTCATTATGTGCATTTTGCACTAATTATATATTAAAGAAAAACAATGTCTTGCTGAAATGTAAAAGTGTTTGAGAATTCCTCTTTTGAATGTTAAACTGCATGAGTTCCATATATTTAATGTAATCTCTGCAGTGCATCATGTTCATGAACTCATGCATTTAATCAATCAGTTATGAAGGCTGCACTGAGGAGCTGTACTACTTGCAGCTCCTCCCTACTTGCTGTAATCTTTAGTTAGAGAAGAATTTGTCTCCTAATCTGTCAAGAGGATTTTCAATAATTTTATCCCATCTGTAGACCAGTCTCCTAACACCTCGCTCCCTCCATTAAAGCTCCATCTTGCACAATGCAAATGAATGTACTGAGTATGCATGTGAACACCTAAGAGTCATGGATGATTCAGTGCTGTTACTGCAGGTTTATTGCAATAGGTTCTCTTCAATTGTGGTGCACTTGAACTCCAAAACTCTGCAATTAATAAATATTTAATTTGTAATTGTCATATCAATTGTTCAGTGTTTGATTGTGTGTCTCGTATCTGTTCTCTTTATGTGATTAGTTAAGCCTAGGTATGGTGACTGGGAAAGAGAAACGAATCTTCAGGCAAACAGCTTGATGGATGACAGCAGACATTTTAAAGCATTGAACAAAACTGCTGACAAAAAACCTGGAGTGTATCATCCCTGCACCATATGTGAGGCAGGAAATGCAACAGTCTAATGTCTGAAAAAAAGAAGAAAAATAATGGGCAGAATTTTCCCGTCCTGCCCTCTATGATTCCCATGATGGGCGGGGAATGGGCCATGCAAAGGTTCATTGGCCTCAGGTGGGAATTTCCAGCCTTGGGGATGACTCGGCCGGAAAATCCCACCCAGTAACTTCTGTTCAACACTGAAAGCAACTTAAAATCCTTCAACCACCACCCACCCCGCCCCTGCCCCCGCCATGTAAATATAACTGGTGCCTTTCACAAAAGATTATGTTCTTTTGTAGTAAGCATCCATGCTAAATGAAAATTCTATTTTAATAGGAAAGAAAAGGGGATTTTAAGCAAACTAATAAATTGCCCAATGAAGGCTGTAACTAAGTGATGAATAAATAACCTTGACAGGCCTGAACTTAGACAGGGATTCTTCTCAGCCTTAAATATAATCAATGATGATGCATTCTCTACACTCTGAGTGACAGAATTACAAAGATTCACAAGCCTTTCGGTGAAGAAATTTCTCCTCATACAATTCTAAACATTCAGCCTGTTATCATGAGACTGTACTCCCATTTCTAAATTCTCCAGTAAGGGGAAACAAAGGAACTCACAGTAACCACAAGCCCATTTCAGAAGTCAGTGGATCGCCAACTCGAGGCCATGACCTTGAAAGATGTTGAAGAAACTATCATGGCCAACAGCTTTTGGAAATGGTGGGCAGTGCGCAAAATCCACTGATTTTGCAGGATGTCTGGGCACTGAGGGGGCAGGCTGTAACTTGGGTGGTAAAAAGATCAAGGACAGCCCCAAGATTTTTTCAATGACTGCCGGCAAGCCCTCTTTCAGGCTGTAAGTGATAGGCAGGAGATCCTCACACCTATGGGTGAGAAGAGGAAAACTTCCAGGCAACTAAAGCAGCCTGGACAGAGATTGCAGAGTAGTGAGCAGCCTTGGGATTATCTAGAGAACCTGGCTTCACTGCAGAAATAGTTCAATGACCTTCTGAGATCTCCAAGGAAAAGCCTGTCACCTTTCTTGAGATTCTACTCTGCATGGCCATGTGAGTTATGAAAAGTGTAGGAGGAAATACAACACATGTTAGTAGGCAGAGTACATTGGGATAAGTGTGAAGCTAATAGAATACATATTGACAATACAATATTATGATTGTACAATGTTCAGCATATTCGCCTCTCCTCGGACACTGAAGGAATTTGAAAGAGTCCATATGCAGCAAAATCTAAACAACATTCTGGCTTGGACTGTTAAATAGTAAGTAATATTCATGCCACACAAATGCCAGTCAATGACCATCTCTAATCATCACTGTCGCTGGGTCAAAATCCTGGAACTCCCTCCCTAACAATACTGTGACTGTACCAACATCACATGGACTGCAACAGTTCAATTCAAAAAGGCAGCTTGCCTTTTTGCCTCAAGAGCAACTAGGGATGGAAAGTAATAGGAATGGCCTAGGCAGCAAAGTCCATATCCCTTGAATGAATAAAAAAAATTGGAGTGCTATACCTGATCTGTCCAGGCATCTGAATCTCATCTTGAGTAGCCCAGTGGTTTGCTGAATGATGGACCTGGTTAGGCCATGGCTAGAAATGGTCAGGCAGCGTCTGTGTTGAGAGAGTCAGATCCAGGTTCTGCACTTGTTTTGACAAAGGTCACGAAATTTATTTCTCTCCACACAGATACCACCAGATGAGCTGGGCATTTCCAACATTTCCTGTTTCTACAGGAGCAAAAAAAAATTGCTTTTTCCAACCCTCCTAAAAGTGATCAGGTTCTTGTGAGCATCTAATTCCCTCAGCAAAAAAACCCAGCAGCAGTTGCCTGAGATCTGGATTTGCACTACATTGAAGATGTGAAGATTTGAGACAGCTTGAATGACCGGCTACATAGAGTCCCCAGAGTACAGAAAGAGGCCATTTGGTCCATCAAGTCTGCACCAACTCTCTGAAAGTTTATCCCACCCAAGCCCACCCTCCACCTGCCCCATTCCCGTAACCCCATGCGTTTACCATAGCTAACCCATGCAACCTACACACCTTTGGACATTACAGGGCAGTTTAACATAGTCAATCCACCTAATCTGCATATCTTTGAACTGTGGGACGGAACTGGAGCAGCCACTGGCAAAGTCTGATAAGCAGTGCTGGGACATGTGAGGCCTGAGACAATGACATCATAAATGTTTGAGACCATTTGCCTCCAGAATTTCAGTGTCCTGCAGCGTTGGTTCATAATCATCTCCAGATAGCTCCCTCTTTGGGAGTAGATCTTATGCAGAAGATACAGATTCTGTGTATATCCCCCAGTCTGCTAGCACCCACCCTTCTCATCCACCCTCACCCACTCTCCCCTCATGTCTGCCCTTACTTCAGAGGGTGTTTTCTTTCATCATCACTGGACCTTAAATCTGAGAATCATTCCTCTGTTGCCAACTGCAGCTTTTTTTATATTCAGCTTGTCGACCAGTTTGTCCTCGGCTCCAGTGGCATTTGACTTTTGCTGCCATGGTGTCAGGAAAGTGTTATGCTCTGCACTGCCCAAGGTCTGACTGTCCATGCTCCCTGCTATTTGCTCGGTGCTCAGGACACTTGATTCCCAATGATTGAATCTCTCTCTGCATTGTTGAAGGTTTTCTAGCATATTTCCTCCCATTCTACATTGGCCTTGTTTTGAAGGCTCAGGTTTAGTCCAGGAGCCGCAATCAAATGAAGGTTTCTCTCACTAATGTGAGATGAATATTTGGACCCCCAAGAATGGACAGTAAGAAGTCTCACAAAGCACCAGGTTAAAGTCCAATAGGTTTATTTGGCAGCACAAGCCACAAGTTTTCAGAGTGCTGCTCTTTCATCAGGTGAGTGGGAGTTCTGTTCACAAACAGGGCATATAAAGACACAAACTCAATTTACAAAATAATGATTGGAATGTGAGTCTTTACAGATAATCAAGTCTTAAAGGTACAGACAATGTGAGTGGAGAGAAGGTTAAGCACAGGTGAAAGAGACGTGTATTGTCTCCAGTCAGGATAGTTAGTTAGATTTTGCAAGTCCAGACAAGTCAAAGGAGTTACAGATTGTATGACATGAACCCAAGATTCCAGTTGAGGCTGTCCTCATGTGTGCGAATATGTGAGAATGGAGGTGGACAGGACCCAAAGATACCAGCAGTGGTCAATGAGGGAGAGGAAGGAGAGCAATCTCATTGATCTCGTTAATTGGAGAAGTGTTGAGAGTTTCACAGAGCCACAGGGGATGAATCCCATCAGGAACAGGCCAGATGAATGATTTTGAGTGCAGAATAGGAAGTCAGTCATAATCCTATGTGAATGTAAAAGGCCAATGATAGACCCTTACTTTTCATGACTTAAGAGCTTACCAGCCTGCCCAGTGCTGCCAGTCCTTGTCTGGTGCTTACTGGTAGTGATAGCAGCAGCGACAATGGAAATTGGGGATTTGCTGGTGCTTCGACATTTATATACAGAAAAGGTAGCCTGTACCATCAACTTACAAGACAAGTTTGGGACAGTTTTTGTGTTAAACCTGGAGAAAGAACTTTGCACTTGGAACGGTAACTCAAGTGAGTTTGAAGTTAAGGAACCCTCATATGACCAATTCCTTCCTGAAGTATTTCATAGAATCCCTACACTACAAAAGGACGCATTCTGCCCTCAAGCCTATAGCAACAACAATCCCACCTAGATCCTATCACCATATTGCCCCTATTAATCCCTATGGCTAATCAACTTAACTCACACATCTTTGGACTATGGGAGGAAACTGGAGCACTCAGAGGAAACCAACGCAGATACAGGGCGTACATGCAAATTCCACATAGATAATTGCCCAAGGCCAGAATTGAACGTGGGTCCCTGGTACAGTGAGGCAGCAGTGCTAACCATTGTGCTACTGTACCGCCCATGAAGGGGTCAGTGAAAATTGGAAAACTATTTAGTTTAAAAGGCTCCCTTTATCATTCTGTCCATTTCTCAACTTTGAATAAATTACAATTATTTTAATAGAGCACACATCATCAATGTTCACAGCACCTCAGAACCTTTGGCACTATCTGTCCCTCAATCAGAACATGAACATGACATAAATACATTTTCTCTTTTATCGCTATCAGTTCCAGAATGATGATTAGCCAGCTTCATGCTTCACTGACAAGCTGAAAATTACCCCTGTTGACTCTTTAATCTGGAAATGAATTGTGTACCAACCCAAGGTCACTATGCAACACATTATCAGGATGCTGAAAGAACAATTTCTTTGCTGAGATTACTTAGGCATGATATAACTGTGTAGCGCAAGTCAGCACTTTTAAAGAGATATGGGTCTACTTGAGGAGCAAGCACGTGGAAGAGGAGGGTGAGGAAAATGCAGCTGAATTTTGAACTGCAATTCTATCTCAAATTAGGAAAATCAAGCTACAGATTCTACCAGTGCAACACTATCCTGATCTTGAGTTTTCATCCTTACTGCAGATAGGAAGGGTTTATTGAATGGCAGCACCACCTGGGGGAGTTGGTGTCTGTTGTTGTATGATACCCCACTCGAGCAATAGGCCCAGTGTTGGATCCCAGGCCAGGGGTGAGTGATGGTGGGATGGGGTCATAGAACATATAACAACACAGCACAAACAGGCCCTTAGGCCCACGAGTTGCACCGATCACATCTACCAATCCACAGACCTATCTATAACCCCCTATCCTATTCTTTTCCATATACTCATCTTAAAAGACCCCAGTGAGTTTGCTTCAACAACCTCCGACGGCAGTCAGTTCCATTCACTCACCGCCCTCTGAGTGAAAAACCTACCCCTGACATCTCCTTTGTATTTGCTTCCCTGCACCTTAAATCTGTGTCCTCATGGGTGAGGGTCATGAGGAAAGGGAGGTAGGGGTATCAAGGGAACACATGGCTCTCAGTCGCCCCCTTCCTAATGCTGAATCCCTCGATCGAGCTCTGATTTTCTTTGAACGAGGGATTCCCCACTCTCCTCATCCCCAGCCTGAAGAGGGTTTGCAAGTTGTGCTCCCCACCTGGTGACCACCCCTGCCCCCCCCCACCCCTCCTGCAACCTGTCCTCTGCAACTATAAACTCACAAACACTGACACGATGCATGATTGGGATCCACCAACTCGCGATTGAAAATCCAGCCCCTGAAGTGTACACTGGAATTGAAAGCCTGTTCATCAGCTCAATGACAAGCAGGGTGAATCTTAAATATGCAGTCACAGCAAATTGAGGGAACAAAAAGAACTTCCATTTATACAATGAATTAAATATCTTAAAATACTCCACATATCATAAATTAGGAAGCGTAATGACTGCTCTGAAGACAAAATGTGGCAGCTGATTTGCACAAGGTAAAACCTGCAAACAGCAGTACGATAAATGAGCGACTGTTTGTCATCGGCCCTGCTTTAGTTCCATTTTAACTAGCAGAGAACAAATCTCATTAAGATGAAACCAATTTGCTAATGTACCGATGGACATAATAATGAATTTTGACTGTGAGATATGGCACTGCTAATGATATTTTAGTCATTCTGCTTTTTGTTTGCTGTGTATTTCTTATCAATTTCATGGTGAGTTTAGGTAACAGAAGTCATTCCATTCAAATAGAATATACCACATAAAGGGCTGGATTTTACACTCCTCAGCCAGTGACAGTCTGAAGGCAGAGTGAGGGTGGGGTACACAAAATCCAGTGGGTGGCCATCTTGCTGTCTACACATTTGCTCCTGACATGCTGAAAATTTGTTGGGGCTGGGGGAGAATCAAAGTGGCATCAGGTTGTCTATCCTCAGGTCTTTGAGACTCATTAATGACAAATTAAGGGCTTCACCTTGCCCACTAGTGTTTTATTTGCAGTGAGGGGAAACTCTTGCCATGCAGGAAGTCTGGCAACTTCACCTGTGGAGGTGTTTGGCAAGGTGGTGGAGTGGGTAGGAGAACTCCTTTACAGGTTCACTCCTGATGGACACCGCTGAGGCACAGCCATCCAAAGTCATTCTTTCTCTTATTTTCTTTGAATCCTATCCCCAACCTCCTTTTCTGAGACCCCTGAGCCCAGACACAACTGGGCTCCTTGCCATGTTTGGATTACTTGCAGTCCTATCAGCGGCCAGCACTTGTGGGATTGCTGAGTTGGCAGTATTCGAATGGCAAATAGCTCTCTAAGGTTGAACATTCAGCCAAGTAAAGAGAATACCTCACCTTAAAGCAATGGATGCTGCTCCCAACGTTAAAGGACATAAGTGAAGCAGATGCGTTCTTGGTACAATCAACGATGGTTTCATGGTCATCATTAGGCTTTTTAATTTCAGATTTTTATTAAATTCAAATATCACCAGCTACCATGATGTGATTTGAATCCGGTTCCCCAATAGCATTCCAAGCATTACCCTGGGTCACTGGATTACTCGTCCAGTGACATTATCACTATGTCCCTGCCTCTCCCTGAAAGGATTCTCCCAGGCAGTTTGGGGACCATTGTCCCCTTAAGATCCATCCAATGGAAATTGATTTATTAAATCTTAGATTACGATAAATACTTGCAGTAAGACTGAAAACAAACAGAAAACACTTTTACCATTGACAATTAGTAGAAGTCAGATAATTTGACAGTTAACCCCTTGGAGAAATATAACAAATTATTAATGCAGTCATTGTGCTATCTACACAGTGGAATTAGTTCTTAGATCAGAATTAATTCCTTGAAACGTTAACATACAGAAGAATCTCAACCTGCAGATCCACAGCTCCCTGAAGTTGGCAACTCAGGTGGACAAGGTGGTCAAGAAGACTTATGACATTCTGGCCTTCATTAGTCATGGCATTGAGTATAGGAATTGGAAAATTATGTTACAGCTGTATAAGACTTTGGTTAGGCTGCATTTGGGGTATAGTGTACAATTCTGATCGCCATACTACCAGAAAAATTAGAAAGGGTGCAGAAGAGATTTACCAGGATGTTGCCTCGTTTGAAGGATATGGACAATAAAGAAAGGGTGAACAAACTTGGATTGTTTTCAATGGAGTATTGGATGATGAGGGAGGACCTGATAAAGATTATGACAGGCTTATAAACATAGAGCATTACAGCACAGTACAGGCCCTTCAGCCCTCAATGTTGTGCCAAGCTATGTCCAATCCCAAGATCAAGCTATCCTGTCCCTATAATTCTGGAGTGCTCCATGTGCTTATCTGATAACCATTTGAAAGTTCTAAAGTGTCTGACTGTACTACCACAGCAGGCAGTCTATTCCACACCCCAAACACTTTCTGAGTAAAGAATCTACCTTGGACGTCCCTTCTATATGTCCCACCATGAACCTTATAGTTATGTCCCCTAGTAACGGCTGCATCCTCCTACACTTATCAGATTTGATTCTAATAAGGGAGATCTGTGTTTTTAGAAACTAAAAATAGCTTAATTTTCCAGAAGGACATGCCATGCAACATAACTCTGTTTATCACGCAGTGCTACTGAATGATTTATCAAATTCTTTTTCTTGTGCAAGGATGTATCATCAATTGAAGCTAAAGCACCCATTGAAGCCTCACATCCTGTCATCAATTATCTAGCATAGTGCAAGCATATTTTACTCTGCTGAGCTAACTTTGATTGCTGAGCAGTGAAGGAAAAAGCAAGCAGATTTTATTTGATTAAAGACAACATCGCATTGAACTCTGCCATGCATTTCATTTTAATGTTATCTGTCTTTGTATCGTGTGACTGGATTGTGCAGGAAATGGTTCAAGCTGCATCCGAGAATTCAATGTTGGAATTCCAGGGGTTAAAAACCTGTGCGTGTGGGGAGGGGGATTGGTGGTAATTTTCCTATCCCCCAGCAGGGGAAATCTTAATGCCAGGGGAGGGACCATGGAAAGATCCATTGACCTAAATCAGGATTTTCCACTTTTAGGGCGAGCACAGCTGGAAAATTCTGCTCACTTTGCCTCCTTAATACTCCCACAATAATTTTAGGCTGCACCAATAGAGCTCAAAGCCAGTAGATTGCGTCCCAAGCCTCATATTGAGGATTTCACAAGGCCTTGGCACAAGGCAGTTGTGATGCTTGTCCAACATTATGGCCTTCACCTGCAAATATTTAAAGATTTTTGTTTTAAAGTTGCAAGAGACATTGAAACATAGAAACAGAACTCGGCCATTCCACATCTCAAGCCTGTTCTGCCATTCAATAAGATCAATGGTGACTCTCCTTTTGACCCATATCTCTTAATACCTTTGGCCAGAAACAATCCAGTAATCTCACATTCAACAATTAACAATTGATCTGGCATTAATTGCTGTTTGCAAAAGAGAGTTTCAAACTTTCTACACTCCTTGTGCGTGAAAGTGCTCCCTAACTTCACTGCCAAAAGGGACATCCCCAACCATATAAGATATATAATTAGTGGGAATCTATTTTGCCAGGTTGTGCATACTAGGCTGTTTTAAGGCCCATCTGAGAATCCAGGCTGGGGATCATGTCCTAATACCGTGAAGATAACAAGTAAGTTCAAAGTTTTTATATTTTTAGAGTCTCTCACTGAACCTGATGTTCGGTTTCAGGTTGGAAACCTCCTCATGATATTGGAATGATTCCAGGACCAGCAGTTAAATTTCCTTTTGGGTACATGCCAGCTCATTTTTTTTTTAATAATATTTCATGAGAAATGAACTTTGCTGGGTCAGCATTTATTGATAATTCCTAATTGTCCTTGAGAAAGTGGCTATAAGCCACCCTCTTTAACTGCTGCAGAGTGTTTTGTGGTTTAACTTGTGGCTTAATCTATTCTGGGAAGGTAGCCCTCTATTTATGGGCAAATTAGGTCTGACTCAAATAGTTTCTTCAGAACTACTTTATTTGCACTATATCAATGATAAGTTTCTCAAGTATAATATCGCTCTTGTGTACAGAATATTTCCTCTTTTTACAGGTTCTTTAGCACATAACTACTGATAATACATGTCACATCACTATAAAGTTTATTTATTAGTCATAAGTAGGCTTACATTAACACTGCAATGAAGTTACTGTGAAAATGCCCCACTTACCACACTCCAGCACCTGTTAGGATACACTGAGGGAGAATTTAGCATGGCCTATTCACCTAACCTGCACGTTCTGGACTGAGAGAGGAAACTGGAGCACCTGGAGGAAACCCATGCAGCCATGGGGAGAACATGCAAACTCCACACAGTGATCTAAGCTGGGAAATGAACCCTGGTGCTATGAGGTAGCAGTGTTAACCACAGTGCCATCGTGCCACCATATCTCATTAGCATAAATATTAATCTATTTTCCTGCACCATCCGTGTAGTATAGGTAAAACCACAATGTTGTTAGGTAAAGTATTGCAGGATTTTGACCCCATGACAGTGAAGAAATGGTGATAGTATTCCAAGTCAGGAAGATGCAGGAGATAATGTTCCCAAGCATCTGCTGTCCTTGTCCTTTTCGATGATAGGAGGTGATGACGAAGGAAGTTTGGAGAGTTGCTGCAGTGCAAGAGAGTTTCAAACTGTCTACCATTCCTAACTTCACTGCTAAAGGGAACATATCCAAACTTCCTAACTTCACTGCTAAAGGGGACATATCCAAACATATAAGATGTATAATATACGTGTAGATGATGTGCATTGCCTCCACTGTGTGCAAAGAGTGAATGTGTATGGAGGATGGATGGTGTCACTGTTGAGCACCATGTTGCATTATGGGTCCATTTGAGGTGTCACATTTATAAGAGCTTGAGACATGTGTTGAAAATGAATCATTTATTGTTAATCTTTAACTATTTTCAGATCGCAGATATTGCTATGCATGGAACTGCTGCATGTAGGCTGCTTCCTGAAAGTTGGCAGAAATACTTCCAGCCTGCTGCACTGCTCTAGAAGTGGAAAGAGCCAAAAGACATCAACTGAGACTAAGTTGGCTCCCCGCTGGGCGTCATACCTTCTACGCATTCCAGAGCCAGGATTTCCAATATCACTGGATTTCCAAGGCAGAGCTGATTTCTATATTAAACATTGTGTTTAAGTATCATTAAAGGGTCTAGGACTGAAGTTTCTAGGCTCACTGGCATCTGCACCCCAACACCCACCACCAACCTTCCAGCAGTGTTTACAACAGCTCCCTACTAAAGGGGAACTGGTGACCCGACCCCATTGGAATGAGCAAAGGTCAGGGAGGCTCCCTCAGGAAATCGGAAGGATGGGAGGGTGTGCCTACTGGGCATTGCCAGAATGCCAGCTTGGCACTGCCCAAGCAGTGGCTTGGTTATGCCCAAAATTCTATGTGCTGAATTTGCATCAAAACTGGATCACTGACTGCCCAGACCTCTCCGGGCAAGCCCCAATGTCTTCTCCCTCCCCCACAGCCAGTCTAAACCCTTGCCTTGCCAGTCCACATCCCCACCCTACCTGGCACCCCCCAAGGCCATCCATTGGACATCAGGAAGTGCCAAGAGGATGGGGCCAGAAGAGTGTGGCCAATTGAGTGGGTGAGGCCAAAGGGGGTGATCGGTTGTGGTGAGGGGAACCTGCTGCCTGTCTGCATAGAAATGGCAGAAGAGGGTGATCGGGGTTGGCCATCCAGGTGGGGGAGGGCAGGGTAGGGGGCATTGGGAGGCTGTGGATTGCCAAGGTGAAGGTTGAGACGGGCGGGTTGGGGAAGACATCGGGACTTGCCCAGAGAGGTTTGGAAGGTCAGTAATCCTTAATCCCATGTATTTACCTTGCTAGTCTGCTGACAATAAGAGGCAATTTAGCATGCTAATCAACCTAACCCATGCATCTTTGGACTGTGCTGGGAAACCAGAGCACCTGGACGAAACCCACAGCGACACGGAGAGAACATGCAAACTCCATACAGAGTGACCCAAGCCGAGAATCAAACTTGAGTCCTTGGCATTGTGAGGCAGCAGTGCTAACCACTGTGCCACTGTGCCGCCCCATTGTTTGCTGAATATACGTAAGCTAGAATATCTTGAATAAAATACACTCATCTGGGGGTCATTTTGACTCTTTACAATAATATAGAATTGGCAACATCGACTCATCTCTCCCAATTTCATTTTGGCTGAAGTCATTCGACGAGAAAACCTGGAGAAGTATAAAATGGATATTGAATCAATATTGATCATTTTGTAACAACGCTTATTTGCCTTCCACACAGAGCCTGGATGCCAGGATAAATCATGTTTACAAGTTGCTGGATCAGCAAATGTGGGAACATTGTTGAGCAAAAGAAAGTAAAATCAGGCAGCCAATAAATAAACAGATACCCTAATTCCTTCTGTTTCTCATCATGCAATTTAAGTTAAACTGGCCCCATATGGAATAAAACATTCCTGTACTATTATTAATATCACTCAGTGAGAAGACATACAAAACAAGTTTATCTGGGCATATTAGAGTCTTGTCAAATTTGTTAGCTGTGTTAGGGTTAATTTTATTCTTTCCTTAGCCACCTTAGCTTTTTCTCTAAGCTGTACTTTAACTGGACTTAATAAAAGTATTGCCATATGACCTGCTTCTGAGTTCTAGACGGTATGATTGCTCCAAAATCAATTGTGCATCTATACAGATGACTCATGTCCATTTGGAAGACAGAAGATCCATTAGTCGGGTCTCCCTTGACAGTCAGAAGTAATACACATTTCAGTTTTAGTATATGGAAAGGCACTGCATTAGTCTTTAATCAAATAAAACCATAATAAATCTATCTCACAAGTAGACGTTTGTAAAAGTCCATCGATAGCATAACTGACTTTTCGTCAATGTTTACTTCTTCCAGTCCTTCTCTGATGATTATTCTCCCCACCTCCGGAAGATGAGAAATAAACCTGAGCGAAAAGGTGGAAAGAATTCTTACGGAAGGTTGATTTCGGGAAACATTTGTAAAATTAAACAGCTGAGGGGAGAATTCCAAAGGAGGATATTTAAAGTCAGGTTCGTGCCAGCTGGCATTAATGAGCTGAATGAATGGGAATGATTGGGAATATCATATTCCAGCCATAGATGTACGTGACACAGCAATTCTTTTCTGCATGACAGCATAATTGCAGAGCTCAGTTTGGGCATTACAGAGGAAGGTTGAAATCCCTTCTAAATCTTTCTCTCATAACAGAATATTGATGCAATGAACCTCAAGGATGAAACATTCGATTATGGCTGTTTTTGAGTGCGGGAATCCCCGTGAACGCGAGTCCTGTCTCAATGAGACAGGCAGCAGACACATTTGTGCCGCCTCCTTATTTTGATGTCTTCAATGCTGGGACCATTGTGCTGCTGAGAGATCGCACACTCAACAGCAAACCCAGCAACAGGACTGGTTAAACACATGCTCCAGCTACCCTTTGCAACAGAAAGGCAGCCACTCTTTCTTAAAAGGAAGTTGCACTCTTATACATGGAGGTCGAGAGGCTCAGTGACGAGTATCCCTGCCTCTGAAGCAGAAGCTCTGTGTTTGAGCCGTATACCAGGACTTGATGACTCAGGAAGATGTATCGATAACATGGTCAACCTTCAAATCCTTCCAAACACCCTGGTCAGCCATGCTTAAGGCGATGTGGGGCCTCTGAAACTATAAGCCCCTCACAACAGAGTAGCAAACTGTTCCAGGAATTATTAGTTATAGAAACGGGCAAAAATCTATCCTACTTCACCATTAGTTGTAGGAAGAGAACTGGGATTAGACTCTTTATACATAAGCTGCTGCTAACTGTTTTGTGGAGGAACTAGCTCCAAAAGAAAGCAAAGGGAGCAAGTAAGGTATCCAGGAATACCAATGCAACACTGGAGACATTAGTATAGGAAAAAGAAAGAACCAGGGGAGCAATGGTTCTACAGAACCTCAGAGAACACCCTGAGGATGTATTGGGAGAAAATGGCCAGGGATTCAATTCCTGGGGTTGACCTTCACAGGGAAATGTATTGTTTGCCCCCAAGCAGGCTGGCAGCCAATGGGCCTACCCTGTCTGCCCATGCCCCAATGGATTAAACAGATATTTTATTGGAAGGAAGTCCTGCCCTTGACAGCTGCTGGCCAATCTGTCTGCCCAATAGCTTTAGCATTCTATCAGCAACAGAACTGAGGAAGTACTTTAATAGATCGCAAAGTAGAATCCAGGGCTTTCAGTTTGGGAAGAATTGGGCAGCCTAGGGAGGGGCTGCACTGGGAGGGAGATTAATCTTTGGAGACCAAACAAGGATGAAAAGTGGGGGGGGGGGGGGGGGGGGGGAGGTGCCCCCCATACATTAAGGACACACATGAATACTATCACTGCCATTTCCAAAAATATTTTCAAAGTGACCTGCCCATTCCACTCATTTTATAGCACAGACATCGTGAAATATGGTCAAATAACTTGGATTCTTAGTGGTGGCTTCCAAAATGTGTCAGAATTAGGTCTTCAACTTAAGTGAGAGAGAGGAGGGATGGTGTTACAACGCCATTGACAGATTCCTTCCAAACTTCTGTTGTTAGTCGCTTGGGTTTGTACTAAAATTCATTTCAAAATGGTTATTCTGGTCACCTGACCTCTCTCCCCATAATAATTTCAGAAGTTAATTGATTGGCTCATATTTGGACAGTCCTTGGATATTGTAATTAGTTCCTTAATTTCCCAGTCACTGACTCATGAATAATCCATCTGTAATCTTGATGAGATGAGAATACCTCTTAAATTTGGATACACTGAGGGAGAATTTAGCATAGCCACTCAACCTTGCAAGATTTAGGTGCTTTGTCCATGCTGAATCATTATTACCTAGGTACAGTATATGACTAGAAGAAGGATTTTAAACATGTGCGAATTTACTTTAATTTTAAAATGCGCCACTTCAGTATAACTCAATTCCAAAGTTTGATTTTTTTGGAAAAATGATCAGAAATTCCCAAATAGTGTCAATTATCACAACGTAATGCTGCATACTTGCTTCTCTAAAATATTGAATTTTCCGCAGACTGCTATGAGATCCTCCCTTAGTTTTGTTCTTTCGCAGCTATTCAGCTCAGATTCTCTGATGTTGGTTCACAGCTCAGTTCCAGGTAGAGATCAGTTTTGTGCCTAATTGCACCGTGCCCAGAGATTGAAACTTGCTAACAAGACCACTGCTCAAGAACTGACAAGATTGTGATACTTGGGCTTAACTGATTTGGCAATGTAGTACAATATTCAGCCTGTATTATTGAGGACTAAGTATGCTAATATGGCATAATGGTTTTCACTCCTCCACCATGTAATACAAAATACTAATGGGCAGCTTTGGTTGTGGGTCTGTTTCCTGTTTTGCTTCTCTGTTACTCTTTTGTAATGATTTTTTCTGTGTCCTTATTGGCTTGTGCTTTTCCCTCTCTGTGTCATATTCTACTCCTTTCTTCCTCTTTTTGGGTGGAAGGTATAACAGGGAAAGGAGCCATAAGTCCTATTTTCCAGGGTTGATGTTGAATTGCCGATGTGGAATGGGAAGGGAGTTGCAGGGGTTTTCAGGGTGAATTATCAGATGGCAGGTATGAGGTGTCAATTAGAGGGAGATCTAGAGGATTAGAGGTTAGCAGCTCATGGGAGGAGTGAGGGATTCTCAGAAGGTTGTAATATTGTTTTGCCTTTTGAGGGTTGCAGTGACTTTCCAGCCACTGATAACTTATAATCCCTTTCAGATTCTTGTCCATAATTATTATCGTTATCATGGACAAGTATCTAAAATGGATTACAAGTGGGCTTCTGAATTATCTATTGAGGAAGGGATTGGAGCAGGTTTTGGATCACCAGCACAAACAGGAATCAGGTCAGGGGGCAGGTTAGCTTTAGAAATCAACATGTCCTTTATAGGATCGTAAATTTGTTATTGCACAGATGAAAACCATTTGGCTTTCTTTGAACCTGCCCACGTTACCACTGATTCTAGGAATCATCGTGAGGAATATAGTAATGTGCACCAGGAAGTGGCTGTAACAACACTGAGGTACCCCAAAGAGAGAACGGGATCTGTTTGGGTTGTTTTGTCTTTATAATAATATAAAGGCATCAATCATAAGGGATTGGGTAAACACATTATGGGGTCACTTATTGAGACTAGACACCATGCCGACACTATAGTTAAGAAAGTCCACAAGTGTCTGTACTTTCTCAGAAAGCTAAGGAAATTTGGCACGTCTGCTATGACTCTTAACAACTTTTACACTTGCACTATAGAAAGCATTCTTTCTGCTTGTATCACAGCTTGGTATGGCTTCTGCTCTGTTCAAGATCACAAGAAACTACAAAGGGTCATGAATGAAGCCCAATGCATCACTGAAACCAACCTCCCACCCATTGATGATATGATAAATGGCCCAGGAGGAAAACATATAAAATAAAGAGTATAATTCTGAAGTGAGTGCAGAAACAGAGGGACTTGAGGATATGCAGGTATACCGCATTCAAGGCTTTATCAACATGGGTATGGCCAGCAAGTGCAAAACAAGGAAGTTACGTTAGATCTGTATAAAACATTGATTTGATCTCATCTGGTGTATTGCACTCAGGTCGAGGCACCACATTTGAGGTAAAATATAAAGATACTGAAGACAGTGCAGAAAAGATTCAGGAGAATACTTCTAGGGATGAAGAACCTGAGTGACACAATTAGATGCGAGACATTGGGATTGTTCTCCTTGGAGATGAGAAGCTAAGAGATTTGACAGAGATGTTTAACATTATGAAGTCTCTGGACAGAGTGGTTAGGAAGATGAAAAGATCAAGAACCTGAGGGCACAGATTTAATATTATTGACAAAATGAACAATAGATACATAAAGAAAAACTTCTTGTACTGTAAGGATTTGGAATGTACTGCCTGAGAGTGTGGAGGATGCAGGTTCAAATCGAGGCATTCAACAGGGAATTGCATTATTATCTAAAAAGAAAGAATGTGCAAGGCTACAGAGTGAAGGTGGGGAGTGGCACTAGATGAATTGCTCTTTGAGTGAGCCAGCATAGAAACAGGTGCTAGAGTGCAGTAACTAGGGGATTTTCACAGTAACTTCGTTGCAGTGTTAATATAAGCCTATCTGCGACACTAATAAATAAACTTCAAACTTTGGGGTTGGAAGTGAAAAAATATTTAAATAATGATCAGAAGCAATGACAAATTTGTCATCTCCATCATCCAATAAGAGCAAGGAGGTTATGCTGAATTTATATAACACATTAGTTTGAGCTGGAGTATTGTGCACAGTTCTGGGGTGCACACAATATGTTTGTAAAAACAGTTCCAGGGAGGAGGAACTTCAATTGTAAGGATAGATCAGAGAGGTTAGGACTGTTCTCCTTTGAGAGAAGGTTAACAGGAGATTTTATAGAGTTGTTCAAAATCATGAGGAGGTAGGAACAGAGCAGATAGAGAGAAATTGTTCCCACTCATAAAAGGATCAAGAGTTAAAGTGATTTGCAAAAGAAGCAAATGTGATGTGCAAAAAATCTTTTTCACACAACAAATGATTCCAGTGTGGGATGCACTATCTGGAAGTGTGATGGAAGTAAGTTCAATTGAAACATTCAAGAGGGCAAGATGCTCATTAGGAGAGCCAGTGCAAGCATGATGGGCCAAATGGCGTTTCTCTGGGCCATAACAATTTTGTGATATAAGTTCTTATTATTTTGAGGACGAACTAAGATTTCAGCCCAGCATGGTTGCATTCCAAAAATCCACTACTGATGAGACTAATTATTGGAACAGTTGGCAGGTCTATTGATGAGTCAAAGAAGTCAGAGGATCTACCACTCACCCTGTGGTCAGGAACAATGAAGAGTGAAAAAAAATGTTACGAAGGGGAAGAAAAGAAAAAATATACTCACTTTAAATCCAGACCCAGTCATAAGCAGAAAAATGCATTAGCTCTAAAATGGTACATGCAGTGTGGTTTACTGTCTGTACTCATAGAATTATAGAATCATAGGGTGCAGATAAGACCATTCATTCCGCTGAGTCTGCACCAACTCTCCAATAGAGCATATTACCCAGGGCCTCTGCCGCACCCTATCCCTATCACCTTATATATTTAACATGGCTAATTCATCTAACCTACACATCTTTGGACACTTAAGAGTAATTTACATGGGCAATCCACCATCTTTGGGCAGTGGGATCAGTTGGAGTACCTGAAGTAAATGCAAGCAGACATGAGAAGGAAGTGCAAACTCTACACAGTTACCCAAGGCCAGAGTTGAAGTGTAGTTCCTGGAGCTGTGAGGCAGCAGCACTGTGCTGCTCCTGATCAAGTGGGGCTTGTGAAAAACCTGTAGTTTGATTATAACCATTCTTCAATCTATAAAATAATTCAACTTCATTTAATTTAATTTAATTAAATGATTAATTTTGTTTCATTAAAAATGTTTTCAGTCCCACTAATGAAAACTGAATAGATAGCGTGCATAAAAACCAAAGTATCCAAATCAGCCCATGAGCTATCTTGATATTGGGCAGCTCTGGCATATTCATGAACATAAAATCTAGGAACTATCAGCACTGCTAAAACCATGAGAATATCTAAAGCACTCCTCTGATCTGCCATAGTAACTCATAGCAATAGGAGAAAAAACATAACCTCCAAATGGTAAAGGAGAAAATTGGAAGGCATTCCTAAGAAGGATTCTGTCCCAAAAATTGATCACCACTTCAAATCAGAAGAACTGTGGGGATGTAAGCCTCAGAATCATGTGGATAATGATAGTGAAGAATTGTAAGGAAATCTGAGATTTTGCATCATATTACATGAATCACAAGAAGTTAGTGTGCAGGTGTAGCAAGTGATTAGGAAGGTAAAATGAATGTAGATATTTATTGCAAGGGCAATTGAATTTAAATATAGAAATAAAAATAAATATAGGGAAATTCTACTGTAGGGCTTTGGTGAGATCACTGTACTACAGATATTGTCAGTCCAAAACTGAATTAGAAACAGTTCAGAAAAGATTCACTCGACTCATAAGAGTTTATCTTATGAAGAAGAGAAAAACAGATTGGACAAATACCCATTAGAATTTAGAAGAATGAGAGATGGTTTCATAGAAATATATAAGGTCCTAAATGGACTTGATGGTGTGGATACCTTAAGGATGTTTCCTCTGGTGGGAGAATCTAGAACTTGTGGACATAAATTAAGAATAAGAGATGCTTCTATTATGACAGAGATGAGGAGTATGTTTTTCTCTCAGAAGGCAGCTAGTATTGGAATTCTCATCCCCAAAGAGAAGTGGCAGAGAGGTCATTACATTTATTCAAGGCTGAATTTGATAGATTTTTGATAGACAAGGGTGTCAAGGAATATGGAGGAAGAAGGCAAGACAGAAAAGCAGAGTTGAGACCACAACCAGATCAGCTGTGATCCTATTGAATGGCTTACCAGATTCGAATACTTATATGTTCCTATAACAGATATCATCCCTTATATTTAGGGTTATTCAGAAATCCAAGGATATGCCAATTTTCTTTCAGGATAAGTGAAGGAACAAACATTGGATGGGATTTTCCCAAAATGTGTCTTTGTGTAAAGTTAATCTGGAAACCGATGCATACGTCTCCAACGCACAGTCGAATTTTCATTTCAGATTTTCTGTCACTCAGTGCACAAGAATCTGGGGCCATGGCTTCAGCCGCCAATCTGATGGGGTGGGTTAGAAGAGGGCCATTTGGCCCATCAAGTCTGCACCGAGAACAATCCCATTCAGACTCAATCCCACAACCCCATGCACTTACCCTAGCTCGCTCCCCTGACACTAAGGGGCAATTTAGCATAGCCAATCTATCTAACTCTCACACCTTTGGGCTGTGGGAGTAAATCGGAGCACCCAGAGGAAACCTGCACTGACACAGAGAGAACATATAAACCCCACACAGACAGTAACCCAAGCCAGGGATTGAACTGGGTCCCTGACACTGGCGGCAGCAATATTAACAACTATGACACCGTGCCACCCCTCCTGATAGAGCCAGCAAGACTGGTACCACAGAGATCAGTGCACTATCTTTAAAGGACACCGCAACCTGTGTTGAAATTTAACTTCCTCCCGACCCATGTGGACATTGAAGAACACCCACAGGCATGGGGGCACCTCCTCCCACACAGCTCAAGCATCAGAGCACTCCCCTACAGGCATTGCATCACATAGGCATCAGGATATGCCCCCACAATACATAACGGGAACCACCACAATGGGGCTTCCTAAATTGCGTGGCTGGGTGGCATTGCCAGATTGGCACTACTGTCCAAGGGCAATGCTAGGGCACTGCTCAGCCTTGTCCCTCACCATCCTGGAGCTATACTTACCTGTATGCTTTTAACATGGACACCACAACTGGTTTCCATTTTTGAAAGCAAGTACTGATTCGCACTGATGTAACATCACTCCAGATGGGTTAAACCCTATAATTAGATTAAAATTTATTTAAAAATATGCTAATCGTCTCAAGCTCAGTAAGGGTGTGAAAATGTTCGCATCATTGGAGAGGGGATGGGGTAGATCACAAGCTAATATCTCGCTAGCACAAATCTGGTTTTGTGATTGTCACAGATTTAATCATCATTACCAGATTTGCGACCATGGCTAGCATGACCACTAGATAATGGCCTTTATAATAATAGGTTGCAAAATGACTTGTGAATTTCCATATCATTTTTCCTTGAATGAGAAAATATTAAAGCCATGTATGAAATGAAAGAAGCTTTTTTGTATTTCTTTCAAAAAGGATACATTTTTAATTGCATTATTTTGAAATAATAAAATGTGGGAACTGATGGCTAGAATAGATAAATCGCATAGAATAAAAGATAAAGTAATCATAATCCCAGATGACCAAAGGCTGCTCTCCCCTTTAAGGGGGAGGGCTGACTGGTGCTGATTTAACCTAAGGATCACCGCACCTCAGATGAGGGGCAAAGCTGTGAAGATGGAGCCATCAGAATATATTGTCAAGGACTGTATCTTAGTAAAGCATTCCCTCTTTGACATCGTAAGAAACTCAGATTTATTTCAAAGGAGGAAATGCAAAGTCAAATGGAACTAACTATAACTTCACCAACAGCTCAGAGTATTAGTCAACCTTAAAACCCCGAAAGCACTTGAACTATTATATTCAAAGCTAGTTTTGATATTTCCATTATTATCTGATCTAAAAATATGCATTTGAGTTTTCTGAAATGTAATGACTAATAAAGCATTCCTATAATGAGGAAAAAATGAATCAGTGTGAAAGAAGTCATAACTAAAGTAAAATTAAAGTTTCAAAAATCAAAAGTAAGTAAACTTTGAAAAGGAAAACAAGTGAGTTGAAGGAACCACAATTCTGATTAAAGTTCAGAAAAGCCAACTTGTAAAATTTTCCATCATAATTCCTATGTGAAACTATTATAACGGAGCAGTATACAATACTGCTAAATGGTTCATATCATTGTTTCAATCAAAATCTGTTAAAATTCATCTTATTTTTCTGTGAACTTAAGCAATCTTCCTTTAACATTTGTTGTTTCCATTATAATGGACTCAATGTCCTGTTTGTGCTTTGTCAAGTGATTAATGTTACTTTAGTTAGGGCATTTTAATGGGGTTAGTTTGAAGCAACATAACTTCGGAATTCTGAGTCTTGTGATCTGCTAGCATAAATCTGATGGAATCTGACTGTGCCTGTCGGATTGCTCCTGATGCTGATCCCATTATAAATTCTGGGTTCAGCTAGCTTAATATCACTGTGATGGAAAATAATGCAAGTAATTGGCTTGTTATGCAGAGTGGCCCAGATAATATATCAGTAATGGATGCAGTGGAGTGAATTGTGTGATTTAAAGCTGAACTGCTCTCACAGAACCAGTTGAGGGCAAATTGAAGACATGGATCCAAAAGAAAACAGGAAAAGGAGAACCTTGAAGTTCTGGGCTTGTCTACCTGCGATGTGGAGAAGCCAGTGTTGGATTGGGGTAAGCACAGTAAGAAGCCTCACAACACCAGATTGAAGTCCAACAGGTTTATTTGGTAGCACAAGCCATAAGCTTTCAAAGCACTGTCCCTCCATCAGCTGAGTGGGAGTTCTGTTCACAAACAGGATATATATAGACACAAACTAAATTTACAACATAATGGTTAAAATGTAAGTTTTTATAGGTAATCAAGTCTTAAAGGTACAGACAACGTGAGTGAAAAGAGAGTTAAGCACAGCTTAAAGAGATGTGTATTGGCTCCAGCCAACCCCTATGACTTGTCTGGGCTGGAGACAAGATACACCTCTTAAACCTGTGCTTAACCTCTCCCCACTCACATTGTCTATAGCTTTAAGACTTGATTACTTGTAAGGACTCGCATTCCATTTTATGGTAAATTGAGTTTGTATCTATATATGCTCTGTTTGTGAACACAACTCCCACTCACCTGATGAAGGAGCAGTGCTCCAAAAGCTTGTGGCTTGTGCTACAAAATTAACCTATTGGACTTTAACCTGGTGTTGTGAGACTTCTTACTGTGCTTGTCTATCTCATCAGCTGGGATTCTGTAGGAGTGCCTGGATGGTTTGTAAATCCCTTAATGGCATAATCTCTTGAATGCTAAATCTCTTAATTAGCATTCAATTCCAATCTGGATATCCTGCACATCAATGTAAAGTACCTGAAAACTGCCCAGTCATCTACATCATGAGAACAGCCATAAAAACAATTATTTATTTGTCACAAGTAGGCTTACATTAACACTCCAATGAAATTATTGTGAAAGTCCCCTGGTCGCCACATTCCAGCATTTATGTGAGTACACTGAGGAACATAGGACATAGAATATAGAACACTACGGCACAAACAGGCCTTTCGGCCCACAAATTGTGCTGATTATATCAGTACGTACCAGACCATAGAACTACCTGTAACTCCCAATTCCATTAAATCCCATGTAGTCATTCAGAAGTCTCTTAAAAGACCCCAGTGAGTTCGCCTCTACCACCACTGATGGCAGCCGATTCCATTCGCTCACCACCCTCTGAGTGAAAAACTTATCTCTAACATCTCCTCTGTACTTGGCCCCCAGCACCTTAAACCTGTGTCCTCTCGCAGCAACCATTTCAGCCCTGGGAAATAGCCTCCAAGAATCCACCCTATCTGTTCCTCTGAACATCTCATAAACTTCTATCAGGTCGCCTCTCAACCTTCGTCTCTCCAGGGAGAAGAGACCTTGCTCCCTCAACCTATCTTTATAAGGCATGTCCCATAATCCAGGCAACATCCTTGTAAATCTCCTCTGTACCCTGCAATAGCTTCCACATCCTTCCTGTAGTGGGGCGACCAGAATTGCACACAGTACTCCAACTGGGGTCTGACAAGGGTCTTATAAAGTTGCAGTATTACCTCCCGACTCCTAAAATCAATCCTTCTATGAATGAAGGCCAGTACAGCATACGCCTTCTTGACCACATCCTCCACCTACGAGGCCGATTTAAGAGTCCTATGGACCCGGACCCCAAGATCCTTCTGCTCCTCCACACTGCTAAGACTCCTAGTCTTGATATTATAGGAAGAATTTAGTATGGCCAATCCATTTAACCAGTACATCTTTGGACTGTGAGAGGAAACCAGAGCAACCAAAGAAAACTCTCACAGATACGAGGAAAATATGCAAACACCACACAGCCAGTTACCTGAGCTGGAAATTAAACTCGGGTTCCTGGCGCTGTGAGATAGCTGTGCTAACCACTGCTCATCATGCCAACATGTTGTCCATGAGGTCTCAAGCAATGTACCAGCTTGATCAATTGGTAACCAGAGTAAACTCCTGCAGTCATGGCTGATTACTCTGGTAAAGCTTCTGCGAGCATCAGGAAGGTCGGATTTGCTGAGGCCAATGTCAGCAAAAAAAAAATATTTTGGAGCAGAATACAAGTACTACAAAGTCTACTTTTAAATGCCTGTTTAATGATGATGCAATCCTGTAATACCATCCATCTGGAATTTCAGGAATCAATGATGTTATGTAGTTCGGACATTTTAACAGAGTCAGTGTGAAATAACGTTGCTTCAGAGTTCTGTGTCCCATGATCTGCAGCAGAATTTGCCTGTTGAATTTCTCCCAGTGCTGATCCCATCACAAGCTCTGCTGCTTCAGGAAGCTGAAAGAACTGATGAATGAGAGGGTGAACAACTTACGTGGATCTTCCCATTTCTTAAATTCAGGCACAGGGATATGGATGTTTGCTACCAAGGTGGGTAGGTGAAATTGAGCAATTTCTCAGGCTCACCTCAGCTGCCTCTATAGAAAGACCCAAACTGACTAAATTTTAATTCCGGAAGGGAGAGTACAGTCAGACCCAAAGTCCCAGGAGCAGATAGAGGGTGGCTACATGGTTGACCAAGTGCCAAGATAGGTTGGTTAAAAAATTCAGTTCTCTGCAACTTCATCCTAGTGTACTAAAAACCTTGTGTTTTATTCCTTGGAGATATGCAGAAATGACACACACTATGTTCTATATATGTAACTGGAGTTTTATTCATTGCTTTAAAATGTTTGATTTTAAAATGTTTCTAGCTACTTGACTACCATTTAATTTATTTTTTTCAGTGATCACACCCTGGGTTAACAAATCATATAGAGAACAGATACTTGACACATGATCAAACACCAAACAGTTGAACAGTATCTAGGCCCTCTCTCCCTCATTCTCCCTTCCACTTACTATAGACCCATATAACCTCTGTACAAATGCCAACTCATGCCCCACCTACCTTCATGCCCCATATATTCTTCACACCAACTCATGACCTTCCATGCTCATTCAACTTCATTGTGCATGCTTGTCTGACAGCCTAAGCGGTGTGAAATAGTTAAAGATTCAGTTACTGATACATTAATTGTCTATTTGATTAACATTTTATAGGGATGTAGCAACAGCAATTCTTTTCAAAAGATATTTGTTTTCTCTAATCAGTTCCACACATGCCATCATTATCATAGCATTCATCGGTGCATTGACATGGAGGGAACATGAGGGAAGCAGGGGGTCACGGAGGCATGGGGGCATCATATCGATCTTTAGAAGGTATCTTTCAAAAGATTCTCAAATCCAAACTTTGGTTCATGACTTTACTGAGATCCTTCAGCCAAGTCTACAAAAATTGTGGGGTGCTAAGAGATGCCTATCCAAATAATGAGCCAGCAGGAACGGGAGTGCAGAGTGCTCACTACCCAAATCCTTATCATACAACACCAAGAATTGAGGACACTGGGAATGGGAACAGAGTCCCAGAATCAGGTCCCAGCCACCATTTTTAAATGGCTCCAGAGTTGTTCCAACTCCATGAATCTATGGGTCTAAGAATTACAACTGATACAATTTCACACTAAATACAACAACTTCATTGGAAATTTTAAGCTAAACAGTTTCACTCAACTCATAGTTACCCTTACAGGTGGTCAATGTGAGATGTCTTAGGTCCCTCAATGGTAATCTTTGACCAAGGTCTTGCTGCTTGGTTCAAAAAGACTTTCCCCGATCAATATCTGTCTTCTGTCTTCCTTCTTTGAACACTGTCTAGTGATATGTATCTTCTAACATCATAAAAAGTTTCATGTTGCCAGTTGAGAAAAACTATCAAATGGTTTAAATAGGGTAGTATTTGCATTTTGAGTATTGTGTTAGGTCACTTTGGATGACGATACTGGTATTGTGCAGGATTTTCTTTCATTATCATCACTATTAAAGAGTCTAATCAAATGGGATAATGTGATCTTATCAATAAGATAAGAAATGCAGATTTCCATAACCATAGACAAGGGGTCATGAGTGGAAGTGGGAACATTAAAATTGTGGCGCGGGCTCGTTGGGCCGAAGGGCCAGTTTCTCATGCTGTGTTGTTCTTTGTTCTTTATTCTTTATCATTAATTTGCTTCTTGACAAATTCATTTACTGCTAGAGATAGTTTCTGGCCAGCAACAGTATGCGCAGAATCTTTAGATCAATTTCAAGATGCAGAGTAATATCTAACTCCCAGGACTTGATCAGAAAATGTTGCTTGAGAATTTGTCATGGTATTTGTTAACTATTTTCATCAATAGTTACATTTTTGCTTTATTAAATGTAGCCAGTGAAGTGTTAAGATCCTAAAGCTCTGCCACTTGTACCATCACAGTACCTCACATATTCATTCTGAAAAAATATTGACAGTATTGTTCCAATCTTGCTGAAATCTAACTTGCTTGCTCATTATGGACATGTTGACAGATGCGGTCATATTGATCTGATTTACAGAGTCACTGACGCAGTTCCTCCTATAGCATTTGGGATGTTAGGTCACCAGCCTTCGGTACATAAAATAAAATCTAACAAAGTCGCTCATTCACAATCAACTCACGCAGCTGGCCTACAGTAATTCAAATCTCACAGACATCAATGAAATAAATAACCAGTTACTTTGTTCAGCAGAAGTAGCTGGTGGAGGATTGCTGGTCAGGTCACCAGGAGAACACTCTGTTCTTTAAACAGTTCTATGGAATATTTCACATCCACCTGCACCACCAGAACAGAGAGAATTATGGTATCTGTTGCAATGCAGCACTCTGTTAGTAATGGACATGTCGGCCTAAACCATGAATTCAAATTCAGAAGTGAGGCTTTAAAAATAATGTTTAATTCATAGCTGAGGTTTGAACCAACTGAAGCAGGAAATACTGCTGATAACAAATATTATTGTTGCTTCTGCTGTAACACCAGGGATTCACTAATGAACTCTGCCTAGATGAGAATACCGATAACCTGCTTCATATAGTAACAGTGAATAACTGACGCCTGTATTGTCCTCTGAGGCTAGACAACCTGTCTGACATTTAGGATTTTTAAAAATTCATTCACAAGATGTATGTGTTGCTGGCGAAACCAGCATTTATTGCCCATCATTAGTTGCCCTTGAGAAGGTAGTGGTGAGCTGCCTTCTTGAACCACTGCCATCTCCTGAGGTGTAAATACACCTACAGGGCTGTTAGAGGTGGATTCTCCATCTCTGCAGGTGCAGAAAACAGCTTCCTACAGTTTTTTTCTTGTGATTTGTGATTTTTCTGGGCTTCCTTGGATTAAGGGGCCTTGGGTGAAATTTTCTCAGGCAGGACCCAGGCTGTGCAAAGGTCCGTTGACCTTGAGTGGGATTTTCCAGCTTTGTGGGTGAGCGTGGCCTTTCAAAGAGTTGCATGATTATGCCGAAGCTTCCATTATTTGGTTTTTAACAAGACCTCAACAAGATGATGTAATATAAGCTGAAGTTAGAAATAGGAAAGGAGAAACCACATTGTTAGAAGTTTTCTATAGGCCCCCAATAGTAATATACATGGAGGATGAAATGGCAAAGCAGATTATCGATAGGTGTGAGGGTCACAGGGTAGTTATCATGGGTACTTTAACTTCTCAAATATTGATTGGAACCTTTATAGTTCGAATAGTTCGGATGGGACACTTTTTGTATCGTGTGTGCAGGAGAGTTTCCTGACACAATATACGTGGATAAGCCAACGCAATGGGGCTACATTGGACTTGATACTGGGTAATGAACTGGGCCAAGTGTTAGATTTGTGGAAGAGCACTTTGGAGACAGTGATCACAATTCAGTGTCCTTCATTATTGCAACAGAGAGGGATAAGGTCACAGGCAGGGCAAGCTTTATAACTGGGGCAGGAGTAATTATGATGTGATTAGGCAAGAATTAGGGAGCATAAAATAGGAACAGAAAGTATCAGATATGGGCACAAATGGAAAGCAGAGCTTGTTCAAGGAACAAATACTGCGTGTCCTTGTCAGTATGTCCCTGTCAGGCAGGGAGGAAATGGCTAAGTGAGGGAACAACAGTTCACAAAGGAGGTTGAATGTCTTATCAAGAGGAAAAAGGAAGTGTATGTAAGGATGAGAAAATAAGGTTCAGTTGAGTCACTTGAAGGTTACAAGGTAGCTAGGAATGAGTTAAAAAAAAGGACTTAGGAGAGTTAGGAGGGGGCGTGAGACATCCTTGATGGGTCAGATCAAGGAAACCCCAAGGCTTTTATTCTTATGTGAGAAATAAAAGAATGACTAGGGTGAGGTTAGAGTTGGTCAAGGATAGTAGTGGGAACTTGTGCATGGAGTCAGAAGAGATAGGTGAAGTGTTGAATGAATATATTTCTTCAGTGTTCACCAAGGAGAGGGGCCATGTTTTTGAGGATGACAGTGTGATACAGGCTGATAGGATGGAAGAGGTAGATGTTCTGAGGGAAGATGTATTAGCAATTTTGAAAAACTCAAAGGTTGATAAGTCCCCTGGACCAGATGGGAGACATCTATGATACTTTGGGGGCAAGGGATGAGATTGCAGAACCTTTAGCTTTGACCTTTGGGTCCTCACTGTCCACGGGATTTGTGCTGGAAGACTGGAGAATGACGCATGTTATTCCTCTCTTCAAGAAAGGAAATAGAAATGACCCGGGTCATTATAGAACTGTTCTCTGGTGAAGAGAAAGAAGGAGGCTTATGTAAAGATGAGACATTAAGGCTCAGTTAGAGTACTGGAGAGTTATAAATTAGCCAGGAGGGAGCTAAAAAGAGAGTCAAGAAGAGCTAGAAGAGGACATGAGAAGACTTTGGTGGATAGGATTAAGGAGAACCCTAAAGCTTTCTATAGGTACGTCAAGAATAAAAGATTGGTTAGGGCAAGATTGGGACCGGTCAAAGACTGCAGTGGGAAGTTGTGCGTGGCACCTGAAGAGATAGAAGAGGCACTGAATGAGTATTTCTCATCAGTATTCATGCAAGAAAATGTCAGTGGAGTCAAAGAGAAAACAAATACAGAGTTGAAGACTAGACAGGATTGAGGCACAAAAGAAGGAGGTGTTAGCAATTCTTGAGAGTATGAAAATAGATAAGTACCCTAGGTTGGATAGGATTTACCCTAGGATTCTCTGGGAGGCTAGGGAACAGATTGCAGAGCCTTTGGCTTTGATCTTCATGTCGTCATTGGTTACAGGTGTAATGCTGGAAGATAGGCGGATAGCCAATGTTGTCCCCTTGTTCAAGGAGGAGAGTAGAGACCATCCTGGGAATTACAGACCAGTGAGCCATACTTCTGTTGTGGGTAAAGTTTTAGAAAGAATTATAAGGGATAGGATTTATAATCATCTAGAGAGAAATAAATTGATTAGGGATAGTCAAAACGGTTTTGTGAAGAGTAGTTGTGCTTCACAAACCTTATCCGAGTTTTTTGAAAAGGTAACCAAAGAGGTGGATAAGTGTAAGGCAGTTGACGTGGTGTATATGGATTTTAGTAAAGTATTTGATAAGGTTCCCCATGGTAGGCTACTGCAGAAAATGCAGATGCATGGGACTGAGGGTGATTTAGAGTTTGATTAGGAACTGGCTAGCTGATAGAAGACAGAGGGTGGTGGTTGATGGGAAATATTCAACCTGGAGTTCAGTTACAAGTGGTGTATCCCAGGAATCTGTTTTGGAGCCACTACTGTTTGTCATTTTTATAAATGACTGAGATGAGGATGGGTTAGTAAATTTGCTGACGACACCAAAGTTGGAGGAGTTGTTACAGTTGCAGAGGGAGAATGACGCATGTTATTCCTCTCTTCAAGAAAGGAAATAGAAATGACCCAGGTCATTATCGAACTGTTCTCTGGTGAAGAGAAAGAAGGAGGCTTATGTAAAGATGAGATGTTAAGGCTCAGTTAGAGTACTGGAGAGTTATAAATTAGCCAGGAGGGAGCTAAAGAGAGAGTTAAGAAGAGCTAGAAGTTGCAGAGCTGGGTCGAAAGGTGGCAAATGGAGTTTAATACAGAAAAGTGTGAGGTGATTCACTTTGGTAAGAGTAACAGGAGTACAGAATATAGGGCTAATGGAAAGACTCTTAGTAGTGTCGACGAGCAGAGAGATCTCAGGGAGTGCATAGCTCCCTGAAAGTTGGCATCCAGATTGATAAGGTTATTAAGAAGGTGTACGGTGTGTTAGCCTTTATTAGTAGAGGGATTGAATTTCAGAGCCGTGAGATCATGTTGCAACTGTACAAAACTCTGGTGCGGCCGCACTTGGAGTATTGCGTACAGTTCTGGTCACCTCACTATAAGAAAGGTGTGGAGGCATTGGAAGGGGTGCAGAGGAGGTTTACCAGGATGTTGCCTGGTATGGTGGAAGACCTTACGAGGAAAGACAGAGGGACTTGAGGTTATTTTCATTAGAGAGAAGGAGATTAAGAGATGACCTAATTGAGGCATACAAGATGATCAGAGGATTAGATAGGGTGGACAGTGAGAGCCTTTTTCCTCAGAGATAATGGCTAACATGAGGGGCCATAGCTTTAAATTAAGGGGTGGTAGTTATAGGACGGATGTCAGAGGTAGGTTCTTTATTCAGAGGGTAGTAAGGGCGTAGAATGCCCTACCTGCAGCAGTTGTGGATTCGCCAACTTTGAGGGCGTTCAAATGGTCATTGGATAGGCATATGGATAACATTGGAATGGTTTAGGTTAGAGGATCATTAGATTGGTTCCACTGGTTGGCGCAGAGGGCCAAAGGGTCTGTACTGCGCTGTAATGTTCTATGTTCTATGAAACTAAGTTTGGAATATTATGTGCAGTTCTGGTCACCTCACTACAAGAAGGATGAGGAAGCACTGGAGAAAGTGCAGAGGAAATTTACCAGGATGCTGCCTGGTTTGGAGTGTAGGCTTTATGGAGGAAAGATTGAGGAACTGAGGCTTTTCTCTTTAGAGCAGAGAAGGATGAGAAGCAACTTAATAGGAGTTTATAAGATGATAAGAGGGAATCAATAGACTGGACGTTCAGAGGCTATTTCCTCGGGTAAATGTATCTGTTACTAGAGGGTATAATTATAAAGTTCATGGTGGGAGATATAGAGGGATGTCCAAGGTAGGTTCTTTACTTAGAGAATGGTTGGGGTGTGGAATGCACTGCCTGCTGTGATAGCAGAGTTGGACACTTTAGGAACTTTCAAGCAGTTATTGGATAGGCACATGGAGCACACCAGAATGATAGGAAGTGGGATAGCTTGATCACGGGATTAGACATAGCACAACACAACTTTGAGGGCTGAAGGGCCTAAACTGTGCTGTACTGTTCTATGTTCTAAGTTCGAAGATCAAAATGCTTTTTACTTAAGTGCATGCTAAGATTTATTAATCCCTTTTGAATTGTTACAAGATCCTGTGAAAAACATGAAACATTGACTTTTGTTATATTTCACAACATCTGGCTAGCATCTTCTCTGAAACCTTCTGCAAAGAAGGATAACGCCACTAGAACACACATTTCCTCATTCCTCCATTGTGGTATTTTTCACCATATCCTGAAAGCTATCTAATAGCATTCAAACTGTTCTTGGCACATTCTGGCTGACTGACTTTATGCACAAATTCAATAAAAAATCCAACCAACAATGTTTTGTACCAGCTAGCACAATGTAATGTTATTTTCTAATATGTTTTATTTGATTGTAAATGTAAAACACCTTTAACCTCATGAGTCAACAGAAAAGCTGTCATTTTTGCCTTGCCAAATAACACTCACAGTCTGCAGTGACACTAATCATTGTATCACTATTTCATCAGTGATAATAGCAATGGGAATTCACTCCTGCAACATTAAATGTTAAAATATTATGTTGGGCATCAAAATCTTATATCCTTCGTTCTCTCCTACTGTTTTAGCTAGAGCTTTTCTATTTCCAGCAATCCTTTTTGTTCCAATGAGCAGTGTTCCCTACTTCCGCCTGCCTGCCTCAGGAAAATGTTCCCCACAAGGGAGATTCATCATTTATGGGGTGGGATGGGGGCACCACACTCAGGTACAGATTTAAGGCAGGCACAGGAACTCCTGAGAAACAAGGCAGTCTCCTCGGTCCTCTGGAAATTCATCCCAGTTGTTCTCTTAACATTGGTCCGCTAGCCCATACCCCAAACACCCCCTTATTTCCCTTTGTTCCACATGCTAATACATATCAAATCACGACAACCCATGGTCCCTTATAGCACCTATGACAATATATGATTCCATCCATCCCTATAGACTCTTAAAGACCAAGTGCAATTGGTCAATTTATGCCCCTCACCCAGCACCCTTTGCTCTTTCACTTTCCATGCCAACTCACTCAATATCTACCCTGGGCAGATCTCAAGTAAGTAAGAAGTCTGACAACACCAGGTTCAAATCCAACCAATTTATTTGATAGTAAACTCAGATTGTACTCACCACTGCCAACATTACCTTTGGTGGGAAGGAGTAAATCTTTGTAGAAAGAATAGCAATATAAAAGTTTACTATCAAATAGATCGGTTGGACTTAAACCTGGTGTTCGTCAGACTCCTTACTGTGTTTACTCCAGTCCAACGCCACATCTCCACATCAGACCTCAAGAGCCATGCTGTTATTAAATAAAATAAAGCCTTAGATATCTATTACTGTAACACGACATTTGCACTCTCTCCTTTCCTTCTCTATGTACGGTATGCTTTGTGCGTATAGTGCACAATAAACAATACTTTTCATTGTATACTAATAGATGTGACAATAAATCAAATCAAATCAAATCAACCCTGAACAAGGCCATCCAAGTTTCGGCCTGGTATAGTGATATCATTCTCACTTCTTTAGCAAAAACAAAAACAACATTATAAAAAAGCAAATGACATCAGCTTGCTTTTTCTGTATTCTGTCCCAAGGTGCTTCCCAGAAGTGCAATCAAACAGAAATTAACTTCAGTCTGTAGAGAAACATTAGAAGGTCTGGCTAAATACATTGTGAAAGTAGATTCCAAGTCGGTAAGCGGGATAGAGGCTGATGTGCCTAAGGAAGAAATTCCAGAGTTTGAATTCTTGATAGCTGTAATCTTAGCATCCATTTGTTCGGTGAATATGAGCGAGTTAGCTAATGTAAGGAGCAGAGTTCTGAGAGTTATAAGGTTAGATCAGGTTAAAAAAAAACAGGGTAGTGGGCAAAGCCATGGGACAATTAGAATGTATCATAAAAGGTGCTTGTCTCAATATCAACTGTGGGAGTAACAGATATCATCTATATTTATACCTGTGGGAGTGTTGTTTGCCCGAAAATTATCTTTTGTTGAACATGATGCTCCTCGGGTAATATTTTAAGCCAGGTACATCTATGCTTGGAAATGTTGTATGGGTGGGGAAGGGAATGTGAGAAAAAGAACAAAAGAGAAGTAGTGGAATTCTCCAGTTTTGCATGCACCACCACCACTGCAGTGAAAATAGAGAACTTGATGCTCAACCAAATCCTTCATCGATTGCAGCAAGACAGTGGGCAAGATTGGAAAATCCTGGCCCAACTCTGTGATAGAGTGGAGAGATTAAATAACAAAAGGTTTTGAGATGCAAGACCATAGGGACAAGTAAAGGCACAAAAGATGTGTTCAAAGGAAATGTGAATGGCAGGATCTCGATTTGCTCCAATCCAAAAGCAAATAAGGAAGAAATAAAAGTGAGAAAAACAAGGAAATAGAAAACACAATGGAGCAGAGATCACTTCTGAGCTTAGTGTTGTGCCTAGATGTCTGTAAAGTGCCCAGATGAAAGGAGAGGTACTGTTCCTTGAGCTATGTTAAGCTTCATTGGAATGCTACACAGCCAAGGACAGAAAAGTTAGAGTGGAAATAAGGTAGAGAATAAACTGAGAGGCAATCGGAAGCTCAGGACTGAAGGGGACATGCTTGTTGACTAAACAGAGATAGTTCTCAATATGGTTACCTAGCCTGCATTGGTCCCCCAGTTAGAGGAGACCACATCATAAGCAGTGAATACAGCATACTAAATTGAAGTAAGTACAAGCAATAACCTCACAAGTATGACCTCAAGCTTCCTATGCTTATCATTTTCATTCTCCACTTAGCTCTCACTTCTCTGCCCAAGGCCTACTGCAGTGTTCCAATGAAACTCAAGCTAAGCTGGAGGAACAGCATCTCACCTTTCAACGTGGTGCTCTAGAGCTGTCCCGATTTAATATATTCCCTTCATACTGCATTCAGCTTGCTGCTACATTGCTATTCACATTTCATCTCGTCACAACCTTTGTTTCTTTACTAAATCCACTATGAAATATTTTGTTATTTAACTTTTCCTGCCTTCCACCCCATCACAGACCTTCCCTTTTATTCTTTCTTCTATTTCCCCACTTTTTAATCTATTCAAACTTACATTCTATCTTTCTTTGGTTTTGATGACACGTTGTCAAACTGAAATGTTGGCCAGAAATTCCCACAGGATTCTCTGGTCCTATTGCAGTAAAGGGAGATTTAGCTGAGAGCTGTCATTTGCAACTGCAGAGTGGCATGAACAGCTGTTTCTCTCCATAGTCACTATCTCCACAGTTTCAGATTTCCAGCATTTGCAATATTTTATTTTGATCAATGTTTCAACTGGAAGGAGTCTTTGGAACTTTGGATAATGGCAAGGGAGAAAGTAAAAGGATAGGTAATGCATTCCATTGCTTTCATGGAAATATCCCAAGTGAAGAGCAGGGGAATTTGGGATTGACTGAGGATGGACCGGGGAATTGCAGAGGGAGCAGTCTCTTTGCAATACCGGGATACTTATGGTTGCAGCTTCAAGGGAGATAACCAAAATATAACAGCAAGATCTGTTGAATGCAGGATGGAAGATAAGAACAAGAGTAGACTCATTATGTTCCGGGGATTTGTTTGGGGTGGGGGGGTGGGGTGAGAGCAGGAGTGCATGGAGAGCATCGATGACCCTGTTAAGAATGGTTTGGAGGAAATCCCCAGCTGAGAGAAAATGCTGACATGTCAGAAGAACTTGAATGTAAGGTTGCATCTTGAAACAGGGCAACAGAGGCAGAGGAACTAGGAGAATGGAAATGGAGTCCTTACAAAAACTAAGATGCGAGGAATTTTAGTCAAGATAGCTGTGGGAGCCAGTGAACTTGTCTCAATTATTAGTTGATGGCCTATCCACAGAAATGAAAATGAGAAGTTGAAGAAAGGAAGAGAAGAGTTGGAGAAAGTTCCTGTGAAAACAAGAGAAAGCAGGAAATTGGGAGCAAAATAAATAAAATGTCCTAGTTCAGTGTGAGAGCAGGGAACAACACTGATACAGTCACTGTACTGGAAAAAAAGGGTGGAGGTGAGTCAGTGGGAGGCATGATTTGGGTTAGAATAAAGAATGTTCTAAATATTCCACAAAACGAAAGGCATTGCTAGAACCTGCTCGGATACTCAGAGCAACAGCTTTTATCTGGGGGAGGTGAGTGAAGATGAAGAGGTTGTTCAATATGACACAAGTTCAGCCAAGCTGAAGAGAGTGGTGCCAAGGGGGAGTGGTTGGCCTCCAATCAGACCTTACTGGTTGATTTGAAGTGTAGAGATATCCATGATGATAAGGAGATGATTAAGCCAAGAAAAATGAAAACTGTTAAAGTGACAGAGGGCATCAAAAGATTCACAATTATTGTTGGGAAAAAGTACTGGATAGACAAAGGAATGAAAAAGAGAGCCAGAAAGGGAAGAAATGAGTTCAGTGGTGTAGGAATAGGCTGAAACAATAGGTTTATCAGGACAGTCCTGTTGATGAACTTTGGGAAAGTGATAGGAACTACTACTACTACAAGTTACCTAGCCTGCATTGGTCCCCCAGTTAGAGGAGACCACATCATAAGCAGTGAATACAGCACTGAAACAATAGTGTTGTTTGTGTTGTGTTGTGAGATTGGAGATCTGAGATTGAACACAGTGAAGGCAAGATTTCCAGAAGAGATGAGGTCAGCGACAATTCTGGGAACAATGCTTTTATGTTTAGTATGGTCAGGGTCCAGAAGGAGAGGTATGAGGAAATGTTGGTCGATCGATGTTTGCTCTCTGTAAGGCAGAGATCAGTACGCCAGACAACATTAGCACCACCCTTGCCAGCGAGTTTGATGACAATTTAGGTTTGGACTTGAGAGAACAGAGACATATTCAGTGAAAGATAGGTTAGAGTGAATGAGAGGAGCAAAGCAATTGAGGCAGTCCATGTCATACTGGCAATTCTCAGTGAAAAGATCTCTAGAGGATAACAGGCCAAATACTGGGGTGCAGGTGGAGTGATTATTTTAGTCTCAATAACTAAGGCCATTCAGTCTGGCATATCAGTGCCAGCCTTCTGAAGTACAATTTGGTTTGTCTACTCCCCCAACCTTTCTCTGTCGCCCTGTAATTTCTTTCTCTTCAAATTATATCCAATCGTCTTTTGAAAGCCATGACTGAATTTGCCTCCACCAGGAGCCCCACATTACCTCTTTCCAGCAAGTGCCTCTCAAGAATCAAGGACTCAGTTGCAGAAGTTCCACCCACCAAGAGTTGCCAAATATCAGAGACCTTCCCTATTGAATGGCAGCAGCATGAGGGAGACAGCGCCTATTATTGCTAGGACACCCATCCAAGACCTAATAGTTTTGCTTCTTCCCAGCAGTTATGAAGTGACTGTATATATTCAGAAAATTATTAAATATTTTGATATTTAGTTTGAATGAATGAAAGTGTGTAGAAGATCCATCATTTGTCAATAGGGATCATATATTTGACATCACGACAACGTGTCTTAGCATCATTAACTTGGCACTAAGGAAAATAATACATTGCCTTCCTTTAAACAATTCAAACAGAAATTGTAGTGATTACAGAATTCTTCTTTGAATCCGAGCTTAGTTTTTCATTGAGGAAAATCACAAGTCTCTCTAAGTTAGGTTCAACAACACAGATGCTCAAAAGAAGCTCTGTCCTGTTACTTAATGTCATTTAAAGTGGAAGGAGATTGCTATTTGAATTTTCATGACGTGTCCATGATTCAATGTAATGGCATTCCATATTATATTTAATCGAAACTGTTAATTCTAATGATCATCATTATCCTTCAGATGCGAAGGTTCCTATTTTAATCCTGCTTACTGAGCAGCATATGTGAGGATCAAAATGATGAATAGACTGATCACACTTGTCCTGGCATAGGGTGACTAACTGTGATCAAAGGTGTTCCAGAATGTTTGAGCATATGAATTACCCCATATTCCAGCCAGTAGTCTGCCAACACATCCATCCTTATGACATGCTGCCTTCTTATGGAAAGATAAAGGTCTCATTACCCAATTGGATGATGCTTGACATCAGCCAAACAGCTTTCTCTCCAACCGCCCCCATTCCGCGCCCCCCCCCACCCCCCCACCATTCTCAATATTTTTACATCTGGTAGAGAAAAAAGTTCAAAGAAAATGACAAAAGATCACCTTTTTTATTATCCCAATGATTTTTCTACAGGCTTATTAACAGTAGAGTCCTGGAAGTTGGTCTTCGGCTTCAGAAGAATCCAGGCCAAACCTTGAGTTAGCGACTCAGCTGTAGTGCTTGCACATCCTGCCATTTGAACTCTTAGTTTTATTATTTTTGCTAAAGGTTCTTTGTGGGCCAGTAGAAGCCCAAGTTCTCCTCTTGACCCAGCAAGAAACTTCAGGCCTTTTCATGCTCTGGCAGTTGCCCTCCCGAGGTTAGTCACTTACCTCCAATCCTTCCCTTTCCCATTGGCCTTCTCATCATGCCTGCAGATTTCAAATCTCCAGGGCTTACCTCAGCTTTGACCAAACAAATCAATAGGCCACATTCCATACTTAGCTTCAACTTCAAATCAGTGCCACAACATCACAAAAAATATGAATAAATGAATAACCCGGAGATGGAAAATTTTATACACTGTGAAACAACCATATCCTATGAGAAGAAAACATACATATGAATTGGAGCAACATAAATGTGCACCACAGTTGCACAATGGTAGCCCAGGTGTCTCACAATGCCAGGGGCCCAGGTTCAATTCCTAGTTTGGGTGACTGTCTGTATAGCGTCTATATGTTCTCTTTATCTGCATGAGTTTCCTCCAGATGCTCTGGTTTCCTCCCACAGCTCAAAAGACACTGGTTAAGTGCATTGGTTATACTACATTCTCCCCAGTGTACCCGAATGGGTGCCAGAGTGTGACAACTAAGGGGTTTTCACAGTAACTTCATTGCAGTGTTGATGCGGGCCGACTTGTGACACTAATAAATAAAAACTTCAAAAGATGAAGAAAAATGATTTCACTAATGACGGAAATTGCCACAGTTGAAAGTCAAATCCAGAGAACAATCAGAGACTGTTATAGTCTTAGTATTTTTCTTGGTAGTCTTTTCATGCTTCAGACAGGCTTTTCAATTTTCAATAGAGAATTTATCAAATCCTGCTGAAAAATGTTTGACTTCATTGTAGTCAGTGTTATTCTGCTTCCATTTTATTTAAATATGCTGGCAAATCAAAATACTCAAGATAATTTTATTCAGAAACCATAGCTCATTATTCAAAAGCATTTCACGACCTCTGCTATAAAATAAAGAAGATGCTGAAGGTCAAAATATTATACAGTCACCCTGCTTCCTAAAATATATTTGTCCAAATTACATAAACTGTTTTTCTATTCCTAGAGTACGCAAATGGCTTTCCAATAGAAATGTTTTGAATGTGCTAGACAAAATGTAGAAAGTAGTTAAAGTACACAAGATACTCAAACATAATTCAGATTAACAAACATATTTCATAATCATATTATTTGAATAATAAAAAAACTTGTGTCTTTATTTAACAATTACAAGTGACTCATTCATATGAATAATGTCACTTGATCCCAAAAGAAATCTCATAACTGAGGAATGAAGACTTGTTCAGTAATGCAACTCTATTATAATCAAGCAAATAAACTGAGGTCAGGTCCATTATCTCTGTTTATTCTCAGGGGAGACCTGATCTGAATCAAACTGTATATTGCAGGGGAAAAGAAACAGACTCATACTGGGTTGAATAAGTAATGAAATCTTTTCAGTTTTAACCATAATACAGGAAGATTTTCTCTGTGTAATAAAAGAATGATACCATTTCTAATGGACCAATGCCTGGATTCTCAGTCCCAGTCATGTGCGCAGAAATGAGTGAATTTCCAGCTCTGCAAACCCGGACTTTAAAAATGGGCGCACGTAGTTGGGATTTTCATTCCAGGATGTGGGTTAAATTAGAAGTTGGGTCTACCATTTTCAGATTGAGTACAGAGGCTGCCAAATGTAGAGGCAGGTAGCGCAGATGGACTGTTTCTGTGTTCCAGTACTTCGTTGAGTTAGATAACAAGGAAGGTTAAAACAAAAGACAGGCCTCACCCTTCATCATATTTCACTCCTTCACACACTTCCTGTGTTCCATCCATCCAGATTCCCAACACATTTCGGCCACCCACTCTTACGGCTGTTCATAACCCTATGAAAATCCATACCCTTCCACCCACTCCCCATGACCCATCATACTCCCATGTCCCACACATCTCGTTGGCACTTCTGGTCTCTGTATCAACTCATGGCAACACATGCCACTCATCCATGATCTTTGTCATTACCCCCTTCATGGCAATTCAAAAACATAGCCTATGACTGTTCCTTCATTGACATCTTTGACAGTTCTGTGACAGCATTGGCAACCTCAACAGTTCTTTGAACCTTTAACAGTTCCAATGAGCTTATGTTTTTTTTATGCACAAACATGGTTAAATTTAGTAAGCCAAAATTGTACCTCGCCTCTCCCAAATGGCGCCACGTTTCTTCCAAAAGTATCCCAGGACTGAATTCAAAGGAGTACTTCACCTCTCCAAAGTGGAACGTTTCCTAACTATCCAAACAAACCTCATCTAATCTGCACATTTTGGGTTTCATATCTATTTTCTATCAAAATATGAATTTTCTGAGGGCAGCTGATGATTTAAATGACCAGTTGTCTCCAAAAGCCATGTATGTCAAACTCCACCTCAATTCTAGCCCCATCCCCACCAGGATTGGAAACTGTTCAAATAAAAAATGCACATTTATCTTTCACTGATATTTTAGGCCAGATTTCTAATGAAGATTCTGCACATGAATCTGAGCCAATGAAGCAAACCTCATTGGGAGCAGCACAAAGAACCCATACAGGGAGCATGCTCCTTTTTTTCTGGCACTAGCTTCATATTCCAGTTAGTAAAAAGATTTAATATCCCAAAGCTGTTTAGAACATAGAACATAGAACATTACAGCGCAGAACAGGCCCTTCAGCCTTCGATGTTGCGCCGACCATTATAAAAAACAATGACCCTCCAAACTAAACCATTCCTTTCTCTTCCATAAACTTATCAACTAACCTCTTAAATGCCACCCAACTTGGCGCATCTACAACTGCCGCAGGCAGGGCATTCCACTCCCTAACCACCCTCTGGGTAAAGAACCTACCTCTGATATCCGTCCTATAACTATCACCCCTTAATTTAAAGCTGTGTCCCCTCGTGCTAGCTTTCTCCATCCTAGGAAAAAGGCTATCACTGTCCACCCTATCTAAACCTCTAATCATCTTATATGCTTCGATAAGGTCCCCTCTTAGCCGCCTCCTTTCTAACGAAAACAACCTCAAATCCCTCAGCCTCTCTTCATAAGACCTGCCCTCCATACCAGGCAACATCCTGGTAAACCTCCTCTGTACCCTCTCCAATGCCTCCACATCTTTCTTATAATGTGGGGACCAGAACTGCACACAATACTCCAAGTGCGGCCGCACTAGAGTTTTGTACAGTTGCAACATGACGTTGCGGCTCCGAAATTCAATCCCCCTACCAATAAAAGCTAAGACTCCATATGCCTTCTTAACAACCTTATCGACTTGACTGCCTACTTTCAGGGATCTATGCACATATACACCAAGATCCCTCTGTTCATCAACACTATTAAGAGTCCTACCATTAGCCCTATACTCTACACATTTATTATTCCTGCCAAAGTGCATTACCTCACACTTTTCCACATTAAACTCCATTTGCCACCTCTCGGCCCAGCTCTGCAACTTGTCCAAGTCCCTCTGCAAACTATAACACCCCTCTTCACTATCTACCACTCCACCGACTTTAGTGTCATCTGCAAATTTACTAATCCATCCTTCAATACCCTCATCCAGATCATTTATAAAAATTACAAACAGCAGGGGCCCCAAAACAGACCCCTGAGGTACACCACTTGTCACCGAACTCCACGATGAATATCTCCCATCAACCACCACCCTCTGTCTTCTATCTGCTAGCCAATTCCTAATCCAATTAGCTAAATCACCCTCTATCCCATACATCTGCATTTTCTGCAGAAGCCTTCCATGGGCCACCTTATCGAACGCCTTACTAAAGTCCATATATACCACATCAACCGCCTTACCCCCATCCACCTCTTTGGTCACTTTTTCAAAAAACTCAATAAGGTTAGTAAGGCACGACCTACCCTTCACAAAACCATGCTGACTATCCCCAATCAATTCATTTCTCTCTAAATAACTATAAATCCTATCCCTAATAATTCTCTCCAATACTTTGCCCACAACAGAAGTAAGACTCACTGGCCTATAATTCCCGGAAGGTCTCTCTTCCCCTTCTTGAACAATGGGACCACATTCGCTATCCTCCAGTCTTCCGGAACCATACCCGTAACCAACGACGACCTGAAGATCAGAGCCAGAGGCTCTGCAATCTCCTCTCTTGCCTCCCAAAGAATCCTAGGGTAAATCCCGTCTGGCCCAGGGGACTTATCCAACTTCAAAACCTCAAGAATATCTAGCACATCCTCCCTATGGAATGTTATTACAGAGAGAAGGTAAGCGCTTCAGTTAAGTGGGTAAAGGAATATAATGGGTAAGAGTATAGAGCTCCAGGTAGTTACAGTGTAGGTGGTTTAAGTGGATAGGGTGGGTAGAGTGGCAGGTAAGTAGGGTGCCAAATGGATGAAGTGAGTAGGATAGCAAATAGGCGATTGGGTCAGGGTTAGTCAGGTCAGATTGGGGACTGGTCAGAAGAGATCAAGCAGTTGGAGGTATTCGGTTGGTAAGGACTGGTCAGGTCAGGGACGTGTGTGGCTGTGGTGGAAGATGGTCTGTATGAATTACTGCAGGGTCAGTTGTGTAGCTACCTAGGTGTTCAACAGGACTTTCTGTCTAACATTTCCTAGATAATCATCCAGTAAGTCAGAACTGTCCAAAGTCTCTGGTAATGATTTAGCCAGAAACATTCTAAGTCCAGGATAGATGGAAAAATGGGAGAATTTCTCACCTGTTTTTTGGACGAGTTCAAATCCCAAATGTTATGTATTTATTGCATGAAAAAATGGGCTAAACCATTCCTCGCCTGTAGGGGAAAAGAGCAGGGCTTAAATTTCAGCCAGACTGCTGAAGCAGCCAGGGGCATCATTGCACATGTGCAGATCTGTCTGGCTGCATATGTGCAGTAGACCTCTCTTTCTACCCAATCAGAGTGCCCCAGTCTGCCCTCCTTCAGACCCCACCCCTATAGGTTCCATCCATTCAGGCCCACCATTGCCTGGTGGACAATGCCAAGGTGCCTGATGGGCAATGCCAAGGTGCCTGGTGGACAGTGCCAGATAGCTCTTAAGATTTTATTAAGGTTAATGTGTAGGTTCAGTTGGCAGTTAGGAAGACAAATGTAATGTTAGCATTCATATCAGAAGGGCTAGAATGTAACAGCAGGAATGTACTTCTGAAGCTGTATAAGGCTCTGCTCAGATTGCATTTGGAGTATTGTGAGCAGTTTTGGACTTCATATCTAAGGACGGATGTGCTGGTCTTGGAAAGAGTTCAGAGGAGGTTCACAAGAATGATCCTGGAATGAGAAGCTCTTTGTATGAGGAAAGGTTGAGTGGTCGGGTCCGTACTCATTGGAGTTTAGAAGAATAAGGGGATACCTTACTGAAACTTACAGGATACTGCGAGGCCTGGATAGAGTGGACATGGAGAGGATGTTTCCATTAGTAGGAAAAACTAGAACCAGAAGGCACAATTCAGACCAAAAGGAATACTCTTTAAAAAAGAGATGAGAACGAATTTCTTCAGCCAAAGAGTGCTGAATCTGTAGAACTCTTTGCCGCAAAAGGCTGTGGAGGCCAGGTCATGGAGTGTCTTTAAAACAGAAATAGATAGGATCTTGATTAATAATGGGATCAGGAGTAATGGGGATGAGAAGAATATCAGCCATGATTGAATGGCAGAGCAGACTCAATTGGCTGAGTGACCTAATTTTGCTCCTATGCTGTATAGTCTTATGGGGCATCCCCACTCTTGCCCTTGACCTCCCAGGGAACTCAATAGCCTCAGGTTCAACCAGCGAGGCCATTAGCCCGTTCGTGGGGACCAGTTGCTTTCCTCACCAGTAAGAACCCTTTCCAACAAGGTCACAAAGGCAAGTAAGTCAGGATGATTGCATCTTGGGCTCATTAAATCAATGTAAATGACATTTTATATCTATTTAAATAAATTATTCAGCTCAGCCTCACTGGATTTGGGTATGACGCTGATCGCACTAGAAATCTCAGTAAGATCACAAGACATGAGAAACCTGGTGTGAACCTGATTTCTTGGCTCTCATGCAATTTTACCAGTTTGCCTCGCCCGATATGTGTGGGCAAGCCTGTAAAATGGGCTCTTCTGGCTATAACTCAGAGTTGGAGACTTTCTCAGAGTGTCTTGGGGATCCTATCATAGAGTCCTTGTGCTGGGAGTTCTGAGGAATCTAACCGTACATCTTTCAGAGGCTATGCAAAAACGTGATAATCTGAGACACAGCATACAAAATAAATCTTCCCTCTGTTTTTCAATTTTCGAGAACTCACTTCTAATAAATCTATTCACTTAACTAAATATGACTGTCATATTGTTCTAATAACTACATGAAAACTTAACGTTTTTCAATTTAGTGTAATTGACCTGATCTGACATTTCTGAAAAACCAATAAAATAAAATACATGCAGTGAAAGATTCTTGCTTTTAAGTGAAGCAGCATAAAAGGATGTTTAAATATGCATTGTTTCTACCTCATAACCTGAGGAAAATTGCATAGCCCTCTGTGAATCAGTCAAGAATGATGGGGTATGGAGTGAGAAACAATGAATCATGGGATCACTGAGGATATATCACTCTTTTACCCATCAGCCCTCCCTTTTATAATGTAATTTCTAAATTCTTTCTCACACATTATGTAACCGACTTGCGTGAAGAAACTGTTATCATTTTCATATTTATGGGGTTTATTGTGTTATTCTGTGGAACAGGTTTGTGAGGGCTGTGTGTGCGAGCATGCATATACATGCATGTGTGTGTGCAAGCATATGTCTTTATACGTATATGAGCATGCATGCATATATACATATACATGTGAGTGTGACTAATTCAATTAAGCTGGGGACCGAGGGTTTGGGAGCTGTGTCGGGCTGTGGTCATGTAAGAACTCTTGGGCACTCTCTGCTGGGATAGAGTTGTGAAAATAAGCAAAGTGAAGTCTCCAGCAACCCAGAAAAGTGGCTTTTTTTATCCGAGACTTTTGTTTAAAATCTGGAATTTCCTCAGCAAGAAGAGAGAAATCCTGTGACATTGCTTCCATACAGCAACAGTTGTATACGCTTTGTGGTGTTATTATTTGATTTACCAAATGTTTTAATAAATTAAATATAGTTAAGGACTGTTGCTTGAAAAATATTTATTTGTGAGTATAACCAAATAGGAAATCTTTTGGAGGGAATATTCTGTACAATTTAGACAATGTTTAACTCTGCTTAAATTTTCTTATCTTAATAAATGTTTTAATCTAATACTCAAAGCTCCAGAAGTGTTACTGGAATTTGTGGCTCTAGATTTCAGTACATATAGCTTCTTTTGGTAAAATACAGATAGAAAACAGTTGTGATAGCTTCCCTTTTGGATTTGTTTTGCATGCACATGCCACCTGCTAGGTCATAACATTTAGCTGATTATTTCCTATTTCTACAGTTAGGAGCTGGTGCTGTAGTGTTAGCTATATCAGGTGGAATCTCTTCTCCCAAATACTGAGGAAAATAAAGCACCACCAAGCATCAATCATATGAGTGGGGCCTTATTTCAATCAGTGCCTTTGCAATTTACAAATCACATCATATTCATAGTTTGACATTATAGCTCACATGGTTTAAAATTTAGTTGGGAGCTGCAGAACCAGAAGAAATAGTACAGTGAACGTGGTTATGCTGACAGAAGCTTCAGATATGGAATCACCAACATGGTTAACAAGGTTACACGAATTGATTACATCAGATACTCCATCTCTCATCATGAAACTGAGTGCCAACAATAATCCGAGCAATCTCTGAATATGCAAGCACAGCAAGAAGTAAGCACAGCCATGGAGAGGCCAAGCAAGAGCTCCATAACCCATGGTAACAGACAGAAACAAGGATGATTAGCTTGGAACAGTTCGCATATGGTAGTTGTAGATTGGATAACTTGAGATAAAGTAAGAAGATATCTCTCGTGAATCTCCCTTCCTGTAGATATTGATAACACAAAAATATAATAATGGAACTGGTTCCATCTTCTGTATTCACAATGGACTGTAAAAGTATAAGAACATGTGGAATTTGCCATTAAATTAGAACTCATTCTGGTGAAAGACCAAGTGAGTTCTCCCAATGTTAGTACAATAAAGATTAATTCCCAGACCCCATTTACATTTGGCTGCATTGCCTCTTGTGTGAAGATGACAGGAATAGTGTCAGAGCCAAGGAGCAAAAATGAGGAGTCAGACTGGAGGCTTCACTGTCAGGGACTATTAGGCACAGTCCTGGTCAAAATGAGTTGGGAGTTCTGAGCCAATAAAGGTTGAACAGGAGAAAGAAAAAGCTTGGAGGAGGAAAGACCCAAAGATTCCTGATTTGGTCAGATCATTTAAGGATCTTTAAGAAAGTGTGCAAACAGCTTATTTGGATTTCTTCTGGCCCATGTTAATTGCTGCTAACTATTTGTTGGAGTATGCAATGAGTGCCACGTGAGTCCCCAGATGCTGGGATTCATACCCCTATTATGATACCATTGACTTCATTGGGTTTGAATTTCCTCATTTTAATTCAACCTGGCTGGACAGCAGCCTCCACCTTACCAAGAAATTAAAATGATGTAGAATGAAAACACAAGGCATACCATTTCATACATTCTGATTGCCAGCCAGCCATTTAAAGTCATAGAGTCATAGAATCCCAAAAGTGCAGAAAGAGACTATTCAGCCCATCAAGTCTAAACCGATTCTTTGAAAAAGCATCCTACCCAAACCCTCCATCCACCCTATCCCCACAACCCCACACATTTACCATGGTTAATCCATCTAACCTACACATCTTTATGCCAAGTGGGATTGTTTACAATTGATCTTTGGATTCACTGAAGCATCACAAAAACCAACTCATAGGTCTCTTAGATTACTGTAAAAATTGCTGATTCAAATGCATTGCTCTAGATAATTATGGATCAATCAATCTTTATTGATATATATTTTACCTGAAGCCCATTGAATATAAGCATGTTTCTAACTTTCCAGCAAAAAAACTGCACATGTACCAAAAGTATAGCTAACAAATTGCCCTTTTGAGTACCAAATACATTATTTATTATAGGGATCAGGTTCAGCTGAAGCATTCATATTACCTAGAAGGATTTGTGTTCAGTGAATGGACAGTGTGTTAATGAGGCCCTGTGATTAATATCAATTTATTCTAGCGCAGAGGAGTAGGAAGCTAACTGTAGCCATCTCTCAGGTTGGAGGACATTCTATCTTCAGATTCGAGTCAGGATAAATAATTGCTTTTGGGAATAGATTCAATCTCTGGCACTGAACCTGTTATAAATGATATTGATCCAGCACCATTCAGCTGTAATAAGTGCCTCGGATACTCGAATGTAACCTAGAATTTAGGGAATCTGTTTCACTATGTGCCCTTCCTCACATTTAGATTTTACTAATGATCTGCAGTTACAGCTTCTAAAATTTACCTTTTGATGATAAAGACCCATTGGGCAGACAGATTGAGGAAACATTTGAAAACTAAAAATGTCAGCAATACCACTTTGGGATCCCTGATTATGGTACAGTAAACCAAGTTCCATATCCCAGAAGTACTACCCGCAAGGCCGAAATTCTAAAGGCTGATTCCTGCCAATGAGGTGTGATGGAGCACAGTCGAAGTTTACTGAGTTACAGGGAAAGCAGATCCTAGGCCAGGTCTGAATTTTATACAACTGTTGTCAGATTCTGAGATGGGGGAACATGAAATTGCATGGCTAGGATTCCCTCCTGCACCTCCCACCCTGACTCGGACACAATTATACAGTGCGGTGGGCAGGGCCTGGAGCAGGAAGCCTACCCTTGCATTGACTAAGGCCCTTTGGTGGCCACTTAAGAGCTTTTTCCCACCCAGCCTCAATTTTTGGGTTGGCAGCACTGGATAAACTTGGGGAAGGGGAATGGCTAGTGACTGAGGGCACCTTCCCGTCAAGGACTAGACACCTTCAGACTTCATTCTTCCTCCAGCCTATCCACTCATCCAATCACCCCCTTTCAGCCCCCCCAAGCATCCCCTTCCCTTCCCTTCCCTCCCTGGGACACCAGCCATTTATCTGACCGTCATGTCTCGATAGAGTCTAAGGCACATTGTTACAATGCCTCTTCCGGCAACTGCAACACTGTACCTGGAGAAGCTGGAGAGCCAATGGATGATCTGATTGCTGATCTGCCTACTATGGATCAGAGAGAGAGAGATGTTGGCTTGCAACCAAGAGGCCTCGCTTAAAATAAGTCCAGCTGACGTGTGTGTCTCTGCACTGGTGGAGAGTGTGAGTGAAAACGATGATGGTTCTTTAGTCTTAACATCTGAGAATTCATCTGAACTGGTCTTGAATGTGGACTCTTGGCACTAGCTAGTAGAGGTCTTGGGCTGCTCCCTTTGATGTGCTTACAAGAGAAGAGAGATTTCATTAGTTTATGACAGGAATCTTCAGATAGAGAAGTCTCAATTTGTTTCATGTGATGGAAGATGGTATTCTGGGTCCTTATTTGCTTTAATGGCACCTGCCTTGCCTTCAGCACAGGAACAGTTAGATTTCTCCCTAACCCAGTGAAGGGCTTACTCCTCAAAATCAGAGAGGACTTTCAACTCAGCTGTCCCTCCGATCACCTGGGATCTCTCTTGTTTATTATCTGCCAGTTTGCCCTGAATGAAAACAGATGGAGAGAGTGTAAACAGACTTAGGGCAGATGGTAAGGATGCCTGTTACATGTGGATGGTGAGTGAAAGCAGGGAGTTAAGGCAGAGAAAACCCGCAGAGTGGCACAGCGGCTCAGTAATTAGCACTGCTGTCTCACAGCACCAGGGATCTGAATTCAATTCTGGCCTTGAGTGACTGTCCGTATCACATGCTCTCTGTGTGTGATGGTTGGGCGTGGGTAAGATGCATTTTTGGATATCTGGTGCCAACTTAATGAGCCAAATGGCCTCATTGTGCATTGTAGGGATTCTATAGTTCCATGTGTGTGAGTGAGTGAGTGGCGATGGCCTTTCAGGTGACAGTGAGTGAGCTTCCTGTGTACGTGTGATGGGTGTGTGAGTGTCAGAGTGATGGGAGGAGGAATACACCCTGGCAGAACACAGGAGGTCGTTCATCCTTTTAAAGCCCATCCTCCTATGCAGGAAGTTGGCACTGACCACCGCTGCCACCGACTCCCATTCTGGGTTGGTATCCCAGCTTGATGGTCTAGTCCCTGTACACAAAAACAGGATGTCAGGACATGCTACCATCACATCCAGCAGTCTGTTGAGCGAGGGTTTGGTAAACCTTGGAGTTGACTTCTTAGTGGTTATAAGTATCTGTGGAACAGGAGGAAATGGCTGGGATGTGCTGGCCCTATGAGTGAAATGTTCAGCAGATGGTAGGATGGGAAAATCAGAGGCCACCCACTACACCCACTAAAGTCTGAAAAGCCTTTTTTGAAAAGCGCTAAAAACGCAGTGCAAAAAACCCGTTGCCACTGCCACCAACGAAGAACCACTTTTCCTGCCAGCTACCACACTCTCCCAAACATGAAGAAAATTCCAGCTTTCATCCTTCTTAATGCCAAAAAGCTTAGGCTTAATGGATCCATCATAGGGCAACCATCTCTTCCAAGGATCCCATACTAGTAAACCTTTGCTGTTCCGCCTTCCGTACATATGGAATGCAAAACTGCACTCCAAAGCCCTGTACAATTTCAAAAAGACTTCAATACTCTTGTATTCCACAATTTCAGAACCATCGAGCTGAACCAAAGAATACTGAAGAAGCTTTCACTTCTTTGACAGTGAGCAGGATATAGAGGAGGAAGCTCCACTCTGGAACCCCACATGCGGATATTAACATGAGGCAGCAACCAGGATTAGGTGCAAGTGAGAGTTAAATGAACATTCAGAAGGTGGCTCCAACTCAACAACTTCCGGTTGGGACAAGAGATGGGTAGCCAATCTATTGGGGAGGTGGGGGGCTTAATAGTATTGCCATTGCTACGCAAGATCCAAGTTAGTGCTGCGGAAACCTGGGTTTGAATCCCATCATAGCCAATGTTGAAATTTGAATTTTAAAAAAGTTAATGATGGCCTTGAAACGATTGTCAGAAAAACTCATCTGGTTCACTAATGTTCTTTAGGGGAGGAAATCTGCTGTGCTCAGCTTGTTTGGCCTACATATGAGTCCAGCCTCACAGCAATGTGATTAACTCTTAAGTGCCCTCTGGAGCTGAAGGGCAATTTGGGATGGGCGATAAATGCTAGCCAACTCAGCGACACCCACGTCCACATCCCATGAAAGAATTTTAAAAACCTACTTCACAATGTGTCACAAATTTGAACGTGTGGAAATGTAGATTATTGACAGAAACTATTGTCAATATTCTCTGAAGCAATAGTTGGAGTAAATGAGTGCTGTTTGGCCTGGTTGGATGTACACAAGATGTTAAGCATCGGGCCTGTTTTTGTTCTAACTATTTGTAGATTGTTGGATTTTGAGCAGAGGGACGTCAATCTCAGTATTTACTGACATCCAATTGTAGGGATTTAGGAAACTGGGTTTATTTATGTTTTAAGCGATTGTATATAACAACTAATATTGCATGAACTGTGCATTATTCATTTATCCCATTATTCATTTATCCCAATTATCATCGGAGTTAATGTATAACCAATCCAATGATGGCTGTTCCATACAATCACCCAAATTCAATATTAATGTCAACGAGTACTGCAAAGGATCATAAAAAATCAGAGAGGCAAGCTAAATAATGTAACACATTACAGGTGGAGAGGATAGAAGTTAAGAGGGAAAACAACAGAAGCAGAGCAGTGCAGTAGAGATGAAAGTGAGGGGAGGTTAGGAGTTAGAATAAGAAAAAAGTAGAGATAGGTAGAAAGGATGCTGGGAGAAAAAAGAGGGGAAGTCCCTTTACTTCCTGTTGTTTCTCTCCTCTCCCAACATTGACAGGTTCTAGGTCCTAATAACACTCCTTAGCTCGAGATCCAGGTCCTTGTTAACAGGGATTTCTGAAAGGAAATCCCATGATAAAGATCTATAGTCCTGATGCTACTCCCATATTCAGTGCAGAGGGAGTGGTTGTTCAGGAAATGCTGTCGTGGGGAGACTGATTCCAGTTGACTTTGCAGTTGATGCTCCTAAGTTCAAGGGGGAACATTGAGGAAATGAAGCAGTTGTCAGGCTAGCGAGGTGACTGAAAGAGGAGAAGCCTAAAAAATAATCCTCAAATTCATGAAAATGTTTTCCTGGAGGATGCCCTATAGACTGCACCAAATCTCTCATGTGGACAGAATAGATTCATAGGGTGGGATTTTCCAGCCCCGTTTCCCCTAAAACCCGAAAAAGGGTAAGACATGACAGGATAGCTCCAAGCTGTGGTTTGTTCCTCTTGCTCCATGTGGCAGGCTGGGGACAGTTCCAGTCACCTGGATCAGCATGTGTGCAGGAAGTGTCTGCAGCTACAGCTCCTCGAAGCTTAAGTTTCAGAGTTAGAGCGGCAGCTGGAGACACTATGGAGCATCCGATGCCAGAGAATATCGTGGATGGTGTTATAGAAAGATATTCACACCACAGACAGGAAGGGAATGGGTGACCACCAGACAGAGAAAGAGAGATAGACAGGTAGTGTAGGAATCTCCTGTGGTTATTCCCCTGCAGAACAGATTTATGGCTTTCGATAGAGCCAAAGAGTTGAAGGGAATGACCTCTCTAGAAAAAGTAGCAGCAGCCAAACTCATTGCAACACGGTTGGTTCTGCTGTAGAGGGGAGGGATAATAAGTGTACCAGTGCAATAGATGTAGGGGATTCAATTGTAAGTGGAATAGACAAGCATATCTGTGGCTGCAAACAAGACTCTGGGATCGTATGTCCCCCCACCCCCCGCCCCGGTGCTAGGGTCAAGGATGTCTCAGAGTGACTGCAGGACATTCTGAAGGGGGGGGGTGAACAGCCAGTGGTCGTAGTACATGTTGTACAAACGACATAGATAAAAAAAGGGATGAGGTCCTAAAAGCAGAATACAGGGAGCTAGGAAGAAAGTTAAGAATTCAAACCTTAGAAGTAGTGATCTCAGGATTACTATCAGTGCCACATGGTAGTCAGAGTAGAAATGACAAGTTATATCAGATAAATACTTGGCTGAAGAGATGGTGTCGGGGGAGGATTTCGGATTCCTGGGCATTGAGACTGGTTCTGGAGAACCAAATTGGACAGATTAGTGGGAACCTAGAGGATTGGCAAACATTTGAAAGTCAACAGAAAACCACAAAAAAAGCTATAAAGAAAAGTAAGATGGATTATGAGAGTAAACTAGCTCAGAACATAAAAACAGATAGCAAAGGTTTCTGCAAACATATAAAATAAAAAAGAGTGGCTTAAATAAACACTGGCCCTTTAGAGGTTGAGAAAGGGATTGTAATGACTGGAAATGAGAAAATGACTGATGCATTGAACAGATATTTTGTGTCAGTCAAGGGGCCGGATGGCCTATTCCAGTTCCTAGTTCTTATGTTCTTATGTTCTTATGTATCCTGCCTGAGGTCAATGGATATTTGCAGGGTCTGCTCCCTGCCGACTACAATTCCCATGGCAGGCAGGATGGGAAAATTCCCTCCATTGTGTTTGAGAAGTGAGAATTTCAGCTTTCCACTATAACAAAGAGTTTGTACCACTCATCATTCTGGTCAGTTATAACCCCAAATCTTGCCACAAGTATGTTTTAGTGTCAAGGTCCTTCATTGTTGGATGTAAGAACGTAAGAACATAAGAACTAGGAGCAGGAATAGGCTATCTAGCCCCTCGAGCTTGCTCTGCCATTCAATAAGATCATAGCTGACCTTTTTGTGGACTCAGTTCCACTTACCCACCCACTCATCACATTTCTTAATTCCTTTACTGTTCAAAAATGCATCTATCCTTGCCTTAAAAACATTCAATGAGGTAACCTGAACTGCTTCACTGGACAGGAAATTCCATAGATTCACAACCCTTTGTGTGAAGAACTTCCTCCTCAACTCAGTTCAAAATCTGCTTTCTCCTTATTTTGAGGCTATGCCCCATAGTTCTAGTTTCACCTGGCAGTGGAAACAGCGCCCCTGCTTCTATCTTATCTATTCCCTTCATAATCTTATATGTTTCTATAAGATCTCCTCTCATTCTTCTGAATTCCAATCAATATAGCTCCAGCCTACTCAGTGTGTCTGAACTCCGGAATCAACCCGGTGAATCTCCTCTGCACCCCCTCCAGTGCCAGTATATCCTTTCTCAAGTAAAGAGACCAAAACTGTACACAATACTTCAGGTGTGGCCTTATCAACACCATGTACAGCTGCAATATAACCTCGCAGTTTTAAACTCCATTCCTCTAGCAGTAAAGGACAAAATTCCATTTGCCTTCTTAATTGGTTTGCTGCACCTGCAAACCAACTCCTTGAAATTCCTGCACAAGGACACCCATGTCCCTCTGCACAGCAGCATGCTGCAATTTTTTACCATATAAATAATAGTCCATTTTATTGTTATTCCTACCAAAATAGATGACCTCACATTTACCAATATTGTACTCCATCTGCCAGACCCTCACCCACTTACTTAAACAATCTATACCCCTTTGCAGATTTTTAGGATCCTCTGCACACTTTGCCCTACCACTCATCTTCGTGTCATCTGTGAATCCTAACACAATACATTTGGTCCCCAACTCCAAATCATCTATACATATCGTCAAAAATTGCCGTCCCAACACTGATCCCTGACGCACACCACTAGTCACTGATCATCAGCCAGAAAAACACTCATTTACCCCCACTCTTTACTTTCTGTTAGTTAACCAATCCTCTATCCATGCTAATACAATATCCGTAAAACCGTACACTTTTACCTAATGTAGCAATTTTTGATGCGGCACCTTGGCAAATGCCTTCTGGAAATCCAGAAACATCACATCCACAGATTCCCTGTTGTCCACTGCACATGTAATGTTCTCAAAGAATTCCACCAAATTAGTCATGCAATCATGAGTCATGTGTAGCATCGTGGCAAGTTGTGAAATTGAATTAAATGATTCTGGGACAAATACCAGGAAAGCCTGACATAATTGTCCATTAATATGCTTCAAGGAAGGACATTAGCATGATACAGAATGGTTAGCGCTGCTGCCTCATAGCACCAGGGACCCAGGTTCAATTCTTGGCTTAGGTCACTGTCTGCATGGAATTTACATGGATTTCCTCTAGGTGCTCCAGTTTCCTCCTACGCTCCAAAGATGCGCAGGTTAGGTGAATTGGCCGCACTAAATTGACCGTTAGTCTACCCAAGCAGGTGCTGGAGTATAGTGACAGGGGTATTATCGCAGTAGCTTCATTGCAGTGTGAATGGAAGCTTACTTGTGACTAATAAATTAAATACTTTTTAAAAGGAGTCTCACCCAGTCAATTCAATGCCCATTGAAGTAATCTAACTAGTTATTTAGCTGTAAAAGACCAGTGCTCCAACACCGCATTCCATTCCTGCGTCCTCTATCAGAAATGTCTAGTTGACGTGCACATTGACATGTTTGATTTTGTTGCCAATTTTGTGCTAGTCATGCCAAGAATATTGTTATGAAGATGTGTTTGTTTAAATTACAATTTCTAATCTTTTCCTTTTAAAATAAACTGAAATCCTCTTAAGACAATGGAGCACTGCCAGACAATTACAACACAGAAGTTTACATTCCACCAAATGGGATGAAACAGAACAAACACTCAACCCCCTGGAGAGTGTGAACTTCTCCATATCCTGCCGGCTTTACGTAATACTGAACCTTTTCAAAAGCTTGAGATGAGAAAACAACATGAAATTTTTCTCTAAAAAACATTGACTGCAGCAGACATGGATCAATAAATTTTCTCTGGAATATACAACTGGCAGGGTTTATTAAGACAGTATGTTAAGAAACAAAAATATCAGATTTTTGTACAGAAAACAGGCTGCAAAAAACTATTTGCTCTCTCATTCTCACAAGGGTATTGGGCAGAATTTTGCAGCCTCACTCGTCCTGCAATCGTAAAATCCTACCCAAAGTCAATGTTCAGTCCCTTGCCCACTTCACATCCTGTGGTGGGTGGGGCTGTAAAGTTCCAGCCGTTGTGTCTGGATTTGCAAAGTAACGACCTTGGAAAGAGAAATCTGCTGCAAAGTGAGATCTTTGAAAATAAAATGTGGAAATCTGCTCCATGCAACCACTCTCAGGGCAACAACTGAACAAAATGACAGCAACAAGTTCAAGACCACCAAAGGAGAGTTAATCATACACTCCTCTGTTGTACCTTTTTCATGAATTGCAATAAATAGCACATATTCTTATTCAGTGCGAGTGATGAAGTGGAGATGCCAGCGTTGGACTGGAGTAGTCTCACAACATGAGGTTAAAGTCCAACAGGTTTATTTGGATTTACGAACTTTTAGAGTGCTGCTCCAAGCTCATTTGGTGAAGGAGCAGTGTTCTAAAAGCTCATGCTACCAAATAAACCTATTGGACTTTAACCTGGTATTATCAGTGCCAGGGTGTGTGTATGGGCCCAGATATGCATGAATGTTGATTGTGACTTGCTTAGCTTTTTCAAAAAAAAAGGTAGTTTCAATAAACTTATCTTGTTCTTTGTTTAACCTAAAAACAAAATCCCTCTGATTAACTCTTTACACTCTGAAACCATGAATAGTGGATCTCCTGTAGTATTGGCAAATCACAGGCATTCTCAATTCACAAAAATAACTGTTATGGTCAGAAATGGAGCGGTGGGACACGTTGCTCATGTGGGCCAGGATTCAACCAAACAAAATTCTAAATGCCGAATTTGTGTAAAAAAAAGCATAACTTTTTATATTTTAGTGGATTTCCAGAATGAATCTCTCACACTCTGTGTACTGAAGGGAGATACACTCTGAAAATCGGTTAGTGAGGCCAATACCTCCTGGAGAAGCCAGCAGCGTAGTGCAGAGTGGGCCACTGCGCATGTGCCCATCTGTCATATTGGGGATCTGTGCATGCGCAATAGCCCTGCACTGCAGGCCTCCTGATTGCTCAATCGCCAGCCAGCACACCTACCTTCCTCCTTCCATTGCTACTCCTCCAACCCCTCATCCTCCCAATCGCTGGCTTCCTGGATGTCTCAAACCAGCCCCACATCCCCTGGCCCATCTCAACCTCCCTGATCCTCACCCCCCCCCCCCCCCCAAACCACCCCCGGGCACTCCTCACCTTCTGGTAGGCTCCCTGATGAACAGCCCCGATCAGCCCCTTCCCTCCCTCTGCCACTGATCCTGCCTGCAAAGTGGCAAGGGACCTCCACACACACACACCGATCTGCTCCCATAGGCCTTATCCCAAATTGGCCCTGCCCCATCTGGCCCCATCCCCTTGGCACTGCTTGATGCCCAATAGGGAGTTCCAAGGTGCACCTTGGACACTGCCACTTTGCCCCTGGCACTGTGAGAACGGCAAAGCCCAGGAGCAGACCCTTACTTCCGACTTCCTGTGGAGGTATCCATGTCCCCTCCTTCACTCCTGTGGGTTTGGGACTCCAGCTCCCCAAGCTGTTATAAATCCTGCCAGAGTGAATCACTCATGGTGGAGGGGGATGGCTACCCGGCCAGTGACTTCTAATGCTCTTTAAATGCAGATTTTAATATTTCAATCAGCTCCGTACTGACTTCTGGCACAGAGCTGACAACTCCAGAGATCCTGGCCTTGAAGACAGGCGGAGGCCATGTGCCCAATGGAGAGCCTGTTAAATGGCCTCCAGTGACTGGTCCATTGTGCCGCTAGAACAGCGCAACGGACTGGGACAATTGGCCCCGTGGTCCTTACAATATTCTGGTGATCTATCATAGAAGGTATAAACTATCAAGTATAAACTATCCAAAACGTTGGTGCTAAGTGACACCTATGCATCAGATAAGAGCTGTAACTTCTTAGCTCCCCAACATTAGAGTTTGGGAGGCCTCTCCAAAGATGATCTGTGGAATCCCTCTCGAAAGTTCCCAGGTAACAGTCTGCCAGCAATTGTTCAGAAGGACTCATTTCCTCTGGACAATTGTATTGGATTGCAAATCATCCAACAAAGCAATTTAAATCACTAAGTTTGGATAGTTCTGCCAATTTTGCACTAATGATTATTCTGAAAGAGTTAGAAGGGTCAGAAGTACTTCTAATTTCAGTGTAACTATTTTAAAGACCTAGACTGACACTGGCACAATACACCCCCACACTGTCGACACCACTTCCCCACCTCCCCAGGAGATCCCCTCACAGCACCACTCCTAACTAAGCGCCCCTATTGTATGTCCAATCCCTCCCTCAACCTGACCCTTCCAATCCAATAATGCCCAAGCCTGCACCAAGCAGACACAACCTTCGACCCACACGTCCCCAATGCCTGCTCTTTCCCTTCCCTGATGTCTGACTTCCCCAACAAATTATCAGGATTAAATTCCATCTGTCATCTATCTGCCCAATCTAACAGCCTATCTATGTCTTGCTGTATCGCCTGACAATCTCCTGACTATCCACAAGTCCAGCCATCTTCGTGTCATCTGCAAACTTGCTGATCACTCCACTTACTCCCTCTTCCAAGTCATTTATATATATTACAAATAGAAGAGGTCCCAGTACCGAGCCCTGCGGCACACCACTAGTGACCGACCTCCAGCTAGAAAAACACCCTTCTACTATTACTCTCTGTCTCCTATTACCAAGCCAGTTACTTATCCATCTAGGTACCTGTCCTTGTATTCCATTAGCCTTGACCTTTTCAACTAACCTCCCATGAGGGACTTTGTCAAACGCCTTACTGAAATCCATATAGATGACATCAACGGCTTGTCCTTCGTAGACTGTTTTTGTCACCTTCTCAAAATATTCTACCAGATTCGTAAGGCACGACTTCCCCTTAACAAAGCCATGCCGCGTATACCTAATCAGATCGCAACGCTCTAAGTGCCTATACATCCTATCTCTAAGAATCCTCTCCAACAGCTTTCCTACCACTTATGTCAAACTCACCAGCCTATAATTTCCAGGGTTAGCCCTACTAACTTCTTTAAACAATGGTACAACATTAGCTATTCTTCAGTCCTCTGGGACCTCATCTGTGTCCAAAGAAGAGACAAAGATTTCTGTCAGAGGCCCAGCAATTTCACTTCACACCTCCATAAGCAGCCTGGGATAAATGCTATCAGGCCCCGGAGATTTATCAGTTTTAATGCTACCTAGAAGCTCTAACACTTCCTCCCTCGTAATGGATATTTCCCTCAACTGGTCTACAGCTCCCTCAAAGACAGGACTGGTCAACAAGCCCCTCTCCTTCGTGAATACTGACGCAAAGTATTCATTCAGCTTCTCCTCCATTCCCTGGGACTCTAAGCACAGTTCCCCTCCTTTGTCCCGATTTTTCCTCTAACCACCCTTTTATTCCTAACATAGGAGTAAAAAGCCTTTGGATTTTCCTTAATCCTATCTGCCAAAACCATTTCATGACTTCTTTTTGCCCTTCTAACTCCCTGTTTGAGTTGCCTCCTACTCTCTCTATATTCCTCCAACATGTGACTGATTGTGATTTTGTTTTGTCGTTACTAAACACATTCAGCAGAAAAATGACACTAGGAAATGTGGTAACTTATCAGGAATAACAAACAGAAGCACAAAGGAGCCTATTACAGTGTCGGTATCAAATTATTACTACAGGGGACTCCCGAGTCAGCAGCTTGTGATCTGCAGGCATCAAGAAAACTCTCCACAGCAGCAGGAGAGATGATGCATTATTCAGATTGGCAGAACATGTATCTCAAGAGGCCATATGGGATTTTCCAGAAGCCGACAGGCTTCCTACATAGATCCAATGTTTTATTAAAATCTGTGAGTTGTGCCTTGCAGCCTTTGAATTCTGTTTCAATGAAGTTATTGATAAATGATGACAGTCTTGGAGATATTTTCATTAGCTCACTATGAGTTGCAGTTGCTATGAGAGCATGGCATTTGCAAGTGAATATTAAATTTCCCATTCTGGGTCTTTCCAGGTCTGATTGATTGGAGAGTCGCTCTGTTGGAGTTATTTATAAATGGAACTAGTTATACCCACTGTCGGAAGGGTCACAGCTTGCAAGAGGAAACGTTCCATTTCATTCTGTTGTGTGCTTCAATTTACATTTTGTACCGCAGAGCTCAAACAAGATGAATCAGATGCAAGTCAGCAAATGCATTTATTTAATATGCCTGCATTACTTTTTTAACCCTTCCAGTCTCAAAAAATGCCTTCCCACCAATTAATGTGGGAAATTTGCATAGTTGCCATCTGTCTGCTTTTGGCTGGATTTCAGTGTTTATAGCTCCTATTCTTGCTGTCGATGCTGGAAATGGGCACAACAGCTAATTTGATGCTGACTAACATCACACCATAGTGCATTGCAGTTAAGATGTTGTGTCACAAGAGAGAAGAAACATACTGCATTATGGGACAATTTCAGTCAGCTCTATATTTACTGTGTCTGCCTCCCTGTGGGAATAAAGCAATTAGGAGCTGGAAATGGTTTTTGTAATTACAGAAAGAAAGGCGGACATTAATGCAGCAGAAAGGAACAAATAAGTTTACACCAAAATACAAAGAAAGCTCATGAGGAACAAGGCAGAAAATAAATACAGCAAACAATTGAGATTAAACCTTAAATTTCAGCACAATTTTGATGAATAAAATTCTGCATGAACACAAATAAAATGGTAAAACATTTATTTTTCCAATGAAAGACAAACTGAAAATACAAAATCTTGTATGTAATACAGGATCTTGAAGATGGATCTTGTTACAAATGTGAGGTGTTACGTTTGAGGCTCTGGCCAGAATCTTCCGTTCTGGAGTATAATTTTGGTGATGGGAGTAGAAGAGAAGGTGATTCCCACTTGGAGGACAGGGGGAGTGAGATGGCAGAACATGTGTGATCTTGTATTGTTCAGCTTGTTACTTATGGCAGGCGACAGCATAATGGGGTTGTAACTGGTCTAATAATCCAGGATAACTCTCTTGGAACCTGGATTAGAATCCCATCACAGCAAATGGTGAAATTTGAATTCAATAATAACCCGGAATTAAAAGTTTAAGGATGACCATGAAACCATTATCAGTTGTCATAAAAATCCATCTGGTTGATTAATGTCCTTTAGGGAAGAAAAGTTGTTATCCTTGCCTGACCTAAGTGTGACTCCTGATCTAGAGCAATGCGATTGATTTTGAACTGGCCCGGCAAGCCACTCAGTTTAACGGATACGCCCACATCCTACGAATGTATTTTTAAAAATGTATCCGCGAGCAGCTCCCCAATGCTCACAGTGGGGTGGGCAAGAAGTCATTGTCCCTGCTGTTAACTTAAGTTCCAGCGGTCATACGTGTACCCAAACAGCCACTCACTCACCAGAAGCATCAGTCTGGCAGTCGTTCTGCCACGACTCTGTCACCAGAATGTCCCCATATGGCCCCACATTACAGTCAAGCCTCCCTGTAAACTCCTCCAGGCTGTCCAGGAGGTGTTGATTCCAATGGATGGCAGCTAGAGGCCCGGCTATGTGACCATAGTGGCCTGGGCAGAGCATACCGCAGAGATTAGTGCCCACTGAACAATGCAGTAAAAGGATAAATGATCGACTGTGCCCATCAGTGTCTACTCACTGCAAAACCACACTCATAAAGGCATCACACAGTGTCAATGTGCAAGTGCAGAGAGATGTGAGACAGGAATTTGGGTTGCAAACCCCAGTAACAAATGGGATGCGTGCACTGAATGTGTGCCACTCATATAGTGCCCTCAATGTTCAATCAGTTGCAAGACATCATGCTTCTTAATCACTTACTGTTGAGGGCTCAGGAGCTGGCATAGCTTGCATGCTAAACTGCTCATGCACTCATTGGAATGACACACAATCTTTTTGTCTGTCCGCAGAACGAGTGCATGGGCAATAGGAGGGGACAGCCAAGCCTGGAGGCGGTATGTCCAATATTCAAATTCTCACCCCTTTTGAGGAAGAACATAACCAGGCATGTCCTGAAGATAGGATTCTCCCAGCAAACCAGTGAGGATGTCCACAATGATGAATCACAGTCTTACACAAATGCTAAGGCCATCTTGGATTAAGAATTGCAGGAATCTGCATTTGGAGGGTTTGGAGATGTTGCTTCTCAACAGCCCATTGTGCAGATGATGCATGGCTGTAAGTGGACTCCAAAGAAACTTCAGCATGATATAGATCTCATGGAATATAGATTTATCGTGGGCAAGTGGTGATGAAGGGTGGGGCAAAAACATAATCTTCCCTGATCAGTCTGTATGAAGGAGCAATCTCAAGAAGCCAAATGGTGCTCTCATGCTGCTTCTCCCTGTGGAGCTACCTATTTGGTCCTGGCCCAATGGGAGTAGGTGTGAGTGTAACATGAGTGTACCCCTGCCAGGTAAGATTTGATATTGCATCCAAGTTGCCATCAGACAAGTTTTGCGAGGGCTTGGGAAATATGTCATTTCAATTTACAAGTCGCAGAAGAACAGAGTGCTGTGCAGGTACTAATGCATGCATTTAGCACTGTATTTATAAGCACAGTATGGTGCATGCAAAAGATCAAAGCACCAGCAGCGCTTACTTAGATGGTGCAATCTAATTCAGCCATCATAAATCAAGGTACATTAAAGCAAAATATAATGTAGATTACTGTCAACCAGCAAGGGATAGCAAGCCAAATAGTAAAGGAGATTCTCCAGAGCATGCTCCACCTTGAATCTGTTAGCTATCAGAATCTGTAGCCATATGCCCCTCTGGTATATCATACCATTCCACATGACTCAGTAACATCCTGGTCCTCATTAGCCCCTTCACCATCTTCACCAAAGAAGACATCCATATCTCCTTCAACAATGATGGAAGGATGCTCTCTATGGTGAGATTGAAGTGCCCCAGCTGAACAGTCCAAACATCTGAAACTGACCTTTAGAAAATCTGACACTTTCTCGTAGTGGATATTGTGGAGGCATACGTACTTTTGCTCAGCAGCACTCTGCAGACAGCCAACTGGCACTATCAGCTAGGCCTTCCGGGAGTATTCCTTATCCCTATGGAGTCAGCTGCTCAGTTGCCAAAGTCTTTCAAAAACTTGTGCCACTAGGAATAGTTCAGCATGTGGGTGTTTTGAGTTTCCTGGGAACTGGGCACAAATCCACAGGATTTGTCCTTTGTGATCACATATCAGCTGCACATTCATGGAAAAGTGGAAACCTTTCTTACTGATGATTGTGATTGTTAAGGGAGCTTTCAAGATCACATATGTGCAGATAATAGCCCCTTGCACTTATGGGAAAACTGTAATTACTGCAAAGCCCGATTGTCTTACAGCCTAGCTTTAGAGGTCTACATTGAGTTGAACAAATTAGTGCACTCTCCTGAACAAAGCATCTGTCATCTCCCAAGTGCATTTCTTTGTCACTGACTGGAAAATACCACACAGGTCCCCAGTAGATTCCTGGAAAGAGCCACTGACAAAGAAGTTTGAGGCAGCGATGGTCTTTAATCCCACTAGCATTGGATTTCCCCCAAGGTACCACCCGAGGATTTGATGGCCAAGGAAGGTGTTTTCACAACATGGTCAACAAGCCGAGTATGTCCACTGTCAAATCCTTCCAAACACACCAATGGTTGGTGATAAGACAGGGAGAGACTCCTGTCAGCCATGTTTGATTTAGACTGACACCCTCAAGCTCTAAGTGACCTATTCCAGGGATTACTAGCTATGGAAACAAATGGGAATCTGCCTTAGTGTGCCACTAGGCATGGGAAGAGAATTGGAATTGGAGAAATGAAAGGATTCCATTGTAGTATCAGTTGACAGGTTGTTTTCTCAAAATATGACAAAATTGTACCAACAATCTCAATCTATCAGAATCCAAGAGAAAGATAAAGAGAAAGCTGAGAGAGAGGCAGCAAATCTCTATGGATTATCATGCAAGAATATGAAAAAGAAACCACTCACAGATTGAAGACTACAGGCAGGATTTCACAGCCTCGCTCAGGTGAGAGTGGAAATTCTCGCCTGAGGCCAATGGAGATTTCCATTGTCAGACACTCGTCCGTGCCGATCCTTTGGCCAGCGGGGTGGTAGAGTTTGGTTAGGATTTAAATAAGACTGGGTAGATTGCCTAGCTTTGACTAGGGGGAAGAATATCCAGAATAATCCTAACCGTAAAAATCAGTTTTGAGATTAGAAGTTAGCCAACCAGAAAAGAAAAGGAAGTGGAATAAGTATTCAGTAGCCAAGAATTTCTTTTGTCGGACAATAGGAGAATGTATTCACTTAAGGGACAATGTATAATGATGACTCTCATTCACAATAAAGCATTGACAAGGGAAATTTTCCGGAGTTTAGCGTGCAAGTTATCAGCAAAATAGTGTTTAGTCAATGATGCTTTTAGTTTGTTTGTTGCAGTAAAAGTCTTAAAACTTGAAATACTGTCATTCAGTTGCTTTAAGTTGACCACTGGAAATTCAAATTCCTTTGTAAACATAAGGAATTATAGAACATAGAACATAGAACATTACAGCACAGAACAGGCCCTTCGGCCTTCGATGTTGTGCCGACCAAAATAAAAAGCAATGCCCCTCCAAACTAAACCATTCCCTTCTCTTCCATATACTTATCAATTAACCTCTTAAACGCCACCAAACTTGGCGCATCTACAACAGAAAAGAATCATAACAACTTTTGTAGATACATGCCAGTTGCATAGCAACCAACCAGTCAGATCTCATAAAGGCATCAGCTGATTCTGATCTATTTATGCTATACATTCACAAGCCAAGAAAACAACTGATTTTCAGCTCGATGAAGTTAACCCATCATTGCTTTCAACTTTTCCGTATACACACAATGTCTTGTTGAATGTGTGGAGGAGATAAGTCGCAATGAATTGTGCAGTAATAAATTTTGATGAAATTTAAACAGTTACTTTAAAAGGTTATAAACATAAAAGTCTGATTTCTATTTCTGCAGACAGTTAAGTTATGTATATCTTATTAACGTATATACATCCTCTCAGCTTTCTTCTGCTTCTTGTTTGGTCTTTGAGGTGGAGATGGCCAGATTCATCATCTGTGTGTTTGCTAGAGTAGGTTCTCAGAGGTGATTGCTAAGACCGATCTGCGGCCAGAAGATTCTGCTGCAAACAGAACAAGGAACCGCGAACAACTGAGATTGAATCAAATATAAACAGCTTTACATTTTTTCTGCTCTGATATGACTTTGCTTGCAGCGGAGGCTGCACCAGTTAATATTTGGTCTGCTACCAGTGGAGTATTACCGGCAAGACCCTCCTAAAGCAATCTCTTTGGCCAACCTATTAATCAGGCAAATCCACTGATCTGAAATGTTAACCATTGCTGTCAAAATTGCTGCCTATTAGATTTTATTTCAGATTTCTAAATTCTGCTGTATTTGTCTTTTATATTAATCAACCATCTTACTATCTCCTGGGGCTTATTGAATCTTGTCTGGTTCTGCTTGAGTGAAAATCTTTGAGACATTGTTCTACTTTAAGTGTGTTATACAGAGGCAAGTTGCTTTTATGCATTGCCAGGAACCAACACAGCACGGGAAACAGGCCCTTCGGCCCAACGAAGTACCAACATTGCTGGAAATGCAAACTGACTGTTGCACCAGCAATCTTGGCCATGCCACTGGAACAGTTGGTGACCAATGGTAATAACCAAACAATTTTGCCCCCTGGAATTTTTGGGTGTGAGGTAAGAACTTGAAACAGAACTTTTTAATTCTGTATAAAATCTTGATCAATGGGGGCATGAGGTAGGGGGTTAAGGGTGTTGGACACTTCATCTGTCCACCCCTTCCCCACCCTCAACCCACACCACTTTAGCAGCATTTCTTGGAACATCTGTGGTCATTAATAGGCTATTCTGGGACATCTTCTGATAGAGACTTGCACCCTGGGAGCCAGCACAGATATAGTTGTGGGCCGATAACCTGGTCCAAAGTTCAAAAGGTAAGGAGTAATCAGTCCTAAAAGAATTTATAGTCATTTCCAACAGATACTGTAGGATTTAAAATGGATATTCTGTTCATCTTTTCTCGTCTCTCGCTCTATCAGACAGCAAAGGAAAGAAGGCAGAAAGATGAGGGAAATGGCTGGAGGAGAGGTGTTTATGAAAGATGATGTATTGGTGATATTCAAATAGAGATGATGTGGAGATGTTGGCATTGGACAGTAAATTAGGAACAGTGGATGTGAGTAAATGAGAGAGAAGGGGGAATCTGAAGGAAATGAAGGCAAGTAAATGGCAATAGAAGGAAGGGGAACTCGATGGAACTGCAGAGGAGACAAATAATGGCAAAATGTGGAATGGTTTTGGAAAAAGGAAGAAGCATGAAGATACAATAGAAGAGGGTGATGAGAGGAAAATAACTACAGAATTATCTATAAATAGTAGAGGCAGAGGAATGGCACTCACTTGAGGAGAGCAGGATTGCTGCAGACAAAGACATGGGGCTGAGAAAGTACAGGATTTACTGATCGTGATTCGCTATCATTTCAAACTCCTCAATTAGATCAGCTCCTTCCAAACAAAAAAAAATCAGCAAAGTTTATTCAATCTCTCCTTACCAAAATCTGGTGAATTGGCACGGTAGGCTCTCAAAGTCCAATACCACTTTCCTAAGGTCTGAGCCTAAATAAATAAGTGGAATATGTAATGATATGGCCTGCATGCATGATAATGTAATGGTGCTGAGTAATGCAAAGGTTAACTCAGAGTGGCATTACCCACAGTATATAGTCACGTAGTTAGTAGACAATCTAGAACAGTGATAGGCAGCCTAGGTTAGAGAGTGCGTTGTATGAGTGGTCCTCCTTCATCCCATGAATAAAACAAAATGGGGCAATTCTTCCAAAAAATTCTAAGTGTCTAAATCGCATAAAAACTGGAGTAAAAGCCATTAGTTTTTTAGCAGAATTTTCAAAATGAATCTTCCACACTCTGAGCATTCACTGCTGCAGTAAGATTCAAGTTGAAAATCAGGGGGCAGGGTTTATTCCCGCTGTAGAGGCCGGAGCATAGCGCTGAGGAGGCTATTGCGTATGCATCAATCTGTCCATGCCGAGATTGGCACATGTACAATAGCTTTATACTACCAGTCTCCCAACCCCAATTCACTGCCCCTCCTCCCCTCCCCCCACCTCCAATCGCTGGCCTCCTGGTCATCTCCATGCCAGCCTCGATCTCCCCTTCCCTCACCTACACCCAACCCCCACAACCCCCCGGCATTCCTGATCTTCCCAAACTCCCCTAATCCGGCTGTTCCAACATCCCCCCCGCAGTCCCAAGGCCCCATCTCCCCGGCAGCTCCGCCTCTCCTGGTAGACCCCCACCCCCTTCGACCGGGTGGCCTGCCCCGAACGCCCCCCCATCCCTCCTTCTGCTACTGATCTCAACTGCCAAGTGGCAGCAGCAGGACCTCCCACCCCCACCTCTGTTCCACTAACCCAGTAGGCCTAGCCCCCTTTGGCATCGCTGTTCTCCACACCATCCCACCTCCAACCTCCTGGAGCCTTCATGACCATCCCCCCTTCACTCCAGTGAGGTTGGATACATGTTCCCTGTTAGTGGGGAGTTGTTGTAAACCACAGTGTGGTGAAACACTCCTGGTGAGGTGGAGAGATGATAAATGACCCAGAGACTTCAGTCCCAGGCTTGCTAATAGGATTCAATTCAACATTCCAATATTTAAATCAGCTTCGCACTGATTTGCAGCGTGGAATTGACAGCTCCAGAGAATTTGGAGATACTTGGAGGCCGTGGCCCTCAGTGAGGAACCTGCTAAATGGCCTCCGCTGATGTCTCCCAGCCTGTTGTGCTGCTAGAGCAGTCCAGCAGACTGGGAGAATCGCCTCCAATAAACTTAATGCACAATGAATATTTCATAGCAAGTTATAGAAAATGTTTAATCATTTATATATTAATGAAAGTGTCATCAACTTCAAATGATAAAAACAATATTTACACTTTGGACACAGAGAGAGCACAGTTCTCACAGCCAATGTTGTACACAATCCTCATGCACCTCTCTTCACTTGTCCTTGCTTCATGTGCGAATCACTTCAGTCATACTGTAGGAAAAAAAACTACCCAGGTCCTAAGAGTTATTAGGAAATAAGTGAAGTGATAACCCTGTGCATAGACGATGGTAGCAAAGTATCTCCTGAGTCACAGTCAGAAACCTCATGGGACAAATGTGGCTCCTGGGTGACAGGTTGCCCACCACTGATCGAGAAGAACACTCTACAAGCAACTAGACCACATAGTAGGAGCAATATCATGTAATACCATATTTAGAACTGTAAAGAATTAAAGCCTATCAAAAAAGTTGTTTAAACACACAAACTCAAGACCTCATCAATGAGCAACTACCACATCAACATACATACATAAATATGACAGAATGGACATAAGTTTCTCACCATAAGAAATCTTTACATCAACAGCATATTGATAAACTGTATCATTAATCAATTATACTGCAGAGTTTATCAGCAGGATTCAAATCACATTATATAACGAGATGATAATATATTGTGAACTCCACAGCAGATAAACTGCTCAAGTCTATGAGTCAGCACTGAGACACATATGCATCATCAGAAAACAACCTCATAACACACTCAACAATAACATAATGGCATCATTTCAAAAATTGAGAATACCTTTTCAAGTTGGATTTATTTATTACAAATTGTACATATTAACATATGAATTAGGATCAGGGTTTGGCCATTGTATGTGGTATCTTTCTGTTCACAGTATCTCTGACTTTATCAATGTCAATTGCAAGCACCTGATCATAGTTCGACAAACTTTTTACTGAATACTACAGTTCCTTTTTCTAACTATTGGTGGCTCCATCAGCAGTTCTGTAGAACAATTCCAGGTGGTCAACATTTGTCTTCAACACCAGTGTAATAACCTGGTGGAACAGTTCACTAACTGTTGCAGAAAACTACTCAATTTTTATTACTCAGTTGATGGAGACCTGAATTCAATCCCATATTTCTAAATGTTCCCTCCTAGCCATGTTAACAGATGTGAATCAATACATGAGCTTTTGCAATTTGCTTTTAGACTCAGAGACTGTAGAATAAATTGTAGGATCTTCACCCCAACAGACCTCTAAATGCAAACCTAAGGCAAAATTAACACTTCAACATGGTGAAAACCTGATGCTTCTTAAATCAGGAGACTGGTCATACTGCCAGATTATTGCTCATACAGTGAAGACAATGGTTTATTCTCCTGTTTCCCATTTCATCATTATAATTAAATTAACCTCCAAAGATCCTCCAAAGCCGAAAAAAAAACAGACTTTTTTACACGTGCTTATTATTGCCATATCTCCTGCTTCTGGTGCCTGGCTACTGTTTTTAAATTTATCCATAATCTCATTTAGAGTAAACATTGAACAAAAAATCAAGCATGCCACAAGAAATATTCAGAGAAATAATTTAAACTATATAATATTATTTTATCAAGACCATTTAAATTTAAATTCTATCTGAATTAGTAAGTGTAACATATAGGAATGGAGTTTATTACGTCATCAGATTTACTCATCCACAGTGGGTTAAAGCTCTGTGAAAGACCCATCTGATCAAATGGCTACCATTAGTGATACAGTTACATTCTTAACTAAATGAGGGCCAGCAGGGTGCCCACAGTCCTCTTGGTTGACTGTGCGCGATAATGCTTGGAGTGCGCCAGATGAAGAGTAGATTAATCTTGCATTGGCTGATCACCCTTAAAACGGTCCTGCTGTTCGGGGAGAGAAATGCATAACGTAAGCCCACAAAGCAGAATGCATATTTTCCAGGTGATCCTGAAGAGGCGAGTATCTGGCAGAGAATCATGACTCCAAGAAACATCTGCTTTAATTTTCATTAGAAAGACCTGAGCTATTCACTGCATCCCTTTCATGTCTATATATGAGGCACTGGGGTGTCTTCCTCTTCTGTACTGCTGTCTCATCTTTACTCCCTTGTTCCTCATTAAATGAAGATAGTTCCTTCCCATCTGCCTCTTCCATCTGGACAGTGATATTATGCAGAGCACAACATGCCCATGTTATGTTGGAAATTTTTTGGAACATATTGCAGGGAGCCTATCAGGGCACCTCCATCATTGTTGAGGAGTATAATTGTGAGCCTGGGGATCCTCTTCCTATCCAGAAGCAATTGCATTCATTATGTCTTCTTTCAGCTCAATCTTAATTCAATTTTCAGAAAACTATTGAATTTTGGAGCCAACTAATTCTCTCATTCGTGTTTTGAGAATGATTGGGAGATGACACAGTTCATTTCTAACAATGTTCTTAAAATTTTAAGTCACCACAGAAACTGCTTTTGTAAAATCAACAAGAATCAGAAAGTTACACTTGGAAAGCAAGGTTTTGAAATGAAACAGAGAAATATTTCAGAGATCTATAATTTGAATTACTTCAGCACAAAAGTGAAATTCTTCAGATTGACTGATTTTATCCATAATTACAAAATGAACTTTCAAAACTCATGCAATTTGAAAGCGTGTTGTTTCATTTGCAACTCCTTACTTATGGAGAAAACTTCTCCCACTCTTAATATTGAATGAAAGACGAAATTCTTGAATTCTCAATGTTGAGAATGAAAGGAGCCAACACCAGCAATATAAAGTGGAGATTGTAGAGAATCAGAAACTGCGTTTTTAATCTTCTTCCTACTAAAGAACCCAGGACTTGTAATGGTTTGTTGATTAAGTTGTTAAAAAAAATTCAGGTAATGGCCATCGTTTGATGAAGGACTGAATCACATATAAGGAGAGTCAACTTCTGCTGTTATGTTGTGGCCAGATGTGTCTTGGAAAAGAAGCATAGGATGTGTGCTAGATGTCTTCCATAATCATTGGACACTGTAAGGGCTCGGGTGCATCATTCCTCCCAGAACCTTATTTTGATTTAAAATTTACAAAGTTTCCTTTAGGTATGTTGGTTTTGATTGTTTCTTTAAAAGACTATACCCTTCTACCCCCCAGCCTATTCATATAATTGTTAAATTTATTGATTTGTTCTATTTGTTAATTTAATCCATTTTGTTTCAATCAAAAGAGTAAAAGAGAATCAGTTGGAATGCTGAAGTGGTAGTTAGGAGACAGAGATCTGTAATACTGCATCTTGTGAATAAACCTAAAGATCTGTGTTTTGTTTTGTACTTTACCATCTGGCTTGGATTCGCTTAACATGATAAGAGAGGATGATTGCCTAATGGCAAAGATTGGAAACTAAGAAGATTTTTTTAAAGATTGTGATTGGAGTTACTTTTGACAAGAATAGCTGAAACTAAAGTGTAGAGTCTCAGGTTATTTTTCCCACCAGTGTACTCTGAATATAATCCTTACAATCAATGGAAAAAGAAATATAGATACGACATTGGTTAAATCCTTACCACAGAAAAGACAAGGTATGAACTTCCTACCAAAATCAGGGTCAAATGCAAGAGCTAGATACTGAGGAAAGCTTGGACATTCTAATAAAAGATCATCTATTAAAGGATGATTTATTAATATTGATCAGTCTGAAGGAACTGTCTCTATCACAAAAAGCATTAGTCTGGTAATGATTGTATTATGATGTAGAGATGCCGGCGTTGGACTGGGGTAAACTCAGTAAGAATCTGGCAACACCAATTTTAAATCCAACCGATTTATTTGATAGTAAATCTGCGAGCTTTCGACTTTTTCATCTTTGTCAGGCAAATGCAGTGTTCTGGTCTGCAATAGCACACATATCAGCACAGACAGTCACAGATTGCTGATTAGAATGCAAATCCTTACATCTAACCTGCTATTCAAGTGTTAAAGTGGCTAACAATGTGAGTGAAGCATTGGTTAGAGAAATGTGTATTTTCTCCAGACAGCACAGTAAGTGAGGTTTTTTGCTAACCCAGGCAAGTTACGGGGGTTACAGATAGTGTGTCATGAAGCCAAGATCCCTGTTAAGACCGTCCTCATGTGTGCGGAGCTTGGCTATCAGTCTCTGATCAGCGACTCTGCGCTGTCGTGTATCACGAAAGCCCCCTTGAAGAACATTTACCCGCAGGTCGGAGGCCGAATGCCCATGACTGCTGAAGTGTTCGCCCACAGGAAGGGAACTGTTTTGCCTGGTGATTGTTGAGCAATGCTCATTCATCCGCTGTCGTAGTGTCTGCATGGTCTCCCCAATGTACCATGCTTTGGGACATCCTTTCTTGCAATGTATTAGGTAGACAACGTTGGCCGAGTTGCAAGAGTATGTACTGTGTACCTGGTGAATGGTATTCGCACGTTTGATGATGTTGTCCATGTCTATGATCTGGCATGTCTTGCAGAGGTTGCTGTGGCAGGGAAAAAGTCGAAAGCTCGCAGATTTACTATCAAATAAATCGACTGGATTTAAAATTGGTGTTGCCAGATTCTTAATGATTATATTAGTCATAGATTCATTTAATAGTGCCATGTTGAACAGTGGTTGCACCTCCATAGTATGTAGAATAGATTGGCTGAATTGTTATTTAGTTTCCCTCAGTAGCAAGAATCAAACTTAAGTAAAAGTAAAATGACAATTATTCTTCTTTCATGTTCAGTGATGCCAACACTTTAAGATCACTGAAAAGAGTGACTATTCCATGCAAAGTAGCTGGAGTGAACCTCTTTATTAATGTAAATGTAATATCTAGTGAATTACTCTTGCTACTTGAGAAAACCATTGATGAAAAGTCACAAATGAAATTTGATATGGAACATGACAATCAAATTGTCCTTTGGAAAGTCAATAAATTTGCAATTCACCTGATCAGGACCTATTGCATCCCTTTAACAAAACTTAGCATCTTTAACCAGAATGTTAAAGAAATGTTAATGCATCAGGTCATAAGAATTTGAGAAAGAAACAGTAAGTTGTTTTAAAACTACATTGACAATTTGCTCATCCTCTTATAACAGATTAAAAATCCTATTGAAGGATGCAGGCAAAGTTTACGATGAATAATTGAAGAAACTAATGATAAATGTGATTAGGAGCAAACAGTATTGAGCAACAATACAGCCTTTTGTAAGTCTCACAATAGCATAAGACTTTAATGGATCCATAACTAGGAGTAGTTATGGATTTAAAGGTATGGGACAAGGAAATAAACATTTTCATTTTGTGTTTCATTGGCAACAAGATTCAATCTACAATAACTGTCTATAGTACAGTAATGTCATGCAAACCAACCTTCCGTCCATTGAGTCTGCACTGCCCGCTGCCTCGGCAAAGCAACCAGCATAATTAACAACCCCACACACCCCAGACATTCTCTTTTCCACCTTCTTCCTTCGGGAAAAAGATACAGAAGTCTGAGGTTAAGTATCTACCTCAAGAACGGCTTCATCAGATTTTTAAATGAACCTACCTTGTATTAAGTTGACCTTCTTTCTACATTCTACGTATGACTGTAACACTACATTCTCCACTGTTTTGTTTCCTTCTCTGTGTACAGTATGTTTTGTCTGTATAGCGCTCAAGAAACAATATCTTTCACTGTATGTTAATACAGTAATAAATCTAATCAAATCAAAATATGGGAAAGACAAAAGAATAATTGTGGATAAAGTCATGAAAAATTGGAAGCATTAGTTAATTGAAAATTTGCAGGGGAGGGGGCAATCAGATTTTGAATTTTGAGATATGTGTGAAAATTTGAACATTGTAGTGATGAACACGACAGTAGTCAGTCATTTCAGTGACAGGATTTGTGAAAGAAATTATGCAATGATTGATAAGATCACCATAGATTTTAGCTGTAAACAAACAAACTGTAAGCTAACATTTGTTCTAGCATGGGCAGTCTGTTCAAAGAATTCACATGGTCTGTATCAGTCAGTCAATGGAAGAAACTCAAATATACTTTCTGCAATGTGTGATCTTCACACAACCTTGGAAGGGACTATAATTAGTTCCACCTTTTTGGAGCCCTTGAATACCCTATAGGAGATTCAGCATTGTGGATGTGTTAGAGAAAGTGTGATGAGCCTTACAACATTGCATATGACCATAAGAGATAAACTTTGATCCTGGAGATTTAGTATGCTGTAAAACAGAGGGTCAGAAAATATGGAAGAGGCTGACTAAAATAAAAGGGTCTGATGGCATGACAGTAATTCTCCAACATGGTAATCAAACTATTAGTACATTAATCTAGGCTAGTCAGGCTAGAATCTGAGCAATTAGTTGAAGGTAATGAGGCATCTTACTCTTTACAGATCTATGTTTGACAGTTAAGAAGAGAAGAACATGCAGATTATGGTAGATAAGAGACTGAACAATGAGAAATAAAGCAATAACATTGCAGAGGATAGGGTTATTTAAACAAAGGATACCTACTGGACATTGGGTAACAAACATCAGGGACAGTGAATGGAGGGATTCTAATTCAAACATTGGTTAAATTATCAAGTTGATGGGCAAGGTACAAGACCATTGGATTGGCAAAATGAGGTGGAATGAACTAAAAAAAAACTGAGTGTAGGTTCCCATAACAAATCTGGAAGTGGCTACGGGTCCTGGAAAAAAATCACATTCTAGCGAAGCAACCCCTGACCATGGAAACGAGAGCTCATGGAGGAATAGTCCTGAACAAGATAGGAGGGCAAATAGCGGCTGTAATTTGTTTAGAACAAATTAGGAATGCCACGAGAACTCGCTGCCCCTATAATGTGCAAGTTTGAATGGAACTTGATACAATGATGAAACACATTACAGTTGTAGAGGTTCTGAGGGCAAATAAAACCTTAAAAAATTAAATTCGGAGAAATGCATACTCAAAATTGTTTTTTTTTCCCGGGAGCATAGGAGGATAAGGGATGATCTGACAAAGGTTTATAAAATCATGAGGGGCATAGATAAGGTGAATAGCTAAAGTCTTTTCCCTAGAGTAGGGGAGTCCAAAACTAAAGGGCATCAGTCTAAGGCAAGAGTAGAAAGATTTAAAAAGAACCTGAAGGGCAACCTTTTCTCCCAGAGGATGGTGTGTATAATGGAACAAGCTGCCAGAGGAGACGGTGGAAGTGGGTACAATTATAACATTTGAAAGATATTTGGACAGGTACATGGATAAGAAAGGTTCAGAGGGTTAAGGGCCAAACAAAGGCAAATGGGACTAATTCAGCTTTGAAAACCCAGTTGACATGAATAGGTTGAGCTGAAGAGCTTTTTCCAGGTTGGATTTTCCAACCACGCACAGCCCAAGGTCAGAAAGACCCGCATGAGTTCAATGGATCTTTGCATGGTCTATGGCCCACCCATTACAATTCCTGTGGCAGGCAGGACAGGAAAACTCTACCCTATGGGCCATATTTTACCATTTTGATCCTAAGTGCGGGGTGGACTTGATACTGGGGGTGTTTGAGACCTGACTTTTAGATCCATTCTCAGGTGCTCCCATACGCACTCTGCCTGAAAAAATATCACCGATTCTGAATCTCACTGCACAAGCCTGTGGGCGGGGCTTATCATGCCCGAAATACTGTAACTCCGATCAGAACCTTAAACTGTGCATCAGAAGTTAACAAAAATAGAAAAATGTTTCCCTGCCACAATCACTCCCAGGCTGAATAATGCCTTCCCTTGCCCCCCACAGATATTGCCCCACCCCACAATATTACTGATTCTCCCAACTCCCACCCCCTGGTATCTAGACGATTTGCAGCCCTCTGCTCCTCTTCCTTCCACCAATCACATGCAGAGTGGCAGTGGACTGCCCCCAACTGATCACACGCACAGAGTGACAGCAGACTTCTCTCCACCAGAGAGCCATCTGACCCACCCCCAACCCCCCACCACCCCACCCCCCACCCACCCCCACCCCACCCCACCCCCACCCACCCCCCCCACACCCCCCCACCCCCCCCCCCCCCCCACCCACCCCAACCCCCCCCCCCCCCCACCCCACCCCAACCCCCCCCCCCCCCCCCCCCCCCCCCCACCCCCCACCCCCCCCCCACCCCCCCACCCCCCCCCCCCCCCCCCCCCCCCCCCCAACCCCCCCCCCCCCCCCCCCCCCCCCCACCCCCCCAACCACCGGTCTGAGTTAGAGAGTCACTGGAAGCTCTGAACTTACCTCCTCAGAAGCTGGACAGCCTGAATCGGACCTTTGCAGACCATGTTTGTTTCATTCTGAATCTGGACGGGTGTACATGGTGGTAAAAGGGGCTAAGGTAAGCTTAGGCATGCTATCTATTAAATCAATTTAAATCCATGTAAGTGCATTTAAATTGACACCGCGCCCATTTTGGGCGCTGTCCCGACAGCAGCCATTTTTGGACCTTGGTAATGGGACTATTCACTGACTATTTGCCTCACACTCGGCCTTACCAAATTTTCTCACCAAAAATGGGTGCAACTTGATAATAAAATTGGGCCCAATGAGTCCTATTTTACCACTTTGATTCTAAGTTCTGGGCAGACTTGAAACTGGGAGTGTTTCAGATCTGACTTTTAGACCTGTTCTCAGGTGCCCCCATACACACTCTCTCTGATAAAATATCAGCAATTCTGAATTGTGCTGCAGAAGCCTGTGGCGGGGCTTAATGAGTCAGACATCCTGCAGCTCCAATGCATAGTAAGAAAAATAGAAAAATGCTTCTCTGCCACATTGCTCCCAGGCTGGCTAATGCCTATCCCCTGTCCCAGAAGACATTGACCCACCCCAACAATATCCTCTTATTTCCCCATCCTCCCCGCCCTGCTAACAGACCAATCATGATCCCCTGCCTCCCTTCTCCCCCACTGATCACACACAGAGAGGCAGCAGACTCCCCTCTGCTTCCCCCACCAGACAGCCATCTGACCCACCTCCTGCCAGAAGCTCAGAGCTTACCTCCTCAGAAGCTGGAGCACCCAAATTGGACCTTTGCAGACCATATCTTTTTTGTGTTGAATCTGGATGGGTGAAGTATCAGTAAGTTTGAGTGAGCAGCTCATTAAGTCAATTCAAATGCGTGGCATGGTCCTGAAGGTCACTGGTAAAAGGGGAATTGGCACTGAGGTGGGCACAGATTGCGCCACTTGCCTTACGCCCGACTTTATCAAGTTTCTGCACCCAAAAGTAGATGCAACTTGATGGTAAAATCGGACCATATGACTCCAAATTTCCAGCCTTGGGTGATAATAAAGATTTTTGAAGAGATGTTTCTCATGCCAATCTTTCAGCTGAATATTTTGGTATGGCTGGGTTTATTCATATTCTTGGTGGGTAAAAATGGAAAGTGTTGTCCCTTGGTCTGGGAAGTTAAGAAAATAAAAAGAGTGGTTAAAGGTACCTTAGCTTCAGTAACACTGGGATTAGTAAAACACATAAATATGAGATTATATTTAACTAATGTTCTGAAGGAAATCCTTTAAAAGCAATATTCTAAGGATTTGATTTGATGTAATTAGCTTTTTCTGTCAAATATTGGAATGCAGTGAAAAATATTGTTTTTCGCATGCCATATAGACAAAACATACCTTTCATAGAGTACATAGGGGAGAAGGAAAGGATATAGTGTTATAGTTACAGATGGAGTGTAAAGAAAGATTAGCTTAATATATGGTAAGTTCATTCAAACGTCTGATGGCAGCAGGGGAGAAGTTGTTTTTGAGCCATTTGGTGCGCGTTTGCCTGTAAGTTTGTCTGTAGATTGCTATGTGGACAATCATTTTCTTCGGGATAATATTAATTCAACAAAGAATGTCACTGAGAAAGGTTGAAGATTGATCTTTCTAGGAAAAAAGAAATGTTGGAAAGAAAAAGAATTTCTAAAACAAAATGGGTCGAAACAAATTACAGACTATTAGGCTGTTTTACAAAAGGAAATGCTTACACTGAGGAATTATTATATGTTTTAAAGGACAGACAGTGTTATGATGAATTATAAGAACAATGGAAAATCATTTTGTCTTTGATTGCTTTGTATATTAAGTATGTTTAAGTATATGAAAGTATGTTTAAATATATTATATTGGATTTTTGCTTGAAAAAGAAAGGGGAATTTGTTAATGGTTGGTTGATTGAATTAAAGATACAAAGGTGATAGGCATTACTGGGTTAAGGGCTGAGAAATAGTGATCTGTAACGCTGCATACGGTGAATAAACCTACCAACAAGGAAAAGATCTATCTGACTTGTACTTTACCAACTGGAATGAATCCATTTAACAAAAATAATTATGCAATCTCCCTTTGGAGATTCCTTCCCTACGCTCACTGTCACTTATACTTGATTTGAATTTAAAAATCTTGGTAATATTTTCCAAGTCAGGAGAAAATATAAACTGGCATGGTAAATAAGTGGCTTCCAGTTCGCTACAAGCATGTCTCCCATTGCTGGTGTAGACCCATTATTCCAACATCTTCTTGATATCTTTTGGATTTCTCCTTAGACTTTGTCAAATCATCTGCTTAAGTGTTGTCAGAAAATTTCAGTTTCCAAATCATTTATATGTATACCAGAACAGAAGTGAACACAACTGTACTTCTGGTAAAGACATTTTCTACACTTATTCTGTCTGGTATGAAATTTATAATGTAGAGATGATGGCATTGGACTGGGGTAAACTCAGTAAGAGGTCTGACAACACCAATTTTAAATCCAACCGATTTATTTGTTAGTAAACTTGTAAGCTTTCGGCCTTTGTAGCCTTCCTCAGGCGAATGAGGAAGGCTACAAAGGCTGAAAGCTTGCAAGTTTACTATCAAATAAATTGGTTGGATTTAAAATTGGTGTTGTCAGACCCTTATTGAAATTTATACACAATATTTTAAACAGGGCCCAACCATTTGCTCAATATGCAAGATTGACATAAAAATTGAGCAGGACAATGTCTATTCTGCTCAGATAACTGTTCACTGCAAATGGGCTAAAAGCCATCAGTTTTGGACCTGAAAAGTGCTTCAAATTGGAAAGACAATGTATTTCAAAAATTTGAATAAGAGATAATGCAAAGCATTTCATACTGCTACTGTGCAGTGGCTATGCGAGAGGTATTTTCCACTAACAGGATGCTGCCATCAGTCCAAAAAAAGCTCACAATTGTGCAATGTCAGGTGTGTAGGCTGTACATTCCAACAATTTTCTGATCAAATTGAATAGCGTGCTCTTAATGTTATTCACAATAGGGCAGAGTACAGATCGTGTTAACCACTTTGCACAAGAAAAACCCAAAACAAAACTATTAGCTGCGATTTCATGATTGAACTGCGCTTAAGGTTAAATCTCACAGGATCCAGGGTGAGGTATCTAAATGGATACAAAATTTCCTTCTTGACAAAAGCCAGAGAGTGGTTGTAGAGCGTTGTTTTTCAAACTGGAGGCCTGAGACCAGTGGTATGCCTCAGGAAGCAGTGCTGGGTCCACTGTTATTTGTCATTTATATTAATGATTTGGATGAGAATATAGAAGGCATGGTTAGTAAGTTTGCAGATGATATCAGCTCATTTATGCTTGCTCGAAGCAACGTCCATCCCTCGGCAAGAGTCTGTTCTCTGCGAAGAAAAAGAATATGTGTAAGCCTTGCACATTTTTTTAATTACTGGGGGGCTAGGGAGTCTTTGGTTCATGCACTGATGAGTACAAGATGAAAAGCTTTGGCAACATGCCTTTTCTCTCAGCATATATTCAAGTTCTGTATTACAAAGCGACTGACAAGTTACATTGCTTTCAAATGCCCCAGTACATTTCAGAAAACTAGAAAGTGAATAATTGTTTTACCAAGGTTAAGCTTTTCAAATATTTTAAGCCATTGGAGTAGGAATAAAAGCAGTGAAAAGAAACATAAATTAATAACATTAATTGAAATAGTAATAATTCTTTGTCTATTCTAATCTTTCTTCAACAAAAAATGTTCACTAAATGTTACATCTTTACAAATATCAACCAGAATTCTCCCATCCCACTGGAATTCTAGCGGATGGTGAGATGGAGGGTGGGGGAGGGTTCGGTCAGACAGGAACCTCCAGTTTTCAGGCAAGCGTAGCTGAATCCACTTTTTAATTCATTTAAATTTTACAAAAATAATTGGTTTATGCAAGTGCGATTAAAATACGTATCCACTATATAGGTGATGAACTACATTCCAAAAATGCTGGGAAAAGGAAATATACATGTTTCTGAGGGTTTACAAACAGTTTTATCAAGAATATCAATGTCTTTTAAGTGAAATCACCCAATTGAAGGAACTAAACATCCCCTGCAATGTCCATTTTGTATATGTGCTTAACCTGTGGTGCATTGTTATGTTATTCCACTGGTATTATAAGGATTCTCACTCATTAGATGGTGATTCAGGGACTTAACGAGTCTTTTTATCTCACAAAAGGGGAACTGGTGCACAATCATTGCAATTCTGCAAGTGCCAACATTGCCACATCAGCCATTCCAATTTCAAGGATGTTATTATGATTATGCATCTCACTGATTACTTTTATGAAACTGAAAAATGCTGTGATATATCAGTTTATTGTCCTTAGTTGCAGGTGATTTTTTACAAGAAATCGATTGTTTAATAGTCAAAATCCCAGTCCAATGAATCACAATGAAAGATTAGAGCAGAACAAACAGCAGCAAATCCCTGCCACCTGCAGTCCCCTAAGAACTACAAGTAAAAGCAAATCAATTTAAGATAAAGGCATACTTCTTTAAAAGCCCTGAAAGCTTTTTCATATGCTTATTCTAATTGATGGTTTTAATGGCATCGCTTTAATATCATTGGCAGTGTTTCCCAGTGTCAAACAACATTTAGGAATTAGCCCTCTCTGAAATGAAATACTGATACAGTTTGCATTTTGTAAGTCACCAAAGCCCTGGTGCAAACACATCAAATCTGGCTGGATTGGCAAACAGCCAGTCAGCTGCAACAAAGAATAATGATGCAGAAGGGGTCATTGCTGAGCCATTTGTCCAGTTTCTAAATTTGGGTACTATTTATCCAATAATAGATGCTAAAACAGAAAGTGAACTGTGAAAAATAAAGCACAGAAACAAAAAGACTGCAGACACTGGAAATCTGAAATAAAAACAGAAAATACTGCGAATGCTCAGAGTGTCAAAGATCAAAGACAATGACAGCACAGGAACAGGCCCTTCAGCCCTCCAAGCCTGTACCGACCTTTCAGGGACCATGTCCCTCTATTTCCATCTTATTCATGAATTTGTCAAGATGCCCTTTAAAAGTCAGTATTGAATCTGCTTCCACTGCCTTCCCCAGCAGAGAGCTCCAGGCACCCTCTGTGTAAAAAAACTTGCCTTGTACATCTCCTTTAAAACATTGCCCCTCACACCTTAAACCTATGTCCCTTAGTATTCGACTCCTCCACCCTGGAAAAAAGCTTCTGATAACATGAGTGGAAAGAAAAAGAGTCGACATTTGGGTGCATGATGGCACGTCACCAATCAACATCCCTGCAATATATAGATTTTCTTTTGGATGATTAATAATAGCGGGATAAATTTTCCCATTCCACCCACCATGGGAATCATAACAGGCAAGGGGCAGGCTATGGAAAAGTCTGTTGATGTCAGCTGGAGTTTTCTGGTTTCAGGCTGAGCACAGCTGGAAAATCCCTCTCAGCAGTTAACTCTGTTTTCCATATTCTTTGAAAATAATTCCACTTTTGCGCAATGCAACTTCCCATGCATGTCATTTAGCCCCACTCCTCACATGCTCAGATTTTTCCCCAACTCAGCCTATGGGTGGAAATATTCCCTATTTTATTACATAATATTTGGTCACTCTGACCAAGACCTGCATTTGATCCCATTCTGCTTGCTGATAAGATCCCAATCCATTTGTCCAATCTACAGACAGAGGCATACAAGACCATCAATGAAAGCAAACTGCTTCAAAGTCCCTTCAGTAAAATTTGTGTCAAGCCAGGATTTTCTAATCATAGCTGGCATTATTTATACCGATACCTATGTCTGTTTTTGTGTCCCTATATATCTTTTTCAAATATGGTCCACTGAATTTGATGGAGTTATGTCAAGGTAATACAAACTCAGCAAAATGAGTCCAGGTAAATTACTCAGCTAACAGGAAAAGAGAAAATCCACAGTAAGAAAGCAAGTGAAAGGAGAGATTATTTATCTAGGACTAAAGCAAGTGATTGATTGGAGATTATTTACATAACAGGAGCCGAACATTGGGGAAATAAGAAAATAAACCAATTGACAGATAAAAAGACACATTGTAAGTTGTGTTTTTTTGGGTTGAGGTGAATTATAAGACAATGTTCAGATTTCCAAAAGAAAACTGAAGCATGCAAACAGCGGTGAGCTGAATGAATGAAGGAGTACATTTCCCAGCACATGTTAAAAGTGATAGAAGAGATACAGCCTTCACAACTCTTATCTATTTTCATAGCACAGGTTGAGGGATGGATTTAGTTAAGCTTTTACATGGGAAACAGTCAGGATAGCTTGATGGGTAGGTAGAACGGTCTGAATTGGAGTATCGAAAACAAGTGGAACAACTGTGCTGTGAATATTTCTGATGAAGTGAAAGATCTGAAAGAGAAATAGAGCAATTTGATAAGTTTGTTAAAAAATTTTCCTTTATGTGTATAAGTGCTTACAAATTAGGAGCAAGAGTAGGCCACTCAGCACTTCGAGCCTTCTCTGCCATTTCATAAGTTCATGACTGACCTGTATATAATTTCAACCCCACATTCCTGCCCACCCTTTCACATCCCCCATTAATCAAAAATCTATAAAATATCTTAAAATATTCAAAGACTTTGCTTCCACTCTCTTTTGAGGAAAAGAGCTCCAGAGACTCTGAGAATCTCTGAGTCAGAAATTCTCTAACAAGCAGAAACATCCTCTCCACACCTACCCTATCAATAACCCTCAGGTTTCAATTAAGTCACCTCTTACTTTGAAAATGGGGAGAAACAGAGTCACTGTGTAACTGATTCTGGGATTCATAAATTGGACTTTCTATTTACAAATGAGGACCTGTATCCTTTGATTATTATTGGCGGGCTCCTTTTGAACTTTCTCATAAGGGGCTGCAAAACCAAAGTTGAAGGCCCCTGACCTACACAGCCAGCTGCAAGAACAGGAAAATTGAACTCATTGATTTTATTTCCAAATGCAATGGACCATAAGTCAAAATCACTCTGTAAATTGGCTCATTGGATGATTTAAGAACTTAAGTGAATTAAGTAAGGAAATGTCACAAGTGATAGATTGTTAAAGCCTGTCATCCTTTAGTTTTGGCACAAGCCCATCAAAACACTGACATTTCAGATGGACACTAATTAAATTGAATGAGATCATGAGTTCAACCACACTACTAAATGAGGTACAATTTCTCAAACAAAAGCTAAATTCTGTGGAAGTCAAATCTGAACTAAAAATAGCAAATGATGAAAAACTAAGTCAGACAACATCTGTGGAAAGAGAAACTTTTAAGTCCTGTTTATAAATTGATGGCCTGAAATATTAAGTTAGATTTTTCTGAGTGCGTGGCAACTCTGAAGTCCTGGAAACCGGAAACCAAAGCAAAATATGTAAATCAGAAATGAAAGCAGATAATGCTGGAAATACTCATCAGGGCTGGCAGTATCAACACAGAGAGAAATAGAATTAATGGTTCAGGTCAAGGATCTTTCTTCAGAACTGAAGAGAGATAGAAATGAAAGAAAGTGAAGGGTGGCGGAGGAGAAAGAACAAATGGGGACAACTGTGATAGGGTGAAAGGCAGGGGAGATCAACTGATAAAAGATTTCATGGTACAAAAGGAAGTGTTAATTGTACTGATAAAGAAACAAAAGATTTGCCCAAAGTTGGTGTGAATGATAGAATAATGAACAGCTGCACTTAACGGCAAAAACATGAAAAAATAGATGGGGGAAAAGAGATTATGATTTGAAATTCTTGAACTCAAGGTTCAGTTCAGAAGACAGTAATGTATTTAATTGAAAAATAAGGTAGTGATTCTCAAGTTTACATTGAGTTTCACTGGAACAGTGCAGAAGGCTAAGGACTGAGAGGTCAGCGTGAGAACAAGTTGAAGAATAAAAATGACAACAAACTGAAAGCACAGGGTGACACTGTACACTGACCAGAACTGTTCTTCAAAGCGTTCACCTAATTTGTGCTTGGTCGCAAATGGTAAAGGAGATCATTTTATGAGCAGTGAATACCGTCTGCTAGAAATAGAGATAGAGAAATTGCAGATGGGAAGGGAAGGCTTAGAGATAGATGGTGTGAAGATGAGAGAAGAGTGGAAAGTAACTGAAATTTTTGAGTTCTGAGAAACAAGAAGTAGCTGTGGCCAGCAGTTGTGTGATTGCTTCACCCTGTCTATTGCAAGCTGCAGGGTATCCAGGTGAGGAATTCATCAGGGTGGTCCACAGGAAGAAGACTGATATGTACTCACATTGAAATGTTTGGCCTGCCAGAAAGTCCGCAGTCAATGTCAAGGAGGAGTTCGGCATTAAGTTGGCAGGGCTTTATGCAGAGTTTGAGAGTCCATGCTTGGCAGCACTTTACAATGCAATAATAGCCAATTCCATTAGTGTGATTATGAATCAACCTAATAGCACCTGATGGCCAATGTCTCAGCTTCTAATGCAGCAGAAGCTACCCACTGTCTGTGTGGAAACCTAGATTGAAATTATGCAAACTGAGAGTGTTGCCAGGAAAGCCAAGACTATTATCATCACAGCAGGGAATGACAGTGTGCAAAAGGCATGGATTACAGTGTGCAGACTCACAATCTGTTCTTCCCCACCCCCCCCCTCACCCTCCAACCCACTAAATCTAGTGTATACTTTTCTTGACATGCACATACAATCACAAAACAAGGATCAGTGAAACAATAATACAAATACATTTTTGAAGAAGTACAAATAACTAGGAAACTATGTTGTAGTCTGCTTCTTCCAACTAACCCCCCGAGATTCAGAGACAGGTTGCAATAGTATACTCATGGTTCAAGCATGTAGGGCACCACTCCAGAGAAACCTCTGAAGCACATATTTATCTAAAGATATATAGAGGACAGGTAGAATTGAGGAAGTGGGGTTGGGGGAGGGGGGGGGGTGATGTGGGGGAGGAGGGTGCAGAAGGACTTGGACATTTTAGGAGAGTGGGCAAAGAAGTGGCAGATGGAATACAATGTGGAAAAGTGTACGTTTATGCACTTTGGAAGAAGGAATGGAGGCATAAACTAATTTCTAAATGGGGAAATGCTTAGGAAGTAGAAACACAAAGGGATGTGGGAGTACTTGTTTAATGTGTAGGTTCAGTCAGCAGTTAGGAAAGCAAATGCAGTGTTAGTATTCGTGCTGAGAGGGCTAGAATACAAGAGCAGGGATGTACTTCTGAGGGTGTATAAGGCTCTGATCAGATCCATTTGGAGTACTGTGAGCAGTTTTGGGCCCTATATCTAAGGAAGGATGTGCTGGTCTTGGAAAGAATCCAGAGGAGGCTCACAAGAATGATCCCTGGAATGAACAGCTTGTTGTGTGAGTAATGATTGAGGACTCTACATCTGTACTTGTTGGCGTTTAAAATGAGTAGAATGTAGGATAAGGGGGGATCATCCCTCTAAATGATGAGGGATACCGCAAGGCCTGGATAAAGTGGACATGGAGAGGATACTTCCACTAGCAGGAAAAGCTAAAACCATTCAGCACAACCTCAGGTTAAAGGGATGATTCTTTAAAGCAGAGATGAGGAGGAATTCCTTCAGGCAGAAAGTGGTGAATCTGTGGAACTCTTTGCCACAGTAGGATGTGGAGGGTGGGTCATTGAATGTCATTAAGACAGAGATAGACAGTTCTTGATTAATAAGGGGATCAGGGGTTTTGGGGAAAAGACAGGAGAATGGGGATGAGAAAAATATCAGTCATGATTGAATGGCGGAGCAGACTTGATGGGCCGAGTGGCCTAATTCTGCTTCGATGTCTAATGGTCTTATGGTCTAATTCAACACTCTCTTCTAACTCACAGATACACACATGGTTTATATAGTTAGTCAGTACATAGACACTGCTTAAAATTCCAATCTTGTCTACACAGTTTAGTGTTAAACTCTCACTCAAAAGCAGGACTCTTTTCCAACTAGAGACTATAAGTTCTTGTGTAAACAGTCTAGGCTTTCCTGGAGGGTTCTTGCTGACCTCAGATCCTTGTGAGTCTGTAGAGTCCAGTTTAACTGGCATATAGTCTTTACTCTAATGCAGGGGTGTTCACTCTAACTCCTCTTTACTAAACCTATTCATTTCCTCTAACACTATGGGCGAGATTTTCTCTTATTTTGACAAAGTCCCATTTCAAGCAGGAGAAATGGCATTGAGCCATCAATGACAATTGAGGCTTTTTACATGCTATAGTATGGCAGTCAGTGCAAAAAGAAGGCAGGTGAGGGTGGGGGACAGGGTGGACAGGGGATTTAAGACATGTATCTGGGTGAGGCAGTGACTGTTAGACCTCTGTTCTGTGAACAGAAATCTGAACATATACAATGGAGCTCTCTATTGCTATCCGCTGGTTTTCCCCCTGCTGGCGAGAAACAGACATGGTTTCACACGTGTCGCACTGTATTTTCTTAATTATGTTTTTGCACTGAGCCAATTTCTATTGTTTGACAGTCAGGTAAACTTTGATTTTTAACTCGCCTAGAAAAACAGCATGAATTTCTCGCATTTTCACATTCGTTTGCCACTGAGAGTTTTTTTGGTAAGATCAGTATCTCTGATTCTCTCTCCATGGATCCTGCCAATCCAGCTGGAAACTTCCTTTTCTCTCTTTCCTTTGCTTTCTGCCTTCCGATAATAATTCCTAATGAATGGTCACCTCTTATTTCATGAGTTATTTTCTTTGCTGTAAGTCTTGTAAGAATGCCTGAACAAATACCATTAGAAATTTCACACATGCTGCACTGTATTTTCTTAATTATGTTTTTGCACTGAGCCAATTTCTATTGTCCCCACCCTTTTCCAAATGTTCCCCTGGTTTTAGGTTTCTGATTTATTCTTCTTCCCAAAATAATATTAAGTATTAATTCCTTCCTTGTTGGAATAGAAACACATTCGGGTCAGTCATAAACTTCAGGTCCAATATGATTTTATCTCTAATCTAGAAGCTCTCGCATCATTATGATTTTGCTTTACGATTGTGTAACTTCTTTCTTTCCAACATTTGCACCCTACTTTTTAAATCCATTTTTTCTCATCTTTTAAACTCTTCACCCTGACAAGTGGTTTTTCTGCCAACATGGTTCTTTAATCAAGTATCAGAAGTATCTCAGAGTGACCTCTCTTGTGATTTTTAACTTCCTCACACTGAGGAAGCCATAGTGTCGATTTGGCAACTGCATCCTCTTGTTATAGCCAAGATTGAGAGCTTGCTGTGTCAGGAAGTGTGGGTGTAAAGCTGCTCCGAAGCACAATATGTGGGACCATTGACAATTCAACTTTGAGATGGATGCGTACAAAATGTTTGTTTCCAGACACAGAGATTATACCTGTATTAAAACACTCAAACAATTCTTATTTTTTCACAATCCATTAATTTTAATGTTTTACATAAACACAAGTACACTTGTCACAAATCTCATTTTTGTTTTTAAGGTAATAATATAAGTAACTAAATTATATTGAAGATAAGCTAAAACATTACTTACATAACAAGTAGTGACCACTAGAGCAGGCTAATGGCATTAAAACCTCCAACTGTAGAATTCAGATTTAGAGTAATCACTGTTTCCATGGTGATCTTGAAGAAAGATGATGTAACTGAGGACAGAGAGTTCCCTTTAACTGATTACCTTGTCTACATGTCCTCAGAAAACGTACACACTGTTCTGCAACAGATTGGGGAATTAAACTTCATTGTTAATAGGTACAATATGGTTCAGGGAGCTGGAGCAACTTAGCTGTTAGGATTGCTAGGAAGACTATTAATTTTTAAAAGAAATTCAAAATCCAAGGCCACAATTTTCCCAGAAAAACGCCCTAACTGAAAAAGTGTACAGTCCGGATGCAATTTTTTTGGAGAGCAGTGAGTTACATGTCAGTTCTGGTTGGGGAAGAGGTAGTCGGGGTCTAAACACGCAGTGAGCCCAGCCGCAAAACCGTCAGGCGCCATTTTGAAAGGATGTCCTGGCATCACAGTACATTGGGAGATCCCCTCCCTTCCCCCCATGAACATCAGGACCCCACCCTCATCGCGAGATGTACCACCACTCCCTCCCCATACATGTCTCCCACATCCGGGCATTGGGGCCTTCCCAATATGCCCTTCATGGTCCCAACATGCCCTCTTATTATGCTCCACCTTTGCATAACTCCCCACCACCCCCCACCCCATGCTGCACCCTAGCACGACCCTCCTTACTGCCAGAATGCCAGATAGGTACTACATAGCCAGTAGTGATTTTTGGAAGTCTCATGCCACACCCAAAGTACTGAAGGTCCCAGGTGCTGGGAGAATCCAGCATTGAATAGGTAATGTATATTTGAATACTACTTTAAATATGCTAATCAGCCTCATGCCCTACCCAAACTTGATCCAGCTTGTGCTATTAGAAAAAGATAGGGACAATTGGAAACCATTTGAAGCCAGGGATGAACCAATGTTTAGGTCTAAATGCTACTTTCCAAAATCAGCATGATCTGCGCCAGGCGTAACAAGATCAGAAAGTCACCCTCATCTAGTTTTAAATGAAAGAATCATGCCAAAAGACTAAGGCAAAACTTTTACTACACAAGATTCAAAGAAAGCAAGCACTAATGTAACCTCCACATATTTTGTAAATATTTACATTTTAATTCCAAACATCTCACTTCCAATTCTATTTTTAATTCTACCAAGAGTTCCCCAATATATTACAGGATCTTAAGGGTTCCTTCACTCATCCTGGGAGAAAACCAAGATATGGCACCGATCTTCGAAACCACTTTGACTCTCTTCAGTTTCCCAGTCTGACACTTTGACGTGCTCTGGTCTTTTTGCCTCTGCAAAGATTTCACTGCCAGTCTCTTCCACCAGCTTTACAGAGCAGGTCTGACAATTTTAATTCCACATGAATTTGGATTTTTCATAGGTCGCATTCAAAATTCTTATTTAGTGATTCCAAACCAGAAGCATCTTGGTTCCTAGTATTTTCTGTGCTCCTGCCAGCAAATACACACCTGCCTTCTCACAATCTTCCAAGCTTAACTGTTTTTGTGAGAAAAACATACAGATAAACTCCAAAAGCAGAACTATCTCCCTTACTTTTTACCATAGCAATATGGTACACCTGCAATGTTGCCAGATAGAGATTTCAACTCAGTAAATACATTTCCTAAATTTGTATTTTGATCTGAAAAGTATATGGATACTTCAAGAACTTCTGTTACTCGCCAGTTGCTTTTGAACCTTTCTTTGATCTAACGAATTATGTGAATAATTTAAACATTATATGAAGACATCTCAACCAGCTCTATGCCAACTCCACATTTCAGTTCAATATTAATACAGCACCCTGAGCAGCCGGACACCAACCTTGGAGAATTTGCCTTATCAGAGGTCCAAAGAGAGTGAAGAACATCAAGGCACATAGAATTATCAAGATATCCGCAAGACTATTGAAATATGATGAGAATACAGTCACAACTGAGCTCATGGACCTGTTAAAGGTGAAGAGTAATCATCAAGCTGTCAAAGCAAATTTCACTGACTGCAATAACTGGAAAGCCATCGCACTGTTGTCAATACTGGAAAATTCCTCAGGTTAGTGCTTCTCAACAGATTGAATACAGAAATAGATGGTGTCCTTCATAAAGTGCAGACAGATTTCTGGGGTGGCAGATCATGTTGCAAGTGGAACATTATAGAACACATCCCAAAATATCAGAAACCAAAACAGAAAATGCTGGAAAATTTCAGGAGGTCTGACAGCGAAACATTGGCTCTATTCTCTCTCCACAGATACCTGTTGAGATTTTCCAGCATTTTCTGTTTCTGTTTGAGATTCCAATATCCACAATACTTTTCCTTTGTCTTAAAAGCTATTTGTTAGAAACACCTTAGTCATAGGAGAAAATTAAAATGAACCATCGTGTTTTGAATTCAATACAAACATATGAAATAGAAGCAGAAGGAGGCCATTCAATTCTGCTCCACCATTCAATAAGATCACGGCCAATCTGTTTGTGTTGAGTTCCAGATTCCCCATCAATCCCCAATATCTATTGATGCCCTTGCCTGACAAGGATCTATCTATCCCTGCCTTAAAATTATTCAATGACCCAGCCTCCACCACCTTGCCAGGCAGAGTTCCAAAGTCACATTGACCCTCTGAGAGAAGAGAATTCTCCTCATCTCTAATTAGACAGCCCCTAATTTTAATACAGTGCCCGTTAGTTCTGGACTCACCCACAAGAGGAAATGCCCTTTCCGTATCCATCTTGTCAAGATTGTTCAGGATCTTACATACCTCAATCAAATCACTCATCGGTCTTCTCAACCCCAGTGGAAACAAGCCCCCCTTGCCTATCCTTGCCTCCTAAGACAACTTGTTCATTCAAGCTATCAATCGAGTAAACCTCCTCTAAACACTAACAGCTTCCAACATATTCACATCCTTATTAAATGAAGCCAAAAAAGGAATGATCCACAGAAAGCTTTTCCCTAAAATCTATGCAATGTAAGACTGATGACAATACGACATGTGTGGGTGGTGAGAATCATCAGGAGATTTTTGCTGCAGTTTGAGCTTTTGTGATTTATCCTTGAAGCTTGAATCTATTTTAAATATGAAACCTCTATTTTAATATTAATTCTAATCATGTGGAATTCATGTCTTGTCCCAGTAAATGAATATCCTGCTTTCCTTTGCTGATCCAGATTTCCCTCGCCTTTTCATCTCTTTCTTCTTTACTAACATGTGGGTGGTAAAATTAAAAAATGTAAAATCTTCCGCACTTTGCACCTTACAGTAAAGCTTCGCTAGAAATAGCTGGAAGTCAGAATCTGGTGTTTTGTACCAAAGATGGTGATCGGATATTGAAAGCTGACTTGTCAAAAACTGTACGTGGTGAAAGCATTTTAGCATTTATTAAAACTAATTCCAGCAGAGCCAGGGAGCCTGGGCAATAAATAAGATAATTATTGCAACTATGGGTTTTATTGGGAGCGAAAGAAGGTATTCAATGGAGCTATTAATGTTGATATTAAAGTGAGAAAACTGAAGAGTATTTCGAAGTGGGCTGTGAGAGAGGGGGATGTGGAGCTTCCCACTCCCTACTGGGTCACTGCTGCATCTGGAAGCTTTTTGTACAAGCCTTCCACCTCCACCATGATGGCCCAATTACTACTAAGAAAATGTTTGGTTAAAGTTTCAAAGATTGGAGACAGCTTACCCTCAACCTGCGGTAGCATCTTTCTCCCGGCCCTGAAAGGTCAAGCTGTTTCATATTTTGAGCTGGAGGTCATCCTATTGGTCCTTCAGCTTTGGGAGCCAGCTTGCCATCCTAATTGGACAGGGTGCCTTCCCTCCAGTCACTAATTGGCTAAAATAAATGATGCTGGAGTGAGGCCCCTTCTTGTGAGCTGTCTTCAGCATGCCCTGTAATTCCAACTTTTACTCCCATTTTACACTCTTAAAATTGAACTCCAACTCTTCTATCTTATACTCAGCTGATCTTTCTCTACAGCTTAATTATGACTATAACACCATATTATGTATCCTTTCCTTTCTTTCTCCCCTATGTAATTTATGAAAGGTATGCTTTGTCTGAAAAGTATGCAAGAAACAATATTTTTCATTGTTTATCAATACATATGACAATAATAAATCAAATCAAATCAAAAATACAGCTAAAATCACTGCCAGGTGTCTGTTTCTCATATGGTACATGAGTCAGATCCTCACTTAATCCCAAACCCAACCTGAGGAAAGATTTTTTTCTAAATATCTGGAATGTTCTTCCCATTGCCATTGATGTGGTGACTTCAGAGTGGAGGGGGGAGGTGATGCCAGGGAGGGGATAGGATTAGCTAAGGAGGGAACAGGGGCTAGACAGACTGGACCAGAGTAGGAGGTTATTTGAACCAGGGATGGGGTTGTCAAGTTGGGGATGGGGGTGACATTGCTGTAGTGGGTCTCCTGAGGAGTTGTGTGTACAGGAAGTCTCGTGTGAGGCTAGGTCTGGATGTTTGGTAGATACTCTGGTGTTAGAAGTGTGATTTTCCTCCTATCTCTTTCAGGATAACTATCAGGGTACAACTGGCAGAACCATTAGAAGTTAATTGACTTAAATCACTTCTGTCGGATTGTTCCCAACCCAGCTGAATTCTCCAGAGTAAGTTAATACATCTGGACAATTGCTGGGTAAACCTTTACATGGGAACTTCTTAGAGGGAATCGCCAGCACATTCTTGGGGTACTCCCCAAATGTGATGCTAGGGAGTCCTGAAATTATGGGCCATTATCCTTTATTCTGACAAAGCTATTTGATGTAGGTGCACTGAGGCATATGTTGCCTATTATCTTGTTATTGTTTGAAAGCCAAGGATATCCAATTATTCATCATGAAATTCATCTATTAGTGGCTCTAGCAGTGAAATGAGAGAGACATTAGTTTAAGATGTGTTCTGTATACATTAAGTCTTGGTCATTCTGTGTGGTGCTAGGTGAGAGGGAGGGGTAAGAAAGTCTGCTTCTGGCTCGGTGTCAAATCGAAATTCTGGGCTCTAATGTTTGTATTACAGAGCTATCTTCTTTGCTTGTGAGATGATAATGTATCCCTTTTGTTCTATTGGGGAGTGTCCTGGATTGGTTGTATGGCATCAGAGTTGTATTATTATCTGGTTGCTTTTGTGTTGTAATCCTGGCAATTACAATGGAAGATTCCATTATATGGTATATTTGATTTCAATTATGGATAATCTGAATTACGCCATAGCAGGGTGGTGGGCTAATGATTTGGTATAGAAGTGGTGGGTATGACCTTATATGTCCTCATAGTGATTTGATTGAATTTATTATTGACCCATCTCCTGAGTGCAGTCTCTATCCATTAACACCCCTTGATGTCATAATTCTACCTTCCAACATTTTAAGATTAATCTCATGACTGTACAATCTCTATGGTCCCATTCAGGGGACTTCTATTGGTTTGCAATCTTGTTCTCATTGCCCTTCTTATAATTATCAGCTGTTACATTAGATCTCCATATCCTTTCACAGTCCTGCTGCCTTGTGTGATGCTAAGGCACCTAGCGGTTAATCAGCCCAGGCACTCAATTTGCAATACCTCTCCAGTTCTGTCATATTGCTAATATTAATGATACGATTGTGACAATGTCCCACTGTTTGCCCTAACAGGTCCCATACAATTATCAGGTAAATGAAGTTATTAATTACAATTTCATGTAGCAACTGCGTTACATTCAGTTACATAAAAGCAAAATACTGCGGATGCTGGAATCTGAAACAAAAACAGAAATGTTGGAAAATCTCAGCAGATCTGACAGCATCTGTGTGGAGAGAATAGAACCAACGTTTCAAGTCTAAATGACACTTCGTCAGAGCTGGAATTTGCCTTCAATATATCTGATTAATGATTTTGAAGGAAACTTGTCCAGCAGGGCATGGTACCACATCAGGAAATAGGTCATAGAAATCCATTGATTCATAGCTCTAACCCTATATTGAAAGAGGAAGAACAGACTCTTGGCTGTTAGTGCCACAAACCTACTTTATAACTTGGAGAGGTATACCACTGACACTGACTGCCTAGAACTGCAAAACAGTATCACAAAGAAGAAGCAAAATAACACTGGACAATCTCTCCTGTTCCTTTCTTATTCTTTTTGGAAACTTTTCATGCCCTTAAAGTAATATCTGTTAAACTGACTCTTCACAATGTTCTCTGATTCATGCACACATTGCACTCAACCCTACTCCCCTCAGTGCAATTACTTGCCTTGAACAATCTTAAAACATCTGACCCCATTTAATATCACATATTTGACCCTCGCCCCCACCCAAGGTTTATTTCATCTCTCCTTTGTCACTTGGAGAACACTCCACAACCACTGGTCTTATTCTCATTTGTTCACATCTTTATGATGATGAAATTAATCCAGAATATCCATTCCATGTTGGAAGCTGGAGAAGGATCCTCAACCTTATGAACCTCACTTCTTTTAATTCAAGACCTTAGAACTTATTGTAAGGCACTCAGATCCCCCTATGAGAGACGGCAAGCTTGACAAAATAATGCCAACAGCAGCTAACTGGCAGAGCACCTAGATTATTTCCTTGGCATCCCTGTGAAGCATGCAAAAGTCATCCATTTGATTTAATTTTGTTTTAAGAAGAAGTTAGGAAGATGAATAATAAAGAATGAAGGATTTGTACATATGGTGCAAGGAGCTCTGATTGTTGCATGCTATCTAGACCTCGGGAGAGTGGAAGCTTTTCCTTTGGAGTAGGTGACCTCAAAGTATTCTTGGTGCTTTTGACTGCACAGTGAGCTTTAGGAAAAACAGCAGTGTTATAAGCACAATGCAAAGATCTTATTGCTGCCGTACTGCAATGTTAAAGGTCTTAAATTGAAAGGGGTGAGGTTCATAAGATTGGGAATCTTTCTCCACCCTCCATCATGGAATAGATATTCTGTATTAACTTCATCATAGCTATGCTGTGAAATGATCAAAGATATGCTTGTATTTTACGCTGGTTAATGTGACTTTGATCCCATGTGGAAACCTTGCTATAAGAATTGAGAATGGCCACTGAGAGCAATGTGGGCAGATGAACATAGGACTGGTCATAGGGCTGCTCTACTGCAATGAAGCACAGCTTTCCAGAGAAGTGCATAGTATTGTTCAACTGTTTGGTGTTTAATCGTGTGTCTCTGTTGACTGTTCTTTGAAGGAGTCACACATGCTGTGGACAAAAAGGAACTGGTGGATGTATTGTACTTAGATTTCCAGAAGCCATTTGACAAGATGCTATATCAAAGGTCACTGTGGAAAACAAAGGCACATGGTGTATGGGTAATTTATTGGCATGGATTGAAGATTGGCTGGCTCAGAGGAAAGTTGGCATAAATGTTTTTTTTTTGTTGGCAGGATATGATGAGTGGTGTGCCACAGGGATCAGTTCTGGAGCTTTAACTTATTACAGTTTATATAAATGAATTGGATGAAGGGAATAATGGGATGGTTGCTTAATTTGCTGATAACACAAGATAGATAGGAAAGCAAATTATGAAGAGGACCAAATGAGGCTACTAAGGGACATAGATAGGTTAAGGGGTGGGCAAAAATCTGACATGTGGAGTATAATTTGTGTAAATGTGAATTGTCCATATTGGCAGGAAGAATGATAAAGGAGCTTATTATCTAAATGGTGAGAGCTGGCAGAGTTCTGAGGTGCAGAGGTATCTGAGTGTCTAGTGCATGAATAATCACACACAGTGAGCAGTAAATTAAGAGCATGAGTAAGCCACTCAACCCCTTTAGTTTGCTCTGCATTCAGTAAGATCAGGGCTGATCTGATTGTAATGTCAATCCCACATTCCTGCCAACCTGGGTGCGGCTTTTTTAGAGAGAGAGAGAAAGATTGAACTAAGGCTAGCTGTCTTAAACATTTGGACAGACACTTTAAACATTGTAAATATAATACTTGTTACATACATATGAACCAAAGTGTATCATTTCTACATATGCCCAGAACACAAGACACACTTCAATACTTTATATATTGTATAGTGGGCAAGGGGAGAAATAATATCTGGTAATGGTATTTTGATTTAATAGTGCCAAGTTCTCCTTTGGTCCATTCTGTACTACTACTGCTCCTTCTGTATGATAATATTACAATAGTATAGCCGTAGGGAGTGCCACTTTTCTTCTGAAAAACCTCGATTATCAGTGGAGAGGGAATGGAGGAAGAACTGAAAATATATCTTTCAGAATCAACCACGGGTATTTGTAAAGATAATTCTCCACAGAAATGTTTTTTAAAACATTTCGCACCTGTAGAAGTCAGTACTTTCAACTGTCCAGAACCCTCAGATTCAAAAACCAACTCAATCAGCAAGATTTGGAGGAAGGTTGTATGTGGGCAGGGAGATGGAATCTCGGTACAATGATCAGTCTTGTTGGAGTGGCTCAATTTAGCTTGGCTGCATCGACTGCAATTTGATGGTGCTGAGTGTATCACATACTGCTTTTTTACCCCTTCTTCTGGATCAGATCTCCAGTTAACACTGGGCCTGCAAGCATTAGGTCTAGGAGGTAAGAGTCACTGTGTTGGAGTCGTTGCTGGCTTTAGACTGGAATATCTCTATACGTGATCAGGTTGGCTCAGTAAAAGCAGATGGTGTCCTTGGCCTGGAGCTTTTTGCTAGTGGAGTGACACAATACAGAAGGGCAATCGAGTGTCTGTCAATGGCTGTAACTACTCAGGGTCAGAGAATTTCCTAAAATCCCCTTCTATTCTTCTCAATATACCATTGATTCCTGGCACAAGAGAGAGTCTGGAAGACTCAGACCAATTTAGTTGTAATCCTCAGATGTATCTGTGCTGGCGAGGGAGTATGAAGACTTAAGACTCTTTTTTCTATCTTTATTTTTTATTCCCTTTGGCTTGATGTTGGCACCACACCATAGCAACACAGCTTGTTAGATATATATGTAATCCTTTCTTCCTTTCTTATAGGTGATGCATAAGCAATTGCATCCATCACAAATTTCCATAAGGGCAATAAAGTGTATTGAAGAATTGAATTGAAGTTGTCACTTGCAGTTTGATCAGGTGATCTTGTGAGTTGCTGCACTTACATAAACCTCAGTCTAACTTACCCAGAAGGTTTTGGCAGTGTAAATCTGTGACTCCCACTCAAACATATGCAAAGAAGGTCAAAGAGGAAATCATGGGAGCTCAAAAAGCAGGAGGGAATGCTGTGTGTTCATTATGTAGCAGAAAAGAATGATTTCCATCCAATTTTTCTGCATTATTTATACACTACAAATGGATTAGAACAGGGAAATTATGGAGCCAAAACTTTGATGCAATACTCCAGCAGAAACCACACCAGTGATTTGTAAAGGCTAACTTCCTTGTTTTTGTATTCTGTGCATCTATTTATAAAACCAAGGATCCCATATACTTCTAACCACCTTTATCAACTTGTCCTGTTATCTTCAAAGATGGGTTTATATAAACACTGTAAGAAGTCTCACAACACCAAGTTGAAGTCCAACAGGTATATTTGGTAGCAAATGCCAATAGCTTTCGGAGCTCTGCCCCACTCACATTGTCTGTACCTTTAAGACTTGATTAGCTATAAGGACTTGCATTCTAATCAATATTCTGTAAACTGAGTGTGTGACTTCATATGCCTGTTTGTGAACAGAACTCCCCATTCACTTGACAAAGGAATAGCACTCCAAAAGCTAGTGGTGCTTGCTTTCAAATAAGCCTGTTTGACTTTAACCTGGTTTTGTGAGACTTCTTACTGTGTTTACTCCAGTCCAATGCCAGCATCTCCACATCATTTATACAAACACCCAGGGCATGTAATTGGATGACATTCTGTTGGTGTATTTGGAGACAAGGGGCTCATAAAATAAAGTGGTCTTCCCACTCCCTACCTGCACAACCCCAACCAATTAATGAACACTTAAAGCTTCATTCTGCCTCCAACTCTACTTTACCTATGGCTGGAGAAAGTGGAGGCCAGCTGGGTATGTTTCATTCTGTGGATTGCTGTCAGGCAAAAAGTAGGGGGCTTGTGTGGGGGGGATGGGGGAGGGGGGGATCTTACTTGGGAGTGTCCCCAATACCCATCAGAATCAGACCCATTATACCACAAGATCATATCCTATCATTTGACCGTCCATCCCTGGCCTCAGACCCAGAAATTACAGAGATGGAGAGGATACAGGCCATGGAGGGATTTGAAAACATGAATAAGAATTTGAAAATCAAGATAATGGCTGAAATTCTCCCACCGTTCGCATTGGCAGATTTTTCTGGTCCCTGCCAGCAATCCATCCCTTGTAGCGAGTTTTCCGACAGTGCGGGATGGCTTCTTTAGGAATTGCCATTAACAGTAATGGGGTATCAACCACTAAACATTATGCCACCTCCCACTGTCGAGAGAAACACTGAGAGAATCTCGCCTATTTCATCAGAAGCCACAGTGATTCATTTAACACACAGGTGATAGGTGGACAGGAATTCACGCGAGTTAAGGCACAAACAGGTAAGTTTTGGATGACTTTATGTTTATGGAAGATAAACTGTTGGGATTTTGTTGGAATAGTCAAGTCTACTAATAACAAAAATACGAATGATGGTTTCAATATTTTGCTTTTCTTCAATCTTTCTTCTGAAATGCATCCAGGTTTTGTGGCATTTGCAAACTTTAAAAGTATGTCCTCCTTATCTAAGCCTTGGTCATTAATAACAGAGACCCACTACTATGTATTTTTATCCTGTCTGGAAAACAATCAATCATTCATCATTACATTCTAACTTTTTGACAATTTTATTTCCATGCTGCTACTCTCCCTTTAATTCCTGGATTTGACTTTTGTTAGAGAATTAAATTCATAGCCACTATGGCTGAAATTTAGCTCCTATCTGTGATGTGTATACACTGGGGATAGAATTTTCAAGCTCCCTGTCACTCAAACTCCTCTATTTGCAACAGGTTTACTTGCTACGGTTGAGAGCAAGTCCCCGGGCTGTTTGCCATTTGAGCTTACCTGCCATTAACAGCGAGTTATCTTTCATTAAAGCTCAAGTTCATGTGCTACGAATCAATAGTTGCACATTGTTTTTATAATTTGGCCTTGACTCCTATCTGTTGCCCTAACTACTTTCACTGTCAGGCGATCTGTCATCTGTTGATACATAACATACTGGAAGACAAAGAAACTGTCGCCCATTCAAACTTGACTACTGAAAGCGAATCCCCAGAGTATCTACCTGACATAGTCTATTTGAAAGTGAGTACCTAGCTATATATCATCTTGACTCATTCCATCCCAATCAATGTCACATTGCAACTTCAAAAGTGAAATTTGTCAATTATACAATCAATAAGCAGAACAAACAAAACCAAGAACGTCTTTTATTTTTGGTATGGGGAATGAAGCAATGCCATTCATGTTCAGCGCTTTGGAGGCAATCACTGAACATTACAGAGGGCAGTTTTTCCAGCCAGACTTCAGATTGGGGCATTCCTGGATCGCTTGGAAATCCCACTTCAAGAATGGATGTTATCGAAGATTGCAGAAAGCATTATCATGAGCTGCATGTGGATCTCTCAATGATGATTTCAAATAATAGTGAAATATGGACAGATTACTTATCAATCATTGGAACCTATTTTCCTTGGAGGACAGAGCACCAACAAAATAAGAACTACATTTCTCTGGTGCCTTTCACATCCTCAAAATCTTGAGGCCATCTGAAAGCCCTTCACGGTCAATTAACTGTTTTTGAAATGTGGCCACTGTGGCAGTGAACTGGCATTCATCACGATCCAATAAACAATAATGAGATAAATGACCAACTAATCTGTGAACTGGTGTGTTGCTTGAAGGATAAATCATAATCACAATGCTGGGAGAAGTCCTGTGCTATTTAAATCATGTCACAGAACCTTTTACACCCGTGGGAATGTCTTTCAATTTAATATTCACAAGGCATCTTTTCCTTTAGTGCTGCACTGAAGAGTCAGCCCACATTATGTACTCGAGTCCTAAAGTTACTTGTAATTATTCTTTTATGAATTATGGACATCAATGGCAAGATCAGCATTTACTCTCTATTTCTAATGGAGTGGAACTTGAAGCAATGTCCAACATAATCTGAAGTGACATTGCTTACAGCGAATCAAAGCAGGCATTCAAGGTAGAAATTTCTGCAATCTTTGTCTTAGACCTTCTCTGACTCCTGCCTTTCAGAACAAGGTTCTCTCTGAGGTTCTCTCTGAGGTTCACTCTGAAGTTCTAACATTTCGAGTAGGCGGGTGCTTTTGCCGTGTGAAATTTGACATGAACAATGACTGCAATTTTCTAATGATGGTGGAGCTCAGTAACAGTCCAAATGGTTTCATGAGCTGAGAATGCTCCTACACTCATCAAATTGAATTGGCAGGTGCCTAATAAGAAATAGACCAGAATGGAAAATTCAATTTTCAAATAACACTTTCTTAAGATATTACAAATTAGACAGCCATTTGTTCTGTGAATACTTGGGTCCTCCATTAGATTGATCATAGACAGGGACAGCGTGCAGCAGCAGAAACCACTCAAGAAGCCCCATTGCTCCAAAGGGGTGAATTTTCTCAATGATTCAAATAGTTCAGTAACACTAGAATGATGGTATCAACTTTTATGATGAGGAAGCAGTGGTAGAAGCTCTTTCAATCCAACTTACAAGTTGGACAACACCTCCAGGTTTCCTCATGATTCAGTTCAGGAGCAGTGCAGTGCTCTGCTTACTATTAAGGTCTCATCAAAGATGCTTTGGTTTGTTTGCAAACAAGTCTTTGCAAATGGCAGGACAGATTCACAAAGCAGTTAATCAAACATTTGTGACCCTGAGCATTAGAAATTGTTACCCTCGAAATCGGGTCAATGACACTATAAACAAAGACACTCAAACTCTGAAGTTATTGGACAACAAATCTCCTTTTGTCTACAACGTCCCAGAGGTCAGACAATGGGGCAGCAATTACAGTGGAGGAGAGTCAAATGGTATTCACCATATTCGGTCAGCATCTTACCACCCAGCTTCCAACAGTTTAGCAGAATAAGTCGTTCAGGCATTCAAATCATTTATGACAAAGCAAGTTCACAGGCTGCCACTTTTATATTTGGCAGGTGTCTTGTTGTCAAACAATACCATGCCAAATGCCACAAGGATTATGCCAGCTGAATTACTAACGGGGTGCCACCTACAGATCCATTTGTATTTGGTATTTTCAAGTTTAGTGGAAAAGGCAGAAACTAGACAAGTCTCCCAGAAAGTAAAGCATAACTCAAGAAAAAGAGACAGAATTTCCCAGGTTGATGATTTAGTTCTGACCAAGAACTTTGCAGCTGGACCAAGATGGGTGACCGGCAAAATTGTGGGAAGCTTGAGACTTGTCTCCTACGTTGTGGAAGTACGAGGTCGTTTTGTTAAAAAGCATGTGGATTGGCTGAGGAAGAGAATTGGGCCTGAAACAGGGGACTAACAGGTGTGCATTGTGATGGACCCATATTCACAGTGGCTGATCGCGGGATTCCTGTTGTTATTGTGGAGCTGAGGCAACACAGGGCTTCCGAAGCCAAGGAGACAGTAGCTACTGAGGCGAATGTTAATCCTGGATTGGTGAGTTTGATTTTGCTTTTACTTGCCTGGATTCTTTATTCAAAGAAAGACCCAGTGCCAAGTTGAGATATTCCTCCAGAGTTCAGAAGTCTCCAGACCAACTGACTTCCTGCTGATAGCTGCTATTTAAAAAAAAACGTCTCATAAACATCAGATTATTAAATGCATAGTGGGCATTATTAGAGTTTAGTTTTCTAAGTTTACAGACATGATTAATCCATTGGGCTCTTGGCCAGGGTCATGATGAATTGTTTGTGTTTTTTTTAAACAGTTGATGATGGTTTCCACCGCTGAGTGAACCCAATGGTTTTGAGAATTAAAGCACACTTTGACTTAAGACAGTTTGCCTTAATCATTCAGGCTGTTTGCTACTGAGATAACTTGCAGCTTTAAGGGCGAGTTATCAGGGTCATGTGACCCATCAAGTCAATCATGGCGAGGCGCGCAAATTGAGAGCAGGAGTACGGGCCTTCGAGGAGCTGGAGTCCAGGAGTTGTGATGTTTCCTGGAGTTGCAAAGTTTGGAAACATTCTTCTCTTGTACATAGTTATTTTTTCTCCTCATTTATCTGCCTTGTTGGTCATCAGTTCCACACAGCTTCTCCTGTTACCATTTGTTATTTTTAAAAGTGTTTGAGTATTGGGGAAATGGAAATCATCATTAAACTGCCTCTTACTCTGTTGCAAAGCCATCATTTAAATCCGCCATGCCACAGCATAATTGCTTCTGAAATTGGAATTGATAAAAAAAAACTTGACGTGAGTGTTATTTCAAATATTCAAAAGGGAAATTTAAGGGGATAAACAAATCCTAATTTTCCAAAATAAGCTGATGGAGAAACAGTCTGGGAACTTCCTCAGTATCAAAAAGAAATTAAATGTTTTCAGCAAAACTAAATTGAACACTAATAAAACTCGTCAGCCCAACTACACCGCTGTTAGCATTCAGGATCATTTTAAAATTAAGGTTAGGCACAATACAAGCATATGAATTAGGAGCAGGAATAGGCACTTGGCCCTAGCCTGCTCCACAATTCAATAACATAATAGCTGATCTGATTGTAACCTCAACTCCACATTCCTGCCTACCCCTTGATAATTGGTTCCTTTTTAGAAGATGAGGTGTCGTTTAAGAAGAAAAGTAGCTAGCAAAATTTTAAATTGAATGTCTGAAATCAAGTCAGATTATTTGATTGCTGTTTTAAAGATATTATGAAAACATGATGTTGGACTATAACATTTCTCCAGGGCTCATGAACAGGGTAAGATAGTAACCATTGCATTTGGAAAGTTGAGGAAATGATTGAGAGTAGGAGATAGAGTTAAGGAAAAGGACACAATACCAAGTAGAAACTAACTTTGTGTGAAATTCAGTGGATTATATCAGTGGGTATTGATGTACATTTGAGTGAAAGGAAAGTGAGATGAATAAGGTAACAGCATTTTTTTGGAGATTATTGTGACTTTGTCGAGGCAAAAGGCACGATACCAGCTCATGGTGTCCATTGATCAGCGTGGCAAACCAGGAACATAGTTTAACTGGTGAGATGGTCTTTGGGCCCAAAAAGGAAGTTCATCAGTATCAGAGTGCCAGAATCTCCAGGTAATGATTGAGTCCAGCACAGCTGCTCCCCTCTCCCAGATACTTCTCGCCTCTTCCCAGTCAGACATCACACGGGGCTTATCACTACTGGTCTCCACCAGCAGAGACCAGGCACCACAGCCAGGCCAGGAGATTAGAGGCCATTGAGGTCCCCAGTTGGTTAGGGACAGGATCAGACAGTGCCCAGTTGGGCACCGTAAGTGTGCCAGGGCATTGCCAAGAGGGTGGAGCCTGAGTAGGGAGGGACCTGAGTGGGGATGGGACCTGAGTGGCGATGGGGCTATGTACCCTGACATGGGCTATGCACAGGGGACATACAGCTATGTGTGGGGGTTAGGGTTATGCAAATTGAGCCCAGGCAGGAAGCTGTGCAGAGGGGCCTGGGAGAGTGGATCACCAAGCAGTCATAATGGGAAGGTCATGTCCAGGGCCCACCAGGGGGACCCATCGAAGGGCCTTGATGCCGGGGAGACATGTTGGTGTGGGGACAGAACATGGTGCCGATGGAGGAGGGGTGGCAGGGGGGAGTCAGAGTTTAATGTCCTTGGGGGGTTTGGAAGAAAGTCTCTTAGTTCACCAACAGATTACCTGCAAAGTAGTGCCCGAGCACTTTGAACTGTGTAAAGGATCTGCCACATCCCACACCGTTCTTCAATCACACCCCCACCCCATACCAGTGCCAAACTCCCAGCCATCAAGAAGTGTGACAGGGTGCCTGATGATTGCAGTGCTGAAGCTTGCTGAAATGACTGGTGCAGAGGACACCCATTTTTCTCACCATTTTGACACTTTTGAGGGAAAATTCCACCCACTATTTAAGAGAACCGGATTTAATAATCAGGCCACCTCCTAAAAAATGGAGACCATACATACGGAGCCCCTTTCATCTTTGAGAAGATTGCCTGAATGTCAGGAAGAAACATCGAATGATATATCCTCTTTTTTGGTACCTTCTGCTACTTTAATTCCAACCAAAAAATCAAATTCAAATTAAATCCAATTCATGGTCACCATGAGAGGGACAAACATGATACAAGCTGGCAGGATGAACATTGCACCCCATCCCAGGCCTGATGTGACAGTTCCTCTTAGCCAAGGAATGGCTTTGAAAATCTGTATCAGGTAAAATTTTGATGTAGCCTCACTGGCAATCCTTACCTTTTACTCTACCTCATCTGGACAAACCACCATCACAGGCATCAGCATACCCCCAGTGCAGTGAGCTAACCTCATCACCTGCCTGATCATGGTTTTATCCTGCCAGGTAAGTATATCCTTGTAATGACAGTGCAATCCTGGAGGTTGAGTTCATTGACACAGCACGATCCCTATAAGCTTCTACAAATGCAAAACAAGGATTTGTGGGGAAGGATAGAGAGCTTGCCACCAAGTATAATGAACTGACACATAGCAGAAGGAACAGAGCCCAAACAGAAAATTTGGGGAAAAGAACCACCTGATAGCAAATTTAACAGACAGGGAAATGTGTGAAAATGACCTACAAATGTGAAATTCCAATTGAGGATTCAAGAAAGAACTGGGGCACTGGTGTGAATGTGCTGACATGATTTGTAACTTATGTAGTAACTGACATTCAAGAGTGCATGGTGCAATTACACTGAACAATGGGTCCTAGACTTGATCCACTACTTTGTCTTTTGCGGCTCGGTAGCACAATGGTTAGCATTGCTGCTTCACAGCTCCAGGGACCTGGGTTCGATTCCTGGCTTGGGTCACTGTCTGTGTGGAGTTTGCATGTTCTTCTAGCGTCTGTATGGGTTTCCTCCCACAGTCCAAAGATATGCAGGTTAGGTTGATTGGCCATGCTAAAATGATCATAGATGCATAGGTTAGAGGATTAGTGAGTAAAATATGTATGGATTTCAGGGTAAAGCCTGGGTGGAAAAAGGGTACATTAACATGTGATCAGAGTGAGATGCCAGCTGCTGGTCAGAAACAGCTTTCATCAAATGGAAGAGGAGGAAAAAGGGGAAGATGAAGGGAAAAGTTTCTTAACATTTTGACTGGGGAGCAGAATGCTGCTCTTGCAAGCTATTGAGATCAACACACTTCACATGAACTATCGTTCATCCTCTGGGATCAGTAAAACATCCTCAACTGTCATGATTATACACTTTTTCAATCTAATTAGTCAATAAATTGTATCTAAACTGTTTCTTCTTAATAAGCTACCTGAAATTTATTTGCAAATAGTCAATGTCTATCTTAGGTATATGTGGCCCCAACTCCAAAATCTTACACCGCTGAGGTGTTATCAGCCTCAGTGATATTCAACATTGCCAGGGTGTTCCAGGATTGATGGTGTTCTTCATAATTCGCCTGCTGGTCACTTGGTCTCTCTCCTCTTCAATTCGCTGTAGCTGCAGGTGATTTTCGCTTTAAAATGTAGTAGCTGCGCACAATCTCTATGAGGCTATTTGCATGGCCACACGATGCATCCTGCATCACAGAATAAGGTCTGCATGGTAACTTCCAGGTTACTGTGTGCTGCCCACGCAGCTTAGCAGGAACATTGGCAGCAGGATGACCACCTCCTGAAAGAAGCCATCCGCCATACTCCTGGATACACTATAAAGACACCAGCTGGCCCTTAAATTCTATGACTCGGAGCTCAAGCTCAGGCATTTGGTGACACGTCTTGTATATGTGGTGTTCCAGGACACACCATGACATGGAGTTCCCACATGGCTCAGCATATCTGAGTGACAGTTCCCAGCTGTCCCGCCACTGAGCTAACAGATTTTCTTTTTTAGCTTTAATAGCTATTTAACTGTTTAGCTAACACTAATCAAGTTGGCATTAGAAGGAAATCAGCTTGCGGTGCTCTGGGGATTGAGCAGCGATTGGTGTATGAAGAAGGATGGATTGCTCCTTGAGAAACCAGCAGGGTTTCAATGGGCCAAATGGCCTCATTCTGTGGCATAAATGGCTTTATGACTAAAACTACATCCCTTAAGATGCATTAATTAATAAATACTTGCGCTGACTTAATATCAACCATCCATTATCTATATAATTGTCTCTAACTGCCCCCTGCTATTTCTCCTACTGCTGCAGTTTTACTTTTTGATTTTTATGTTAAAGATAAATCATGGATATTTTGCTATGTATAGGAGAATGCTTTATCATTAAACCAGTTGCCTAACATGGCCAGCGTACCAGTAGAGAATCATAGAATGGTTACAAAACAGAAGGAGACCATTTGACCATCTTGTCCATACTATCTCTCTGCGGGAGCACCTGAGTTTGTCCTACATTCCCACTCTTTCCCCAAAGCTCTGCAAATTGTTTCTCTTTAGGAGATTATCCAACCGTATGAAAGTCAGAATGAAATCTGCTGTTCCACACTCTCAGACAGTGCATCTGCATCCTAACCACCCACTACATAAAAAAACATTTTCTTAAGCCATGTTGGTTCTTTTGACCATGTGTCAGTGTCTCCTGTTCACATTTCTTTTGCCAATGAGAATAATTTCTCTTTATTTATTCTGGCAGACCCCCTCATCGTTTTATACACTGCTCTGAAATCTCCTCTCAGCCTTCTGTTCTGTAAGGAGAACATCACAAGCTTCTCTGAACCATTCACATAATTGATGTTCCTCTTACTTAGAACCATTCTTATAAATCAAAGAACAAAGAACAAAACAGCACAGGAAACAGGCCCTTCGGCCCAACGAGCCCGTGCCGCCACCCTGATGTTCCCACCTCTACCCGTGATCCCTGTCCATGTTTATAGATCTATGGATTAAAAACCAAATTTGAGACAATTTAGGGAGAATTTGTTTTGCCAATTGGCCTAACAGCACATTTATGGGATGTGGGAGGAAACCGGAGCGCTCGCAGAAAACCCACGCAAGCACGGGGAGAATGCGCAAACTCTCACAGACACAGGCCCAAATCCATGTATCTGCACAGCACAGAGATAGTCACTGAGCTGTCATTTTGCCCATCAGATGGTCCAGGTCAAGCATACACTAACGACGTTAAGCAGTAGGATACTCTCAAAAAAGGTCCAAGAGCAGTCCTCTCACGACCCATCGCGTGTATGCCCCTCGTTAGACAACAAGGTGGACCAAAGCACCTGTAGGATAAAAACAAGTACATCAATATCATCATCTATTTACACACTTCCCAGGGACTCCCAAGGCTCATGATCCCTATTTTAAATCAGTTTTCTATATCCCTCCATTCCCATTCTGTTCATGTGCCCATCTAAGTATTTCTTAAATAACTCCAGACTACCTGCCTCCACCACTTTACTTGGCAGTGCATTCCATACCCCCACCACCCTCTGTGTGAAAAAACTCCCTCTAACATCCAAATTATACCTTACCCTCCTCACCCTAAGCCCGTGACTCCTTGTGCTATTTGAGTTCATCCTAGGAAAAAGCTTAACCCTGTTTACTCTATCTATCCCCTTCAAAATCTTGTACACTTCTGTCAGATCTCCTCTAAGTCTACGTCTTTCTAAGGAAAACAGTCCCAATTTGCCTAATCTCTCCTCATAACTCAGACCTTCCATGCCAGGCAGCGTCGTGGTAAACCTCCTCTGCACTCTCTCCAGAGTCTCCACATCCTTCCAGTAGTAAGGCGACCAGAACTGGACACAGTATTCCAAATGAGGTCTAACCAGCGTTTTATACAACTGCAACATTAAAGGCCTCTATACCCCTTCCTATAAAGGCTAACATACTATATGCTTTCTTCACAACCATCTCCATTCGTTCTGCCACCTTCAGAGACTTGTTCACCTGCACCCCCAGGTCCCTCTGCGTTTCTATACTCTTAATAGGTCTACCCTTTATCATATACCTCCCCCCTACATTCTTTCTCCTGAAATGCATCACTTCACATTTATCAGGATTGAATTCCATCTGCCATCTATCTGCCCAAGCTACCAGCCTATCTATGTCCTGCTGCATTGCCTGACAATGCTCCTCACTATCGCAAGTCCAGCCATCTTTGTATCGTCTGTAAACTTGCTGATCACTCCACTTACTCCCTCTTCCAAGTCATTTATAAATCCTTCCTGCAGCCTGTTTAAGACTTACTCCTCCCTTCTAAAGTGGGATATCCAGACTCGGAAATGATACACCAGTTGAGATCAAATCAATGCTTTATAAAGAGTTATCATAATCTTGCTTTTGTATTTTATTTCTGAAGCCCACATGTCATTTTCTCTACGTGCTTTGCCACTATCAACAACTTGTGTGTGAAAGTGAAGAAAACCTTATGCGTAGGAAGTTGATGCATTAATCATAGAATCATAGAATTCCTACAGTGCAGTAAGAGGCCATTTGGCCCATCAAGTCTGCACTGACAACAATCCTACCCAAGCCCTAACCCCACGTATTTACCCTCCTGTTTCCCCATGACACTAAGGGGCAATTTAGCATGGCCAATAAACCATAAATCATCCAACAAACCATTCAGTTCAAAGGCAATAAGGAATAGGTGGCAAATGCTGGCCTTTTCAACTCATTAAAATTGTTCTTGTATTGTAGAAATTAGAAGTAGGAGTAGGCCCTTCAAGCATGCTCCACCATTCATTTTGATCATGATTGATCATTGAATTCAATATCATGATTCCCCCTTCCTTCCATATCCCTTGATCTCCTAGAGCAATACCTAATTTCTTCTTGAAATCAGACAATGTTTTGGCCTCAACTACTTTCTGTGATAATGAATTCTGCACTACTCTCTGGATGAAGAAATTTTTCCTCACCTCAGTTTCAAAGGTTTACTCCTTATCCTCAAACTATAACCCATACTTCTGGACTCCCTTACCATTGGGAACATTCTTTCTGAACCTACTCTCTCTAATACTGTAAGAATTTTATAAATTTCTATGAGATCCCCTCTTACTCCAAATAATCCAAATTGAGTAATCTTTCCTCAGATGACAGACTGCCATCCCAGGAATCAGCCTAGTAAACCTTTGCTGTACTCCCTCTATAGCAAGGACATCCTTCCTCAGATAAGGCCAACAAAACTACACACAATACTCCAGGTGTGATTTCATCAATGCCCTATACGATTGCACCAAAACATCCCTGATACTCAAGTCCTGAAAATATGAAAACCAACGTACCATTTGCCTTCTTTAATGCCTGCTGTACCTGTGCATTACTTTCAGAGACTAATGCATGAGGACATCAGGTCTTGCTGAGTGTCCACCTCTCTCAATTTACACTGATGGGTGTAAATTGACAGTAATAATCTGTCAATAATCTAAAAGACAGTAATAATCTGTCTTCCTATTATTGCTACCAAAGTGGATAACCTCACATTTATCCACGTTACACTGCCTCTGCCATACAGATGCCCACATACTCGGCCTGTCCAAATCACGGTGAAGCATCTCTGTATCCTCCCCACAACTCACTCTCCCACAATCTGCAAATTTGCAGATAATACATTTTCATACTCACTCTCTTGGGGCAATATGCCCAGCATTAGGCTTTACCTCAATTTTATCCCACTGAGACAGATTCAGGTCTCTGGAGTGGGGCTTAAACCACAACCTTCAGACTCAGAAACAAGAGTCCTATCAAGAAGCTAAGGCTAACATCTATCACTTCAGTATAATAGTTAGTTCAGCTGAGATTATTTAGCAGTCAGCCAATGCGAGAAAGAACTACTGATCTCACAGTGACATCCTGTGAATAAAAACAGTAACAACAGGAATCACAAGATCACACCACACTTGCTTTGTTCCTGAGAAAAATGATCCTGCCATTTTTATGTTTTTACATAGAGTGATTTTCCAGCCTTGCTGCACTTGGCACAAGTCACTCCAATCCCAGAAAATAGCATGCGGGCCTAAAAAACAGGCTTTGTGCCTGGCGCCAAACAGTTTGCAATCATCTTGACACCTTTCTACTGGCACAAATCAGATTGTGTCCAGAAAGGGCATGAAGCTGATTAACATATTTAAAGTATTTTTAAATGTACTTAGCCCATTCCACGCCGGATTCTCCCAATTCCCACCCTTGGGTGCTGTGCAAGAGGGGTGATAATCACAACTTATCTCCACTAGAGGAGGCTAAGTGAGCTGGCTATGCTGGGGAATGAGGAGCCACTGAATCTCCCAGATGGTCAGGGTCAGGCTGGGCAGTGGCCAGCTAGCATATTGGGGGTGCCATGAGGGCATTGCCATCTGGATATTGCCAGTGTGTATGGATGTGCAATACACATCCCTCTAACCTCTGCTGTTAGCCACTTTAAGACTTGAATGGCAGGTTTGGTGTAAGGATTCGCATTCTAATCAGCAATCTATAAACTGTCTGTACTGATATGTGTGCTTTTGGAGACCAGAACACCTCATTCACCTGATGAAGGCCACAAAGGCCAAAAGCTCGCAGATTTACTATCAAATAAATCGGTTGGATTTAAAATTGGTGTTGCCAGACTTTACTGAGTTATTGCCAGTGTGCCAGGGCAGTGCCAAAGGGATAGGCCCTATGGAGGTAGGGACTGCATGGGGGGATCAATGGGGAGGGGAGGGGGAATGACAGGGAGGGTAGGAAGGCATGGGGCAAGAAATGGGGCTTGAATGGATGGGCAAGAAAGGGGGTATATCAAGGCTAATAAGAGTCGTGTCGGGGCTCCTCAAGGGAGTCAAGAAGGTGTATCCATTAGAAGAAACCCAATGCCCTGATGCCAGTGATCCGTGTCAAGAAGGGGGTTGTAAAACATGTCATAGATGAGGGGAAGGTCCAAATGTTCATGAGGGGAAGGTAGGGTTCTTCTAGTGCATTATGGGGTCAGATCATCTTTTCAAAACAGCGCTTGATCACTCTGAAGCTGGGCTCACCACTGTGGTTAGTTCCCAATCTCCCCCACCTCCCTCCGCCCTATACCGGCACTCAAGTCACCAATGTCCCAAACAAATGACTAAGTGTGGGATGATTGCAGCCTGCACCCCTCCACGGATCATCATGGATTGCTCTGGTTTTCTCATCATTATGTCACTAAAGCCAGATTTTAAGAAAATAATCCTAAGCACCAAACGAGCAAGAAATGGGGCAAGTTTCAGACTTGTTTTTTTAGGTGAATTTGAAAATACAATCTTACAGTGCCTACTGCAAAAAAGGATAAAAAAATGCAATTCTTGCCAGCGAGGTGGGAGCCTCAGCTCACTGGGATATTTCCTGCCACGCCTTCCCCCACCCCTCTGATACCGTCCCATGGACATCAGAAACTCACAAGCAGTTCCAGATTGTGGTTCTGGGGGAAAGGGTGGGGGAGAGTAGACATCTTGGAAATAGGTTGGACACCACTGGGGGACCTGTGGAGGGAATTCTTGGTTGAGGAGAAAGAAATACATCAGAAGTGCTGGTGTGAAAGTTTGCTCCTTCAGAATGGATGTGACTGAGTCCGAGAAACTGGGAGAATGGAATGGCATCTTTACAGGAAACAAGGTGCAAGGAAGTGTTATCAAATAATCTGTGGAAACTAGCAGGTTTATAATGAATGTTAGTAGATAGCAGAATATCAGAAATGGAAACAGAGGATTGAGGAATGGGAGGGTTGGAGATGATCCATGTGAAACTGAGAGTATATTAAAAGAAAAGTTGAAATCTTCCATTTCAGAGCAAAAGCAGGAAGCTGCCCCAATATAATCACCACTGACTGGAATAAAGAGTTAGGGGATGGATTCTGAGTAAGATTAGGACAAGATTTGTTCCACATAATAAACAATAACACAGGCCTAGCTAGGGCCCATGTGGGTACCCATAGCAACAGTTTTTATTTGACATGGTAGCGGCTGTCAGTACAAAATGGCTGCCAACAGCACTTCTGCATATGTGCAGAATCTAATGGCATCATTTGCAAGAGACATAAATCCACTCTCATAGAAGATGACAGCTACTTCTAGGCTGTTTTCAAACATTTCAGAGTGACCTTGTTTCATTGCCTATGTGTCTCCCAAATCATTCTCATCAACAGGTGGACAATCCGTCTGAACTAATTCTATGGCTGATCTCAAATCACGTTTCCTGAGCGCCGCAGTGCTGGACACTCAGGATGTGGCCATTTCTCTGTCTTCTTTGCTTTCTTTCTTTCTCTCTCTCCACAAGCATTTCTTTTGAAATTTAATCTTTTAACAAATTTCTAATAAGGCACCACCAGGATGACAGGATGGGCCATTTGCTTTTTTGAGCCCTCTCTGTGAGGATTGGAGTGAGCTATGGATGGAGGGCATTGTTAAAAGCCTGAACTTGATGTTTGCCAACACTGTAATATTTGCAACTCCAGGCCAGCACCCTGATGCACACTGCCCCTATAAAGATGGTGGCTGTGCATTGAACTGAGTTAGCAGAAAAGAGTCTCTATTTGGAGGAAGTGAGATGGGTTAAAGGAGAAAGTGTTAAGCTGAGAGAACGTGCTCAGCCAGACAAAGGAGGGTAGGAATAGATGGGTCCTGGTTAGACCTCTGTACAAGGACGCACTATCAAGCCCTCAGAAGCCCTGGTGGGGGGTGGAGCTGGAAGAGCTTTGGTTGTGAAGAGGAGGTGGTTAGGCCCAGGAAACTGGAAAAGATTGAAATTATGTAGCTCATTAGAAAAGATGAGGACAGGCTGGACAAAGGGAGAGAAAAGAGCCCAGATGGAAAGAAATAAGTTCAGTGAAGCAGCTAAGCAATGGATAGGAGGTAGAAACGGGGTTGGAGGACTCTAAAGTGGGAACATATCTAGAGGAGAAGAAGTCAGTGATAATCCTGGAAAAAGTGACTTGATATTTAGTGGTGCGACCATGGTCCAGGGGGAAAAGTTTTAAAGAGTTAATACACAGCCTCTATCAGGTAAATATCACATGTCAGACAACAACAGCACCACCCTCATCAACAGGTTTAATAACAATAACAGGGTTAGATCTGAGAGAAAAGAGTGAAGTAAGTTCAGAGGACGACAGGTCAGAGTGAGAGGAGCAGAGTAAATGAGGCAGCATCTATCAGTCCACAGTTTGCAAGGTCAAAACTAGCTCCTCATGTAATCTGAGTTCTGATTAAGTTCATCTTATCAATCATACTTTGTAATTACTCTGTGTCTTCCATCATTTTTCTCTAAGGACCTTGTATGACTAACCAGGATGAGATTAACGCTCTCCAAATGGAGTTGTTGTTTTAAAGTTATTTCAGACCTACTATTTAATATCTAAATCAATATTTTTAAAAGCCCCATAAACTGGACACTAAATTTCAAATTCTAATCTAATCTTATGACTAACACAGTTCCCAAATTCCACATTACCAGTTCACATTCACTATGCATCATGAAAATGCTTGAAATGTTTCCTTTGTGATCCCAATAAAACAGAAAAATGGGATCTCACTAAAGAATATCACATTCTGGAATCATTATGTGAGTTATAGACACGTTTGCTTTTTTAAATTCAATCAAGGGTTGTGAACATCACTGGCTGCATCAGCAATAATTATCCATCTCTAATTGCCCTTTAAAAGGTGATGATGAGCTGCCTTATCGAACTGTTGCAGTCCATACGCCATATGTACACCCATAGCGCTGTTTGGAAAGAAGTTTTCAGGATTTTAACCCAGCAACAGCGAAGAAACAGATATGCAGTCCCAAATCAGGATGGAGAGTGGCTTAGCAGGGCTGGTGAGGATGGGGGGGGTGGGGGATGAGGAGACGGGGGTCTACTCCCATGTGTCTGCTCCCCATGTTTTTCTAAAGCAGCAGAGATCGTGCATTTGGAAGATGCTGTCAAAGGAAGCTTAGTTAGTTGCCGCTATGCATCTTATAAATGGTACATACTGCTACCAGTTCTTCTGCAGTTTGAGGAACATTTTTCTCTGAAAAGTGCCGACCCACAGGAATGCAGCTGCCATACCAATTGACCTACACTCCCATGCATGTGTGGCCAGAAGAGGTTAACTCTCTTTTTGAGATTACTTGTCCAGCTGGAGTTCACGCTAACATCAGTGTCACTCGGTTGCTCTTCAAAACCCCAAATGATTAAGTTTACCGTATAAAACCCATTGGTTTTATTACCCATTACCCATTTATTACCCATTACCCCTAGTAATCCAGAGACCCAGGATAACATTTTGCGAACTCAGGTTCAAATCTCATCATGGCAGATGGTGATATATGAATCCATCAAATATATAGAATTATAGGGTAATTTCACTGTAACTTCATTGAAGTGTTAATATAAGCCTTACTTGTGACAAATAAACAAATTTTACTCTAATTTTAGAAGTGTAATGATGACCATGAAACGATTGTTGTAAAAACTCAGCTGGTTCACTAATGCCCTTTAGGAAAGGAAATCTGCCATCCTTTCCTTACCGGCTCTGGCCTACACGTGACTCCAGGTCCACAGCAAATTTCATCCAAGAGCTCTAATAAAAGGCAGAAAATTTAATTGCTATCCAGCTCCTCTTGGGGGTGGCATTGTGGCATGATGGTTAACACTGATGCCTCACAGCGTCAGAAACCAGGGTTCAATTCCCAGTTTAGGTCACTGTCTGTATGAAGTTTACATGTTCTCCCCATGCCTGTGTGGGTTTCCTCCGGGTGCTCCAGTTTCTTTCCACAGTCTGAAAAACACGTTGGTTAGGTGCATTGACCCGAACAGGCACTGGACTGTGGCAACTAAGGGAATTTCAAAGTACCTTCATTGCAGTGTTAATGTAAGCCTTACTTGAGAATAATAAATAAATTTTATTTCTTATATGGGATAGTTCATGGAAAACAGAAAATGCTGGAAAATCTCAGCAGGATTGAAGCATCTATGGAGAGAGCACAAAGCTAATGTTTTGAATCTGGATGACTCTTTGTCAGAGCTGAAGACAACAGATTCATACAATCTGAAGAGAAACTAGAGAATACTAGAAAATAGGGTGAGATTAGGCTGTTAGGGTGGGGGACGCAGTAGGGGCTGAATAGAGAGTAAGCAGCTGGTGGAGACAAAACAGATAGACAAAGTTGTCAGCCAAAAAGACAAAGGGAATGTAAATGGTGGTGGCCATGGCTAAGAAAGATGCTGATAGTGGCCATCAAGAGATCAGAATGTATAAGTGACAGAACAAAGAAAAGTAGAGCGTCAAAGGAAAACCTCGATCAATGCCCTAGTGGAGTGAGGGGAGAGGAGATGGTTGTGAGGAAAAAGATAGAACATAGAACACTACAGCACAGAACAGGCCCTTCGGCCTTCGATGTTGCGCCGACCAATATAAAAAGCAATGCCCCTCCAAACTAAACCATTCCCATCTCTTCCATATACTTATCAACTAACCTCTTAAACGCCACCAAACTTGGCGCATCTACAACTGCTGCAGGCAGGGCATTCCACTCCGAACCACCCTTTGGGTAAAGAACCTACCTCTGATATCCGTCCTATAACTATCACCCTTAATTTAAAGTTGTGTCCCCTCGTGCTAGCTTTCTCCATCCTAGGAAAAAGGCTATCACTGTCCACCCTATCTAAACCTCTAATCATCGTATATGTTTCGATCAGGTCCCCTCTTAGCCTCCTCCTTTCTAACGAAAACAACCTCAAATCCCTCAGCCTCTCCTCATAAGACCTGCCCTCCATACCAGGCAACATCCTGGGAAACCTCCTCTGTACCCTCTCCAATGCCTCCACATCTTTCTTATAATGTGGGGACCAGAACTGCACACAATACTCCAAGTGCGGCCGCAATAGAGTTTTGTACAGTTGCAACATGACGTTGCGGCTCCGAAATTCAATCCCCTACCAATAAAAGCTAAGACTCCATATGCCTTCTTAACAACCTTCTCGACTTGACTGCCTACTTTCAGGGATCTATGCACATACACACCAAGATCCCTCTGTTCATCAAGACTACTAAGAATCCTACCATTAGCCCCATACTCTACACATTTATTATTTCTGCCATAGTGCATTACCTCACACTTTTCCACATTAAACTCCATTTGCCACCTCTCGGCCAAGCTCTGCAACTTGTCCAAGTCCCTCTGCAAACTATAACACCCCTCTTCACTATCTACCACTCCACCGACTTTAGTGTCATCTGCAAATTTACTAATCCATCCTTCAATACCCTCATCCAGATCATTTATAAAAATTACAAACAGCAGGGGCCCCAAAACAGACCCCTGAGGTACACCACTTGTCACCGAACTCCACGATGAATATCTCCCATCAACCACCACCCTCTGTCTTCTATCTGCTAGCCAATTCCTAACCCAATTAGCTAAATCACCCTCTATCCCATACATCTGCATTTTCTGCAGAAGTCTTCCATGGGCCACCTTATCAAACGCCTTACTAAAGTCCATATATACCACATCAACCGCCTTACCCCCATCCACCTCTTTAGTCACTTTTTCAAAAAACTCAATGAGGTTAGTAAGGCACGACCTACCCTTCACAAAACCATGCTGACTATCCCCAATCAATTCATTTCTCTCTAAATAACTATAAATCCTATCCCTAATAATTCTCTCCAATACTTTGCCCACAACAGAAGTAAGACTCACTGGCCTATAATTCCCTGGAAGGTCTCTCTTCCCCTTCTTGAACAACGGGACCACATTCGCTATCCTCCAGTCCTCCGGAACCACACCCGTAACCAACGACGACCTGAAGATCAGAGCCAGAGGCTCTGCAATCTCCTCTCTTGCCTCCCAGAGAATCCTAGGGTAAATCCCGTCCAGCCCAGGGGACTTATCCAACTTCAAACTCTCAAGAATATCTAGCACATCCTCCCTATCTACTTCAGTACTTTCCAGTTTGCTACCCTGTACCTCAGTGTTCTCCATAACTACATTTACATCACCCTGCGTGAATACCCAAGAGAAATATTTATTCAGTGCCTCTCCAATCTCTTCAGGCTCCACGCACAACTTCCCACTGCTGTCTATGACTGGCCCTAGTCTTGCCCTAACCAATCTTCTATTCTTAACATATCTAAAGAAAGCTTTAGGATTCTCCTTAATCCTATCAGCCAAAGTCTTCTCGTGTCCCCTCTTAGCTCTCCTCAACTCACTCTTTAGCTCCCTCCTGGCTAATCTATAGCTATCCATTGCACTAACCGAGCCTTCAAGCCTCATCCTGACATAAGCCTCCTTTTTCCTTTTAACCAGCAAATCAACTTTTTTCGTACACCAAGGTTCTCTTACTCGACCATTTCCTCCTTGCCTGACAGGGACATACTTATCAAGGACTCGCAGCAGCTGCTCCTTGAATAAGCTCCACATTCCAGATGTTCCCAGTCCCTGTAGTTTCCTAGTCCAATCTATGCACCCTAACTCTCTCCTGATGGCCTCATAATTACCCTTCCCCCAGCTATAACAACTGCCCCCAGCTTCATGCCTATCCCTATCCATCACTAAGGTGAATGTAACCGAATTATGGTCACTATCACCAAAATGTTCACTAACTTCCAAGCCTAACACCTGGTCTGCCTCATTGCCCAGCACCAAATCCAATGTAGCCTCACCTCTAGTTGGCCTATCTACATACGGAGTCAAAAAACCTTCCTGCACACTTTGTACGAAAACTGACCCCTCTAACGAGCTAGAGCTATAGCTATTCCAATCAATATTACTAAAGTTAAAGTCCCCCATAACAATTACCCTATTACTTTCACTCCTGACCAGAATTGACTTTGCAATCCTTTCCTCAACCTCTCTAGAACTTTTAGGAGGTGTATAAAAGACTCCCAACAGGGTGACCTCTCCTTTCCTGTTTCTAATCTCAGCCCATACTACCTCAACAGACAAGTCCTCATCAAACTTCTTCTCTGTCACTGTGATACAGTCTTTGACTAATAATGCCACTCCTCCCCCCTTCTACCTCCTTCTCTACTCCGACTAAAGCATTTGAACCCCGGAACCTGCAACATCCATTCTTGTCCCTGCTCTACCCAAGTCTCTGAAATGGCCACAACATCGAAGTTCCAAGCTGGTCCAAGCTGCAAGATGGAAAGCAAGATTTCAAGAAAGTTGAAAAATGAAACAATGGGAAGAAAGGGAAATAAACATATTACATATATTATATATAAATCAAATGAAATAAAATAAATTGATGGAAATGAGCTAAAGGAGGAGGGTAGAGTTCATGCTCTGAAGTTGTTGCACTCAGTATTCAGTCTGGAAAGTTATAAAGTGCGCAGTCGGAGAGTGAGGTACTATTCCTCCAGTTTGCATTGGGCTGCACTGAAACATTGCAGTAAACCAAAGGCAGGCATGTGGACAGGAGAACTAGATGGTGTGTTAGAATGGCAACAGTAAAGTCTAGGTCCCACTTGGAAACAGACTAAAGGTGTTCTGCAAAGTGGTCATCCAGTCTGCTTTTGGTGTTTCCAATGTAGAATAGACCACACTGGGAGCTATGATGCAATAGATCAGTTTGAAGGAGGTGCGTGTGAAGTGCTACTTCATCTGAAAAGAATGTTTAGGCCCTCAGCTGGTGAACAAGGAGAAGGTAAAGGGGCAGGTGTTGCATCTTCTGCGATTGGGCAGGGATGAGGTGTCGGTGTGACAGAGAAGTGGACCAGTTTATCTCGGAGGGAACGGTTTCTGCAAAATGCTGACAGGACGATTGAGGGAACGATGTATTTGGTGGTAGCATCTTGTTGCTTTTGATGTAAATGGCAGGGGCTGGCAGGGTGAAAAGTGAGAAAAAGCGGGATCCTATCCTGTTTCTGGGAGGGAGGGTGAGAGCAGTGTATAGGAGACAGGTGGGACACGTTTGAGAGCCCTGTCAACTAGTGTATTTTTTAAAATTGAACTTAAAACTTCTGTGCTTGTATTTCTCATTACTACGTTATGGACATAAATTTACCTCCATTGCCACATAAAGGAACCATCCTGGACGATAATATTTAAAGAAGTATTATCTAGCAGTGGGAGGACTGAAAGCTAAGTATGTATTCACCTTGCTATTAGCTGTTGATTAAAGTCGTATCCAGACATGTCAACCAGGCAACATAAAAGACACAAAACCAGAAAATGCTGGAGAAACTCAGCAGTTCTGTGAGCATCTGTGGAGAGAATAGAGTCAACGTTTTGAATCTGAATGACTCTCATCATCCAGTGAAAGTCATTCAGACTTGAAACATTCTCTTTCCACCGATGCTGTCAGACCTGCTTAGTTTCTCCAGCATTTTCTAGTTTTGTTTCAGATCCAGCATCATTTTGTTTTTGTTCCAGCATCCTCAATACTTTGCAGTTTTATAAAAGTAAAGTTTTGCAAACATCACAAGACACAAAGTCAAGTGAAATGGAAGTAAGTATAAGCTATGTGTAAAACTTTTAACATTATTGCTAGATAGGTAAAATTTGAAATTTGCTGCCTTAGATTATTGTACATAGTCACTGTGGCTCCAACTTGTGTTTCCCTCTCCTCCACACATCCTTCTTTCTCACATACTTTAAATATTATTTAAAGCAATCAATTTTTTAATCTAAATTTCCTTCTTTCACTTACAATTTGGGAAACTGTAAGTACCAATAATTTTGTTGATTCTTTACAAACGACTTTTTTTCAGTAGTATAAATTATGGCCTAAATAACTTCAAACAAACCATCAAAGTTTATAAGGCTGCAGTTGCCTTATAAATTGCAGCATTATCAAGCTGCTACCAAGCAGTGCAAAATATGCATAATGGGTGTTTTATGATATTATTGATTCACATTATTTTCTGGTACTTTATTTGTTAACTTGTTTTAAAGCATTGTAAATCTCAGTTAATTATCCTATTAACATTTGACGTTATTGAATCTTTCAGCAAAATTAGATAAATTTCACTATCCTTTCTCTCTAGAATAAAGGAATATAATCAGATCAGAAATGCTCCTGTAACTTTTACTTCCTTCCACCATCTGTTAAGTTACATTCTAGATCTAGTTTGATTTTTGATGGATTCATTTCCTTGCTGCCTCACAGGCTCCTCCTGTTCCTACCTTGTTGCTTTGGACATTACAGGATTGCCGAACTCAGATTTATAGAACATAGAACATAGAACATTACAGCACAGAACAGGCCCTTCGGCCTTCGATGTTGTGCCGACCAAAATAAAAAGCAATGCCCCTCCAAACTAAACCATTCCCTTCTCTTCCATATACTTATCAACTAACCTCTTAAACGCCACCAAACTTGGCGCATCTACAACAGCTGCAGGCAGGGCATTCCACTCCCTAATCACTCTTTGAGTAAAGAACCTACCTCTGATATCCGTCCTATAACTCATACCCCTTAATTTAAAGCTGTGTCCCCTCGTGCTAGCTTTCTCCATCCTAGGAAAAAGGCTATCACTGTCCACCCTATCTAAACCTCTAATCATCTTATATGCTTCAATAAGATCCCCTCTTAGCCGCCTCCTTTCTAACGAAAACAACCTCAAATCCTTCAACCTCTCTTCATAGGACCTGCCCTCCATACCAGGCAACATCCTGGTAAACCTCCTCTGTACCCTCTCCAATGCCTCCACATCTTTCTTATAATGTGGGGACCAGAACTGCACACAATACTCCAAGTGCGGCCGCACTAGAGTTTTGTACAGTTGCAACATGATGCTGCGGCTCCTAAATTCAATCCCCCTTCTAGACCCTTGTCTCCAGAGTTGTCCTTCCAATGATATGTGCTTGCATGCATTATTACAAAGGTGCTTGGCAAAGCAAGGGCTAACTTGGAGCATGGAACCAATGTGTGTAATCCCAGTCAGAGAGCAGTCTAGTGGAACACTCTGTAAGCAGCTAGCCCACATGGTGGAAGCAACACAAAATACAAGCCTCAAGGTTCCATCAATGAGCTACCACCACCACCATAAAAAACCCAAATTATGACAGTCCCCTTGTCTCTCCCCAAGCTTGTCTACCCTTGCCATTGTTAGGCAGCCTCTTATAAATCAGATTTTTCCTGGGCCCTTCATTCTTTCATGCTTCTTGTTGCCATTCACCTTACTGGCAAAGGATAATGTTACTGAACCAGTACACTAGAGATTAAGTGAACACACAATGTTACTGAACCAGTACTCTTGAAGTTAAGCTAGTGTAATTTAAATTCAATTTGAAAAGAAAAATCTGGACTATCTCAATAATGAGATTGTATCATTGATTGATTATTGTTAAAACAAATTTGGTTCACTCATTAAGCCCACTTGTCTACATGTGACTGTATCCACAGCAATGTGGTTGATTTTTACCTTCCCTCTAAAATGGCCCAGCAAGCCACACCCCAACCAACCATGCATTGTGGCTGTCCAAAGAGTATGCCCCATGCAGAATAAGACCCATCCAGAACCACACTCTGCCTTCTACAAGCAAGCCAGTTCTGGATCCACAAGGCCAAAACCTCTTGGATCCCATGCCCTCTCACCTTCTCAAGAAGCCTTGCATGGGGGAATCTTATCAAACAACTTGCTGAAGTCCATGTAAACCACATCCACTGCTCTTCCTTCGTCAATGTGTTCAGTCACATTTTCAAAGAACAAGGCTCGTAAGGCATGACCTGCCCTTGACAAAGCCGTGTTGATTATTTCTGATCATACTAAACTTCTCTAAATGCTCATAAATCCTGTCCCTCAGAATTCTCTCCATCAACTTACCAACTACTGAGGTCAGATTCACTGGTTGGTAATTTTCCAGGCTATCCCTATTCCCTTTCTTGAAAATAGGAAAAAGGAAATAGTATGCAGTACTGTAATTATAACTTAACTAGTGTTCTATGTAATTCTAGCATAACCTCCCTGTGCCACAGTCAATAAAGGGAAGCATCCCATTTGCTTTTTTAACCACTTTATCTACCTATCTTGCTAGTTTGAGTTCTGTGGACATACACTCCAAGGTCCCACTACTCCTATACAACACTCAGTATCCTACAACTTGTTGTATATTCCTTGCCTTCTTTTCCTTCTACAACTGCATTAGCTCACATTTCTCTGGAATTCCATTCGTCATTTTTCTGCCCACTTTCGCAGTCCATTGATATCTTCCTACACTCAACAACTTTCTAACTATTAACCACAGAGTAATTTTTCTGTATCATTTGCAAACATTTTAATTACGCCACTTACATTTAAGTCAAAATCATTGATATAGATGTTACACCCAATTTGTGAAATTGCCCATTTTATGAAACGGGCAAATCCATTGCATTGATCATGAAATAGTCAGTTTGACAGCTCATTTTATTAAATATGCCAAAATGTACGAGTTTGAAATCTTATTTGTGGAGTTGTTGATCAAGCCTGTTGCTTGTGCAAGCTCAAGATCATGTACTAAGTTGCTAAATAACAGCATAAACATTGTAAATTTGGGAAAGTCAGTGTGCCAATAAAGGCACAAATAGTAGCTGGTGAAAGATGTGACATTTAATGTAAGTTTGAAAAGGACTAGTTCACATCTGCCTATTTGACTTAAAAGACTTGCACAACAGGTGATGGATGGTGTCAAATACCATGAAGTCATAGGACGTCATTGCTTACACTTCCTATTTGATGTCAATGGTTCACACAGCAGGTGACGGATGGTTTGGAATTTCCTGTTGGAAGTGAAAGTACATGTGTTGACTTCAAAGGCTCATATGGCAAGTGACCTTAAATAGTCATTGGTAACATTTCATTGTTTCTTTGTTGCACAATTTCAATTTTCTGCCCATGCCTAGTGGTTCACTAAGACAGACTTCTGTTTCCATAGCTCGTAATTCCTGAAGCAGGTTGCTAGTCTGTCATGAGGGGCTTAAAGCAGCATTCCACATCAAGCATGTCAACCAGGAATTTCACCCTCCCTTACTGCCAGCCACTGATGTGTTGGAAGGATTTGCAGGTTGACACTCAACCTGTTTGACCATGTTATCAAGTCCTGGGGTGGGACTCAAAATGTGGAGCTGCCAGCATTGGACTGGGGTAAACACAGTTAGAAGTTTTACAACACCAGGTTAAAATCCAACAGGTTTATTTGGTAGCAAACACCACTAGTTTTGGGGGCTTTTCCCTTCGTCAGGTGAGTGGGGAGTTCTTATATGTGCCTTTATATGCTCTGTTTGAGATCAGAACTCTCCACCCATCTGGTGAAGGGGAAAAAGAAACACTTATGAGACTTCTTATTAGCCTTGTCAGTAATACCTACCTCTCGTGAAAAAAATCTACAAATGCTGTTTGCATTATGATGAAATTCTACCAATCAAAAATTTCAAAACAGATAACCACTGCACACTAATGTAGAACAAATTAGTTTATTCTTTGAATTATATTCCTTCATTAAAAAAGTCACTGCCAAACTTCAAAAATAAAAACTTAATTGCATATTGCAAACGTACACTTTGTTCTGAAAATAACATCCCTTTATTTTTTAACCATCCTCATTGTAAGTGTCAATTAGCTGAAGTTAAATGCATGCCATGCAGCTAAATCTTTGGGCATAAACGATTTGTAATGTTTCAATCAGTAAGATCTAGTGGTGGGAACTTTGTTTATTAGATTTTTTTTAAAAAACTGTTACTCGATGCACAAGGTGATTTTTTTGACAAACACTTCAAACAGATGGTTCAAGAATCACTACATTTTAACAGAAATTACTTCGCAATTTTCGCACACACCAAGTGACAGACGAGTATTAAAATGAAAGAATATTTTGAATAGAGTGGCAGCATCAGGTTCTCTGATTAAATGCAGTCCTAATATCAAGGTTGAAGCATGACTGAGCTTCAGTATGTTTTCCATTTCAGTAGAACTTTTATTTCCCCATTCCTTCTATAATTGAATAGTGTTGGTGATGCATCAGTCTCCAGTTCATCGAATTAAGACTGTCTGATTTCATTTGGCTTTTTAAACCTTAATAACTATCACAAAGCAAGATAAGGGTTTCTATTTATTTCAAGCACATTATTTACTACTACAATGACAGACTGGTAAGCTGCTTCTAAAGTTTCTGCTGACACCAAAACAAAATAATTAGCAGGACGTGTGTGAAATATGAGAGTAGATATTTGCTCCATCTGTGTGTGGATGCACATACCTCCATTCAGTAACTAATGAAATTGAGAAGTTGTTATTGCATTTCTTAACACAATATTATATTCTACAAGTCAATGGCAAGGCCACTTCAGCTGAATCTAACTCAAGGATTAATAAATCAAGCCTTTGTATCACCATGCTCCTTCTATGTTGCTTAGACTCAAGTTCTAGTATTAAGAGTCAAGTGTTTAATTTGTACATACACAATTATGACTATACAAGTAAGGTACATCAAATAAAAACAGCACATTCTTTCTTGGAATGGTTGTTTACAATTAAACTCATGTAGACTTTGGTTCTTCATAAGAGCTTTGTTACAGCTTGAGCATTCTTACTGATTATAATAACATTTTAGATGGGATTGCAAAATTAATCCATTTTAATGAAAATGTTTATGTTACAGAAATTTGTCACAAAGCAATTAAAGATTAATGTTGTTCTGTAAAAAAAACTAATCCATTTCCCACCAAAAATACATTACATTGTGTGCACCATAATAGATAGATTACTGCAGTAGTTTATATCTGAATTTTGACTATATGCCTCAAAGTGCTGAATAGTTCACAATCTACAATATGTAGATGCAAACTTAGAGGGCGAAAATGAGACTAATAACCATTAAACTAAATAGCATAATGACCAACAACAAACTTCAGACAACATAATGACTTAGTCATTTTTACAATTTCTTGTAAGTTTATCAAAGTTTTTGAAACTGAAGAGCAAATTCCTTTTTGTGCAAAGCTTACATTTTCAAAGATTAAACTCAATCTATTTAACAGCTATACAAGTTTCAATTTGGCCACCATTTTAACCAACAATGCTCTTATACTTCTGAACTAATAACTAAAAATTCTCACCCACTTATTACTGGCTCCTTCGGTCATAGCAAACCAGTGACTCAAATGATGTACCATTTTGGCACAATTGTTTGAAAGTATTTTCTGTTTGTATATAACTTTAAATATTTTATTCACAGACAGAATTCTCCTCAAAGAGTTATGAACTATGCATGAACTACAATCAGATGAGACAATATTTATCGGATCAAATAACATTTTCCACCTGGTACAATTTTTACTGGAAAATCTGATCACAATAAAGTGAACCCTCAACTGGGAAGGTGAAAATAAGTTGCAATATTGTAAAGGCAAAATAACAGACAATTCAAACTTGCCAAATATTCAATTAGATTTATATAGTACAAATATTTTTTCCTAAATAGGTTGAGTAGCACTTTAAATAGATCAAAAGTAAAATTAAAATAAGCTTGATCCTCACACCATGGTTCTACTGAGTTTCTTTTTAAAGAATCTTAAGTATAATCGCAACCCCCTAAACACTTCTGGTAGAGGAAAGCTAACTTACAAATGTAAGCTTAAGACAGTTTTATGAAAAAGTACACTGTCGCTTTCACATACTCACTTAAATCTAATGCTTTGGAAACTATTTCTTCACAATTCACAAACAGCAACATAACAGAGCTAAACAAAACAACTATTTTTCTCATCAGTTCACAAACATTAAACACATTCTCTTTCCATCACCCCCTCATATCAAGAATCAATCCTTTGTCAGTTTTTATGCATAACTTGGTCCTAATGAAGATCATTATGTTTACAAAGTTGTTTAAGGAGTAAGCTGGTTCCGCACACCTTTGATTTTTGCAAAACTTGTCAACTTCCAGGTTGAATTCTAGGACTGAAGGAAAAATACATTAGCAATCACAGTTCACATTGACAAGGATAATCCATTCTTAATGTTATGAAACTGTAAGTTAGGGACAAAAATTCAATCTCAGGAGAAATGCTCCCTGGAGATGCTTCATTTTAAATTCAAGTTATAAAGTTCAATTATTTTCAAATTTCATTAAAAAAATTAAAATATGCAAATAGGACATACAGGCATAGCGTTACAAAATCTTGAATTGCTTTTAACATCGTACTTCTTAAAATAAAAAGGGAAACTACAGCACTTCAAAAGGAAAGAACAATTATGACTAGGATTCAATTATGAACCATGCAAGATTATATAATACACATTTTAATGAAATGTAGTGAGGGCTTCAATTCACATGCCAGTTGAGGTTAACAGGTATTGGAAGTTAGGACTGGGTTGTAGGATGAGATCTACAAAAGAATTTACACAAACAATAGGTAGTATGTTCAGATCAGTTACGCATGCATACAATCCTGTCTGAGTTTATTGTTGATATTTGCTTTTGGTGATAATGATAGTTAGAAATTTTGCTTTATTAGGTAAATGCTAAACCAGAAGAGTCAAGGTATTAACGAAGTTGCAATAAAGATCCTCAATTTAAACGTTACATATGGCCAGATACGAAACAAACTTATGAGGCTTACAAGATAAACTGTTTGAAGAATTGTGGTAACAAAGCTGGAAAGAAATATCATGAATTTTTTTTCAGTATTTCTAGCCCCCCACTTTCATTCAGGGGCACATTCTTCACAAGACAATTAAAGATAAGGAAAGCATTTGCTCCGTCTCAATGCATTCTGAAAGTTTCAAGTTATATCCACTGTTGCACTCAACTGCTTCAATTCCATTTTTCACTTTTACCACTCCATCCATGTGTCAATTGTTCTTCTGCAGATAATAATTTCCTGATATCAGTCTCAAATTTACATTTTACTAATTAGAATCTACGTAACGTATATCCTACTCATTTTAAATATTTATTTTTTCCATCCTTTTGTCTTTAAGAGGGTTTTTCAAAAGTTGAAAGTTTCTGAAGTCTTTCCTAATAAATCAGACCTTTAACATAAGACTTTTGGCTTTTCTCTGCACTGCCTGTAATACTTAAATATTCCCTTTTATCTTCTGAGCACGAAACTCAAGTTGCATGTCGCCTTGAAAATTGGTGCAACCAGCAATTACAGCAAACCTGATGATGATTTCGTAAGGAATTCAGAGTGGACTTACTCACCTAGGACACTGGGTAATTTGGAGGGGAAGTATAATATCTTTCAACAAGGGATACGAAGGCCAACTCTACCATTACCCTGGCTGAGATCAGCTAACCGCACACAGATCTTCTTATCTGTCTGGTTTAATGCTGCAGCACAATACATTTTTTTCAGTAATACACTATGATGATGAAGCCTTAAACAGGTTCTTCAGTTCATATATTTACAAATAAAATATGCAAAGACTATCTAAATCCAGTCATTTTTAACTCAGAACCTATCGTAATCAATAAAGCAGTTTGTCAAAAAATACAATAAATATCTGTAATTAACTTAACCCATACCCAAAAATTCTCAATGAAATGAGAGAGAAAATTGGTGAAACTAGGGTTTCTAAGCTCCATAAATACAGTATTCACACAAATAGAATACTGCATCAGTATCTGAGAACAGGAAAATAATGGCAGGATTTTGCATGGTAATGATGGCAAAACTGTCAGTGCTCATCATCAGTACTACTTTGAACAAGTCGACATTCTAGAGTGTGCAAATGCGCAAAAATTCAGACATTTCTGTCAATAATTCTACACTTCTGCAGAGGGGATGTTGTAGAGGATCACCCAGAATGCAATTAATTAGAAATCAGTGAACTGATAAAAACTTGTTTCATATTTAGTTTCACTCAAAATATTTCAACTGTTGTTGATTTCACACCCACACGTAGAAATCATGTTGTTACCTCAGATAAAATGTGAGCTGTATTAGAAAATGTCAGTACAATTTTGTTCTTTATATGTTGTATTCCAAAAAAGAAATTTACAATTAGGAATGGAAAGAAAGTGTGCATTTTAAGGGAAATAACTGATATATCACCAGTAACGATATTTTTCTATTCTTTCACAAATGAACGATAAGTGTTTTTATACAAGAAATAGTTGAAGCAGATTGTGGATGTATTATACTACTTTTGACAAACTTTAATAGTTGTAAAACATATCATACATTTAAAATATAGTTTAAATTGTGCAAAGTGCATCATTAGACTGAGAAATCCATGTCAATTATTGGTCAAAAAGTATGTTCTAGTTTTACTGGAATTGATAATAAGTCTTATAACAATCAATCAACAACAATACCTCCCCAAATATGCCAAGTCTGCAATCAGTCTGTGGTAGCTTCCCTCCTACTGGAATTCGCTCCCAAAGTTGCAACAACTGTTCCCCAACCTGTGGTTCCAGTTCCTGTGCATAAAAATAAAGCAAAAGCATTTTTTTTATTTTCAATCTTATGCAGTTATTTTTTAAAAAGTAGTATAGGAAAAATATAAAGAACACTAAAGGAGTATGATCAGCACCAACACCACCATCCTGAAACTTGTCAACAATGACCTGAGTTATAAGTGTACTAGTATGATGAGAATCAGGTCATTCTCATACTTAGAATTTTCTAAACATATAAACATAGATAGTATGCCCTGAAGTAAGTTAATATTTCATGTCAAAAACACGTTTAAGCAACTGAAGGGATGGGGGGGAATTGAAAAAGGGGAAGATCTATGACTTGAAGCAAGACGAGAGGTTAAGTGACAAATATTTGTGTGCATGAATGGTAATGAACCAATAAAAAAAGCTATTTAAAAGAAGCATAAAAGGCAGAACAATAATCCTTGCATCGTGCTTCCTATATGGACTCCATTTCATTCACCTCCATCATAATTCTGTTTTGATAGAAACAGAAAAAAAGAGAAGTATGCCATTAAGCCCTCTAAGACTGCTCTGCCATTCATCATGATCAACAGTAACCTGTTCCTGTGTTGTCCCCATAAACTGCAAGAGCTATATCTAACTCCTTCTTGAAAACATACAGGCCTCCATCTGCTTTCTGTGGTAGAGAATTCCAAAGGTTCATCACTCTCCGGTTGAGGAAAATTCTCCTCATCTTAGTCCTAAATTGTTTACCCCGCATCTTTAATCTGTGACTCCTGGTTCTGGATGCCACCACCATTGGGAACATCCTTCCTGCATCTACCCTGTCTATTCTTGTTAGAATTTTATAGCTTTCCATGAGGTTCCCCCTCATTGTCTAAGCTTTAGTGAATATAAAATCCTAACCAACTCATTCTCTTCTCATACATCCCGTCATCCCAGGAATCAGTCTGGTAAACCTTCATTACATTCCAAGGAGAGCAAAATCAAAAATAATATTCCTGCTGTGGTTTGACCAAGATCCTGCGATTGAACTTGAATCCTCTTGCTATGAAGGGCAACATACCATTTGTTTTCTTTGCCGCCCGCTGTACTTGCATACTTACTTTCAGTTACTGATCTATAAGGATACCCAGGCCTCACTGAGCATTCCTCTCTCCCAATCTATAGTCATTCAGGTAATAAACTGCTTTTCTGTTTTTGTTACTAAAGCAGATAGCTGCACATTTTTTCACATTAAACTGCATCTGCCATGTGCACTCACTTAATTTGTCCAAATCACACAAACATCCCTGCATCCTTCTCACAACTCACCATACCACCCCACCTTTTGTTATCTAAAAATTTGGAGATATTATATTTAATTCCCTCATCTAAGTCATTAATATATATTTTGAATAGCTGGGGTTCAGCACTGATCTCACAGTACTCCACTAGTCACCACTGTATGCCACTTGGAAAAAGACTTGTTTATTCCTACTCTGTTTCTTGTCTGCCAACTAGTTTTCTGTTCATCTCAATACAATATCCCAATCCCATGCGCTTTAATTTTATACACTAATGTGGGATTTTGTCTAAAGCCTTCTGAAAGTCAAAATAAACCACATAACTGGTTTCCCCTCATCAGTGCTACTAGTTGTATCCTCAAAGAATTCTAGTAAGTTTGTCAAATGCGATTGCTCCTTCATAAGTCCATGCTGACTTTGTCAGACCTTGCCATTGTTTTACAGTGCTCTACTATTAAATTCTTCATAAGAAACTCTAGAATTTTCCCTACTACGAACTTCAGGCTAACTTGTCTATAATTCCCCGTTTTTCCTCTACCTTTTTTAAATAGTGGGGTTTCAATCCAATCTGTAGGAACTGTTCCAGAGTCTACAGTATCTTGAAAAACAGTCACCAATGCATCCACTATTTCTAGGACCACTTCCTGAAAAGGCTTGTCTCTAAATGATCTTGAACCACCAGCTTTCCGGTTAACAGCCAAATGCACTGACAACTACTCCACAGAGACAGATGCAACATTTCGTACCAGGGTTTTGAGTCTGTTGGATCTAACATCTAACAGACTACAAGAGGCGAATTTCCCACCAACAGGATGCTACCATGAGTCCAAAAAGACTTTGAGCCTACTACACAATGGAGTAACCTCATGTATGTATTTCAGAGTTAGTACGATGGCCAACTACGGAGATTGTATGTCCTAACGATTAGCCAATCAAATCAAACAGCATATTCCTTTGGCTATTCGTAATAGAGACAGAGAACAAACCGTATTCAACCAGCTCATGCTTGCAAAACATCTACTGTTAGATGTGATTCTGAAGTTCGGCAGAGCCTGATTGAGTTAATAGCCTCACTAACTGAATTATGATCAGTTGAGCTCATAATATGGTTCACTTACACTCACAAGAAGCAACATACATTTATATACAGGAAAAATGCATCTGCAAACAAAAGGATTATGTTTAATCCTGTCTCTTTCTTGAATTAGCCAGGAGCTTGGGGAGCCTATATTTCCCTGTTGCTTTCTCCAACGGCAATGCCTCAGCCAGAGCCAACAATTAACATCTTTATATGGAATATTAGATTGCCAAACATTCATACATTTGTTCTGATGAGTACAAGATGAAAGATTTTAGTAACATGTCTCCCTTTTCATTAATATTCAAGTTCTGTACTATTAAACACCTGCTTATAAGTGATCTAACTTGTTTTTGGTTAATTTAAGTACCTAGCATCTAAATAATCAGTTTCCATATGTGTAATTACATATTTTAAAAGTATTTTTAATCCTTTAAGGTAGTGACAGGTTTAGTTAGCATGAAATTTTGCCAATAATATTCAGAGGAACTTAACTGTTTTGATCAAATCACCTGCTGGCAAGAAAGCACATTATTGTGCATATACCGAATGTTAAAATCATACCTGTCCATCTCTGCTTATCTGCACTTTTTTATTATCATTCCATGGGTTCAACAGATGATGGGCATATTGGAAAGGGAGGCTTTCCTTTCTAATCCATTCCACTCGGAAGACTCCTCCTAGCCCAGCAGAACCCCACTCCTGGCTTCTCTCCCGCCCTATCTCGGAGATCATTCTGGCAAAGCCCTAAAGAAAATAGTAATTTTTAAATACATATAAATCATTTTAAATTTACAAATGATTCCAGTTTGGTTGATCTGTCGCATTCATTAATTAGCAATTGAGTGATCCTTAGGACATTTCAGTTGCCTCATTTTTGCTCGCACCTCATGGAATAAGCACAGGGGCTACATTCAGTGAAAAACTAATGCCACTTCTTACCTTTGATGGTTTCAATCTTAGTTATTCTCCATCAATCTACTTAATGGCTTCACTATCTCCTATGATTTCAGAATGTACTCTAAGAGCTTGGCCATCACCAAAGCTACCACCAAAGGATTTAATTTTCAGCCAAGTAATTTTCAGCCTCAATAGCTCAATTTTCTATGATGCCCAAATGTAAGACTTGAATACTGCTTCCATATCTGGACAGCCTTTATTTAAACATCAGTTACAGATTCCTGACAAGAAAATGGTTATTTGATAGACTTTCTAGCCTGAAGCTACTTTCCACTCTGCAATGCATCTTTACTCATGCAAATATAATGGTTGCTTTGTAACCTTTCCTCTCATTTCACCAAAATTTCAAATACTGTCCTGTATTAGGAAACCAAAGATAGTTATAAGGGAGTTATATTTGTATGGATAAACATTAGAAATAAATAAGTTTGATGGATTCAATGGAATCTGCACCTAGAAGGACCTATTGTTAGGTTCATGCTGGATAAAAGATGTTTTTGTGTGAGGGAGGAAGGGGGAGGGTGTGAATGTTAAATTCCAATTGTGATAGAGTGTGATACAACTGAAAGAATACATATAGTTGTAAGACAAAAAACACTCCTTTGTTCTCTAGTTTTAGCTGAAAGCTGGAACAGTTGCTGGCAGACAGCGAGAGAGAGAACATCTCTGTTTTGCTTTTGTACATCCATACTGGCTATCTGATCCTACCACTGTTTACTTGCTATAAAACCTCTGATAATTTTCCCTACTACCAACGTCAGACGATTACTCTATAATTCCCTGTTTACTCTCCAGTTCCCTTTTTAAAAAGGGGGGTTACATTAGCAACCATCCAATCCAGAGGGGCTGTTCCAATGTCTTAAGAATCTTGAAAAATGACCACCAATGCATCCACTATTTCTAGGGCAACTTAAGTTCTCTACAATGCAGATGATCAGGCCCTGGGGATTTATCGGCCTTCAATTTCATCAATACTATCCCTCTATTAATTCTGATTTCTTTCAGTTCGTCCGTCTCCCTAAATCCTGTGTTCCCCAACACTTTTGTCATGTTATTTGTGTCCTCCTTTGTGAAAACAGAACCATAGAACCTATTTAGTTGGTCAACCATTTAATTGTTCCCCCATTTTAAACTCCCTTTTCTGACTGTAAGGGATCTATATTTGTCTTCACCAATCTTTTTCTCTTCACATACCTACAGAAACTTTTACAGTCAGTTTTTATGTTCACTGCAAGCTTACTCTATTTTCCTCTTTTTAATCAATTCCTATGTCCTCCTTTGCGGAATTCTAAACTGCTCCAAATCCGCAGTCTGTTGCTTTTACTGCAAATTTGTATTCCTCCTCCTTGGATCTAATACTCTGTCTAATTTCCTTTGTACACCATGGTTTAGCCATCTTTCCTGTTTTACTTATGTGTCATAACTATAACATGACAAATTATTGCACAAAATGGTATTTTTACGGGTATTATGAAATGTTGTTTCTCAGAAGCTAAAGAAATAAATCACTTAATCCATTGAAAATTAATCCAAGAAACAACGAATGGGACACAGCACAATTTGCTTATTTGTTAAATCAAACATCTAATGAGAAGCTAGCTTGGAAATTAAGTTTTAAAAAAATTTTTTAAAGATATTACAGATAATTCATAACATACATTCACTAATAATCTAATTGAAGAGCAAAAATGTACAGCTGTTAATAATTTCTAAAGAATATATTTTTTCACCTGGAAGTGTCCTGATCCTTGCACAGAAAACACTAGATACACAATGCTGCTTTCCCAAAATGCACGGTTTAGTTTTCTTTCATTGCTAGGTGTAGTGGACCAGATTCCTTTCTGCTGAGAAATCTCAAGATTACGAAGGTTGCTGCTCTTCAAAATGAAAAAGCGAACTGGTACATTCGGCCTCGGTGATGGAGATTTGGAACCCTAAAGACAAAGTATATGATTCTGTTATGTTTTAGCCCTTTATCCACTTGTTCAAATGTGGCATAGGGTATGATTTGGATTATATTTCAGAACTTTTCCTCAATGTTGCCAGTGTGCTACAACTAACAGCACGGTGGACAAGAGAAAAAAATTCCTTCACCAAAGATAATTTTGATTCCAAGACTCAAAAGTTTTATTCTGGTTGCCAGTCAGTACTCAACTACTTTAACTGCAAAGCCCTCTGAAGCCAAATTGCAATATTACAGCACATTGATATACCACTAAACTGAGAATCTTATTTTCAGAATAGATTAAATATGCAAAGAATAGTACTTCAAGAAACAGTTTAAATCAAGTCTCATGGCATCCCTTAATTTACTATAATGAAATCTTCAATAAAAAAAACATGCATAACTTACAATTACACAGCATGTTTAATGTTATTAAATTTCCAAAGACACTTCACAGGAGCATTAGAAAACAAAATATGACACCAAGTCAAATGGGAGATTTAAGATCAGAGGACCAAAACCTAGGTTAAAATAGTAACTTTTAAGAAACATCTTAAAAAGAGGAAAGCAAGCTGGAGGGACACAGAGAGGATATTAGTGAGGTTGGGGCCAAGACAACTGAAGGCACAGGCATCAATGGCAGAGCAATTAAAATTGGGATGGACAAGAGCCCCAGAATTAGATGAACACATATCTCAGAGATTTGTTGGGCTGGAATATTAAAGAGATAATAAGGGACAAGTCAATGGAAGAATTTGAAAATACGAATGAGAACTTTAAAACAAAAATGCAATTTGACTGGGAACCAATGTAGGTGTCACAAGAACTGGGTTTGTTGTGAGTTAAGATACATATATTTACCCAGAGAGTGGTAAGGGTATGGAATGCCCTGCCTGCTGCAGTTGTAGATGTGCCAAGTTTGGTGACGTTTAAGAGGTTAGTAGATAAGTTTATGGATGAAAAGGGAATGGTTTAGGTTAGAGGGTCATTGCTTTGTCTTAATTGGTCGGTGCAACATCGAAGGCCGAAGGGCCTGTTCTGCGCTGTAATGTTCTATGTTCTATACTGCAGAGCTTTGGATGACCACAAGTTTACAGAGGGTAGCATGTAGGAGACCTGATAGGAGTGTGTTGGAATAATTGAGGTGATGATGGAATTAATGAAGGTTTCATAAGCAGTTGCGCTTGGACAGTGTATCAAGCATATTACAGGGCTAGATAGGCATTCTTAGTGAAGACACAAAAATTACGTGAGAAGCTCAACTCTGGGTAAAATGTAATATCAAGGATACAAACAGACTGGCTTAATCTCAGATTGTTGAGATGAGGAATAGAATATGAAGCTGAGTCTAAAAACACCAATTTCAGTCTTTCTGATGTTTAATTGAAATAAATTTCCATTCATGCAGCACTGCATTTCAAATAAATAGTGTGATAATTTAGCAACAGTACAGACAATGAGAGTGGGGTGAGTTAGAGCTGGATGTCATTGGCATACTTGTGAAATCTAATCTATGCCTTCAGATGACCACGTTAAGAAGCAGAAAGTAGATGGGAAATTAGTTGGTGGGAAGTGGTGGTGGTGGTGGTGGTGGTGGTGGGTGGTGTGGGGGGGGGGGGGGGGGGGGGGGGGGGGGCGGGGCAGGGCAAAATATAGATCTTTGGTAGACACCAGAGATAAGAGTGAGAGAGCAGGTAAAGAAGCCATTGCAAATTATTCTCTGGCTAAAACTACATAGCTAAGAACAGTAATTGAGAGCAGCCCCAACCAGCTGGATGAAATTGGAAAGGCATTGGAGGAGGACGGTGTAATCAATTTTGAGAATGATGGGGGAAAGTTTACCTTTGATACACAGGATGCCAGTTTTGACTTTCTTGAAAGCATTTTAGTACTGTGGTTGGGGCCTGATTAGTGGATTCAAATATGGATATCTGGGAAAGATGGGAATGATTTAGGAGATGATAGGATGATAGTTTGTAAGGACAATGAAGCCAAGTGTTATTTTTGTGGGCAGGAACAAGGAGAACAGATTAAAAGACAGGAACAAGGCCCGAAGGGAGAATATCTCATATGCCTAAGTGGCAGGTCTATATAACATAATCTCTAAAATAAACACATCTATCCTGTTCTTGGTGATTTGACAACAGGATTAAATTGAGATGGATCCTGAAAGTCTTTCATCATTCCCCACATGGCTAGCTAAGATTGAAGACTCCATGGGGGTCAGAAATATTAAGATTATTACTGCGAATCAAGTTCAAACCTATTATTTAGGAATCATTCTTCAACAAAGTGAGAAACATTTTTTGAGAAACTTGGATGGGTAGTCTTCAATTAATGAAATGATATATCAACATCAAAGTGTTCTGTTTGTGGAATCTATAAAACAAAAATTGACTGCTTTTTTTTTATACAATTCCTATAACGATTGGGGTGAGTTACTTATCTTACGCGTAGGCAGCAGGTCAGTCAGAAACTCATGGGGAACCTGCAATTAAGGATTTTGCCACATGCAAAACTTTGTACCACATCACTGATTGGCTCATTAGCTTGAGTCAGTTTGACTGACAAGCCAGATTCCACACAAGTGAGGGAGCCAGTCTGAGAAGGGTGCAGGAGCCCGTAAGTCCAAGCTGAAGGATGAGAAGAGGTTGGAAAGGTTGATTGGAAAGATGGCATGGGGGGATGGCAGGCTACTGATCCTGGAAATTGGGGCAAGAATCAGAATGTCATTATGCATTGGTGTCATATTCCATAAGGACAATTGGTACAGAATGCAATTGGAACCTATCATTATACGTTTTTATAAGCGTTTATCAGCAGTTACAGATAACAATCAAGCACCACCTAACTCAAAGCTTAAATCAATATTTATTTAGAGGGGCACAAGTGAATCCTCAATTAAAGCTTATTGCCTGCCTACAGTTAAACACAATTAATATACAATTAACAGGGAATGAGAACAAGTCATAGGGTGATGGAATTGGAAGCTGCTGGAAATGGGAAAATACCCATTTCAGAAGCTACTTAGGCAGGCATCTGGACAGAGGAGGCAGATGCAAAGGCACTCACCTCCTGAATTCACCATGTCAAAGGTGTAGAGAGTGTGCTGGAGTATAAGGTTGAGATAGAGGGTCAGCCATGGTCATCCTGAATGGCAGAGCAGGCTCAACAGGGCAAAGGGCCTATTCCTGCTCCAATTCTATGTTTCCAAGTCCTGGCCTTGTTGAATCTGCCAGTTGATAGCAGATAAATTTTAAAAGAAGAATTTACTTAGGCATGCATTGTTACAAAGCAGCAACCTATCTTCTTTGAGCAGCTTGGTCCAGGCTAAAGCCAGGACTAGTCAGGCTGGAGAGGGGGTTTGGGTCAGAAAAAGATTTTTCAGACTTTAACCTCTCCGCCACCTACCAATCTCTTGCATCTAATGAACTCATATCTGCTCTTTAAAGTTTTAATTCCCCCAGTATTGCAAAAACACTTCACTGAGATCTGGTTTCATATGTCCTAAGGGCATGAACCATAAAAATCAACTATGTTCTCAGCTGAAAATACCACTGGCCATAAAAATGAGAAAATACAACTTTTTTAACGTAAAATTCACTTGTTTTAATGAAAGTCATTGCTCTGCATGTATGGCGACAAATGCAGATTAGGTACATACATTTCAGATTCATATTTGCAAAGTGCTACAGTTACCTCTTCAAAACTGCAGACTAAATACAAGTAATTTCTTATCAATTATCATGTGTTTTATACAACAAATTTAGTCATCATTGTCCCTATTAAGAGTTAAAGTGAAGTGATATCCTGACAAAAGTCAGAAAGATTTTCAAGAGTTATAACTTAAGTAACTGATTTTTTTTTTAGGATAAATGTTGAGACAATGCAAGGACACAGATTATATTCATAATAATAATTAAAGGGAGGCCTATAAAACAGATATATTTATTTAGAAGAGAATCATAAAAATAAATCATTTGAAATAGAATCAAAGATTTACAGCATGGAAACAAGCTCTTTGGCCCAACTTGTCTACATGTCCTTTTTTTTTAAAAACCCCTAAGCTAATCCAATTGCTCACATTTGGCCCATATCCCTCTATACCCATCGTAGTCAACGTAACTATCTAAATGCTTTTCAAAAAAATAAAATTGTATCCACCACCACTACTACTACCTTGGCAGCTTATTCCAGACACTCACCACCCTACCATTAATTGAGTCCTGCCCTGGTTTAATCTACCAAAATGCAATACCTTGCATTTGTCCAAATTAAACTCCATCTGCCATTCATCAGTCCACTAGCTCAATTGATCAAGATCTCGTTGCAATTGGAGATAACTTTCTTCACTTCCACTATGCCACCAATCTTGATGTCTTGGGCAAAGTTACTAACCATGCCCCATATATTCTCATCTAAATCATTAATATAAGTGACAAATAACAGTGGGCCTAGCATTGATCCCTAAGGCACACCAATGGTCACAAAATCTTAAAAAAAAGGAATAAAAAAAAATACCAGCACTGACAAAATGGGGTAAATTTTCCCAACTTTGAAAATATTTGGGAGATGGGATAATTTCTGGGTTCTATCTCTGATCATTGCCACATTGCATCCGTCCATTCAACTTTACAGGAGACAACTAATTAGCAGGCTTCCTTCACATTTGCCACCCGATTGGGGATGGTTGGAGGCCCAGGGATATGGAGTGCCCTGAGACCCCAAAGCGAAGGGCAAGAGGCAGGACTGTAAAAGTTATGAGATGCTGAACTGCATAGAGTAGGAGAGAGAAGATGGGACTAGCAACCAATCCTTCACGCTCAAAACTATCTGTAGGTGAAACAATTTAGTGAGCCTTCATAAGTGAATGGTCTGAGGTTTTCATTTTGGACCTTCAAAGTGAACACTGCTTCTTCATCTTCCGACTCCAATCTCTCATCATGCTCATCTCTGAGTAGGATCTGTGCACTACTGAGAAAATTCAAAACCCTTCTAAAGATTGTCACTGGTTGGCTGATTAATGCTTTCATTTGCTTCCTATTTTGTTTGCTGGACTGGTAGCAATGACTTTCTTGAAGCTGCCACTTCCAAACAACTGAGAACATTTTGGCTGATAAGTTGCAGAGCTTATTTCTATGGCACCATATTTAGTTACTGGAAGAGAATATTTTAGAAGACATACTTACTTTGCCTGAAGGTGGTGGAGATGGACTGGCACAGGGACTGGGATAGTTGCTGCTATCTGTTGATTTTACAGATGACTGATCAGACCGGTCATCAGAATTCCTCTTAGGATGAAGGAAGCCCCTCTCCTTGTATCTTTGCTGCTGCTGTTGTGGCTGCTGCTGCAACTTTAACTGAACCCTATAAGAAGAAAATGCTGGTTTAACCAATTAAGATATGGAGCAAAAGCAGGGTAAAGGAATACAAGTGGAAAGCTCTTTGAGAACTCAATACAATAGTGATGGGCCAATGATCCTTCCTGTGCTGCAAAATTCCAATTCTATCATCTTTCATGGCAACATTCATTTATTTTATTAATACTTTATAGCTCAGTTACCACCACCTTATATTGACATCCTTGTTGTCAGTGCTTTTCATTCAGACCAGCCAGAGATGGTAATATAAAAACAAAATACTGTGGATGCTGAAAATCATAAGTAAGAGCAGAAAAATTTGCTTTAAATTATTTATCAGACATGGGTGTCATTGACATGGCCAGCATTTGCTGCCCATCTCTGGTCTTGAATTGCTTCAGAGGCCAATTCAGAGTCAACAACATTGCTGTAGGTCTAACTCACATATAGACTAGGCAGATTTCCTTCCCAGATCAGTGAACCAGATGAGTCTTTACAACAATCAATGATAGTTTCACTTTCACTATTCAATTGCAGATTTATTCATTGAATTCAAATTCCACCAGATGCCATGATAAGATTTGAACCAATGCCTCCAGAATTTTAGTCTTGACCTCTGGATTATTAATCCAGTGATATCACCATTATGCCACTGTCACCTCTTAATGCTAAATGTGGGAAATACTCAGCAGCATCTGTGACAAGAGAAACAAAATTAAGATAGAATGTTGATGACTTTTCACCAGATAGTAAGCTATCCATTTAACAAACACCAATTCCAATATTACATTTTACTGATTTTTCTGTTGCATCCTGATGTTTTGAATATTAATTTTGATGATACTCAGATCCCTTGAAATGCCAAATTAAAAATAAATATTCGTGTATTCAAGGTGCAAATCCTACAGACCAAAGTTTGCTATCAATCCAATATCTAGGTAAAAGGTATTGTGATCTGGAGTTCAATAAAGAATCCTTACTATTGTACTCTGGCTTGCTAGAAAATAAGGCAATGCCTTATGGATTCATTCAATAGGGAGACAAACATACACTATTACTGCCCAGGCAATAAATCAAATTTAATTACCATCTTCTCAATTTTCCTCTGCTATTTCCCAACATAAATTGGATCTTTTATACATATTTGCTCAGTTTTCCATGGTAAAGTGTTTCACAAAGCCATTGATTCAGCACAGATTCTGCTACCTGCAGAATCATTGATCTGAGCGTAAACAGTTAATTAAGCAAAAGAAATTGAATAACTTTCCATCAAGTGAAATAAAATGTCAGTGGCTCTCTGTCTTCTTGAGGCACTACTCACATCTTCACCACAGTGCAGAAGACCACAAAACCTGAGAACATTGGATATCTGAAAATGATTGGATGGCTTGATATAGTGATATGCCAAATACTTGGACTGACAGGTTAGATGGTGCGAAAATAATGAAGACTTCTGGTAAACATTAAATTATTAGTTTTTCTTGTTGAATGTAGTATGTGCAAGGTTAAGATCACTGCTTCTGCAAATTTTACAGATAAAACATTACGGTCTAGTTAATATCCATCCTTCAGATCAAAGTAGAGACTTTTATGACTTAATTATCATTGTATATGGATACAATCCCATTTTACTGGAGTTACTTAATTATGTTAATATATTTAAATGATCAATCTTTCAACATAAATCTACTGACCATAGGAAGTTGGATTTTCAGCACAAACATTAGAAGGTCTGTGCCAGAGTAAGAAAGTCTGAGTGTTTGTGCTCAAAATCCAACTTCCTACTGTCAGTAGATTTGCTGATAGATTGATCATTTAAACATATTAACATAATTAAGTAACTCCAGTAAAATGGGATTCTATCCACATTCTATGACAATCAAATCACAGAAGTTTCTACTTTGATCCAACTAATCCATATATCTATAAAACTTGTAGAAGAAGTGACCTTAACTCTACATGTACTACATTCAGCAAGAAATAAAATGTGATAAAATTTGAACCTACTAGTGATCTTAGAGAGTGTGCATCACAGTAAGAAACTCTAGGTTCATCAGTTGGTTCAAACTCAGCAGTGAATTTTGGAGGCATATTCTCTGCTTCCAGAAACTGTAGGAAGAGTACCAACAGATACTACACTAGTAAAAGAGCAGGAAAGCAAATATCAAAGCAGGGACACATGTAGAATAAGGAAATAGTTTTGTCAATTACTCCCTGATGTAATTCTTTGCTTGATCATGTACTAGTCTTGTAGTTTTCCTTTCCCCTTGCTCTGCTGCAGCAAAGATTGCGAGTTCGCCATTCAATTGCACTGATTGCTCTTGACTATTTGGATTTTTGAAGAGACATGTAGGAGAGTGTCTATGGATGTTGTCTGTATAGACTTTAAGAAGGCATTTGATAAGACACCACATGAGATTAGCAAAGAGAATGCATGGTAAGTGACCTTGTGACATAGGTTAGTAATTAGAAGCAGGGTTAAAGGGCTCACATTCTGTTTGGCAGGATATAGCAAGTGATATTTTGGCATATGTAGTTGGATATCAACTTAATGACTTGAATGAAGAAAAAGAAAGGGACAAAAGAAGCAGTCATGCTGAGAAGACCATGCATAGAGCTCCTTTCATTATTATGTGATATACTAAAATGCTTAACAACCAAAGCATTTTTTCAAGTGTAGTCACTGCATTAACATAGAAAATGCTTTGCCAATTTGCACAATGCAAGATCCCATAAATAGTGATGTTGTGATAAAAACATCAATTTTAGTGATGTTGGCTGAAAGATAGATAAACCAGGAGCAGAATTTCCCTGTCGTTTGATTAAATAGTCCAATAAGATATTTTATACTTAGATTAAGGGAGATGAGGCCTCCTTTTAATATCTTATCAGAAAGGATAGCTCCACCATGAAAGACGATACTGGTATTTGAAGAAGCTACATGGAACACTGATCAGTAGATGGCACTGAAGTACAGTTCAGTCATGATCTAATCAAAAGGCAGAACAGGCTGGAAGGCCCAGAAAGCCGACAAGCTACTTCTGTTCCTCCATTTTTATGAACAGTAAATGTATGCAGCATGTAGCACATGCAAATAATTTTGTCTACTTGATTATATTTATAGAGAATAACCTCATTTGATCTGTTCAAAAAAAGTAATTGACTAATGTTAAGATAGCAAGGGATCATCATAGACACATAGTTAACTAGTGAGTAGCTATGTTTTAAGGTAATATACAACACAAAATCCAAAGTACGTGCAGTCTAAATGAACAATGTTTGTTGGCAGTGCATGCAAAACTACATTCAAGTTAAGTATGATTCTTTTAATAATTTCTGGCAAGGATTCAACATCACAGTCTCACTCATCACATACACGAAGATCAATCACCTTTCTTCCCTTTTGAAATCTTGGAATTTCCACACGTTTACAATAGTGGAAAAGATTAGATATGCCCATGCATGCTGCTGTAAATTGGTGAATATTTGACATAATTAAGAATCTGCTCAACCAGATCATAGTCAACTAAAACAAAAGTAAAGAAAAATTGGGTTTCATTTCACTGATACATTTTACGGACGCTTCTGTTTTTGTTTTACAAAAACAGAACTCTTAAACATGCCAAGATAACTCCCACCACAGCCAAGTCAAAATGCTGCATTTTACCACAATGAGAAATAAATTGCACTATTAACAGCAGAGTAGATGTATTGGCCAGTAGTTCTGCCATAAATGATTCATTGTTATGAATACTTCAGTGAATTCTAATTAGAAATGCAGGAAAATAAGGAAGCTATCATTGGTGGCATCAGTATACAAGATGTTAAAACTTACAAGATCGCCAATGTTGCTATTGCAGGTAAATCTGAGCCGTTAGCTTGAAAAGGAACAGTGTCTTTAGTAGAACAATGCAATGAACTATTTAATTACTGTTATCAAGAACTGTAGTCATAACAGTTCAAACTTTTACTAATAGTTGGTGAGTTATTTTCATTTATGCTACTATTCCTCCTTTATTTGTTCCATTACAAAGAACAAAGAGAACAAAGAACAACACAGCACCGGAAACAGGCCCTTCGGCCCAACGAGCCCACGCCGCCGTCCTAATGTCTTAATGACACATAGGGACCAATTTGTTACCCAATCAGCCTAACAGCACATTTTTGGGATGTGGGAGGAAACCGGAGCACCCGGAGAAAACCCACGCAACCAAGGGGAGAACGCGCAAACTCCTGCAGACACAGGCCCAAATCCATGTGTCTGCACAGCTCAGCGATAGTCCCCGAGCTGTCATGGTGCCCATCAGATGGTCCAGTTTAAGCATACACTAACGACGTGAAGCACTAGACCACTCCTGAAGCAACATCCAAGAGCAGCTCTCGCACGACCTGCCGCATGCATGCCCTTGTTGGTCAACAAGGTGGACCGAACATCCTGTGGAAACAAATAGGATATTTAAACAGTCCTACTATATCCCTCTATCTGCAGACCACTCATGTGGCTGTCCAAGAGACCCTTAAACAACCCTAGCGTGCCTGCTCCCACCACCTTACTTGGTAGTGCATTCCACACCCCCACTACCCCACTAGAGGGTGAAAAACTGCCCTCTAATATTCGTCTTATACATAGCCCCCCTCACCCTAAGGCCGTGACCCCTTGTTCTTTCCTTTTCTAATGGTGGAAAAAGCTTACCACCATTTACTCTATCTATACCTCTCATAATCTTATATACCTCTAATAGATCCCCTCTCAGCCTACGTCTTTCAAGGGAAATCAACCCCAGTGTGTTCAATCTTTCCTCGTAAGACAGCCTTTCCATACTAGGCAGCATCCTGGTAAATCTCCTCTGCACTCTCTCCAGGGCCTCCACATCCTTCCGGTAGTAAGGCAACCAGAACTGGACGCAGTACTCGAAGTGAGGCCTAACCAACGTTCTATACACTTGCAACATTAGACTCCTACTCTTGTATTCTATACCTCTTCCTATGAAGGCTAACATACCATACGCTTTCTTTATCACATTCTCCACCTGTACTGACACCTTTAGAGACTTGTGAACCTGCACCCCCAGGTCTCTCTGCATCTCTATACTCCGGATAGTTTTACCTTTTATCCTATAACTCCCCGCTACATTTTTCCAGCCAAAATGCATCACCTCGCATTTATCCGGATTAAATTCCATTTGCCATCTATCTGCCCAATCTACCAGCCTATCTATGTCCTGTTGTATTGCCTGGCACTGCTCCTCAGTTCCTGCCAATCCAAGCATCTTAGTGTCATCAGCAAATTTGCTGATCACACCACCTACCCCCTCTTCCAAGTCATTTATATAAACCACAAATAGAAGAGGTCCTAGTACTGAGCCCTGTGGCACACCACTAGTGACACACCTCCAGTTGGAAAAAGAGCCTTCCACTACTACCCGCTGTCTCCTCCTCCCAAGCCAGTTCTCAGCCCATCTACATACCTGGCCCTGTATCCCATGCGCCTTCACCTTTTCTATCAGCCTACCATGAGGAACCTTGTCAAACACCTTACTGAAATCCATGTAGACGACATCAACGGCTTAAACTTTCTAGTTACATAAAGACCACTACATAATCTACAAATCATGTAGTAATTTAATGGAGCAATTCAGAGGTTATCAGGCAATACATGACACAAGATGTGGAGATATTCTATGTAAATTTTGTTTTTGGAACATTTAAGATTAGATGCTAAATGTATTGCTTCTTCACATTTAGAGATATTTTGCAAATCAATTATTGTTCAATTTTGTATTATTGCTGAAGCTCTACCTTTCCCTATATTCCACACTGGAAGAATCATCTGAAAACTCCGTTTCTGCCGAGCTCTTCCTACTGTTCGACCTCCATGAGGAGGAGACTGGAAGCTCTTCTGAAGACATAGGCCTTGGTCTTTGTCCAATTCCAGAAGGCTGTTGTAGCCCTGCAGCTTGCTCCTCACTGCTAAGGACTCCAATGATTGCTCTAATGGTTGCTTCATCTACCTGAGTCCAAGGTTTTGATGGAGCACGCATACGCCTCAGGAACAGACAATGCCATTTCTGTCGCAACTGTAAGATAAGACTAGCTGCCTGTAATAAGACAGATTGTGAAAATCCATTAAATGAGGAAACAAGCAGGCACAAATTAATGAACTTGCATTTTCATAGTTATTATATCCTCAGATCATCAGAAAACATTATAACCAACAGGTTACTTTCAAAGAGCAATTATTTAGATACGGTACATACAGCAGCTCACAGAAAACAAATGAAAAGTCAATTATTCTGTTCTAACAGTCTTGTCAAAGATGAAATTTGTTGACAGCAACTCCAGTAAACCTACAACTGAGTCACAATTAATTAGACTCCTAATGCTTAAAATTCCAGTTTATTCAAAAATGACAATAATTTACTGCCAATTAACCAAAAGTCGAAACCACAGCTTGTCAATCAGGATTAGACTCTGAATATATTGCAATCAGGATCAATGGGGTACTGAAGGCGCAGTCAACCATGAAGGGAACTCAAAATAAACATAGAAGGCTGGATACTGGTAGAAAGCCTATGATCTGACAGCCCAATCTTTTAGGAGGCACTGCAGCTGACCTTGTTACAAAACAAAGGCTTCAAGTGCAATGGAAAGTTTCAACAATTTCTGCTTGTTAGGAAACCACAGTAACTTCAAATTAAAACTGTGTATACACTGGCCTGAGTGCACAGCTGGGCAGACTAGAATCCCACTTCAGGTGAAATTGACTTCAAAAGGATCTGTTCACATCTGTGGCTTTCTAAAAAATTCATTCATGGGACATGGGTGTCACTGGCTAGCCAGCATTTATTGCCCATTCCTAGCTGCCTTTTTGAATCTCTGCAATTCACATGTTGTGGGTTGACCCACAATGCCATTAGGGTGGGAATTGCAGGATTTTGACCCAGCAAACGAAAAGGAACGGTGATGTATTTCCCAGTTAGGACAGTGAATGGTTTGGAGGGGAACTTGCAGATAGTGATGTTCCCACGTATCTGCTGTCCTTGTCTTCTAGGTGGAAGAGGTTATGGGTTTAGAAGGTGCTCTCTAAGAATCTTTGACGAATTTTTGCAATGTATCTTGTAGATAGCACATACTGCACATAGAGTGTTGGTGATGGAGGGAGTGGATATTTATAGATGTGGTGCCAATCAAATAGGCTGCTTTGCTCTGGATGGTGTCAAGCTTCTTGTGTTTTGTCAGAACTGTAGCCATCCAGGCAAGTGGAAAGTTTTCCATCACTCCTGATTTGTGCTTTGTAGATGATGGACAGGTTTTGGAGAGTCAGGAGGTGAGTTACTTGCTGCAGTATCCCTAGCCTCTTACCAACTCTTGGAGGCACTGTGTTTATGTGGCGAGTTCAGTTGAGTTTCTGGTCATGGCAACCTCAAGGATGCTGATAGTGCAGTATTTAGTGATGGTGACACCATTGAATGTCAAAGAATGATAGTTAAGTGTGTCTTATTGGTGATGGTCATTGCCTGCAAGTTACGTGCCACTTGTCAGTCCAAGCCTGGATATTGTCTCGGGACAGGGAGAAAAGCAAATCTCTGCTGCAGAGTGCTGCAATAAATTAAAATCCTGTCAGGTAACCAGGGGGGGCAAGAGGTTAAAGTGACCTGGCCATTTCAGGATTTGCACAGATAACAGGCGGAAATGCAAAAACTGATCATGCTAGGGATGATTGTCAGGTTTGCCATGGAACCCCATCCCAGCAGAGAGTGGCAAGTTCAAACCTTTGGTCCCAGCCAGAACCCACCCAATCCTCAGAACTCTTGAAGGACCCTTTCTCTGCAGCCTGGCAGCCACAGATAGGCAAATGCCACTGGCCCAGCACGTCAAGCCCCCTGGGGGCCCAAAGCATTAAGCCACAGTGTCAGGGAAAAGGGGACTGAGTGGGGGTAAATGAGGGGGAAGTGGGCCTGAGTGGGAGGAACGGTTTTGAGATGACACATTTTTTCGGTGAAATCAGCATATCGTGAAAGGTTAACTATTTTATAATTAGTTATTGTTGTAGACAGAGGCTTTTACTAAAGATTAATGTGCTTCATGCCAGCCTTTAATTCAACATAGAATAAGGACATATATTCAAAAAATACTTACTTCAGGGTCTATTCTAAAATTCAACCACTCTTCTAGCTTCAAAGTTGCCATCTTAGAAGTGGATTTGTCTTCCATTTCACTATCACTGCTGTCATTGGTGACACCATCTACTACACAAAATTCAGAACAGATAAAGTAACAAATATGCCTTTAATTAGATGGCAGGGGGATACATCTGACAAATCTGTTAGAGTTCTTTGAGGAGGTAACAATGAGTTAGATAACGGAGAATCAGTGAACGTGATTTATTTAGATTTCCAGAAGACCTTTGACAAGGAGACTGTTCAATAAGTGCCCATAGTGTTAAGGGCAAGGTCTTGGCATGGATAGAGAATTCTCCCAGCAGAAAGCAGGGAGCAGGGATATAGGGGTCTTTTTCAAGGTGACAGCCAGAGACTAGTGATGTGCCTCAGGGTTTGGTGCTGGGATCATGATTTCTCACAATATACATTAACGATTTGGGAGGAGGAACTGAAGGGGCTGTTGCTAAGTTGGCAGATGATACAAAGCTATGTAGAAGGACAGGTAGTATTAAGAAGTGGAGGGGGTGGGAGGGCACTGCAGAAAGACTTGGACAGGTTAGAAGAGTGCAAAAAGAAGTGGCAGATGGAATACAATGTGGAAAAATGTGAGGTTATGCACTTTGGAAGGAGGAATGGAGACATAGACTATTTTCTAAATGGGAAAATGCTTAGGAAATCAAACACAAAGGGACTTGGGAGTCATTGTTCAAGGTTCTCTTAAGCTTAACTTGGAGGTTCAGTCAGCACTTAGGAAGGCAAATGCAACGTTAGCATTCATGTTCAGGAGAGCTACAATAAAGAGCAGGGATGTACTTTTGAGGCTGTTTAAGGCTCCGGTCACATCCCATTTGGAGTATTGTGAAGTTTTAGACTCCATATCTAAGGAAGAATGTGCTAGCCTTGGAGAGGGTCCAGAGGAGGTTCACAAGAATGATCCCTGGAATAAAGAGCTTGTTGTTCCAGGAATATTTGAGGACTCTGGGTCTGTACTCATTGGAGTTTAGAAATATATGGGAGGATCTTATCGAAACTTATAGGATACTGCGAGGCCTGGATTGAGTGGATGTGGACAAAATGCTCCCACCAGTAGGAAAAACTAGAACCAGCGGGCACAACCTCAGGCCAATGGATTCTTTAAAACAGAGATGAGGATTTCTTCAGCCAGAGAGTGGTGAATCTGTGGAACTCTTTGCTGCAGAAGGCTGTGGAAGCCAGGTCATTGAGTGCCCTTAAGGTAGAGATAGATAAGTTCTTGATTAATAAGGCAATCGGGCACTATGGGGAAAAGGCAGGAAAATGGGGATGAGAAAAATATCAGCCATGATTGAATGGCAGTGCAGACCTAATGGGCCGAGTGACCTAATTCTGCTCCTATGTCTTGTAAGTCTGAGGGGGAAAGGGGACTGAGAAACAGCTTGTTGTTAATATACAGTTTATAGTTCATGTATTTTAGTACATAGTTTAAGGAATTAAAGTTTAATGGTGGAAAATGGGATAGTGCAACTAAATCAGCTTGGCATCTATTGCATTTTAAAGGTTCGTCAGGTTGCTTTAAGAGATTAACAGCTAAAAAGACAAGATCATAAAGCAACAGATAAGCTTACTCAGCTGGAAAACTGGAGTTTGATGTCTACAGTGCAAGCAAAGAGTGCAATCCAGAGAGATGTTTTTGTTTTAGGAGATTTAAAAGCATCCAGTTTGCAAAAGGTTAAAAAATCCATTTACTTCATTATAATTAAAAAGAAATCGTAAATGAGGGTTAATTAATATTGATGGTAGCCCACAGCAGGGTATGTCATCACAGAAATGGAGGTTAGGAAGATTCTCTGGTTTCAACTTATCTAGATGTTTGTTGGAAATACTTTTTGTACCAAATTTAATAGTTTGTGTATTGTTTAAGAAAATGTGAAACCTCGGGCCATAGTTCTATTGGTTAAAATGAGGAGTTTGGACTTCTATTTAAAACTTAACAGTGTCTAAATGGAACATAACATATGACCACCTTAGGTTATGTGGTTTAAGTTTCCAAATTCAGAGATTTCACAAAAATGTCAACTGTAAATCAGTGATAGCAGCACAGTTGATTCAAGTCTCATTCCCTAGACTTCAGCACAAAATCTAAGTTGACATTTCAGTGTAAGGTACTAGAGGACTGCTACAGTATTTCAAATAAAGCACTAAATTGTTCCTCTGTTTTCAGATAGATGGCACTATTCAATGTAAAGCACAAGTTTCTCCCAGCATCCTGACCAATATTTGGTCCTCACTTGGCATTACTTAAATTGATTTTTTAGTTATAATTTCATTGATATTTGTTAAACTTGCAGTGCAACTTGGCTTTCGCTTTTTCTTATCTCACAATCGTAACCTAATTTGAAGACAATTTCACTGCTACCAAATATTTTGGGACACCCTGTAGCTGTGAAAAGCATAACACAAATATAATTGCAATTATTTTATTACTAACTTAAATTCTGAAAGGCAAAATTAGAAACAGAATATTTAGTCTCCCAGTGAAACAATATTTTATTAGCATGTTAGTTTAACAGGATTTCAGAAAGATGTACAACATAAAGTTAAAGTTGATTTATTGGTCACAGGTAAGGCTTAGATTAACACTGCAATGAAGTTACTGTGAAATTCTCCCAGTTGCCACACTCTGGCACCTGTTCAGGTCAATGTATCTAACCAGGACATCTTTCAGACTGTGGGAGGAATCCAGAGGAAACCCAAGCAGACATGGGGAGAATGTGTAAACTCCACACAGACAGTGACCCAAGACGGGAATCAAACCCAGGTCCCTGGCTCTGTGAGGTAGCAATGCTGACCACTGTGCCACCTGTAACATCTTCATATTAAGTGATAAGCAAGAGCCAACTTGGCTAAATATAGTTTTAAAGCATCACATTTAGTTGTGGAATTAAGACAGGGAAACATTTAGTGCTTAAAATTCATGAACAAAAATTTGCAGAGCTGCTCTACCTTGCAAAGGTTGACCACAACTCTCAGGCACTTCTTTCTATTTCCCTTGCATTCTCATCTCAATGAATTTCAGGCTTGGCACAATGCTGAATTCTTCTCCATCACCTTTGTATGCACAGTCATTTCTTTGGGCAGGAATCCTTGCACCCGTCTCCAACATTCTTCAACTACCTGGACCCTTCCCTCTAACCTCTCATCTCCTCTTGATCTTTTCATTGAGAGCTGTTAGTGTGATATCAGTTCTCTTAATTTCTCCGTTCCTCTCACACATTCCAACCCAGCTCCTTCTGAACTTGCTGCACTCCGTCCTCTCAGGTCCGATCCTGACTTTGTTGTCAAATCCATGGACAAGAATGGTGCTGTTCTTGTCAGGTGTGCTGACCTCTACCTTGCAGAAGTTGATCACCAACTCTCAAATACTTCTTCCAACTTCCCTGGACTATGGCTTCATCATTGAACATCAAGCCATTGTTTCCAGGACTGTCACTGACATCAGCTCCTCTGGAGCTCTTTCCTTCAAAGGGGATCTTTCCTTCAAAGCATCTAATTTCTGTCTCCCAACCTTGCACATCCTGCTTCTAGCTTCCAATCTCCACCACTCCTTCACCTTCCTATGGTCTATATTTGACATATCCCTCTTCTTCCCAAATAGATGTCACTATTTCTGACAATCTACCAATATTCATTAGATATCCACTGACTTGTACAGCTATCTCAACTACAGCTCTTCAAACCTTGCGCCTACAAGAACTCCATGTCATTCTGCCAGTTCCTGCATTGCATCTGTTCTGATAATGTTACCTTCCAAAACCGCATTTCTGACATATCTTCCTTTCTTCTAAGCCAAGGTTCCTATGTAGTTGACGGGACCTGAAATCAGGTTTTACTGAAAAGCACCAATTTAAATATTTATCAACCTTTGCAAAAATGTCCTGATATCAGTCATAAAGATATTGTTCAAGAGTTTGAACAATATCTCCTTGCACTATTCTCAACTTCTAATATTTCAAATATACCTTTTCCATACAATTCATGATTCGACATACCTCTGTAAGACTACTTCTAAAATGCCACTTCCCTGGACCTCTCCAATTATTAATCACAACTCAGTCTTCTGACCTGGATGCCATTTCTGAGGGATCTTTTTGCTTTTGCAATTTCAAGAATATTTGTCTTACAATCTATATTATGATTTTTAAAAAATATTTGTCCAGGTTTCTGAGGCCTACAGAATGTAGCATCTTGTGGGTTTTATTCCTTGATACAGGCTTCGATTAACACAATCCTTCACAAAAATACTTCAAGCTATCCCTATCCCTCTTTTGACTTTGCCATCAATCTGCCATCTTGTGTTAACATTTGTCCCAGATAGACAAAAATTCATCTACTTGTTCCAGTATGGCATTATCCACTTCAACCTTCACTCTAATGTCTTCCAATTCATTTCTTCTATCATGTTCTTTTGTGTTTTTGGTGTTTATATTCTAAAAGCCTGGATTTTTACATGATCTGTAATATTTTGCAGGTCATCTCCTGATTCTGTAAGTAACACTGTTGTCAGCATGCTGCAAGATTGTTCTGTTCTTGCCACCAATTTTTACCCTTAGAAGTACATATAATTCTCTGAATATTTGTTCTAGGTGCAGATCGAATTTGGTGACAATACACAGCCAAAAATTCACTGAATATTTGTTCTGTGCACAAGTTGAACATTTTTTTGCAACAATACACAACCTTGTCAGGCTCCTTACTTCTCTAAAAAATATATCTTCTGGCCTGATGCTCACTATTTGGTCCTAAAATATTCCATTGTCTTGATAAATTTCTCAGTGCTGTCAATATCACATTTCACTAATGATGATGCAATTGAATACTTTTGACAAAATCGTAACACAGTTTATGAAGAAATTATTTTGACTCACTGTAAGTGTTACCTCGAGGAGAAGAGGGTTCTTGTAATGCACTGCTTGATAGTCTAGCTGGACCACCAAATAATGCCACAGAGATTGGTGTTACAGCAGAACAGCAGCGTATATTAGCAATTCGGTGCGCTCTTGTCATTTCATCATAAATAAGCCAATCAGTAGGCAGTGCCTGTACAGCTACAGCTTGTCCATTTGCTGGGGGAATCTAATACAAAGTTAAAATTTGTACACTAAAGATTAATATATAGTTGCACAAAGAGTAATACAGCTATGAAACAGAAAAAGTGAAATACTACAGATATCTGTACAGAGTGGCAAAACATCAATGTTACTTTTCACTTAAATTGTACACAGTTTTTATAAAGTTCCAAGTTTACCAGATGCTGAAAAAGATTCCAAACTAATCTTCCAATGGCAAGAAGTACAAGTCCTACCTTCTTATACTGCGGTTGGCTAAGAACAGAGGTAGGGTGAAATCTGACTTTTTTCTCTTTAGACCCAGTCAACATTAAATTCTCTCGGTCAACGTGGATAAGATTTGGGTACATGCCTGCAACTAAAGCAGCTTTCACCACAGCCCAATTCTCAGAGTTTGTGTTCACATCTCGAATGTCACCTCCCCCTCGTGCCCTCACAAAACCTGTGAGGCAATTTTCAAAAGAAAATATTAAGGATGCAAAACAATCAAGTCAAACTGTTCTTCAATATATTTACACAAATAGAAAATTACGTATAAAATTAACTATAATAACATTAGAAAGTTTTACAATACTAATTTAAAGCTAATCTGTTCTTATAGAATACACAAAGATCTTGCCTCAAGAAAAAAAAATTCAGATGTTGTTTTTAATTATATGAAATCTAAAAGCATTTATAGCTCATTTCATATTGATGATTACTGAATGAAGCCACACATTGTTATCTGAAAATAGGCAGCGAGAGAGAGAGGGACATGTGATAAATATAACACAAGTCTGTTCCCCCCCCCACCCCAATTGTACAAGCAGCAGCAAGAAAGTGATGCTAGTAAATAGGATCTACACTCCAATATGCTTCATCTGATCCCCAGCCACAAAACTGAAAATAACAGGTACATTTAAAATTCTTGAACCCCACCACTTATAGCAGGAATTCCATACCATATATCAGGCCTCAGCAGAAGGCTTTCCAGCCAGAAGCCAGCCTGATTCACAGACTTGATTTCCAGTCAGTTGGTGAGCTGCTGATCTTTGGAGTCCAAGGCACATTGCCCTCCTTGGTGAGGCTTCCTGGTTATTCATTGAGTTTGGATATGATGGAACTGGCAACCTGTGACTGAACTTCACACGGGGAATAATAATGAGGCTCATATCTTCTTTCACCCTCATCCTTGAAGCAGGGTGGATGCTCACCCACTGTCAGGTTTTTTTCAAACATTTTAACCTCCCACCCAACTCAAACTTGCTATGTTGAGAGGTTAAAGGATCCTCCGTAACCTTTTTCCCCATCACTTCTGAAGAGACATTCCTTCTTATGTTCCTCTTTACGTTACTGTACTCATTTGTGAACTGTTCTGTTTACAGAATAGATAAAGGAGAACCAGTGGATGTAGCATTATTTGGATTTTCAGAAAGCTTTTGATAAGGTTGCACATAAGAGGTGGGTGTACAAAATCTGGGGTAATATATTGGCATGAGTTGAGAATTGGTTAGAAGACAGTAAACAGAGTGGCAATAAATTAATCTATGAGCGGCAGACGGAATCAGTGAGGCCCTGCAGGGATCAGTGCTTGGGCCCCAGCTAGTCACAATCTATATCAATGATTTGAATGACAGAACCAAATGCAATATTCCCAAGTTTGCCGATGATACAAAATTTAGTGGAAATGTGACTGGTGAGAAAGATGTAAAGAGGCTTCAAGACTATTTAGAAAAGTTAAATGAGTGGGAAAATACATGGCAGATGCAGTATAACATAGATAAGTGTTAAGTTATCAACTTCTATAGTAAAAACAGAATGGCACAGTATAACCTAAACAATGATAGATTGGAAAATGTCAATGTAGAAAGGGACCCAAGTCCAGAATACAGAAATCACTGAATGCAAGCACGCAGGTGCAGCAAGCAATTAAAAAAGCACATAGTATGTTGGTCTTCATGCAAGAGGACTTTGAATATAGGAGCAAAGGTGGCTTGCTGCAGCTGCACAAGGCCTTGGAGAGACCACACCTGTGCAGTTTTGGTCTCCATGCTTAAGAAATAGTTGCAGCAAAGATTCACTGAACTGATTCTTGGCATGACTATTGTACAAAGAAAAATTGGGTTGACTAGTCCTGTATTCACTAGAGTTTAGAAGAATGAATGAGAAATGTATAAATGAAATGTATAAAATTCTGAAATGGCTGGATGAACTGGATGCAGGTTGTTTGTTCTGGCTGGGACTTCTAGAACAAAGAGTCAAAATCTCAGGTAGACCATTTATGACTGAGATGAGGAGAAACTTCTTCACTCAGAGGAATTTTCCACCACAGAAGCCTGTGGAGAACAAGTCACTGAATATTTTTAGGAAAGAAAAAGATTTCCAGACTCTAAAGACTTCAAGTGTTATATGGAGATTGCAATATTATGACGTTGAGATAAAGGATCAGTGATAATCGAACTAAATGCTTCAACAGGCCTAAAGGGCCAAATTACCTACTTCTGCTTCTACATTTTACGTTTCTCTATTTCTACATTTCATCCATTTCGTAAGTAGCAGCTCAAAATAACAGCTCAATCTAAGCAAATTTACACCATTTCTACTGGAACTTCTGGACTTTTACACCATCAATTTCTACATGCCTAGTCCATCACAGAAGTCATCTTTACTGGAAAAGTGAATTCCCTGAGATCTTTCTTCAGCTTGTGAAACTCTGAGGACATTCATCATTGGACTTGCATCAAACAATTTTATTTTATTCTGTGGCTTTTGCCCCATAAATCTTTCTCTCTCTGCTCCCAACTTTTATTGGAATGAATAAGAGGATGCTATATCACGCCCTTCCTCTTGCGTTTAAGTAATAAGCCATCCTTTTGGAGCTTATGCTATCTCAGGATGGCTGTGGGGTTATTTATAGAAATTGGATTGCACAAAAACTTGAAGGGTTGGGAAATACACCACTACTAGAAGGTGGGAAATAAAAGTTTGTTTATAGATGAGTGGTGAGAGGAAAAATCATGGCCATTTAAATTAAATTGCCTTACTGTCTGTAACATTTAATCTCAGATTTTAAACAGCGTAGATGAAATACAGAAAGTAAACAAACTGATTTTCAATAAAATTGCTACCATTTTAAAACCAATTTCTTCCTGGTCAGTTCATTTTATTAGCAAATGGCTTCCTTGTGATCAACAGAGGGATATATCTTAGAAATGGAAGTAGAGTAAGTCAACTCCAATAGTAAAAATGGAGATGTAGGCCATCTCCCTACAAGCTATGATGCTTCAGTGGTTCACTTTTGAGGCAGTACGGGATGTCCTTTCTGTTTGGCTAGCTGAGAGATTCCCAGTGTATTGAAATCGATTATCTTCTTCTCAGGATGGTAAGGTCACAGTAGTATCCCTGGGTGGAGGCCAAGGACTACAAGCCCTGGCAGACCACAAGTTTCTGCACATGCACACTGAGCAGCAGAGTGTCTGTTTTTGCATGCGCTTTTCTAGCTTTCTTCCTACGGTTAAAGGGCTTGGCCATCCTGACAGCAGTATGCCTGCATGGAAGAATTCAATGATGGGACATAAAAAGAGACTCACAAATCAATGGAGAAACCACTGGAGTATGAGCAAGGGAAAGGGAGCTGTCCTAAAATGGGTCCCAGGCAGAGAATGATGAGTAATTAAGAGAGAGAGGACAGCAGAGAATGTGTCTCCAAGTGGCTTTATGGCTGGCAGACTTTAAATAACAGATGAAGTCCTAAACATCAGCAGGTGGTTAGTGACTCCGTGCTGTAGGCCAGTGGGGTGAAGTTAACCCTTGGAGCAGTAGTATTCTCTTCAGCATGGCCTAAAAGCATAAGTTGACCTTCTAAGTTAGTGCTGGTGTGCAGACTCAGAAATCCTAGGGAAAGGAATCTCAGGAGATGAGACTGAAATCCTGTGAGGTGCACAGTCATTGAGGCAATCTTAGTTGGAGCAATGTTTGGAGGGAATCTCAAAACTAGATCTGAGAGTCAGTGTTTCAATAACATTGGTTGATTTTGTGTTTATGACGTTTGGGTGGGTTGCTGAGAAATCTGTGCAATCTGTCTTTGTCACATCTGCATTTCATTGTGCCAGTGGTATGTTCAATCACAGTTTGCCAGTTAATTCACATGTTCCTCATATTAACTCTGAATATTAGAATACAAGTTAGATGTTGTAAACTGTTTACCTTTCTGACCTTGTAAAGTGTATTTTTGTTTGTTCAAAATCTCTGGAATCTTGTGGCTTTATTCTCTTAGCCAATTTTTCAAATCTTAAACTTTGTCCAGTTTTTAAAAAAAACAATTTACTGGTCCCCACCAGTGTGTACCAAGGACTTGGGAGATCTGATCCAGGATCCTATCAGTTAATAAATTTCAGTTTGCATTGTGCTCACTTCTATCTACCTGAAGCTCTAAGCTGTCCCAACAATTGGGTCCTCATGCCAATAATGATTTCCATTGTAGCTTGAGAAAGAAAGTTTTTTTCACAAAATGCTCTCTCCCACCCATCACTGCGTGCCTTTTGCCAAGCCTGAAAGAAAATAATTCAAAGCAAATCAAATATCTAAAATCACACATCAAATAGATCAAACTCTCATATTGTTTAATGCAAATTTACAGATATTGTTCCCCAATTCAACAGCACCTATTGACAAACTTACTTAACCAATATTTCTGTTGCATGCATATCTTTGAGGACATGAAACACAACACAATAAACCAAAAACAAAAAAAAACTCCATTCTCATTGGTATCATACTTGGCATAGCACTTAGTGTAGAAATGTTCCTTACAGAAATGACACATGAGATAGTAATCCAGTTGTGGAGACTAATAATCCAGAGAATTTGAAATCAAATCCCATGGCAGTTTGAAAATTTGAATTCCTTTAAAAGAAAAATCTAGTAATGCAAAAGAAGCATCAGTTTTTTTAAAAAATTAACAGTGAAACTGACACCAGTCTAACACAAATCATTTATGGTAGAAAGAGAGCAGAGAGAAAACATAACAAAGGGGACAATTCTAAGCAGGATGCAGGAGCACAGAGACCTAGGTTTATTAGATGTGCATGAATCATTGAAGGTGGTAGAGCAAGCTGAGAGAGCCACTACTAAAGCACACAGTATCTTCAAGACATAGAGTACAAGAGCAAGGAAGCTAAATTAAATTTAGGTAAAACATTGGTTTGGCCTCAACTAGAGCACTGCGTCGAGCAGCATGCTTTAGGAAGGCTGTAAAGGAAGTGGAGAGGATCCAGAAAAGATTCACAAATATAGTTTCAGGATAAGGAACCACAGTTACACAGACAGATTGGAGAAATGTGGACTATTTTCCTTGAAGGGAAGGTTGAGAAGAGAATAGTCTGAACAGAGCAATCGTCTGGGAGAAATTGTCCCCGTTGATGAAACAACCAAAAAGCAAAGGCCCCAGGTTTAGACAGATTGATAAAAGAAGCAACGGCAACATGTGGAAAAACCTTTTCACAATGTGAATAGTTACACTTAGTTTGTGATGGAGGCAGGGTCAATCAAGGCTTTCAAAAGAGAATTAGTTATCATCTGAAAAGGAAGAATGTTCAGGGCTATGGGGAGAAGGTGGGGGAAGAGCACTAGGGGAAGTGTTCCTCAAGAGAGCCTGCACTGACACAACAGATCAAATCACCACCTTCTGTGCTGTAACCATTCATAGTTCTATAAACAAATATGTCTAACTCTTTCCCTTACACAAAACCATATAACACTGCTTCATCGTATTATGATTTTCTAAATGTCCTATTATGTAAATGACAGGATTTCACTCTCATCCTCCAAACCCCCTCTCAGATGTGCCCAATCCATAGTCTATGGCCAGAATTCTCTGATGTAATTTGCCCTACCACTACTAGTGAGAATGGAAGATTTGGCACTCAGCCAAATCTCCATTTACAGCAGCAGGACCAGAGAATCTCAGCTGCAGAAAATCCCAGGCCAATATTCTCTAGTATCTCCAAATGTTAGTTGTATATTAATTGTACACAGTTATGGGCATTAATTAGGGATTCATTTGTGTTCCTATAAATAGGAACAGACTGTAACTGTGGCTGTTGGGTTAATCAGTGCATATCTGTGATGCATACCTTTGTAAAAAGGCATTTATGAAAGTGTTAAGGATTATCTTCAGTGATTTCCTTCACTTATTGGCTTTCTGGCATATAACATCTTCGTTTCTTTTTTATTTCTCAACCAAGTGTTAATCTCCTCAATGACATCATCTAAAAGTACATCATTTCTACATTTATGCTGAAACACTCAGCTCCACCTCACCTCCACTATCTGACTTTTTAAATTGCTTGTCAATACCCAGTGTGGGACAGACAGAAATTTCCTCCAAATAAATATCAGGAAAGCCAAAGCCATTGGCTTCAGTCCCCATTGCAAATTTTGTTCCCTAGTCACTGACTCCATTCCTGTTCTGGGTATTGCCAGAGGCTAAATCAGATCATTCATAATCTTATTGTCCTACTTAACCACAAGATAAACTTCTGGCTACACACTGAATTACTACCAAGATTGCCTAGTTCCATTTCCATAACATCACCTATTGCCAATCCTTTCTCACCCCATTTGCTGCGAATACTCTCATCTGTGTCTTTATCACTACAGACATAACCAAATCAATACTCTCCTGGTTTGCCTCCCACCTCCATAAATTTGAGCTCATCTTAAACTTTGCTGCTTATCTCCTAAACTGTGCCAGGTTCTGTTCAATCACCATCCTGCTCGCTGACTTATAATGGCCATCAGTCTGACTGGGTTTTAAAATTCTCATTCTTGTTTTCAAAATGCCATATCCACATTCCTCCCCATTTCTGTAGTTTCCTTAAGCCCTAGAAACCTGAGGTCTCTACATTCCTCCAATTCTGGCCTTGACCATCCTCGATTTTAACCACTCCAACACCAATGCATCATAATGATGTCTGAATTCCTGACTGCAAATGCAACGTATCCTGGATCATAATAAAGATTTCAGAAGCTCACCTGGAAAGCTCGTAAAAGGGCCATGTGATCACTGAATGTTCCTGCAGCAAAGCGCTTTCTACACAGCATGGAAGCACGCTTCTGTGAAGGTTGCACAGGAAGAACAAATGGATCTCGATAAGCCAGAGTGCAGGCAATAGTGAGAATAGGATCAAGGCATTTCAAAACTACAGCACAAAGAACCATCTTGCCCAAATGAGGTTCCACAGGAAGGTCTGCTAAGTGGTAACCAAGTTCTGTTAAATCTTCCCAACTGTCCATGGCATCTATGGTCTGGAAAAAAAAAATACAATAAATTTGTTCCTGATATTCCCGTATTTTAAAATGTATTCCTCATTCATAAGAAGATAAATGTCTTCATACCTTAAGCATCTGAACTGCATTTCTAACAATAAGTGAAGGTGGGGGCTCTGGTGCCTTTGCAAGGAAATCTGCAATTGGGCAATTGATTGGAGCAAGCAGTTTGGTATGCAAGCAAAGTTCCTAAGGATATACAAAGAAGCAAATGAATCCATTAATCCAAAGTTTAGAATAGTCTGATTAATAATATCTTTTTACACATAGTTAATTCAGAGTGAGAATGATCTTTAACACTTTCACAGACTCATGCATTATACTGCGCACTTGTTGCTTGAGAAAAATCCATTTTCAGTACCTTTCAGCAAAAACAGTTGTGACTAACAGTGATGACTTAATTCAAAATGCACTCCATTTAACTCTAGGTAAAACAAGGAAACTACAAACATTTATAATTACTTATTAGAAAAAAAGTATTACATTTACAACAAAGCAAACACACACCTGCAGTGGCATCCGTAGCAATTCTGGAGTTTGGAATTCTAACAGGTTTTGGAATCGCAATCTACTAAATAAGTGAAAACAAATTCCTGGTCGGCAGCGCCCTGCCCTATTAAAAATGCACAGGAATACAGTATAGTTAAACAATAAGAAAAGACAAGTTATCCTTCTCTATGTATAAACAATTTAATATTCCACAAAATCTCATGTTACAAAATGCAACATGCAGCAAAATATTTAGAAATCATTCAAATCAGTCAATGTCAGCTTGATCAAAGTTTAAGTGATATTCTACAGAGCAGAGCTTCAAGTTTAAGTCTTGCTTTTATATTAATCACCGAACACCGACAGAGCAAAAGGAGGCTGTTCTGCCCATCGTGTCTGCACCGACTCTCTGAAGGATTATCTTTTCCAAGCCCAGCCCCTCAACACTACCCTACCCCTGTAATTCCACAAATGTTACCATGACTAATCCATCTAACCCACACATCTTGGGACACTAAGGGGCAATTAAGCATGACCACTCCCTAACCCACACATAATTGGATGCTATTCACTTCCTCAAGCAATATGGGCATACTGCATCTTGGGGAATGACATTGCTGCTCAATATTTGACTATACCAACAATGCAATCTTCAGTGCAACAGTACCCTCTCTATGAACAGAGCCTGTTGTTTATCTTTTCCATACATCTCAGGTTAGTGGAAAACAAAAAAATACTGCGGATATTGAAAATCTGAAATAAATGAAAATCTGAAATTTAGAGAAATTATTTGATTAGGGATAGTCAACATGGTTTTGTGAAGGGTAGGTCGTGCCTCACAAACCTTATTGAGTTCTTTGAGAAGGTGACCAAAGAGGTGGATAAGGGTAAAGCAGTTGATGTGGTATATATGGATTTTAGCAAAGCGTTTGATAAGGTTCCCCATGGTAAGCTACTGCAGAAAATACGGATGCATGGGATTGAGGTTATTTAGCAGTTTGGAACAGGAATTGGCCAGCTGATAGAAGACAGAGGGTGTTGGTTGATGGGAACTATTCAACCAGAGTTCAGTTACTAGTGGTATACCACAGGGATCTGTTTTGGGGCTGCTGCTGGTTGTCATTTTTATAAATGTACTACATAAGGGTGTAAAAGGATGGGTTAGTAAATTTGCAGATAATACTAAAGTCGGAGGAGTTGTAGACAGTGACAATGGGTGTTACAGTTTGCAGAGAAACATAGATAAGTTGCAGAGCTGGGCTGAGAGGCAGCAAATGGAGTTTAATGCACAAAAGTGTGAGGTGATTCATTGTGGAAAGAGAAACAGGATTATAGAATATAGGGCTAATGGAAGGACTCTTGGTAGTGTCGACGAGCAAAGAGATCTTGGTGTACATGTGCATCGATCCCTGAAAGTTGGCAACCAGGTTGATAAGGTTGTTAAGAAGGCATACAGCGTGTTAGTTTTTATTGGTAGAGGGATTGAATTTCGGAGCCATGAGATCATGTTGCAACTGTACAAAACTCTGGTGCAGCCGCACTTGGAGTATTGCGTAAAGTTCTGGTCGCCGCATTATGAGAAAGACATGGAAGCATTGGAAAGAATGCAGAGGAGGTTTACCAGGATGTTGCCTTGTATGGTGGGAAGGTCTTATGAGGGAAGACTGAGGGACTTGAGGTTGTTTTTGTTAGAGAGAAGATTAAGAGGTGACTTAATTGAGGCATATAAGATGATTAGATAGGGCGGACAGTGAGAGCCTTTTTCCTTGGATGGTGATGGCTAACACAAGGGGACATAGCTTTAAATTGAGGGGTGATAATTATAGGACAGATGTCAGAAGTAGGTTCTTTACTCAGAGGGTAGTAAGGGCATGGAATGCCCTACTGTAGCAGTTGAGGACTCGCCAACTTTAAGGGTGTTCAAATGGTCACTGGATAGGCATATGGAATAGTTTAGGTTAGAGGGTCATTAGATTGGTTCCACTGGTCACTCAATATCGAGGGCAGAAGGGCCTGTACTGCACTGTAACGTTCAATGTTCTATAAAAGAGAAATCACTGAAAATACTCAGTATTGTGAAGAAAAATACAGAGTGTGTGTTTCAGGCTAATTACTTTTTAATCAGCACACATCTACAGCAATATATCTGACTCTACTTCTCTCTGGCCTGACTGCTAAGCATTTCCAGCATTTTCTGTTTCGATTTCCTTATTGGAGGACTTGTGAATAGTTCTCAACATTGAAGTTACCAGTGAATACCCTCAATGCTAATCTTTTGATGAAGGGATGTACATTGACGGGGGAACTAAAGACTGCTGTGCTGCGGACAGTTTTCCAAAGAGTAATTGTATTAACAATAACTACAACAAATGTCCATTGTGTCAGCTATAAATTAAAAGGAAAATACTGTAAATGCTGGAGTTCAGAAATGAAAACAACAAATGCTGGAAAAACTCAGTAGGTCTGTGTGCAACTGTGGAGAGAAAACCCAAACTGATCTTCTTTGGGTTTCGAAGAAGAGTTATAATGGACTCAAAATATTAACTTTGTTTCTCTCTCCACAGACAGTGCCAAACTTGTTGAGGTTTTTCAGCATAGATTTGAGAGTGAAAACATTCTCTGAAATACAACACTTCACCTACATCCGGATCAAGGCTGTGATACATCTAGAGGTGAGCATTAAATGTAGAATCCAAACTAACCTTTAATAGATTATGGGTGAATAAAGTTTGCTTCATGTTATTCATCCCGTAACTTTTCTGATGATTGAGGAGACGAATAGGGCAGTAATTCATTTAATACATCTTATTTTTTGAAAATAATATGCACCCGATTGTCAGGTAAATTGCAGTGCTACAGGTGAATAGCTTGGCTAAGATAACTTCTTTTATTCTTACAAATATGTTTAAATGGCAAAAGTAGAGTAATCATAATACCTTCCCTTCCTCTGGACAGCACTTGCTTTAGAAATCCATACCATTTTCAACATTGTGACAGAGTTAAGTGCATCAAATGATTTCTGGAACAAAAATGTAATTGAAACAATTAAATGTTCCTATATTGATCGTATCGTAGATGTATTTGGATGTGCATTGATTAAAATTACCTCTTTCACTTTCCCAGAATCAATGACAAACACCACATCATTGACAGTAATACTCGTTTCTGCAATATTTGTGGAAAGAATCTGAAATAAGACAGAAGAATCAATTGTGCTTTAAGTGAATGCAAGAATGAATCTCAACTCTGGGGTTTTGTTTTAAACTCACAATCTTACGAATTCCACCAGGTAACGTTTTTAACACTTTCTTTTGGTCAGATGTCTGCATATTTGAATGAAGCATAAAAACCTGTAACCTAAGACAGAACAAAGTATTGTATTATTTAGATATTTACTTGCATGAAATAAATGTAAACTTTTTTTTACAATACCCCAAAACAGTCCAGTAATTCCATAACTCAACTATGCATTTGCAAAAATAATTAATTATATTAGCTTTACTTGTATTTAAAGGATTATTTATCTACACACCACAGATGCTATATGTGACTAGTTGTATGTTCTGCACAGTTATCCTTCTGAACATCTTCAGTCTTGTAAAAGCAGCTGCGCGAGTCTGATTATTTTCTTTCTATTCAAAAACACCATTATAAGAACATAAGAACTAGGAGCAGGAGAAGGCCATCTAGCCTCTTGAACCTGCTCCACCACACAATAAGATCACGGCTGAGCTTTTCATAGAGTCAGCTCCACTTACCTGCCCGCTCATCATAACCTTTAATTCCTTTACTGTTCAAAAATTTATCCTTGCCTTAAAAACATTCAATGAGGTAGCCTCAACTGCTGCAAGTGCTTATAAACAGAGACACTGGTGTTATATGTACACAATAAGACATTTAAGTGTAAATAATTCCAAAAAATAAGCATATCATTAGTTTTATAATGATTCTCAATTTAGTTGTTCAGTTTATAACATTTAATTTTATATTTAGAAGCTCAGATACGTCCTATGCATTGCATACGTATTACATTGTTGGTAATATTTTGAACATAGCAACCAAACAGTCAATATCAATAAGCGTACTATAAAGTTAAATCCCAAAGCCAGAGTGTACTCCCAGGTGTATTTATACTGAGAACTCAGTAAGAATTTAGCAACGCCAATTTTAAATCCAACCGATTTATTTGATAGTAAATTTGCGAGCTTTCGATACTGTGTCTTTGTCAGGCAAATGCAGTGTTCTGGTCTGATCTCAGTGAGGGGTCAAAGAAGGAAGTATACTTCTTTGAAGCAATTTTGATGCCACCTTCTATGTTAGTTCGATAGGTAAAATGTATTGCCTATTGCAGTGTTTAGCCATTCTAACAAAAGATCTACAAAGAGCCAGTTGATCTCAGTGAGGGTAGCTTCAAAGCAAAACAATTAGATTCAGTTATTTTCCCTAACCTAGGAGGAGAATCAGCTAGGTTTCTGCAAGGAGCAGAAAAATTATCTTGTTTGCTAAAAGGTCATCCAACGAGGATGATCTGTAGAATCCCTACAGTTTAAAAATAGACCTTCCAGTCCATCAGCTTTGTAGCAGCTCTTTGAAATAGCACCCACCCAGGCACACCCCCGTGCCCTTTGCCCAAATCCAATTTAGCCAATCCACCTAGCTTGCACAAATTTGGACCGTGGGAGGAAACCAGAGTGTCCAGAGGCTACCCGTACTTATCCATGGAGAACGAGCAAACTCCACAAAGACAGTCACCCAAAGCTGGAACTAAATCCAGGTCTCTGGTGCTGTGAGGAAGCAGTGCTAAGCACTGTGGCTGCTCTAATAAGGCTCAGGGTAACTGTGTTACTATGCCTGTAGGGATGGAAACAAGACTGTGACTTACAAGAGGAAGCAACAAGATGACAATTAAAAATGTCCAGCATTAAATGAATTAATTAACACAAGATTAAATGAGAGAGCTGTTCAAATCCAACGAATCCAAGACAGCAAAAGATGTTTTCTAGTTGGTATGATTAAAATGGAGATTGAGGAGAAGCAGCTCTGGGATCAGACAATGCAATCTATTAATTGTTCACCTAGGTAGCATCAAAGCCCTACTTACCAAGAACAGAAATTATGACTGAAACAACAGAGCCCTAATTGCTGGGTACTGTAACTTTTTCTAAGCAGATTTGATGAGTGCATCATGTTTGATGCAGTCAATGTGGTTTTAGTAATGTTTCTGAATAGATTGCACATAGCAAATTGGTTAGAAAAATAGATACTCATGGCACCACAAGAATGTGACCATTAGATTTGAAATTTGCTTGGCTGCAATTTTGTGATAGGAAGACTGTTTCCAATGGGATTATCATGTAGAGATGCTGGCGTTGGACTGGGGTAAACACAGTAAGAAGTCTGACAACACCATTTTTAAATCCAACCAATTTATTTGATAGTAAACTCGCAAGCTTTCGACTCTATGGCCTTCATCATTTGCCTGACAAAGGCTATAGAGTTGAAAGCTTGCAAGTTTACTATCAAATAAATCAACTGGATTTAAAACCGGTGTTGTCAGACTTTTTCCAATGGGGTTACGCAAGGCTCGTTACTAGGTCACTTGATTTTTGTGGTACCTATCAACGATTTCAAAGTCTGTATAAGAAACATAGTTAGAAGTTTGTTGATATTACCAAATTTGGCTGCAGGGTTAATAATGTGGAAGAAAGCTAGAGACTTGGAAGATATCACTGCTCTGATCAGGTGGGCAGAAAATTAGCAAACGGAATTCAATGCAGAGAAGTGTCAGGTACAATAATACATTTAGGGAAGAATACATCATAAACACATCAGAAGTGTAGGGAAGTAGGAGAACACTGGAGTCATGTTATGGATCACTTAAGGCAGCAAGAGAGGTAGCCAAGACAGTTACGAAAGCAAATTCCCTTATTAGCCAATGCACCAAAAATAGGATCAGGGAGAACGATGTAAAACTTATCTTCAAAACAAAGCCACGGATAGCACAATGCACCCAGTTCTAGGTCATCTCATAATGAAAAAGATGTAATTTCTTGTACAGGGTACAGAGGAGATTTATAAAGATGTTGCCTGACTGGAAAATTTTAGCGAGGAGGAAAAATCAGAAAGACTAAGTCAGTTTCCTTTGAATGAAGGAGGCAGAGAGACTTCATTGGAGTGCATAAAATTATCAAAATAGGATAGATGGGAAGGACAATTTCCATTGGAACAAAAGTCATAGGAACATAGATTTAAAGCAATTAGTAGAAGGATTAGAGATGAGAAGAATTTTTATCATCCCAAGTCTGATATGGTCTGGAACTCACTGCTGAAAAGGTTGCAGAGGCAGAAATCATGAGAGTTCACATAGTATTTGGATATGCACCTGAAGTGCCATAACACAGAAGGCAACTGACCAAGAAACAAAAGTAGGATTAGTCTTACATGATCATTTTTGGCCGAAACAGACACAAAAGGGGTGAACTCTCCCAGCCCTTGGAGATTAGGGCAAAATTAGTAATCTCACATTGGAACTGATCCCCAATTCTCTGAGCGGCTTTGCTGGAAGCAAGATGTGACCAGCGGCAGCTACCTTCCTGAAAGCTTCAGGTAGCTAATTAACTTAAAGGGGTGCATTCTTAAAGTTTGGTGACTAGAGAAGTTTAAAGTGTTAATTTTGTTCCTAAAACAGAATCTAGTCTGTAATTAGCAGTAACTGGAAAATACTGTGAAAGAAGTAGTTGATTCTCCCAAAAAAATTCTAAGTGCTAAATTTGCATAAAAACTGGAGCAACTCCTGCTGGTCTTTTTAAGTGTGATTTTCAGAACGCAACTCTCATACTCCCAGCATTGCAGAGTGTCCTAGTAGGATTCACTCTAAAATCTGTGGGTGGTGCCTATACCCGCCCGAGAGGACAGCAGCAGAGCATTAAGTGGCCCACTGCACATGGCAATCTGTCAGCGTGGAGATCGGTGCATGTGCCCTGGCCTCGTACTGCCGATCTTCTGATCGCTAGCCAGACCCACAATCCTCCATAGCTGCCCATCCATCTGGCTCACCCTGATTGCTGGGATCCCAGACCTCCCCCTGACAACCCTTATGATTCCCCCACCTTCTAAATGACCAGCCCTGATCACGTCCTCCCCTTTGTGACCGATCCCAAGTACAGACTGGCAGTAGGACTCTCCCCACCTCCAGTTATTGCCCCCAATAGGCCCCATGCTCCAAAATACCCTGCGTCTCCAGGCCCTACCCATTGGGCATAGCCAGTTTACTGTTTGGGCAGTGCTGGGGCACCCTATTCCCTTAATCCCAACCTCCTTGTGGGGTCTCAATGGCCTCTGTTACCCCCAGCTGAGTCAGCCACCTGTTTCCCATTAGTGGGGGGTAGTAGTAAACCTTGCTGGAGTAAACCACTCCTGGCATGAGGGAGGGGGTGGCAGATAGATGCTAGTGGCCAGGAGACTACAGTCCCAGGCCATTAGTAAAGATTGCTTTAAATATTGAAATCAGTTCTGCATTGATGTCCCACACGGAACTGATGATTCCAAAAATCTTGGAGCCAGAGACATGTGGCACCTAGTGGGATGCCCGCTAAATGGCTTCTGCTCATGTCTCCTGGTCCATTGTGCTGCTCAGGGGCTAGGAGAATTGCTCCTGAAATGTTTCTTTCTCTCTTGCAGTTTAGAAAGGGTACACACACATTGCTGTGAGAGCAGAGTGGCTAGTTAGCTAACCGGCTGAATGTGGTTTCTCTAACTCCAATTTCAGCTGCTATAAAAACAGGCTTCTTTAGTACAACTTTGACAAATGAGTGCAGCTGAGGAAAGAGTACATATTTTGACTTTGGTGAATGGAGTATTCATTTCTTTTTCCTACCTTTCTAACCCTTTAATAATTCTTACTCAACTAAAGGGCAAGGAGCTAGCTGTTTAGTGAGTATCTAATAAGTGGTTAAGGTCTATTCTATTCCTAAGATTTAAAATAATATACAAATTTGTGGTCAAATTAATAAAATAAAAATGCAACATAATTTAATTAAACACATTAAGGATGGCAGGACAGCTGATATGTCAAGGATGCAGCATGCAAGAGTTCCTGAATATGTCAGTATGATCCAGGACAAACATGTCTGCAAGAAAAAGTGTTTACAGCTGGAGAAACTTCAGCTCAGTCACTAAGCTGGAGACTGAGCTGCAAATTCTGCAATACATCAGGGAGGAGAAATATTTAATTACCTGTGTGCTATGTACCAGGAGGCAGTCACATCACTTAGGATAGGATCTTTGGATTTGGTCAGGGCCAGAAGAATGTGATTGCAGGTGAGGGAGTTAAAGAGACCAGTGCACAGGAATGTCAGCCTCTGCAGCCTGGTACATAGCACACAGGTAATGAATATTTCTCCTCCCTGATGTATTGCAGAATTTGCAGCTCAGTCTCCAGCTCAGTGACTGAGCTGAAGTTTCTCCAGCTGTAAACACTTTCTTGCAGACATGTTTGTCCTGGATCATACTGGCATATCCAGGAACTCTTGCATGCTGCATTCTTGACATACCAGCTGTCCTGCCATCCTTAATGTGTTTAATTAAATTATGTTGCATTTTTACTTTATTAATTTGACCAGCTTGTCTGAGTGGCAGCCAGGCTGCAAGGTGGACGAACAAACCGACCACAACATAGTGATACAGGAAGCAGGTGGTGGAGCAAAAAAGAACGTAGTGATGGGAGGAGAAAGTAGTTTCCTAGAGCAGCATGTTCTGGTAGTAACCAGTGAACAGGTCATATTAGACTTGATAGTGTGTAACGGGACAGCATTAATTAATGACCTCAGGGTAAAAGGCATCCCTTTAAAACCACAGTACGGTGCAGTTTCCCATCTAGAATGAAAGAGAGAAGACTGGATCTAAGGCTAGTGTCTCCAACTTAAATAAGGATAACTGTGGGCACGAAAGCTGAGTTAGCTAAAATGAACTGAGATACTAGGCAAGGGGATAGATCAATAGAGAAAAAGTAGTAGACATTTAAGAGGATATTTCAGAATACTCAGAATAAGTATATTCCTGCTGTAAAGAAAAATTCTAAAAGAGAGGAACCAAAAGAGAAAATGCTGGAAAATCTCAGCAGGTCTGCCAGCATCTGTAAGAAGAGAAAAGAGTTGACATTTCAAGTCCAGATGATCTTTTGTCAGAGCTGAAAGGCATAGATTATGGGACTTTATACTGCAGGGTGAGAGAATGAAAAATGAGTCATAACCACACAAACCAGGGGAAAAAACTGCTATGGCAGATAACAAAGAGAATAAAGAGTGTGTATGGCCAAATGGCAAAGAAGCTAAAATGAGAACGTAAGAAATAAGAGCAGGAGTACACCATTTGCCCTTCGAGCCTGTCCACCATTCAATAAGATCATGGCTGATCCGAAATGGATCACTTACCCGCCTGCTCCCCATAACCCTTAATTCCTTTATTGATCCGAAATCTATCTACCCTTGACTTAAACAAATTCAATGAGGTAGCCTTCACCACTTCAATGGGCATAGATTCACCATCCTCAGAGAAGTAGTTCCTCCTCAACTCTGTTCTAAACCGTCTCCCCCCCTTATTTTGAGGCTGTCCCCTCTAGTTCTGGTTTCCTTTCTAAGTGGAAAGAATCTCTCTACCTCTGCCTATATAGCCCCTTCATTATCTTGAAAGTCTCTATAAGATCCTCCCTTCTAAACTCCAACGAGGACAGACCCAATCTATTCGATCTCTCTTCATAAGTTAACCCCGTCATCTTCGGTACCAGCCTGGTGAATCTTCTCTGTACTTCCTCCAAAGCCTATATATCCGTTTGCAAATAAGGGGACCAAAACTGTGCATAGTATTCCAGTTGCGGCCTCACCAGTGTCTTGTACAGTTGCAGCAAGACCTCCCTGCTTTTATATTCTATTCCTCTCGCGATAAAGACTAACATTCTATTTGCCTTCTTGATCACCTGCTGCACCTGCAGACTGAGTTTTTGCAATTCGTGCACAAGGACCCCCAGGTTCCTCGGCATAGTAGCATGCTGCAACTTTTCACCGTTTAAATAATATTCCATTCTACTACTATTTCTTCCAAAGTGGATAACTTCACATTTGCTAACATTAAACTTCATCTGCCAGGTCCTTGCCCACTCACACTCAGCCTATCCAAAGCTCTCTGCAGACTTTTCACGTCCTCCATGCGATTCGCTTTCCCACTCACCTTCGTGTCATCAGCAAATTTTGTTACTCTACACTCAGCCCCCTCCTCCAGATCATCTACGTATATGGTAAACATGTTGAGGACCCAGCACCAATCTCTGCGGCATGCCATTAGTCACCAACTGCCAATCAGAAAAGCACCCATTTATCCAACTCTCTGCTTCCAGTTAGATAGCCAATCCTAATCCATATTAACACTTTACCCCCAACTCCATGTACCCTAACCTTCTGCAGCAACCTTTTATGAGGCACCTTATCGAACGCCTTCTGGAAATCCAAAAACACATCCACTGGTTCCCCTTTGTCTACCACACTAGTCACACCTTCATAAAAATCCAGTACATTTGTCAAACTCGACTTCCCCTTCATGAATCTATGCTGCATCTGCTTGATCAAACCATTCTTTTCTAGGTGTCCTGTTATTTCTTCTTTAATGATGGATTCTAGCATTTTCCCAACTATGGGCATTAAGCTAACCAGCCTGTAGTTACCCGCCTTTTGTCTGCTACCTTTTTTAAGTGGTGTAACAGTAGCTGACATTTCCCAGAATCCAGCGAATTTTGATAAATAACTACTAAGGCATCTGCTATTACTTCTGCCATTTCTTTCAGAACCATGGGATGCATTCCTTCCGATCCCAGGGACTTGTCTACCTTCAGTCCCATTAGTCTACCAAGCACTACCTCAGTAGTAACAGTAATTGTATTAAGGACCTCATCTCCTACCAACCCTCGATCTTTAATATTCAGTAAGCTATTTGTGTCCTCCACCACGAAGACTGACAAAGTCTCAGCCATTTCCTTGTCATCCACCGCTAAATCCTCCCCTCTCATCCTCCAAGGATCCAACATTCACTCTATCCACACTGTTTTTCTTTATATATTTGTAAAGACTTTTACTATCAATTTTTATATTTAGAGCTAGTTTAGTTTCATATTCCATCTTTCCTTTCTTTATTGCTTTTTTAGTCATTCTTTGTTGTTTTTTTAAATCTTTTCCAATCTTTTAATTCTCCACTATTTTTAACTGCTTTGCACGCATTGGTTTTTAATTTAATACTCTCCTTTATTTCCTTCAATATCCAAGGCTCTCCTTGGATATTGAAAAGGGTTATCCCTTTTCTTACAGTCTTTCTTTATCACTGAATGAGAGGATAAGCTATGACAGATGAAGGTGTTAGGGGAAGGACTGGGAATGGACAGGACAGAGATAAAATTTAGAAAAGGGGAAGCAAAGGGAAAGGGAATAAAGTAGGGGCAAAGATGGGGAGAGGGGGAAGAAGACAATAAAGAAATAAAAGGTGGAGAAAAGTAAAATAAATAAAATAAAATAGAATGAAAACAAAGGGATCGAGGTGGGGTAGAGCTAATCATCTGAAGTTGTTGAATTCAATGTTGAGGCAGGAACGCTGTAAAGTGCCTAACCAGAAGAAACACTTCTTCCAGTTTGTGTTGAGCTTCACCGGAACACTGCAGCAAGCCAAGGACATGTGGGCATGGGAGCAGGGTCGTGTGTTAAAATGGCAAGCAACTGGAAAGTCAGGGTCCTGACTGTGCACAGACTGAAGGCGCTCAACAAAGCAATCACCCAGCCCATACTTGGTCTTTCTGATATACAGACCACATTGGGAGTAGCAAATGCAATACACCAAATTGAAAAGGTGCAAGTGAAACACTACTTAACCTGGAATGAATGTTTTGGACCTTGGATGATGAGCATGGAAGAGGTAAACAGGCAGTGCTACATCTCCTGTGACTGTGCCATGAGTGATGGGAGAGATGTCACTCCTCCACTATACCCAACACCTCTCCCATCGCTCAACTTGTGGATTAGTCCAGAATTAGGGGGCACCGTTTTACAATTAAGGGCTACCCTTACAGGACAGTTTAATTTAGACAAATGCGAGGTGATGCATTTTGGTAGATTGAACCAGGGTAGGACTCACTCAATTAATGGTAGGACACTGGGGAGAGTTACAGAACAAAGAGATCGAGAGATACATGTTCATAACTCCTTAAAAGTGCAGTCACAGGTGGACAGAGTGGTGAAGAAAGCATTCGGCATGCTTGGTTTCATTGGTCAGAACACTGAATAAGGAGTTGTGAAGCCTTGTTGAAGTTGTGCAAGACATTGTTAAGGCCACATTTGGAATACTGTGTGCAATTCTGGTCACCCTATTATAGAAGGGATATTATTAAACTAGAAAGAATGCAGAAAAGATTTTCTAGGATGCTACCAGGATTTGATTGAGACTGTTATAAGTTATAAGGAGAGGCTGAATAGACTGGAACTTTTTTCTCTGGTGCTTAGGAGGCTGAGGGTGATCTTATAGAGATCTATGAAATATTGAAGGGCACAGATCAGCTGATAATCAATATCTTTCCCCAAAGTAGGGGAGTTTAAAACTAGAGGGCATTGGTTTAAGGTGACAGGAGAGAAATACAAAAGTGTCCAGAGCACACTTTTTTCACAGAGGGTTGTGTGTGTCTGGAACAAGCTGCCAAGATAGTAGCAGAGGCAGGTACATAGAACGTAGAACAATACAGCACAAACAGGCCCTTCGTCCCACGAGTTGCACTGATCACATCTACCAATCCACAGACCTATCTATAACCCCCTATTCTATTCTTTTCCATATACTCATCGAGAAGTCTCTTAAAAGACCCCAGTGAGTTTGCCTCAACAACCTCCAACGGCAGTCAGTTCCATTCACTCACCACCCTCTGAGTGAAAAACCTACCCCTGACATCTCCTTTGTATTTGCTTCCCTGCACCTTAAATCTGTGTCTTCTCGTAGCGACAATTTCAGCTTGGGGAAATAGTCACTGAGAGTCCCACTCAACATTTTATAAACCTCTATCAGGTCGCTTCTCAAGCTACGTCTCTCCAGGGAGAAGAGTCCCAGCTCCCTCAACCTATCCTCATAAGGCCTGCCTCCCAATCCAGGCAGCATCCTTGTAAATCTCCTCTGAACTCTCTCAATAGCCTCTACATCCTTCTTATAGTAAGGCGACCAGAACTGCGCACAATACTCCAAGTGGGGTCTGACAAGAGTCTTATAGAGCTGCATCATTAGTACAATTTTGTCTTTTAAAAAACATTTAGATAGTTACATGGGTATGATGGGTATAGAGGGATATGGGCCATATGCGGGCAATTGGGATTGGCTTAGAACACAGAACATTACAGCGCAGTACAGGCCCTTCGGCCCTCGATGTTGTGCCGGCCAGTGGACCCTCTAACCTAAACTATTCCAATATCATCCATATGCCTATCCACTGACCATCTGAATGCCCCCAAAAGTAGGTGAGTCCACAACTGCTGCAGGCAGGGCATTCCACGCCCCCACCACCCTCTGACATCCGTCCTATAACTACCACCTCTTAATTTAAAGTTATGTCCCCTCGTATTGGTCATCACCATCCAAGGAAAAAGGCTCTCACTATCCACCCCATCCAGTCCTTTGATCATCTTATACGCCTCAATTAGGTCACCGCGTAACCTTCTTCTCTCTAATGAAAATAACCTCAGGTCCCTCAGCCTTTCCTCATAAGGCCTTCCCACCATACCAGGCAACATCCTGGTAAACCTCCTCTGCACCCTTTCCAATGCTTCCACATCTTTCTTATAATGCGGCGACCAGAACTGTACGCAATACTCCAAGTGCGGCCGCACCAGAGTTTTGTACAGTTGTAACATAACCTCACGGCTCCTAAATTCAATCCCTCTACCAATAAAAGCTAACACACCGTACGCCTTCTTAACAACTTTATCAACCTGGGTGCCAACTTTCAAAGAGCTATGTACTTGTACCCCAAGATCCCTCTGCTCGACAACACTATTAAGGGTCCTTCCATTAGCCCTATATTTCATATGCCTGTTATTCCTATCAAAGTGAATCACCTCACACTTATCCGTATTGAATTCCATTTGCCACCTCACGGCCCAGCTCTGCAACCTATCTATGTCCCTCTGCAAACTGTAACATCCATCCTCGCTGTCTACAACTCCCCCCACTTTGGTATCGTCAGCAAATTTACTAATCCAACCCTCTACACTCTCATCTAGGTCATTTATAAAAATGACAAACAGCAGTGGCCCCAAAACAGATCCTTGAGGTACACCACTTGTAACTGCACTCCAGGTTGAATATTTCCCATCAACCACCACCCTCTGTCTTCTATCAGCTAGCCAATTCCTAATCCAAACTGCTAAATCACCTTCAATCCCATGCATCTGCACTTTCTGCAGTAGCCTACCATGGGGAACCTTATCAAACGCTTTGCTAAAATCCATATACACTACATCAACTGCCTTACCCTTATCTACCTCTTTGGTCACCTCCTCAAAAAACTCAATAAGGTTTGTGAGGCACGACCTACCCTTCACAAAACCGTGCTGACTATCCCTAATCAATTTATTTCCAGAAAAATGATTTTTATAATTTAATTTTACATTTCAAAAATTGTACATGTTATCTGTTTTGAAAACTTACTTGTGCGAATTATCTGCAAATCTTTTGTCATCATAGAGTATGCGATCTCTGAGTCCTACAATTTCATCATATCCTGGTAAAAAAATTAAAACAGCACCTGGAAATATAACCACAAAGAAATTAATAGTATATTTTTAAGCAATGGCTATTTCATAAGACACAGTAATGTACTATTGTATGGTTAAATCTATGAAATAATAATATAAGTTATGTTCCTGAAATTTTTCTGACATACTGATCCCCATCATTGAGTGATGTCTTTTACCCTGGGAATGCTCAAGCTTGGCCAAATTGTTGATATAAAAGTTATAAAAAAATGTACACAGTGGAAAAAAAAACTAGAATGGATATGGTAAGGAGTGTGACCTTCTGGTCAAACTAAGAAGTAGATGACTGATCAGCGTGTGGCCAAGATAAGCAAATGGCTGGATGAAGTTGCAAAGCATCAGGATACACAAGACAAAACCCAAACTCTGTGGTCTTGTGACTGATCCCGAAGTTCTTAATTCATAGATTACAATCAGTAAAGATAGGCAACAACACCTCCTCCATGACCAACACCGGTGCCCCACAAGACTGTGTACTCAGCCTCCTACTATATTCCTTATACACCTGTGACTGTGGCCAAATTCTCCTCCAATTCAATTTTCAAGTTTGCTAACAACATTACAATAGTGGGTTGAATCTCAAAACAGTAATAAGACAGAATGAGAAAAAGGATCTGGTGAACTATTGCAACAATAACGCTCCCTCAATGTCAACAAAACGAAGGGACTGTCATTGACTTCAGGAAGCATAAAGAAGAACATGCTTCTGTCTACATCAACGGAGACAAAGTAGAAAGGGTCGAGAGCTTCAAGTTTTTAGGTGTCCCAATCACTAACAACCTATGCTATTCCCCATGCTGATACTATAGTTAAGAAAGCCCAAGAACGCCTTTACTTTCTCAGAAGACTAAGGAAATTTGGCATGTCATTTACAGCTCTCACCAACCTTTACAGATGCACCATAGAAAGCATTCTGTTTGATTCTATCAGTTCCCAAGGCCGCAGGAACTACAAAAGGTCATGAATGTAGCCCAATCCAACACGCAAACCAGTCTCCCATTCGTTGACTTTGTCTAAACTTCCCATTGCCTCGGCAAAGCAGCTTAAGGACCCCACACATCCACGACATTCTCTCTTCCACTTCTTCCGTTGGGAAAAAGATACAGAAGTCTGAGGGCACATACCAACCAACTCAAGGGCTTTTTCCCTACTGCTGTCAGACTTTTGAATGGATCTACCTGGCATTAAGTTGACCTTTCTCTACACTCTAGCTATAACTGTAACACTGCATTCTAACTTTCTCATTTCCTTCTCCGTGAACAGTATGTTTTGTCTGTATAGTGTACAAGAAATAATACTTTTCACTATATGTTAATACATGTGACAATAATAAATCAACTCAAAAATTAAAGAGGTATCTCAAAGATTGTACAAGTAACTGAAAGTGGGAATTTTTGAATTGCTTTTTAAGCATCCCGAGAGGGCAATTCCACGTACATCTTGCTGTGAATAAACTGTTGTTTAATCTGCTCACAATAGACTCCGTGTTAAGTATCTTTAGGTACTCCATAACATTGAATACATTGAGATAGGTCTTTGGTCTCTCAGGAAATCAAGGGATATGGGCAGCATGCAGCAGAGTTCAAATAAAAGATAAATTATGATCCTGATTAGTGCCAGATCAGGTACAAGAGATTTTTGATTGATTCCTGCTCTTGTTTCTTGTTCTCATGGAAACTGTTCATCAAGCCACATCTGAAAGCCACTCAACTACAGTGTGCAAATTTTTGAGTGCAAGGACTTATTGGCAACATTTTCCCAGTGCTGTTATGTATTTACTACAGTTTAATGCTTTTCCAAGTTTCACAACCATGATTGTTATTCAAAATTAGTCAATAATTTCTTCATTACACACAAACAATCTAGGAAAGCCTTTTTACGGAAAGAGGAAGAAAGATTAAACAGATTATAAGTCTGTACCTATGTTTTTTTCAAATGTGGCCACCACTTTGTGGCCTAGATTACTAAAAGGCTATGAATGGTTCACCTTACCACCCTGTAGTCATAAATGCTTGAAATAGGTGAGGAATGCAGAAAATTTTAAATGCTGACTCAAAACTTTGTACACTTCTTAAAAGACAATCAATGATTCTGAGCAAATTTTATACGTCAACATGAACAGAACAAGCAAATAGTAATCAGATATATCCCAAAACAAGGGACTAGAAATGAATTTTATGTTGTATTAGTAAATATTTTAAGAGGAATTTCTTAACACAAAGTGCTTAGAATGAAGAAATTGCTTCCATAATGTGGTAGATGTTGTTGTTATTAGCATATCTTCATGCCCATATTATTTTTTTTATCCCAAGGAGAATAGTGTAGAAAGTGATAGAAGGATTTCAGAGTTAATTATCAGCCTGTTGAATGCTCCTTTCATGGTCAACCAGTCCTGGTATTGGACTTCAAACCCAGAGATTCTGATCCACTAGTATGGGCGCTACCACTGCAAAACAAGGAGTCTTCCTGTACAGAGGTAAATAGAATAGATGCACTAGAGGAAAACTGCAATAAACACATGACAATGAAATTAATAATAAGACTATACTAATTAGGTTAGAGGTGGAGAAAGTTTGCCTGCAGCATAAATACCAGAATGAGGCAAATGGCCTGACTAAGCCATAAATATTCACATGTTATTTAGATATTTCTCTCCATCTCAGTCAAACACAGAAAAGTATAAGTAATGCAGGCAGTAGTTGAAATTAAAGTATGCTACAAAACGTCTGCATGGTGAACAATCATTTTGAAAAGAAATCTAAGCAATGCTCAAATCAATGTCTTACCATCATCAGAACTCTGAAAGATATAATAAAGAAGATGCATAATTAGATCCAGGTCAACTTTTTCATCATCAAAGCTGTGGTGGTAGATGCTTAAAATCTCTTTATCTTCTTGACTGAGTTCTCCACCATTTGATTGCACCAGGACACATTCATCCAAATTTCCTAATTCCGCTGAAGAACTTGACACAAAAATAAAAACATGGCACTATTCAATAATAGCAACTTAAGAACAGTTTCACCATCTCTAGTTTGAACTTCCATACAAATATGGTTTCAGTGTCAGAGTTACATAAAACATACATTAGTTTTATGAATAAAATACAATGGACGAGTACAGAACTGACAGATTTGATAGGTAATCTTACAATGGCAACAAGAATACTTGGTACAGAATATCATGCTAGAGCAAGCATCATCTGCTATCTCAATTTGAGGATGACATTCATTCAGGGTTGAGGTTCTACCATGGTCTGTCCTTGCATGACTGAGCAGGCCAATTCTTCACCTACAGATTTTTCAGCACATGAGATAGGATGCTCCAGAAGGTAGTGGGATCCAGAGTGCTGGATTCACTTCCATTTTGTTCCTCAATTGCTACCTTTGCCTGATCATTAAAACATTGTGACTCAATGCATGATAGACAAGCTGTCACCATTTTAATTTATTGTAGCAAGATCCTCCTAGTCATTAATGTCAATGCTGCCACACTGTGAAGCATCTTCTTTGTCCTTTTCTCTAATGCTGACCATTTTGAGAATTGGAAAAATAGAATCTGGTGGACTACATGCTTTTCAGCCATCCAGACACAGCATGCAGTTCATCAAAGTTCATTTTTCATGAATTTTCACTGAATGCTTATGCAGTTGGCTTCAAGGACACCAGTGTTGTTCATGCTCCTCCCACTAAATCAGTGGCTGAGCCTTTCTTGATTAAATTTCTTTTGTGGTGTATCTGGATATTAGCTCTAAGTTTAGGGATTCCTGATGCATGAGGGAGAATTCTTTAAGAGATAAGGAAGAATTTTCAGCCAGAGAAAATCTTACCCACCTCTATCTGATTGGGCATTTGTATGGTGGGAGTCACAACCCCAAAAATCAGAGAAGATGCATTATTAGCCTTCAGTGCACAATGGGACTGTTTCATTCACAGCACTATCATTTATTATCTTTTTGCATTCACATATCCTACAAGACTGAGAAAGTTTTCTTCAATGCAACACATGAATGTGTTTTCCTCTACTTTTAACGTGTGATTAATAGATTCCGGATGTGGGGTAAATAAAGCCAAATATCATTTATGCACCTACTTGAAAGATTCTAGAAGATCAACAACGTCAGCTTGACCAAATCGTTTAGCCCAGTCCAAAGCTATCCTGGAAATATTGAAAAAACGCAATTTAATTCTAAAGTACGAGTAGCACGTAATAGACACAGCTTCAAAGTCCACCCTCACTTCCCTCCCAAGATGAGTAAAAGATTTAAAAGGAAAGTTTCAGTATTTTTATCAGAAGTAAAATACTGTGGGTGCAGAAAACTAAATTAACGAAAAACTCTGGGAAATTTCAGCAGATCAGGCAGCATCTATGGAGAGAAACAGAGTTAGCATTTCAGGTTCAATCCTTTTATCAGAACTGAAGAAAGATAAGAATGGTAGCACTTCTAAGTCAGTGGAAGGGAGGAAGAGATAGGAAAAATAAAGAAAGTGGTGTGTAATAGGGTAAAATTTCATGATTCCTGTCCAAGCGTGATAATGGAAATTGAGATTTATCTTGTAGATTGAAAGGTGTTATGTTTAGCAATTGCCCAGTCATCATTTGTTCTCCCTAAATTATCTTTCAACCTAGCCACATGAGGCCAGTAGATTTTGAGATGCCCCAAGATCTTACTATACTATCTCCTCATTATAACAAGAAGCATTTATTTTCTGCTAAGCTGCCAGTTCTTGTTTATTAAAAAGCTAACTGCAGTTTAATTATTGCACCATTCTGGAAAAATAGTCTGCAAACAGAATCCATATTCAGATCATCTCTCACTCAGTAGCAATAAAATTAACCCATTAACAAAAACAATGTTGCTTAATATAATCAAACATATAAATGTAAAGAAAGAAATCAATTTGCTTACCACCCATTTGAAGCCTTAACGCTGACATTTGCTCCCATGCTGAGTAGCTGCTCCACTTGACTGAGGAAGCCCCGGCCAGCAGCTATCATTAATGGAGTAGCACTGGTTTCACTATGCCTGTAGTCAACTAAAAATAGTAACTTATTTAGAGGGAGATTGGTATATAATACAACTATAAAACAAACCATCCAAATGCCAGCTATGAAATACATTTTGTGCTCTAATAATATGTATTAAGCACAGGGCCACTCAGCTCTTGATCTCATTACAGCCTTGAACCAGACATTGGTAAGGAGCTAAACTCCAGAGGTGATGTGAAAGTGACTATAATTGACATCAAGGCAGCATTTGATTAAGTGAGGCATCAAAGAGCCCTGTCAAAACGGAAGTCAATGAAAATTGGGGAAACACTTCACAGGTTCCAGCATATCACTGAAGGAATTGCTCAGTGTAGTGTCTTGAGTCCAACCACCTTCAGCTGCTTCATCACTGACCTTCCCTCCATCATAAAGTCAGAAACGGCGATGTTCACTGATGACTGCACAATGTTCAGTAATACTTGTAACTCCTCAGATGCTGAAGCAGTCGATGTCCATACACAGCAAAACTTAGACAACATTCACGCTCGGACTGAGAAATAACAAGTAACATTTATGCCACACAAGTGCCAGGCATTTTCCATCTCCAGCAAGAGAAAATCCAACATCTCCCTGTGACTTCAATCATTCAATGATATTACCATTGCCAAATACTCCACTTTCAACAACCTAGGAGTTACCATTGATATAAACCGAACTGGGCTTGCCATATGAATACTGTGCCTACAACAGCAAATCAGAGGTTGGGAATTCTACAGTGAGTAATTCACTCTTGACTCCTCAGAGTCAGGATCAAGGGATCTACAAGGAACTAATCAGAAATGCGATGGAATGTTCTTCACTTGCATGGATGAATGCAACTCCAACAACACTCAAGAAACTTGATACAATCCACAACAAAGCAACTGCTTAACTGGCACTCCATCCACCACCTCATTTGTGGTGATTCATTCGTTCCATTATTGACAGCCAGTATCAGCAGTGTTTACAAAGTCTTGCCGCAAGCAGGCACAGGCTGCTACAATATTTATATGGGGGGGTGGCATGATGGCACAGTAGTTAACAGTGCTGCTTCACAGTGCTGGGGATCTGGGTTCAATTCCAGCTTTGGGTGAGTGCATGTGTGGAGTCTGCACGTTCTCCTTGTGCCTGCATGGATTTCTTCCCACAATCCAAAGACATGCAGGTTAGGTTGACTGGCCATGCTCAATTACCCTAGTATCAGGGTAAATATGTGGGCTATGGGGATCAAGCCTGGGTGGGATTATTGTCCGTGCAGTCTTGATAGGCTAAGTGGTCTCCTTCTGTGTTGTAGGAATTCTATAATTATTTCTGTGTTCTTCTAGGTTGTGAATGATACTGAACACTCTACAATAAGAACATAAAAAACAGGAGGAATAACAGGTATTATGGCTCTGGTCCATCATTCATTAAGATCATGGTTGATTCAATCTGGATCTCAACCCCACTTTCCAGCCTGTGCCCAATAAACCTCGATTCCTTAATGTGCAAGAATCTGCCCAATCATCCTTGAATATATTCAATGGTTCAGGTTCCATAGCTTCCTGGGCTAAAAAACTGTAAAGATTCATGACCCGCAAAGAATAAATTCTTTCTCTCCTCAGTCTTAAGACAAAATGTTAACATAGCTCTCTCACCACAGATGCTGTCAGGCTTGGTGAGATTTTCCAGCATTTTCTGTCTTTGTTTCAGGAGCAGAGTTACCCTGGCAGAACCCAAAATGAGCATCAGTAATCAGGTGATTGCTAAGTAAGTGCTGACTACTGATAATCAAGATTAGATTGTTGGATTAATAACTGGCTAATCTGGTATTCTCCTGCTTCTTATGGACAGGACAAGAGCGTGATGATTTTCCCTATCATCAGGAACTCTAGCTGAATTGTTGTAGTCTGTGTTGTAACTGAAGTGGAATTACTTGGTTAGGAGTGTTCTGGAGGACAACTTTTCAGCTCAACAATCAGTTGTTCTTCGAGCCCATAGCCTTTGCAGTACCCAGATTCTTCTGCAGCTTCTTGATATCACATGGAGTGAATCAAATTCACTCCATTCAAAGCCAGGTGTTAGGCTTGGAAGTTAGTGAACATTTTGGTGATAGTGACCACAATTCGGTTACGTTCACCTTAGTGATGGACAGGGATAGGCATGAAGCTGGGGGCAGTAGTTATAGCTGGGGGAAGAGTAATTATGAGGCCATCAGGAGAGAATTAGGGTGCATAGATTGGACTAGGAAACTACAGGGACTGGGAACATCTGGAATGTGGTGCTTATTCAAGGAGCAGCTGCTGTGAGTCCTTGATAAGTATGTCCCTGTCAGGCAGGGAGGAAATGGTCGAGTAAGAGAGCCTTGGTGTACGAAAAAAGTTGATTTGCTGGTTAAGAAGAAAAGGAGGCTTATGTCAGGATGAGGCTTGAAGGCTCAGTTAGTGCAATGGATAGCTATAGATTAGCCAGGAAGGAGCTAAAAAGTGAATTGAGGAGAGCTAAGAGGGGACACGAGAAGATGTTGGCTGATAGGATTAAGGAGAATCCTAAAGCTTTCTTTCGATATGTTAAGAATAGAAGATTGGTTAGGGCAAGATTAGGGCCAGTCATAGACAGCAGTGGGAAGTTGTGCGTGGAGCCTGAAGAGATTGGTGAGGCACTGAATAAATATTTCTCTTCGGTATTCACGCAGAGTGCTGGAAATGTAGCTATGGAGAACACTGAGGTACAGGGTTGCAAATTGGGAAGTATTGTAGTAGATAGGGAGGACGTGTTAGAAATTCTCGAGGGTTTGAAGTTGGATAAGTCCCCTGGGCCGGACGGGATTTACCCTAGGATTCTCTGGGAGGCAAGAGAGGAGATTGCAGAGCCTCTGGCTCTGATCTTCAGGTCCTCGTTGGTTACGGGTGTGGTTCCGGAGGACTGGAGGATAGCGAATGTGGTACCATTGTTTAAGAAGGGGAAGAGAGACCTTCCTGGGAATTATAGGCCAGTGAGTCTTACTTCTGTGGTGGGCAAGGTATTGGAGAGAATTATTAGGGATAGGATTTATAGTTATTTAGAGAGAAATGAATTGATTGGGGATAGTCAGCATGGTTTCGTGAAGGGTAGGTCATGCCTTACTAACCTCATTGAGTTTTTTGAGAAAGTGACCAAGAGGTGGATGGGGGTAAGGCGGTTGATGTAGTATATATGGACTTTAGTAAGGCGTTTGATAAGGTGGCCCATGGAAGACTTCTACAGAAATGCAGATGTGTGGAATAGAGGGTGATTTAGCTAATTGGATTAGGAATTGGCTGGCAGATAGAAGACAGAGGGTGGTGGTTGATGGGAGATATTCATCGTGGAGTTCGGTGACGAGTGGTGTGCCTCAGGGGTCTGTTTTGGGGCCCCTGCTGTTTGTAATTTTTATAAATGATCTGGATGAGGGTATTGAGGGATGGATCAGTAAATTTGCAGATGATACTAAAGTTGGTGGGGTGGTAGATAGTGAAGAGGGGTGTTTTAGTTTACAGAGTGACTTGGACAAGTTGCAGAGCTGGGCCGAGAGGTGGCAAATGGAGTTTAATGTGGAAAAGTGTGAGGTAATGCACTTTGGCAGGAACAATAAATGTGTAGAGTATAGGGCTAATGGTAGGGCTCTTAATAGTGTTGAGGAACAGAAGGATCTTGGTGTATGTGTCAATAGATCCCTGAAAGTAGGCAGTCAAGTGGATAAAGTTGTTAAGAAGGCATATGGAGTCTTAGCTTTTATTGGTAGGGGGATTGAATTTAGGAGCCGCAGCATCATGTTGCAACTGTACAAAACTCTAGTGCGGCCGCACTTGGAGTATTGTGTGCAGTTCTGGTCCCCACATTATAAGAAAGATGTGGAGGCATTGGAGAGGGTACAGAGGAGGTTTACCAGGATGTTGCCTGGTATGGAGGGCAGGTCCTATGAAGAGAGGTTGAAGGATTTGAGGTTGTTTTCGTTAGAAAGGAGGCGGCTAAGAGGGGATCTTATTGAAGCATATAAGATGATTAGAGGTTTAGATAGGGTGGACAGTGATAGCCTTTTTCCTAGGATGGAGAAAGCTAGCACGAGGGGACACAGCTTTAAATTAAGGGGTATGAGTTATAGGACGGATATCAGAGGTAGGTTCTTTACTCAAAGAGTGATTAGGGAGTGGAATGCCCTGCCTGCAGCTGTTGTAGATGCGCCAAGTTTGGTGGCGTTTAAGAGGTTAATTGATAAGTATATGGAAGAGAAGGGAATGGTTTAGTTTGGAGGGGCATTGCTTTTTATTTTGGTCGGCACAACATCGAAGGCCGAAGGGCCTGTTCTGTGCTGTAATGTTCTATGTTCTATAAAGTGGCTGAGGACTAGCATCAGTGAAGCTGGGGACTTCAGGATAAGGCCATGATTCAACACATTTAGATGAAATTGGTTGCAAATACTTCAGCCTTGTCTTTCACACTGATGCACTGGGCTTCGCCATCATTGAGAATGGGGATATTTTTGAAACATTCTTTTCTGGTTAGTTATTCAATTATCTATCAATGTGAACCACTGGATATGGTAGGATTGCAGAATTTTGATCTAATCCATTAGTTGTGGAATCACTACGCTCTGTCTACAACATACCGAATCCGCTGTTTAGCATGTATTTAGCCCTGAGATGTACCCTTATGAAGGTGGCACCTCATTTTAGGTATGCTTATTGTTGTTCCTGCTATACTTTCCTGCATCGCTCATTGAAACAGAATTGATTCCCTGTCTTGACAATAATGCTACAGTGAGGGATATATCAGCTCATGACCTTACAGATTGTGGTGGAATATAGTTCTGTTCCTACAGATGGTCCTCAGCACCTCATGGATGTCTAGTTGAGCTCTCAGATCTGTCCCAAATGTATCCCATTCACTACAATGGCAGCTCCCCAGAAGATAATGTAGGATTTTGTCAGTGTAAAGATAGAATTGTGTACCTACTCATACGATTGACATTCTTGACTCTTCAATTCAACTTTACTCCATCATATATCTCTATCAGACAAAATCTATTAGATCACAATTAAACATCAGCAAATGAAAGCTTAAAATGTGGACCACATGTAAATAAAACTAAAGTGGCAAAAAGGCTAACAGCGAAAACTAAGATTATATCAATCCTGAAAGAGCAGTCACAAAAGTCTATCAATTAAAGAAAGCTCCTCTACCATGAATAAAATCAGCCAAAATCTTTGGAAAAAATATTTTGCCAGCTATATTTTCCTCAGTAGCTGAAATTTATGATGGACAAAATTAACACTGGAAACATTCACAACATTATGGTGTTCTCAGTTTGGGATACTGAACCTCAAGAAAGGTGTGTTGGCTGTTAAGGAGGTGTAGCACAAATTGACCAGAATCTGTTTAATTATAAGAACAGGATGCATAAAATTAGCTTTATTCTGTTGAGTTTATAAGATATGATAGTCAAGTAGAAAATCATAAAAGGGATTTTATCAGGCTGGAAAAAACTCAGATCGAGATTACTCATCAAATTATAACTTTACAGCTGATAAAAAATTGATTAAAATTTTAACTTAACATTATTTTATTTTATTTTTTATGCATTGGAATATGTATCTAATATCATATACACTAACTTGATGTATAATTACATCATTTTTTGCACCCATTGGTCATTACAATAATTCCTTAGCTAAGTTTGTTCTTTTAGAAAAATAGTATCTGAGACAAAACACCTTACAAATAAATCCAATAGTAATAAAAAAAATCAATTAACTGCAAGAAAAACAGTAAGTTAAGGCACAAATCTAAGTTTTAGTAAATCGCTACGGTTTGGTACTACACCACCATCTGTGTGGGTTAGAAGCTCAGAGACGCACTACCCATAATTTGTATTGGAGACTGGCAAGCTAACTTGTAACTGACATATAGCCAAAACAGTAACTCTAAACAGAAAACTCACCACTGACATTTTCACTTAAAATAAGATGAAAAAGTTGGGCAAAAGCATCAACATCTTTGTGCAGCCAAATATCTGACAGGCAGGCATCCATTTCCTTTATAAGCCAAGGCTCAAGAGAATTAAAATCTTTTTCATTCTGTAAAAGTATAGAAACAGATGAAATTGAGACCAGAGTACAACTGAGGGAACAAAATGTATATCTCAAAGTTTGCAGATGATACCAAGTTGGTGGAAGGATGAACCGTAACGAGGATGCAGAAATCTTTCAGAAAGATCCAGACAGGATGGAAGAGTGGATTAATCAATGGCAGAAGCATATAATTTGGATAAGTATGAGGTTATTAATTTTGAAAACAAAAACAAAGAGGCAGATTACTACCTGAATGGCTTAAATTGGGAGAGGGGAGTGTGCAGCGAGACCTGGGTGTCCTTGTGCACCAATCACTGAAGTTAACATGCAGGTGCAGCAGGCGGTAAAGACAGCAAATGGCATATTGGCCTTCATCGCAAGAGATTTCAAGTACAGGATCAGGGATACTTTTTGCAACTACATGGGCCTTGGTGAGGCCATGCCTAGAATACTGTATGCAGTTTGGTCCCCTTTTCTGAGGAAGGATTTTCTTGCTTTCGAGAGAGTGCGATGAAGGTTTTATCAGGCTGATTCCAGGGATGGCGAGACTGATGTACAAGCAGAAATTGACTTGGTTAGGATTGTTTTCATAGAGTTCAGATGAAAGGGGGAGGGGGGGTTTCATAGAGACTTAGAAAATTCTAACAGGTCTAGACAGGATAGATGCAGGGAGGATGTTCTTGATGGTGGGGGAGTCCAGAAACAGAGGTCACAGTTTGAGGATTCAGGGTAGACCATTTAGGATGGAGGTAAGGAGAGATTTCTTCACCCAAACAGTGGAATCTATTACCACAGGAAGTAGTTGATGCCAAGATATTGAATGCATTCAAGAGGCAGCTGGATATAGCTCTTGGGGCAAATGAAGTCAAAAGTCATAGCAAAAAAGCAGGATTAGGCTACTGAGTTGGATGGTCAACCATGATCTCAATAAATGGTGGTGCAAGCTTGAAAGGCCTAATAGCCTCCTCTTGTTCCTCTGCTTCTACGTACATCACAAGCAATAATTCCAGTAGGCAACCCTCATCCGTCAGAAATCACTTTGATAGCAAACGTGAATAGTATCATCTGTGTCATAGATGCACACCGTAACTCATTACAAGTATGAATTAAATGAAGACAATTTATGAAGTTTTCAAGAATCTGAAAAGGTTATGATCGAAACAGTTTGTGTCCAAATTTATCAGTTTAGGATAATATGAGAGAAGTAGGTGATTTAACCCCTTGAACCTTTACGGCCATTCATTGAGCTTATAGCTCATCCGCACCAAAATTCTATTTAGCTATCTTTGCCTCATATTCCTTAATGTGCTTGGTTAACCAATATCGATTCCCAGTTCAATAATGGATCAATTGCCATTTGTACAAAAGCATTTCAAATATCTACCATACTGTGTGAAAAGAGTATCCTAATTTCATGTTGGAAAGGTCTGGCTTCAACTTTTAGACAATGCTGCCTAGTCCTATTTTCCACAGTGAACAGAAATAGCTTCCCTTCCTATTTCCATTAATATCTTGTAAACTTAAATCAAGTAACTCCACAATCTTCTAAATTCCAGGGAATACAATCCCATTTTGTCTAATCACTCCTTGTAATTCAGGTATCATTTTAGTAAAGCTATCGTGCACTCACTCCTATGTAACCTTCTTTAGGTCTGATGTCCAAGGTTGAATGCAGTATTCTAGGTGTCATCTAACTAGGGCTTTGTATATCTGAAGTTCAGCCTCTACCTTCTTGCATCAGAGTCCTTTAAAGGCCAGCATTCCAGCAGCCTTTCTAGTTATTTTCTGTATCTGTTCATGTCATTTTAATGTCGTAACTGGACCTTCTCAAGTCTCTGACCGCCACTGTTTCTAGCTTTTCACTCTTTGGAAAATACCATTTTATTCTTCTTAGGTCCAAAATGGATGACCTCACCTTTGATGAGAATAAAATCCATTTGTCACTGTTTCTTCCTTCAATCGACCAATGTCAGTTTACAATTTTATTCTTTCATTTATGCTACTTACAATACTACTTATCTTTATGTATTCCACAAACGTGGATGCGTGTAATTTTTAAATCTAAAGGAACAAGTCCCAAATCAAGATAAATTTGTAAGATTATAGTTCAGGCATCTGCAATTTTCTTACTCACTTAAAGTTCTGGAGGGAAACCCTCTGGCCCTAAAGATTTGTTACTTTTTATGTGTCATTATTTTCTTCCTTAGTGTTGTCTTGTTGATAATAATTTTAGCATGTCACTATCCCTGATTCAATATTAGTTTTCTTGCAATTTCCAGTGTGATGGCTACTTCCTCCAGTGTAGGCAAATTCATATCAACTTTCAGAAGTCACGTATTGCTTCTGTTTCCTACTTGTAATTTTTTTGTATTGCTTTTGATAGTCTTTAAAATTTCTCATTCCCTTTCAGTAGCTGTTTCCTACTTATAGCCCTTTCAGCAGCTCTATCTATTCTATAATTGTTGCATGTTTTCCCTTTGCCTTATTTCCCAAGTTCTGCATTTTTCAATACTTTTTCTTTTAGTTTTGTGTTGTCTCTTACCAATTGTCCATGGCATGTTTTATTGGCAAGGAGAATCCTTGTCCTTTAGGGACAATAAACTGCTTTACGTCAGATTTAGTTCTTTTTTGATAACATCCCACTGATGGTCTAATGTTTTATCCATTAACCAATTTATCCAAGTCTTGGTCTCATCTTGTCGAGATCAACCTCACCATAATTGCAGTGAAGTTAGCCGTGCATAAATCTAGCCCCTGTACATCCTGCCCATAGGTCCTTTTTGGTGACTTAGGGCATTAACAAGGAAATTCAGAGTATTTCTTGAATTGGCAACAGATTTTTCTATTGCTTCACCCAGGCAATTCATGTGGATCAATGGTGTACTTGGTTACATTGATAGGATGGGTTTGATAGGTATTTCCATCCTTCCTTGAATGCATATTTTACTTAACCTTTCCATTTTGATTACAATGGTCAAACAGGACTAACCAAAGTGTGTACCACTGTTATGGTGCAACAGCAATGGATACAAAACTAAAGTTCAAGCAAATTACAACCTTTATTCATGGTGCAGGATGTTTGGTTTCAACCATGGCTTGTTGGGAAGAAAATAAATTTGAAGCTTGTCACTGTTAGATGACTCCAAACTTACAGAAATTGGAAATGCAGATTAAACATATGCCCTTAGAATCAATTATGTAAAATCGTCAAGTTGAGCAGAACAGCAGAAAAATAGATAGAAAAATTACAAAACTCATTTAAAAATTTGTTAAATTACCAGTTGACTGAATACACTGTCTCCACCATCATCGAGCAAATCGTTTTCTGCTGCCAGGCTTGGGATAAATCTTTGTCTTTGATACTCCGATCTGCTGACATTACTTGTTTCCTTAGCTTTATACCATTCAGTTAAGTTTGTTTGTTGCTTTTCCTCTAAGAAGATAAAATAGAATTAATTACTCTAAGTGTGTTTAACATGAACACAAGATTTTAATGGAACATATTATATTACACTAATGGATTAAAATCTGGACTGTTGCTCAAACCTGCCAGCTCAATATTGTCAGTTCTTTTTATTTGAATCAAACAGTCAGTCAGGTAGCAATTGTAATATACATGCATTTGAACTTACCTCGCTGTTTCTCTTTTTTATATTTCAACATTTCTTTATTCGTATATCCAGTCGTACGCAAGATGTCCTCTAAAAAAAGTTCTTTTACTTCAAATGGTCTCCCTTGAACTTGAAAGAAAGGCACCAATGTTTAAAATCTATACTTAAATCTGCTTGGTTGTACTTCTAATCTAACATATAAGCCAATATTTTATGACCTTGCTCTGGCGAGGCTTACAAAATCCTGCCCGAGGCTAAATGGAGAATTCTTTACTACAAGCCTCGCCCGCCTCAGAATCAGGGCAGCCAGCTGGTAAAATTCTGGCCACAATTGTAAATTGTACATTATGACCACAAGTTTAACAAAATTCTACTACACATTTTCAAAATTGCCACTTCTAAATCCCTGTTCTCCCATCCACTATCCTTCCAATGGCTTACTCCAATGTGCAAGAAGTGTTGAGTCAACACAACAGGCATGACAAGGATCCTGCCACTGGGGTCAAATGCAGGTACTGAGACCAAGCAGACAAATGAAGTAACAGTGGAAGGGATTTTACCAGTGACAGTCAAATAAGAGACCATTACTGTCCAATTAAGGATCGGGGCCTACCTCTTCCAGACAGAGAACTGGCAGCTCTGCAGTGCCACTGACGAATGAGACTGCAAGCAGAATAAGAGGTTCTGTCCTCGTTGAAGCACCCTCAAAGAGTACGTCGGAATTTAGGATTTTTGGATTTTTTTTAATATACTAGGGCCAAGCAGGTAAGCATTGGCAATTGAAGAGGTGAACCTTCCATCAGCAGCAAAGGACACATGGAGTAGTCTTTGCCACCAATGGGTCCCTCCATGGGACTCAAAGTCATCAGGAAGAAAGCCACCACGCTATTACTTGCCAGGAAGCCACCTCGGTGTTATTGGTAATGCCTACAGAGAGGGAGATCATTCTGACAGAGGTTAAAGACCCAGAGGAACCTAAAATAAGTATTAATTAGATTAGTTGGTCAACTGACTCCGATTGGGGGGCTGTCAAGCTACTGTCATTTCAGCCTTGTACTAACCCTCCTCTGCACCCCGCCCCCATCAGCCCACCTCATCTCCAGAGAGCTGGCAAAATCTAGCCCTCATCTTTATTTTCTGATTCAGCCTTCTATATTCATCATTGATCATCTAGTTTGATGGTAATGAGAGTAATAGATCTATAGGCCATACAACTTTGTTGCTGCTGGATCTAAATTTAATAATCATAGTACCACACAATACAATGAATGGTATCTTTTGTATGAAGACAGATAGACTGGTAAGGACGAGGTCAAGTAGTTTCTTCCTTCGTGTTGGTTTTCACCACCACCTCCCAAACCCAAAAACTTATGTTTCTTAGTAGAAGGCATGCTGTCAGCAGTAGTGCAACCAAGCTACTTTCACGAACGGATATTGAGGTTGCCCCCCGCGCGAGTACATTATGTTGTTTTCCAAGTGTAATAACTAGATATGGTGAAACTGAGGAATTTTGAGCTGATCCACTAGTTGTGGAATTGCTTAGCTCTGTCTATAGCATGCTGTTTCCGTTATTTAACGTGCAAGCATAGTGTAGCTTTACCAAGTTGGAATCTCATTTTTAGCTGTGCTTGATGCTGTTCCTGATTCCAGGTAGGTCTCTAGCTTTGATGGTAATGGTGGAGTGAGGGATATGCTAGCCTACAAGTCTACACCATCTTATAATTGCTGAATTTTGAGCTGATAGTTGTATTTTGAATCTCCCCCATGGAGTGTTCTCACTGAACTTTACTCCACAATGACAGTGCATTGAATATTCCATACCAGTACTGTTCTGGACTGATGCATCTGTAACTAGTAGCTTGGTGAGGACAAGGGCAAATAGGTTTTTCCTTCCTATTGATTCTCTCATCATCTACCTGAAATAGCAAGTGTCAATATTTTGACAAAACATCCTCATTTAAAAAAAATCTTGTGGTAAAACCAAATATTATTTTGCTGAACTATTTGAGACTTAAAACATAAAAGTTAATAGCCATCCAAAGCATTTTGAGGCCTTAACCAAATAGCATAAATGTATTTCAAGATTCCAGGTACAGTCATACAAAATGTTACGCACTAGCTTTTACTTACTGTAAATTACAGGGCAGCCAGTGAAGTATCTGATGAATAGATTAACATCCAGAGCTGCACTAGAAAGGATAAGTCTTAGAGATGGATGTTTTTGCATCAGATCCCTCAGTTTAGTTAATAAGAAATCACTAAAGCGATCTCGTTCATGTACTTCATCCTGTTGCACAAAAAAAGGGAAAAGAATGAGTACCTATTTTTAACCATTAACATGCACTTAGTAAAACAAGGATAAGGTAATGTCCATTTTTATCTGCAATAACTTCTATTCTTTTTAGTTAGCTGGTTAGTAGTTGCATAGCATATATTCTAATCGCCTTCTCCACCCACATGTTGCTAACCAAGCAATTAATTCACTTATTGTGGTAAATTGCCTATGCATTAAATTCATCCTATAAATCAGGTTCAGCACATTAGAGCACTAATGTTCAGTGGCACTTATTCAAAACGTTCGAATCTTGTTCCAAAGTCCTGGCCTGAGCTTCACGGCAGTAGAAATATTTTGCCAAGTTAACAAAATTACCAAATGACTAAACCATAGTTTTCATTTATTATCTGATCCTGCCGCCATTAGCTTTTCAACCCATTGTGCCAAGACTCAACAAGAAAAAGTTTTTTCCCCTCACTGAAACTGGAGCATGTAAATGCGAACCAATTGGAAGGCTCTCAGGACTTACGAGATCAGCTGGACAGAAAACTGATAGAAACATTTTTCACATTATTGATACTGCATACATGAAAGTAGGAAAACTTCAAGGTGAAATATTGGCATCACAGAATAGTTTATTTCTTTAATTCACTGTTAGAAATTCCGCTAAGTTATTTTAATTCCTTTATATAAACTTTCTAGGGCATGCCCAGTTTTTATCTTGAATTAATGTTCATTTTCACAGGATGTTTAACAGCAGCATGCAGTTACTTCCAGTTCAGGGCCTTTGACAAGATTACTTTCTAGTTGCTTTAAGTCTGATAACATCCCTTTTCTCATCCTTGTTTAAGATTATCACAGCTATTCTTTTGAGATAAGGAAAATGTTTTCTAGATTAACTCACATTTTTCATCATATCCATCATTGCATCATTAACTTAACTTAAAAATGCAAGACATTGCAGGAATAGATCTTTTGGTCCTTTGGACCAGTCATGATATTTAACAAATTCATGGCTAATTTTTATATGCCAATACCATCTTCCCACAATATCCATTTATCCTTGAATTTCCCTAGTACCCCAAAAGGCGAGCAACCGGTCTTGGTTTGCAAATAAAATATCAAAGAAAACAGTGAAGATCTTTATTTAAAGAAATTACACTGAAAATTTCATATTTAGGAATTAACATGATGTGCAGTGGAAGCCACTGACCTATTTATATGTCAATGTCAATTTAGTTATTATAGATTTATAAACAAACGGTTGAGATTCCTTAGTTGCAATGAATTAAATAGAGAATATACTACTTCTATTGAAGCAGCTAATGTGCATGGGAAGTATCAAGAATGAATAATAATTAGACTCTTAATACCTTCCACTGGATTGGAGACTTTCAGACCATACAATTCAGTTCCTCATGTTTGTTGCTGAAAAGCACATTTCTAGGCACTTTACTTTATTAATGATCACAATATATGATAGTTTTTACTTTTGGAAAAAAATTAACCTTATTGACAGGATCAAAAGAGTATGAGACCAAAAACTACTGTTGTTGATAGGAGTGGACAAATGTTTACATGGTTATTGTTTTAATGGAAATATTAATTTATTTTGATTTCAACTTTAAAATTCACATTGAAGTCCATTTAACAAAGTTTACTTCCTCCAGGAGTTACTTCTGACATTAAAGATAACATTTTTGGCATTTTGAAGGTCCATATGAAGTGTCAAATTTTGTGCCTTTCTGGAACTTGTCCCAGAACCCCATTTAAAAAATAAACTCGTCCTCAGTAAATAAAGTTCCACCACAGTCCTGAATTACATTCGTGTGTGCATAGAGCATTTTCTCACAGGTCATAAAATGTTGCGTAAACCTGAAGCTCAAATTATCAACTAAAATTTCCCTGCATTTACACATCCCATCTTTACATGGAGAAATTTCAGGGATATTTTATAATTGTCATCTTTTCTGCTCCGTCAGTTGTTCTGAAGTTGTCAGGCAGTATTTTCAATTGACGTTTGTTTATCCCTTTTTCCACTGTTCCTTCTCCGACCAATTTCTTGTGTAGTAAGCATTTCTTTTCAGAAATCATCACAAAAGATCAGAATTAATCCAAACACTGCAGGACACAGCTGACCAAAAAAATACTGATTATGGCCAATTTCCATTCTGCTTTTCAGTGCGTTAAGTACTGTAACTTAAGATGCACAAAGAAAATGTGGCACTTTAGTAATTTTGATGATTACATGGTGGATCACCACTCAAAGGATCACTAACTTAAACTCTGGCTTTGAAATACTTTACTAAAAATATTTTATTGCTGCCAAAGACATGGGATAGTAGAAAATAGGTATTCCCTGGAGATTTCAAAGTAGAAACATTGGACTAAATTAACTGAAAATAAGTATTAAAAAGAAATACGTGATTTGCTGCAACTTGATTAGCACAAATCTAAATCCAAACCTGCTAAGGTAGCTAAGATTAACTTATAATGATCAAATTTATTACTTAGTCAACTGCAACTGCAGTACTCTAACAGAGAGAGCTAATGTACTTTACAAATATACAAGCCAATCATCCATCCACTGGCAATTATACAGTAATCATTATCTGAAGTAGGGTACTCCACAGCAAGCAATGGTACTATCAAAATTAACCAATCCTTCAAACCATCATCAAAAATTCATTGCTAATTTTCATTAAAATTGTTATATAAAATTAAGTATATTCAACCTCACTCTATTCAAAATTAAAATCTGTTTTGGTTCCTTTGCATTTCTTAGGCTTTTCAAAATTGCTTCTCTCCTCCACTTTCCACCCTCGAACAAAGAAATATAATTTTGCATTCAAATAGGTGATCCAGTTCCAAGACTTAAAATGTACCCTGCCTATGCATAAAGGAAGAGCAGCTCTTGTAATCTTTCCTCCATGAATACGTACATGGCACCTCATAGTATAATTAATTAGTTTGGTTGGAAACTTGTATTGTTGTGGTTTGAGTTTCTACATTACTAAATACTCTTAAAAACACTAAGAATTGCTTGTTGAAGGATATTAACTATTGTTAAATGTTTTGGCTGCTAATTATATGGAATTGTTTCAGCATTTTGTACTATGGCTGCTTATTTCATAACAGGGATTTAATAGCTTAGTTGTAGACCCTTTGTCATAAGTGGTAAGTGAAAGATAATTCAATCTCTTTACAGAACAAATCAAAAAGGAAATGAGGTAATAGTATGGTGTGCTTTGGTGGTGGGATCATGCTGTAACAAAGCTCCCAATGTGCAAAAAATCCATTTTTTCCTGGTTTATTCATTGCCATAGTGCAAACTCTAATAGCTCTTTGAGGAATTAACAAAAATAAAGTAAACGTAGAAGATTCTATAGATAAGGTGTATTCAGATTTCCAAAAGGCATTAAATGAGGTGCCAAGTCAAAGGTTTTTAAACAAGATAAAAGTGTGAAAGCTATTGAGAGGGCGCAGAGGAGATTTTCAAGGATGTTGCCTGGATTGAGGGGCATGCCTTATGAAGATTGAGAGGTGACCTGATAGAGGTTTATAAGATGTTGAGAGGAACAGATAGGGTGGATTCTCAGAGGCTATTTCCCAGAACTGAAACGGTCGCTATGAGAGGACGCAGGTTTAAGGTGCTGGGGGCAAGTACAGAGGAGATGTTAGAGTTAAGTTTTTCACTCAGAGGGTGGTGAGTGAATGGAATCGGTTGCCGTCAGTGGTGGTAGAGGCGAACTCGCTGGGGTCTTTTGAGAGACTTCTGGATGAGTACATGGGATTTAATGGGATTGGGAGTTACAGATAGTTCTATGGCCTGGTAGGTATAGATATGATTGGCACAACTTGAGGGCCGAAGGGCCTATTTGTGCTGTAATGTTCTATGTACACGGTATAGAGGATAACATTACAATGAATAAAGAATTGGTTAGCCAACAAGAGACAGAGAATAAAGTTAAATACGTCTTTTTCAGGTTGGAAGAGATAAATAGGACTGCCACAGGTATTGCTGCTTAGGTCTGAACTATTTATCATCTGGAACAACGACTTGAATGAAGGGACCCAAATGCATCATAGCTAAATTTGCCAATGGCTTCATGATGATTAAGAAAGTGAGTTGTCAAAAAAAGGTGGAGTGTGCAAAGAATATGGATAGGTTAAGTAGGTGAGCAAAATTCAGCATGTGAAGTATAATGTGGGGAAGTGTGAAACTGTCCACTTTGGCAGTAAGAATAGAAAAGCAATACACCATTTAAATGGAAAGGGGTTACTAAACTTAGGTGCCTGTTACACGAATCACAAAATGTTAGTAAGAAGTTCAGCAGTTAGGAAGGTAATTGTTCTGTTGGTGGTTGTTGCAACTGAAATGGAACCTAAAAAATTGGGGAATTTATTGCAGCGAAGAGGGCAATGATTAGACCACATCTGAAGTACTGCGTAAAGCTTTGGTATTCTTTTTTGAAAAATATATTTGCATTAGCAGTTCAGAGATGATTCATTGACTCATTCCAGAGATAAAGAGCTTATTAAGGTTGAACAGGTTAGGCCTGAGGAGAGGCTGAGGGATTTGAGGTTGTTTTCGTTAGAAAGAAGGCGGCTAAGAGGAGACCTTATTGAAACATACAAGATGATTAGAGGTTTAGATAGGGTGGACAGTGATAGCCTTTTTCCTCGGATGGAGAAAGCTAGCAGGAGGGGACATAGCTTTAAATTAAGTAGTGGTAGTTATAGGACGGATGTCAGAGGTAGGTTCTTTACCCAGAAGGTGGTAAGGGTATGGAATGCCCTGCCTGCTGCAGCTGTAGATGCGCCAAGTTTGGGGGCGTTTAAGAGGTCCGTGGATAGGTTTATGGATGAAAAGGGAATGGTTTAGGTTAGAGGGTCATTGCTTTTTCTTAATTGGTCGGCGCAACATCAAGGGCCGAAGGGCCTGTTCTGTGCTGTAATGTTCTATGTTCTATACATTCATTTGAGTTTAGAAGAATAAATGTAACCTTATTGAAACAAACAGTATCCAGAGAAGACTTTTTAGGGTGGATACCAGGAAGGATGTTTCATCTTGTGGGGGACAGTTGAACTAGGGGACACAGTTTAAGATGGAGATGAGGAGAAATCACTTCTCTCGGGGGTCATTAGTACATGGGGTCTTCTTCGCCAGAACGCAATGGAGGCCAGGTGTTGAATTTATTCAAGGCTAAATGAGATAGATTTTTGATAAACATGACAAGTCAATGGTTACAGAGGGCAGGCGGGGAAATGGAATTGAGGCCACTACATGATTTTATCGAATGGTGGAGCAGACTGCAAGGGTCACAAGGTCTACTCAGGCTCCAAAGTTATGTCCCGATCAGTCCGTTCTTCGTCTAAGACTTTATAGTTGACAAAGCTGTTGGCAGGATCTGTTCTTATTTCCATGTTTCCACTCCCATCATCATTTTAATGTTTTTCACAGCCTCATCAAGATAATCAGTTTGTTCCTCCACTTCTGAAGAAAGATCCACAACCAAAATATTATTAGCTCTTTTGAGATACTTAAGAATCTTTACTTCCAGTATTTTCTACATTAGTTTAGAGATGATGGGAATGCAAACTCAGAACTTTGATGAGAATAGATGAGATCATTGCTGCACTTTTATTAACTGAACATGTTGATTTGGGAAGGCAAATCTGATACAAGTGCCATGTATGTTGTCCCTTGCCAGTGGCACGGGATGATCTCTGCTGAGGCCTTGCTTAGTCCTGGTGTCTGTTTTTTGTGCTTTTGAAACCGCATAACGTTGTGATGGCAAGTTCCTGCCCAAAAATGGAACACATGAATCATTCTGAAAAACTTACTACTATCACGTGTGTGACAGCGGCTAATGTACCATCTCCTGCCATTAGCGTTCGAAGAAGTACTCCATTTGTACAAAATGTCAGCAGCGTCTTTGGGGAAACCCTGAAACAAAAATAATTTTGTATTAGAAAACTTAAAATGTCAAGAGAACTTTAGTATTTAGAAGCCTCTTCAATTATACCTGCTCTCCAGTCGAATCTGATAACCGATAGTTTGCCCAATCTTTTCACCCCTCTCTGCAGCAACCCTTTCTGCTACAGCAATAGCTGCAAGTCGTCTGGGCTGAGTACAGAATATACGGCAGGGAATCCCATTCTTATAACAGTCATCCAGGAGGAACTGGGGGATCTGAAAAATAATGCAATGAAGAGTGAACATATCCACTCTCAAAACTAAGACAAACTCAATAAATTAACAGCACTGTGGCAAAAGTATTTACAAATTTCAAGAATATTGCTTTGCGAACACATGCTCTTCATAAAAAGATTCAGTACCATGTTTTCCAAAAAGGTAAAGATCAAACCAACGTTAAACAGATTACCAAATAGTAACTGTATAAATTTTTGTCTTAATCATGAGAACAAGTGCAACAGAAGTATCTAATAAGTAGAAAAATATCAAAGGAATAGTAGTTTACAACAGTAAATGAATTATTGGCAGAATAGGTACATGAAATGTCCTAATTATATTAGGGATTCTGGGTTTTACAGGATGTGGCTTGCACACAGATTCGAAAGAACAAGAACAGATTTATTCAAGAAGCTGTTGGCTGCACAGTATAAAAATTGAGACTAAATCATCTTCTAAAATTCTTCTGATTCTGGAATGGTTCTGCAGATCAGAAAATAACAAATGTCACGCCACTATTTAAGAGAGAGGGAGAGAAAACAGGGTATTACAGATTTACTAGCCTTATGTCTGTAGTAAGGAAAACGCTGGGATAACCAGGAGGCTGATTAGTAAAATTAAAGGACATGGGTTAGGAAGTAATGTATTGGCATGGCCTAAGGATTGGTTAACAGGCAGAAAACAGAGAGTAGGAATAAACAAATTATTCTTCAGCTGCCAGGAATGACTAGTAGGGTACCACAAAGATCAGTATTTGAGGCTCCAGTGGTTCACAACTTATATCAATTATATGGGGACCAAATGTAATATTTCCAAGTTTGTGGGTGAAACAAAGCTGGATATGAGTGGGCATTGTGAAGATGCAAAGCTGCTTCGAGGGCATTTGGAAAGTGTTAAATGAGCAATCAGAACTATGGTAGATGGAATATTGTGTGGTTATCCACTTGGATAGAATGTGCAAAGTATTTCTTAAATGCTGACAGAATAGAAAGTATAGACATACAAAGGGACCTGTGTCCCCTTAACAATAAGCCATGGAAAGCTAACATGCAGGTGCAGGTGGATAGATTCTAAAGCTTCAAATTTCTGGATATCTACATAACGACGGACCTCTCACGATCCTTCAACAACAAATCCTCCCTAGAGAAGGCGGCTCAGTAGCACCTATACTCTCTGAGGAGACTAAAGAGAGCCAACCTGTTCCCCCAGCTTCTCTTAAACTTCTACAAATGCACAATAGAGAAAACCTTGTTGAAGTGCATTATGACACGGTTCGGTAGTTGCTCCATTTCTGACTGGAAAGCTTTGCAGCGGATAATCAAAACTATCCCCCCCGTCCCATACTTTATTGGCACCCAGCTACCAGCCACCAGCCATCTAGGACGTTTATCACAAATGTTGTCTGCAGAGATCTCAGCATGACCAGAGATCCCACCCATTCCAGCCACGGCTGTTTGCCCCCTCCCCATCTCCATCAGGGAGGCGATACAGATGCATTCGAGCCCATACGACCAGACTCAGGGACAACTTCTTCTTCAGAGCAGTTACCCATCTGAACTCCATCCTTTAACATATTTACAGGCAACGGGCATTATGCAATACGTATACAATGACTATTTTATAATGACTGCTATTCTTTGTATCTTGGGTGCCCGCAAGCTCATTTTTTTTGTATTTGTACATTATACAATGACAATAAAGTTGAATTGAATTGAGCAAGCAATTAGGAACGCTAATGGTATGTTAGCCTTTACCACAACAGGATTTGAGTACAGTGGTGACAAAGTCTTGCTTCAATTGTATCGAACCTTGGTTAGACCATACACGGAGAACTACTATTGCTACAGAGGGAGTGCAGATGTTTCACGAGACTTATTCTCAAGATGGCAGGACTGGCTTATGAAAAGAGATTGGGGAAATTGAGCCTGTATTCTCCAGAATTTTGAAGAATGGGAAGTGATTTCATTGGAACCTACAAAATGCTTAAAAGGGAAATGCAAGCAAGATGCTTCCCCATTGGGAAGTCGAGAACTAGGGGACACAATTTCAGATTTAGAGGGAAACCACTTAAGGCAAAAAATTATTTGCTCAAGAATCTTTGGAATTCTCTATCTCAGAGGGCTCTAGGACAAAGAACAAAGAATAAGACAGCACAGGAAACAGGCCCTTCGGCCCAATGAGTCCATGCCACCACCCCAATGTTCCCACCTCTACCCGTGATCCCTGTCTACGTTTATAGATCTATGGATTAAAAACCAAATTTGAGACAATTTAGGGAGAAGTTGTTTTGCCAATTAGCCTAAGAGCACATCTTTGGGATGTGGGAGGAAACCGGAGCAGCCGGAGAAAACCCACACAAGCACGGGGAGAATGCGCAAACTCCCACAGACACAGGCCCAAATCCATGTATCTGCACAGCACAGCGATAGTCACTGAGCTGTCGTGTTGCCTATCAAATGGTTCAGGTCAAGCGTACACTAACGACGTGAAGCACTAGGATACTCTCGGAAAAAAAAACCTAAGAGCAGCCCTCTCACGACCCATCGCGTGCATGCCCCTTGTTAGACAACAAGATGGACCAAAGCACCTGTAGGATAAAAACAAGTACATCAATAACATCTATTTACACACTTCTCAGGACTCCCAAGGCTCACGATCCCTATTTTAAATCAGTTTTTTATACCCCTCCATTCCCATTCTGTTCATGTGCCCATCTAAGTATCTCTTAAATAACTCCAGAATTCCTGCCTCCACCACTTTACTTGGCAGCGCATTCCATACCCACACCACCCTCTGTGTGAAAAAACTCCCTCCAGCATCCAAATTATACCTTACCCCCCTCACCCTAAGCCCGTGACCCCTCATGCTATTCGAGTCCATCCTAGGAAAAAGCTTAACCCTGTTTACCCTATCTGTACCCCTCAATCTTGTATATCTCTATTAGATCTCCTCTAAGTCTACGTCTTTCTAAGGAAAACAGTCCCAATTTGCCTAACCTCTCCTCGTAACTCAGACCTTCCATACCAGGCAGCATCCTGATAAACCTACTCTGCACTCTCTCCAGAGTCTCCACGTCCTTCCGGTAGTAGGGCGGCCAGAACTGGACGCAGTATTCCAAATGAGGTCTAACCAACGTTTTATACAACTGCAACATTAAAGGCCAGCTCTTGTACTCTACACCCCTTCCTATAAAGGCTAGCATACCATATGCTTTCTTCACAACCTTCTCCACTTGCTCTGCCACCTTCAGAGACTTGTTCACCTGCACCCCCAGTATAAATGACTTGGGGGAGGGAGTAAGTGGAGTGATCAGCAAGTTTGCGGACGATACAAAGATTGCTGGACTTGCGGATAGTGAGGAGCATTGTCAGACGATGCAGATAGGCTGGTAGCTTGGGCAGATAGATGGCAGATGGAATTCAATCCTGATAAGTGTAAGGTGATGCATTTCGGGAGAAAGAATGTAGAGGGGTGGTATATGATAAAGGGTAGATCTATTAAGAGTATAGAAACTCAGAGGAAGCTGAGACATTGAGTATGTTTAAAGTAGGCATTTATAGATTTGTATGACATTGACAGGTTTTCGCCAATGACATCAAAGGGATACGGGGATAATGTGGAAAAAAGGCATTGAACCAGGTGATCATCCATGATCATACTGAATAATGGAATAAGCTCAATGGTCTGCTCCTTCTATGATTCTATACTTCTTTTGAAATACAAAAATAATACATTTATGCTCAAAAGAATTTTGAAGTCAATTTCTTTCAAAATAACTACTTGCCGAACGCAGTGATCTGTTCTGATTCTGTTACAGACACAGCCCAGGGCTGCAGTCCATCAATCCATGACTAGAATGCTTAGTATTTTCACACACTAGTCACAGAACCCAGTTCCAGCTGCCCACAGTGCATCAAAACTCCAATGCCCTCACATCTACCAGCATGCTCAGTATGGTCCACATTGGTTGTAAGCAAATGACTGACATGACTACCAACAATACCTGTTCTCTTCCTGTTGGGGAACACTTCAGCGGTCATGGGCATTTGGCCTCTGATCTTGGGGTAAGCGTTCTCCAAGGCGGCCTTCACAACAGCGCAGAATCGCTGAGCAGAAACCAATAGCCAAGTTCCACACACATGAGAACAGCCTCAACCGGAATCTTGGGTTCATGTCACACTATCTGTAACCTCCATAACTTGCCTGGACTTGCAAAATCTCACTAACTTTCCTGTCTGGAAATAATACATATCTCTTTAACCTGTGCTTAAAGCTCTCTCCACTCTCGTTGCCGAGGCTTTAAGGATTGATTAGCTGTAAAGACTCACATTCCAATCATTATGCATGTAAATTGAGTTTGTGTGTTTGTGCCCTGTTTGTGATCAGAACTCCCAACCACCTGACAAAGGGATAACCTGTTCCAAAAGCTTGCGTCATTTGCTACAAATAAACTTGTTGGACTTTAAGTTGGTGTTGTGGGATTTCTATCACTACCAATAGGCAGCATTTCACTGCTAATAAGGGACCTACATCATATCAATGCTAAGGACCCTCCTCCAAAGTCCGAGAGACAGCAGGGCTTGCCCCATCTTGATTCAGAGCCCATCATCCCTGGAAAAGGCCTACTTCTATGCCATGGTGAAGATCTTGGCAAGAAGCGTGAAGTTGAAGTGGGATTTCCATCAGCGTTCTGCTATCCTCCGGAGCTCCCAGGCCTTGCTAGCCTAGATCTCTACCTATGTTGCCCACTGTCAGAACTGCCAACTCTTCTCTTGCTACCCTTGCCTCTTCTTCGCCTTCTGCAGCTTCTCCACATTCTGGAGGTAGAAATTGGTTTTATGCTTGGCCTGAGGGACTTCCACCCGCATCCTCTGTCGACAAACCACCTTCTCATAACTAAAACATTCACTCAGGTGAGTCATTTGAAATGGTGCAGGTACTTATTGTTCCACAAGTCATCGTGGAAGTGGCTACGCTCGCGGGTTCCAATCGAGTCCCAGCACTGACCGCTGATCACAAATCTTTGATCAGAAAAACATCCTTCTGCTACTACTCCGTGAATTGTTTTGATTCACTTCAATAATAACAAAACAACATTAAAAAATGTATTGACAAATGAAAGGGACACACCTGCGTAGTTTTTCCAGATCCTGTTTCTCCAACTATTAAAATCACTCTATTCTCTTTAATGATTTTCACTATTTCATCTCGCTTTTCAAAAACAGGTAGAGACTGTCGAAAGGCATCTAACTCAGAATCACCACGTTTTGGTGGAACTTGAGGAATTCCATTGTTGAGTCTACCACTTGTCTTATTCATCTCTCGGTTGTTTTCTAGGAGGGCATAAACATGGAACAAACTAAAGCAGTTTGAAAATCAACATGAGAAACTAAAAGCAACATCTCATAAAATATTACAGTGTATCTCACAAAATGATGGGCATGTTCAAAACGAAGCCGAAAAGTATAATTTAACAGACAAAAAATGCTGGAAATATTGTGAAAAAAGGTATCAATTTAAAATGTTAACTCCAAATGTTGACAGGCTTACTAAGTATTTCCAGCTTTTTCAGATTTTCTTTAGATGCTGTAAATCTGAAATTATTATGCTTTTTTATTTTTAATATGCCTGTTTATTTTTAATTCCTGGACCATTAGAGATCACTAACTATTGGAGCTTTACGTGCAAACTATGGACTCGAATAGCACGAGGGGTCACGGGCTTAGGGTGAAGGGAGTAAGGTATAATTTGGATGCTAGAGGGAGTTTTTTTTTTACACAGAGGGTGGTGGGGGTATGGAATGCACTGCCAAGTAAAGTGGTGGAGGCAGGTACTCTGAAGTTATTTAAGAAATACTTAGATGGGCACATGAACAGAATGGGAATGGAGGGGTATAGAAAACTGATTTAAAATAGGGATCATGAGCCTTGGGAGTCCCTTGGAAGTGTGTAAATAGATGATGATATTGATGTACTTGTTTTTATCCTACAGGTGCTTTGGTCCACTTTGTTGTCTAACAAGGGGCATACACGCGATGGGTCGTGAGAGGGCTGCTCTTGGATTGTTTTCGAGAGTATCCTAGTGCTTCACGTCGTTAGTGTAGGCTTGACCTGGACCATTTGATGGGGCAACACGACAGCTCAGTGACTATCGCTGTGCTGTGCAGATACATGGATTTGGGCCTGTGTCTGTGGGAGTTGCGCATTCTCCCCGTGCTTGCGTGGGTTTTCTCCGGGTGCTCCGGTTTCCTCCCACATCCCAAAGATGTGCTCTTAGGCTAATTGGCAAAACAACTTCTCCCTAAATTGTCTCAAATTTGGTTTTTAATCCATAGACCTATAAACGTAGACAGGGATCACGGGGAGAGGTGAGAACATCAGGGTGGCGGCATGGGCTCGTTGGGCTGAAGGGCCTGTTTCCGTGCTGTTTTGTTCTTTGTTCTCTTCAGGTATTAGTAAACTAGACTTCTAATGATTAGCATTAATTACCAGATTTCAATAATATTAGAACTGCTCCCATTATGAAGATGTCATTAAGTGTTTACTAAATTTGTGACCTACAAATTTAAATACTAATTGACAAAACACATTTTCACAACCTTTCAAAGTCCATTCCAATTTTGAAAAGGTGATTACAGTGTGCATCACTTAATGTGTTGAAAGCTAAAAGCAGCATAGAATAGATAGGTAAATTTCTAAAATAAAAACAAAACACCAAAATCTTGAAATACGTTTTAAGCTGCAACTGTGTACAATGATTTTTCAATCAGGAATATTTATAATAACAATTACCCATTTATTTTAAATAATGGCAATGAGAAGACCTAAGCAATTAAATATTATAGCCATTGATGAGTTTTGAACACAACATAAACATCAGAAGGTTAGTCTTGTGAATAACCCCAAGCTGACCAAATTAATGTTAGCTTTTTAAAGTTGTAAAATTGAGATAAACCAGCCAAGTAAGTTTACACCTTTCCTCTAAAGGAAACAGCAACACATACCTGCTTCAACAGTTAATGCATTCCCACGTTCAGTTTTGGGTAAAAGATCTGTGCGCTCTTTATTAGTCACAGGAAACCGCTGAATTAGATTGCGTATGGCATGTTTCATACTATGGGTTAGTGTGCAGGTCATGACAGCCTGAGCTGTCTCGGAGCCATCTTTCTTCTTTATTGTAAGAAATCGGTGAGCCCCCTTTCTGAAAAGAAACAGCCAATTACTGTTTCGCAAGCAACTTTAAAAAACAAAGCATGAAAATATAAAAATAAATGGAACTTTAATACATGAAAGGCATTTTCTCACTGCAGCATGGCTCTCATGAAATATGGGTGAAAATAGTCATTAATGTAAAAAAAATCATAAGATACAAATCATAATGTTGTAATACTTGCAGAAGTAGCCTGCACTGCAATTTATTAAATATTTCTTTGCATTTCGTCCATTTCGATCAGCATTTCATAGATTCATTTGAATAGCCAATTTAAAAATTTCAATTGAAAATACACCAATATGTAGCATGCTCCAGAGGTGGACACATCAGACTCAGCCACGGGTGGGAACAAAGGAACACCAAATTTCACTTGGCAGAGGAATTAACAAATGTAACTACATACTTTAGGGTTAAGCGTTTATGGATGCACAGTATTGTTAAAAAAAAATTCCAAATCACCCTGAAAGCCTCATTCCCTTTGGATGAGGGAAACAGAATAGCAGCACTGGAAGAGTGAATGCAAGTCATGGAAAGATTTATAAAGAAAGTTTTTGATGAGAGCAGAACCAGAAGTAGATGGCAAGAATAGGCAATAAATGATTAGGATTTAATACTGCATATGAGCAATGGAATTTGATAAAGATCACTGCAGAATAGAATAGATAAATAAATTATAGATTAAAGTTTCAGTAGTGATAGGAGATAAAGATAGGCATGTAATATTACAGGAACTTCCATTAGGATAGAAGTAGAAATTTAGCTTTTCAGTTGTTAAATTTCAAAAGGCAGTTAGAAGGGATGAGGAACTTTTCCAACATACAAAGGCTTAATCAGTAAACAAAAACGTTATAAAATTTTATTGGCCTGAAAGCAAAGACAACAGGAAAACATGAAAGATTTTTATAGTTTGGAATTCAAAATTGTAATTGAGTTCAGAGAGGTGCTTGAAGATAACAGAGTGAGTCAAAAGAATATTTGAGGAAAGATGTTGAGCTCAGCTGAGATGGCTACGTAGGGGAGATGTCCTGACACCAGCTCTGTACTAGGTGTGATATACCATCCAATCAAGCCATAAAAGTTTTTGTTTTCAGAAAGCAGCTTATTTTACTTTAAACTTTCTTGGATTTCCCCAGCAAAATGGGAGGGTTTGAGAAGTCATGTTGTATACCTTTATTAAAGTGATGACAATTTTTGCTTTGGGTAATATTCCTGGATTTTAATAGTTAAAAATCTATAAGGCCAGTGTTGCCAAGAAGGTAGTGCTTGTATGTTCTGACCATGGCCAAGGTAAGGGGTGAGGGAGGGAATGAGAGAGAGAGAGGGAAACAGAGAAATATTTTGTAAGACTGTTTTAACTGCGTAACTTTGATCTTACATGCTTTTTTTTTCTTCTTAGTCATTAACCTTTTGTTTCAACCCTAAAAAAGTGTAACTGAAGTTTTATGTTTCTGGGCTCAACAGTTTTCGTACTTCTGTTTAAAAAAAAAAATTATGATCCATAAGAAGGTCCCTCTTTGGAATCTGGCTCACTCAGCAGATAACATCTGTTGTGATCGTAACGGATAGAGATGGGAACATCGGGGTGGCGGCGCGGGCTCGTTGGGCCGAAGGGCCTGTTTCCCATGCTGTTTTGTTCTTTCTAACAGAGGTCTGAAGCTCTGCCATTGGTCAAAAAGAACACCTATATAGTAGACTGAGGAGAGGAAAACTCTGCAGAATACCAAGCTGTATTGAGGCAAGTAGAATGGAACAATTCAGCAGTGGCATATTGAGTTGAGTAGAGAATTTGCAGCCAAGAATGGAATATCAATCATGATGAAAGCCGTGAAAAGATCATAGCACAAGACAGGGTAACATGCCATCTTCAAGGATATAATTGATGGTTTTAACGAAGTTATTTTCTATGGACAGAGATAGATAATTGACATCTGAAAAAAAATAGCAGTTTTATTGTAGGATGTTGAGGTATGGTAACAAATTCTTTTACTACTAACTATTCTGTTTATTTTTTGCTGACAGTGTTTGATTTTCAAGTAGTAAATAGGTTATTTTGCTTGAATGGATTTATTTTGATGGATTTATTCAGCCTTGGAGCTACGAAGTTGCAATCATCTTTCCATTTATGCTGTACATCAAACACAACATGTTTCAATGGTAATTGATCTATTCTTATACATTTTTCACCTGTAGTATAAAATAGTGAAAAAGATTGCAAATGATTAATTTATAACTTTGAATGCAACTAACTTTAAATATAAAAGCATCTCAATTGTGCTCTGCTCAGATTTCAAGACTTATCCTGTACAATACATTCTGTAAAACTACTAAATATATGCTATAGCATGCAAGCATCAAACATGAACCAACTTTTTGCAACTCACCCTTTGCTTTTAGAGATCAGGCCAAGGGACTGAGCAAGGCGATGGATAAATGCTCTTTCTGTACTAGTCAACGAAGACGGAAATTCCATTTCTAGAAAAAAGAACTGATTAGTTGTAGCTGCTGAAATTGCCAGTTATGTAATATTTTATCTAGTTTTTATCTAATTTTACCGAAATTATTTTGGTACATTGAAGCACAGCAAGAGACATTACCACAAACTGTTAAAACTCCAAACTTGCAATTAATGAAGAAACATTCCTTCCTCAGTCATTTTCATTACTTCATCCTAGATTTAAAAACATTCTATTTTTAAATTAAATAGAAAATGCTGAAAACACTGAAGTCTGGCAATAACTGTGAAAAGAGAAACAGTTAATGTTCCAGGACATAACCTTGCATCAGACAATCATTTTTGTTTTGTCTACTTGTCTCACATACCATACCTTTTAAAAATCTGAACATGCTGCTCTTGATTAAAGGACTACAAAACAAGATAAGAATCCATGGTGTTGGGGTGGTATATTAACATGAATAGAGGACTGGTTAACTGGTAGATGACAGCAAGTTGGGATAAAAGAAACATTTTAGGATGACAAACTAAGTAATGGAATGACACAGGGATCTATGCCATGGCCACAATTATTTATAATGTGTATTAATGACTTGAATAAGACAAATGAATGTAATGCTGCTAAGCTGTGAATGATACAAAAATTGGGGGAAGGCAAGTGTTGAGCATGACAAAGGATAGATGTTAGAGGCCATATTAGCCACATGTGCAAATTCTGTCACGGCTGCTAAATCTCATGAGAGGTCAAAACAGAACTTTGCAAGCAAGTTTTCTGATTGCAATCTTCTTGGACCCTCCCAACAACATGATCAGGTTCAGGCCCAGGAAGGACACAAACTGGATTTGCATGAATTTGAAAGCATTTTCATATACTTAGTGTGGTTAACATCTCATCTTTAGCACTCACTGAATCTTCCCACTGACCAGGCATGACGTCACGCTAGCGTGAATTACTATCGCAATCCCATGTATTTAAACTTTATATAGTAATCTGCTACATGAGACCTTGTTGAAAGCCTCTTAAAAGTCTAAATAAACAACACCCACTGAATCTCTCTGGTCAACTCTGTTAGTTACATCTTCTAAAAATTCCGGTACATTTGTCAAGCATGATTTCCTCTTGTAAATTAATGTTAACTTTCTGATTATACACTTTCCAAATGTTGTGCTATGAAATCCTGATAATGGACTCCAGCAACTTCCCTAGTACCAGCGTTAGCTTCAGTGATCTATAGTTTCTGTGATCTATAGTTTTCTCTTTTCTCTCTACACCCCTTTTAGAAAAACAGGCTAACATTAGCTACACTCCAATCTATCGAAACAATTTTCAGAGACCAAAGAATTTTGGAAAATGACCACCATTAGATCTATTATTTCTAGGGACAGTTCTAGATACTCTGGGATGAGGAGCATCAAGCCCTGGAGATTTAATCGCTTCAATCCCATTAATTTTCCCAAAGCATTTTTCTACTTATACTGATTTCCTTCAGTTCCTCACTAAAACTTGTGTTTCCTTAGAACTTGCAGTACGTTATTCATGTCTCCCCTGTGACGACAGAAGCAAAGTACAAATTTAGTTCCTCAGCCATTTCTTGTTCCCCATTACGAATTTCTTGACTGTAAGGGGCCTATATTCATTTTTATCATTTTTTTTTTCCCTTTACATATCAAAAGCAGCTTTTAGGGTCAGTTTTTATGTTCCCCATTAGCTTACTTTTATACTCTTATTTTCCCCTTCTTAATCAATCCCTTGGTCCACCTTTGCTGAGCTTTAAGCTCAGGTTTATTGCTTTTTCTTGCTAATTTGTATGCTTCTTCCTTGAATCAAGTACTGTCTCTAATTTCCCTAATAAGCCATGATTTGGCTACAGTTTCCTTTCCACTTTTGTGCCAAAAAGGTTTAAACAACATTTGAGGTTCATCAATTAATTCCTTGAATGCCTGTCATTGCCTGTCCACTGTCCTTTTCAATAATGTTTCCCACTCCATCATTGCCAATCCATGCCTCATGCCATCATAGTTATCTAAAATGAGATTCAGGACCTGGTCTTAGAATCAACTATCTATCTACCTGGGCAACATGGTAGCAGTGGTTAGTACTGCTGCCTGACAAAGGCCAGAGACCCAGATTCAATTCATGGCTTGGATCACTGTCTGCATGGAGTCTGCACATTTTTCCTACATCTGCATGCTTTTCCTCTAGGTATGCTGGCTTCTTATCACAATCTGAAAGCTGTGCATTGGCCATGCTAAATTCTCCCTCAGTGTACCCAAACAGACACTGATGTGCAGTGACTAAGGGATTTTCACAGTAATTTTATTGCAGTGTTAATGTAAGCCTACTTGGGACAAAAATAAATAAACTTTAAATTTGATAAGGAATCCTATCATATCATTAATTCTATCATATTATTTCTGTTATCCATCAAAAACACAATCAAGACAAGCACAATTTGCATTTAACAAGTCCATGCTGGCTTTCCTTCAATAAACTATGCTTGCCCAAATGAAATTAAAAAGAGATTTTCAGCAACAAATATACTGTCACTGCACACACCTTTTTGATCACTGTAACGGAATCTCTCTAAGGCTATGTTCACGGCAATTTTAACTTCTTCATCAATCCGAATATCCTTAAATCCTTTGGCTTTAGAGGCAGCTTGGCTTGACTGGGCACTCCCAGGTCGTGGAGACACACTCGTAGGCCTTGACATACTGGATCTAAGGAAACAAGAATGATGTTGAAATTTTCTCAAGAAAACATATCTCTAATTAATTCTACACAATATCGAAGAAGATAACAATTTAAAAATTACATACCCTACCTGAATAATTGGATTGAATTTTTAATCAAATTCAATTGGTATTTCACAAGTTTGAACCAACATGTTTCATTACTTTGAACATACACAACATCTCCTAATTCTACATTCCTTATAAAGGATCACCAGTCACACAAATAAGTTCAGTAGTTCATAAAGCAAAAATTATCTTTAATGTTCAGAGGTCATTTTCCCTGGCTGGAGAATCTAAAACTACAAAGCATTTTTGTTTCATTTTTTTCTTGGGACATTGGCAATGCCAACATTTGCTTTCTATTTCTAACTGTCCTTAGGAATGTGGTAGTCAGCAGCTTTCCTGAACCACAGCAATCCATTTGGTGCAGCTACACCCACAATGCTAACAGAAAGGGGATTCCAAATCAAGTAGGCTTTTTTGTTCCCTCATCACCTACCACAAGTTCAGCCAAACAGGAATGTCTTTCAGAACTCAGCCAGCTTAATCAGTAATGGTGGTACTGTGTCACTCTTCATAATGGACCCTCACACAAATCATCATCAGTACTTCTTCCAAGTGAGTTCAAAATGGAGGAAAACTGATTTGTCAGTTGGGGAAAGATGGGAGGTGGGAATAAACAATTTTTCCTTGGCCATGTTTGACCTGATGCTATAAGATTTCATGTTGAACAGAGTCAAATGTAGAGCAACTCAAAGCCTACCATATACCACTGGAATGCCATCTCAGCTGAGTCTGCCCTACCACTGAACTAGGCACACCTAGGCATAATGAAAGTGATACTGGAGACAACGATTGTAAGGTAAGACTATGATAAGCTATTCTTGACTATTCAGTGAGACAGCTCTACCAATTTTGGCACAAGCATCCCTCCCCCCTCAACCCCTACCCATTATTAAGGACGAACTTAGCATTCATAGAATCCCTACAGCACAAAAAGCAGCTACTTGGCTCATCAAGTCTGCACTGACTCACCAACAGAGTATCTTTGCCAAACCTAATTCCCCCCTGCCCTAGCCCCATAACTTCTCACATTTACCCTGCTAATCCCCCCCTTATCCCCACATCATGGGACACCAAGGAGCAATTTAGCAATAAACCTAATCTAATCTGAATATCTTTGGACTGTGGGAGGAAATCCACACAGACATAGAAAGAATATGCGAATTCCACACAGACAGTCACCCAAGGCTATAAAAAAGAATCTGAGTCTAAGTTACACACAGCTACAGATGGTAACAATTTCAGGTCGTATTAATAAACCATAACAAGACATGCATATTGAGCCAAGTGATCACATGCAAGGAAGCACCACTTAGTTATTCAATATAACATGAAAGAGAAAAAGAATGTGATACCTGAGGCTGATGTCAAATCTTTTGTTTCAAATGATTCAGATAAGATAAACTCACTAGAATAAAACCCTAGTAATTGACTGCTGACAAATTTTAGGTAACTCTAGACAAATATCTTTGGATACATAAGGAACAAATTAGAAAAGGGAGGTGTGGTGTGGTGGTATTGTCATTGGACAAATAATCCAGAGTCTGGGACCCAGGTTGCCAGATGTTGGAATTTGACCAGGCTTCTCTGTTGGTGGCTTACTAATGGAAGGGTGTCCTTACCTGACCTGGCCTACATGGGAGGCCGTCTGAAAAGGCTAGAAAATCATTTGGCATTGACCAGAATAGACAAAGGCAAAGTCTTCCTCTTCTGGATGTTTGTGCCAAAATTGGGAGAGCTGTCTCACGGACTTGGACCTTAATGTCCCAGACATCACTACCACCATCCCTGTGCCACCAACTGGACAGATCCAGCAAAGGTTGCAGCATAATGGCACACAGTTGAAATCTGAATAACAGTGGTATAAGTTCAGAGTCCATAACATTGTAATAAATCTCTTCATGGTCAAATGTGATCAAGGAAATCTTTTACTAATTACCATCCCCTCTCAGCTGATGAATCAATACATTTCCATACCGAGCACTAGAGGTATCACTGAAGTTGTCCGAAAAAAATGTGCTGGTGAAGGTGCATTGGCCAAGCTAAATTCTCCCTCAGTGTACCTGAACAGGAGCCAGACTGTGGCAACTAGGGGATTTTCACACATTGTTCCACTGTTAATGCAAGCCTACTTGTGACACTAATAAATAAACTTTAAAATCAAGTCCTTCAATATCCTAAAGCGTCTAGACTGGGTTTACATCAGATGGTGAGGGAACCAACAAAATAACCAGCCGGCTACATGTGTGTGTCTATGACAGCATTGACAGGAACAGCCATCGCACTTGTGGAGCCTAAGTCCTGTCTTCATGTTGAAGACAGACTCAACATGAAGGCAGGACTTCATCTCCAGAACTCAAGGGAGACTCTCCAACTGAGAGATACTCAGGACATAGGAAAATGGTTGTTGGAGATCAAACACTTCAGTTGCAAGACAGCACTACAGGAGTTCCTCAGGACAGAGCTAGGCCCAACAATCTTTTGCTTCTTCATCAATGACCCTCCTTCTATCATAGGTTAGACGTGGGAATGTTCACTGACAATCGTGAAATTTTCAGCATCACTCACGACACCTCAGATACCAAAGCAGTCCATGTCCAAATGCAGAAAGACCTGGACAATATCCAGGATTGGGCTGACAAGTACCATCTCCAACACAGAAAATCTAACCATTAACCCTGGATATTTTATAGGATTACCATTGTTGAATCCCCCACTATCAACATCCAGGAAGTTACCATTAAACAAAATCTGAACAGGACCAGTTACATACCATGGGCACTATAGCAAGTTAGAGGCTAGAAGTCCTGTGGCAAGTAACTAACTTCCTGGCTCTCCAAAGCCCGACCACCATCTGCAAGGCACTAGTCAGAAGTAGTCGGAGTATGATGGAATACTTCCCACTTGCCTGGATAAGTGCAGCTCTAATAATACTCAAGAAGCTTGATACTGTACAGGGAAGCAACCCGACTGACTGGCACCCCTGTCCACAAACATTCATACTCTCCACCACTGACACACAGTGTCAACAGTGTATATCATCCACAACATGCACTGCAGGAACTCACCAGCACTCCTTAGACAGCACCTCCCAACCCATGCCCATTACTAGAGGTGAGGCTACATTGGATTTGGTGCTGGGCAATGAGCCAAACCAAGTGTTAGGCTTGGAAGTTGGTGAACATTTTGGTGATAGTGACCACAATTCGGTTACATTCACCTTAGTGACGGATAGGGATAGGCATGAAGCTGGGGGCAGTAGTTATAGCTGGGGGAATGGTAATTATGAGGCCATAAGGAGGGAATTAGGGTGCGTAGGTTGGACTAGGAAACTACAGGGACTGGGAACATCTGAAACGTGGAGCTTATTCAAGGAGCAGCTACTGCGAGTCCTTGATAAGTATGTCCCTGTCAGGCAAGGAGGAAATGGTCGAGTAAGGGAACCATGGTGTACTAAAAAAGTTAATTCGCTGGTTAAAAGGAAAAAGGAGGCTTATGTCAGGATGAGGCTTGAAGGCTCAGTTAGTGCAATGGATAGCTATAGATTAGCCAGGAGGGAGCTAATGAGTGAGTTGAGGAGAGCTAACTCACTCTAGAATACTTTGGCTGATAGGATCAAGGAGAATCCTAAAGCTTTCTTTAGATATGTTAAGAATAGAAGACTGTATTAGGGCCAGTCAGAGACAGCAGTGGGAAGTTGTGCGTGGAGCCTGAAGAGATTGGAGAGGCACTGAACAAATATTTCTCTTCGGTATTCACGCAGGGAGATGTAAACGTAGTTGTGGAGAACACTGGGATACAGGGTTGCAAACCGGAAAGTATTGAAGTAGATAAGGAGGATGTGCTAGATATTCTTGAGGCATACCCTCATAACGTACCTTGATAACGTATCAAGTTAGATACGTCCCCTGGGCCGGATGGGATTTACCCTAGGATTCTCTGGGAGGCGAGAGAGGCGATTGCAGAGCCTCTGGCTCTGATCTTCAGGTCGTCGTTGGTTACAGGTATAGTGCCGGAAGACTGGAGGATAGTGAATGTGGTCCCATTGTTCAAGAAGGGGAAGAGAGACTTTCCGGGGAATTATAGGCCGGTAAGTCTTACTTCTGTTGTAGGCAAAGTATTGGAGAGAATTATTAGGGATAGGATTTATAGTTATTTAGAGGGAAATGAATTGATTGGGGATAGTCAGCATGGTTTTGTGAAGGGTAGGTCGTGCCTTACTAACCTCATTGAGTTTTTTGAAAAAGTGACCAAAGATGTGGATGGGGGAAGGCGTTTGATGTGGTATATATGGACTTTAGTAAGGCGTTTGATAAGGTGGTCCATGGAAGACTTCTGCAGAAAATGCAGATGAATGGGATAGAAGGTGATTTAGCTAATTGGGTTAGGAATTGGCTAGCAGATAGAAGACAGAGGGTGGTGGTTGATGGGAGATATTCATCGTGGAGTTCGGTGACAAGTGGTGTACCTCAGGGGTCTGTTTTGGGGCCCCTGCTGTTTGTAATTTTAATAAATGATCTGGATGAGGGTATTGAAGGATGGATTAGTAAATTTGCGGATGACACCAAAGTCGGAGGAGTGGTAGATAGTGAAGAGGGGTGTTCTAGTTTGCAGAGAGACTTGGACAAGTTACAGAGCTGGGCCGAGAGGTGGCAAATGGAGTTTAATGCGGAAAAGTGTGAGGTAATGCACTATGGCAGGAATAATAAATGTGTAGAGTATAGGCTAATGGTAGGATTCTTAATAGTGTTGATGAACAGAGGGATCTTGGTGTATTTGTGCATAGATCCCTGAAAGTAGGCAGTCAAGTTGATAAGGTTGTTAAGAAGGCATACGGAGTCTTAGCTTTTATTGGTAGGGGGATTGAATTTCGGAACCGCAACGCCATGTTGCAACTGTACAAAACTCTAGTGCGGCCGCACTTGGAGTATTGTGTGCAGTTCTGGTCCCCACATTATAAGAAAGATGTGGAGGCATTGGAGAGGTTACAGAGGAGGTTTACCAGGATGTTGCCTGGTATGGAGGGCAGATCTTATGAGGAGAGGCTGAGGGATTTGAGGTTGTTTTCGTTAGAAAGAAGGTGGCTAAGAGGAGACCTTATTGAAACATCTAAGATGATTAGAGGTTTAGATAGGGTGGACAGTGATAGCCTTTTTCCTAGGATGGAGAAAGCTAGCACGAGGGGACATAGCTTTAAATTAAGGGCTGGTAGTTATAGGATGGACATCAGAGGTAGGTTCTTTACCCGGAGGGTGGTTAGGGTATGGAATGCCCTGCCTGCAGCAGTTGTAGATACGCCAAGTTTGGTGGCGTTTAAGAGGTTAATAGATAAGTTTATGGACGAAAAGGGAATGGTTTAGTTTGGAGGGTCATTGCTTTTTCCTAATTGGTCGGTGCAACATCGAAGGCCAAAGGGCCTGTTCTGCGCTGTAATGTTCTATGTACTATCTAGAAGGATAAGGGCAACAGACACCTGTGAACACCGCCACCCAGAATTTCCCCTCCAAGCCACTCACCATCCAGGCTTGAAAAGATATCAACATTCCATCACCAGCACTGCATCAAAATTCTGGAATATCTATACATATGGACTACAGTGGTTCTAGAAGACAGCTCAGCATCACCTTCCCAAAGGCAATTAAGAATGGGCAACAAATGCTGGCCTCACCAGCAATGCCCACATCCCATGAATTAATAAAAAGGTCAAGAAGCCGACTTGCATTGGCATTCGAAAAACACTTTGGCTGGAAGTTCTAATTTGGTATCTCGGTATATTCACATTGGTCAATATGAAATCATGATGCTGCAAACTTTAGAGGAGCTAGAGACTTGAAACTTCAAAAGAAGAAATTTACATGTCTGCTGGAGAACCTATCCACCAATGTTGAGAGATTTCACTTTCAGAACCTTGACCTTAGTTCTGTTGTTATTTCCCAATTCTGTGTCACAACAGAAATTGCTTTGTGATAGTGTAAATGCTCAATATTAATAAATAAATACATTCTCAATTACTGATCCTGAAATTGGATCACTTCAAACTCAAACGGAACAGGACAAACCTTATTTTAAGTCAGTGGATGTGTCACTGCTGGTTTATGGACTACATACAAATGCAACCTGTTGAGACTTTGGATCTTATCAGTAATGTTAATAGGTGCCACACTTTATGGCGTTCCGTGTACAATATGTATACAAAATCTAAAAGTGAAAGAGAACAGAAACTGTGCCCCTGTCCCAAAATTTACCCCTGGAGAGGTCAGGGGTTAGGGGCAACAGTCCCGCAGGTAAGCACTAGATAAGCAAACCAGGAGCGGCTGGAGAAGACTAGCTGCCAACGGAGGCCGCGCCGCTCGCCCGTCCTTCCTGACAGCCCCCACACAGATGCCCCCTCAGCATTATGAGCTAAATACCAAGGAGCCGCCGAGGTCTAGGTCACGAATCCATCAATCCATGTCGTCTAGCTGAGAGGGAAAAGAGAGCAGCCATACCCGGCCCTGCTCACCTGCCGCACTCACCCGATCCCCGGCTGGTCCGGCCGCGCATGCTCATTCTCTGCGCGAGAGCACCGCCCACTGACTCCCTCAGTCACGTGATGGGAGGAAGTTTACCGGCTGCCGGCTCGAGCTGCTGTTTGAACTCCTCCCTGCTGCTGCAGGTAAAACAGGGGAAAAGGATGGCAATGCTATTAGAAACAAGCGGGAACAAAAAGAAATACTGCGGCTACTGGAAATAAATACTCGCCAGCATCTGTGGAGAGAGAGAGTTAAATATTCAGGTCAAAAGCTTTAACCAAGGGAAGATAGAAATGTTTTAGGTTTTGAACAAGTAGAGTGATGAAAAGCAAAAAGGAAATATAGGGTCACCAAACCTGGCTGGCTAGATTCTGGGAGGTGTTACACACCATCATCTCCCAGACTCCTGTCAATTTGAGGGCTTTAGATCCAAGGGCTGCTACTCTATCACTATAGCTCAGGCTGAGCCTCTCTTCTGCCTTACAAGCACACCGGGAACGGGTGCCCTTCCAGCAAGAACTAACTGCAGTGCTCCTCACCTGCATTCCTTCTTCTCAAGAGAATTCTTAAATGCTCCCAATCCTTAGGTTTACTTTTTTCTTTTTAGCAACTTTATAATTCTCTTCCTTTTATGTAAAATGTTAGTCACTGTTGATTCACTTTTCCTGTTAGGTTTTCAGAAACGAATGCATATTTGTTGTAAACCACATATTAGCACTTTAAATACGAGCCATTGCCTATATCTTTTTACATAGCCAGTCAAGACCACACTTGGAATACTGTATATAGTTCTGGTCACCCTATTATAGAAAGTGTATCATTAATCTAGAAAGATGCAAAAACTAAGATGTTACTGGGACTTGATAGCTTGAGTTATAAGGAGAGGCTGGATAGAGTGGGATCTCTTTCTCTGGCACATAGGAGACTTGGGGGTGATCTTTTAGAAGTCTATAAAATAATGAGGGGCGGAGATCAGCCAGATAGTCATATCTTTTAAAGGTAGAGGAGCCTAAAACTAGGGGGCATAGGTTTAAGGTGAGAGGGGAGAGATCCGAAAAGGTTCAGCAGGGCAATTTTTTCTCACACAGGGTGGTGCAGTGTCTGGAACAAGCTGCCAGAGGTAGTAGTAGAGGTGGGTACAATTTTATCTTTTAAAAAGTGTTTAGACAATTAGATGGGTATAAAAGGAAATGGGACAAACATGGGCAATTGGAATTAATTTAGGGGTTAAAAAAGCAGCAGCAGCATGGAGAAGTTGGGCTGAAGGGCCTGTTTTCATGCTGTAAACCTCTGATTCTACATATTTCCCAATCCACTATAGGCAACTTGCCCTTATCTTTGCATTTCCTTTGTTTAGATTTAAGACCTAGTTTTAGAGTCAACTGCATTGAATTTTCCATTATTTTGTTAGCTTTCAAACTTATAGTCACACTTCTCTAAAGGTTATTTTACAAGATTATTAAGTAATCCTTTCCCTATTGTACAATACTAGATCTAGAATAGCCTTCTCTTGTTTATTCCTCAACATACTACTCTAGAAAATGATCTTGTACACATTTCAGAAATTCATCTTCCACTCCATTGGATGTACCCAGTCTTTAAGTAGATTGAAGTCACCAATGATTAATTACCCTTGCTATACTCAAGTCCGATTTCATGATTTATACCATACATACAATATCATTACAGTTTGGTGACATGTAAACAATTCCTGCCAATGTTTGCTGCCCCTTGCTGTTTCTGAGCTTCACCCAAACAGATCCTACACCTTTTACTTACAATCTAACAATTCTTCACTAATGTACTAGTCTTATCCCTTATTATCAGCATTACCCCACCTCTTTTTTTCTTTTTGCCTGTCCTTCCTAAACCTTGAATATCCTTCAGTATTCATTCTTCGTCATTCTGCAGCTATGTTTTTGTAATGGCAATTAGATCATATATTTTTTTGTTCTATTTCTGCCATCAAATCACCTACCTACCAAAGCTTTACAGCCAGCAAAATATTTTTAAAAATATAGTCACTGTTATATAGGAAACATGGCAGCCAATTAGCACACAGCAATCTCCCACAAACAGCTGTGTAATAATGATCAGATAATCTGTTTTGGATTGACCAGGACACCAGAGAAATCCTGCTTGTTCTTCTTTGAAATAGGATGGGATCTTTAATATTCACCCCCTTAACTAATATTTATATGCCAACTAGGGCAGATGACCCTGGTAACAACTGAAATGTTATATTTGGGTCCTCTCATAACCAAGCTCCTAATTTAGTTTACAATGACTAAGACAAGAGTCTCAATCGGAGAGGCAGCAGCCTTCCATTTTTTGCACTGAATTCATTGAAGCATAGGGTTCACTTAAGACACTTTGGGCTCACAGCTCAGTGATTGTATATAAGTAAAGGGTGTAAATGAGTAAATTAGTAGAGATTGGAAGACCTGGAATAAATATTAGATGTGACTTAATGTAGAGGTTGTTCTGTGAAATATTCTTCAATAAATAGCTGCCAGAATTCAGGCTTCTTTGCTCAATTGCTAACACCATTATTATTAGGTCAGAAAATTGTGGGTTCAAGCCCCAACTCCTGAGACTTGAGCACAACATCCAGGCTAACATTCTAGTACAGTACTGAGAGAGTGTTTGACTGTTGGAGATGTATCAAACCGTTTTTGCTCTATCAGGTAGATATAAAAATCCCATAATTTTAGTTTAGAGAGGTACAGGGAGCTAATCATAAATTAATCACAACACAGAAGGAAGTCATTTGACCCACTGAGACCATGCTCTCTATAGAACTAGCAAATCAGCCACTATTCCTTTAGCTCTGCAGGTTTATTTCACTTGCATGTCCATCCAATTTCCCTCTGAAAGCATTGATTTTTTTTTTCCCTGGTCATTACCATTTATTGAGTAATCCCTCGATCTCCTGCCCAAAATCCAAAATTTGTGTCTCCTAGTTGCTTTACCATAATTTAGTGGGAAAATATTTTCTTTGTCTACCTTATCTAAACCTGTTACAATCTTGTGTACATCTATCAAATCTCTGTTCAATCTCCTCTGATCCAACAACAACTTCTGCTTTTAATAGCTAAAATCCTTCATTGTTGGAACCATTCTGGTAAACTTTAGAACATAAAACATTACAGCACAGAACAGGCCCTTCGGCCTTCGATGTTGTGCCGACCAAAATAAAAAGCAATGCCCCTCCAAATTAAACCATTCCCTTCTCTTCCATATACTTATCAATTAACCTCTTAAACGCCACCAAACTTGGCGCATCTACAACTGCTGCAGGCAGGGCATTCCACTCCCTAATTATTCTTTGAGTAAAGAACCTACCTCTGATATCCATCCTATAACTCATACCCCTTAATTTAAAGCTGTGTCCGTTTCTTTGCACCCTCTGAAGGATTCTTATCTTCCTAAAGTGTAACAGAATATGACAAAGTACTTTAGTTGTGGCCGAACCAGTTTTAATTGTTCAGTATAACTTTTCTGTTTTTGTACTCAGTACCTCTATTTAGGAAAACCAAGATCCCATTTTGCCAACTACTCTCTCAATATGTCTTGCCATCTTCAAAAACAAATGCACATAAACTCTGAAGTCTCTCTGTTCTTGCATGTTCTTTAGAACTGTACCATTTATTGCCTCTCCCCATCTAACACCTCTCTGTATTAATTCCATCTGCTACTTCTCTGCCCATTATGCCAGTCTATCCATTTCCTGCTAGTGTCAATTGGTATGACACACAATCTGTCACACCTCCTTCAGCAAATTTTGAAATTTTGCTCTGTATTCAATAACAAGCCACTTATATATATATATATATATATATAATATATATCAAAAAAGTAGTGATCCTAATACTGAACATCAGGGAACATCACTATCTACCATCCCCTTGTCTGAAAAAGAACAAGCATTTACCACAATTTGCTGTTTTCTATCCTTAAGCAAATCTTCTAATCCAAGTACCATAGTTTTGTTTGCTAGCCTCTGAGTGGTACTTGGTTAAATGACTTAAAATTGACATTGACAACATCAGTTTTTCCCTTTATCAACCATCTCTATTGTTTCATCAAAAATCTTTTAAATTAACCAAGCACAATCCACCTTTTACAAATCTGTGCTGGTTTGCCTGAATTAGCACATCTCTTTCATAGAATCTTTTTCCAATTGTTTCTAAAATCTTAGCCACCACTGACATTAAATCAACCAGCTTAATTACCAGATATGTCTTCACAATCTTTCTTGAATAAAGTGTCACTTTTTCCAATAGTCAATTCTCTGGCACCTCTCCATAGAAGGTAGTTATTTGGTGAGTATTTCAGCTGTGGCCTTGCTTGTTGAAGGAGTAGAGGTTGGTTATTTGGTATTTCAGCTGCTGTGAGGCAGCAGTGGGGAAAAAAGACAACAGTGAAATCACAAGAAGCTGCTGAGTTGATCAGTAACTCAATTAAGAGATTGCGTATGAAAATCTAGAATTTGGAATAAGGGAAAGTTAGGACCTATATAGTAAGATAGGGATGGATAATAAATTCTTGGCCAACCAGCAAAGCCCACATCCCTTGAATGAATCAGAAAAAAAAGCTTATATTGTAATAGTTGTCTCTTCAGGAACTCGTCTACCTTTTTTTTCTAATCTGCCATCATGATCACTCCGCTGAAAAAAACCCTTGATCATTTCCATTCACAACTTCCACTTTCCTTGAGTATATTGTATCTTTCCAAATCTGTGCCCATCATTCCCAGAGCCTTTCACTCAGGTTTACAGACCTACTACAGTACCAAAACTGCTCTTATCAAAGTCAAAGATAATATCCTACGCGATTGTGGCAAATCTCTCCACTGTCCTTTGACTGAATGTGACTATACTCATCTGCTTCCATTCTTATCTAATCATTAAAGAATCATTTGCAATGGCTTCTCTTTCCATTCCTACACTATTACCTCTGACACCATTACCTCTGACACCCTAAAGGATTCATCTTTGTCCTCATCTATACTTTGTCTTCATACTTTCTCTTGGTGACATTTTATTATTATAAAGGCACTATATAAATTCCAGATGTTGTTGTGGTACAATTATTCCCTGGATTTATCTGAACACTGTGGATTTACCAGTCATGGGGCTTAAAAGGTCAGGAGGGACTGGGATGGTGAAGAAAATTGAGATGCTTTTCATCTACAAGAAGTGCCATATGGTCTGCATCTCAAATGGCCTCTTAATCAAACACCAGCTATCTGGCTTCATGTGTCAATCCCTGATTTAGAACTATAGGCACAGTTTTATACAACAGTTATAACAGCTCAAAACATTAACTCTGTTTTCTCTCCTCACCGATGTTATCAGGCTTGCAAATTTTGCTTTTATTTTGTGTGAAGGTGGGTATTTGACAACAATAAACTAGGTAGCTCAGGGTTAGTAGGACTCATTGCTGGTCTACCAAGAAAAAGGTTATTCTGATTTCAAACTCTTCTGTTATGCTTTCACCATTCACTTTATTTCTTTGGTGAAACCTGAATAATTCTGCAGTGATCAGTGGCTTTGGAGAATAATACTCTTCAAGGATGTTCGTCAAGTCATCGTAAGTTTTGGTTCCTGGCTTTGCTGGATGAATCAAGGTCCAGAGCAAATTGAAGATTTTATTTCATATTATACGAAGAACAGCTGGTATGTGCAACTCATTTGCAGTTTTATTCACCTGTACAAAGTACTGAAAATGCTCAGCCTAAGAAATTCATGATTCATTCTCTTCACTGAAAGGATCCATGGATCCTAATTGATCCAATATTTCTCTTTCAGACAGTAATTATTTGAGACTGCTCAGGATTTTTTTTATTTACTGTCTTCTCAGAAGATGTCTTTTTACACTGGAAACTTGTCCTTCCCCCCCCCCCAAATAACCCGACTCATTTGGCAAAACATCCCTACTTTTCAAATATGACGATACTACCTGAAATCTCACCCTGCATTGATTGGGGGGAAAAAATCCTCTTTCAAAACTCCCACACAGAAAGCTTTATTCTTACTTGTTTTTCAAGCACTCGCATTTTAATCTTTAATCCTGTTGTTGCTTCTTATCAGCCTTCTAATATCAAAGTGTGAGAACCCATGATGTTTTCTTTCTCAACTTAGGATCTTCTCTCAATATTCTCAGTGAAACAAATTTCAGCTCAATGGCAATTTTCTTTTGTAATTTCCTAATTATATTACATGTGGGTTTACATAAAAAGATGTGGTTTGCACACAGATTCAAACTAACAACAAGAAGTTTTATTGTAAGAGCTATTGCCTGTGCAGAGAAGAACTAAACTAAAAGCAGCCTGTGGAACATTCCAACGACATCATAATAAAATCATGTGACTGGCTCTTCAAGCAATCATGCACCTACATAAATAGGGTGTAAAGCAGCTTTCTACGGGCAAATTGCTGGGAGCTGATAGCATTCCATTTCAATATTGAAATACAGAGGGACTCATATAGTCTGAAACTCTCTTGATTCTTCTACTTAATCTGGAACCAGGACACTGTGCCCTAGGACTTCAAGGATGCTGCCCATAACTCATCCCTGCAAACAAAGGGAGAAATCCATCTGTGACAATCATCATAGAATGTAATTTTCCTTCAACAGCAGGAAGAATTCATAGACGTTTACGATATAGAAACAGGCCCTTCAACCCAACTTGTCCATGATGCCATTTTTTTTTAAACCCCTAAGCTAATCCCAATTGCCCACATTTGGCCCATGTCCCTCTATACCCATCTTATCCATGTAACTATCCAGATGCATTTTAAAAGACAAAATTGTATCTGCCTCTACTACTACCTCTGGCAGCTTGTTCCAGACACTCACCATCCTCTGTGTGAAAAAAATTGACCCTCTGGATATTTTTGTATCTCTCTCCTCCCCTTAAAGATCTCTAGTTTTTGACTCCCCTACCTTTGGTAAAAGATATTGATTACCTATCTTGTCTATGCTCCTCATTATTTTATAGACCTCTATAAAGTCATCCCTCAGTCTCCTTGTAAGAGTTATTCATAACCAAATTGTCAATCACCTCATTGACTCTTTGTGCCCAGAATCACATTACGGCTTCTGTGCAGGATGTAGAAAAGTAGACATTATGGGCAGGATTCTTTGCCATTCTCATCTCAAAACCAGAGAATCCTGTCAGAGGTCAGTGGACAATTGCATGGTCCCATCCACCCCTTACAATTCTCATCGTGGATGGCACAGGAGAATTCCAGCCAATATTGCAGTATATGAAATTCAAAACAAGTTTTAACAGAAAAATGATCTGGTGTTATGAACTTGGTGTTCATAAACCTGAAAAAGGCTTCTGACATTGTAAAGCAGAAAAGTCTTTGGAAGATTTCATATAAATATGGCTGCTCTGAAAAGATGATCAGTGTTATTAACTCATTTCACAATGTCACAATAGCCAATGTAATGCAAAGTTGCACATCATCAGATGCCTTTCCTGTTAACAATGGCTGAAGCAAGGCTGTATATTGGCTCCAGCTCTATTTGCCATGTACTGCTTGGCATATTCCAGTATAGACTTAAAGATCTTGACACCAGAATGCACATTCAATTCAGGACAGACAGCAACCTCCAACTTGCAAAGGTTCAAGGCTTATACAAAGACTACTGAATGTACCCTGTTCATGGATGACTCGTTCTGTGCCATAACAATTCTGTGATCCTCTGACTTGTAAGATTTTGGATTCAGGATCCACAGATACCCAAAATAGGCAGCCAACTTTTTGAAAGTAATTTTAAAATAGTTTATTAAATTTATCAAAAAGCAACAGCTTAGATATGATGCACTGGTGAGACAGAAAACACATACATCCTATGACAGCTGAGGGCATTTTACTGATCCCAGAGGATTAACAGATAGTTAGCACAGAACGTATTGATTTCAGTAGCTTGTAACAGCAGTATTCAGTTCTCTAACTGAAGTGTTAAGGAACTCTTCCCTTAGTCTTCTTCCAGTCCATTTTCCATTTGAAAGTGGTAACTCCCTGACCAGCACCGCCCCTGTTCCCAAACACTTATTAACATATCTTTCTCTGGAGGGTGGTAGCTTTACCAGTGAGCATCACCTATCCAAATCCTTTTAATTAATTTATTTATCAGTCGCACAAGTAGACTTACTGTGAAAATCCCCTAGTTGCCACACTCCAGTGCCTGTTCGGGTACACGAAGGGAGAATTTAGCATGGCCGATGCACCTAACCAGCAAGTCTTTTGGAGGAAACATGAACACATGTTTCCCATGCAAACCATGCGAACACGAAGAGAATGTGCAAATTCCACACATGCAGGTACCCAGGAAGTTAAGGCTCCTCTTACCCCATTCATCACCCTGTTTGAGATCAATTTTTAAGCTTACAACGCATTGAAGTTCATTTCCTGCCCTTTCTAAATACTTGCATGGATAAGGGATCCACAAGACACTGTCTGACCAAGACCAACTTATTATCCTTGTCAATATGGAAGCTTGAACCAAGTGACCCTGACACTTCTGGGGACTTTAAAAATTGCCCTTTCGGTGACAGAAGTGTTAGCTTATCCATACTATGCAGAAAACACCAATTTATTAAAGATTTCATTTTCTTACAGACTGTGCTCTTATGGCACAAACACTGAAGGATATTTAGCTGCTTGTTGATTGCTTTGCCTTAACCCTAAAAGTTCTGACCTGACAATAAGTCTGAACAAGATGAAGATCTGATAAACTGTCTCTGGCTACATATTTCAAGACCCCACAGTCACTGTCAACAATACACTTCTGCTAGCATGTGTGTATGCTTTCCAATAACACTTCTCTCATCTAAAGGCAATTTTTAAAATTTTTAAAACAGCTGCCTGCTGCAGGATGAAAACAGCCGTTGCCTGGCATAAGCAATCTTAAGAGTTTGGCAGCTCACTCACCAACTTTGGAAAGAGTGGGGAGTTTGTCTCAGAATAAAGACCAAAATTTACAAGGCGATGGTTCTTACGTCACTTCTTTCAAGGTTGTGAGACTTGAACAATCTATCAGCGTCACATAAAGCAACTAGAAACATTCCATTTTTGCTGTCTGAAATTCAGGAGTCAACTGGCTTGAAGGATTTACAAAATATTAGAAGACAGCATTTGACCTACTATTTCCGGGAAGACATATCTGGGCAGCTTTCTCCAAATACCTAAGTTATAACTGTACTAGAACTCTATTTGGTGAAAAGCATGGCTCACTTTAGCACTCAAGTCTACAGCATTACAGTTGGGATGGTGGCCAAGATGGTCTACCTACTCAGTACTCTGACTGCAGATAGCTGTGAATATTTCAGCCTTATTTATGGGTTCTGCCAGTGTTGAGGTTGAGTAATACTTACAGGGCCCTTCTTCCAATTAGTTTTGTTTGCCACCATTTGTGATTGGAAGCTGCAGAACCTTGATCTGATCCATTGACTGTGAGTTTGCTTAGCTTGGTCAAAGCTTCCACTGTTCAGCATGTGTTGTAGTTTCACCCAGTTAGCATCTCATTTCTAGGCATATCTGAAACTGTCCTGCACTAACTGAACCAAAGTTGGCTTGCTGGTAATAGTAGAGTGAGAAACATTGAAGACCACGAGGCTATAGTTTGTGGTGGAATACAATTTTTCTGGCTATCCAGTTCTGAATCTATGCCATCTAGCACACTTGTAATATCACAAGTCTTTGACTTAATGATGAAACTTCTTCACAACAACAAATCTGCAGTAATCATTCATACAAATACAGTCAAGGGTAGGCAGATTGGTAAAGATGAGATTCATTAGGCTTTTCCTCAATGTTTGATCTCTCACCACCACCATGCAAGCCAGTTTCCAATTCAGTCCTTCATGACTCATTCAGTAATGATGTCATTATTGATGGACATGGAAATTCCCTGCTTAGAGTAATTTTGTGCCAAAGTGATGTCAGTGTGAAGTCATTGAATGATCAGCAGAAAGGTTGGCAGATAATAAACAAGGTTTTCTTACCCATGTTTGACCTGATGCTTACTGCATGGGGTTGGTATTCAGGACTTCAGGGCCATTCTTTCTGGCCTTTATACTAACGTGCTACTACCTCTATTAGGTCATGCCAGTGGGGCAGGATATTACACAGATTATGAGGAGGAATCTTGGACATTGATTGTTATATATCATTGAAAGTAGGAAGTGGCTGCTTTTCATCTGTTTGGAAGATTTCTCAATTTTGACACAAATCTCCAAACATTACTGAAGGCTCCTCTGCAAGGAAGATGCCAGGTGGGCTGGCATCTTCTGTTGCGTATCCCTTCCATTTTATTCTCATTATACTTATCTGTTTGAACAGCTGAGTGCCTTGCTAAATCCATTTTAGAGAGCAGATTTCCTTTCTTAAATGGATATTTGTGAAGTCACTGGAATTTTACATAAACCTGGCATCTTCATTGTTACCAATATTTTAGTTTATTTATTAGTGTCACAAGTAGGCTTACATTAACACAACAATGAAGTTACTTCGAAAATCCCCTAGTTGCCACACTCCAGCTCCTGTTCAAGTACACCGAGGAAGATTTAGCATGGCTAATGAAATAAACCAGCATGACTTCTGGACTGTGAGGGGAAAGCGGAACACCCAGAGAAAACCTATGCAGACACACAGACTGCATGCGAACTTCGCTCAGACAGGGGCCCAAGCCAGCAATCGAACCTGGGTCCCTGGCCACAATGCTAAAAAAAACTTTTAAAATTCAAAAGTTATCATGGCAAAATCTGAACTCAATCCAGATTATTAGCCCAGGTTTTGGACTACTTGTCCAATATTATAACCTATATGCTAATATACCCACCGGTGATCATGTAAAGACTTAAAAACAGCTATATATGAATCTGAAAATGTGGTTAAACTATTAACACTCATTGTCAATAAAAGTATTTATTCTAGATATAAGGTCTTTTGGAAAATAATAGTATAAATGTCTCTTCATATAAATAAATGCAGAATTTGTACAATTCTATATAAAATAAATTGTTTTACATTTTACAGCAACTAGGAAAACTAAAATAAGCAGTTATTAAATACAATGGGGGTATAATATATATAACAACTCTCAAAGATCAGAAGTGTTCAAATTCCCAGATTAATTCCAATTGATCTGGAATAAACAACTATGGTATAGGTGCCAGCCATTTGGACATTTTGCAAGTAAAATCCCAACATTTTGTTAAAAACAGCTGTGCATCTTAAAAGTGTAGAAGTTAAGCCATTGGTGCTGTCATATATTTAATAACTTTGCTTGTGACATTTTTCTGGTGCTCTGTTCATCTGTCCATTTCCAAATTCAGGATTCCTTCCTTTCACTTTTACAACACAAGATTAGACAACAGGAAATGGTTTTTGCCTGAATTGACATAATCCTCCATGCACAATAAATAAAGCCTAAAGGGAAATTCATAGGAATTTACTAGTGTCATTCAGTCTTCTTCTCATCATTCATGGTTTTAATTCTGGGTAGGCTGAGAACAGATAGTTGGTTTGGAAATACCACTCCAATGAAGCATGATAAAGGCTATAGCCACACATTCAATTTGTAATTTGTTTTAGAGGTGGGATTTACTTTGATATTCACAGCTCTCAATTCCATTTCATGTCATAAAAGGATATATACTTGAAAGTGGCACTAAGAATATCTACAGTATTTGAGTATTGCTGAAAAACAGACAACTGTTGAAGCTTTTCAACTTGTACTCATCAGAACAGATGCAAAACTGCCAAATTTCAAGAGGAACAACAATATACTACATGAGAAAAGGCATACATAGCATGTCGGTTCTGATTGACTGAGATGTTGCCATGGCGAATGCACAAAGAAATGAATTGTTCCCCTATGCTTTTATTTATTCAAAAAAGGTGTAGACAGAACATATTTCTTTTGCCTATAGGGGACAAGTCCCTGCGTATGAATACATGTAACTTCTACCAAGTGAACTTGACTGATCATTTTAAATTTGCTGCTGTACACTTGGCATTGTTCGACAAATGTTTCCTCATCACAGAATTGCATCTAACATTAATCATTATGCTCAGAGTTTTGCATGCACAGGTTGGTAGAATATGGCCAGTAGCTTGCCTGTAAAGCATGTTGGCACAGTGGTTAGCACTGCTGCCTCAGAGCCAGGGACCTGGGTTCGATTCCCTGACATGGATCACTGTTAGTGGAGTCTACACATTCTCCCTGTGTCTACATGGGTTTCCTCCAGGTGCTCCGGTTTGTTCCCAGACCCCAAAAGACATGCTGGTTAAGTGCATTAGCCATGCTAAATTCTCTGTATATCTGAACAGGTGCTGGAGGGTGACAACTAGGGGATTTTCACAATAATTTCATTGCAATGTTAATGTAAGCCTACTTGTGACACTAATAAATAAACTATGAACTTTAATGTTGCAGTCAAACATTAACTGCAATTAATGTTGTTAATACAGTTATTTGATATGATCTGCCAGTCAATGGGACATACAGCACATGTAACTGACATGATCCCAGCATCCTATTCTTAGACCACATTATTCATTTGTGTGTTGGCAGAATACGCAAATAGTGGCAGAATGAAACTAGCTTCAACTACTGCTCAAATTTGGCATTCTTGCATCCGTTCTGACAATGCAAAATGAACAGCTTCAACAACTTGTCTCTTTTTCAGCAATACTCAAGTTCTGTATTATCAAGCAACAAATAATACTGTGGATAGCAGCTCCTGTCTTCTCTAATACATGTAACCAGGACACAGATGAGAAATATATGGATCTTGTTCAGGGAAATAAATATTTTTCCTGTTCTTTCATCTCACGTATAGTACTTTTAAACTATAAATAAAAACATTTTGTAATTTACACATTTTAAATAATTTCCTGGAAGAAACATGATTTTCAAAAACATAAATGTGTTGGTCAATTATTAAAATGAGAACAGAATGGAGAAAAGTGATCATACATATTCATCTTTAAGTGATTTTTGAAATAAGCATATTCCACATATCATAGTTAGTTTAAGTAAACCATTGGGAAAACACCAATAATAAGCAACCCTTTGAGCCTTGACAATCAAATATTTTTATCTTGCAAGCTTTAATTCTTGACTACAAGAACCATTTACTATAAGGTTCCTCAAACTAACACTTTCCTTATAATAGTTCTAAGATTGTCCTATGTTTATGCACAAATATATGCTTAATTGCAAGATAGGACAGGTGAGACATATTCAGAACTTTATTTCTTTCGAGAGGATATACAGAAACTCAAGATTGATAAAGAGGTAAAAGGTAAAGTCGGCAAAGTCCCAGATGACCATAAGCTCTGACTGGTGGTGATTTAACCTGAGGATCATCAGATCTCAGGCAAGGGGCAAGGTTGAGAAGGCAGGGCCTTCATGCATAACCTCAGCCATATGTGAATTGAACCTGTGCGACTTGTGTGGCTAACCACCTGTCTAGCCAACTAAGCTTAAACTGATTCTAATAGAGAAGAAGGTCTGTTAGGTACATCTTAATTTAAAAAGTGATTACTACACTTAAGTGTGAATTTGCAATTCTAGTTCATATATTCATTAATGTTCTTCTAAACTGTATCTTAATAAAAAGTGGAAACACCTACCTGCCTTAATGTCTAGATAAAAGCACAAATTTGCCAAGAGTACATCTTTTGCTCTACTATGGTCACTTGTCTAGTAACCTGTTCCAACTGGTAATATAGTATACTGCATCCATGTAATCTTTGAATGACTTTTGGTCAATGTTCTGACCAGCCAAGGTGAGGTTAGATATTGGAGTTTGGTTTTTTAATCTTTTCTTATATCCTGTTTGATGGACATTTTGAATATGGACAGCTGTTTCTCAAAAATATTAACATAGAAAAGTCCTATTTAAAAGATATTCCAGTCCAGAGTGCACTTGGTTTAAATAATAGATTCAAGTGAGTTATTTTTGTGTATCATTCTGAAATTTGCACAATCTCATGGATGACCATGATTTTTTTTTATTTGTTCCTGGAATTTGAACATCACTGACAAGGCCAGCATTTATTACGCTTCCGTCATTGCCCTTGAAAAAGTGCTGATAAGCGTTCTTCTTCAACTGCTGTGGTTTAAGTCAATTTTCAATCAAATGGAGAGAATAAGAACCTGCATAAAATAGTAGTGAAATGTAGAATATGTTAATCAAAATCTTTTGTACATCAGTTTCTGGAGCCAAATTTGTGTTTCAAGAAATAGATACCTGGATTACAACATTATTGAATTCAAAATTAAATCAGGGTGCGGATTTTGAATTTAAAGCTCTAATTTAGAACACTCTCGACAATAAAATGCAGATCATTTACCAAATATGCCTTCAAAAATATTGGACTAATTGAAAGAAGCTTTTTTGTTTGACCCATTCTAAGGAAAAAAGGAATTAACTGCAGCCACCTGGAAATTACATGATTAAAAAGCTCGAAAGAATTAAGTAAATTTGCACTACAATTTTCCAAAAAGAACAAGAATGCCATTGGTTTTTAATTTCTGTACTCAACTAATAATCATATGTGGAATTAGTAAATTAAATCAGAAATACTGATGACTTTGCATTTGTATGGATGAAACCAATTTGGTCAGCTCTGACTTGCCAGTGTTCAACAATCGTGTGTTATTTTGGTTCAAAATTAAATGAATAGCCAAAGTCAACATCGTGTGATGTGCCAAAACTAATTCTGGTGAAATAATACTTTAGACAGAATTATGAATAATAATGATAACTCTTAAAGTAACAGAAAATACCAAGGATCATCTTTCTTTATCCCATTTGAAACTTAGGGTGGTCCATTCTGTAGATAGCAAATATGAACTGGCAAATTTTAAGTTGTGGCTGAACTACACAATACTTTAAAATAAAATGTAGCCCAGTGGGGTTTGAGGAACTTTTTTGAGTTGATTTGTTCCTGGTTCTGCATCAGTATCACATGAAATACTTAGTCTTTATTAGAAGTACTTCACATGATGTCAACTACAGCATAACAGCTTCAGTGTGTGAAGATAATTTAAGATTTCTTTTAAAACGTATTTGTAAGACCTTGAATTTGAACAGAACATTAATGATTGAAAAGTTAAATAGCTGACAGCAGTATCTACTAAACTTCAAATTCTTGCTGTACAGTCAAGTGCCTATTTGATAAAACTTGGTGATATCAACACAGTTATCACTGTTCATTTACCATATTTAGACAATATTAAAAAATGCATGTTCCTTTTGAGATGTAAATATGTTTAAGTATGTTTCTGGGCACAGCTAACAGCTGATTTATCAATGTCCCATATTTAGTCCAATGCCGCTTATGCCATTTTTATTAGAAGCTTAGCTTCCACAATAACATTATGCTGGTGCTTTACGTTGTACCTGGATACATTTGCACTTATTAAAAGAAAGATACGATTTCACTCGTCTCATCCCATTGTTTAAATTTTCTGAGTTGATGTGGCAGAATTGATGAATTCACAGCATTCATATCATTCATGTTTTCCTACAGTGATGTCTCATTTGTTTGAGGTCTGGAATTTTCTTCCTCAAGCAATGCAATTCTTTGTTTAAGCATTCTCACTTGTGTCTCATGTCTCTCCACCATGGCCATCATTTGTGCTTCCAGTTTTTTCAATTTGTTTTGATGTTTCTTCTTTGCTTTCTCATAGGCCGCTACTAAATTACTACAATTAAAAAGAGTCAAAACAATTTACAAATTATAAATGTGATGAAACTGTAATAAAAGTGACATACAAAAGCTGATTTTTTAAAAATCAATTCTTCAGGTCAGAAGTCGACTTTTACATGCATAATGTTTTACAGTAGTTGACATGACCATATTAAATGGTCAAAGCGACAACTGGTGGCTAAGAAGCTGAGTTTGTCAAATTAATTTCAATAGTTTTTAACCCATTATAAAAGGGATCTTAAATATGTTAAATAAACTTTTCAAACCTGATCCTTTGCTCAATATTCTTAATCAGAATGCTGCAAAAAACCTAGCTTGTAATTGCATTTTATGAAACATTCTCCCTTTGTTACAGTTTGAGTGATATGTCAGTGAGTCTAACTTCTACTCTTGCACTGTATAAAATTCCAAACAAATCAACATCTTTAATCTCAGTATTTACAATCCCATCACTGTAATTATCTAACTTTTATGACAAGGATTTGTTTTTTGTTACTACATTTGGTTACGCTTTTACCTTTTCAATTGTTGCCTGAACATAGAAAACAATTGCTTTCTCTGTCCCAACTCCATTTATTCTTTGGTTCTCAAGGTTTCAGGCTTTGATCCATGGAAAAACTGGGGTCAATTTTTTAAAAATCATAAAGTCAACTTTCAAGATGAAATTGACTTTAACATGAGTATATATGATACATTCTCGATTAAAATGTAGCACAGTTCTTTCATCAGGCTTTATAGAAGAAATAGAAATCTGGACATCCAATTCAATTTATATGTAGAAAACAAAAAAAAAATCAACAACAGCTTTTTTGTTTTAACTTGCATCTTATAGTACTATAATGCAACTGAAATCAACCTTTAATTCTTTATTGAATTTCCATTAATATGAAATAATACTGCAGTAGAATAAAAGTCCTTTTTATATTACACATTTTGGACTTATTTTCAATATTTATTGCAACCCTTTCTTAGAGTTAATTGGGTAGAGCATAAAACTCTTTACACTCCAATTTAACACCAAGGTTTAATCCAAACTGAGGAAGTTAATATCCATAGGGCAGCCTTCTTTCAATCAGACCAAAATGTGCGCTAATAATCACCGTGGCATATTGATCTTTAAATTGAAATATGGAAGAATGATCTTAAAAGTTTGACCTAGTGGGTAGCAGCACTGCTTCATGTGGCACAAAGCCATATAGATCAGAAGATCCAAAGGCTATTTGTAGTCAGTGCCAAATTAATTGATCACAGCCATAATAGTTAGGATTAGTGGCCTCTAGGAAGAAAAGGCATAAAGAGAAGCAGTTTCTTTACAGTTATCTTAACTGTGCCAGAAAATATCTGTATATGTCATATGTGGACAAGCCATACTTGGTCAAGTCTGTTGACACCCATGGTCCAGCCTCATACTCAAAGAGTGGGATGTGGACAAGATATCAGATAGCTGCCAACACTCAGTTAAATATATTAAAGCAAGATACTGTGCCTTCAGGAAAGGAGATGAAAAGAAATGCTTTTATATTAGGAAAAAAAAAATCACAAGATGATGTACATCAAAACAAGTAAAAAAATGCACATTTAGTTTGGATTCTGGTCTGGCATGTTTCTTTTTGTGCTTTGAGCAGAAGGCTATGTCCTTGCTACTTACATTATTATATTAAGTTCCATTATCACGGGTAAAGTGTAGACCTACTATACATTGGATTTGCAGTCCTCCAGAGACAAGGGAGTTGAATATAGCAGCATTAGGTGTCAGCTCATGGAACTGATTTTCATAAAGATCCAAGTTGTTATCAAAGACCTCACTTAGAGCACTAGATGCTCAAGTTCACATTGGTTGCATTGCTACTGTGAAAATGAAAAGGCAGAATGGGAAAGTATTGTGCAATTCCTCCCACCTTGCTGATAGCCACTTTTAAACTTTATATTATTTCATCTCAGTGTCAATCCTGTTTGAATCAACTAATTTTGCAAGACCTAAAATAACAAATCAAGTGTTTTGCTAGGAAAAGTACTATATTTAAATATTAGTTCTGTTCTTTTGCCATCACAAATCACATACCTGTTTGCTCTTTTGAGGTCATTAACAAATTCTGCAGACTGTTGATGTCGCACTTCACTGCTTTTTGTCATTCTTTCTAAAGCGGTCACCAATTCCTGCACACGGGATTTCATTTTTTTCTCTCTGTATATCAAAATATAAGAATAAACAGAACAAAATAATGCAAGATTCAGGACAGGAAAAGATAATTATCCATTATACTTATGCTACTATCTTCCCTACTGTTGGCATCCATTTCAACACTGTTTCCTATGCTCAGTTTTCTTTATCTTTGCCCTTCAATGTCTATCCAATTTTCTGTTAACTACAATGATTGGATATGGATTTGTTATTTCCATACAGCTAAAAGCAGATTCATACCCGCTCCCCTTGGACCTGTTGGTCCAGGTGGATGTTCCTGGCCATGACGATGACCCGCATAGTGTGGATGGCACAGCTCCTCCAGGCAAGTTCCAGCCCTGGCCACTGGTAGGGATCAAGATGCAGCACCATGACGCTGTGGGAGATCTGCCACTACTAGAAATCCACTAAGCCGCTGATTCACAAGCTGCCTTTCCAGCACCAGGTGCAAGTGTTCATCCAGGACTTCAAGACCAACCTGCATTTCTGTCATCATGGCCATGCTGACCTTGAGTGCGGCTTCAACAAATATGTAATGTTACGATCTCACATGATTCTATTGGACAAGTCAGATCCCAGCGTGAAAGCCAACTTGAAAGATCCTAACTCATATATTTTAAGAAACTGAAGAAATTCACAGGAGTCTATTAATTAACTTTTAGCAAAAACATTTCTTGAAAAAAATGAACTATATTACATCAGTCAAACAGGTTGGAAAGATTTTGGTACAAATGATTGAAATATTCATGATTCTTTCGCGCCAGCTATGTTTTTACAGACATATACAAATTCAGAAAAATTAAACAATTTACAATATTTATCTTATATTCTACTATTCAGGGAAAGTGTGTGATACATGTGAATCAAATGGCACTGTGACACACCATGGAAAATGACAAATGACCAAAGCAAATTCTATGGATTTCTTAACAACCCACGAAGCCAACTGGTTTCACTGATACACTGTCTTTCTCCATATTTGAAGAACTTTCCTAGGAATTCTCTTCAAACAATACTCTCACTTTGAAGGCTTCCACAAGGATTTATCTCCAGATTTTAATATTGATTTCTGAGATTCCTATCCTCTGGATCACCTCATCTTCCAAGCAGGTATTCAGACTTTCGGCCAAGCAGAATACCGCAGCTTCTAAATGGCATCATTTCCCTTGCAGCCTGCAGCACAGAATCACAAACCATTGGTTGCCCCCTCCAAAACTCCGAGCTTATCTCAAGCTCACATTTCTGCTCCTCACAGCTTCTTCTTTTTCTCTGCTCCTAGCTTATATCTTGACTCTGTGGGATCTATCTCTGATCTTTGTACTTATCCCTACTAGATACTGTCATCTAGAACCTTATTCTGTCTCACTCCCTGGTTTTGAAGCTTCTCCTCATGTCCTGCCTCTTGGACAACTTTCCCAGGACTAATTCACTGAAATAAACCCATCATAATTTTAAAACCTTACTAATCTCCTCTTTGCCTTCTCTATTTGTGGAATAATTCCAATTTAAATTCTCTCTCAACTGTAATTTCTAATCCTTGGTAGCGTCCTAGCATTTGTGTTGATGCTCTTCTATGTCTTTGGCTTTTCTTTAAAAGGCCATTTAGATCTGCACATGGTACATTTACAAAGGCCTCATCATTGGCTTTGTGCAAATTCACCACTTATTAGCTTGAGCCACAGTGTGATTAGGTCTTGCTACATATGAACACCAACTACTTCAGTATCTGAGTCGCTGCAACGATGCTAATCACTGTTCAATCATCAGTGGTCATCCTCACTGCTGACTCTATCGTAGGGAAAGGGTTACTGATAAAGCAGCTGAACATGATTGGGTTTGAAATACTACCCATAGGAACTCATGCAATGATGCTCCAGTTCCAAGATGATTAACCTCCAACAAGCAAAATTATCTCCCTTTCTTGTAGATATGACTTAAACTGTCCAATCTCTATAGTGCCAAAGGAGGCTATACAATCCATTGAGTCTGTACCAAAATGCTGAAAGACCTTTATCCCTATAACCTGTGCATTTACCATAGCTAATCCACCTAACCTATGCATCTTTGGACACTAAGGCATAGCCAATCAACTTAATTCACGTCACCTGCACATCTTTGGACTGTGGGAGGAAATAGGAGCACCTGGAGCACCACAGAGACACAGGGAAAACATGCAAACTCCACACAGTCACCCAAGACCCAGTTATCTGGCACTGTGAGACAGCAATGCTAACCAACATGCCCAGTAGAATTTTCCCCTTGATTCTCATTGATTTCAGTTTTGCTAGGCCTCTGTTGTGCCAACTTGGTCAAGTGCTACCCTGACGTCAAGGGCAATTACTCCCACCTCACTCTAGAGTTCAGCTCGTCTCCATGTTTGGACCAAAGCTGTCTTAGGATAAGGTGCTGAATGGTCCTGATGGAACCAAAACTCAGCATCAGGATTTTGCTGAACAAGTACTGCTTGATATTGCTGTTGATGATCCCTTCCATCATTTTGTTAATGTTGGGCAGTAATTGCCCCAATTGGTTTTGGCCTGCTTTTTGTGGAGAAGACATACCTATGCAATTTTTCACATAGTTGCGGAGATATCTATGTTGCATCAATACTTTTTAAAAATTTGTTTACGGGACATGGAAGTTGCTGACTGGACCAGCATTTTACTGCTAATCGGGGGTACTTAAGAGTCAACCACATTGCTGTGGAGCGGGAGTCATACGTAGGCCAGACCAGGTAAGGATTGTTAAAGAACATTAGTGAATCAGCTGGGTTTTACAACAGTCGGCAATCATTTAATGGTCAGACTTTTAATTTCATATTTTTATTTTGAATTTAAATTTCACCATCTGCAGTGAAGTGTTTCAAACAAGGGCCCCCAGAAAATTGCTCAGGTGTGTGGATTATTCATCAAATGACAATATCACTGTGGCACCACCTCCCAACATCTGCAGCAACATGACCAAAAATCTCAAACAGATTAGTTTAAACATGATATCCACTTAATAAATCCAAGCTGACTTTCCTCAATTAACCTACATTTGCCCAAGTGACTAATAATTTTGTTCTGAATTATAGTTTCAAGAAGTATCCCCAACACTGAAGTTAATCTGACTAGCCTGTACTTGCTGAATTTATCTTTGCACTCTCTTTCAAACAAGGATACTATCCCAGTCCAAGGAAGACTGCAAAATTATGGTCAATGCCTCTGCAAATTTTCAAACTCACTTCCCTCGGTATCCTTGGATACATCACACCTGTTCCTCGTGTGTTTATCGCCTTTTGAATACAGACATCTCCAATATGTCCTCCCTTTGCAATTTTAAGTCCTTTATGTGTCTTAACAACCTCATCTTTCCATGGCCTGCACAGAATCTTCTTCCTCAATAAATATTATAAGAAATAGGAACAGAGTAGGTCATTTGGCCCCCTGAGCCTGCTCCACCATTCAACAGAATCATGGCTGATCCAACATTCCTCATGTCTACATTCCTGCCCTTTCCCTGTAAAGGAGATTCCCTTACTGATCAAACATCTATTTCAATCTTCAATATACTCAAGGACTCTGCCTCCGCAGCTTCTTGTGGTAAGGTATTCCAAAAAACTCTCAACCCTCAGAAGAAATTCCTCCTCATCTCAGTCTTATTCTGAGGCAATGTTGTCTGGTCATAGACTCTTCCAATTGGGAAAACAGAATCTAGACAAATGCGAAATATTTATTTAATACCTGGCCATGTGTAAATCCTCTTGTTGGTCCCTAATACTTCCTCTATTACCCTATAACGATTTATATGCCAATGGAAGATTTTTGGATCATACGTTATGACAGTTAACAGTCGCATTTCTCTCTTGGCTTACATAGAACAATACAGCACAAACAGGCCCTTCGGCCCACGAATTGTGCCAATCACATCTACCAATCCACAGACCTGTCTATAACCCCCTATCCTATTCTTTTCCATATACTCATCCAGAAGTCTTTTAAAAGACCCCAGTGAGTTTGCCTCAACAACCTCCGACGGCAGTCAGTTCCATTCACTCACCATCCTCTGAGTGAAAAACCTACCACTGACATCTTCTTTGTATTTGCTTCCCTGCACCTTAAATCTGTGGCTTTTTTTTACTTGATTTTTCAATTCCCCTCTAAACTATCTATATTCAGCCTGGTTCTCAGTTTTATTAAATCCACCTGACATTGTCATAAGCATACTTGTCATGCCTTTGTCACTCACTCCAGACTCAAACATTTAAATGCTCTCTTGATTTGTTTTTCATCCAACATCCACCATCAACTTCTGCTCCTCTAATGTCATGTTGTATGAATTGCATCCCACTATGAATCCTGTTGGTCCCTGACCCTTCCCATCAGACTTATATTGGCTCTCTATGCTCCAACATCTCAAATTTGTAATTCTCATTTATTTATTTTTATTTGATTTCAATCCCCTCACTATATCAATAATCCGCTCCAGCCATATAACCATCCTGTTTCTGTGGTCCTGTGCATTCCATTTACTTATGCTCATGCCTTCAGCTGTTTAAGCCCCAAACTCTAGAATTTCTTTCTTTAACTATTTTACTTCTCCACTGCCTTTCTCTTTTGAAGTTTAAAGTGTTTTTTAAAGTTAAAGTTTATTTATTAGTGTCGCAAGTAGGCTTCCATTAACACTGCAATGAAGTTAATGAAAATCCCCTTGTTACCACACTCTGGCGCCTGTTCAGGTATACTGAGGGAGAATTTAGCATGGCCAATGCACCTAATCTTTCTGACTGTGGGAGAAAACCAGTGCACAGGGTGGAAACCCACACAGACACAGGGAGAACATGCAAATCCTGCAGTCACCCAACGCTAGAATTGAACTCGGGTCCCTTACACTAACGCACAAGTGCTATCCACTATATCCCTTCATCTTCTGATTTTTCCTCCTAATACTTATTTGGCTTGCATTCCTTTCTGATTACATCTCTAAGCAGCATTGTGGAATATTATTTGATATTTAAAGTGTGAAGTGCAAGTTGATCTTTTCCAAGTGTTGTTCATCTTTCCATAGTATCCTACCTCAACTTTCTACAAAATTTAATCTGCCATCTGTCTGTTCTTCCACATGCCTGCATTGTCCTTCCAAGATCTTTAACAGATCTCTCTATTGTTTGCCCAAGCCTCTATTATTGTGATGTCATCAATCTTTGATATTGTATACATTCACGCAAGTCCAAGTCAACTAAAGATAACAAAAGCTGTCTCAGCACTGTCCCTCCTGCTCGAGGGTACATCATTTCAATTCTTCTTAGATACAAGCAACATCCATTAAGTCAAAATCATTGTTTCCCTTTCACCAAACAGCCCTGGAACAATTTATATACTTGAGGAGGACTGAAAGATTATGGCCAGAGCCTGGTGATTTATCCACTTTCATTCCTTCTAGTATTTTCCAGAATCAAACTCCTTTCTATAACAATCACCAACAATTACTTCAAACATACCCATATAATCTTTTTTTCCCCTTGCAGTAGCATTGGTAGGGAATGATTGTCTAAACAAAGCATTTTCTCGGATCAGAAGCAAGTCAATTTCTATGATGAGGTCTGATGTAGCTTAACCAAATCTAGCTCATGCATATTTGCTGAATTCAATTTCTTCAGCATTCCAGTCAATCATGCAAATAAATCAATTTTGCATTTAGAATAATAAGCCATATGGAGTGTGAACATACAAACAATTAGTAAGATTGGCACAATGCTGCTAATTTACTAACATGTGTTTTCCAAAACAATACCTGAAAACTGACCCATAAAAAATTAACATAAATTGAAACATTGTGCACTGCCTGATCAGATAAAGAACAGTACAATTTTTGTCAGTTCTACACTTAGACCTTGAAAAGTGACACAAGCATTACTGCAGTCTGGCGTTACTGATATCTGATTGACATCAGACTACCTTAGATTAGTTAAAAATGGCTTTAAGAATTTAAAACTAGTTATCAACAGTTATCACTTTTTTTCAAGGAGATAGCAATGTGTGGAGATTGAAACCATAATCAAGTATCTGCAGAATCCAAATATTGCACATGCAACCAAACACAAACATTTGTTAGCCTTGTGGAATTTATTTTTAAATATCCATTTTTAGTGCTTTATTATATTGAACATTTTCTCTAACCACCACTTCAAACAACATGGATTCAGGGCTTATGGATATAACTAAACCAAGCTTTAAAATTTGCTTGAACTGTTATATTATTGTTTGTTAAGAAAATTAATAATGTATTATTGTATCATTAGGTCATATTCAAATCCATATCTTTAATACTGACCATTTTCTGCCAGTATTCTCTCAGCAATTAAGTTACTATGCAAGTCTTTCTAATAAACATAATTTGCATATGTGATTATAGAATAATGTGCAGAATATTTTATTAGGCTTAAGAAATAAACCTTTCACGGCATGAGGTAAATTTGGGTTTATTGCCAAAATTTAGAAAAATATCAATGTTTATCCTAAAACATAACTAACATACAAAAAAATCCAAATGCACTGCATCTCAATTCAACTAATATAGGACACACAGGTTTGTACACTTATACACTGTGCTTGTTTGGCTGCACAACTTGATGCTTTCCTTTTTTGTCAAGTCAAACAAGTTGATTCAAATGGTGCTCTAATGCATTCCAAGCAAGTTGAATAAATTTCAGAAGAATTTTGTTGGAGAAAATTAGCTCACATGAAGAAGCAAAAATGTTACAGTAACTTCTCTATGAAGAAAAAAAGTTGATGGAAGCAGCAATAAAATTTAAAATATTGTTTCTAATCAGTGTTTTGTTTTATTTCTAACAATTCAACCTTGATAAAAAGGCACTTTTAACAGTTAAATGCTACCAATTTTCTAGTATATTGTGTAAAAATGCTTGTGTGCACACATGATATTTTTTTTGAGAATAATGGTGACAAATTCATTCTACATTGATAGAATTAACTTATGGCAAGAGAAAAAAACTAAATTGTAATGTAGTTCTCTGCTGTTAATAGTATACATGATTTAATTTTTCTGAAATCATGGATTCATCACATGAAAATTCCACTCACCGCCTCAATGCATTGGTTAGCTCAGCTGCAATTTCACTATCATTGTATGTTCTCAGTTCAGTTAGTGCCGCAGAATGTGTTCCTCCATCACTGCATTCCTGATGGAAAAGAAGCAAATAAGGACAATTGGAAATCCACTCATTGGAGTGAAATTGTTACATCAATTGCATCATGTTCAATTAAGGTTGTTTTGAATGAATCAATAAGGTTTACAATTCACTTTTATTTTAGATTTTATTTCTGATTTTCAGCATCTGCAATATTTTGCTTTTATTTTAAGCTTCACAACTATTCTACGTGAAATTTCATAAAGCAACAAAGAGTTGCTGTTTCAGCATATTGTGTCACCAGCTGCCTAAAAAATTTAAATGTTTTACTTGCTATCAAATAATTTTTGCTGCACCATGTTCATTGCAATTCTGAGACATTTCTTCTTTATTCAGTCATGTGATGTGTGCTTCCGCTGGCCAGGTCAGCATTTATTGTCCATCTCTAATTGCTTTTGAACAGGTGAGTATGAGCTGCCTTCTTGGATCACTACAGTCCACGCGATAAAGGAATACCCACGATGTCATTAGGGAGTTTGTTTCAGGATTCTGACCCAGAAATAATAAAGGAACAGCAATACAGTTCCACATCACGGTAGTGTTTGATAGTGAGTTGCAGATGGCGGTGTTCCCATGCATCAGTTACCTTTTTCCTCCCAGATGGTAGAGATTACAGATTTGGAAGGTGCTGTCAAAGGAGTCTTGGGAGTTGTTGACATAATGACATGGAACTTTAAATTCTTTAGACAATGCACCATTTTTAATAAGCTAGTAACTGCAAAAATTACATCTTCAACTTTAACTTAACTGTACATGAAATAGTTCAAATGAAATGCTGAGTTTTAAACCTGATTTGATGCTGACAGTGACTTCCTAAAATGGAACAGTTTAGTTTCCCAGGATTAATATCCATGACCTTGGTGTGCATAGAAATACATATATTAATAAGTTACCATGCTATACGTTTATCAAACCACAGATCACATTAAGTCTTCCCTTTGGAAGCAAGGAACATTTTTAACTTGCACTCAAGTTTATATGGTAATGCTCTTCAGAGGTATTTTGCAATCTAATTTGCCACTGCTTGACCTTTGTGCTCCTCTTCTAAATTATCAATAATTTTCATTCATATTCTGCCATTAATGCAAAAAGAAAACCCTGGGATACTTCAACACTGACATAATCAGGCATAATTAAATAATGAGCCAAAGGAGATGTTAAGAAGGATGTATGAAAGGTTAGTTATTGTGGATTTTAAGGAAGTAGCTAGTCGGGAAGCAAGATGGAAAAAGGGAGTCAGCATACAAAATAGGAAAACATTTTGTTCCTGTTCATGGCATTTTAATGATCCATTATCTGGACTTACAAGCTTTTTCAGACTTCTGTTGTTCCTAGCGTTTGACAATATATAAAATACTCTGTTCTATCCTCAATAGGTCCAAAGTGATTGACCAAATCCATGGCCTACAGTTTTACCTACTCAAGTAATTTCTCCATGTAATGGTATGCTTTGATTTATACTGCTTACAATGCCACCTATCTTTGTGTCATTGGCAAATTTAGGTATGATGAGTTCTATCCCATCATATGGTGAATGGTTGAGGCTCTAACACAACCTACGAATCAGAACCAGCCATTTTCTGCCAACAAATGAAGAGGCCACTCTGAATGTATAACTCAAACAAATCATGCTGCTTTAACTCAATATTATTACAATTACATATCTCTTACTTTCAGGTTTTCCAGCCTGGTTGATATGCTGTAGCTACAAAGCTGAACAAAGAAATCGTTTAAGAGCTTCCATCTCATGGGGGAGGGCTCAGGCTAATCTATATCTGCTCTGAAAAAGCTTCTCACATTTTAACAGCTGTGATACAACCGCACGACAGCACTGAAACAATCTATAATATTTTAAAACACAAACAAACTTCTAAATAAAACAACATTCTTAAAAAGTCAAAAGCTATCTCCTGATGTTAATGGCCCCCATAAAAAAAATTCCAGGCTTGACTTTCACCAAAATCTAATTAGTTCTTCCTTAGGTCACACTCGATTGATATGCCATATTTCGTTGAAAATTGCCCAATTAGCCTGATATCAGTATTGGGGAAGATACTAGAGTCTAAGACATAACAACAGAACATTTGGAAAACATTAAGCTTGAGCAAAGCCAGGTTTGTGAAAGGCAAATCATGCTTAACAAATCTACTAGCATTTTTTTGTGGTTGTAATAGTAGAATTAATATGGGAAAACCATGGATGTAGTGTATTTGTATTTTCAGAAAGCTTTTGATGAAGTCCCATTAGAGGTTAGTGGGCAAAAATAAAGCAAATGGGATGGGGATAACATATTGGCATACTGAGAGAGGAAAGAGAGAGTGGGAATATATTGGTCTTTTTCCAAGCACCCGTCTGAGAGAGGGCACGTGGCTGGGCATCCACCAGAAGGTAGGGCACACAGCTGAGCACGCACCAGAGCGGAGGGCATATGGTTGGGTGCACACCAGAGGAAGAGCATAAATCTAGTCCAATGACTTCTAGGTGGTTTAAAGCTGAAATTGAGTTGATAAATGAAAGGAGTTTGAGAGATTTTTGGAAAAGAATTTGTGATAAAGTGAGAATAGTTTTCAAAAGCACACAAAGGAAAAAGATTTTGACAATGTAGAGAGCATGGGGATGCAAAACAAGTGGTTGAGCTTGAAGAAATGCAGTTGATGGTTCTGGGTGTACACATAAGACCTTGCAGTAAAATATCGTAGGAATATATTACCATAACAATTGTTTATAATCTTGATGTTTCTCTCTACATATTTTCTTCTGTAGTTTGTGCAAAGTGAAGTAGATTGAAAATAGAGTCAGAAAAAGATAATAAGTGCCAATAGAAAACAGAATGAATGATTCAGAGATGAGGAAAGGCAAATTAGAGGAAAATATAGTAGCTGGTATCAGTAGATTGAAATTCAGCAGCTCCTTCCCAGCTGTATATAACAAAAAATATTTCTAAACTGCAATGTTACTTTATCAGGATTCTTACAAAGTACTTATCAACTAGACTAATTGTGATATTTACTTTAACTGGTTTATCCTTTCCTCCGCTGCTGGTTGAACTGAGAGATTGCATGCGTTGCTCCTTTTGTTCTTCTACTTCTGATTTCAGGTGTTCAATATGTACTAAGTAGGCCTGTTCCTGGGCTTCTCGAGTACTCAGCTTCAATTCAAGTGCTTTCTTCTCCTTTTCCATTAAATAAAGCTGAGCTTTGAGTTCTGCCATTTCCTCCTTCAAACAGAAATATGTTTCCAATCATAAAAAGATGTAATGGCTTGTGTCAAATATATGTCAAAAATATTCAAGCTTTGGGTACACATAAATATATCAGGTTTGTCTAGTGTATATTACAGCCACTAGTAAAGGAGCCTTTGAGCTCATTAATACCTTGGCTCCACATGCAGAAGAATGGCAATTTAACCGACTGATCCAGAGAATGGCATTTAGTGGCATTTCACATGAGAATTGAGCCTCAACCACAGCATTGTGGTAAATATTTCTGAAATAAAATTATACTGAACTCAAAACATTAACTCTCTCTTTTCACAGAGATGCTGCCAAACCTCCTGAGCAGTTCCAGCACTTACTGTTTTTATTCAAACGGACCAGTGGTTTTCACGACTTTACTCAGAAGTAACATGGGATGGGGATTGAAGAATACAGTGTGGGGCAAGGGAGTTGAGTGGGGGAGCAAAGCACTACTTTAGTTGAAGCAAAAGTGAGAAGAGATTGGTTTCATTTTACTCAGCGTCTAAATGTAGCGAAATTCAAAACCTGTGCAAATGGAGATTTTCTTCCAAGCATACTATATCCCAGTTTGAATTGATCAAATTCAGATTGGTTGACAACATTGCTTGCATCTCTAGTCTGTACAAAAGCATGTTCCTTGGCTCTCTTTGGCTTATCATTTGCAATTTAATTGCCTTCCATTAAAACATTACTATCTGAACCACTAAAGTACTTAAATCAGCAGAAATTCTCCAATTCAACATTCTTATCTCACTCACTTCAATTTTAACCAAAAAACTGATCATTATTGATGATGAGTGTGTTGTTTTTAGATCTTGCTGTTTACAGAATGGATATCAAGGTTTGCATAGATATGTCACTGCATTTCAAAATAATGATTGCATTGGAAACACTGAATGATTTATGAGAAGTACAATTTATATCTTATAACTGTTTTAATCCTTTTTGTATTACTGGCACTTTTTCAGCCTCTAAATTAGATCATATTTTACGTACTCCTTTTAAGTGAACTATTCACAGGCTATTAAACCTGTGTAGATTTGTTTCTTTGTGAAAGCAGCCAGCATTCCAGATTGATACTTACTTGTTCACCCCTTGTTCATTTTATTAGATCCTATAAATCATGTAGTTTCCAGTTATGACAAACCAGCTACACCCAAAATATTAATCTATCATTTCTCTTTGAAGATTCTGCAGAAATTTATGAATGCTGAGCATTTTCAGTTTTTCTTTATATCCTATTTAATCAAAGTATCCATTGTTTATTGGTATCACACAACAAAAATGAAACCCACCATTTCATTGAAATCAAATTCCCTTGTTCCAAAACTAATTTTGCTCTAAGGTATTAGGAAAACAAATATAGATTGTAATATTTAAGATAAAGCCACAAAATATTATCAAGTTTCAAACATGATCCTAACTTAAACCACTACAATACAGTTCTAATAAATGCTGTCTGATCTATTAAATACTTAACACCTATTTTTGTTTCATATTAGCTAACTGAATTACCTTTGGACAATAACTTTTAAATGCAGCCATTTTTTTCAATAGATTTTATAAAATAAGTTGTTACAATGTTAAAAGTCAGTAATTCTTTACTCACCTTCATAGCCATGAGTTCCTGCATTAGAACTGCATTCTCCAAATCAAGTCGTTGACTATCTCCCCGAGGTTTAACATCATAACTAAGTGGATCAATATGAATACTTTCCAGCTCTAACATAGTTAGCTTGACTGCTGCTCTGTCATTCTTAAGCTGCTGAACATAATCCTTTAATCTCTGCTCATCTTCTTTTGTAAACTCTGTATCACAGCTGCTAGCAGTTGAGCTTGTAGTACTGAAGGAATAATTATAATGTGCATTAAGGAGACATTTTAAATGTAATGTTTAACAAAATACTGGTTAAAAACTTATTCCAGACTACTATCAAATATGTCAATGTAATTGACAAAAACAAGAGACATGCTTTTGAAGCTTAATGTCTTACATTCATTAAGGCAGGCACAAAAACACCTAATTTCAAAAGGAACAACTTTTTATGCTGCATGAAAAAGGGGGTGCTGATTGGTTCACAGCTTGACTGTGATTGGTCTGAGATGTTGCCATGATGAATGCACCAATACCCCATGTTTTTGTTTATTCAGAAAAGAGACAATGACCGAACATATTCCTATGGTCTGTAAAGGAAAGGTCCCTGCATGTGAATATATGTAGCTTCTAGCAGGCATCACAGAGCTATATTGTGAGCCTGAATGATAACATTAAATTAGCTGTTAATGTAATTATTAGCATATTTGTGATTGTTCAGCAAATGCTGCCAAATCATGGAAATACATTTAATGCTAGATATTACGTTCTGAGTTCGGCAAGCATAGGTTGGCTGATTGACTATAGGTAATATTACAAACAGCCAAAGAGGCATGCTATTTCACATGATTGACCATCAATCATTGGAACATAAGACTTGCATACCTGGCATCATCCCAGCATTGAATTTCATTTAACAATGTGTGTGGTAGACAAAAATATTTTTCATTTGATGGCAGCATCCAAATCATTCAGGTCCAAAAGTGATGACCTTCAATCCATTCATATATATATGCATGATACACAGTGAGCAATGTTTTGATTGGGATCTGGAAAGTACTGTCTACCTCAATTTAGCTGGGAAGTTATAATATCTTAAAAATTTGAGCAACAGGTAAAGCAGCAGTTTCATGCTGTAATCGTGCAGTGAGAACACAAGTTGTGGTTTCTGCAGCTTCTTCCCTGCTCCTATCAGACTTTTGAATGGGCCTACCATATACTAAGCTGATCCTTCTCTGCACCCCAGCTATGATTGTAACACTGTATTCTGCACCCAATTCTTTTCTTCTCCCTTACGTACTTGGAGAACGCCACGTTTTGTCAGTAAGGCACACAAGAAACAATATTTTTCACTGTATCCTAATACATGTGACAATAATAAATCAAAAATATGCCTCTCACTTAAAAGTGTTGGCTTGTTTTAAGTAGGGGAAACTAGTTCGAACTCTTACTCATCTCTCAGAATTTTGCACCCTCAAGCAGCTAATCAGGGACATGCTTAATAAGTGAGCAGGCTATCTATACTCATAGAACATAGAACATAGAACAATACAGCACAGAACAGGCCCTTCGGCCTTCGATGTTGTGCCGACCAAAATAAAAAGCAATGCCCCTCCAAACTAAACCATTCCCTTCTCTTCCATATACTTATCAATTAACCTCTTAAACGCCACCAAACTTGGCGCATCTACAACAGCTGCAGGCAGGGCATTCCACTCCCTAATCACTCTTTGAGTAAAGAACCTACCTCTGATATCCGTCCTATAACTCATACCCCTTAATTTAAAGCTGTGTCCCCTCGTGCTAGCTTTCTCCATCCTAGGAAAAAGGCTATCACTGTCCACCCTATCTAAACCTCTAATCATCTTATATGCTTCAATAAGATCCCCTCTTAGCCGCCTCCTTTCTAACGAAAACAACCTCAAATCCTTCAACCTCTCTTCATAGGACCTGCCCTCCATACCAGGCAACATCCTGGTAAACCTCCTCTGTACCCTCTCCAATGCCTCCACATCTTTCTTATAATGTGGGGACCAGAACTGCACACAATACTCCAAGTGCGGCCGCACTAGAGTTTTGTACAGTTGCAACATGATGCTGCGGCTCCTAAATTCAATCCCCCTACCAATAAAAGCTAAGACTCCATATGCCTTCTTAACAACTTTATCCACTTGACTGCCTACTTTCAGGGATCTATTGACACATACACCAAGATCCTTCTGTTCCTCAACACTATTAAGAGCCCTACCATTAGCCCTATACTCTACACATTTATTGTTCCTGCCAAAGTGCATTACCTCACACTTTTCCACATTAAACTCCATTTGCCACCTCTCGGCCCAGCTCTGCAACTTGTCCAAGTCACTCTGTAAACTAAAACACCCCTCTTCACTATCTACCACTCCACCAACTTTAGTATCATCTGCAAATTTACTGATCCATCCCTCAATACCCTCATCCAGATCATTTATAAAAATTACAAACAGCAGGGGCCCCAAAACAGACCCCTGAGGCACACCACTCGTCACCGAACTCCACGATGAATATCTCCCATCAACCACCACCCTCTGTCTTCTATCTGCCAGCCAATTCCTAATCCAATTAGCTAAATCACCCTCTATTCCACACATCTGCATTTTCTGTAGAAGTCTTCCATGGGCCACCTTATCAAACGCCTTACTAAAGTCCATATATACTACATCAACCGCCTTACCCCCATCCACCTCTCTGGTCACTTTCTCAAAAAACTCAATGAGGTTAGTAAGGCATGACCTACCCTTCACGAAACCTCGTATTATGAAAATTACAGTTTCAAGAAAGATACATCCAAAGGGTCAAAACTCAGACTCCTGAGATTAAAAAAAACACAAAGATCAGAATGACAGAGTTACAAACATCTGGAATTGAATTAAGTTTATCTGCATCAGGCCTGTAGGCAGGAACTAAGCCACAGGTGTCAAACAGAAATAAAGGAAGACAATGTTTTAAAACAAAATAGCCTTGCTATAACAAACAATGATATTGTGGAACTCCAAATTTGAGTTTTGGGCCATAAATGAAAACTTCAGAATGACAAAACTGCTGTGCTTATGATGGAATAATTGAGCAAAGTTTTTGGCAAGAGAAAAGAAGTTAAAATGATTTGTGAACTGGTTAGAAAAGAGTATCAGGATATTTTGACTGATCATCAACATGACCTTAAGGAATTTTGGCTGTGTTAAAACTTAAATAGGGAATCTTTTCTGTAATTTAGAGCATAAATTGCCTATTGAATAGTTGCTTAGACAAGATTGTTTTTAATTTGTTATAGTAAAAATCTTAAAAGCTTGAATTTTTTTCCTTTGATCCTTCCAAACAGTCACCACAAATTCAATTTTTTTTCAATAAATTTATCGGTCTCTAGAGGAATCAAAAAATTGAGGTTGCTATCTGATTTACCCCTAATAAAGGTCATACTGATAGCTTCACCAATATTACTACAGCAAAATCTGGGGCATAATCATGGGAATGTAGATTGTCACAGTGTACTCCAGCAATTGTGCCCATAGAAAGTCTGATAACTGTAACGCCTTTGGATGTATGTCCTTCCTATGTCCTATGGAATGGGTCAACAGAAGCTTTGAGGAAGTGACAAAAATGTTTGATGGGGAAGACTGTGGATGTTGTCTACATGAACTTTATTAAGACATTAACCAAGTCCCTCATGGAACTCTGGCGCAAAAGATTAAATCTCACAAGGTAGGAGTAAACTAGCTAGATGGATTCAGAACTGGCTTTGCCATTACAAGATAGAGGATAGCGGTGGAAGTGTATTTTTCTGAATGGAGGTCTGTAACTAATGGTGTTCCGCAAAGATCAGTGCTGGAACCTCTTCTATTTGTAATATATATAAATGACTTGGAAGAAAAAGTAGCTATCTGATTAGCAAATTTGTGCATGATACAAAGATTGGCAGAGTTGTGGATGATGTTGAAGCTTGTCAGAGAATACAGCAGGATATAGATAGACTGGAAAATTGGGCAGAGAAACAGCAAATGGAATTTAATCCGGACAAATGTGAGGTGGTAGATCCAATTCAGCTGGAGGTTATAAAATAAATGGCAGAACAAGCAGGAGCATAGACACACTAAGATCTGAGAGTACAGGTCCACAGATCTTTAGAAGTAGCTGCACAGGTGGAAAAGGTGATCAAGAAAGTATATGGCATGTTCATCAAGTATAAAAGTTGGCAAACTACATTAGTGTATAAAACGTTGGTTAGGCCACATTTAGAATACTGTGTCCAATTCTGGTCACCACACTACCAGAAGGACATGGAAGCTTTGGAGAGAGTGCAGAAAAGGTTTACCAGGATGTTACCTGGTATGGAGGGTATTAATTATGAGGAAAAATTGAATAAATTGGGATTGCTCTCCCTAGAAAGACGGAGGCTGAGGACGCGACCAAATAGAAGTCCATAAAATTATGAGGGGTATAGATAGGGTGAACAGTTGGAAACGTTTTCCCCAGGGCAGAAATGACAGTTATAAGGGGACACAAGTTCAAGATAAGAGGGAAAAAATTCAGCAGAGATGTGCAGGGAAGTTTTTTTTTTACACAGAGGGAGCCTGGAATGCCAAGTGAGGTGATTGAGGCAAATATATTATTCACATTTAAGACTTATCTTGATAGGCATATGAACAAATGGGGAATAGAGAGATATTAGTGGATGGTTAGATCAGCACAGGCTTGGAGGGCCAAAAGCCTGTTTCTGTGCTGTACTATTCTTTTTTCAGTTAAGAAGAATTCAAACTAACACCATGAGCAAGAAGCTGAATTGTGCCCGAAAACATCTTCGACACATTAACTTTTAGTAGCTAACTTTTATGGTGAAGCTTTGTTTTCTCCATCAAGGAATTCTAATAGTTGCAGTATTTATGACAACCAAGTTTAATTTTGGGGCTAGGAAAGGGAATGGAGTGCATCAATGAAAAGACTTAAAAATTTTAATATTTTGATTGGTTGCATTCATTGGCTCTATTTTAATATAGAGAGTGAGAACATATTTATGATTTCATTGGGAGTGGCAAATTTGAACCAATAAGAATTCCCCTGCAAAACAATATGGCTGCAGTGTAACAATGAAATTATAGGTGGAATTTTATCAAATCAGGTCCACACTCAGTCAGAAGGCCCAATGGGGATTGGAAACACATTTGTAATTGAAGCAGGCTTCGCTGTGACCCTTCAGACACCTTGTTAGCATCCGTCTTCCAGGCTTCCAATCAGAGGGCGAGTGAGATGATGAATTTGTATTGAAAGGAATCCTGAAAGGGCTGAGAATAATTGAACTTTGATTTCAGTAACCATTGAATGGAAACAGAGGGCTGGGAATGGTGCCCACTCCACCCCAAGCCACCGTGGCTTCAACCTCTTAACTAGGGGCACCAGCTATGGGATCTGAGGGGTTAAAGTATGATGATGTTTATCACAGATCAGAGGAAGAGGCCAGTCTCTCCAACAAGTAAGGAAGTGAGTAGCAGGAATGAAGGCTTGGAGGCAGTATCTCAAGACTTTCAAAGATCTTAGGAGGGTAGAAAAAAGTAAATGCTCTAACACTTCCAAGTTCCACACAGGATTTTCCCACCTTTCTTGTGCACAACATTCCTCAGACTAATACGCAGAGCTCTGCCACACATTATCTAGACAAACAGCCAATATTGACACTCACCGTCATATTTATGGCTTCTCAAACCCATACCTCAATCACCTTTCACAAATGTTGCCCTCCCCACACAATCCATTTCTCACACTTACAACTATTTTCTATTCTTGTTGAACAGAGCACAAGGGAGAGGCAGACAAACAGGATGGGGAACTCCAGTGTTAGCCACCAGTAATGAATGCCCATCTGGTCTACTGGGAAGCAGGTTGTATTCCAAGAAGTTACAGGTGTCAGCAATGACAAGACATGAAAGCATGATCATCTGTAGACACTAGATATTGCACATTTTCATGTTGGATCAGACAATTCTCTCTGACTTGCAATGCAGCATGTGGCTAACAAGAAAACCGCTGGTACTGCTGCTAATTTTTCTCTTGTTTCTCAGCCAAAGTATAAGATGTTCTTTGTAAGCTGCTCTGAAGCAATATTGAAGACTGACAGTAGAGAGTGAAATTCATGAGAGGTGAACTGACTTAAGAAATTGGAAATCAGTAAATTTGTCAAGCAGCAAAAGCAGATTCTCAGAAGGTCTGAGAAGTGCACGGCAGTTTCTTACCTAAGAATGATTATTTAGTTTCATTATTTAAAGGCTTCCCAGCCTGTCAGTTTTATTAGAATAAGCAGCCTCAATTATGTTCTTGCTTGGTTGAACCTAGCGAGTTTGACACTATGCACTGGCCATTGGAGCTGGAACGTGAATTAACCATGTTTTTGAATATTTTCACAACTTAATGGACAGGTTCATGGGGATTCCCTACTTGCAACCCACCTTGGTTAACTATGAAGCGAGTGGGATCATATAGCATTCCTGACCAGAGGTCACTTTTCAGGGATTTAACCCTTGCCCACAACCAAATTTTCCTCTTCTTGGTAGTTCAACATTTGATCTACATTTCTCACCTGGTGTGGCTGTGAGAAGACAGACTTTCCCATGGCTGTATATTACATCCTGTTACAGTGCAGGCTCCACCACAGCTGCCATCAAGTTTCATTAGTAGTGCTTTTGCAGCATTCTCTGCAGTTTTCCTGCAGTCATGTGCTCTTTTTAACATCATTGTTATGTTTTCCTCGCCATTTTGATCACCTGTTCAGAAGAGATGACTTTTACCTTATTAGTGATAATAAAGATAAAGTAGCAACTGTATACAGAATCACAGGAACTTCATTTTTTGACTTCAATAATTTAGTAATAAACTGAAAACAATAGTTTTTCCAAATTATAATAAAATAATTGGACATTTTAACGATGATACAGAAAGTAAGTTATGAATGCCAAAATTGAAATTTAAACTGCACATCCACAATTAATGTCATTATTTTTTAATTACTAGAAAAATAATGCCACATTTTAGATTTTCAACGTAATGCACCACTATCTGACATGTCACACGTTAACAGAAAGAAATTTACAACGTTAAAACGGAAAGGTGTTTGTGATGCCAACTCAGACTGTACTCACAGAGTGATCAGCTTTAAAGTGACAATGGTCAAAGCCCAAGAGCAAAATTAACCATTCAATTGAATAAATACAGGTAAAATCTGACACTCCATACCTTAAAGATCAATTTGACTTGATGGAAAGAAAACCAACTTTTAATGACAGCATCAAGTCACAATTGTGAGGATGAATGTTTTTTAAATATTTTTGGGGAATATTCAGCTATTCCATAAAAATGTTTGTTTGTGTGTGTAAATGATTTAAATAAACTGGGGAGGTTAATAGAGACAACTTGTTGGGAGAGTTGAAAGACACAAAGGAAAAAAAGTGCTAAGTACATACATTTGTAATAAGAGGCCATAGAGAAGTGGGCTTATAATAGGTTGAGTTTTAAACATTTGCATTAAAAGATAAATAGGGACTTGGCTTTTCAGCTGTACACTTTAGGTGCATGTGATATATGTATGTGTTAACCACTGAGGTTGCTGCTTCACCACTATTACCACCAGAGATGTAACAACTAAGCAATGGCCTAGATTGGAGTTCATTCTTGTTGGGTGCAAGCAAATATTACATGACTGCCCCAAATATCAGGCAAGAAATGGGTTGAAAGTCTGTTGGGATACAAGTTAAAAACCATGATAGATAGAACTAGGACCTACAAACACTGTACTGCAGCTTAGTGTTAGGAAGCCTGAAAAATATCTTGAATTATTTGTTTGTCATATAGGTTAGAAGATATGACTGTGACTCTAATATTGCTATACATTTTTGATCTCGAGTACATGATTAAAATATCACGCCAACGAAAGTTAACATGCCTTGGAAGTGCATACAGTACTGCATACATAATTTAATAAATTATATATGATAGATAGATACAAATCACATATGAATACTTTGTTACCCACCAACAGATCCAACACCTGCAGCCCTAAATTGGCCCAGAATGAGTCCTTGTTCACTCTCAGCCAGAGCCAGCAGTAACTCATAGGCTTCTATGCATTGTTCACTGGAGATACAAACACTAAGTATAAATGTGAGCAATCATATTTTACAACTAAACATTATAGCATCAAATTATGTAACTAAATTGCAATCTGCAATTCTACCATCACACTAACGACTGTATTTAATAAGCCACAGTCTAGTGGGGAAGACATCATAGAGAAAATCTGCAGGGAAATTGCAAAGAGCTGCAAAAAGTATAGAGCAGTGATAATTAGGAACTTGAGATACAATACAAAGACTGAAATAGTAATAGTGTGAAGGACAGAAAAAAGTTTCTGAAGAATGTTCATGATTAGTGTGCTTACTATGGCCGTGAGGAAGGAGACATTGTTGGATCAAGCTCTGGAGAATGAGATAGATCGGCTGGATGAAGTGTCAATGATCACAGATCATAATGTATAGATTAGCTAGGGAAAAGAGCAAGAAGAAATTTAAGAGTAAAATATTCAATTGGAGGATGACTAATTTCAACGGAACGAGAATGAATTTGGCAAAATTGGCAGGTAAAACCAAAATAGAACACTGGACTATTACAAAGAAGAGATTGTCCAGGTATATTTGGGATATATTCTCACAAGGGAGAAACATGGGAAAAGCAAAACCAAAGGGCTATTGATGATGTGTAAGATGAAGCAGCACAATGCGGCACGATAAATAAAAATACAAGTGAGAAACAAACTGAATATACAAAGTTCACAAGTTCATGAGGGAAATGCAAAAAGGCCAAGACAGTAAGAGAACTCACTGACAACGAATGTAAAATGGAATGCAAAAGTTCTCTATAAACATTTGAACAGAAATAGGTTACATGTGGCCAAGACAAGATCAGCCATGATCATGTCAAATGGAGGAGCAGGCTCAAAGGTCTGAATTGCTTAGTCTTGCTTCTAGTTATGTCATTTTCATACATTCTTATAGCACTGAAACTGCCTTAACATCAAAAATAATAACTACTATAACTGTAACCATGGTGGACTTCCTTGTTAATGATTGGTTGATTGATTATGTTAATAAAGATAAACAATGCCCAACCCCAGTGTAAGGAGTGAGAGCAAAGAGAATGTCAGCTTGGACACTGGACGTGTAGTTTAGAGGCAGAGATCCATAATGATGTGATCAAACCTACGAACAAGGAAAAGATTGTGTTTTGTTTCATAACTTCATCATCCAGCTTGGGTCCATTTAAAATTTCCCTCCTTGTCCTCCTCAACTTTAAGCCTTTAATGGACACAGGAGATTTACCAGGATGCTGCTTGTTTTGGAGGGTAGGTCTTATGAAGAAAGGTTGAGGGAGCTGGGGCTTTTTGGAGCAGAGGAGGATGAAAGGCAACTTAATTGAGGTTTACAAGATGATGAGAGAGATTGATAGAGTGGACATGCAGAGACTATTTCCTCAGGTGGATGTAGCTATTACTAGGAGGCATAACTATAAGGTTCATGGTGGAAGATATAGGACGGATGTCCGAGGTAGATTCTTCACTCACAGAATTTCTAAGCAGTTATTGGATAGCCACATAGAGCACTCCAGAGTTATAGGGAGGGGAGAGCTTGATCTTGGGATTGGACATAGCTTGGCACAACATTGAAGGCTGAAGAGCCTGTACTGTGCTGTAATGTTCTATGTTCTATCACCTTTCTTCAATACAACTCCTCTATGTGTCCAACTCACTTGATTCCACTCTTGCTCATCAAACTGTTGTCAGAACATCCTGCTCCCAACACTGTTAACTTTGGAGATGCCAAGGATCATATCCTTAGCCACACCCAGTTTGCAATGCCCACTGTTAACATCAGGCAAGCACATAGGTAAGCTTCCATACGTATGCTCACAACATCCACTTCAATCACAGTCCCACTGCACAACCTCTCTCAACTCTTCCAGTTCAAGTGGCATCAAACTGCTTATCCAACAACCATGCTTATTAGTTACAATTTCCTCTAGTGATAGCATTAGGAAGATGGTAGTTATCATTTTTGGTTTCCCATAAACTGGCCCCTGAGCTGAACCTACAAACCTAAATCTTCCCTAAGACTGTCTACGTTCATTTTTGCAACATGACCTGGTTCAGTCCACTCTGATACATGATTTTGTCACTTCTAGACTTTACTAGAGCTTTGCTGGTCTGTCTTTCATACTTCACTCTCTGAACTTCACCTTGTCCTGCTGTAATGGTCTCCCACACTTTGTCCTCTCACCCATTGTTCCTTTCCTTCAAGTTTATATTAGTTCCTTAACCTTCAACTTTTAATTCTCATCCTCGTTTTCAAGTACATTCTAGACCTCACTATTTTTATAGCTTTCTTCCCATCACTCACTTCCATAACCTCTGCTCCCTGCCCAGAAATCTTTGTTCCTCTGACTAGAGACAAGAGTAGATACGTTGGATTGTAAAGAAAGAATTTAAAATCATACAACAGTGTCCTCTCCAGCCAATAAATTACACTGAGTCATTGTTCTTGTCTAAGAAAACAATTTGCATATAGGAAGTCCTATGAACAACAATAAATTAAACAACCAGCTAACTTGTCTGGGTTTTGATTGAGGAACAAATTTACATACTACTCTTCTTCCAATAAGGCTATGGCCATATGAGGGAGAATACTGAGCTTTGCTTTGATCTCACCTGAAACATGCCACCTTTGATAATATAGCACTATCTTAGTACCACACTGAATTTTTAGCCTAGATTATGTATACAAGCAATGCACTGGAATTTAGACCAATAAATTTTTGATTCAGAGAAGTGTGCCAACACCAAACCCAAGCAGTAGATATATAATATTAAATATTAAAGATGGCAGATCAAAGAAGAAGCAAGAGAGACAATTTCAGTGGTTAGCTAAATGAAATAAACTATTTGCATAATTTTCCAGCAAACAGCCAAAACTAATCAGCTAATATACAGGGAAGAAAGGAAAGCATTTAGTAAACATTATGTTCTAATTATAGTGGATTTCAACTGCTGAATTATTGATTAGTTTGTATAGTGTTGATTGTGAAGAGAATCAGTAATGTCTGGATGTAATAGGAATTGTTCAATCAGTTTGCTACAAAGTGAGTTACAATTATCACTACCATTGAAGTTGGGCAGAGAAAATGTTTATATCCCATTAGTCTTTTTGTAAACAATATATTTCTAAAAGGAATGAACGGATTACAAAATACTTTAGTATACAAATAGGGCAGGATGTGGTTCAAGGATGAATAGATAAGTTTTTGGCAAAGCATCAACTCCCAATCCTGAAATCTTTTCAAATGTTCATAAACATTGGGAATTAAGGCAAACTGACTTTCTAAAAAAATGTCGTGCATTGTTTTATTTAGAGTTTTGTTAATTGTCTGAGCTGCTATAGGGCAAATTGTCACAGCTGTCAAAATGTTTTCGGAGCAGATTGTTGGTTGTAGATTGGTCTGAAATCTTCACAGTGAGCTGGAAGCTCTTAATAAAAACTTGGAGCATCAACTTTGGAGGAAAAGTTTCAAAAGAAGAGATGCAAAATTGTCTTAACATTGAGTTAACACAGCATGACAGAACTATAGGTTTTCTTCAATTGTTAAATTTGTGTATTTTTGAATTAAACCAGCATTTCTAGGAAGTGACTTTGACAACTGAAACTGTCCTTAGGTTTGAGGAAGAATTCACTTTTTCTTAATGCAGATTAATCAAATCAACAATACATAGTTTAAAGATTTGTACAATGTAAAATTTGATATTTCAGATTTGTCACATATTATTCAAAGTGACAGTGATACTATTAAATGAAATAGTCTGCATTCCTTCTGATCGTTCATATTATAGCATAAAAGGAAGTCACTCGACCTATTGTATCTGTGCTGCCTCTCTGAAGGAGCAACTCATTTCGTCCCATTCCCTAAATCATTTCCCTGTACCCATGAAAATCTTTTCTCTTCAGATAATTATCCAAATTCCCTTTTAAAAGCCACAATTGAATCTGCTGTCACCAATTTCTCAGGCAATTCCTTCCAGATCCTCACCACGTGCATAACATTTTTCATCATGTCACTTTGGTCCTTTTGCCAATAAGTTAACATCCATGTTCTCTGTTCTCAAATATTCCACCAATGGGAAGCTTCCTCTCAATCTACTCTGTTCAGGTCTCATATGAACAATTAAAAATAAACTGAATACATTAATGCGCTAAACACATTAGTAAAGTTGGTTTCAGTATTTATTGCATTTACCTGTATTGCAGTGCAAGTCTTAATGCTGTGCTATTGGATTCATATTTACCAACCAGCATACTCATTCTTTCAGCATTGCTTTTGCACTCTTCCAGCGTTATAGTTAGAAGGTCATTCTGTGATTTTAGATGTTCAATTCGACTACAGAAGGAAAAGACAAAATAAATGCTGGCCTAGTCAGCAACGCCAACATCCCAAGAATGAATTTAAAAAATTATAGAACAATTAATGAAACAGAGGTTACGATGCCAAACTACAGCTTGCATTTTATAAAGTTCCTTTACGTAGTAAAATAACCAAGATGTTTCATAGAAGCAATAGAATCAGAATCTTGCAACAAAAAAAAATGAACTATTCAGCCTGAACCTTTCATACCTCGGCTCTTTAGAAGACCAATTTAACTTAGTCCCAAATAGTATGTTTTTTTTTCCCAAATCTTGGAAATTACTTCCTCTCAAATGCATTTCAAATTGCTTCTCAAAGGTTCCAGCAGAATTTAATTCTGCCACTCTTCCGGTAGTGCATTCCAGATAACTCATGGAAAATATTCTCATGTCCTTTCTAGTTCTTTCATTTTAGTCTATGATCTCTGATTAATGATCCACTTACTTCAGGAAACAATTTCTTCCAACCTGCTCTATCAAAACTCCTCAATTTTGAACATCTCCATGCCCCTTCTACTCTAATTCAATTTACAATTAGAGCTTCTTTCTTTGTATATAACTGAATTCCTTCATTTCTTCATTCTTGGTAACCTCCGCTCTACCCTCTGAAGATCTTGATAGATAGAGCCCAGAATTGTCCACATTTCTCCAGTTGAGGTTTAGTCAGTGATTTGCAAATGTTTAGCATGGCTTGCTTTGTTTCCAATACTGTTACTTACAAACCTAAATATCCCATACACTTTCCTAACTGCTTATCAACATACTTTCCCACCTTCTAACATTTGTAACATCCACACCCCACCATTCTTGTACATAGCTCAAGACATTATCACTTAGATGCCATGGTATCTCCATGTTGTTTTCCCAAAATGCATCACTTCACACTTTAAAGTGCATCAGCCAGGTGTCTGTAAACATAAATATTACTGGCATTACGCAGGTTACATTGAAACCTCAGGGCAGACAGCTCACCTTTGCCACCTGCACAGCCCAAACAGCTTTTTTTTCCAAGGATATAAATCAATTAACCTATGCAGGCTGTGCAGATGGTGATCCACCCTGCTCTCAAACCATGGGAATTGATGTAAACCTGTGCAGTGTTGCTTCAAAGAGCACTGTGCAAATGCAGTATTCCCTCATGGTCTTTGTGCCAAGGAAAGTTTATTACTACAATATCCATGGTGCATAATTTTGTTCAACATTGTTGGAAAGAAATCTACGTTTTCATTTAGCTTCCAGCCCTTCCCCTTTTCTTCATCTTACTCCTTTGTCAATCAAGTAATGATTATCTATTCCTAAGCCGTTGCTAATGACAAACTGAACCCAATGCTAGGGACATATCATGTGTTATTTCTTTTCTCCCTTGACCTTAAGGGAAGCACGTTTCAGGAATGCTTAGCTAATTAGCAAGCATGATCATTTATTAAGTTATGCATGGGTCAGGGGACCACTGTCATTTGCAGCAAAATCATGCTGCATCAATTTATGCCATTGACACTGTTTAACTAAAAATTATTTTCCTCCCTGGTCCACTTAAAACTAACTTAAAACAGTTATGAGTGTTTCACCTGTTTAGCCTTTCAGTTTCCACTTCAAATTCACGGATCTTGTTTTCAGAGATAGCTGAACCATGAGAGTACAAAGTCTGAAAGATTTCTTGGATATTAGAGCAATCTTGCAAAGAATGCGCTAGATGTTCTGCCACACTGCTGGACACCTGTACAAGCATAACAAATAAAGTTTATATGATCTTTATGATGTATGCCATTACATGCAGATGCACAAAATCTAAGTGAATCATTACCAGGACATCACACTGATTAAACAGCAACATCATTAAGGGATTTGCTGGATTGTAACAGATTATCTAACAATAGTAATTATTGTATGGCTGAAAGAATTAGACATAAAGTGCAGGATATTTTTTAAAAATCTTCATTTTTTTCTCCTGACACAGTGAAAAGCCAAAAGGTAGTTCTGAACAAAGAAGAACAATGCAGAATTGAACAGGCCCTTCAGTCTACTAAGTATGTGCCAACATAGTTCTATTCTAGCTTTTGCCAATAGCCAGGAAAAAAACTGAACTTATACATACAATATCTTAACATCCATTTGTCGATTTGTTAGTTGATCTCATTTGGCACTGCATAAAATAGTCAAGACCTATTCACATTTTCTAGGGCAAGAAGATGGAATTGGATGGATTAGAAAATGGATAAGATGAGTACAGATAGGAAAATGGAAGGAAAAAGAGCTAAAATAGATAATGGGTAGAAGAAAAAGGAGGGTATGAATGAAGGGAAATGGGCAAGGGAGCAAGAAAGTTTATGAAGACGGGAAGGAGAGAGAAGTGAAGAAGGGAAGGTATGGGAAGGGGTGCTGTTTAGTGGACACTCTCTCTAAAAAGAGAATTCTCAATGAAAGGGGTGATCGGATGACATGAATCAGAAAATGCAGCCAGCTGTGATATAACATTATATGGCATCCTGTGTGTTTCCAACTGATCACAAACATATTTACAGTATAGCATTTACAAATTCTGGGCTCACTATTTTCAATATATAACAAAAAGCAGCATTTAATAAAGCTGAGAGCCAATATAAACCTATCATTAGAAGTTGAATGTGTATCACAAATATAGCCCTCAACTGGAAGCTGAATCAGTTTTCTCAGTACTATAATTGGTCTTGCTGCCCCAGTGCAAAGGAGGAAGTTGAAGGAAGTGGATTGTGGGAGCAAAAGAATCCATTGTTTTCTCTGCCAATTTTTATTCAGCCACCCTCACCGAAAGTGTGCATGTGGGCATCAGATTGCACTTATAATTCTGGAATAACCCCCTTCTTAAATTTGCAAAGGAGTCGCTTGCTTGCAAAAGGTGCCTACAAAATAACAGTACGTATCTTCAGGAAAGATGGAATAATGGGAAGAAAGGAAGAAATGAGGTATGCAATACCTCAATATTATTTTGGTTTTCACCCAACTCACAACAATAAAATATGAACAAACTGTTGCAGATGCTGGAGATCTGAAATTAAGAACAAAATGTTGGAAATATTCAGCAGGTCTAGTAGCATGTGGAGAAAAAAACAGATGAATGTTCAAAGACCTTGGGTGTTAACTCTGTCACTCCACAGTACTGCCAGATTAAGTGAGTATTTTCAACGTTTTCTAATTGTAACAAAATTATGTAACATTTGTGTTTAATCAGCTAGTTTGAATAGCCCTGGGAGTGGTGGTGATGAAGATGATGAATTGGGGCATAAACTGAACAGTGAAGAGTTGGGCAACTCTTCTTAATACCAAACCACATACAGTTTTGGGAGCTGAAGGCAAAACAATACTCTGGGCAGATATCAGGCTACCACAGTAAATTCTGTGCAGTAAAAACACTCCAGCCTAATTGTTTCAACACAAGCATGAACTGCGTATAGATATTCCAGGGACATATTATGGGTATTGCAGTGCTAAAATAACAGATTCCAAACTGATTTTTTCCCATTACAGGCCAATATTTTCCTTAAATAATTTGTTTTTTTTAAATTAATTTCTTCAGTCCAATAATGACCTCTGTCTACTCCTCCCCATATTCAACGTCATTTTCCGGCTATGTTGTAGAATTGGGTACCCTTATAAAAGCAAGGTGCAGCCACACTGATATAAATAATGCTATCCCTGGGATCGAAAGATGATTTGGATTGTTTTAACTAACCTGGCATTTAGAAAGAAATGTATGGTTTATCAGAAGTTTACTTGTGAATGGTTCTTAAAGGTTAAATTAGGACATGACCAGATATTTATAAACCATGACAGATAATTGTAGACCATTTCAGAACAGTCGTCACCATCATGTTTTAAATACTTACTCCAATATTGCTGATCTCTGAGCCCAGGACTGGTCGATCTGAAGATGAAGATTCCGATCTTGTCTTTGACAGTTTTACTCGTTCAGCCACCTACAATTAGGAATTGACTGTTACAATTGGTAATTGATGCACATCATGCAAAAACTGTATCACATTATAAGATTAATTTACTAATAATGCTAATATATACCCTTTAAATCTATTTTAAAACCTCTGAATAAATAGCAGTAAAAATCTCCCTCCTCCTCCAGTGCAAATCTATGTACTCTCTCCATGACTGCTTTAAAATGCTCCCAAGAGAAAGCAGTATGATTGTTAAGTCTATGCAACAGCAGCAAAATGATAGTGACTGTTGCATATAAGGTGAAAAGGTTAAGAGAGACTCACCTTCGCAATAGGGATATCATTACTGCCACTGCTGGTGCTAAGCTCGCCAGTACTGGGGTTGACTGGTCGATTGGTTACAGTCAAACGATTTGGACTAGCTGGGCCAGATGCCTGTATGCTTTGTAAACGTGTCTGCAGCTCCCGAACCTGAAATAAAAGTAAAAACTATTGCAATCATTGTTTAAAACAGAAATAAATTATTCTTTTTCTTGTTAAATTATTATGACTTGCAGGAGAACACAATGATTTTGTATTGGATTCGCAGGGTACAATACAATCTTTAAAACAGAGTTTATGCAATAAACGTCCAAGGTACTTCACAGCATATGTTATAAAGTAAGAATTGACATTGACTCATACAAGACAAATAGATGACAATTGGTCAAAAGTCTGATTAAAGAGGCAGGTTTTAACACAAATTTAAAAGAGAAATAAGAGACCACCAAAGAGATTTAGGAAGTTCCAGAGTTTTGGGCTGTGAATCAGTTACCAATAGTGGAGTGATTAAAATTGAAAAGGCTCATGGCACTAGAATTACATGAAAATAGATATTTCAGAGTTACAAGGCTGAAGGAAATTGAGACCAGGAGGCTCGTGCAATAGTTAGATCTGAAAACAAATGGGAATTTTAATATCAAGGAGTTCATATACTTGGAATCAATGTCACTCAGCAAGGTGATAGGTCAATTGGATTTGTTGCAAATAAGGATAGGGACAGCAGAGTTTTGGATGACCTCAAAAAGAGTGCAGGAGGCCAGCCAGGAATGCACTAAGGCACTTTAGTACAGAGGTAATAAAGACATAGATTAGTGTTTCAGCAGCAGATTAACTGAGGGGAGACAGCATTGGTTGATGTCACAAAGGTAGAAATAGGGAATCTTAAATGATGGTCCAGTGGTCAGTAGCTCATCTCAGGGTCAAATATTGTAACAAGGTTGGAAGTCTGGTTCAGTGACAGACAAGTGGCAGAGAGCACAAAAGAATGAGCAGATCAGTAGTAGAATTTACAGCAGGGAACAAGGATAATGGCTTCAAACTTTCCAATCTTTAGCTGAAAGAAATTTGTGTTCATCCAGTATTAGATATCAGACAAGCAGTCTGATGCTTCAGCGACAATGATGGTGTCAAGGAAAGCAGTGGTAAGTGGGAAGAGCAGCTACTGCAGAAGATTCTTCAGCACAATTAAATAGATAAGAAAGTGAATGCAATCCTACACAATCGAATAACAACGCAGAGCTGTTGAAAAAGTTCGGCATGCTTAAATATGTCAATGGCTGTAAAAAAGATCAAGGAGACAGGAAGGACTTTTTATAAATTCATTCATGGGATATGGGCATCACTGGTTGGCCAGCATTTATTGCTCATCCTAGTTGCCCTTGAGAAGGTGACAGTGAACTATCTTCTTGAAATGCTGCAGGCCACATGCTGTGAGTTGACCCACAACACCCTTAGGAAGGGAATTCCAGGATTCTGACCCAGCAATTGAGAAGGAATGATGAGAAATTCCCAAGTCAGGGGAACTTGCAGGTGATGTTCCCATGTATCTGTTGCTCTTGTGCTTCTAGATGGTAGTGGTTGAGAATTTGGAAAGTGCTACCTAAGGATCTTTGGTGAAATTCTGCAGTGCAACTTGTACATTTTACACATTACTGCTACTGAGCATTGGTAGTAAAAAGAGTGGATTTTTGTGTGGATGTGTTGCCAATCAAGTGGATTGCTTTACCCTTGATGGTGTCAAGCTTTTTGAATGTTGTTGGAGCTGCACCCATCCAAGCAAGTGGGGAGTATTCCATTGCACTCCTGACTTGTGCCTTATACATGGCATTGGGGAGTCAGGAAGTGAGTTTCTCTCTCTCTGATTCCTAGCCTCTGACTTATTCTTGTAGCCACTGCATTTATGTGGCAAATCCAGTTCAATTTTTGTCAATGGTAACCATGCTGGTAGTGGGGATTCAGTGATAGTAACACCATTGAGTGTCAGGGGCAGTGGTTAGTGTGTCTCTTATTGATGATGGTCATTGATTTGCATTTGCATGGGCATGAATGTTACTTGTCAGCCCAAGCCTGGAGATTGTCCAGATCCTGTTGCATTTGAACATGGACTGCTTCAGTGTCACAGTAGCCACATGACTTTGATGTGAGTACTTTAGGTACTGTGACACGGCCAGAAACACAATTAGAGGGAATGCTGCATGAAGTTTCAAGAAAGGTGGGAATAGATTTGGGAGGTAAAACCATTGAAGGACTTCTGAGAGGAAAGGGAGGTTGGAGGTAGGGTGGTAGTTTGCAAGGGCAGTGGAGTCAGAAGTAAGAGGGATAACGATGGCGGATTTAAAGGTGAGAAGGATAATATCTGAAGAAAGAACTGCAATCAATGCTAGTTAACATGTGGACAGTTTTAATGGAAGTGGCTGCAGAGACAATAGACCTTTGGTTGAAATTTTTCATAATTTGCACAATTCTGGAAGGGTATCAGAAACTTGAAAAAACAGCCAATGAGCCTTCCTTGTTCAAAAAGGGAGAAAGGCAGAAAAGCAGGTAATTATAGGCCAGTTAATTTAATGTCTATTATTAGCAAGACACAAATCAATAATCAAAGAGGAAACAGCTAATCATTTAGGAAAGCTGATTATAATCAAACCTGGAAAACATGGTTTTATGAAAGGTAGATCATTTTTGTCAAATTTGCTCAAATACCTTGAGGATGTTAAAGGGAGCAGATAGAGAGGAACCTATAGATGTAGTGTATTTAGATTTTCTAAAGGCATTTGACAAAGTGCCACATAAGAGGTTGGAGCATAAAGTCAAAGACCACAAATTTGGAGGAAATGTGTTAGCATGTATTGAAAACCATCTGTCACATAGAAAACAGACAGTTGAATAAATGGGTCATTTCCAAAGTGGAAAGATGTAACTATTGGAGTACCTTGTGGATCAATTCTTGGTCTGCAATTGTTCACTATTTTAGTACAGACCTGGAGAAAGGAACAAAATGCAAGGTTTCCAGATTTGCTTATTATATGAAGATAGATAGAAGGGCACGTTGTGATGAGGATATTGAGATTCTGTAAAGGGATATTGATTGGGTGACTGGGTGAAAAGTTGGCAAATAGACTTTAATGTGAGGCAGTGCGATGTCATGCACTTTGGGGCAGCACAGTGGCAAGCAAGGCTGCCTCAGGATTCCAGGGATATGTGTTCGATTCCTGGCTTGAGTCACTGTACAGAGTTTGCATGTTCTCCCCTTGTATGTGTGGATTTCCTCAGGAGATTTTGGTTTCCTCCCACAGTCCAAAAGGCATTTGTCTGTCTTGCTGTGTTAGGCGCATTGACCTAAAGTGCCGAATTGTGGCAACTAAGGAAATTTCACAGCAACCTCATTGCAATGTTAATGTAAGCCTACTTCTGACTAATAAATAAACTTTCAAAAGTCAATTATCTAAATGGAAAAGGACTGCAGGTGAATGCAAGAAATCACAAAGAGATTTAGGTGTTCTAGTACATGAATCACAAAAAGCTAGTAAGCAGGTCCAACAGGTAGTTAAGGCAGAAAACTTGTATTTTCCCTTTATTGCAAAGGATTGGAGTTTAAAAATAGGGAGGTTTTGTTGCAACTGTACAGAATATACATCGTGGTATTCCAGATGAGGCCTCACCTGAAATACCACATACAATTTTGGTCCCCTTATCTAAAAGCAGGATATAGCAACATTGGAGACAGTCCAAAGGGGATTCACATTCCTCGATGCAAGTACTGTCCTATTAAGAGAGACGAAGTAGTCTGGGTCTGTATTCCTTGGAGTTTAGAAGAGCAAGGGGTGACCTTATTCAAACATAAAAGATGCTGAGGGAGCTTGACAGAGTAGATTGAGAGACATTTTCACTAGTGGGAAAGTTTTGAACAAGGGGACATAGTTACAAGATAAAGGATCAGTCATGTAAAACTGAGCTACATAAAAATTTCTTCACAGAGAGTAATGAATCTGCGAAACATTTTGCCCCAAAAGGTAGTGAGGCTGGATCATTAGAAGCATTTAGAGTGGTGGTGGATCAATATTTAATAAATGAAGCAATAGAGAGCTATGGGAAAATGGCACAGAAAGAGAGTTGAGGCCAGCTTAGATCAGCCATGACTGTATTGAATGGTGGTCTACTCCTGCTTTTATTTCTTGAGTGGAAGCAAATTGATATCTTTACTGGTTATCAGATTAGAAGAAACAGGAAATCACTTTTCCATGGGCTTGAACAGTCATTTGAAACTAAAGATTATATATTGAATAAAGACTGGTATCAAACAGTCTCTGATAAAAGAAATGAGTGATAAAAAATGCAGCTTAAATAAATTATAAAATGAATTATAATTGAATATAATAAACTAAATTAATATAAATTTGTCTTAAATTCATTTATGGGATGTGTGTGTCTCTGGCTGGATCAGCATGTATTACCCATCCATTGCCTTCCATTTCAGAAGGCATTTAAGAGGCATTGCTTTGGGTCTGGAGTCACATGTAAGTCAGACCAGGTTCAGGATGACAGATTTCCTCCCCTAAAGGACATTAGTGAACTAGATGGGTTTTTGCAACAATTGATAATGCTTTCATGGTCATCATTGCATTTTTAATTCCAGATTTTTTATTGAACTCCAATTTCACCATCTGTCATGGTGGGATTTGAACCCGAGTTCCCAGATCTTGCCCTGGGTCTACTAGTCCAATGACAGTTGGCCACTGCCACTGCCTTCCTATATTATTGCTCAACTATTCCCATTGTGATCATATTAAGGGTGAAAAATATGGAATTGTGGTTTCAGCTCAAAGTAAATTAGAGCTGAAAGATTTAAAAGGAATTACTAAGTAGATTGAATTATTTAGGCTCTATATTTTAATATATTATCCACATTTCTATCTTAAATTCTTACACTATGCCACACAGACTGCCGTAGTTCAAAAAGAGAAATCACCAACATCCTAAGTGGAGATAAGGAACAAATACTGGCCATGCCAGCAGTGTTCACATCTCATGAAAGAATAAAAGAACCTACAAAGCTTTGCATCATCTAAATTTGACACCAGTGCGATTGTGTTAAGAAAGGTTCAAGCATCTAACATTTTCAAATGTATAGCTGTCAATCATATGGATTTTTTTCAAAGACTGGGAGAAGGGTACCTGGAGCCAAGTACAATTGAAAGAGACAATGCACCCAAGCAAGAAACGAACCCAAAATCGACACAGCAAGACAGACAAATAAGAAGAAAATTTAAGGAAGCAATAGTTGTTACCTTACTATATATTGGGGAAGGCAGGATTTGGATGATCAGCCATAATCATAATAAACGGCAGAGCAGGCTTGAAGGGCCAAATGGCCTCCTGCTGCTTCTATTTTCTGTTTATACAGAGTGTAACTGGATTATCCACAGAACAAGAGATAGAATAATTTACAAAGAACTGCAAGCGCCAAGTGGCAAAGAAAAATGAACTTCTAACACAGTTTCAATTTTTAAATTCTTTCTGTAATGATTATATACAAAAGCAACAGGCACAGTTTTTTTTTAAACCACAACATTTTAACGAGAATTAGAAATCCATTCCGATATGAAGTCAAAACAAAATCTGATACATCAATCCATTTAGTAAGCAGCATGGTGGATGCTTGTTTTGAAATCTATCTAATTTTCTTTCCTACTGACATCAGTGAAATGGAAATTTGTTTGAGGAATAAAATGGAAGTCCCTCCCACAATTTCCAAGCAGGTCAAGTAGTTACAATCAGTCCACAATATTTTTGATATTCATCTGCATAAATGAAGACAAAAGTTCAATATCATGAGTTGTGAAGAACAAACAAATAAATTAGCAGGTCTTCCAGGAATAGAGCCAATATGTAGAGCTACCATGTAATTATCAAATCTGGAAAAGGGATAGAAGTAGGCTGGCATAAATGAGAAAGATTAAAAATATGCATTTCTGAATACTAAACAACGTGACGATAAAAATTTAGATGAACAGAAGGTCTGTAAAGTTAATGCTGATCTTATACATGGTTCATATTGTTTTTGGTGCATGGATACTTTGGCAAGGTTTTCTATGTATTTCACCTTGTATGCAAGATTTTCATGTTACTTGTTCAGCTTACTGTGTAATTTTTTTTGCAGAACAGATACTTGCCCTTCTACGTAACCGGTCTCGTTCCTCACGAATAGCATTCATGGTGGCCTTTGTCCTGTTTAGATCATCTTCCTTGCTGCAAAGCATTGCTGTGAGACTTTCGTTTTCTTCCCGAAGAGCTGCTAACTCCTTCTCCCATCGAGATCTCTCTTCAGCAAGGGTTGGATAGAAGTCACGTCCTAGCACTCCCTCAATCTCCTCTACAGTCTTAATAATGTTAATACAAATAGAAATAAAACATACTTCATACTTTGCGATTATTAAAGTACAGTCGTTTCAGTTACTGGAATAGGAGTGCTAAAACAGTAAGTAAAATCAAATTATTTGGCGTTGAGAGATGAAAGTTGACCAGGATACCAGGAAAAATCTCTGCTTTCCTTTCAGAGCCACAATTTTATTTCACATCCAACTGGATGTCAGGCTAATTCTTCTCTGAAAGACAGCACGAAGGCATGTGCCAGGTAAGATTATCTGCTCAAGAGCAGAAATGAGTTTTGAACCCACTGCCTACTTCTAAAGAGAAGATATTACCATAAATCTAAGCATGAACACAAAAAACACCAATAAACTGATTAACAAAGGGAAAATAGAATATGAATACAAACTAACAAGGAACACCATGATAGACTGTAAAAGTTTCTTTAGGTCCATGAAAAGGAAAAGATCACCTGAGATAAATGTGAGCAAATTACAGCTGAGCATTGAAGAATTTATAGTGGAGAACAGGAAAATGGCAGAGAAACTATTTTCTTGCATAAAAACAAAGTATTGAAGATGCTGGAACCTGAAATAAAAACAGAAGATGCTAGAAAATCTCAGCAGTTCTGCCAACATTTGTGGGGGGAAAGAATGGAGCCAATGTTGAGTTTGAATGACCCTTTGTCACCTTGGTATTTTTTTTGGGGAACGTTACATGCAGCATTGATAAGGGACAATTAGTGAATGTAGTGTATTTGGATTTTCAGAAGGCTTTTAATAATATCCCATACAAGAGATTATTAAATAATATTAAACGTGCATTTGGATTGTGGGAAACATACTAGTAAGGACTGAGAATTAGTTATTAGACAGAAACCAGGGAATAAGGATAACGGATCATTCTCAGGATGGCAGGTTGTTAATATTGGGGTATCATAAGGATCATAATGGGTCCACAGGTATTCATAATCTATATAAATGATTTGAATGTCAGGACCAATTTAATATTTCCAAATCTGTTGATGAAACAGAGCTTGGTAGGAATGTAAGTTGTGAGAAGTATGCAAAGGAGCTTTAAAATGACTTGAATAAGCTAAGTGACAAGAACGTGGCAGATGGAATATAGTGTGGATAAATGTGAAGTTATTCACTTTGATAGAAAAAGTAAGAAGTATTTCTCAAAAGGTGAGACTGAGAAGTATGGATGCCCAGAGAGGTCTGGGTGTCCTTGTTCCTAAGTCACTAAAAACTAGCAAACAGGTGCAGCAAGCAATTAGGAAGGCAAATGGCATGTTGGCCTTCATCATAGAGGAATTTGAAGAGAACTATAGAGTAGTATCACTGAATCCTATAATGCAGAAAGCAACCATCTGGCCGATCGATTCTGTAGCAACTCTCTCAAAGAGCATCCCATTCTTGGTCTCCTCTTTGCCTGATACCCATAACCCGATACTATTTACTATAGCTAATCCACCTAACTTACACATCTTTGGACACTAAGGAGCAACTTAGCAAGGCCAATCCACATAATCTGCATATCTTTGGACTGTGGGAGGAAATTGGTGCACCGAGGAAAGCCGCGCAGACCAGTGAAAACATGCAAACTCCACATAGTAGAGGAATAAGGATTTCTTGTTGCAATTCTGTAGCGCCTTGGTGAGACCGCATATGGAATATTGTACACAGTTTCAGTCATACTTGAATGATCAAATTCTGTGTCATCAGCAAATTTGGAAATATTACAATTGGTCCTGACATTCAATTCATTTATATAGATTGTGAATATCTCTAGACTCAGTACAGTCCATTATTAACAATCTGCCATCCTGAATGAGTATAACAGAAGCATACAAGAGGAGACTGGACCTGCATTCCCTACAGTTTCAAAGAATAAGGGGGGACCTCTTTGAAACTTATAAAATTCTTAGTGCCTGACAGAGTGGAGGTAGATAAGATGTTCCTTTGGTTTGAGAGTTTAAATAATTTGAATGTCAGGACCAATTTAATATTTCCAAATCTGCTGATGAAACAGAGCTTGGTAGGAATGTAAGTTGTGAGAAGTATGCAAAGAGGCTTTAAAATGACAGTCATTTTATGGTCACCTCAGCACTTCTGAGGTGCAAGCCTATAATTAACCTCACAATTCTCCATTTCTCCAGCTTCCACCCTAAACACATTAAAGAAACCATCCCTTACAGACAAGTTCTCTGTATACACAGTATCTGCTCAGATGAGGAGGATCACAACAGATACCTCTAGACACTGAAAGATGCCCTCATAAGAACACGATATGATGTTTGACTCATCGATTGACAGTTCCAACACACCACAACAAAAAACCGCACTGACCCCCTCAGAAGACAAACTCAGGACATGGTGGAGAGAGTACCCTTCGTCATCCAGTACTTCCCTGGAGCAGAGAAGCTACAATATCTTCTCTGGAGTCTTCAACATGTCATTGATGAAGACGAACATCTTGCCAAGGCCATCTCCACACTCCCACTTCTTGCCTTCAAACAACTGCACAACCTCAAACAGACCATTGTTTGCAATAAACTACCCAACCTTCAGGAAAATAGTGACCACAAAACTACACAACCCTGCCACAGGAACCTCTGCAAAACATGCCAGATCATCGACACGGATGCCATCATCTCATGTAAGAACACCATCCACTGGGTACACGGCACATATTCTTGCCGACGTTGTCTACCTGATACACTGCAGGAAAGGATGTCCCGAGGCATGGTACATTGGGGAGACCATGCAGACTCTACGACAGAAGATGAATGAACACCGCTCGACAATCACCAAGCAAGACTGTTCTCTTCCTGTTGGCGAACACTTCAGCGGTCATGGGCATTTGGCCTCTGATCTCTGGGTAAACGTTTTCCAAGGTGGCCTTCACAACATACCACAGCGCAAAGTCGCTGAGCAGAAACTGATAGTCAAGTTCCGCACACATAAGGACGGCCTCAACCAGGATCTTGAGTTCATGTCACACTATTTGTAACCCCCCCATAACTTGCCTGAACTTGTAACATCTCACTTACTGCCCTGTTTGGAGACAATACTCATCTTTTTAACCTATACTAAATGCTATCTCCACTCACATTGTCTGCACTTTTAAGACTTGATTAGCTGTAAAGACTCGCATTCTAATCAGTATTCCATAAACTGTGTGTGCCTTTATATGTCCTGTTTCTGATCAGAACTCCCCACTCACCTGACAAAGGGACAGAATTCCAAAAGCTAAAGACATTTATTACCAAATAAACCTGTTGGACTTTAACCTGGTGATGTGAGACAACTTATTTCTCAGTTTAAGACAAAGGCTATTTAGTACTGAGATAAGGAGGAATTTTTTTCAGATGGCAGTGAATCTTTGGAATTCTCTACCCCAGAGGCCTGTGGAAGCTCAATCACTGAGCACGTTCATGACAAAAAACAATAGCTTTCTGGAGACCAATGACATAAAGGAATATGGAAATAGTACAAGGAAAGTGGCATTTGATGTGGTTGATCAATATGATCAAATTGAATGGTGGAGCAGATTCAATGGGTTGAATGACCTAATCTTTTTATGTTGCTAGGAAAATGTCAACTGATCAATCTAGTCTCTCCCAAATTTTTCAGCTAACTTACTGAAAACATTTCTATAAAAAAAACTGTTTACTCAGCACTTTATTACCCCTGTAAAAGTTCTCAAAAGCCTCAAGGGTTTTGCTCACAGAAAACGTCCTACAAAACTCCACTGTGGAATGACCAGTCAGTTTGCTTTTTGTGGCACTGGCTAAGAAGAAAATGCTTCCTGGAACTCCAGAAGAATGCAATTTTTTCCTGTATCATGGGATCTTCAATATTAAATTATTACAGAGATGTACATTGGCAGCAAAGTTCATATACCCAGGGATGTAAATATTATGCCAGAGGCAAAGGAGGTTCTTTTAGGGTGCTATACACCAAGAACACCATCATCAGATGTGATTTGCACGAGGAGCTGCCCAAGTTTTTATGTGGTTGCACTGTGGCATCTGAAATAGCTGTGTCTGATCAAACTGAATGAAGGAGCAGCTTCAATGGGTTGCATGATGCTCTCCTCATCCTATGTGCCTAAAATTCCTAGGAACATAGGACGAACAGGAGGCCATTTAAACCAATAAACCTACTCTACCATTCAATTTGATCAGACACTGACAGCTACACCATCTGCCAAACTGTAACTTGCAAACTATAACAAGAACTAGGACAGAAATATCAAACACAGGTCTTGTCTGGTATGCCCAGATAGGATTGGAACATTCTATACATGGAAGACAAGAAAGGATTGTTACACAAACCAGAGAAGAGGGTCAAATTGCCAAATCAACTTCAGTAAATCTGTGCATTTCACTTGGTTGATTGTTCCTATTTGTCAATTGAGGAATTTAATTGATCACTTTTTTCTTGACTATTCAATCTTTATTGTTTCTTATCCACAGAATGAAACTGATTTTGTGAACAATAGATAAATCTTCATTTTAGAATCACTAATTTTTGACATGAAGTATGACATAATAAGCAAGGCAGATAAAAGAGATGAGCTAGATAGCATAATTAGTGAACAAGATAAAAGCCCAATGTTTCCTCAAAGCTGTTCTTAACAAAATTAAGGTGGCAGTGTGAAAGCTGTTAGATGAAGCGGAGAGCCAAAATATTTGATGAATTAGAACATAGAACATTACAGCGCAGAACAGGCCCTTCGGCCTTCGATGTTGCGCCGACCAATTAAGAAAAAGCAAAGACCCTCTAACCTAAACCATTCCCTTTTCATCCATAAACTTATCTACTAACCTCTTAAACGCCAACAAACTTGGCGCATCTACAACTGCAGCAGGCAGGGCATTCCATACCCTTACCACCCTCTGGGTAAAGAACCTACCCCTGACATCCGTCCTATAACTACCACCCCTTAATTTAAAGCTATGTCCCCTCGTGCTAGCTTTCTCCATCCTAGGAAGAAGGCTATCACTGTCCACCCTATCTAAACCTCTAATCATCTTATATGTTATATCTTTCATGAATAAGGTTCCAATTAGATGAATGAATACCTTTATAGCCAAATCACAGTGTTCACTGGCTGTGGTAAGTTGTTCAATGTGTCTGTCCACTTCTGCCACTGATAGACTGCAATTGCTCTTTTTCCTTCCACAGACTACATTCTCCAATCCAGTCAATACCCTCTGGAGCTCGGAGTTCAGGTCACTACAGTTATCTAACATGGGAAAAAACACATATATATTCAGTTTCATGGTTACTGCGTTCTATAAAAAACATTTCACTGGAATTTTAGTTTCCTGTACTATTTTACAAGCCTCAAAACAAACTTCTAAAAGAATAGTGAATGTGAGGAGATCTCACACTTAAGTCTTGATCCTGAGCCTATGATTCCTCAACTCATTGGAGCTTCCTTTCCATTTCAATTATTTATTGGTGGCCTGTATTTTTGAGAAAATAAACCTGATGACAGTTACACCAGATCACATAAATATAAACTTAACAGACATTAGTGCCATTTAGACTGGAACAGTCATTGGCCGATTATAAACAGACTCAAGAGGTATACTGTTCACATCAATTTTCCAAGCTTAGCCAAGGAAGCCTAGTTCCTCAAGGCTGAGGCAAAGGAGCTAGGTAGGGTCAGTGAGGTTGAATGATTCCCACTAGCGTATGATGCAGGGCATGAGACTGCTGGAAAACTTCAGCCATTTTGGCAAGAGCTTTCACGCTTATTTTTTAAGTCTAACTCTTAATAAAATAAAGTGAGAAAATCTAGTCATCATATAACACTCCATAATCAAATGTATTATTTATATTTTATATAAAGGCGTACAAGATGGTATCTGCATTTGAAGGAGTAAAGTTCAATTGATTTGCAGATACAATCCAACTTCCTGAATAGCAAATTCAAACAAAAGCTTCCATCAATAAAATGCTTTTAACATAAAGGAAAATATGTCAAAAGATTTTACAAATGGAAGCTGGCAGGAAAAGAAATGCAAATGAGAGAGAGAGATTAGCAAGGGATGACAAATCCCAGCCAAAAAAGATGTTTTTTGAGATAATTGTTAAAGGAGCACAGATTTGTAGATAAGGAGACGGATTTTTTTTTAAAGAGGGCAGAGCAGTTAATAGATTGCTGTGTTTGGACAAATGACAACTTGTGAAGGATGAGCAGACATTGGATTAAATCTAGAAGTAGAAAAGAATGAAGACGATTTTCAGCAACAGAGAGGCAGCAATGTTGCACAGCTGAAAATAGGTGTTATTGGTGATGAGAAGGACATGAGGCTTGGTTCATTCACTGTGGAACGCAAAAAACAGTCCAACTTACTGAACAATTTATAACTCAAACTGTAACTTGCTATTTAAAGTATCATCTTTCAGTCCTAACAATTATGGCACATTCTCAAACAACCTCATTGGTCATATTAATGGAGAATATTGCTATTAAGACATAATTTTTGTTTGTATTATGTCTTGTACAATTCTTAGGCATTCATACAGTTAAAATATTAAAAGCAAATTACTGCAGATGCTGGAATCTGAAACCAAAATAAAAAATGCTGGAAAATCTCAGCAGATCTGGCAGCATTAGTAAGGAGAGAAAAGAGCTGACGTTTCGAGTCCAGATGAACCTTAGTCAAAGCATTCTCTCTTTCGGCTAAAATATTAAACCTATAAGCTGGTTTAGGCATTTGGGTTGCTGCTAAATTTGGAGGAGGCGAATTTTAGGAACATCTGGAGTAAAACATTTGAGGTATGATTATCTTACCTATATCTGCAGAGACCATCATTGACTGGTTCTCAGGCACAGAGACAGAGGTTTGATCATGATCCATACTTCGAGAATCATCATTTGCCTCCTGTTGGCTATGGCTAAGTTCTGAACGCAACTCGGAACACTCATCATCTTCCCTGTGGAAGAAATAAACCATTTAGTACCGCTTCAAAATGGAGGTAACTGCATTTCAGACTTTTAGACTAACTTTTCTGAACTTAAAATATTTATTATTACTACAATTAAATTAAAATAAATAGTTCTAAAGACTTTCAACACAGTTCAGTAACCATATAAAAATGAATACCTACTCTGACCATATGTGTTATAGGTAACTGTAAAAAAATGACTGAAAATAAGTTTTCTGAGGCAACCTTGCAACACAGTTTAAGTTTAAGCAAATTCTACTTCATTATATTTTTATTTTAGAGTCCATATATTCTTCCATAGTGCTAGCATAATCAGCCCCAGTTAATAATAGAAGAATCATAGGATGCCTGCAGCATGAACCATATTGCCTACGGCAGCTCTCTACAAGAGCAAATTACCAACTGCCTTTCCCCGTGGCCTTGCAAATTTGGCCTCTTGAAACTGTCTCCACCATACTCTCAAAAGAATGCATTTCAAATGTTAACCACATGATGTATGAAAAAGTTTTTGCCACTGCTTCTTTTTGCTCATCATGTTAAATCTGTGACCTTTAGTTCTCAATCTTTTAATCAATGGGAACCTTCAGCTGGAGTGTCTCAGGACAGTACTGTAGGTTCAACCATCTTCAGCTGTTTTATCAATTATGGCCAAATGGGCCATCTAAAATGGCAATTTGTAAAGCATTCTGGGACAATTAGGCAAGAACTAAAATGACAGGCTACAGCCTAAAAGACAGAGACAAATAGGCTGCAACCCAAACAAGTGAATACACAGGATATGGGTCATCTCCATTACAAAAGGTACTTTCTAGTCAAACGGGATTGTTTACCAGACATAAGGGCTCCATAACCCCCTATTTGGGGGGATGGTGGGGTGAACTCTACATGCCCCCAGCACCTGCAGATATGGCCGTTGGAGATACACCCAGAGACTGGTGTGGCAGCATCTGATCGGGCTTTATCGATCAGGCTGATCAAGTCTTGATCGATTGATTGGCAATGACCAAAAAGAGCATGAAATCCAATGGGGTACAAAGGGTGTTGCACAATGAAGAAGTTCTCTCTCTCTGACCCCATGAACGAGCTACAACACCGGTGACCATCGCCAGTAATGACCAACACGAGGAGAGCCACCACGACCAAGAAGGAAAGAAGACCAGAGCCAGAGTGCCAGACGAGACCAAAGAACCAGACTGCGCAGAGGGCAACCGAGACCAGCGCACAGATAAAGGCCAATATCTGCTTGCGTACTTGCCAGTCATGCAAAGTTAAATCAAGGTTTTGTACTGGACTTGAATGCTAGTATTTTCTGTAAGATAACTTATTATTGGTTGGGTGGGTGATTGTTGATTGTGTGTCGTAAATAAATATTGGTTGTACTAACAAGACATCTATCCGCAGTTGTTCGTTCACAGCATAAGAATTAAAAATTATGGCAGGTACAACAATTGGTGACTCTGCCGAGACATCAACAAGAAGTAACTTTGTTGCTCCGATATCAAATCCCATAAAATCTATATTAAACAATTATTTAAGACTTAGAGCCAACAGGTGTAAACTCCTCAATGGACAAATAACTGCTTCCGGGAAATTGTTTATTTGCATGCATTGTTACTAAAAAGGAGGATAGCGTAAACTCCTTAAGTTTACCTTAGAATCTGGAGAAATTAGGACCAGAATATAGCCCAAAGCCATAACCACAGTCCGATCAACTCCCTACCTCTTGTCGTTGAATATAGAATGGCAGGAAACAGCACAGAGACAGAGAAGTGCCCCATATGGGAAATAAAAATCAGGGAATTTATTAAGAAGAAAGGGTGGCCCATGGGCAGAATCTTGTGCCAGTACTGAGATGGGACTGGGATCCCTAAGGCAGAAATACTGGGATGATCTAAGGAAAGTTCAGGGAAAACAGGCAGACAGAAGTGAGGAAGAAATTGCCATTGTCAGCTGCTTAGGGCAGCTGCTAGAAACAAGAAAGGAATTAAACACAGTTTATAAGGAACTGGAGGAATCAAAGCAGGGACAGGAGAAAAAGGAGGAAGAGATTAAGAAATTAAGAGAACAGCAGCAGGAGAAGATAGAACAAATAAGAACCAAAAAGGAGAAGGAGATTAAGAAACCAAAGAAACAACAGCAGGAGAGGATAGAGCAGATAAGAGGCAAAAAGGACAAAGAAGTAGATGAATTAAGGAGAACCTTATTACATCTGGGAAATTTATTACATCTGGGAAATTTTCAAACTCAACCTGAGAGAGCCTACCAAGACACCCAGCATGCTGTCTTGGCCAAAGGTGAAACCGAGCAGGCAGTAACACGATTAGAAGCCAAATGCACTGATATGCAGGTGCCAATAAAAGCCACCTACATCAAGCCAGTAAAGAACAGAAACAGGCAATCGCTGATCACTCCAAACACCAGTGAGAAATTTCATGTCTGGAATCCCTATTATCGGTTCAAAACAAATTTATGTGTACCTTCGGGACAGTGGAGGAAGAGAGGATAGAGAATGCAGACCGTGGAGAATTAAAGGAGAATGCTAGGCTTTACAATATGCCAACCGAGGATTGGGGTCCACCACCATCTTTCCAGGTGAAATCATACCTGCTGCACCCCCAGATTCATCGCCAGTACCGATGCACTCATAACAACTGAATGTTGTTATGAGTCTGAGCTGTTATATATGCAGCCCCATTTACAGTGGCATAATTGGCCAAAATCACAAATAAAATCACAACATTTGAGCCATGATCCACACAATTTCTTTGAGGATGTTAGATAGCAGAAGATAATACACGGACTAGATGAAAGGGAAAAGGTGAAGGTGATAGTCAGGTACTTAAACAAGTCTGTACAGTCTGCTCTGCCAGCCCTTCAAAATGTCAGGGAGGGAACCTTAAACAAAATTAAGGAAACGATACTGACCGTAGTAGAATTTAATAAAGGGGATCCTGTAGATAGGTTAAATAAATGTAGACAGAGGAAAGGGGAACATCCGACTGCTTTTGCTGGTTGTTTATGGATCCACTTCACGGGAGTACATGGGGAATTAGATCGGGCTAGATTGAATGAAGCTGATTCATCCAAATACACTAGGACATTAGTCTCGCACACCACAGAGGAAGGCAAGGAAGCCTGTGCTAATTTTGACCCTGCAGAGAGCACTCACAATGAAGCATGGGTTTTGTGACGCTTAGCTCGAGTCTGGGAGCAGGAAGTTCAGGTAGCCCCAATGTCACATTCAGAAAAGAAGACAAGAATGCTTCTGATAAGGTCCAGTATGGAGAAATGAGGGTAGAAGGGATCACCAATACCAGAGAGGTACAGGTCCATCTTACCAGCCCCTGGGAGAAATAAAGGGACATATTTTAATTGTGGACAGCCAGGACACTTCATTCAAGATTGTAGGAGACCCCCGCCACCATATACATGGTCCTCAAGACTACCAGCTCCACCAGTTAGGGCAAGCTCCTAGGTACAAGAGAGAACATCACCCATCATCAATGGAAGGTCCCCATAAATATTGTAAGCACAAGCCCATCACTGTATCCAACTATTCCCACCAATGGAATTCTTAGATTGACGATGCCCGATCTTCCCAACATAGATCTGTAGCACCAGATGGAATAGTATAGGGAGACCCCTAGTTAACAGCGAGGTAAGAGGCCATCTCGTAGAACTCCTTTGGGATATCAGAGGTTCCTGAACTACCCTAAATGTATCAAAATTAAAAACAGACATCCCTTGGCCAACTACGAGCACAATTACACTCAGTGGATTCGCAGGATACATGCAGGAGAAATGCATTACAGCCCTTCTACAGATCCGCCTAGGTAACATGGTGTGTGACCATCTGGTAGTGTTAGTTGACCTTCCCCCAAGTGCTGAACACATTCTGGGATCCGATTCTATGAATAAACATAATCTTTCATTCAATCAAGCTAATCGATGCTTTTGGCAGATGGGTGCAATTAGCAGAGCACCATCAATCATTTCAGTCTGGACATATGCTAATAAGATTAGCACAATAAGATAATTCTGATTTGATTCCTTAATGAGTAACGATGATGCAGCCATCAGGAAAGTGCTTCAAAGAAACAGTGGAGTGTTTACGCAGCATAAACATGATTGTGGCCAGATATCTGGAGAGGTGTTAATTTAAGGGCCAGGTCTGAAAGCACAGAGACAGAGGGAGAGGTGACCAAAGTGACTGATAGTCTATTACAGCAAAGGGTAGCATCCACAAATAATGCGCCAATATGGCCCATGAAGATAGATGGATTCTAGAGGTTAACGGTTGACGACTGGGAATTAAACGTTACCCCACTCACGGCTCTCACAGTAGCCAGAAGCCCTTTCACCATGATGATATAGAGAGCCTAGGCAAAGCTTTTCATGGTACTAGATAGTACTAATGGCTTCTGGTCCATTCCTTTAAATCAGTCTTGCCATACAAGTTTGCTTTTACTTTCCAAGGACAGCAAAACACTTAGACTTGTCTACTGCAAAGTTTCCATAATTCCCCATCCATCTTTCACAGGCAACTAGCTATCAGACTAGAAAAGTTTTCCCAACCCAAGTGCTTGGTCCAATATGTAGATACTGTTAAAAACTAACCCCAAAGACGTGCATATAACATTACTGGATTAATCAATCGCATTGCAACACTCATTAGGCTGCAAAGTCAACCCGAAAAATTCTGCAACCCAAGGTTATATGCCTAGGTACAGAGATTACTCATGGGAAGAGGGAGATTGAACAGAAAAGGACAGACTCCATAGTGCACCTTCCACTGTCAGGAGATACGAGTGCCCTCCAATCTTTCCTATGTCTAGTAGGGTACTATCAGAACCATATAGATGGCTTCGCAGTGACTCCTCAGATACGAATGCAACTATGCCCATATGCAGCAAGATCTGGTCAACATTCACGCTTGAGCTGACAGGTCATAAGCAAAATTCATGCTACACAAGTGCGAGGCAATAATCATCTCCAACATGACAAAATCCAACCATTTTATTTTCCCATTTAATGGCATTACCATTGCCGAATCTCCCACTGTCAATTTCCTGAGGGTTACCATTAACCAAAAACTGAACTGGACCAACCATATAAATACTGTGCTACAACAGCAGTCATGATGTACGGATGCCGGCGTTGGATTGGGGTGGTAAGAACTCAGTACGAATTTAGCAACACCAATTTATAATCCAACCGATTTATTTGATAGTAAAAAAGCGAGCTTTCGACTCTGTGTCTTCCTCAGGCAAATGCAGTGTTCTGGTCAGGTCAGAGTTTAGGGATCCTGCAAATAATTTTTTTTTATTTTTTCATGGGATGCAGGTTTTGCTGGGAGAGCCAGGAATGTACTTCTGAGGCTGTACAAGGCTCTGGTCAGACCACATTTGGAGTACTGTGAGCAGTTTTGGGCCCCATATCTAAGGAAGGACGTGCTGGTCTTGAAAAGGGGAAGTCACAAAAATGATCCTGGAATGAACAGCTTGTCATATGAAGAATAGCTTGTCATATGAGGAATAGTTGAAGACTCTGGGTCTATACTTGCTGGAGTTTAGAAGGATGAAGGGAATCTTATTGAAACTTGTAGGATACTGCGAGGCCTGGAGAGAGTGGATGTGGAGAGAATGTTTCTACTAGTAGGAAGAACTAGAGGGCATAACTTTAAGCTAAAGGGATGATCCTTTAAAACAGATGAGGAGGAATTTCTCAGCTTGAGAGTGCTGAATCTGTGGAACTCTTTGCAGCAGAAGGTTGTGGAAGCCAGGTGATTGAGTGTCTTGAAGACAGAGTCAGATAGAGTCTTGATTAATAAGGGATTCAGGGGAAAAGGCAGAAGAATGAGATGAGAAAAATATCAGCCTTGATTGAATGGCGGAGCAGACTCAATGAGCTGAGTGGCCTCATTTTGCTCCTATGTCTTATGGTCTGGTTTGTTGCCATCCTTCTTTACCCTTGAACTCTGAAGCCATTTCAGAGTGCATTAAGATTCCACCAAATTGATATGGGTCTGAAGTCACATGTAGGCCACACCACATAATGATGGCAGAATCCCTTCCCTAAGAGACATAAGTAACACACCTCCTGACACACGAAAGCCCCATCACCATCTACAAGCCACAAGTCATGGATGTGATGGAATACTCTATTCACCACTACACTCAAGTAGCTCAACTCCATCCAGGACAAGGCAGCTCGCTTTACTGGTACTCCATCCATGACCTTCAATGTTCAATCTCTCTATTGCCAAAACACAATGGAAACAGTGTGCAAATTGACAAGATGCACTATAGCAACTCACCAAGGTACCTTCAACAGCACCTTCCAAACCTGTGACCTCTGCCATCTGGAAAAACAAAGATAGCAAATGCATGGGAACACTACGACCTGCAAATTTCCCCACAAGCTGCACACATCCTGACTTGGAACTATATTGCCTTTCCTTCACTGTTGCCAGGTCAAAATCCTAGAACTGTTTACCCTAACAGCCATGGACAATAGTAGCTCAAAAAGCCAGCTCACTGCAACTTTCTCAAGGATTATTCAGGATGTGCAATAAAAACATGGGCCTAGCTAGCAAGACCCACATCATATAACAGAAAAATTTTAAAAATATATTAGAATGGCTGGAGGACTGGTTAGCCAACAAGTAGTAGAGAGTAGGTGTAAATAGGTCACTTTTGGGTTGGCAGGATTTCACAAGTGAAGTGCCATAGAACCATAGAACACTACAGCCACAGAAACATTCCTTTTGGCCCTTCTTGGCTGTGCTGAACCAAGTCCCACTGACCTGCACCTGGACCATATCCCTCCTTACCCCTCTCAACCATGTACCTGTCCAAGTTTTTCTTAAATGTTAAAAGTGAGTCCACATATACCACTTCATCTGACAGCTCATTCCATACTCCCACCACTCTGTGTGAAGAAGCCTCCCCCAATATTGCCTTTCAACTTTTACCCCTTCACCCTAACCCATGTCTTCTAGTTTTTTTCTCCCCTGGCCTCAGTGGAAAAAGCCTGCTTGCATTCACTCTATCTATACCCATCATAATTTCATACACCTCATTCTTCTACACTCCAGGGAATAAAGTCCTAACCTATTCAACCTTTCTCTGTAACTCAGTTTCTCAAGTCCCGGCAACATCCTTGTAAATCTAGTCTGCATTCTTTCAGCTTATTAATATCCTTCCTGTAATTAGGTGACCAAAACTGCACACAATGCTCTAAATTCAGCATCACCAATGTCTTATATAACCTCACCATAACATTCTAACTTCCATACTCAATACTTTGATTTATAAAGGCCAATGTACCAAAAACATTCTTTATGATCCTAACACCTGTAACGCCACTTTTAGGGAATTATGTATCTGTATTCCCAGATCTCTCTGTTCTATTGCACTCTTCAGTGTCCTACCATTTACCATGTATGTTCTACCTTGGTTTGTCCTTCCAAAGTGCAATACCTCACGCTTGTCTGCATTAAACTCCATCTGCCATTTTTCAATCCATTTTTCCAGCTGGTCCAAATCTCCCTGCAAACTTTGAAAACTTTCCTCACTATCCATACACCTCCAATCTTTGTATCATCAGCAAATTTGCTGATCCACTTTACCACATTATCATCCAGATGATTGATATAGATGACAAACAGCAATGGACCCAGCACTGATCCCAGGGGCACATCACTAGTCACAGGCCTCCACTCAGAGAAGCAATCCTCCACTACCACTCTCAGGCTTCTTCCATTCAGCCAATGTCTAATCCAATTTACTACTTCTCTATGTGTACCTAGTGACTGAACCTTCCTAACCAACCTCCCATGCAGGACCTTGTCAAAGCCTTACTGAAGTCCATGTAGACAACGTCCACTGCCTTCCCTTCATCCACGTTCCTGGTAACCTCCTTGAAAAACTCTAAGATTGGTTAAACATGACAACCTTGCACAAAGCCATGTTGACTCTCCCTAATAAGTCCCTGTCCATCCAAATACTTGTAGATCCTATCTCTTAGTACTCCTTCCAATAATTTACCTACTACTGGCGTCAAACTTACCGGCCTATAATTTTCCAGATTACTTTTTGAGCCTTTTTTAAGCAACGAAACAACACGAGCTATCCTCCAATCATCCGGCACTTCACCCATGGATACCGACATTTTAAATATACCTGCCAAGGCCTCTGCAATTTCAACACTAGTCTCCGTCAAGGTCCAAGGGAATACCCTGTCAGGTCTTGGGGATTTATCTACTCTGATTTACCTCAAGACAGCAAGCACTGCCTCTCCTTTAATCTGTAAAGGTTCCATTACCTCCCTACTTGTTTGCCTTATTTCCATAGACTCCATGCTAGTTTCTTTAGTGAATACGGATGCAAAAGACCCATTTAATATCTCTCCCATTTCTTTGGTTCCATACATAGCCGACCACTCTGATCTTCAAGACAACCAATTTTATCCCTTACTATTGTTTTGCTCTTAATATACCTGTAGAAGCTCTTAGGATTATTATCCTTCACCTTGACTGCCAAAGCAACTTCATGTCTTCTTTTAGCCCTCCTGATTTTTTTCTTAAGTAGCTACTTGCACTTGTTATACTCCTCAAGCATCTTATTGGCTCCCTGTTGCCTATACATGTCATATATCTCTCTCTCTTTCTTTATCACAGTTCCAATATTCCTCCAGAACCAAGGTTCCTTATTCTTATTCACTTTGCCTTTAATCCTGACAGGAACATACAAACTCTGAACTCCCGAAAAGGCCTCCCACTTACCAATCACATCCTTGCCGGAGAACAGCCTATCCCAATCCACGCTTTTTAGGTCCTTTCTCATTTCTTCAAATTTGGCCTTTTCCCAGTTTAGAACTTCAACCCAAGGATCAGATCTATTTTTATCCATGATCTAGATGAAACCAATGGTGTTATGATCAGTGGAACCAACATGTTCCCCTACACATACTTCCATCATTTGTCCAAACTCATTTCCTAATAGGAGATCTAATATTGCATCCTCTCTGTTGGCACTTCTATACATTGATTTAGAAAATTTTCCTGAACACATTTTACAAACGCTAACCCATCTAGACCTTTCACAGTATGGAAATCCCAATCTATGTGTGGAAAATTAAAATCCCCTACAAACACAACTTTATGTTTCCTGCAGTTGTCTGTTATCTCTCTGCAGATTTGCTCTTCCCATTCTCGCTGACTATTGGGTGGTCTATAATACAACCCCATTAATGTGGTCATACCTTTCCTGTTTCTCAGCTCTACTCATATGGCCTCGGTAGACAAGCCCTCTAATCTGTCCTGTCTGAGCACTGCTATAACGTTTTCTGTAACTAGCAATGCCACCTCCCCACCCTGCATGTCTCTGCCTCTATCACACCTGAAACATTGGAACCCTAGAACACTGAGCTGCCAGTCCTACCCTTCCTGAGCCAAGTTTCACTAGTGGCTATAATGTCATAATTCCATGTGTCAATCCATGCCCTCAGATTGTCTGCCTTCCACTCAATACTACTGGCATTGAAAGACACACACACCTCAGAAGATTATTATCACCACACACACCTCAGGGATCAGTGCTGGGACCTCAATTATTTATAATTTATGTCAATGATCTGTATGAAAGGAATATGGTTCTAAATTTGCTGATGAGACAAAAGATAGATAAAAAATTAGGTTGTGAAAAGAATATAACGCATTTGAAAAGGGATATTGACAATGTAAATGAGTGGACAAATGAAGTATAATGTGGGAAAATGTGAACTTGTCCACTTTGACAGAAATAATAGAAACGCAGCATATCATCTACATAGAGAGATTTCAGAACTCTAAGTAAAATCTGGGTGTCTTGGCACATAAATCACAAAAGTTGGTATGCCAATATAGCAAGTGATTAGAAAGACAAATGGAATGTTGGACCTTATTGCAAGGAGAACGGAATATAAAAATACAGATGATTCAAAGGCTAATAATTGATAGATGATTTTGCGAATGGAGAATGGCTTCTATTTCCATAGGGCTCAGTCTTGGCACCCTTGATGTCTGTTGTATATATTAATGATTTAAACTTAAATATGGGAAGCATGATTGGGAAACTTGCAGCTAACACAAAAATTGGCCATGTCACTTATAGTGAATAGAATAGCTGTCAACTTCAGAATGATATCAAAGGTTTGATTGAATGAGCAGAGAAGTGGCAAAAAGAATTCAATCTGGAAAAGTGAGATAATGCATTTGAGGGCAAACAAATCAAAGAAATACTTAATATCTGGGAAGAACAACAATTGAATAAGTGAGACAACTTGGAGTGAATGTCCACACAGGCTCTTGAAGATGTCAGGTCAGGTGGACAAGGTGGTCAAGAAAACATGTGGAATGCTTTCCTTTACTGAACAAGTATTGAATACAAAAGGAGTGATGTAATGATATAAACATACATGTTTAGGAGTAGGCTGTTTAGGCCACAACGGTATTTGTGTACAGAGTTCTGGTCACATTTTAGGAGGACATAATTGCTCTGGAAGGAATGCAATAGAAATTTACAAGAGATTTTACAAGGATATGCCAGGGATGTTTCCCTTCGAATAGAGGGGGCAAAGAGATGACCTAATTGAGGTGTAAAAAAAATGAGTGGCCTTGATAGACTTGTGTTCCCCAAGCTGAGGAGTCAATTAGATTTAATAGATTAATTAGATTTAATAGAGGACATAGATTTAAGGAGATTGGTAGAAGCATTAGACAGGACAGGAAGAAAAACTCTTTCACCCAGTGAATGGTGGGCACCTGCAATTCACTGTCAAAATTGGTGGTTGAGGTTAAAATGTTCAACTCATTTAAAAGGTACTTGGATCTGCGTTTAAAATGCATAAGCTGTAAAGCTATGGATCAGGTACTGGACAGTTTCTTTTTTCTCTGTTGAATGGTTTCTTTGTGCACTATAACTTTTCTATGGTTCTATGTTTTGTGACAGACAGAGCATTGATGAGATCATATTTGCAGTACTGTGTAAAGTTTTACTCAGCTTATTTAAGAAAGGATATAGTTGTGTTAGCAGTTCAACTGATTTCTGAGGTGAACGTATTATGATTGGAGAAGTTGGGCCTGAATCCAGTGGAATTTAGAAGAATCATCCTATTGAAACACAAGACCCTGAGTAAGTTAACAGAGTGGATGCTGAAAGGATGTTTTTCATTGTGGAAGAGGCTATAACTACATTCTGCACCCTTTCCTTCTCCCCTATGTACTCTATGAATGGTATGCTTTGTCTGTATAGCAGGCAAAAAACAATAATTTTCACTGCATACCAATACATGTGACAATAATAAATCAAATCAATGATTTAAAAGTAAGGGGTCTCCCATTTAAGACTAAGATGACAAAAAACCTTTCCTCTCGGAGTGTCATTAGTCTGTGGAACTCTTCCCATAGAGCCATGGGAATGATCAATGAATACTTTTAAAGCAGAGGTAAATAATTTCTTGACTAACATTGAGGACATTGGGTGTAAGCAGGATATCAGCAATGAGGCCATAATCAATTTATTATCTTACTGAATGTCAAATAGACATAGATCTTTCAGTCAGTTGAAATCCCTTTTCTAGGTGTTTTTGTTTTCCTGTATAGATGTAACATACAGCCTCAGAGGGCAGAGCTAACAGGAGAAATGGAAAAAGGGCTGACATCTGGAAAAACTCAATTCCTATCTACAAATAAAATATCACAGCCCCTAATGTTAACAACTCACCAGCAATCTTGCACCATAACTAAAAAATGAATAATAAATGCAGCTTTATCTATACTGTCCATGTTTCAAGAACAAATTAAAAATAGTCCTGTATTTTTTTTTACACGCTATTCAAATTTAGCTTACCTTATTGTTATTCCCTGTAGCCTATCAATCTTCTTATTTAACTCTGCAATTATACTGTGGAGTTCAGTGATACGTTCTTCATAGCGCAAAGTTGCCCTCTCCTGAGTCTCTTCATATTCCCGCATTAAATGAGATTGTTCGCACTGAAAAGACAATTATGGGTAAAATTGAATCAAGATTGCCTTTTTTCAGTCTAAAAAAAATGACGTTGGAAATGCTCAGTAGGAAAGGCAGCACATATGAAGAGAGAATTAATATTGCAAGCTTATGACCTGTTATCAGAACCAAGTCAGAAATGTATTAAGTTTCGAAGTGAAAGCGAGGACATTGGGAAAAACATAAGGGAAGGTCTGTGAAAAAGTGGAGAGAGAGATTAAATGACAGAAGGTTTCATGATATAAGACTGAAGGGAGTGATAATGGAACAAGAAACAAAATTATTGTTTTTTGCCTGCTACACAGACAAAGCATACCATTAATATGCCCAGATCTAATAGAGGTATACAAGATTATGAGGGGTACAGATAGAGTAAACAGGATTAAGCTTTTTCCTAGGATGGACTCAAATAGCACAAGGGGTCAAGGGCTTAGGGTGAGGGGGGTAAAGTATAATTTGGATGCTAGAGGGAGTTTTTTCACACAGAGGGTGGTGGGGGTATGGAACGCGCAGTCAAGTAAAGTGGTAGAGGCAGGCACTCTGGAGTTACTTAAGAGATACTTAGATGGGCACATGAACAAAATGGAAATGGAAGGATATAGAAAACTGATTTAAAATAGGCATCATGAGCCTTGGGAATTCTCTGGGAAGTGTGTAAATTGTCGATGATATTGATGTATTTGTTTTATCCTACAGGTACCTCGGCCCGTCTTGTTTAACAAGGGGCATACACGCGATGGGTCGTGAGAGTGCTGCTCTTGGATTCTTCGAGAGTAGCCTCGTGCTTCACGTTGTTAGTGTACGCTTGACCTGGACCAGTTGATGGGCAACACAACAGCTCAGTGACTACTTCTGTGCTGTGCAGATACATGGATTTGTGTCTGTGGGAGTTTGCACATTCTCCCAGTGCTTGCGTGGGTTTTCTCCAGGTGCTCCAGTTTCCTCCCACATCCCAAAGCTCTTAGGCTGATCAGCAGTACAAATTCTCCCTAAATTGTCTTAAATTTGGTTCTAATGCAGATCTATAAACATAGACAGGGATGACAGGGATCATGGGTAGAAGTGGGAACATCGAGGTGGTGGCGTGGGCTCGTTAGGCCGAAGGGCCTGTTTCCCGTGCTGTTTTGTTCTTTGTTCAGGTGATGTGAATGGCAGAATAGCTGTCATCCAAATGCAAAGAAAATAAAAGACCAATGTGAGAGAAGAAACAAAGCAAAAAGAATAAAATAAAATGGGGAGATCATGATCTAAAATGGAACTCAATGTCGACTCCAGAAAGCTAAAGGTGGAGAATTTAAATGACAGGCAGCTGCAAACTCAGGATCACACTTATAAACAAAACGGAGGCATTCTAGAAAACAGTCATCCAATATGATGATCCAACATCAGCTGGTGAATATGTCTGGGAACAGCCCATAGAACACAGAGTCCTGCATCACAGAGCTGCTCGAGATAAAACTTGACAAATACCATTACATCTCTTTCCAGGCGTTCTATTGAAAGGCACATTCCACAAGGAGGTGTGCCATTGTCTCCTCCCTCCACAGCTGCTCCAAGGGTAGCATGCAGTGGCACAGAGACTTTGAGCATGCATGAAGAATTTGATGGGTATGCCTTTCTATCAGCCAAGCTACGTCTTGGCTTTTGTTTGAAAGTTCTGGTGACAAAGCATTCTGCTAAATGACTCTGACATCTGCTCAGGGAACCATCCAACAGAATCCACCATTTCCTTTTCCTTCCAGGCCTTGAAACATGGTATTTTGCTTTGTTTCATCAGGCTGACTCATTTTCAGCCATGCCTAATATTGCTCCTGGCGTACTCTTCAAAATAGAGATGCTCCATTGTCTTGATGGAAATGATAAAAAAAAGAGGTTTGCTGGTCCACAAGTTTGCAAATTGTGATGGAATACAATTTTTTTTGCTGATGTTGGTCCATAGAATCTCATGGATATCTAGTTTGAGCCATCAATTTGTTCTGAACTTTTTCCATTTAGCACCGTGGTTGTGCCACACAATACAGTGTCCTTAGTGTGAAGGTGGAATTTTGGCTTCAAGGATAGTGTGATGCTAACTACAGTGTGGTGGTAACTACCACTGAAAGCCTGCCAGAAAGCTGTACCCAATGTCAAGAACCAAAGCTGGAGTCCTGCACCAACTGAAGAGAGCTTGGAGCCCATTCTTTAAAAAAAATTGAATAGGTGATCATCTTCACCAGTACATGTGGAATCTATGATGATGCTGCATCTGAGACCACACGAGACTCAAATCTTTTGATAGAAGCTGTTAACACTGCAGCAGAAGCTTGGACTGTTGCTATCACAGGCATCAATGCTACTATTCAACAGATGAAGGCTGAACAAAAAAAATTAAATTTAAAGATGACTCAATCAGCCAAGCACCACGTTGAAAGCTCAGAGCAGGCAGAGGTGTAATCTAGTGATCCATGACTTCCAGGATTGTTACAGAAATATTGATATTTTTCTATGAGCATGGATAAACACGTGAAATGGGGAAGCCAAATTTAAATCCAGCCGGACTCTAATTTGCAAACTGCAGAACTGAAACAGCCAGTTTTCAAGCAGACTGGCCTTGGGAATCAGCTGCCATCAAAACCAAAGAGGCCTGCAATTGCCTGACAGATGCTAATGGCCACATTGTTTTAGAATGATCTGTTGTTTACAGCCTCATGTACCTCTCTATTCGCAGAATGCCACAGAGACTTGGTGGCACCCAGTTCTGCAGGCGGCCAGAAGTATAGCATGGCTAGAACAGTACTTGACAGTTGAAGTTTAAAACCATGTTCTGTGACCTCCTAATGTACAGTAGAGTCATTTCATTGAATCTTCCTGCCTCTGCTCAACGCTAGTATTGGACATAGGCCACAGAATCTTTGAAAAGGGTGCGAAGAGGGGGATAAAAGGAGCCATCTGAAGCCCTGGCTCTCTCTACTTTTTATACCTTCAACGTCTCTAGACAACACCTTCGACTGGCAGCTGAGCACACAGCAACCAGTTCCTTGTATCTTATGGCAAGGATCAATTAGACTGACCAGATCCAAAAGAGCATCCCGGTGAAATGTCCCAAAGACCAGAATCAGCCTCAACAAGAGGGGAAGTCCAAATGAACAACTGCAGACCCTGAAACATCAGCCAATGCTCAAAGATTGAGGAACAGCCTGTCCAACCTTACTGAATAGGTAGTAACAGTCTTTTCAGACAAACTAATTAAATACAGTGATAGGACCTGTGGAAAGGAGATAGCTAACCCTCAGGAGTGCTTGTCAAATGTAGATACATTGTGTAGCTTTGAGACTGTTTACTTAAAGATTTACGATTGTTTCCTGAAAGAGTCCTGTGAAGAGACTGAATATTGTCTTCCCTTGATAAAGCGTTCAATGAATTTGCGTTGGACCTTCATCTGACTCTTGTCCCCTTTTTCTGCCTCATCACCCTTCACAGAGAAATATACTTACAATATGTTCAATATTAATAATATTGTTGATATTAATAATTTAAGTGAGTGGGAAAGGATCTGGCAGATGGAGTATAATGCTGGGAAATGCGAGGTCATCCATTTTGGTAGGAATAACAGCAAAATGGACTACTGTTTAAATGATAAAAAAAAGTTGTAGCATGCTGCTGTGCAAAGGGACTTTGTTGGTGTACATGAATTGCAAAACATTGATTTGTAGGCACAGCAGGTAATTAAGAAGGCAAATGGAACTTTGTCCTTCATTGCTAGAGGGATGTAGTTTAAAAACAGGGAGGTTATGTTGTAGCCATATAATGTGCTTGCAAGTACCTGGAGTAGTGTGTACAGTTTTGGTCCTCTTTGAGAAAGGATGTGCTGGCACTGGAGGGGGTACAGAGGAGATTCACTAGGTTGATTTCGGAGTTGAGAGTTTTAGCTTATGAGGAAAGATTGAGTAGACTAGGACTATACTCATTGGAATTTAGAAGAATAAAGCTGGATCTTAAAACAAAAATAAAGTTATGAATACAAGATCGAAGCAGAGAGGTCGTTTCCACTGGCAGGTAAAACTAACGAGTGGAATAGCTTCAAAATGAGGGGAAGCAGATTTAGAACTGAGTTGAGAAAAAATTTCCTCACCCAAAGGGTTGCAAATCAGTGGAATTCCCTGCCCAGTGAAGCAGTTGAAGCTACCTCGTTGAATGTTTTTAAGGCAAAAATAGATTTTTAAATAAAGGAATTAAATGTTATGGTGAGTGAGTGGGTTAGTGGAGCTGACTCCACAAAAGGATCAGCCATGAAATTACTGAATGGCAGAGCAGGCTCGAGAGGCCAGATGGTCTACTCCTGCTCCTAGTTCTTATGTTATTCCAGATGCACTGTTGCAAGATTCATCAGTGATACTGCATAGATCGCAGCGCAACCGCAAAGCTCCTGACAGGCTTCTGTTTAGTGGTTAGCACTGCTGCTTCACAGTGCCAGAGATCCAGGTCAATTCCCGGCTTGGGTCGCTGTGTGGAGTTTGCACATTCTCTCATGTCTGTGTGAGTTTTCGTTGGGTCTGCCAGTTTCCTCCCATAATCTGAAAGACATGCTGGTAGGTACATTGATCCAAAGAGATGCTGGAGCATGCCAACTAAGGGAATTTCACAATAACCCCATTGCAGCTGTACTTGGTTATATTTTAGCTTCATTTGAAGCAATTTTTTTAAAGCAGCATCTTGGCCTTTTGGCTAAGATGCAAATGAGATCAAGCTTGGTGGCGGAGTTATTCCTACTCCAATCAGCTTGGATCATGTAGATCAAGCCCAAGACAGGAGGTCAGAGTCCTGTCTTATCAGCTTGGACCGGGAATGTCTCAACTTGTTGAGACTCTGAACTGGACTTGATTTGATTGAATTGGAATAAAAGCAAAATAAAAATCATTATTTTCTTTGTATTTCTGTCCTTATGGGGGATTGAAATTTAAAGTGGGGGGGGGGGAGAAATGTTAGAGTATCATTTTGAGTACAGTGTTGTCTTATAAGCCTTTTCTCCTACGTCAGTGTTTTACAGGCATCTGTTATGCATTTGCAGATTTTGGAGGGCTTTCCAATCTGCAAGTGTGTTCTGTAAGCAAGACCTGTTTATTGCTGCCTCACAGTGCCAAGGACCCGGGTTCGATTCCAGCCTTATGTGACTGTGCACAGTTTACATATTCTTCCCATGTTTGCATGAGTTTCCTCTGGGTGTTCAGGTTAGGTTCATTCATCATGCTAAATTGTCCCTTAGTTTCCCAAAACATGTAGGTAGGGGTATTAGTAAATGTATGGGGCTACACGATTAGGGCCTGTTGGATGATCAGTAGAGATTCAATGGGCCAAACAGCCTCCTTCTATATTGTAGAGATTCTATGTACTAGTTGCTCCTGTTTTCATAGTTATTAGTGTTCTGAGTCATTGTTAAACTTTGTTATTTATTTATGTAACATTAACTATCTTTATTGTGGTGTCAAGTTACCACAAGGGCAATGTGATGATCAGCGATGAAGGAAAACAAATGGGATTGTTGGTGAATGGGGAGGTGAGTTTCATAGTATCACTCCAATTACTTCAGCATGCAAAGCCTAAACAGAAAGGGAAGTTTATGATGTTGACTTTCTGTACTCAGTACTCCATTTTATGTTCTTCTGTGTATTCCTTCTGCTCATGAGGACACATGTAAACTGGAAATATGTTTCCCATGAGCATTCCAGATAATTACTCTCGAATCCTTGGCTGCATCACACATAATGTGGAAATGCCAGTGTTGGAATGGGATAAACACAGTAAGAAGTCTCACAACACCAGGTTTAAGTCCAACAGGTTTTTTTGGTAGCAAACACCACTAGTTTTCGGGGATTTTCCCCTTTATCCTAGTTGAGGCCATCCTCGTGAGTGCAGAACTTGGCTATCAGTTTCTGCTCAGCGACTCAGCACTGTGGTATCTTGTGAAAGACGCCTTGGAGAATGTTTACCCAAAGATCAGAGGTTGAATGCCCGTGACTGCTGAAGTGTTCATCAACAGAAGAGAGCAGTCTTGCCTGGTGATTGTCGAACGGTGTTCATTCATCTGTCGTAGCGTCTGCATGGTCTCTGCAATGTACCATGCCTTGGGACACCCTTTCCTGCAGTGCATCAGATAGACAACATTGGCCAAGTTGCAACAGTATGTACCGTGTACCTCGTGGATAGTGTTTTCATTTGAGATGCTGGCATCCATATCAGTGATCTGGCATGTCATGCAGAGATTTCTGTGGCAGGGTTGTGTGGTGTCGGGGTCACTGTTCTCCTGAAGGTTGGGTAGTTTGTTGCGGACAATGGTCTGTTTGAGGTTGGGCAGTTGTTTGAAGGCAAGACGTGGCAGTGTGGGGAAGCCTGCAATCCATGCAAGCTCTCATGCTCGTCTGGCCTGCTTTTCAACATGTCATTGATGAAGACAAACATCTCGTCAAGGCCATCCTCACGCCCCCACTTCTTGCCGTCAAATAACCGCATTACCTCAAACAGACAATTGTCCACAGCAAACTACCCACCCTTCAGGAGAACAGTGACCACAACCCTGCCACAGCAAACACTGCAAGACATGGTGGATCATCGACACGGATACCATCATCTCACCTGTGAACACCATGCACGAGGTACACGGTAATACTTTTGCAACTCGGCCAACATTGTCTACCTGACATGCTGCAGGAAAAGATGTCCCGAGGCATGGTACATTAGGAGGCCATGCAGACACTACGACAACGGTTGAATAAACACTGTTCGACAATCACCAGGCAAGACTATTCCCTTCCTGTTGGCAAACATTTCAGCAGTCACGGGCATTCAACCTCTGATCTTTGGGTAAACGTTCTGCAAGACAGCTTTCACGAGATACCACAGTGCAGAGTCACTGATCAGAAACTGATAGCCATGTTCTGCACACACAAAGATGGCCTCAACTGGGATATTGACTTCATGTCAGACTATTTATAACCTCCATGACTTACCTGGGCTTGTAACATCTCTTTAACCTGTGCTTAATGCTATCTTCACTCACATTGTATGCACTTTTAAAACTTGAATAGTTGTGAAGACTCGCATTCTAATCAGTATTCTGTAAACTGAGTGTGTGCCTTTACATACTCTTTGTGATCAGAATGCCCCACTCACCTGATGAAGAGGAAAAGCCCCGAAAGCTAGTGGTGTTTGCTACCAAATAAACCTATTGGACTTTAACTTAGTGTTGTGATACTTCTTACTATATCACACATAACCATTCACTCCCTCCCCCACCATTGGCACACAACAGCTGTATACAAAATGCACGAAAGCAACTTGCTGTGTCTCCCTTGCCAGCACCTTCTGAACCCACAAACTCCACTCACCTAAAACAAGTGACAAGGGCAGCAAGTGCATGAGAACACTACTACCTGCAAATTCCCCTCTAAACCACATACCATTGGAACTAAATTGTTGTTTGATCACTGTCATTGGGTCAAAATCTTAGAAAACCCTTCCTAACAGCTTACCTACATAACATGGACTGTAGATGTTCAAGGCAGAAGCTCGTCACCACATTGCATGGATAATAAAGGATGGATAATAAATTGTGGTCTCACCAGCGAGGTTGACATCAAGAATGAATAAAAAGAATGCCAATGATACCTTGCCACAGGGGAAGCCTGCAATCCATGCAAACTCTCATGTTTGTTTGGCTGCTTTTTTTTAGTAAAAGGGAATACAATGAAATTACATGCCTTTCTATGGAGCAACTTATTCAGCACTATACTGCAAACTGTTGCTTGCATCTCTAGCGACAGTCTGGAAGGAGTCAGGTACACAAGTTGAGAGCTGCTGTTTTGTCCTATGGTGAGGTCACAAGGTTATTTCATTCTTTTTTGAGCTTTGCTACCTCAGCCAGCTAGCAAATATTGCTCATCCTTAATTTTCCTCAAAAACAAAGTGCTGAGCAATCATCTTTGACTGCTGCAGTCCATTTGTGTAGGTACACCCACAATATTGTTAGGGAGTTCATTTCACTTTGATCCAGTGAAAGAACAGTGATATAATTGCAAGTCAGCATAGTGAATGGCTTAGAGAAGAATTTGTTGGCAGATTTCAATCATACCTCTTTAGTGAAGACCTTTCAAGCATTTATTGTTACTGAAGTTGAGGAAGAGAATTGCTCCCTTAAAAGAATCTTAGTGTATATAGTCTGCTGAAAGCCCTTCCTTGTTATCCCTCGCACAGCAGCATTCCCTTTCTTCATTATCCCAGTCCTGTTCAATCCAACGAGGAAAATCTACCAGACTACCCTCTTACTTCTGGAGACAATTTGTTTCAACAAGTTTTCAAAAAGCTTTTTACATCTATTCTTAAAGTTACAAAGCTGATGTTCAGAATGGATCAGGCAAGCCCGAAACCAGCTCCTTCATTGCTCCAAAACAAAATTCAAATTGAATCCAGTTCATGATCCCCACAAGAGAGACAAACAAGATCCAAGTTGAAAACCTTGAGCATCATCCAACACTTAATCTTAGCAAAAAGCTTCTTTCAACTCAAGTTTTAAACAGAAGTTTTTAAAATATATTTCAGCACCAATCAGCTTAGTCCCTTACTGAAACAGTGTCTAATATTTTCCATCCACATATCTTACTGTGCATTTATAGTACATACACACAGACATAAATCTTGCATGTTCAAAACACTGTTCACAAAAAGTAATATTGAGATTCTATTTAAACAACCTTCATTCTATAAAAATAAATTCTCAAGTTAAAAGTCACTGCATGTCATTTCACGAGAAAAGTAATATACATTCTCTGCAGAAACGTTGTAATCTACCCAATATTTGCAAAAGCTTTTCCTTTAATTATACACTGAAAATAATTGAATATCTTCACATTTTATGCATAATTAGTTTAACAAATCCGGTTGCTCTGAACAATAACCAGTGTTGCAGCACAAAACCTAAAACCCTTCTTTGCTTACCTGGGATTTTGCCAATTTCTTTTCCAATACATCTCTTTCCCGTTCTGTATGTTGGAGTCTTTTATTGAGATCCACTATGTCTGTTTTTAATGATGCCAGGGCTGCTAAATGTAGCTGATAATGGAAAGGAAAACAAAATTTGTCAAGAACTCAATTTAAGAAACACATAAATCTGTTGATTTACTGAAGTGACTTTCATCATTTCAGGGCTGCAAATTAGAGGCAGCTGTTCATCGGAACAGATTGTTCCACTGCACATCTTTCTCTTCATGGCTTCATGTTATTTGTTGACCAATGGTTTCCAATTATGGCTTACACCATGGTATTGCAATGAACCAAGGTGGTGAAAGGCTCAGAAATACCTCAACCAATAGTAGATTCACTAATGGCGTTACTCTGCACGTTCTAGCCATCTTATAAACTAACCAGCCACAAAATGCCTTTGTGATTTTTAAAATATTGGTTCAACAAATTACAAGTGATTGACCATTATCAGAAAACCACAAGTTTAAATCAGACAAAATTAGATAAAATTAATGAAGAATGTTCTTATCACAGTACAGAAGAGTATTCCCCAAATAAATGACAAAGATACAAAATAATCATTGCAGCATTTGATCACTTGCATTTTTCACAACAATGGAGGCTGTTATGGAATATATTCAAGACTGAGTTAGACATACTCAAGTCAATAAGAGAGCCAACCATGATCTTATTGAATGATGGAGTAGAGTTGAGGAACTAATTTATCTGCTTCCATTATTATGGTCTGATGTTTAAAATCCGTATAGAACAATGGGCAGAATTTTGAACTGGACAAGCTCTACCTGATGATTTTAAAACTAGCTGAATTGGATCACTTTCACAGACTTTTGTTTGAGAATACCAGTAAATGTTCAATTATTACAAACAGTTCAGAAGCAAATGCTCCACAGCATTTAATCATCTCTTTCCAGAGACAATTTTTCAATTTTCCTCACCTTTTACTAACATAGTTTTTAAAATTCATAATCAACAGAGTTAACCACTATTGTAGTATGTTACTTTCATGTTTGCTCATTTGAAGTTCACTATAGCTTTCATGTCTTTTGACTGGCTCTGAGAACATGAACCATATTTACTGGCAACTTCCAACTGAGAACAAAGAACAAAAAACAAAACAGCACGGGAAACAGGCCCTTCGGTCCAACGAGCCCGCACCGCCACTCCGATGTTCCCACTTCTACCCGTGATCCCTGTCTATTTTTATAGATCTATGGGTTAAAAATCAAATTTGAGACAATTTAGGAAGAATTTGTTTTACCAATTAGCCTAAGAGCACATCTTTGGGATGTGGGAGGAAACCGGAGCACCGGGAGAAAACCCACGCAAGCACGGGGAGAATGCTCAAACTCCCACAGACACAGGCCCAAATCCATGTATCTGCACAGCATAGTGATAGTCACTGAGCTGTCGTGTTGCCCATCAAATGGTCCAGATCAAGCATACACTAACAACGTGAAGCACTAGTATACTCTCGAAAAAATCCAAGAGCAGCCCTCTCACGACCCATCGCGTGTATGCCCTTTATTAGACAACAAAGGTGGACCAAAGCACCTGTAGGATAAAAACAAGTACATCAATATCATCATCTATTTACACATTTCCCAGGGACTCCCAAGGCTCTGCGATTGCTTCAATTCTCTTCTGCTTACTGTATTTTCCCTCTTAACAATGCTTCTGACCCTTATGGATTCCACATTAAAATTAGTGTATTAAGCTGCATTTACAGTGGAACCATAGTATGGTGCAAAGTGGCTTTATTTCATACTGTCACTAACATTGAGATCCAATGCAATCTTCAAAATACTGAACTATTTACTGACATATCAAAAAAACCTAATCTGCAGAATGGTGCAAGAATGTGAAATCTCAACCATTTATTGACTAATATTTGGCAGCAGACATTTTTCCTTGAATTGCTGCAACTCTTGTTCTAATATGATATCCACAATTTGTCAGTAGGAATGCCAAAATTTTAATCCAATGTACAGTAATATATATCCTTAACATAATCCTGAAGTTCCTTCTCTAACCATTTCCACAACATGGACTGCAGCGGTGCAAGAAGGCAGCTCACCATCACTTTCTTAAGGGCAATTAGAGATAGCCAATAAATTAAGACCTAGCCAGTGATGCCCACATCCCACGACTGCTCAACTGTCAACTAATTAGCGGCTAGCACTCACATTCAGCATAAGGGCTTTCATTTTAACATATCTGGTGCTGGACCTAAAGTAGGGTTGCCTGAGCCAACTGGCACCATTTTAGAATGGCTTTTCCTGCTCCCTGACCCTCCTGGTCACTGCAGACATTCCTTGTTACCAAATATCCCAGTCACTGCCAGCCTTCTGTTTGCCACATTTACACTTGTAGATTATACCTACACCTACAGTTTTTTCTGTTCTTCACTACTTATCTTTCAAACCCTAACTGAATGCAAGGGTCCAAGAAACTTGGTGAGATATATATTCAACAATGGCTGGAATTTCACATTGTAAAGTATTTCAACTTATAGTTAATGTTTTAATGTGTGTATTTTCTGACGAGAAAGGGCCTACAGAATCTAACTACAAATATTTATTTAGTTAAAATGAAAATTCTGACTTACTTAACATTGTTTCATTTGAAGTCACAGTTTTCAAGAATATAACTAAAACATTTGAGTTATTACTGTACTGGAAGGAAGGAAAATATATGTCTCGAAACCAAAACAGAAAATGCTGGAAATATTCAGCAAATCAGGCAGCATTTATGTCGAGGCAGAGTTAGCTCTATAACTGTCCTTTCATCAGAACTGCTAACTCTGTTTTTCTGTCCATGTATTTTGCACATTTCAACGAGAGCTATACAAAGGCCATCTATATTTGTATGTTGGTTGGCCTAAGTACGTCTGCTGCGACAAAAGTCTCTGCAACATTTCTTTCAATTCTTAGTGTTCAAGCCATTAACTACCTCAAGGACCTAGACGAGGGATACGCATCTCTTGTTAAAGACAATGTGAAGGGAAAGTCAACTGACAAGACCACTGAGCCACCACAGATACCCCCCTCCACCATCTTAAACGATCAATCACACCCTCCACTACCATCACACAGTGGTCACGTGTATTATCTACAAACTCACCAAGGTTTCTTGAATACCACAGTGACACAATGGTTAGCACTGCTGCCTCACAGTTCCAGAGATCCGGGTTCGATTCCCAACTTGGGTCATTGTCTATGCAGAGTTTCCACACTCTCCTTGCATCTGCACGCTCTGGTTTCCTCCCACAGTCCGAAACACTTGCTGGTGAGGTTGGCCATGCTAAATTCTTCTTTGGTGTACCTGAACAGACGCTAGAGTGTGGCAACTAGGAATTTTCACAGTAACTTCATTGTAGTGTTGATGTAAGCCTACCTGTGACTAGTAAATAAACTTTGCTTTTTACATGCAGCTGGTTCCAACTGACCAGAAACTTAACTGGATTAGCCATATCAGTGCTGTATCTGCAAGAACAGTTTAGAGTATTCTGTGGAAAATGAATCACCTTCTGACTCCCCAGAGCCTGTCTACTAGGCATAAGTCAGGGATGTAATGCAATGCCACAGCCTGGATAAGTGCAATGCCTACTACACAAGCTCATTATCCAAGAGTTACCCAATCACTTAATTGACACCTCCTTCGCCACCTTAAACAATCAATCATACCATCTACCACCATCACACAGTGGTTACATGTGTATTATCTACAAACTCACCAAGTTTTCTTCAACAACACCTTCCAAATTAGGGACCGCTACCAAACAGAGAAACTAAGTGCTCCCATACAATTGCCCCTTGCAATTTTTTCTTCGAAGTCACACACCATCTTACCTTGGAACCATATCATTGTTCCTTCGTTACCACTGGGTCAAAATTGTGGAACTTTTAACCTGACAGTACTATGGTTGACCTATACTACATGGACAAGGTTCAAGGCATTCTCATATGCTGCGGATAAATTAAAAAGGAAAGCCCATAATTCTTCAAAAAGCAGTATGTCTAATCTTATATGTGCATTTTAATTTTTATTCAACATTTTTAAAGCTGAAAATATAGGCAAGAGGACATAGAATTTGCATCAAATAGAAGCAGATAACTAGAACTGAGTCATCCCAGAGAGGGAGAATAAGGGTTAGCTACACTTTGAACTGCCCTCTGCTTTGTTAGTGTTCAAGGCTTTAGTAAAAGATATATAATGGTCCCGGAGTTTGATGGTACCGCAATAATGCTAATGTGAGTTTGGCATAAGAATCTAGTATCATGATGGAGAGTCTGAGATTCAACAACTGTATGAAAAGTGAGCCAGAGGATTTGAATGCAAAATTTGTCTCATGAGTGAATTGCTGGTGCCTGTCAGAACTAAGATTGGGGCAGGGCATGGCCTGACAATATTGGTTTTCACTGGGGGTAAGGGAGGATAAGAACATGAAAGGATCTCTCATGTGTAATCTACTGATTGGTGTTATCCCAGGAAATCTATAAACATTACATTTGATATTTGTGTTTGCCTACTGGATGCATGTTAACACTGTTTTGGCTGTAAAAATTAGTTACAACTAAAATAACAAATGGAAACCAGTTTTTTTTTTCAAAATTCAAATCTTCTGCTTTTACTTTGTAAAGAGCAACAAATTAAATGAAAAAAGCTGCCTCTCCGTTTGCTGTGGCTCTGTACTGGACAGCTGTCAACAATTAGAATGATTGCATTGCTTAACTGACACTGATGCATTCAATGACATCAGATATATTGGTCCGTAACCCCTGGTCCGAATTTCGATTTACAAGGATTGTGCATTACGCATCCACACCAGGACTATCCAGAAGTCCCGGACACATGGATTAACGCACTGAAAGCATGCCTTTGATTTTGCTTTTTAAAGCGCTGTAATGTTCCCCTAACTTCTATCACTTGCCCCAATGTTAGGCAAGTTTTTATACTTATTTATTTGCATGCTTTTCTCTAGTCTTGCTGCAACAAGTAGAAGCAGATGACTTTTTTTGCGTTAATTTTTTTGTAAATGCATTTTAAAGGTATTTTAAAAATATGTAAAGTGCAGAAAGTTGAAGAAAATTTTAAATTTTTTTAAAGAATTTTGTCATAATAATAATTCCAGTAAAAAGTACATTCCTATATAACAAAATGGATTTGCAGCGTTTGCAATAAGTTTCAGCTAAAGTTCATTTGGAATTTGCTCTGCATTTTAAGCAGTGTTGTATAAATGTTAATCCTATGCAAATTGAAAATCTTGGGCAAGTTTCTCTAGCCATTCACACCAACAGAATTCTCTGGCCCTGCTGCAGTAAATGGAAATTTGAATTAGTGCCAAATTCTCTATCCCTGCTTGAAGTGGCAGCAAGGCATGAACAGACAGAGAATTCCAAGAATTGTTTCACCTATTGGAACATCTCATTTTTAGCACTGCTTCTTAAAATTGCTGAAATTCTCTTGAGGTTTTCATAGAATCAGAGTCATAGAACCCTACAGTGCAGAAAGAGGCCCTTCGGCCCATCGAGTCTGCACTGAACACAATCCCACCCAAGCATTATCCCCATATCCCTACATATTATGCCCACTAATCCCTCTAACATACACATTCCTGAACACTAAAGGGGCAATTTCTTTGCATCAACCTAACCTGCACATCTTTGGACTGTGGGTAGAAACTGGAGTACCTGGAGACACGCAGACACGAGGAGAACGTGCAAACTCCACACAGACAGTGACCCGAGCCAGGAATCGAACCCAGGACCCCGGATTTGTGAAGCAGCAGTGGTAACCACTGTGCTACTATGCCGCCCAACATCTTTCCTTAAACGGGATCATTTGTGTGCACAATACTCCAGATGTGATCTTATCAATGTCCTATACAAGCAAAGCATAGCCTCCCTACATGTACAATCAATTCCCCTCACAGTAAATAATAGTATTTTGTTAGCATTCCTAATTGTACCTGCCTATTATGAGTCATGCGCTAGGACACCCAGATCCCTCTGCACCTCAAGAGCTCTGCAATCTCACACCATTTAGGTAATAAATTGCTTCTTTATCCTTCCTGCCAAAATTTCACATTTCCCATATTACAGTCCATTTGTAGAGCTTTGCCCACTCAATCTATCCACTTACTCTCCTACCTATCTCGTGTCACTGCAATTTAGCAATACTCCAGTCCTTTCACCCAAGTAATTTATATAACTTGTAAAAGGTTGATGCCTCAGCACTGATCACTGCCCTCATTACACTCTGCCAATCACAAAAAGACATTTGTGCCAATTCCGTTTCTTATCAGTCAACCAATCTTCTATTCATGCCAATATGTTACCCCCTATAACATAAGCTTTTATTTTCTGCACTAACCTTTGATGTGCCACTTTATCAAATGCCTTCTGGAAATCTAAGTACAGTACATTCACTGGTTCCCCTTTATTCACAGGACGTGGCTCCTTCAGGGAATTCCAATAAATTGGTAAGATATGATTTCCCATTCACAACACCATTAATTCTGTCTGATTGCCTTGAATTTTTCCAAGTGCCTTGCAGGCACTGCATTACAGAAGTTAACCATTTGCTTTGTGAAAAAGAGTTTCCAGATGTCACTCTTGCTTTTTTAACCAATTACATATCTCAGTTATGTGTTAGTCTCGATCTTTCACAAGTGGGAAGGTTTTGATGTAGGCATAGAGCTGCGGAGGAGAGGAGTCAGTCTACATCTTCGCCTGGCAAGGAAGCAAATCAATTACCCACCTGTGAGTGTGTACAGGCAAAGGACATCATATGAAACGATGTCAGAAGAGATGTGTGCTAGAAGACGACACTTCAGCAAGGAAGCAATGGGATACCCTTATGAAATCCAAATTCTAACTGCCATGCTGCCATACCAATGGAGATGAAAGTCATATCAGCATTGAATGTTTTTATGTTTCCATCTTTTCAATGTGGCACTGTGACATTCACCTGGAAGACAATTTGCCAACAGAATTGCAGGAGCAGTATCGAGCCCGAGGCAAACATACCTCCTGGTGCAGATGGGAAAGCCCAAGCTCAAGGTGATGCAAGAGCAGTTCAAGATTATCTTCCAGCTGCTGTTTTTAGACACTGAGTTTGTAAAATGTATAATTGATATGTTTAAACATCCCCCCCCTCCCAACCCCATCTCTCCTGCACTCCTCCCCCCCTTACTTCCTTGTTTGCAAAAATACAAATGAACCATTGTGTTTAAGTAGAAAAATATTGTGTGTGTTGAATTAACAAAATATATTTATTGCAAGAAATTTTGAAAAACTGAGGTAGTTACTTGTGCTAAAGTAAAATGTCAAGTTACAATAATAACATCGTGTCAAAGTTTTGTATTTATAACATAACTTTTGTTAATAAATGTTTTCCAATAAACCTTACCAAATTCTACTCATACTTTATTGAAACATTTAAAAAAAAATTAAATGTGAAATCATACAAATGTTTTATTGGAATATCAAAACAAAACATAGAATACCCATCACGCTGAGGTGGCCATTTGGACCTTCAGGTGTGCACCGACCCTCCGACAGAGTCATGCCCAGACCCATCCCTATGCCTTGTCCCAGTAACCCCACATATTTGGCCTAAATAACACATTTTAGGATACTTGAGGGGAAATTTAACATGATCAGTCCAGCTAATCTACACATTTTTGGACTGTGGGAGGTAACAGGAGCACCCTGAGGAAACTGATGCAGACACAGAGAGGTAGTGCAAACTCCACAGTGGCAGTCATCCAAGGCCAGAATCAAACCTGGGTCCCTGGCACTGTGAGGTAGCAGTGCTAACCTCTGTGCCACAGTGCTGGCCCCAAGTTAAATACGAGATAATTGTAAATGAAGTAAACAAGGCACAGGAATACTAATAATAAACACACAGTGCTTTAGATTTTCCACTGCCCAAAATGTGAACTCTCTTTTCTCCAACCTCATGCAATAAAGTATTCAAATTGTGGTCCAAGAAATTGTAACTTCCCTTCTTCCCAATTATATTTTCAGTTTCCATATTCCAAATGAAAACATACAAACACTCATAAGCATGCCACCCAAAGTTATATAATTTAAATAGTGCACATTTAAATAGTGTCACAGATTTAAAAACAAACAAAATCTATATTCATTTATACAATTTTCAATCATAAAAATTAAACTAAAAATTACATTTTAAATGAACCAAATTCAACATACCTTTATAGCAGCAGGAAATGCTTTTGATTTTGTTCTCAATACAAAACTGCTGTTTCAAAGCGAGATCTTAATGGGCATTCCCAGTCTGGCCCTGTCATAAGGAGGCTTGGCTAAGTCCCCCCCAACACCACACTGGGGCCTGTGGAGATTGTCCATTGAAAATTGAAACTCCCATCAGGAGTTGGAGCATGATTTTTCAACTTGGCTAAGTGTGCAAAAAATTTGCATATTTTTGGCACCCCTTGACTTTCTGCCACAATTGGAAGTTATGGGCTGTTCTGTACTCAATTCAGAATCACATTCTGGGTACAAAACCATGACAACCCAAGGTATTAGATAATCAAATGAAAACTTAAGGTAGACAAATTATAACTAAGAAATAATCCAATAGATAATATTTTTAGAAAATATATCATTTTATCTTTTAAAAGCTGTTGGGCACTTGAAATCTCAGCTGAGAAAATAATGGCAGTTTTTAAGAAAGCAACTGTGGAACCTTGCTGTCAGGTTGACCTTGATATATGTTATAAAGTCAATATTGCACTATACAGCTATTGTGCACAATACAGGTTGTGCGAAGGCAGTATAAATATTTTAAACACCTAACATTACATTACCAACAGAGGCAACAGGCCCTTGTCCATCATCATTTAACTACATCATGTAACAAATTTAATAAACATGCCTGATATTTTATTATAATGTAATTCTCATATCACAGCCCATTCCAGAAAGGCAAGAGTGAAAATAAACTGCGCTGGCAAAAATATATACATTCACAAAACTTTAAATAAAAACACATTTTAAATTCAATTTATGAAAAATGGAAGAATGTCTGTTTCCTCCAAAAATTCAAGAACACGAAGCTTTAAAATGGAGCGGTTTCTGTGAAAGTAATTATATTTGTTAAGAAAATAGACATTCTGCCTTCTTCCTTAAAAGGAAAATGTCATTCCTTAAAACAAGAAACTCCATTGTTTCCATATAATAAATTATTTCTCAATAATAATTTCCATCATTATTTGTTGCTGCAGTATCTTTGCTTTCCTGAGAATTGCTCAACTTTTTCCACAAAGGCCACAGAAAACTTGTCATTCTGCACACTTCAACTTGTGTATTAAAAATAAATATACTTATACTTTACAATTTGTTTATATTAAACTTTTTTGCCTGTTCTATTGATTACTCACATTCGTAAAGCACCAAATCTAGCAACGTTTTAAACATCCATTCAGCTATTGACTTGCATGCCTTCCTCACATCCTGTTGAAACAGAGACTGCGAGTTTTGAGTGACTGCTTTGATAGTGGCCACAGCTGGTTCTTAACCACAAGCCTGTGTTTCGCCCCTCCTCCTTTTTTCCTAAGGGCCAGATTTTTCATCTGAATAACATAGCGCAGCTGCAGCCTTTTTTGCAAAGATAAACACAAGTGCTTTTTAAACCAGGAAATGAAATGCAGGAACTGAGATGAAACCGTACTGAGTCAAGGAGAATTAGATGAAGGGACAACAAGTATTCTGCAAGATACCTTTTATTTTTAAGATTTTTCTTAACTCCTGATGGAAAGTCACTAAAAATGGCAAAATACTAATATAAAATGGAAAGGAATTTTCAATCTTTCAGCATTTTTAGACAAATGAGAGATATAATCTATGTAAAATATCTATTAACTTGAACATACCAATTCATATATAATTGTACAACGGGGAGGAAACCCACAAAGACATAGGTAGAATGTACAAATTCCATACAGTCACCCAAGGCTGGAATTGAACCTGGGCCCTGGTGCTGTGCGGCTAACCACTGTGCCATTATGCCATCTATATACCATGTTGATGCCACCAGTTTTAATCATAGCATGTTCCAAGCTAACCACTTCCAATTCAAATCATAGCATGGATGCCATATTTGTCCTACTGAACCTTCTTCCTCCCCATCTGTCATCAATAGAAGTCTGATGAAATGTCACAGACCTATAACAGCAATCGTTCTCCCTCTACTGATGCCACCAACCCTTATGAGCATTTTCAGTCTTTATTTGCTCAATATTCTGATTAGTGCATCTGTTCCTGTTTGCAACAGTGTGTTGAGACTGACAGACTTCTTTTCATCTATCTGTTTTAATGTCCTTTCATTAAAGGAATCTATTATCCATGCCTGGTCTGGCGACATGACTCCAGACCACAGCAATATGGCTGACACATAAATGTCTCCTGAAGTGGCCTAGCAGGCCAATTAGTTGAATCAAAACTGCTGCAAATTCAAAAAGAAATTGAACTAGATGGACCACTCAGCATTGATGTCAGCACCACAAATGGGAACCTGTTTTGGGGATTCTGCTAAGTATTCTGTATTAGCACAGGGGGCTTCTGTCAAAATTGGGAAAGCTATTCCACAGGCTAGTCAAGCAACAACCTCACATAGATATACTCATGGAACCATACCTTGCAGACAAAGTCCCAGACACCACCACCATCTGATGGTATGTCCTGTCACAATGGCAGGAAAAAGCTATCAGAGGTAGCAGTACAGTGCATACAGTCAGAAGAAACATGCGCTGGGAGTCATCTTAGTTAATTGCAGATCCCATTATGCTGATCAATGCTGACCAGCCTGTGACATCCATGCCCCATGAAAGAATTTTTAAAAAATCTGTAACCTCAAGGCCCAACATATCCCACAGCCTACTGTTGCTATCAAGCCTGGATCAACCTCAGTTCAATAAACAGTGTTGGAGGGCATGCTAGGAGCAGCACCAGGCATACCTAAAATGAGGTGTCATTCTGGTGAAGCTATTACACAACACAACTTGCATGCCAAACAGTGGAAGCAGCAAGCAATAGACACAGCTAAGTGAAGGACATCAATGAACCAGATGGGTTTTACAACAATGTTTCCTGATTATGACTGAAACTGGCATTTTTTTCCCCAATGTATTCATTAATTGTATTTATAGTCCCTAACTATATGGCAGGATTGAACTCAAGTCCTTGGAACATTCATCTGAGCCTCTGGCTCACTAGTCCAATAACATTACTATAATGTTACTGTTCCTATTACTCTCAAGATCTAGAAATATTAGCCACTCAGTTGCAACACATTGTTTCAAATTGGTGTTCACTGGCATTTAGGACAAAAAAGTCATAGAAACATTCAATGTTACAAATCATGTCTTGCTAGCTGTCCAAAAATAATCTCAGAGTCTCTCTCTTTTCCGGTCAACTTGGTACATTCCTCTGCTTCAAATATGCATCCAATTTTCTGTTGAAAGTTCAGCATTAGCTGTCTCAACCAGTCCTGTGATACAGCATTCCACAACTGACAATTCTTCTCACACTCAAGTCACAAATGCAAATTATTAACCCTTTGTCACTAACTGCTTAACCAAAGAAAATATTTTTCTGCATTTAAAATTCTTCATAAAGTCTTCTATGTTGTTTCTTTTCTGCTACAGTGAAATAGACTAAATTATCTTACTTTTCTTTCATAAATAAAATTTCTCATTCTTTACTTAGGGTGCTTTCAGCATGGTATTCCAATTTTTTTTCCCTTAGAGCATCCATAGTTCTCTAAATGTGGCTTAATCAACTTTTGCCTTTCATTTAAGTTAACTCATTGTTCTTGTACTTCATAAAATTCAGAATATCCTAGGACTACTTTTAAAAATGACTGTTTCCATTTTCTCCATAATTCCATAATACTGCCAAACAGTATCTACACTCATGTCAGTCGATTCCTTAATGATCTTCAGTATTTTTTACTGAGCATATGTGCCCACCCCACACTTTTTCAAAATACCATCATACTTGTCTGCATTAAATTACATCTGTCACCCAGCTACGCATATTGTTGATTTATCTGTATGTCTGACTGAAGTCTTTTGCTTAGCGAGTTTATCATCACTAGTTTCCAAAAACTGCTTTGCATCAAATTTTAAATTTATATTGAAGATATGGAGTTCAAATATAAAGTTTTGAAAAATAATTTTTTATCTTTATATGATCTTTTTTGAATAATAGCTTCATGGAGATTGGTGGGTCTGACCACTAGGTAGTTTCTGGGACCTGCAATGAGAATGGACAAACCTGTTCTGAAAAGTGAAGAGAGTTCAGAGCTAAAATGAAAGTCTGAATACTCTATTTGTGAGAGTACTTGGCATTGTGCAGCTCTAGTTGGCTCATGACAGTGGTTGTCATGATATCTTTTACATTTACCTGAGAAAGGTGCAGTGCTCCGAAAACTAGTGGCTTTTGCTACCAAATAAACTTGTTGGACTTTAACTTGGTGTTGGGAGACTTTTTACTGTGTTTACTCCAGTTCAATGTCGGCATCTCTATATCTGGAGGAGATTCACGGGTACAAGGCATCCCTCCACAAGAGAGGAAAACTGTTTGCACCATAACTTAATGGTTACAGGATCATGCCAATGCCTGGAAGTTGGATTCCTCCTGTCCTGTAAAGTGACAGGACCTGGCTTTGAATCCCACAACAGATGGTGAAGTTTGAATTCAACCCATAAAAATCTGGAATTAAAAGTCTAATGAAAAAACAAAGTTCAGTTGGGTCACTTGAGCATTACAAGGTAGCTAGGAATGAGTTAAAGGAAGGGGTTAGGTGTGCTAAGAGGAGGCATGAGAAGTCCTTGACAGGTCGGATAAAAGAAAACTCCAAGGCTTTTTACTCTTATATGAGAAATAAAAGAATGACTAGAGTGAGGTTAGGCCCAATCAAAATAGTAGTGGGAACTTGTGCATGGAGTCAGAAGAGATAGGTGAGGCGTTGAATGATTATTTTTCTTCAGTGTTCACTGACGAGAGGAACCATGTTTTTGAGGATGAATGTGTGATATAGGCTGATAGGATGGAGGAGATAGATGTTCTGAGGGAAGATGTATTAGCAATTTTGAAAAATCTAAGGGTGAATAAGTCCCCTAGGCCAGATGGGATATATCCTAGGACACTTTGGTAGGCAAGGGATGAGATTGCGGAGCCTTTAGCTTTGATCTTTGGGTCCTCACTGTCCACAGGGATAGTGCCAGAGCACTGGAGAGTGGCAAATGTTGTTCCCCCCTTCAAAAAAGGAAATAGGAATGACCCTGGTAATTATAGGCCAGTTAGTCTTACTTCAGTGGTCGGTAAGTTAATGGAAAGGGTCCTGAGAGATAGGATTTATGACCACTTGGAAAAATGCAGTTTAATCCAGGATAGTCAGCATGGTTTAGTGAGGGGTAAGTCCTGCATCACAAATTTGACTGAATTCTTTGAGGAGGTAACTAAGTGTGTGGACGAAGGTAGAGCAGTTGATGTTGTATACATGGATTTTTGTAAAGCTCTTGATAAGGTTCCCCATGGTAGGCTCATGAAGAAAATAAGGAGGTGTGGGATAGAAGGAAATTTGGCCGATTGTATAAGTAACTGGTTGTTTCATAGAAGACAGAGAGTGGTGGTGGAGGGAAAGTTTTCAGACTGGAGGCCAGTTACCAGCGATGTACCACAGGGGTCAGTGCTGTGTCCTCTACTTTTTGTGATTTTTATCAATGACTTGATAAAAATGGCTTAAGGGTGGGTTAGCAAATTTGCTGATGACACCAAAATTGGTGGAGAAGTGGATGAGGTGGAGGGTTCTTGCAGGTTGCAAAGAGATATTGATAGGATGCAGAGCTGGGCCAAGAAGTGGCAGATGGAGTTTAACCCTGATAAGCGTAAGTTGATTCATTTTGCTAGGACAAACTTGAATGTGGATTACCGGGTCAACGGCAGGATTCTGAGGAATATGGAGGAACAGAAAGATTTTGGGATTCACATCCACAGATCTCTGAAGGTTGCCACTCAAGTGGATAGAGCCGTGAAGACGACTTATAGTGTGTTAACATTTACTAACAGAAGGTTTGAGTTTAAGAACTGTGGATTATGCTGCAATGTGAGACCACATTTGAAATAGTGTGTTCAGTCCTGGCCATCTCACTGTAAGAAGTATGTGGAAGCATTGGAGAGAGTGCAGAGAAGATTTATCAGGATGCTGCCTGGTTTGGAGAGAAGATCTTTTGCGGAAAAGGTGAGAGAGCTGGGACTTTTCTCTTTGGAGCAGAGGAGGATAAGAGACGACTTAACTGAGGTTTATAAGATGACGAGAGGGATTGATAGAGTGGACATACAGAGAATATTTCCTCGGGTGGATGTAACTGTTAATAAGGGGCATAACTATAAAGTTCATGGTGGGAGATATAGGAGGGTTGTCCGAGGTAAATTCTTCACTCAGAGAGTGGTTGGGGTGTGGAATAGACTGCCTGCTGTAATAGTGGAGTCCGACACTTCAGGAACTTTCAAGCAGTTATTGGATAGGCGCATGGAGCACTTCAGAATTATAGGGAGAGGATAGCTTGATCTTGGGATTGGACATAGCTTGGCACAACATTGAGGGTTGAAGGGCCTGTACTGTGCTGTAATATTCTATGATGAAAAGAAATGAATTGTCATTATATAAAAAAAAATCTGGTTCATTAATGCTCTGAAGGGAAGGAAACTTGTCTTAATCATCCTTACCTGGTCTGGCTTGCATGTGATTCCTGATTCACAGGTATGTGGTTGACTCTTAAATGACCGCAAGCCACTAAAGTTTTTCTCAGCAATGAAACCAGAGGGACCATCAAGTATTATCACAGGCACTGGAAATGATAACATCCCTATTGACCTTGCAAAGTCCTCCTTATTAACATTTGCAGACTGGTGCCGAAATTGGGAGAGCAATCCATTAATCAAGCAACAGTCAAACCTACAAAGTCATATTCATGGATTCATACCTTACAGATAATGTCCCAAACGTAACCATCCCTTGATATGTCCTGTCCCAACAGCACGACAGACCCAGCAGAAATGGGAGCACAACAGTATACAGTTGGTTGGGAGTTGCCCGAGAGTCCTCCACATCAAATCCAAATCACATGTAGTCTCATAGCATCCGATCAAACATGGGCAAGCAAATCGGCTGTTGATTACCATGTAATGCTCACCTGTAGCTGATGAGCACCATTTGGAGGAAGCACTGTATTCTGGATGGGGAGAGCTTAAATGTTCATTACTGTCAAACACCACTCTTGACCAATCTGGCTGACTTCTAAAGGACATAGCTACTAGACTGGGTGTGCGACAGGTGGTGAGGGAGCCAACAAGAGGGCAAATTGACAGCATCCAGTCCATGATACTGTTGATAGGAATGATCACCGCACAGTCTTTATGGAGATGAAGTCCTAATTTCACACTGAGGAGACCTTCCATCATGTTATGCACCATACCACCATGCTGAATAGGTCAGATTGCCAACAAATTTAGCAATTCAGGCTGGGCAATTGTGGGGGCCTTTGGGCCATCAGCAATAGCACAATTGTACACAACGACAATCTGTAACTTCATGTTCCAGCATTTACCTACTCAGTGATTACCACCAAGCCAGAGGGCCAACCTTAACGAACAGTGCATAAGCAGCACAGGCATACTCAAAACAGTGATAGCCTTTTTCCTAGGATGGAAAAAGCTAGCACGAGGGGACACAGCTTTAAATTAAGGGGTGATAGTTATAGGACGGATATCAGAGGCAGGTTCTTTACCCAAAGGGTGGTTCGGGAGTGGAATGCCCTGCCTGCAGCGGTTGTAGATGCGCCAAGTTTGGTGGCGTTTAAGAGGTTAGTTGATAAGTATATGGAAGAGAAGGGAATGGTTTAGTTTGGAGGGGCATTGCTTTTTATATTGGTCGGCGCAACATCGAAGGCCGAAGGGCCTGTTCTGTGCTGTAATGTTCTATGTTCTAAAATGTATCAACCTGGTAAAATTACAACATAGGATTACTTGCCAAACAACATCAGCAACAAGCAATACGTAAAGTTGATTTTGGTCTATTATGCATGTTTTCATAACTGACCAGATCTAAGCTCTCCGACATTGTGTCACCCAATCGTGAATGATGGTGGGCAATTAAACATTGACTGGTGGAGGAGGCTCCAAATCTGTCCCATCCTCAATGATGGGGGAGCCATGCCCATCATTACAAAAGATAAGGCATTTGTCAAAAGAGCCCAAGTGGATGATCCATCTTTACTCCTTCCAGAGGTCCCCAGCATCATATATATCAGTCTTCTGCCAATTTAATTCACTCCATGTGATATCAAGAAATAGCTCAAGACACTAGATACTGTAAAGGCTCACAGCCCTGACAACATTCAGGCAATAGTGCTGAAGACCTGCGCTCCCGGATTACCCATGCCAGCTGAGCTGTTCCAATACAACTACAACAGTAATCTATTCAGCAATGTGATGCTTCAGCTATGTCTTGTCCACAAAAAGCAGGATAAATCCAAGCCATTCAATTACCATCACTCTACTCTCAATCATCGTAAAGTGATAGAAGGGATTATCAGCAGTGCTATCAAGCAGCACTTAAGAACAAAGAACAAAACAGCATGGGAAATAGGCCCCTTGTCTCAAAGAGCCCGTGCTGCCACCTCAATGTTCCCACTTCTACCCATGATCCCTGTCATCCCTGTCTTTGTTTATAGATCTATGCATTAGAACCAAATTTGAGACAATTTAGGGAGAATTTGTTCTGCCAATCAGCCTAAGAGCACATTTTTGGGATGTGGGAGGAAATTGGAGCATCCAGAGAAAACCCACACAAGCACGAGGAGAATGCGCAAACTCCCACAGATACAGGCCCAAATCCATGTGTCTGCACAGCGTAGCAATAATCACTGAGCTGTCGTGTCGCCCATCAAACGGTCCTGGTCAAGCGTACACTAACGATGTGAAACACTAGGCTACTCTCAAAAAATCCAAGAGCAGTCCTCTCACGACCCATCGCATGTGTGCCCCTTGTTAGAAAAGGGGTATCAAAGGACCTGTACGATAAAACAAATGCATCAATATCATCAACAATTTACACACTTCCTAGGGAATTCCAAGGTTCATGATGCCTATTTTAAATCAGTTTTCTACACCTCCCCATTCCCATTCTGTTTATGTGCCCATCTAAGTATCTCTTAAATAACTCCAGAGTACCTGCCTCCACCACTTTACTTGGCAGCACATTCCATACCCCCACCACTCTCTGTGTGAAAAAACTCTCTCTAGCATCCAAATTATACCCTACCCACCTCACCCTAAGCTTGCGACCCCTTGTGCTATTTGAGTCCATCCTAGGAAACCCTGTTTACTTTATCTATACCCCTCATAATCTTGTACACGTCTATTAGATCTCCTCTAAGTCTACATCCTTCTAAGGAAAACAGCCCCAATTTGCCTAACCTCTCCTCGTAACTCAGACCTTCCATATCAGGCAGCATTCTGGTAAACCTCCTCTGCACTCTCTCCACAGTGTCCACGTTCTTCCAGTAGTAAGACGACCAGAACTGGATACAGTATCCCAAATGAGGTCTAACCAATGTTTTATACAACTGCAACATTAAAGGCCAGCTCTTGGACTCTATATCCCTTCCTATAAAGGCTAGCATACTATATGCTTTCTTCACAACCTTCTCCACCTGCTCTGCCACCTTCAGAGACTTGTGCACCTGCACTCCCAGATCCCTCTGCATTTCTATAATCTTAATAGGTCTACCTTTTATCATACATCTCCCCCCGCTACATTCTTTCTCCCAAAATGCATCACCTCGCATTTATCAGGATTGAATTCCATCTGCCATCTATCTGCCCAAGCTACCAGCCTATGTCCTGCTGTATCGCCTGACAACGCTCCTCACTATCCCCAAGTCCAGTCATCTTTGTATTGTCTGCATTCGGGGGGGGTGGGATCCTAAGTAGTTGGGGTGCTAAGAGGGATGAGAGTAAGGGGGTCATAGAGGAAAGCTGTAAAACACAGCAGCGTACGGGTGGGGTAGGGCATGGTTTGAAATGCATATACTTTAATGCAAGGAGTATTCGCAATAAGGGGGAGGAACTTGCAGCTTGGACCAGTACCTGGAACTTCGATGTTTTGGCCATTTCAGAGACTTGGGTAGAGCAGGGACAAGAATGGATGTTGCAGGTTCCGGGGTTCAAATGCTTTAGTCGGAGTAGAGAAGGAGGTAGAAGGGGGGGAGGAGTGGCATTATTAGTCAAAGACTATATCACAGTGACAGAAAGGAAGTTTGATGAGGACTTGTCTGTTGAGGTAGTATGGGCTGAGATTAGAAACAGGAGAGGAGAGGTCACCCTGTTGGGAGTCTTTTATAGACCTCCTAAAAGTTCTAGAGAGGTTGAGGAAAGGATTGCAAAGTCAATTCTGGTCAGGAGTGAAAGTAATAGGGTAATTGTTATGGGGGACTTTAACTTTACTAATATTGATTGGAATAGCTATAGCTCTAGCTCGTTAGAGGGGTCAGTTTTCGTACAAAGTGTGCAGTAAGGTTTTTTGACTCAGTATGTAGATAGGCCAACTAGAGGTGAGGCTACATTGATTTGGTGCTGGGCAATGAGCCAGACCAGGTGTTAGGCTTGGAAGTTAGTGAACATTTTGGTGATAGTGACCACAATTCGGTTACGTTCACCTTAGTGATGGATAGAGATAGGCATGAAGCTGGGGGCAGTAGTTATAGCTGGGGGAAGGGTAATTATGAGGCCATCAGGAGAGAATTAGGGTGCATAGATTGGACTAGGAAACTACAGGGACTGGGAACATCTGGAATGTGGAGCTTATTCAAGGAGCAGCTGCTGCGAGTCCTTGATAAGTATGTCCCTGTCAGGCAAGGAGGAAATGGTCGAGTAAGAGAACCTTGGTGTACGAAAAAAGTTGATTTGCTGGTTAAAAGGAAAAAGGAGGCTTATGTCAGGATGAGGCTTGAAGGCTCGGTTAGTGCAATGGATAGCTATAGATTAGCCAGGAGGGAGCTAAAGAGTGAATTGAGGAGAGCTAAGAGAGGACACGAGAAGACTTTGGCTGATAGGATTAAGGAGAATCCTAAAGCTTTCTTTAGATATGTTAAGAATAGAAGATTAGTTAGGGCAAGATTAGGGCCAGTCATAGACAGCAGTGGGAAGTTGTGCGTGGAGCCTGAAGAGATTGGAGAGGTACTGAATAAATATTTCTCTTCGGTATTCACGCAGGGTGATGTAAATGTAGTTATGGAGAACACTGAGGTACAGGGTAGCAAACTGGAAAGTACTGAAGTAGATAGGGAGGATGTGCTAGATATTCTCGAGGGTTTGAAGTTGGATAAGTCCCCTGGGCCGGACGGGATTTACCCTAGGATTCTCTGGGAGGCAAGAGAGGAGATTGCAGAGCCTCTGGCTCTGATCTTCAGGTCCTCGTTGGTTACGGTTGTGGTTCCGGAGGACTGGAGGATGGCGAATGTGGTCCCATTGTTTAAGAAGGGGAAGAGAGACCTTCCTGGGAATTATAGGCCAGTGAGTCTTACTTCTGTGGTGGGCAAGGTATTGGAGAGAATTATTAGGGATAGGATTTATAGTTATTTAGAGAGAACTGAATTGATTGGGGATAGTCAGCATGGTTTTGTGAAGGGTAGGTCGTGCCTTACTAACCTCATTGAGTTTTTTGAAAAAGTGACCAAAGAGGTGGATGGGGTAAGGCGGTTGATGTGGTATATATGGACTTTAGTAAGGCGTTTGATAAGGTGGCCCATGGAAGACTTCTGCAGAAAATGCAGATGTATGGGATAGAGGTGATTTAGCTAATTGGGTTAGGAATTGGCTAGCAGATAGAAGACAGAGGGTGGTGGTTGATGGGAGATATTCATCGTGGAGTTCGGTGACAAGTGGTGTACCTCAGTGGTCTGTTTTTGGGGCCCCTGCTGTTTGTAATTTTTATAAATGATCTGGATGAGGGTATTGAAGGATGGATTAGTAAATTTGCAGATGACACTAAAGTCGGTGGAGTGGTAGATAGTGAAGGGGGTGTTATAGTTTGCAGAGAGACTTGGACAAGTTGCAGAGCTGGGCCGAGAGGTGGCAAATGGAGTTTAATGCGGAAAAGTGTGAGGTAATTCACTTTGGCAGGAATAACAATGTGTAGAGTATAGGGCTAATGGTATTAGTGTTGATGAACAGAGGGATCTTGGTGTATATGTGCATAGATCCCTGAAAGTTGGCAATCAAGTCGATAAGGTTGTTAAGAAGGCATATGGAGTCTTAGCTTTTATTGTTAGGGGGATTGAATTTTGGAGCCGCAACGTCATGTTGCAACTGTACAAAACTCTAGTGCGGCCGCACTTGGAGTATTGTGTACAGTTCTGGTCCCCGCATTATAATAAAGATGTGGAGGCATTGGAGAGGGTACAGAGGAGGTTTACCAGGATGTTGCCTGGTATGGAAGGCAGGTCTTATGAAGAGAGGCTGAGGGATTTGAGGTTGTTTTCGTTATAAAGGAGGCGGCTAAGAGGGGACCTAATCGAAACATATAAGATGATTAGAGGTTTAGATAGGGTGGACAGTGATAGCCTTTTTCCTAGATGGAGAAAGCTAGCACGAGGGGACACAGCTTTAAATTAAGGGGTGATAGTTATAGGACGGATATCAGAGTAGGTTCTTTACCCAAAGGGTGGTTCGGGAGTGGAATGCCCTGCCTGCAGCAGTTGTAGATGCGCCAAGTTTGGTGGCGTTTAAGAGGTTAGTTTATAAGTATATGGAAGAGAAGGGAATGGTTTAGTTTGGAGGGGCATTGCTTTTTATATTGGTCGGCGCAACATCGAAGGCCGAAGGGCCTGTTCTGTGCTGTAATGTTCTATGTTCTATGTAAACTTGCTGATCACTCCACTTACTCCCTCTTCCAAGTCATTTATATATATTACAAATAGAAGAGATCCCAGTACTGAGCCCTGCGGCACACCACTAGTAACTGATCTCCAGCTAGAAAAACACTATTACTCTGTCTCCTATTACCAAGCCAGTTACTTATCCACCGAGTTACCTGTCCTTGTATTCCATTAGCCTTGACCTTTCCAACTAACCTCCCATGAGGGACTTTGTCAAACACCTTACTTAAATCCATCCAGCCAACATCAACGGCTCGCCCTTCATCGAGCGTTTTTGTCACCTCCTCAAAAATTTCTACCAGATTCGTAAGGCATGAACTCCTTTTAACAAAGCCATGCTGCATATTCCTAATTAGATTGCAACGCTCTAAGTGTCTATACATCCTATCTCTAAGAATCCCCTCCAACAGCTTCCCTACCACTGACATCAAACTCACCGCTCACTGATGCTAAGTTTGTGTTTCACCATGATCACTCTGTTCCTGACTTCATTATACTCTTGATTCAAACATAGAAAAAAGAATCAAACTCCAGAGGTGTGGCAAGAATGAATTCCTTTGACAGCAAGGCAGCATTTGACTCAGTATGGCATCAAGAAACCCTAGAAAAACTAGAGTCAATAGAAATCAAGGGGAATACACACTGGAATCATATCTAGAACGAGGCACTAGAGGCATCAAGGGTATGCAGAGAGAGTTTATGTAATTGAGACAGAGGATCAGCCATATTGAATGGCAGAGTAGGGCTCGATGGGCCAAATGGCTTACTGCTGCTCCCATTTTTCATGCAGCTGTTAAATGTTGCACATATTTTCACTGTAACATGAAATCCAATTTATTTTGAAGTTTTTATCTCAAAATTAGAAACTAAGTTAACTGAACTTAAGTATTCAAGCCAAGTTTTCTTTTAAAAGTCAAACAATTGGTACAAATTGCAAGAAAGCATTAGTAATAAAAATTCTTTGTTTTTCCTACTTCAACTTAAGTCAGTATAAAATGCATTTAGTCAATGGAATACACTTGCAATACTCAATTTTACAATTAATTGGTGTAAATATCAGCGCTGTGCATGTATTTTTAAATGTTTGAAACGGCAATCAGAGCCCATGTGCTTGCTTTGTTCCCATATCACCAGTTCCTGCTCCTTTGATCTATTCTTAAATGCTGACATTGGGGTGTGTTTAAGAGAGCTGGTTCCACTTTTTCAATGCAACTTCTGCAGGGGTGCAGTGCTAACCATGTTTGCTATGTTTAGCCATCTTAGGGAGAATTCTCCTATTCTTCTCAGGGTAGGTTTGGTAACAGGTGGAAGCTGAGAATCCAGCATGAGCTAATGAAATCGAAAACCTGCTGGTGGTATGAACGCTATTTGCATCTCATGAATGCTCATTAAAACAACTGCCTGCTGCTATGAAAACATGGAATACAGAAGCAGGAGTAGGGTATAGGGCCTTCAAGCCTGTTTCACCATTTATTATGATTATGGTTGAATGGTGGAGCAGACCAAATGAGCCGAATGACCTAATTTTGCTCCCATGTTTTATGATCTTGTGAACATCAAGCTCAATAACCTGATCTCAGCTTCACCGGATATCTTTTGATCCCTTTCGCCCAAGAGCCATACCAAACTTTTTGAAAACATACATGCTCATAGTTCCTTGAAAGTGGAATCACAGGTGGACAGAGCGATGAAGAAAGCATTCAGCATGCTTGGTTTCATTTGTCAGAACACTGAATACAGGAGCTGGGACATCTTACTGAAGTTGTACAAAATATTGGCAAGGCCACACTTGCAATACTGTCTACAGTTCTGGTCACTCTATTACAGAAAGAACATTATTAAACTAGAAAAGAGTGCAGAGAAGATTTACTAGGATGCAACCACAATTTGATGGTTTGAGTTATAAGGAGAGGCTGGATAGACTGGGACTTTTTCCTCTGGAGCGTAGAAGGCTGATCTTATAAAGATCTATAAAGTAATGAGGAGAATAGATCAGCTAGATAATCAATATGTTTTCCCCAAAATAGGGAATCTAAAACTAGAGAGCATAAGTTTAAAGTGAGAGGGGAAGGATACAAAACAATCCATGGCAGTTTTTTTTCCCACACAGAGCATGATGAGTGTTTGGAACAAGCTGCAGAGGTAGTAGAGGCGGACACAATTTCATTTTTTAAAAAGCATTTAAACAGTTACATGGATAAGATGGGTATAGCGAGATGTGAGCCAAATGTGGGCAACTGGGACTGGCTTCGGGGTTTAAAAAAGGGATGGCATGGACAAGTTGGGCTAAAAGGCCTGTTTCTACACTGTAAACTTCTGTGACTCTATAACATACAACGTTTTTAGCTTCAACTACTTGGTGGTAGCGAATTCTAGAAGCTTATAACTCTCCAGGTGAACAAGTTTCTTCTTTTCTCAGGATATCCCATATCCTTAAAGTATGACCCCTGGTTCTGGATACCCCCACCATTAGGAACATTATTTCTGCATCTAACCTATCTAGTCCCGTTAGAATTTTATAGGTTTCAATCAAAAAATCCCACATTCTTCTAAACTCTAGTCAATGTAATCCTAACTGACTCAACCTCTCCTCATATGTCAGTTCTGCCATCCCAAAAATCAGTGTGATAAACCTTCTCTGCTCTCCTCTATAGCAAGAGCATTCTTCTTCAGCTAAGGACTAAAACTACACACAATATTCCAGGTGTGCCTCACCAAGGCCCATTAATTACAGCAAGACAATCCTGCTCCTGTACTCAAATCCTTGCAATATGGATGTCATCATGCCATTCACTTTCTTTACCACCTGCTGCACTGGCCAATTTGTACGTCTCTTCCTTGGATCTATTTTTCATGGAATTATCTCTAATTTCCACTGTACGCTTTGGTTTGGCCAGTTTTCCCATTTTACTTTTGTGCCAGACAGGAATAAATGACTGTTGTAGTTCACCCAAGCACTCCTTGAATGTTTACCATTGATTATCCGTCATCATCATCCCCTTAAATAATGTTTCCCGACCCATCATAGACAACTCACGCCTCAAACTATCGTAGTCTCCTTTAAGATTCAAATTTCTCATCTCAGAATCTACTACTTCACTTACCATTTTGATGAAAAATCCTAACATATTATGATCTCTCATCCCCAAGGGAGTCTCACCCAACTATACTGCCAATTATTCCTTTCTCATTAGACAATACCCAGTTTAGTAAAGCCTGTTCTCTAGTTGGTTTTTCAATGTAATGGTCCAGGAAACCATCTCGTATGCACTGCAAGAATTCCTCTTCAACAGTACTATGACTAACTTGATTTGCTCAGTTCACATACAGATCAAAATCACCAACATTATATATGGTCATTTATCATGTGTCTCCAATTTCCTGTGTCTTGCCATTCCCAGCATCAACACTACAGTTGGGGTTTATATATAATCCTCAATAACGTTCTTAGACCCTTAGAGTTTCGCAGCTCTACATTTACAGATTCCACATTGTTGCAGTTAATATCCCTTGTCACTAGTGCATTAATCTCCTCTATAATTGGCAATGCAACTTCACAGTCTTTGCCTTTTTGTCTGTCTTCCCTAAATATTGACTACCTCTAGATGCTTGGTTCCTATCCCTGGACATCTTACAGCCATGCCTCCATTAATCCTGACTATATCATACAATTTACATCTAATTGTGCAATTAATTCAACCAGTTTACTGCAATGCTCCACGTATTATACTATATTATAGACTTAGAGGAGATCTAATAGAGGTGTACAAGATTATGAGGGGTATAGATAGAGTAAACAGGGTTAAGCTTTTTCCTAGGATGGATTCAAATAGCACAAGGGGTCACGGGCTTAGGGCGAGGTATAATTTGGATGCTAGAGGAAGTTTTTTCACACAGAGGGTGGTGGGGGTATGGAATGCACTGCCAAGTGGCGGAGGCAGGCACTCTGGAATTATTTAAGAGATACTTAGATGGGCACATGAACAGAATGGGAATGGAGGGGTATAGAAAACTGATTTAAAATAGGGATCATGAGCCTTGGGAGTCCCTGGGAAGTGTATAAATAGACGATGATATTGATGTATTTGTTTTTATCCTACAGGCGGTTTGGTCCGCATTGTTGTCTAACAAGGAACATACACGCGATAAGTCGTGAGAGGGCTGCTCTTGGAATCTTTTGTTCGAGTATCCTAGTGCTTCACGTCGTTAGTGTACGCTTGACCTTGACCATTTGATGGACAACACAACAGCTCAGTGACTATCGCTGTGCTGTGCAGATGCATGGATTTGGGGCTGTGTCTGTGGGAGTTTGTGCATTCTCCTCGTGCTTGCGTGGGTTTTCTCCGGGTGCTCCGGTTTCCTCCCACATCCCAAAAATGTGCTCTTAGGCTAATTGGCAGAACAAATTCTCCCTAAATTGTCTCAAATTTGGTTTCAATCCGTAAACATAGACAGGGATCACAGGTAGAGGTGGGAACATCAGGATAGCGGCGCGGGCTTGTTGGGCCGAAGAGCCTGTTTCATTCTTTGTTCTTCTTTGTATTAAGGCACAAAGCCTTCAGGCTTGTCTTTTTAATATTACTTGCCTTGTTCCCAATATTTCACACTGGCCCTTAATTCCTCTAGTACTGATTCCCCTTCTTATATTTTGTTTTTGTCCTGATTCCCAACCTCTGATTCCTGACATAGGTTCCCACTCCCTACCTTATTAGTTAAAACTCTCCCCAACCTCTTAAAGTTTAATCCCATAACTGTTAGGGCTCATAGGCTTTGCTGTATACAGTCTGTTCATCATTTTTCAATACTACACAAAGGGTGGGGACCTTGGGCCAGAAACAACTGTGCTAAACTTAAATAAGGGCAGTTGTAAAGGAATGAGGGCAGAGTTGGCTCAAGTACACGAGAAAAGAATTTAGCAGAAAGAATGATTAATCAGCAATTCAGCTGTTAATGAAAATAATTATTTGACTCATAACAAAAATAAATCCCAGCATGGAAGAAAGATTCTAGGAAGAGAACGCATCAATTATGGTTAGCCAAGGAAGTTGGGGATAGTTTTAAATTAAGGAAAAAACATACAATATGACAAATGTTATTGATAAACCAAAGGATTCGGAAAGATTTAACACCAAGAGTTGAGCAAAAAAAAAGATAAACTACGGGCAAACTAAAAATAATAGTAATATAAAAATATTAGCTTATTTAAATACATAAAAAGGAAGTCAAAGGCTCCAAAGTGAAAACGGGTCCCCCAGGGAATGAGACTGAAGAAATAATAATGAGAAATCAGGAAGTGGCAAATAAAAAATATTTTGTACCAGTCTTTATAGTAGAAGACACTAATAGCATGCGAAAAATACTAAATAATCAAGGGACAAAATGGCCTGGTGAATTTCCCCTGTACTCCAAAGCCAATATATTCTTTCACAAATAGGAGGATCAAAACTGCACACGGTGCTCCAGTTGTGGCCTCACCAGTACCCTGTACAGTTGCAGCGAGACCTCCCTGCTTTTATGTTTCATCCCTCTCGCTATAAAGGCCAATGTTCCATTCGCCTTCTTGATCACCTGCAGACTGAGTTTTTGCAATTCGTCCCCAAGGACCCTCAGGTCCCTCTGCACTGTAGCATGCTGCAGCTTTTCACCCTTTAAATAATAATCTCTCCTACTATTATTTCTACCCAAGTGGATAACCTCACATTTACTAATGTTATACCCCATCTGCCAAGTCCTCGCCCACTAAGCCTATCCAGATCTTTCTGCACACTTTCTGTGCCCTCCACACAATTTGTTTTTCCATTCATCTTCAAGTTAAATCCTATTCACTCCAGGAGCCTTGATGAAATCTTTTTTTCATCAAGATTTGGTTGCAGTGATAACAAAACAAAATAGGTTTTAACAACAATCTTTACTAATCCAGTTACTAACGTCAAGATAAGTATGACATTAGTGCACTGACGAATCTGTGCTCCAAGGAAAAAAGCTCTGCCTTTGAGACAGGATTTTGAAAACAGTTTACAATTTTGAAGTTTATTTTCATTTTAACACTTTTAAAGTGCAAATACACTTCTCTGCAGAAGTTTATTCAAAGTTAATGAGAATTTGAAAAAAGTCCTTTTTATTTAAATGTGAGCAGTGGTGATATGAACATTTCATCTATGAACATTAATTAACACTGGTGAACATAAACCAAAAAAGGAAAGCAAATGATGGCTCTAAACTTTTAAATAATTGCTCAAATGTGGATGTGGTGTAGAAATACAAGAAAAATATGACAACAGGATTAAATATACTCTTTTGCAAGTGAGCTCTATATTGCCTACTGGAACATTTCTGGAAGAGAGATATTCAGTTGTGTAATATTTCCTAAACCATAATTATTCTGATACATTTTCCCCTCTCACAAATGATCTTTAAACTGTACCTTTCTCACAAAGGATCTTTAAAAGCAATACTTTACTTTGCAAGCAATCTGACTCAAAAGCTTGAGTTTGTACCACAGTTTGTCCATGCATAAATATTACCAAAATCATAAACTACATAATAAGGAATGCTTAGCACTAAGCTAAGAAACAGGATTCACAACCCTAAAGTGTAGCAGTAGAAAATTAACACAATTATGCTACAACTCCAGTACATATCCATGGTTTCCTTTACATTGATGCTGCTATTGTAATGGAAATCCAAAATCTGGACTCAATCCAGCTACAGAACAAAGCATCGCAAGATTTCTTTCTTCAATAAATCACATGAAGCATCATACTCATGCTACAATAATACCATGAAAATCCAGCCAAAGACGCATTCAGGCAAAAAAAGCAATGAATAAAAGCAGCCTCTCACATTTATAAGACTGCGCATTTACTTTCAACTTCTGACAAATCATCACCATTTAGCTCGTCTGAGAATATTTAAGTCAGTTACAAAATTGATATTATTTCACTATCTCAAAATTCAACAAATTAGAACCCCCTACATACTATGCAAGATGGTCTGCAAAGCAGTTAACAAATCAAATTGCTCAATCTGTCAAGCCAAAAACATAATCAAGCATTTGACTTGAACATGGATGTTGGGCATTTAACACTGGAAAATATTCATTCATCTGTGTGAAGATTTGTTCAGTCAAATCAGAAAAATAGCCCCATGTGTTTTTTTTTTATATAAACATAGAACATTACAGCCTACAAGTTGTGCTGATCATATTCATACCTACCAGGCCATAGAACTCCCAATCCCATTAAATCCCATGTACTCATCCAGAAATCTTTTAAAAGATCCCAGCGAGTTCACCTCTATCACCACTCTTGGCAAACGATTCCAGTCACTCACCACCCTCTGAGCGAAAAACTTATCCCTAACATCTCCTCTGTACTTGCTCCCCAGCACCTTAAACCTGTGCCCCCTCATAGCGACCATTTCAGCCTTGGGAAATAGCCTCCGAGAATCCACCCCATCTATGCCTCTCAACATTTTATATACCTCTATCAGGTTGCCTCTCAACCTTCATCTTTCCAGGGAGAAGAGACCTAGCTCTTCATAAGGCATACCTCCCAATCCAGGCAACATCCTAATAAATCTCCTCTGCACCCTCTCAATAGCTTCCACATCCTTCCAGTCTGGTGAGGTGACCAGAACTGCGCATAGTATTCCAAGTGGGGTCTGACAAGGGTCTTATAAAGTTACAGATTACCTTCTGAGTCCTAAGCTCAATCCCTTGAGTAATGAAGGCCAGTACACCATATGCCTTGTTGACCACATCCTCCACCTGCGAGGCCAATTTAAGAGCCTTATGGACCTGGACACCAAGGTCCTTCTGCTCCTCAAAGGGGTATGTATACATCACACATATTTAGTTTTAGGAATCTGAAAAGGTATAATGGTCCATGATATGGACCATTAAAAGTAAAAACAAGGCAATAAATCAATCTTGAAGGAAAATCACTTCTATATTTAAATTTTATTTCAGAAATTCATTAAATATAATAAGTCATTTGCAAGAATCAATACATTGCATAAAATCTAAAGCTAACACCTTTCTGGTGACAAAAAATGTGCAAAAATTCATTAGAACTATTTGGGAGGGCAAAGCCACAAGGAAGAGGAGTACCGACTAAGCTTACTTAAGAGCAGCACCCTGAAGGTCCTAATCGCAAAATCATAGTCATTACAGCACAGAAAGAGGGTCCTCAGTCCATGAATGTTAGCTCTCTTTCAAGAAATCTGACCAATCTAATTCTACCATTTCAATTCTTGCAGCTCTACAACTTAATAGAAATGAAGTGCACATCCAATTTCTTTTGATCATTGAGCTCCAGATCATTAACATTTATTGCATAAAAATGCTTTTTTTTTAAGACTATCCCTGCATTTTATGCACAGAATACCAAATTTGTGTTCCTTGATCTCACACCATCAGCTAATGGAAACCTCTTTCCGTGGCTTATTTTATGCAAACCTGTCATAATCTTACACACCATTACCAGATCTCCCTCAACTTTCTGAGAATTGAGGAAAGAGGCAGAAGAGACTATTTGCACATTAAAGGTCTGATAAAAAATATGCATAGGTCTATACTCTTCGCCCCGATTTCAACTGAGGTCCGCCCAATCCCAGGACTCGCACTCCAGTTCCAGATTGGCCTGTATTCTGGTGTCTTTGTTAAAGATAGTCTGACCTGATTATGTGGCCTGCATAGGATCATGCCTTAAAAGGGCCATGTCACCACAGTGACCTTTTGAGGGAGGTGACTGCCAATCCTGAAGTCCTTAATGCTGACTGGAAAAAGACTGGAGACAAACAATAAGGAAGAACGTGCAAACAGCAGAGGACAAAAGAAATGTTCAGATGGCAAAACAGAACCCAAAATATGCCTTCAGTGAATGCTATAATGCCTTCCAACATCCCACTGTTCCACATAAAACCATATCTAGGACTTTACAGCCTCACTTTTCCAGAAACGACAAAATCCTGTCCAAGGTCGATGGAGCTTTCCATGGCCCATCCCTTGCATACTCTGATTCCCATGGATGGCGGGACATTAAAATTCCACTCCATATATTTCAGATGTTGTTTTTAAGAGCTTTATTTATACATGCATACAATGGGTAAACAACATTTGTAAGACCGTGGGGAATAACTCTCACGTCAGCGTTGGTTGATTTCACATCACAGACTACTTGTCGATAGGGAAGGATTGGAATATGTTACTGGTGAGAAAATCTTTTCATTTGCATGATCTTCTTGGTCTCAAATTTCATACTTCTTTGATCTATTTCTTGCAACTGTCTTCATTCATCCAGCTTTTCTTGTTAACACTAACATGGAATTTCAAGGCTTGAAGGCTCGGTTAGTGCAATGGATAGCTATAGATTAGCCAGGAGGAAGCTAAAGAGTGAATTGAGGAGAGCTAAGAGGGGACACAAGAAGACTTTGGCTGATAGGATTAAGGAGAATCCTAAAGCTTTCTTTAGATATGTTAAGAATAGAAGATTGGTTAGGACAAGATTAGGCCAGTCATAGACAGCAGTGGGAAGTTGTGCGTGGAGCCTGAAGAGATTGGAGAGGCACTGAATAAATATTTCTCTTCGGTATTCACGCAGGGTGATGTAAATGTTGTTATGGAGAACACTGAGGTACAGGGTTGCAAACTGGAAAGTATTGAAGTAGATAGGGAGGATGTGCTAGATATTTTCGAGGGTTTGAAGTTGGATAAGTCCCCTGGGCCGGACGGGATTTACCCTAGGATTCTCTGGGAGGCCAGAGAGGAGATTGCAGAGCCTCTGGCTCTGATCTTCAGGTCCTCGTTGGTTACGGGTGTGGTTCCGGAGGACTGGAGGATAGCGAATGTGGTCCCATTGTTTAAGAAGGGGAATAGAGACCTTCCAGGGAATTATAGGCCAGTGAGTCTTACTTCTGTTGTGGGCAAGGTATTGGAGAGAATTATTAGGGATAGGATTTCTAGTTATTTAGAGAGAAATGAATTGATTGGGGATAGTCAGCATGGTTTTGTGAAGGGTAGGTCGTGCCTTACTAACCTTATTGAGTTTTTTGAAAAAGTGACCAAAGAGGTGGATGGGGGTAAGGCAGTTGATGTGGTATATATGGACTTTAGTAAGGCGTTCGATAAGGTGGCCCAGGGAAGGCTTCTGCAGAAAATGCAGATGTATGGGATAGAGGGTGATTTAGCTAATTGGATTAGGAATTGGCTAGCCGATAGAAGACAGAGGGTGGTGGTTGATGGGAGATATTCATCGTGGAGTTCGGTGACAAGTGGTGTACCTCAGGGGTCTGTTTTGGGGGCCCTGCTGTTTGTAATTTTTATAAATGATCTGGATGAGGGTATTGAAGGATGTATTAGTAAATTTGCAGATGACACTAAAGTCAGTGGAGTGGTAGATAGTGAAGAGGGGTGTTATAGTTTGCAGAGAGACTTGGACAAGTTGCAGAGCTGGCCGAGAGGTGGCAAATGGAGTTTAATGTGGAAAAGTGTGAGGTAATGCACTTTGGCAGGAATAATAAATGTGTAGAGTATGGGGCTAATGGTAGGATTCTTAATAGTGTTGATGAACAGAGGGATCTTGGTGTGTATGTGCATAGATCCCTGAAAGTAGGCAGCCAAGTCGATAAGGTTGTTAAGAAGGCATATGGAGTCTTAGCTTTTATTGGTAGGGAGATTGAATTTCGGAGCCGCAACGTCATGTTGCAACTGTACAAAACTCTAGTGCGGCCGCACTTGGAGTATTGTGTGCAGTTCTGGTCCCCACATTATAAGAAAGATGTGGAGGCATTGGAGAGGTACAGAGGAGGTTTACCAGGATGTTGCCTGGTATGGAGGGCAGGTCTTATGAAGAGAGGCTGAGGGATTTGAGGTTGTTTTCGTTAGAAAGGAGGCGGCTAAGAGGGGACCTAATCGAAACATATAAGATGATTAGATGTTTAGATAGGGTGGGCAGTAATAGCCTTTTTCCTAGGATGGAGAAAGCTAGCACGAGGGGACACGGCTTTAAATTAAGGGGTGATAGTTATAGGACGGATATCAGAGGTAGGTTCTTTACCCAAAGGGTGGTTCGGGAGTGGAATGCCCTGCCTGCAGCAGTTGTAGATGCGCCAAGTTTGGTGGCGTTTAAGAGGTTAGTTTATAAGTATATGGAAGAGAAGGGAATGGTTTAGTTTGGAGGGGCATTGCTTTTTATATTGGTCGGCGCAACATCGAAGGCCGAAGGGCCTGTTCTGTGCTGTAGAGTTCTATGTTCTATGTTCTATCATCACTGGTTTTAATTTTACATCATACAAAGATCGGCTGCAGTATTATCTTGATCCTCGATTCAAGGCAACACATAGTGGTTAGCACTGCTGCCTCAATAAGCACTAGGTACCCAGATTCAATTCTGGCCTCAGGTGACTGTGTGGAATTTGCATGTCTGCTCCGTGTCCGTGTGGGTTTCGTCCAATGCTCCGCTTTCTTCCCACAGTAAAAAGATGTGCCGGTTAGTGGGCTAGCCATGATAAATTATCCCTTAGTATCATGGTGATTACTTGAGAGGTTATGGGGATGGGGCCTGGTTGGGATTATTGTTGATGCAGGATCAATGGGCCGAATAGCTTCTTTCTGCACTGTCAGGACTCTATGATGTTTACTCATGGTTATGAATTTGTGAGACTGGACAAGCCAATTCTTGACCCAACCAGAAATGACCAGATCTTTGGACATTTGTTGTGGAATCCAGAGTGTAATCACTTCCTGTTCCTTCCTTTTCTATCAACTGTCTACCTCTTCATTAACATGTTGGAACTAAAAATACGACGCAGCAATTCAAGTAGGTGGCTCACCAACACTTTCTTGATGATAATTAAGGAAAGGCAACAAATACTGGTCTAGTCTGTGAGAAAGACATCTCATGAATCAATTAAAAAAGTGAACTTGGTAGCCAGAATCAGTGAAAACTCTGCTTCATGCCACAGATTTTGTTTTTCCCATGTTCCTGCTCCACAAATCACAGGTCCCCCTCCAGTTTGCTCATTTTTTACCTGATCTCTACTTTTTCAGAAGGTTAATGAAATTTGGCTTGTCCAGTACAACTTTCTCCAATTTTTACAGATGCACCATAGATGTTTCACAGCTTGGTATGGCTTCTGCTCTGACCCAGATTACAAGAAACTACAAAGAGTTACAAACATAACCCATTCTATCATGCAAACCAACCTCCCATCCATTGACTCCATCTATACTTCTCGATGCCTTGGAAAAGCAGCCAGAGTAATCAAGGACCCCACATATTCTGAGCATACTTTCTTCACCTTCATCCGTTGGGAAACAGATGGAAGTCTGAGATCACAACCAATTCATGAACAATTTCTTTCCCGCTGCCATCAGACTTTTGAATGGTTCCACCATATATTAACCTGATCTTTCCCTACATCCCAGCTCTGACTGTAATACTATATTGTGCATTCTCTTCTTTCTTTCTCCTTTATGTACTCTATGAAGAGTAAATTTTGACTGTATAGTGCACAAGAAACAATAAGACTATAGGTATAAGAGCAGAATTAGACCACATGGCTCCACTATTCAATTGTGGCTGATAAGTTTCTCAATCCTAATTCTCCTGCCTTTTTCCTGTAATCTTTGATCCATTTACCAGTCAAGAGTCTATCTATCTCTGTCTTAAGTATATTCAATGACTGGGCCTCCATAACCTTCTGCAGCAATGAATTCCATACATTTACCACCTTCTACCTGAAGAAATTCCTCCTCATCTCTGTTTTAAAGGGTCATCCCTTTATTCAGAGGCTTTGCCCTTGGATCTTAGTCTCTCCTACTAATTGAAACATCTTCTCCACTTGCACTCTATCTAGGTTTTTCAGTATTCTGCAAGTTTCAACGAGATCTGAAATTTAATCTTTATTCTTCACTATGAAGCTATGGATGACCACTTGAATAAGAGTGGAGGCAAGATGAGAGATATGTACAGACAATGTTTTCGAGGGGAAGTACAGAGTCTTAGAATGCACCAGATGTGGATTGAAACCTAAACTCAGGCATGGAGAAGGTTTGGCTAAACTTGTATAGGTAGTTAATGGGGTTAATGAAATTAGCATCTAAGGTAAGTTCAACCTAATGCTAAAACTAACAAAAGTGGGCTTTCTAACAAGGTAGGTGATATTATGATTTTGAAAGTTTCGGGAATGATACCTAAATGAAGGGAAAGTTTGGATTTGAGATGGGTTAAGAAAGGATTGTTGATATCAGAGCTGGATTGAATGCAAGTGGCGGTAATACATCTTGATTTGACTGGTATATATATACTGGTATATATATATACTGGTATATACTATACTGGTATAGTATATACCAGTGAATATACTATTCACTGGTATACAGTGAATAGTATTGTTTTTTGCATGCTAGACAAAGTATACCATTCATTGAGTACATAGAAGAGAAGGAAAGGACAGGATGCAGAACACAATGCCACAGCCATGATGTAGAGAAAGATCAACTCAACATGAGGTAGGTCCATTCAAAGGTCTGATGGCAGCAGGGATGAAGCCATCCCTAAGTCGGAGTGATCACAAGAACAGTTCTGCCCTGCTCCCACCAGACCCCCGAATGGACCCATCCCACACCAAGCTGATCTTTCTCTACACCTCAGCCACGACTGCAACACTACACTCTACACACTCTCCTTTTTGTGTTTGCCTTTTCATTATCAGCACCACTAACTAAAAGACAAGAACAGCCAATATGACTCACATATAATTTAGATTACAATAAGCAGGCATAAGGGCTTCAAAGAGAATGGAATCCCAATGCATAAATATTTTGAAATTGAAGCTGCATGCCACTTGGTATGATTTTCATTAATTTAATATCATTACTCGGAAATAATATATATTGGAAGGCTTCCTTTTTAGTTTCCTGGACGTTATATGCTGTCCAGCATGTGATCTGGACAAGTTGAGCGAGTACACAAATGAATGGCAGGTTCAAGTACCATTTGGATAAACATGAGATTATCCACTTTTGTAGCAAAAATGGGAAGGCAGGTTGCTATTGGAATGACCACAAATTAGGTGGGCAATGTGCAACAAGACCTGGATGTCCTCATACACCAGTCACTAAAGGCAAGCATACAAGTGCAGCAGGCATCAAAGAGACAAATGGCAATCTGGCCTTCATTGCAAAAGAATTCAATTTCAGGAGCAAGGATGTCTTGATGCAAGTATACAGGATCTTGGTGAGGTCACACCTGGAATATTGAGTGCAATTTTGATTTCCTTATTTGAGGAAAGATGCTCTTGCTCTAAAGGGAGTGTGGAGAAGGTTTACCAGACTTCTGCGGTGGAAGAAAGGCTGAGTCAGTGAAGATCATATTTGCTGGGGTTAAGAAGAATGAGAGGTGATGTCAGAAACCAATAAAATTCTAATAGGACTCGACAGAGTAGATGAAAGAAGGATATTCCTGATGGTGGGGGTGTCCAGAACCAAGGGTCACAATCCGAGAATCCAAAGCAGACCATTTAGGACAGAGGTAAGGCGATATTTTTCATCCAGAGAATGATCAGCTTGTGGAATTCACTACCATAGAAAGTAGTTGAAGCAAAAGCATTGCTCATTTTCAAGAAGCAGTTAAATATAGTACATGGGACAAAGAGGTTCGAAGATATGGGGGCAAAAGCAGCATCAGGTTATTGAGTTGGTTGATCAGCCACAATCACAATGAATAGCAGAGCAGATGTAAAGGGCCAAATGACTTCCCCACTCCTGTTTTCTATGAATTTTAGCTCTGTTCCATCTCCACGAACGCTGTCAGATCTGCTGAGATTTTTCAGCATTTTCTGTTGTTATTTCAGATTTGCCTGGGTTGCAAAATCCTATAACTGTCCTGGCTGAGACAATTCACATCTCTTTAACTTGAGTTTATCCATCTCTCTAGTCACATTGTCTGTACCTGTAAAAACTCGATTACCTGTAAAGACTCGCATTCCAATCATTATCTCGCAATTGAATCTTTGTCTATATATGCCCTGTTTGTGAACCCAACTCTCCACTCACCTGAAGAGCAGCACTCTGAAAGCTCGTGATACCAAATAAACCCGTTGAACTTTAACCTGGTGTTGTGAGACTTCTAACTTGAAATACAGTTTATCCAATACCATCTAATCAATTTTAATTTTCTAGTGTCTGAATTGCTTTCTCTTTCACCATGTGCAGCAGCCTCATTCTCCATAAAAAGAGATGCAAAATATTAATTTAATGCCTTAGCAATCCTCTATCCCATGCATGAATCCTTTCTGTCATCCCTAATCACCACTCTTCATTTTACCCCACTTTTACTAGTTATATGCTAATAGAAGAGTTTGGGAATCCCTTTTAAGTTTACTGCAAGTCTCTCCTTATACTTTTTTTTGGCTTCTCATTTGCTTTTTCACTTGCCCTTTAAACCTTGAGTATGCCTGATTCTCACTTGTATTATCCACTTGATATCTGTTGTATGTTGTATATCTTCTTGATTGCTGTCTCTTTACTCATCTAAGGGGCTCTGGATTTTGTTAGTTCTACCATTCACCTTTTTGGAAATATACTGGACTCTATCCAAGCCCAAAATCTTTAAAGCTAGCATGAGTACCCAGCTAATTGAAAATGAATTAAGGTTTAAACCAAAATTAACTCAATTGTTAAGAAAAAAGCTTCAATGCATTTAAAAATATGCTTCAAAATATTCAGTTCTAAAGTTGAACAAAACATGAAACTTTCTATTATCAGTCCTCTTTCTCAATGGCAATTTAAAATTGATTACCAAGAAAAGGGAATATATTTTCTTGCTCAGCATATCAAAGCCCTTCATAATTTAAAACCACTCTCTATTAAGTCTTCCTCGTCTTCTCTGAACCACTTCCTTGATCAAACTTTTGATGATCTGTCCCAATCTCTTCTTTAGCTTCATTCTTATTTTGACTCAAACCTCCGGAAAACCTCTTGAAAGGATTCTCTAGATTAACAGTATTATAAACATTTTGTTATTGTTCTGATGTATTCTTTAATCTTTACAAAGCAAAACTAAAAATCAAATATGTAAATTAAATCAATATTAAAATCACATAGGTTCCTGCAAAAAAAGACAGCTGCATAATTTAATTCCAAAATGTCTATGAAAACTCCAGAAAACCAGGCAGTAAATTGGCTAATGTATACACTTTTCCACTAAATGCAAACAGAAAATTGGATCATTTCCCTATTTGTTCATTCTGAATCAACTACTTTTTTAAAAAAATCTTGTTCACACAATTATCAGGTAAGGACACTCTAAACAATCTGAAAAATTTGAATCTGTACTCACCTCCTGTATAATTCTACATGAGCAAAACTTTCCTTGTACGAGTAGCCATCTGAATTTTCTATATGAACAAGCTTTCGAGTTGTTAGCAAAAAAAGGCAGCTGCAGTAAGGAGTTACAATATATTGCAAAGTATTATTTGAAAAAAAATCTTAAAAAGCATTAAAGCAGGTAAGTCCCCAGAACCTGATGGGGTCTACCCTAGAATACTGAGAGAGACGAGGGTAGAAATTACTCGGGTCTTGATAAAAATCTTTGTATATTATTGGCTATCCTCCAGTTCTCTGGAATTTCATCTGTTAGCTAATGTTGTTCCTTTGTTTAAGAAGGGCAGCAGAGATAATCCAGGAAATTATAGGCTGGTGAGCCTTATATCAGTGGGAGAAAAATTATTGGAAAATATTTTTAGGGACAGGAGTTACTCACATTTAGAAACAAATGGACTTATTCGTGATAGATAACATGGTTTTATGAAGGGGAGGTCGAGTTTCACTAACTTGATAAAATTTTTTGAGGAAGTGATGATATATGAGGGAAAGGCCATGAATCTTGTACACATGGACTTCAATAAAGCTTTGGACAAAGTACCTCATGTAACTAGTACAAAAGGTGAAGTCACGTGGGCTCAGAGAAGAGCTGGCAAGCTGCATACAGTGTCGGCTTGGCCACAGAAGACAAAGGGTAGCAGTAGAGGGGTGCTTTTCTGAATGGAAGGCTGTGACCAGCAGAGTTCCACAGGGATCAGTTCTGAGACTTTTGTTGTGTGTAGTATATATAAATGATTTGGAGGAAAATCTAGCTGGTCTTTTTAGTAAGTTCGCAGATGACACAAAAATTGGTACAGTTGTGGATGGTGAAGAGAATTGTCAGAGAATACAATAAGAAATAGACCAGTTGAAGACTCGGATGGAAAAACAGCAAATGGAGTTTAATCCGGACAAGTGAGAAATAATGCATTCTGGAAAGTTCAATACGTGTAAGAATTATACAGTAAATGATAGAACCCTAAGGAGTATTGACAGGGAGAAAAATCTGAGCATATATGTTCACCAATCATTAAAATTGGCAATGCAGGTGAATAGTCAAGAAGACATATGGCATGCTTGCCTTCATCGGTCAGGATACCGAGTATAAAAATTGACAGGTCATGCTGCAGCTGCACAGAACCTTAGTTAGGCCAATTTAGAATATTACATACAATTGAAGTCGCCATACTACCAGAGAATGTGGATGCTTTGGAGAGGATACAGAAGAGGTTTACGAAGATGTTGCCTGGTCTGGGTATTAGCTATGAGGAGAGATTGGATAAATGCAGTTTGTTCTCACTGGAACAACAGAGACTGAGGGATAACCTCAGAGGTCTGTAAGATCAAGATTATCAACAGAATGGATAATCAGATGCTCTTTCCTAGGGTAGAAAAGTCAAGTAATAAGGGACACAGGTTTAAGGTGCATGGGATGTGCAGCAAGCGTTTTTTTACATATAGGGTGATGAATGTCTGGAATTCACTATCTGGGGAGGTGATGGGAGCAGGATCGATAGCAGCATTTAAGAGGCAAGTAGACAAATGCATGAAAAGGATAGGAGTGGAAGAATACGGACTCCATAAATGCACACGATTTTAATTTAGGCAGGCATCATGATCAGCACAGGTTTAGAGTGCCAAAGGGCCTGTTCCCGTGTAAGGTTTCATTTATAATAAACATAAAATAATGCAAAGAACTGCTTGAATACCACAAAGGAATCAACATCACCTTCCTCCAGAAAGTACGTAGAAAAAGAGGGTTAAATTCATATTTTTATTTGTTTTCAATGCTATATACAAAAAAATTGCTATATTCTTCCCAAAATGTTTTTGTCAGTATTTTGAACAATTTTCTATTGAAGATGAAGTTTACAAATTGCAAGCCTTGGTAATTTCTTCAGTTGACAGTAAGAGTTGGAAATACAATACAGCACAGAGGCACAGGTTGGAAACCCTATTGCAGCATTTCAAACACAGAAAATACTATTCCTGGAAAACTGTCATATTTCATTTTCTTTTCATTGCAAACCATTATTTAATATTCAGCTTTTGAAAATGACCACACCCATGATGCCAACTGGGCTTTGGCAAACAGTGTTGTCACTCCACAGTTTTGCTCAAAGTTTTACGATAAATTAATATCAAAACTTGAAGTTACTTTCTGAACAAGGTTTTTGGCCAACAAAAATTGATGACCAAAAGAATTTCAAAAATATTAATAATTGGTCAGTTCACCTTCATTTGTAATTTATTTCAAAGAACAAAGAACAGTACAGCACAGGAAAAGGCCCTTCAGTCCTCCAAGCCTGCACTGTTCATTCACCCAGCTAGACCATTTGTTTGTATTCCTCTATTCCCAGTCTGTTCACATGGCTATCTAGGTAAATCTTAAACGGTCGCAGAGTGTCTGCCGCAACCACCTTGCTTGGCAGCGTATTCCAGGCTCCCACCACCCTCTGTGTAAAATACGTTCCCCTTAACCTTGAACTTGTGACCCCTTGTGTTTGTCACCTCTGACCTGGGAAAAAGCTTCCCACTGTTCACCCTATCACAATTTTATACACCTCTATCAGGTCACCCCTCATCCTCCGTCTTTCCAGGAAGAACAACCCCAGTTTGCCCAATCTCTCCTCATAGCTAAGATTCTCCTTACCAGGCAACATCCTGATAAATCTTTTCTGTACTCCCTCCAAAGCCTCCACATCCTTCTGGTAGTGTGGCGACCAGAATTGGACACAGTATTCCAAATGAGGGCTAACCAACATTCTATATAGCTGCAACATCACATGCCAACTTTTATACTCTATGCTCCGTCCAATAAAGGCAAGCATGCCATATGCCTTCATCAGTGTCTATATTCCTGATGGTTCTGTCATTTATTGTATAGCTCCTCCCTACATTGGATCTACCGAAATACATCACTTCGCATTTATCTGGATTAAATTCCATCTGTGATTTCTCCGCCAAATTTTTCCGACCCAATTTTTAGGCCTATCTATATCCTGCTGTATTCTCTGACAATGTTCATCACTGTCTGCAACTCCAGCAATCTTTGTGTTATCCGCAAACTTACTGAGCTACATCTTCTTCCAAATTATCTATATACATCACAAACAGCAGAGGTCCCAGTACAGAGCCTTGCAGAACACCACTAGTCACAGATCTCCAACCGAAAAAAGACCCCTCCTGTTCCCCTCTGCCTTCTATGGCCAAGCCAGTTCTCCACCCATCTAGCTACCTTCCCTTTTATCCATGAGATTTAACCTTTTGCACCAGCCTGCCATGAGGCACCTTGTCAAAAACTTTACTAAAATCCATATAGACGACATCCACGGCCCTTCCCTCGTCAATCGTTTTTGTCACCTCCTCAAAAAACTCAACCAAGTTTGTGAGGCATGGTTTCCCTTGTATAAAACCATCCTGTCTATTACTAATGAGATAATTCCGTTCTAAATGCGCATATATCCTATCTCTAAGAGTCTTTTCCAACAATTTCCCCACCACAGACATCAAGCTCACTGGTCTACAATTACCCGGGTTATCTTTGCTACCCTTCTTAAATAACGTGACCATATTTGCTATCCTCCAGTCCTCTGGGACCTCAGCTGCATCAGTGAAGAGGCAAAGATTTCTATTAGAGGCTCAGCAATTTCATCCCTTGTCTCCCTCAGCAGTCTAGGATAGATGCCATCAGGCCCTGGGGATTTGTCTGTTTTAATGTTTCCTTAAAAACCTAACACTTCCTCCCTTGTAACTGAGATTTTTTCTAACAGGTCAACACATCACTCTGAGACACGGCCAGTCAACATGTCCCTTTCTTTTGTGAACTTTAAGATGTTTCCATTTCTATTTAATATTTGACTAGTACATTAATTACCGTTATTTTTCCATGGATTGCCACCTTGCCATGGTGGAAAAACCTGAACATCCCATTCATCCTGAAAGTGATGCTTTTGGGAGCTTTAAACTCCTGACAGGGTCACCTATGACGGCAAGGTCGAAGGGGAGGAAGCAGGCAAAGCACAATCCAAAACAAGCCATCAACAGTGAATCAGACAGAAGATATTTATGTGAAATCAGCAACTGTGACAATAGATAAAGGCTGCTACAGTGGGAGATCTCGAGTCATCAAGGTTCCCTTAGCACTGGAGACATCCATGATAAAAGCACTGGTATATGATCGATTATCTCATCATCTAGTCCATAGACCAAAAGGATGATCTCACCACCAAAGCGATGACCAGTGCAGAAGATTGCTGGGCAGACCACTGGCTCACCCACTCCTCTATGTTCATCAATCTCCACAGAAGCAGGAGAAGATGAAGAAACAGCTCAAAAAATGATCAATGCTGAGTGGTTTCAAGAGCCAAGCATTCTAGTGAGTTTCCAATAATACCTTCACCAAAGTCTCCAAAGCATTCATTCTAATGCTGTTATAGAGTCATAGAGGTTTACCCCATGGAAACAGGCCCTTCGGCCCAACTTGTCCACCCTGCCCTTTTGTTTTTAAAGCCTCTAAGCTAATCCCAATTGCCCGCATTTGGCCCATATCCCTCTACCCATCTTACCCATGTAACTAAACGCTTTTTAAAAGATAAAATTGTACCCACCTCTACTATTACCTCTGGCAGCTTGTTCAGACACTCATCACCTTCTGCGTGTAAAAATTGCCCCTCTGGACACTTTTGTATCTCTCTCCTCTCACCTTAAATCGATGCCCTCTAGTTTTAGACTCCTCTCCCTTTGGGAAAAGATATTGACTATCTACCTTGTCTATGCCCCTCATTATTTTATAGATCTCTATAAGGTCATCCCTCAGCCTCCTATGCTCCAGACAAAGAAGTCTCAGTCTATTCACCTCTCTTTATAACTCAATCCATCAAGTCCTGTCGTATCCTAGTAAACCTTTTCTGCATTCTTTCTAGTTTAATAATATCCTTTCTATAATAGGGTGACTACAATTGCACACAGTGTTCCAAGTATGGCCTTACCATTTTCTTGTACAACTTCAACAAGCTGTCCCAACTCATGTATTCAATACTCTGACCAATGAAACCAAGCATGCCAAATGCCTTCTTCACTCCTCTGTCCATCTGTGACTCCACTTTCAAGGATCTATGAACATATATTCCTAGATCTCTTTGTTCTGTAACTCTCCCCAACGCCTTACCATTAACTGAGTAAGTCCTGCCCTGGTTTAATCTACCAAAATGCATCACTTTGCGTTTGTCTACATTAAACTCCATCTGCCATTCGTTAGTTGATGCAGTGTAGTGGATTTTCAGAAGGAATTTAATACAATGCCACTCAACAAACTTGTGATCAAATGCTTGGCTCATGGAATAAAAGGGAAAGCATGCACATGGATAATAAATTGGCTGAGTAACAGGAACAGAACACGATGATAAATGATTATTTTTTCAGATTGGAGGAAGCTTTGTAGTGAACTTCCTCGGAGTCAGTGTTGAAATCCTTACTCTTTCTGATGCATATTAATGACCTAGGCTATGATATTCAAGGCGCAATTTCAAAATGTGTTGATATGGATATTGGAAACATTACCAACTGGGATGAGGATAACCTTGAGCTTCAAAAAAATATAGACATGTTGGTGCATTGGACAGATAAGTGGCAGATCAATACAGAGGAGTGAGAAGTGTTTCATTTTGACAAGAAGAATATGAAGAGACTACAAAATAAAGAGAGAAATTCTAAAGGAGGTGCAAGAACAAAGGGACCTCAGTGTATGTGTACATAAATCATTGAGTGTGGCAAGTCATTTTGAGAGCAGTAAATAAAGCACCTAATCATCTTAGATTTTATTAATAGTGCCATTGACTACAAATGAGGAGGTCATGTGAAACTTATATGAGACATTAGTTGGCCCTCATCTGGAGTACTGCTGGATGTCATCCTTCAGGAAGAATTTGAAAGCTTTGCATGCAATAGAGGAAACTGGAAAGAGCTGAAGATAGTCATTATCTCAAGCTATAAAGAAACCATTGTTGACAAGACGAGGAAACATCAAGACTAGTTCAACGAGAACAACCAAATCAACCAAGACCTCGTCGATAGGAAGAGCAAAGCTCCCCATGTCTAGCAAAACAACATAACTAACAAGACAAAGGCAAAAACTCAAAACAGCAAAAGTGGAAGTAGAAAGAGCAACTAGAGAAATCAAGAACCAATGCTAGATTGAGAAAGCTAGGGAGCTGCAGCACCTCACTGACAAGCACGACTCCCAGGGCTTCTTCAGTGCCATCAAGTCAATGTAGGGATCCAACACACTAGTCCTCAAACCAAGGTGGAGTAAAGATGAAACTCTTCTGAAAAACAGAAAAAATGTCTTCAAAGCCTTCAATGGAGACAATTCAAACAACTCCTAAATAATGATGCAATTGTAGATGAGGATGTTTTTGAGGAAATCCACCAACTCCACAAAGATGATCTTTACCTTCTTCACACCTGGTTAAAGTCCAAGCTGTCATTAAACATATGAAGAATCGAAAAACCATAGCAGCATATGGAGAAATCACTCGTCAGCTCCATCAGCTGTTCTTGAAAACCTGGTACAGTGAGGAAATCCCTGCCATCCTCAGGGGTGCAACAATCAAGGAGGAGTCAATTACTAGTGGGCACAGGTTAAGGTGCAAGGGGCAAGATTTAAAGGAGCTGTACAAGGCAGACGTTTTTTTACATCAAAAATAGTGGGTGCCTGGAACTCATTGCCAGGGGAGGAAGTGGAGCAGATACATTAGTGACTTTTAAGGGGTGTCTTGACAAATACACGAATGGGATGGGAATAGAGGGATACAGAACATAGAACACTACAGCGCAGAACAGGGCCTTCGGCCCTCGATGTTGCGCCGACCAATTAGGAAAAAGCAATGACCCTCTAATCTAAACCATTCCCTTTTCGTCCATAAATTTATCTACTAACCTCTTAAACGCCACCAAACTTGGCGCATCTACAACTGACGCAGGCAGGGCATTCCTTACCCTTACCACCCTCTGGGTAAAGAACCTACCTCTGACATCAGTCCTATAACTACCACCCCTTAATTTAAAGCTATGTCCCCTCGTGCTAGCTTTCTCCATCCTAGGAAAAAGGCTATCACTGTCCACCCTATCTAAACCTCTAATCATCTTATATGTTTCAATAAGGTCTCCTCTTAGCCGCCTTCTTTCTAACGAAAACAACCTCAAATCCCTCAGCCTCTCTTCATAAGACCTGCCCTCCATACCAGGCAACATCCTGGTAAACCTCCTCTGTACCCTCTCCAATGCCTCCACATCTTTCTTATAATGTGGGGACCAGAACTGTACACAATACTCCAAGTGCGGCCGCACTAGAGTTTTGTACAGTTGCAACATGACGTTGCGGCTCCGAAATTCAATTCCCCTACCAATAAAAGCTAAGACTCCATATGCCTTCTTAACAACCTTATCGACTTGATTGCCAACTTTCAGGGATCTATGCACATATACACCAAGATCCCTCTGTTCATCAACACTATTAAGAATCCTACCATTAGCCTATACTCTACACATTTATTATTCCTGCCAAAGTGCATTACCTCACACTTTTCCACATTAAACTCCATTTGCCACCTTTCGGCCCAGCTCTGCAACTTGTCCAAGTCTCTCTGCAAACTATAACACCCCTCTTCACTATCTACCACTCCACCGACTTAGTGTCATCTGCAAATTTACTAATCCATCCTTCAATACCCTCATCCAGATCATTTATAAAAATTACAAACAGCAGGGGCCCCAAAACAGACCCCTGAGGTACACCACTTGTCACCGAACTCCACGATGAATATCTCCCATCAACCACCACCCTCTGTCTTCTATCTGCTAGCCAATTCCTAATCCAATTAGCTAAATCACCCTCTATCCCATACATCTGCATTTTCTGCAGAAGCCTTCCATGGGCCACCTTATCGAACGCCTTACTAAAGTCCATATATACCACATCAACTGCCTTACCCCCATCCACCTCTTTGGTCACTTTTTCAAAAAACTCAATAAGGTTAGTAAGGCACGACCTACCCTTCACAAAACCATGCTGACTATCCCCAATCAATTCATTTCTCTCTAAATAACTATAAATCCTATCCCTAATAATTCTCTCCAATACTTTGCCCACAACAGAAGTAAGACTCACTGGCCTATAATTCCCTGGAAGGTCTCTCTTCCCCTTCTTGAACAATGGGACCACATTCGCTATCCTCCAGTCTTCCGGAACTATACCCGTAACCAACGACGACCTGAAGATCAGAGCCAGAGGCTCTGCAATCACCTCTCTCGCCTCCCAGAGAATCCTAGGGTAAATCCCGTCCGGCCCAGGGGACTTATCTAACTTCAAACCCTCAAGAATATCTAGCACATCCTCCTTATCTACTTCAATACTTTCCAGTTTGCAACCCTGTATCCCAGTGTTCTCCACAACTACGTTTACATCTCCCTGCGTGAATACCGAAGAGAAATATTTGTTCAGTGCCTCTCCAATCTCTTCAGGCTCCACGCACAACTTCCCACTGCTGTCTATGACTGGCCCTAATCTTGCCTTAACCAATCTTCTATTCTTAACATATCTAAAGAAAGCTTTAGGATTCTCCTTGATCCTATCAGCCAAAGTCTTCTCGTGTCCCCTTTTAGCTCTCCTCAACTCACTCTTTAGCTCCCTCCTGGCTAATCTATAGCTATCCATTGCACTAACTGAGCCTTCAAGCCTCATCCTGACATAAGCCTCCTTTTTCCTTTTAACCAGTGAATTAACTTTTTTAGTACACCACGGTTCCCTTACTCGACCATTTCCTCCTTGCCTGACAGGGACATACTTATCAAGGACTCGCAGTAGCTGCTCCTTGAATAAGCTCCACATTTCAGATGTTCCCAGTCCCTGTAGTTTCCTAGTCCAACCTATGCACCCTAATTCCCTCCTTATGGCTTCATAATTACCATTCCCCCAGCTATAACTACTGCCCCCAGCTTCATGCCTATCCCTATCCATCACTAAGGTGAACGTAACCGAATTGTGGTCACTATCACCAAAATGTTCACCAACTTCCAAGCCTAACACCTGGTCTGGCTCATTGCCCAGCACCAAATCCAATGTAGTCTCACCTCTAGTTGGCCTATCTACATACTGAGTCAAAAAACCTTCCTGCACACTTTGTACGAAAACTGACCCCTCTAACGTACTAGAGCTATGGCTATTCCAATCAATATTAGTAAAGTTAAAGTCCCCCATAACAACTACCCTATTACTTTCACTCGTGTCCAGGATCGACTTTGCAATCCTTTCCTCTACCTCTCTAGAACTTTTAGGAGGTCTATAAAAGACTCCCAACAGAGTGACCTCTCCTCTCCTGTTTCTAATCTCAGCCCATACTACCTCAACAGACAAGTCCTCATCAAACTTCCTTTCTGTCACTGTGATACAGTCTTTGACTAATAATGCCACTCCTCCCCCACTTCTACCTCCTTCTCTACTCCGACTGAAGTATTTGAACCCCGGAACCTGCAACAACCATTCCTGTCCCTGCTCTATCCATGTCTCTGAAATGGCCACAACATCGAAGTTCCAGGTACTGGTCCAAGCTGCAAGTTCCTCCACCTTATTGCGAATACTTCTTGCATTAAAGTATACGCATTTCAAACCATGCCCTACTCCACCCGTATGCTGCTGTGCTTTACAGTTCTCATCTATGACCCCCCTATTCTCGTCCCTCTTAACATCCAAACTACTCAGGATCCCAACACAGAACATAGAAAACTACAGCACAAACAGGCCTTTCGGCCCACAAGTTGCACTGATCATATTCCCACCCACTAGGTATTCTATCTATAACCCTCAATCCCATTAAATCCCATGACCTCATCCAGGAGTCTCTTGAAAGATCCTGAGTTCACCTCCACCACTACCGATGGCAGCCAATTCCACTCACCCACCACCCTCCAAGTGAAAAATTTATCCCTAATATCCCCTCTGTACCTACTCCTCAGCACCTTAAACCTATGTCCTCTCGTAATGAACATTTCAGCCGTAGGAAACAGCCTCCAAGAATCCACCCGATCTACACCTCTCAACATCTTATAAACCTCTATCAGGTCACCTCTCATCCTTCGTCTCTCCAGGGAGAAGAGACCTAGCTTCCTCAACCTATCCTCATAAGGCATACCACCCAATCCAGATAACATCCTTGTAAATCTTCTCTGCACCCTTTCAATAGCTTCCACATCTTTCTTATAATGAGGCAACTAGAACTGCACACAATACTCCAAGTGGGGTCTGATTAGGTTTTGTAAAGCTGCAAATTATCTCCCGACTCCTAAACTCAATCCCTCAATTGATGAAGGCTAGTACACCATATGTCTTCTTGACCCCATCAAGGTTGAGGCCGATTTAAGAATCCTATGGACCCAGACCCTATGGTCCTTTTGATCCTCTACACTGCTAAGCGATTTACCCTTGATATTATACTCCTATGCCCTGCTCTTCTGGGGATATGGTCCCTGGAAGGGCAGAGGGTTTTAGTTCAGTCAGGCAGCATGGTCAGTTCAGGCTGGGAGAGTTGAAGGGCCTGTTCCTGTGCTGTAATTTTCTTTGAAGGAGACAAAGCGAACTGTGGGAACTACTGAGGAATCTCCCTACTCTCCAGCAGCAGGAACATCATCGTCTGAATTCTCATCAGCAACTTTCTTCCAGTTTCCAAAGAAATCCTTCCAGAACGCCTGTGTGGCTTCCAACGATGGACATGAATTTTACTGCTCAACAACTTCAAGAGAAATGCCAGGAGCAACATCAACCACTTTACATTGCTTGATCTGACTAAGGGTTTTGACTCAATCTGTAAGTGCCATGGAAGACCCTGTCAAAGGTCAGGTCTATAGAGAAATTCATCAGTATCCTTCGATTTCTCCACAACAAGATGTCACAGAAGAGAATATGACAGAAAATTTTGAGGTCAAGACCACAATCAAGCAAGGAAATGTCATTGTTCCTACCCACTCCTTCATCTTTATCACTAACATCCTTCACCTTGTCAAGAAGGCGCTTCGCAGTGGAGTGTGCATAATTTACAGGATGGATGGAAAAATTTTCAATCTCGACCAATTGAAATCCATGAAGAAAATGACACTAATATTGCTTGTAGAACTTCAGTATGTGGACGATAACTTCATCCCTGGTCTCTCGGAAGAGAATCTCCAACTCACAATTGATGCAGTGTGGATAATGTGCTATGACATGTTCCTAATCCCATGCTTGGGAATCTTTCATCATGCCGTACCACCCTCTTTCTCACTCCCCAACCCTAACCCCTTAGTGGTTTTGTTTTGGGCTCAAAGCAGCTGGAATTATTCTAATATCACAGAGCAAGAACAAAATCCTTGCTTGTAAATATTAAATTTTTTTGCAAATCTGGAGATCATTACTGTTGCTGGTATTCACTCAAGACATTTTGACCTTAATCAAAATAATTTGCCAGTATTCTTTCCTATTTCTTACATCATAGTAGCTAAATCCATAAGATCCCTAGAATGCAGTAGGAGGCCATTCAGTCTGCACTGACTCTCTGAAAAAGCATTTTATCCAGGCCCAGCTTCCACACCATCTCCCCATCCACGTAATCTTTGGAGATTCAGGGTCAATTTAACATGGACAATTCACCTGAACTGCACATTGCTGGACTGTGGAAGAATCCCATGCGGATATGGGGAGAATGTGCAATTCAAGACCAGAATTGACTCCAGGCACTGACTCTATGAAGCAACAGTGCTAGCCACTGTGCAGCCCATGGTAAAGAGCAAAATCATTTAAATTGTCTGTTCTAAGTATGACAATGGACTCAAATCTTCCAACAGTTAGTACTGAAAGTATTGCAGTGCTAACCATTCTACTGCACTTCTGGCATCAATTTGCTATTGCAATGATTTCATTTCTTCGAATTCCAAAAGAAGTGGGAGAGATGACCCTTTTTGAATCATTCGCAAATTATGCAATAATCTAGAACTGATGTTTTGGTCTCTAGGCAGTTCATAATTGACATCACTTAAAACTTTGCAAATCTTTTTCACCAGCAAAGAAATGAAGTTAAATTCATAAAGATGCAACTATACTAGTAATGCTATGCAGGATTTCATTTAAACAAAAAATATATTAGTTGGTTGTGTTGGAGGGTTATAACCAAGTTATATTTAAGTATCTATTAAGAAACAAATAGCAACTTCATTCCATTTAATGTGCCAAACTGAAATCAAATTGAAAAACCACAAACCCAACATGGAAAATTGTTTTTTCTCTCCCCAAATGTAAATGCATTATTGCAGTTAAAAATGTATATAATTCATAACTAATGATTAGATATTAAATTCACAGAACAATACTAAACTATGTTTTCAAGACAAAGTCCTTATTTAAGCAAAACTGAAATATTTCTTAGGGGGTAGGGAGAACAGGAGAGGATTGTTTATTAAAGACACCAAATAAGGAAAATGACTGCTATCTGGTCTTTGCTCGGAACATTAAACTCCCCTAAAGCATCAACTTCCTGACCCTTCCCCCAGTTAAAAAAACAATCAACTACATCCTGGCATCTGGAATATCACTGTTACATGCAAAAAAAGGAGGAAGATTAAAGCTGCTGTCGCTATTTGTAATTTATTGCCAAATTTAACAAGAAATTTTGAAACTTGCACATTGAACGAAATTAATTTCTTTGCCATTACAAAAATCAAATTTCTTCCACTCAAAATTTCTCTTGCAAAATCCATTTAAATGTTGCCTTACCACTGCTTTTCCTGTCCAACTGACATTCCTGACAAATCTAAACTGATGCTGTGCCAATGCAAAAGCATGCAGATCATTTCCTGACTAATACTGTAAGCTTCAAAAGTCCATAGATGCACAAAGTCCATTAAAGTTTCATCTTCCCCCACAGCCCACTTCCACAGCTCTTACCTCATTTTTCTCTGTTGTTGAATCAGTTCCACATTTACCATCAACTCCCGAGCTCATAGTGCTGGCTTTTAGTGTGCAGTAGCAAAATGTCCCAGAATTTAAGCCATATATACTGTGCCAACTGCTTCCAGCTTCTTCTGTCTGCTACTTTCCAGCAAAGCCAGCCATTTTCAACCCAAAACGGACTCACAGCCTGAATAAATGATGCAAGCCTGCTGACATCTTCCACAAGCTGAACATCCTCCACTTAGAAAATAATTAAATGTAAAGTAACACATTATCTCAAAATGTGATAACACAGGTAGAATAATTAATCATCTGTTGGTTAAAAATTTGCCCAGAAGTTATCCAGCCCCCGCTGTTATGCTCTCGTAGAAGACAAGTCAGTACTACAGTACCTCCCCCACACTGTGTGTGCTGTTTCGCTGCTAGATTGAAGGCACCTCCCAGAGGAACTGAAAGTACTGCCTATTTTGAGAGCTTGTTGTAAATGCGGCAGTTCCAGTGGCAAGTCATTCATCTCCTTCATCAAAAGAAAGATTTGTTTGCAGAAATTATATTTCTGCTGTGTTTAATTCCAGATCTGTGATTTATATATTAAGCCAAGCTTTCTCTTGCTATGGCTACGTAGGAGAAAATTTGTGGCAGAATCCTCATCAGCAATGGATTCTACTTGCTTCAGAAATTTACCATAAATTACAAATACATAAATAAATCCACCTGAGCAATTTATAGAAACGATTTATAAAACTTTCATTAGGATTCATTTAGTCCTCTTCAAAAGGTGCTTTAACAATACCACCTTAAAGCAAAATTTATTTTAGTCCAGCAAATGATCAACAACACAACATAAAATGATGGAAGAGGTCATCAACAGTGCTATCAGGTGGTATTTGTTTAGCAATAACCTGTTCAATGGTGCTCAGTTTGGGTTCCGCTAAGGTCACTCAGCTCCTGACCTCATTACAGCCTTAGTTCAAACATGGACAAAAAAGCTCAATTTCAATAGTAAATTAACAGCCTGTGATCAAAGCTGTATTTGACAGAATGTGGCATTAAGAAAGCCTCGCCAAGTGGAGTCAATGGGAATCAGGGAAAATAAATTCTCTACTGGTTGGAATCATACCTAGCAGAAAGGAAAATGGTGTAATTGTTGCAGATTAATCATCTCCATTTCAGTACATCACTACTCGAGTTCCTCAGGATGGTGTTCCAGACCCAACCTTCTTCAGCTGCTTAAATAACATTCCCTCCATCGTAATGTCAAAGTGAGCATGCTCACTGATCATTGCATAATGCTCAGCAACATTTGCGATTCAAAGAACAGCACAGGAAACAGGCCCTTCGGCCCAACGAGCCCACGCCGCCACCTCAATGTTCCCACTTCCACCCGTGATCCCTGCCTATGTTTATAGATCTATGCATTGAAACCAAATTTGAGACAATTTCGGGAGAATTTGTTCTGCCAGTTAGCCTAAGAGCACATCTTTGGGATGTGGGAGGAAACCGGAGCACCCGGAGAAAACCCACGCAAGCACGGGGAGAATGCGCAAACTCCCACAGACACAGGCCCAAATCCATGTATCTGCACAGTACAGCAATAGCCACTGAGCTGTCGTGTTGCCCATCAAATGGTCCAGGTCAAGCGTACAGTAACGACGTGAAGCACTAGGATACTCTCGAAAAATCCAAGAGCAGCCCTCTCACGACCCATCACGTGTATGCCCCTTGTTAGACAACAAGGTGGACCAAAGTACCCGTAGGATAAAACAAATACATCAATATCATCGACAATTTACACACTTCCCAGGGAACTCCCAAGGCTCATGATCCCTATTTTAAATCAGTTTTCTATACACCTCCATTCCCATTCTGTTCATGTGCCCATCTAAGTATCTCTTAAATAACTCCAGAGTGCCTGCCTCCACCACTTTACTTGGCAGCACGTTCCATACCCCCATCACCCTCTGTGTGAAAAAACTCCCTCTAGCATCCAAATTATACCTTATCCCCTCATCCTAAGTCCGTGACCCCTCGTACTATTTGACTCCATCCTAGGAAAAAGCTTAACCCTGTTTACTCTATCTATACCCCTCATTATCTTGCACATCTCTATTTATCTCCTCTAAATCTACGTCTTTCTAAAGAAAACAGCCCCAATTTGCCTAACCTCTCCTCGTAACTCAGACCTTCCATACCAGGCAGCATCCTGATAAACCTCCTCTGCACTCTCTCCAGAGTCTTCATGTCCTTCCCTCAGATAGTGAACTATCCCTGTCCAAATGTAGCAAGATCTGGGCAATATCCAGGTTTGGGCTGACAAGTGCAAAGTAACATTCACACGACACAAGTGCCAGGCAATGAAAACTTCCCACAAGAGACAATCTAACCATTTGCCCTTGACATTTGATGGTATTACTATCACTGAATCATCCATTATCAACATCCTAGGGTTATCATTTACGAGAAGCTGAACTGGACTAGTCATACAAGTACTGTGACTACAACGGCAGGTCAGAGGCTACAAAATTTGTAGTAACTCAGCACCCCACATCCCAAACTCTGTCCACCATCTACAATGCACAATAGAATACTTTCCACTTGCCTGGATGGGTGCATATCCAACTTCAGAAACTTGATACTATCAAAGACAAAGCAACTCACTTGAATGGCACCCCATTTACAAACATTCACTCCCTCCATCCTGATGCACAGTGGCAGTAATGTGTACCATCTACGTGATGTACTGCAGGAACTCACCTGGTCCTTTTCCTTGTAGATTACAACATTTTAGGTGTAGATTCAGATATCTTTTAAAATGAGTTGAGGGTATCTGTCTCCACCACTAAACCAGGCAGCACATTGCAGACATTCATCCACGAAGAAGTTTTTCTATATTTTCCCTCTAATCTTTCTATCAATCATCTTAAATCACATCTAAGAGGACAAGGGCAGCAGATGCATGGGAACACTATCACTAAAAGCTTTGCTTGAAGCCACACACCAACCTGAAATGAAAATATACTGCTATTCCTCCACTGTCGCTGAGTCAAAATCATGGAACTTCCTTCCCGACAGCACTGTGGGTGTAATTACAGCACGTGGACTCCTGCAGTTCAAGAAGGCAGCTGACTACCATCTTCACAAAATCAATAAGAATGGGCATTAGAAATGTTGGTTGATCCAGCAAAGCCCACATTCAATTAATTATATTTTTAAAAATCTGATTAAGCCCATTCTCTGACATGCAGTCAAAGCACAAACTATAAAGATACACTTTTTGAAGTTCACCATTAGATTTTTCCACCCATAATAACTTTACTGCTCCAAAGTGAGATATGGTACTCCAAAAATTTCACATTAATGATACTTAGCAGAATTAGGCTTGCATCTACAGTAACATTTAACTCTAGTAGTCAAAGGATAGCACAGCATTGAAAACATTTTAGTTACTTCAAACCACATTTCTAAAAATTTCCTTTAAAAATAACAGCTACATTCAGGAATTCTTTACATAAAATACAACAGTACAAGGTTTTTTTTAATGAAGAGTAAACTAAGCAATAGGTTCCACAGTGACCCCTCCTCTTGTCAGGGTAAAGTCTTCAATGATGTGAGTCATTGATTGGGGTTCACCACAGCTGCAGTCTGAGTTCCCTGCAAGGCTCCACTAATGCCAATTTGCTACACAAGTATCTTGGCCAGTACGAGGTAATAGGTTTTCTCTCCAAAATGCTGACTATCTCACTATTTGCACGAAAAGCTGTGGTTCCAGGTTCTGATTTAATTTGGTAAATTCAAGCCGAGGTTTAGGATTTTGAATCATTAATATTTCATCATTTGGGAATGAAAACTTCATGACAGAAACAAGCAAATATTCAAACTCAACCCACTGCAGGATGACACAGACAAAATTCAAGTGGAAAGGTTTTGGTAAATTGTTAAAATGAAAAATGGGAGTCAAATAACTTTACAAACATTATGTTCTCAGCCAAATGGTTCACTTCACAACTTCCCAAACTACACGTGGTGTGTTTATTTAGTTACATCAATATTCTATTTCCAAGCTACTAAACGTTTTGAATATTTCATAAATAATATTGCTCCAGAATGCTCACCAGTCTTGCAAATGTTTCTGACATTCCATTATTACAAAAATTTTACATTGAAAAACTGCAGTAGAGCATTAAATTAAATAATTATGGAAATGTCATCAACTTCACAAAGTTCAATGCACATTCTTCCTTGGTTTTCCTGCGCCAGGTTTGTCCCAGCTCAGAAAAACTGCAACATACTAAAATCAATAATGTTAAAATGATATCATCAAAAAGGCTATCTATCATCTATTTCAGTTACCCCAAAATGCTGCAATTCACTGCAAAGTCTGGTTTGCTAAGTGATTTTCCAGCATTCTGTGATGAGCTTTGAAATTTCAATACTTAGTAACTTTTCCTTACTAAATGGTATGCATTCTGACAACTCAGTGTAGAAAATTGTCTAAATCGACCAAAGGACTTTGGATAAACTGAGGTAAAATAAGTTTACAAAACATAAGATACAAGTATAAAAACATCTTGATAAAGTTCATATATTTTGTACTGATGATTCACTGAAGCATCAAATAATGAAATCTAAACACGCAGCTCATAAATTATAAAATTACCCTTTCCTTCTTCTCATTAGGCAGAATAATTTCAAACATTGGTTTAAGAGCCAACATCCTAGAAAATGTCTGAATGATCAAAATTAAAGCTCAGTGTTTTTCTGTATTCCACACAAATATAAATATTTAGAGATCCATAATTAAATGAATTATTTCACATCCCATCACCCTTATTCTCACACGGTTTGTCATCTATATGCTACCCCTCAGCAAAATCATCCACAGGCATAATGAATTCTTACATGAATGATAACACCCAGTCTGCCTCAACACACCTCTCTTAATTCCACCACTGCTGCTCAATCAGATTGCTTTTATTTCATTCTTTCACAGCATGGTAGATGTCTCTGGTTAGGTAAGCATTTATTGCTCAGTCTTAATTGCCCAGGAAAAGTTGCGATGAGCTACCTTATTGAACTGCTGCAGACCACATGGTGTAGGTTTATCCACAGCACTTACTTAGAACATAGAACATAACAGCGCAGAACAGGCCCTTCGGCCTTCGATGTTGCGCCGACCAATTAAGAAAAAGCAATGACCCTCTAACCTAAACCATTCCCTTTTCATCCATAAACTTATCTACTAACCTCTTAAACGCCACCAAACTTGGCGCATCTACAACTGCCGCAGGCAGGGCATTCCATACCCTTACCACCCTCTGGGTAAAGAACCTACCTCTGACATCCGTCCTATAACTACCACCCCTTAATTTAAAGCTATGTCCCCTCGTGCTAGCTTTCTCCATCCTAGGAAAAAGGCTATCACTGTCCACCCTATCTAAACCTCTAATCATCTTATATGTTTCAATAAGGTCTCCTCTTAGCCGCCTTCTTTCTAACGAAAACAACCTCAAATCCCTCAGCCTCTCTTCATAAGACCTGCCCTCCATACCAGGCAACATCCTGGTAAACCTCCTCTGTACCCTCTCCAATGCCTCCACATCTTTCTTATAATGTGGGGACCAGAACTGCACACAATACTCCAAGTGCGGCCGCACTAGAGTTTTGTACAGTTGCAACATGACGTTGCGGCTCCGAAATTCAATCCCCCTACCAATAAAAGCTAAGACTCCGTATGCCTTCTTAACAACCTTATCGACTTGATTGCCAACTTTCACGGATCTATGCACATATACACCAAGATCCCTCTGTTCATCAACACTATTAAGAGTCCTACCATTAGCCCTATACTCTACACATTTGTTATTCCTGCCAAAGTGAATTACCTCACACTTTTCCACATTAAACTCCATTTGCCACCTCTCGGCCCAGCTCTGCAACTTGTCCAAGTCTCTCTGCAAACTATAACACCCCTCTTCACTATCTACCACTCCACCGACTTTAGTGTCATCTGCAAATTTACTAATCCATCCTTCAATACCCTCATCCAGATCATTTATAAAAATTACAAACAGCAGGGGCCCCAAAACAGACCCCTGAGGTACACCACTTGTAACCGAACTCCACGATGAATATCTCCCATCAACCACCACCCTCTGTCTTCTATCTGCTAGCCAATTCCTAATCCAATTAGCTAAATCATCCTCAATCCCATACATCTGCATTTTCTGCAGAAGCCTTCCATGGGCCACCTTATCGAACGCCTTACTAAAGTCCATATATACCACATCAACTGCCTTACCCCCATCCACCTCTTTGGTCACTTTTTCAAAAAAAGTGACTTGATACCTATCATTGGATAAGCAAATTATTTAAAACTTAAATATTGTGAGGATTGAAGCCATTCCTCCCTAGCTACCAACTGCATCCCTTTCAGGACAACATCTGAGATTAAGGCAGCCTTTTCACAAACCTCGTGTTGCATTTGATCCCAAGACGAGCTTTGAGCTTCACCTTCATACCATCACTAAGACCATTTATTTCCATCTCGGCAATATTGCCCAACTTCGCCGTCCAAGTTCACCTGCATGACTTTGCTACCTCCTGACCTGACTATTCCAATGCTTTCCTTCCTAGTTTTCCACATTCTACTCTCCACAAACTCTGTTATCCGTTTTAATTAACAGCAACCTCCATTCCCCCATCACCCATGTTTGTTGACTTACACTTGCTCCTGATCAAGCAAAGTCATGACTTTAAAATTCTTATCCATGGTTTCAAATCCCTCAGTGGTTTTGCCCCTCCTCATCACTTAAATATCCTCCTTAGAGTTGTGTACAGTAGTCCAAGTCTAGCTTACGCATCCGCAGTTTTAATTTTCTATTTTGGTTTGGCCCAACTTCTGAAATTCCCTTTCCAGCTCAGTTCTTCTCTTCAATGGAACACTTTCCTTTTAAAAAGCATCTCTTTGACCAACATCTGAGCTAACATCTCCTCACACTTCTCAGTATCATATTTCCTTTCATAACACTCTCGTGAAATGCCATGGAATGTTTCTTATAACACACTGTATAACTAGATACCAGCGTTTTGAATCATAGTAATATAAAATCACATTCGATGAACTATGTTGCCCTTAATGCCCCTTTAATTTGAACATTTACAAATATGTTAATAAATCTGGCAGTCTTGGAACTTATTGGTAAAATTTATTTGCACTATTTTTTTCAATTAAGTCTCATCATCAACACTTGTCAAATGTAAAACCCTAAGCAAATCCCTGGGCTGGATTGTGATGGGGCTCAAGATTGATGTCATTCCAAAAACTGCAGAAAATTTCCATGCATTGTGTATTGGTGAGAAGGGATTTAATTGTAAGGGCTCAATATTCTACAGAATAATTTCTAAATTCATGTGCCAGAGTGATAAGTTCACAAAGCATAATGGCATTGATGGGAACTCCATCTATGGTAAGAAGTTTAAAGATGAGAATTTCAGCTAGCACACAAAGGACCTGGTATTTTGTCTATGGCCAATGCTGGACCAAATACAAATGGACTCCAATTCTTTACTGGCACTCAGACACACCATGGTCAGACGGAAAGCATATCATATTTGGTAAGGTTGCAGAGAGCTACAACATGGTGAGGAAGAAGACGACCTTGAGCAGCAGTGATGGCAAAATTAGCAGTACAAACAGGAATGTGTACCTTTTCCTTTTGCAGCAAATTCATGCTCACTGTATCATCAACCTTGGCTGACTAAACTAAACGTATGTAACTTGATTTCACTAACCTAAATACCATATTATAGTTCTTACCAAAGGCATCTATTGGGTCTCCTTTGAACCTTTTTCAAAATCTCTATACGAGGTGACTAAAACTAAAATTTTCTAAACGAGACCTAATAAATGACAATATAGATTTTTTGTTTTATAATTCATGATCTTCGTAATAAATATTAATACTCTATTTGCTTTTGTTACATGCTCACAACACTAGTAGTGAACTTTTAGATATTCATGTACAATAAAATCAAAATCATTATTCTGTCCAACAGACCTTATTTCAGAACCTTGCATGAGATGTACATGGTTGACTTTGCAACTAAGTGCATGGAGCTTTTACCATTTCTGGAATTGAATGAACCTTCCACAGTATTAGAGAAGGACAGATTTCTGTATTAATGTCTACACTAAAGTTACGTTTGTAGAAACAACATGTGAATAATTCTGTTGTCAAATCCATACTTTACACTTTGCCCCTCCTCTCCCATACACACCTCGCCCCAGTATAAATGAGCATATTCAACAGCGAAGTAGGAGGTGAATGGTCATGCCAAAGATTCCCCAGTTTCAATTAAGATAATATGGCTGTCAATGAAATAGCCCCATTTCTGAAGTAAGAAAGCCATGTTCAACCAATTCCTAAAATTTTATAGCTGGTTTGACGTGCATTTTACAAGAAAATTTAACTACAATTTTTTTTTAAGTGAGGCACAGAAATCAGCCAAACTGGTGCTTTCATTGCAGAGCAAAAGCTGATTGAAGTTAAACATTAAAAAAAAATTCTGTTTGCAAGTTCAATAAGCCTAGTTTGCTCCTAAATGTTTATGAAGTTTAGTAGGGTGGATCCACTAAAGCCTACATCGCTTCCTGCCATTGTTCAAAAATTATAGTTAACTACCGGTATGAAAAATCTATGTTCCAATCAATTTGGATTGGTATTGTTTGAAGAAATGGAGATATGAAATATTTATTCAAAATGATATAATGTTTCTTGAGCATTATAATATCTCACAACACCACAAGACATTCTGTATGCAATATTAATGTAATGTGTAGTCAAAACTAAACATACTTAGAACTCAAGTCTATAATGCAAAGTAAAATATTTTTGTATATTCTACTTGAAGATAACGTGGGAGTCACTACTGAAAATAAATATTCAATAATTAAAGATTGCTTCCAGTAGTTAGTCAATGAATAATAAAAAGGCAAACTCAGGATTGTCAGGAAGTGCATAATGTAAAAATAAATCAGAACTACTTTATAATAAAGAATATGAATAGAAAGAGCAAGGAAGTGAGATTATTCCAATTGGAGTACTTGGACTGACACAAATGTCACGGAAAATTTGCCACTTCCTTATAATTTTGCATTTTTTGCTCTCTTCCTCCAGCTTTTACACAACTCATTCTTTTACATAGGTTACCACCTTTACATGGTGAAGGGACTTATATAATGCATCCACAGATATACATGATCTACAGTTTGTGGGCGACTACAATGCTGTTGCCTACTCTGCACCAGATTTGCCAGCCACTCTCAATCATTTCAATTCTGCCTACAATTCTGTCGTTGAATGTTAGCAGAACAAAACATATCAATCTAGTCAGCTAAATATTTCATCTTCCAGGTTGAAGGAGAGTCTTTAGAATATGTTGAACAGTTGGAACAATACCATGGTAGCCACTTCTTTCAGAAGCCCACTATTGATGGGATCCAACAGACCAACTGTGCCAATTCAGCCTCCAGGGTGCGCACTGTTTGACAACAAAGCTCTCTGCAGTTTAACAAAAATCCTGATGTACAGAGTAGTTGTCATCATCATACATATAACAGACAAACCTGAACTGTGCATCAAAGACAAATTAGGGCGCAAGAGAAGTTCCTGCATCACTGTCTTCACCACATTTTCTAGGTTCAATAGAAGGACTGCCAATCTAACGTTAGTGTCCTTCTTCAAGTCAGGTCTGCAAGTCCTCAAGCAAAACCCCCATAAAATCAATTACAATGTACCTATGTGGCCCAAAAAGGCATCTCATCCTCTAAGTCTTGTTTTCTCAACTCTCAAATGACCATTGCTTAAAGCAACATTTCAAAGATACCGTGAAGCTCTCCTTGAAGTACAAAAGCACTGATATTAATGACTGGAGGAGTTGGCTATCAAACCTTCAGAATGCCACCAACTCATCTATCTAGCTGCATCCTGCTTTGTGTGACTATGACTATGTCTAATGGTGAGGCAAAGCAGTGGTTGAAAAGCAAACAAATTCTACACTCCAGATTCTATTATCTTGTTGGATGTCCTGCTCTATGGCAGAAACTTGCGATCCTGAGTAGATGTCATCCTCAAATCAATGGAAAGCCAACAACACTGTTGATTAGCCTTTACTGTGAGGGGTACTCAGGATTGACTGTCAGGGAAACATTAGAGTAAACAAGCTATTAAGCCAAAAGTCTTCAGAGTATCATTAAGTAAGTAGACAGACCAAAAATCATTTCAGCAGCATGGCAAAAGTTATTCCCAGTTTATCTTAATCAATAAAAGTCTTTTCCACTCACTTTTCTCTTCATCTATTTTATTTTCCACTCTTTCATTATACAAGAGACAATGAGATAATTGCAGGACTTAGTTGGGAATGACTGGAACCAAGACAGGTACTCCTTTACTAGGATTTACTTGCATTTAAACAAGCAGATATTTAGTGATTTAACAACTCATCACTTCAGTTGCTCATTTTTTGCCATACCTGTATATCAACGGTATATCATCTTTGAAAGGTACAGTGCAATTAACACAAGATTAAATGTGGACGACTCATTTTTTCATTTTATTGCACATATTGAATTTCCAGGCTAACTATTTTTTTCAGGTGAAGGGAAGTTACACAGCAAGAAATAATTGAACCAGGGCATTAAAGTCACATTTTGTTCTTATTTTAAAATATTGAGATATACTTCTGTCCCCTTTGAGTATAAATTGAGAAGAAATAAGTAACTGAATTCAATAAAATAATGAATTATCCAGAAAATATAATGGTTAGACAGAAAGCAATAAATAAATTAATTTTTTTAATATATAAAGTTTTCAGATGGCCTTTGATAATTGCCACACAAGAGATTCGCAAAAATGCTTAAAACATTAAGTAGAATATAACCATAGATTTAAGGAAAAAGAGTGGTGATCAATGGTGTGTCAGATTGATGGACCTTTGAGTACTAACATTTCTGTTGAGATAGAAGAAAGCCATTCAGCCTACCAAATCTGCACCAACCACAATCCCATTTAGGCCCTATCCCCATAATACTATGCATTTACCCTGGCTAGTCCCCCTGACACGAAGGGGCAATTTAGCATGGCCATTCCCATCTAACCTGCACATCTTTGGACTATGGGAGGAAACCAGAGCATCCAGACAAACTTTTGCAGACATGGGGAGAATGTACAAACTCCACATATTGATACTCAAGTTGTGTGTCAAACCTGGGTCCCTGGTGCTGTAAGGCAGCAGTGCTAACCATTGTGCCATCCTGCAGCCCTCGAGTTTTCCTGTTATGTAAACGATTAAATGTGAATGTTAAAAACGAAGCATTTTGTCTGTGACAGGCAATCAGCTATTGTGTCTTTTGATAGATTGATTTGAATTATTTAATAGTAACAGCGCAAGAGATTATAAACATAGCATCACACAGAAAATTACCAATCGTTACAATAACGTTGTCATGTCAACCCCCAGGCAAGTTGCTGACAGTAGTAGCAATGAACAATGATCATTTGGCAACTTGACTCAAAAGCACTTTGTCTGCAAGAACAGTAACCTGTGCATTAATAAACGTAATTTCCAGTACATGCAAATTCTTGACCAATCAATTGTCAAGCTGCCAGTTTAAATTTTCAAGCAATGCTTAGCAGTTAACTGGCAGTCATCATTAACTGATGCATTCTCCATGGCAATGCCTCTAGCAATTTCAATCTGCATGCCAACCAATCAGCACTCTCCTCATACAATATAAAGCTGACATCAATATTCTTGCGATGAACAAAAGATGAAAGCTTTGAGAAAATGTCTTTTTTCAAACAATACAAAAGTTCTGTACTACCAAACTACTAAAAACAGTTCATTCTGATATTATTCTTGTTGCTTTACAGCCTGAGCCATATTCAATATTTACTCAAAATTGAATGCGACAGGTCACATGATGATTTGATTAATCTATTACAATGACAATAGTTCAACAGCAACCTGTATTTATATCAAGCCTTTATTGTAATACTACAAGAATCTACAAAAAATTGTGAACGAAGCCTAATCCATCATGCAAACCAGCCTACCATCCACTGACTCTGTCTACACTTCCCGCTGCTATAGAAAGCAGCCAGCATAATTTAGGACTCTATGCGCCCTGACATTTTTTTCCACCTTCTTCCGTCAGGTAAAAGGTGCAAAAGTCTGAGTTCACAAGCCAATTGACCCAAGAACATCATCTTCGCTACTGTCAGACTTTTGAAAACGCCTGCTTCGTACTAAATTGATCTTTCGCTACACCCTAGCTATGGTTGTAACACTACATTCTGCACTCTCCTTTCCTTTTCTATGAATGGCATGCTTTGACTGTGTAACATGCAAGAAACAATACTTTTCACTGTATATTAATACGTGATGATAATAAATCAAATAATACAGCATCCCAAGGTGCTTCGCAGGAGCATTATAAAACGAAGTATGGCATCAAGTCACATGACGATATTAAGATTAATTACCAAAGAATTCGTCAAAGAGATTGGATTTAGGCAGCTTTTTTAAAAATGAAAGCAAGGTAGATTGGCATTGAGGTATAGGAAGATTATTCCAAAGCCTAACGCTAGATGACAAGTACAGCCATCAGTAATGAAACAATTAAAATTTAGGGTGCACAAGAGATGAGAATTAAAGATGTGCCGATCCCTTGAAGGCTATGGGTGTTCTACACAGTGGGGAAGGGGAAGTGTGAATTCAGTGGTGAAGAGGGGGCATAGGGATTGTGGGTGCTCTGTGGTGGGAGTGGGTCCATGAAGGAATTAAGCAACAAGGACACAGGAGAACATGGACACAGGAGAAGCACCTGAAGCATTAAGCAACTACTTTACATTCTTCTTTAAGGATGATCCAACCCAGGCCAAGGTGAGAAGAGGTGACTGGTACACAAGAAAAATTTAAAATTGAGAAGGAATACGATACGAAGACAATCTTGAGTTAAAACAGGTAAGGGATCAAGACAGGATGAGAAGCATTAAAGGATATGGAAAGAAGTGAGAGTGGAAATTGCACAGGCACTAGTGATAATTTCCGATCTTCCCTAGACATAGCGGTAATTCCCGAAGATTGGAGAATTGAGAATGTTACATAGGAGGTGCAAAGATAAAGCTGACAATTACAAGCCATTCAGTCTGACTTTGTGGTAGGGAACTTCTGCTCAGAAATAAACAATATTTATTTTGACAATTATAGAATAATTGAGGCAAAACCAGCATGGATTTGTTAAGGGAAAATCATGTTCAACTAACTTGCTGGAGTTTTTAAGGAGGTAACTCTAAGAAAAAGCTAATAAGGACAATGCTGTTATAGAGTCATAGAGGTTTACCCCATGGAAACAGGCCCTTCGGCCCAACTTGTCCACCCTGCCCTTTTGTTTTTAAAGCCTCTAAGCTAATCCCAATTGCCCGCATTTGGCCCATATCCCTCTACCCATCTTACCCATGTAACTAAACGCTTTTTAAAAGATAAAATTGTACCCACCTCTACTATTACCTCTGGCAGCTTGTTCAGACACTCATCACCTTCTGCGTGTAAAAATTGCCCCTCTGGACACTTTTGTATCTCTCTCCTCTCACCTTAAATCGATGCCCTCTAGTTTTAGACTCCTCTCCCTTTGGGAAAAGATATTGACTATCTACCTTGTCTATGCCCCTCATTATTTTATAGATCTCTATAAGGTCATCCCTCAGCCTCCTATGCTCCAGACAAAGAAGTCTCAGTCTATTCACCTCTCTTTATAACTCAATCCATCAAGTCCTGTCGTATCCTAGTAAACCTTTTCTGCATTCTTTCTAGTTTAATAATATCCTTTCTATAATAGGGTGACTACAATTGCACACAGTGTTCCAAGTATGGCCTTACCATTTTCTTGTACAACTTCAACAAGCTGTCCCAACTCATGTATTCAATACTCTGACCAATGAAACCAAGCATGCCAAATGCCTTCTTCACTCCTCTGTCCATCTGTGACTCCACTTTCAAGGATCTATGAACATATATTCCTAGATCTCTTTGTTCTGTAACTCTCCCCAACGCCTTACCATTAACTGAGTAAGTCCTGCCCTGGTTTAATCTACCAAAATGCATCACTTTGCGTTTGTCTACATTAAACTCCATCTGCCATTCGTTAGTTGATGCAGTGTAGTGGATTTTCAGAAGGAATTTAATACAATGCCACTCAACAAACTTGTGATCAAATGCTTGGCTCATGGAATAAAAGGGAAAGCATGCACATGGATAATAAATTGGCTGAGTAACAGGAACAGAACACGATGATAAATGATTATTTTTTCAGATTGGAGGAAGCTTTGTAGTGAACTTCCTCGGAGTCAGTGTTGAAATCCTTACTCTTTCTGATGCATATTAATGACCTAGGCTATGATATTCAAGGCGCAATTTCAAAATGTGTTGATATGGATATTGGAAACATTACCAACTGGGATGAGGATAACTTTGAGCTTCAAAAAAATATAGACATGTTGGTGCATTGGACAGATAAGTGGCAGATCAATACAGAGGAGTGAGAAGTGTTTCATTTTGACAAGAAGAATATGAAGAGACTACAAAATAAAGAGAGAAATTCTAAAGGAGGTGCAAGAACAAAGGGACCTCAGTGTATGTGTACATAAATCATTGAGTGTGGCAAGTCATTTTGAGAGCAGTAAGTAAAGCACCTAATCATCTTAGATTTTATTAATAGTGCCATTGACTACAAATGAGGAGGTCATGTGAAACTTATATGAGACATTAGTTGGCCCTCATCTGGAGTACTGCTGAATGTCATCCTTCAGGAAGAATCTGAAAGCTTTGGAGGCAGTATAGAGGAGGTTCACAAGAATGATTCCAGGGCTAAAAGAACTACAGCTATGAAGATAGATTGGAGGGATTGGAACTGTTTATCTTGGAGAAAAGGTGGCTAAGAGAAGACTTGATAGTGGTGTTCAAAATGCTGAGGGATATGGACAGGATAAATACTGAGAAACTGTTCCCACTCAAGAAAGTATCAAAAAAAATAGAGAGCACAACCCAAAGGATGAAAATGATCGCAAGAGAAACCGGTTTTCACCCAGAGGGTGATTGCAAGGGAAACGGTTTTCACCCCGAGGGTGATTGCAAGGGAAACGGTTTTCACCAGAGGGTAATTGGAGCTTGGAATGAACTTCCTAAAAGTGCAGGCAGGTCAGATTAAGTTATTCAAAAAAGAATTGAATTGCTATGTATTTTTAATATGTTTATTGAAAATTTTCTTATATCTTACATCACAAACAAATAGATCCACATAGTGCTTGCATATACATTCCAATATGACTGGGCACAATGCTCCCCATGGCCAAGGGACAAGCCCCTGGTACCCCAGCACCCACCCTACCCAAGTCCCATCTAAATGCACCAGTAATGATGGTAATAATATAAAGCTAAAAACAGATGAATGCCGCTGGAGAACTAGCTTAGCACCCAAACAGCCCAGGCTATAAACTAATGAGCAGCGAATAAAAAGAGAAAAGCAAAGGAGAATGGGTAGTTGTACTCAGGTAAAGAGCCAGGATACGTCCACCAATCAGGGGAGGGGGGTCCTGTGTGAGAACCAGGGGTCATGGAGCCATCAATTATCTACTCACCCGCTCCAAATGCAGTGTCCCAACATGAGTTATAAATAGTTGCCAGATCTTATAGAACCTAGCAGTGGACTGATGTAGCGTGTACTTCATCTTCTCCAGCTTACTGGTATCTACCACTTCCTTCACCCACGGGAGTGCATCGGGGATGCACATGATTTCCACCTAAACAGGATTAGTCAACTTGCCAGGAGTACAGTGAGAGCTACAAAGTCCATTTGGAATTTTGGCAACAGTGGATTTAAAGGCAAGACCCCAAACATGGCAGCCTGGGGAGATGCACTAATGTCCCATAGTATTGCCCCAATCACCTCAAATATCGATATCTAATACTTATACACTGATGGGCAAGCTCAGAGAAATGCAAAATGATGACAGAACTTACCGGCACCATTCACAAACGGGGTTGTGCCTGGGTATATGCTAGAGTCTAATCCCGGTTAGATATGCTCTGTGAAGGAGTTTACGTTGCACCACACCCAGCTTGGCACATGTTGAGGAGTGTACTCGATGCAGCACCATGCCCCAATCCTCCTCTGTGATCTTCTCCCAAAAGATTTAACCACTAATAGAGTGTTTTGTTGGGACAGAATTTGAGAATAAAGAACAGAAATGATACCACACACAGTAGTTAGAAGGGACTAAGAAGATATCAATGGAGGCACAAAGTGGGGGTGTTGGTAATTGGGAGTCAATCCTATGCACAAAGTTTCAAATTTGTAAATATCTGAGGGGTACCAGGTAAAGCAAGCTTGTCCACCATCTGCTGAATGACACAAACATGCCATCTATATACAAGTTCCAGAATGTTCTGATCCTGTGCTTGACCCACATGTTGAAGGCACCATCCAAAAAAAGGCAGGTATAGCTTCATTAGTTAAGAAAGAGATCAGTGCTGTGGTGTGAAATGATTTCAACACTTGAGTCCAAGACACAGAACGTATTGCAAAGACGAATGGCACACTTGAAGGTTGGAAACTTTGAAAGATCAAGAAAGAGTCACTAAAAAGAAATAAAAAGAGGAAAGGTACATTACAAAAAAACTGATATAAAATATAAAAAGAGACAGCAAAATCTTCTGTAAGTGTATAAAGAGCAGTGAATGTTGATCCCTTGGAAGATGAGGCTGGGGAGTTAAAAGCGGAAATGCAGAGATGGCTGAAACACTAAATCAATGTTTTGCCTCAGTTTTCACTCTGGAGGACACAAATATCATCCCAACAGAAACAGAAAATTCAGAAGTTAATAGAAAAGGAGGAACTTAGAACTACCACCACCACTAGGGAAAAAATACTCAGCAAACTATTGGGATTAAAACCAGGCAAGTCCCCAGAGCCTGATGGCCGACATGCTAGGATCTTAAAGGAAGCGATGTTAGAGATAATTGATTCATTGATTATGATATTCCAAAATTCCCTGGATGCAGGATAGCTCCTAGTGGATTGGAAAAATGCGAATACAATGCTCTTATTCAAAAAGGGAGGGGGGCAAAATATAGGAAACTGTAGGCCAATTAGTTTAACATTTGTCATTGGAAATTGCTAGAATTCATCATTAAATAATAACAGGACATTTAGAAAGTCAAAACGCAATCCATCAGAGGCAGCATGGTTTTATGAGGGATAAATCATGATTAACTAATTTGTTTGAGCTCTTCAAAGATATGACAAGCAAGGTGGATAATGGTGATCCTGTAGATATATCTGAACTTTGAGAAGACATTTGATAAGGTGCCACACAAAAGATTAATACACAAGGTTAATTCACATGGGATTAGGGATAATTTATTAGTTTGGATAAAGGATTGGCTAATCAACAGAAAGCAGAGAGTCAGGATAAATGTGTCTTTTTCTGGGGGCAAGGTGTAGCAAGTGGGATGCCAAAGGGCCCCAACAATTTACAATCTATACTAATGACTTGGATGCAGAGATAGTAGGCACCATAGCCAAATTTGCAGATGCCACTAAAATAGATGGGATTGTAAATTGCGATAATGAAATGGATATGGATAGATTAAGTGAATGAGGCAAAATTTTGCAGGTGGAATTTAACGTCGATAAGTTAGGTTATCCATTTTGATAGGAAAAATACAAAAGCAAAGAGGAGAGAAACTTCAAAGTCTTCAGTGCAGTGGGATCTGGACGTTCTCATGCATGAATCATAGATAACTGGTAGTCAGCTAATAAAGAAGGCAAATAGAATCTTGGCCTTTATTGCTAAAGAGATAGAATATAGAAGTAGTAAAGTGTTGCTGCAATATACAAAGCATCAATGAAACCACACTTAAAATAGTGTTTATAGTTTTGTTCCCCTTGAGAAGGGATATAATTGCATTGGAGGCAGTTCAGTGTATGTTCGTTAGATTGTTTTCAGAGATGAGAGATTTGTCTTAGGAAGAGAGATTGAGCACTTTAGGACTATACATCCTGGAATTTAGAAAAATGAGAGATTATTTAATTGAAGCTTACAAGGTGATAGAGAGATTGACAAAGTAAACATGGAGAGGATGTTTCCTCTTGCGGGGCATTCTCTCAAATCCATAGCTGGGGAGTAAGAAAATTATAGGACTGTTACTATGACACGCTGAGTAAATTGGTCCAATTCAGTCAGGATTTAAGAAGAACAAGAGGCAATCTCACTGAAACATACACAATTATTAAGGGACTTGATAGGGCAGACACAAAGATTGTTTCCCCTGGAAATATAGAGGGAACATAGAATGCAGGGCTCTGTCTCAATATAAAAAGGATGACCATTTACAGATTGGATGAGAAACATTTGCTTCACTGAGAAGGTCGTGCATCTTTGAAATTATCTATCCCAAGGTTAAGTACATTCAAAAACAAAAAATGCTATAAAATCTCAGCAGGTTTGACCCTATGAAAGGTCATCCAGACTTAAAACATTTACTCTATTCTCTCTCCACAGATGGTGTCAGACCTGCTGAGATTTTCCAACATTTTCTGTTTTTGTTTCAGATTTCAGCATCTGCTGTATTTTGCCTTTATTTAGGTATATTCAAGATTGAGATTGGTGTTAGTTCCCAGAGATTCAGGAAATGTGAAATTGAGGCAGATGATCAGTCATAAGGAGCACAACTAGATCTTACAATTCCTCAAGCACACTCTGTCATTCAATAAGATCATGGTCTAAACTCCACTAATTAGCCATGATTGTATTGAATAAACAGACCATTTGGTCTAAACCTACTCGTAGTTCTTAATGCACTTATGAGTATCAGCTTTAGATTTTATGCTAAATCTAAATCTGGGGATTAAAATTAAGACTTTCAGGTTCAATTGAGTTATCAAACAGTCATAAAAATAAATTGGTCAATGATTTAAAAGTATAAAAGATTACAGAAAATAATAGGGAAAGAAGCTTACAGTAGACAGTTGCATTTCAAGGGCTATTGGCACACTGTCTATTTTCATCTTTAATCTGTTCTATTCCACAGCAAATGGCTAAAATGATCAAAAAAAAGCAAGAGTGATAGAAATTTTTAAGAAAATTATTTGATTATATTAGGTAAATATCATATTATATGAAAACTTACACTAAAATAGACAACCAGTGAATAATACAAAGGAAATGTTAACTCTGCTTCTCTCCTGATGGATGCTGACAGACATACTGTGTTTTTGCAGTGTCCTTGGTTCTTGTAATATTGATTAGATGATGGAATAGACTAAAGGTATCACACATAATTCAATAAGAATAAAATATAAAAGTGATAACATGTTAATTAGTTTAAAGGCACTATTTAATTGGAAGTCCCAATGTACTTCACCAAGACTTTAATAAAACAAAGACTAGCTGAGGGGCCAATAACACTGAACCACATCCCAATTCCCACCAAATTCCACTCACCCATCACCTGTACAAGCTGACCTACATTAGTTCCCAATTAAGAAATATTATTTTAAAATTGTCCTCCCTGCTTACAAATCCCTTCATGACCTTGCCCCTCCTTATTTCTCTTTATCTCCAGCACGCTAACCCTAGAAAATATCTGGGGTGAAAGAGGGAGAACACTGGCATAGAGATCACAGATCATCTGAAGATGACACCCCAAGGCAGGAAGTCACAACTCTGAAGTCTTTTAAAAAGTTGTGGGCACCTATTGGGAGTTTTTTTCAAATGGTAGAGCTGTTCCTTAACAATAATATCCAGGCCAATGTTTCCACTTGAAGAATTGAAACTAGAGACCAACCCTTCGATTCAAATTTACAGTACTTTAAATGTTGAAAGTCATACAAATTCAACTTCTTGATATGTTAACATTGAAACAAATTCAGCAAAAGAATGAATATTCAAAGTAAACTTGTCACAACAATAATGGGTTGCAATGAAAGGAACAGCCAGAGGAGGTGTGTTGCCACCAGCTCATATCACTGGAGTAGAGCAGACTGATGCCTTGAAATTTCGGCATTGCTAAAATTGATTTTTATTTTGCCTTTACAAGATGATTACTAATAAATCCAAAATGGGAAAAAAGAGCAATGTCTTTATTCAGACAAGTTAGTACAAGAAACTGGCTACCACAGAAAGTAGGTGAGGCAAATAGCACAATTATTTCCAAAGAAAAATAAACAAACTTAATAAAGAAAAATGGGTGTAAATTTCAACTGGTCCAAGTACTAAGTGACAAGAATTCTAATTAATACTATTGCCTCTGCTCTGATCAGACAAATAGGGTAGAAACTATAAATTTGCAAAATTAAATTTCTCTATATCATTCAAAATACCTCCTACAGTTTAACAGTTCCAAGATCACTACAGTACAACTACTACAACTTATCGTTCTGAAAGAAGTCTCTCACTGCATGCATTATCTCTAGATACAAAATGCAACTTGTATAGCTAAATCCAATTTATTCAATTAAAAATACTCTTGTGCCCCCCACATTTGCAGAAAAAATGTACATTACCGACTGAATATCTGTTACATGTTGACACACGAGTCTGAACAAAACCTGACCCCTCTAACGTACTTGAACTATAGCTTCTCCAATCGATATTAGAAAAAACGGTTTTGTGAAGGGTAGGTCGTGCCTCACAAACCTTATTGAGTTTTTTGAGAAGGTGACCAAAGAGGTAGATAAGGGTAAGGCAGTTGATGTAGTGTATATGGATTTTAGCAAAGCGTTTGATAAGGTTCCCCATGGTAGGCTACTGCAGAAAGTGCAGATGCATGGTATTGAAGGTGATTTAGCAGTTTGGATTAGGAATTGGCTAGCTGATAGAAGACAGAGGGTGGTGGTTGATGGGAAATATTCAACCTGGAGTGCAGTTACAAGTGGTGTACCTCAAGGATCTGTTTTAGGGCCACTGCTGTTTGTCATTTTTTATAAATGACCTAGATGAGGGTGTAGAGGGTTGGATTAGTAAATTTGCTGACGATACCAAAGTGGGGGGAGTTGTAGACAGCGAGGATGGATGTTACAGCTTGCAGAGGGACATAGAACATAGAACATTACAGCGTAGTACAGGCCTTTCGGCCCTCGATGTTGCGCCAGCCAGTGGACCCTCTAACCTAAACTATTCCAATATCATCCATATGCCTATCCACCAACCATTTGAATGCCCCCAAAGTAGGCGAGTCCACAACTGCTGCAGGCAGGGCATTCCACGCCCTCACCACCCTCTGTGTAAAGAACCTGCCTCTGACATCCGTCCTATAACTACACCTCTTAATTTAAAGTTATGTCCCCTCGTGTTGGTCATCACCATCCGAGGAAAAAGGCTCTCACTATCCACCCTATCCAATCCCTTGATCATTTTATACGCCTCAATTAGGTCACCGCGTAACCTTCTTCTCTCTAATGAAAATAACCTCAGGTCCCTCAGCATTTCCTCATAAGGCCTTCCCACCATACCAGGCAACATCCTGGTAAACCTCCTCTGCACCCTTTCCAATGCTTCCACATCTTTCTTATAATGCGGCGACCAGAACTGTACGCAATACTCAAGTGCGGCCGCACCAGAGTTTTGTACAGTTGTAACATAACCTCACGGCCCCTAAATTCAATCCCTCTACCAATAAAAGCTAACACACCGTACGCCTTCTTAACAACTTTATCAACCTGGGTGCCAACTTTCAAAGAGCTATGTACTTGTACCCCAAGATCCCTCTGCTCGACAACACTATTAAGGGTCTTCCATTAGCCCTATATTTCATATGCCTGTTATTCCTACCAAAGTGAATCACCTCACACTTATCCGTATTGAATTCCATTTGCCACCTCACGGCCCAGCTCTGCAACCTATCTATGTCCTCTGCAAACTGTAACATCCATCCTCGCTGTCTACAACTCCCCCCACTTTGGTATCGTCAGCAAATTTGCTAATCCAACCCTCTACACCCTCATCTAGGTCATTTATAAAAATGACAAACAGCAGTGGCCCTAAAACAGATCCTTGAGGTACGCCACTTGTAACTGCACTCCAGGTTGAATATTTCCCATCAACCACCACCCTCTGTCTTCTATCAGCTAGCCAATTCATAATCCAAACTGCTAAATCACCTTCAATCCCATGCATCTGCACTTTCTGCAGTAGCCTACCATGGGGAACCTTATCAAACGCTTTGCTAAAATCCATATACACTACATCAACTGCCTTACCTTATCTACCTCTTTGGTCACCTCCTCAAAAAACTCAATAAGGTTTGTGAGGCACGACCTACCCTTCACAAAACCGTGCTGACTACCCCTAATCAATTTATTTCTCTCTAGATGCTTATAAATCCTATCCCTTATAATTCTTTCCAAGACTTTGCCCACAACAGAAGTCAGGCTCACCGGTCTATAATTTCCAGGATGGTCTCTACTCCCCTTTTTGAACAAAAGGGCAACATTTGCCATCCTCCAGTCTTCCGGCACTATACCTGTAGCCAACGACGACATGAAGATCAAAGCCAAAGGCTCTGCAATCTCCTCTCTAGCCTCCCAGAAAATCATAGGGTAAATCCCATCTGGCCCAGGGGACTTATCAATTTTCATACCCTCAAGATTCGCTAACACCTCCTCCTTATGAACCTCATAGATAGGTTGCAGAGCTGGGCCGTGAGCTGGCAAATGGAATTCAATACGGATAAGTGTGAGATGATTCACTTTGGTAGGAATAACAGGCATATGAAATATAGGGCTAATGGAAGGACCCTTAATATTGTTGTCGAGCAGAGGGATCTTGGGGTACAAGTACATAGCTCTTTGAAAGTTGGCACCCAGGTTGATAAAGTTGTGAAGAAGGCGTACAGTGTGCTAGCTTTTATTGGTAGAGGGATTGAATTTAGGAGCCGTTAGGTTATGTTACAACTGTACAAAACTCTGGTGCGGCCGCACTTGGAGTATTGCGTACAGTTCTGGTCGCCGCATTATAAGAAAGATGTGGAAGCATTGGAAAGGGTGCAGAGGAGGTTACCAGGATGTTGCCTGGTATGGTGGGAAGGCCTTATGAGGAAAGGCTGAGGGACCTGAGGTTATTTTCATTAGAGAGAAGAAGGTTACGCGGTGACCTAATTGAGGCGTATAAAATGATCAAAGGACTGGATAGGGTGGATAGTGAGAGCCTTTTTCCTCGGATGGTGATGACCAACACGAGGGGACATAACTTTAAATTAAGAGGTGGTAGTTATAGGACGGCTGTCAGAGGCAGGTTCTTTACACAGAGGGTGGTGAGAGCGTGGAATGCCCTGCCTGCAGCAGTTGTGGACTCGCCTACTTTTGGGGGCATTCAAATGGTCGGTGGATAGGCATATGGATGATATTGGAATAGTTTAGGTTAGAGGGTCCACTGGCCGGCGCAATATCGAGGGCCGAAGGGCCTGTACTGCGCTGTAATGTTCTATGATACAAGCTCCTATTTTAATGCACTTTATCAATCATTTTTGTACATTTTTTCACCCATTTGTTAGAACTTTGATTCATGAAAAATTAGAGCTAACCACATCTTGAATACTTAAGCTCATTTTGTACCAAGACAATTGTCAGTGTTTATATTTCTGAATATACGAGTACCATACTGAGGGAAAAATATCATAGCTTCTATTAAACAATGTTTGAAACCATCATTTCAAGAGAGTAATCACATCCTGATTAATATGGAACAGTACACTATGCAAAACACCTGGGATGTGTGCATCGGAAAACATTTCGCATGAAATGTAAATATACGTTGTAAATAGATTCTGTAATAGCAAGAGTGTTGAAGCATCCCACACACCAAAGAAATAAACCAATGCGAACCACAGAATCTATACAGCGGAGGAGGTCGTCAATTGGCCCATTCAGCCTACACAGATAAGACCCTGGGAGGGATTGTATCTCTGTAGCCCCATGCATTTACGCTGCTAATCCCTTTGACACTTAGCGGCAATTTTGCACAGCCAATCAATCTAACACATACACATTTAGAGTGTGGGAGGAAATGGGAGTACCCAGAGGAAAGCCACACAGATACGAGGAAAATGTGCAAACGCTACACAGTGACCTGAGACTGGAATTAAAGCTGGGTCCCTGGTGCAGTAGAAAGCAGTGCTAAACACTGTGACACTGTACCCCTCATTGCAGCTAACGAAATGTCAATTGCTTTTCTTTCATAGGATGTGGGGTACCACTGGCAAGACCACCATTTTTTACCATGTGGTGTAGGCACATCTACGATACTGTTTGGACCCATTGACAATGAAGGAATGGCAAAGTCTGGATAACGTTTGGCCTGGAAGTGAACTTGCAGGTGGTGATGTTTCCATGCACCTGCTGCTCTTGTCCTTTTCAGTGCTGGAAGCCATGGATTTAGAACATGCTGTTGAAGAATTTGCACTGTTATGTATCTTAACAAATTTTATGAATAGAGAATATTTTTGGAAAAAAGACTGGATTATTATATCTCCATATCTCCAGGAACATGACTGGATAAAGTGATTATTGTGTATAGTTTCATGGAGTCATGCAAATGGCGTCACCAAGTTGACTTTCAAAGATAATTCCAAAATGCAAAATACTGTGCTTCAGTTTATTGGAGAAAAATACTTGAGCAGTTTTCTACCTAGCTTTGTATCATCAAAAAACTTAGCACTTTTCTACCAAACTTGGCAAATATACCTTCTCTCTCTTCATCCAAGTCATTTATATAACTTGCAAGGCCCCTGCCCTGATCCCTGTGGCATGCCACACATTACATCCTGCCAACCAGAAAACCCTTTGTTTTCTGTCAGCTAGCCAATCTCCTATCCATAACAATACGTTACTACCTACACTATGAACTTTTATTTTTTGCATAAATCTTTGATGTGACATCTTATCAAATATCTTCTGAAAATCTAAAAATGCATCCACAAATTCACCTTTATTCACAGTATATTATTTCTTTGAAGAACTCCAATAAATACGTTAAACCTGATTTCCCTTTCACAAGCCATGTTGACACTGCCAGATTGTCTTGAATTTTTCCAAGTGCCTTGCCATAACATCTTTAATAATATCTTCCAACATTTTCGCTATATCAGATGTTAAGTTAACTGGCCTCCTGCCCTTTTTGAAGAAAGGAGTTAAATTCAATTCTTCCAATCTAATGGAACCTTCGCCAAATCTAGAGAATTATACAAAAGTACAACCGAGCCATATCTTTTACGACTAGAATGAAGTTAGTTTTCTGAGTTCCTTCTTCCCTCCCATTTCCTGATTCATAGCTGCTTCAGGGATGTTACTTGTATTCTCTATAATGAAGACTAATGCAAAATACCTATTACTTCATCTGCCATTACCTTCTTTTCCATTATCAATGTTCCAGGCTCATTTTCAATGGACCTATGCTCACTAACTCCTTTTCTTAAATAACATCTATAGAAACTCATACTATCTGCTAGTTTTCTCTGGTATTCTAATTTTTCCCTACCTAATAATTTTTAATTCACTCTTTGCTGTTCTGCATATTCTATCCAATCTTCTGATTTGCCACCCATCTTTGTATAATTATATTATTTTTCTTTACATTTGATGCTGCCTTTAACTTTTTAGTTAATCATGGATGGTGGGCCCTCTCCTTGGAATTTTCTTGTTGGAACATTCCTACTTTGACATTAATTCATACCAATGAAAGAGACCACATATTGAAAATAACTGCACATAGGAACTACATTTTAAAGGGAAATCTGTAAGCCTTCAATTATCTTGGTCCTACCTCTGGAATGAACATCACTTTCTCTACACATCTTTAAAAGCCTCTTCAAAATTTGGCTTTCCAACTCAATTATTCACTACTGCTCCTTTCTCGCATGGCTCTTGCTGTTCCTATGGTAATAATTACATTATATGCCTTACCATCTTTGACCTTGTCCTGGATCAATCACAATATACACATTTTTGTTTATACTTAATTATCAAAGATTACACATATTCTACTTTAAATTACGCAAATCAGCATAACATATTACAGCAATCCTTGAGAAGACCTTATTTCTTTAGGATAACTCAGAATTGAAAATCTTATTAAAAGTAGGGGGAGTTCAGACTGATGCAAACGTCATTCATTTTTTAAAAAATAGTCTACTTTGTATCCTCCAAGACAACAGAAAATACTGAAGCACCCTCTATGTAATAACAATGTACTGCTGCCCTCTTTTGTTCAATTAAGAAAGATACACTGGTATAATAATCCAACAACAATTTTCAGAGTATCCACGCACAGCTATTTATAATGTAATCTAATTTATACCCATTTCTAAAGGGGTTACTCACAATAAATTAACCTATCATTCATCTGGATGCAGACAGGAATCCGTTAGTGAATCAGTTATGGTGATCCAGAGGGCTGTACTAATAATCCAAAGAGGATAAACTCTATTCCAACTATGAAAGTTGAAAATTTGACTTCAGCTACAAAAATTATACGGAAATACAAAGTTAGTATATGTGACGATGAAGTTGTCAAAAACTCCAAATGGTTCAAGCATATTCTTTGCAATTTCCAAATGTAGGTGACTCTTATGTTTCATTTGAAATGTCCCAGCAAGCCACACAATTATATCAATATACTAGGGATGGGAATAAATGTCAGCCTTGCCACTGACACCAGGATCACAATGAATAATTAAAATACCTTGCACAAATCAAAACAATCATCTCCCATTCGGTGATCACTCATTCCCACCTTGGCCTCAATTCATATCAATGAAAGGGACCACACATTAAAAACTAACTGCACACGAACTGCATTTTAAAGGGAAGACTGCAAGCCTTCAATTATCTTGGTCCTACCTCTGGAATGAACATCACTTTCTCTACACATCTTTAAGAGCCTCTTCAAGACTTGGCTTTCCAACTCAACTATTCACCACTGCTCCTCTCTCGCATGGCTCTTGTTATTCCTATGATAATAATTACATTATATGCCTTACTGTCTTTGACCTTGTCCTGGATCAATCACAATACACATATTTCTACTTACACTTAATTATCAAAGATTACACATATTCTATTTCAAATTATGCAGGTCAGCATAACATATTACAGCAATCTTTGAGAAGACTTTATTTCTTTAGGATAACTCAGAATTGAAAATCTTACAAAAGGTCTTACTATACTCCATGGCCTTTTATTGGTGGAAAAATAAATTCCTATCATTTAAAAACAAACAGCATTAACAAGACATAGTTAGTAATAGGAACTCTTCTGGATCAGAAAGATGAAATATTTCAATTATGTGAAAAGTTGTTATAATTATGATGTTTATAATGTGTTTTGTGGTTGTCTTTAAAGTTAAAAAGCATTTCTACCTGGATACAAGACCATGTGATGGGCTTGGAGAGCAGAATGGTTTCTGAAATATCCCTGAAAACTCTCAGTCACAGAAAGTCTGCCAGACTCTGGGAGAGAGGAGCAGCTGGAGGTAGAAAGTCTCTACAGTTCACAGCACAAGAATGTGGGTAGGCACTTGTGCTTGAATTGGATAGATCAAATTTCTAAATATTTGAAAGGAGGTGCAAAGATTCACCTAGTTGGCATTAGAGGGAGAATCTCTAGGAAAAAACGTTCAGAATGAATGTTCTGGAGACAAGATCAACCAGGAAAAGGAAAGAAACAGATGTAATTCCTTAGGAGTTAAGAATTATTTTGGACTAGGTTCAGGAAAATCAGATGAGGGACAAGGTATATTTGGGAAATAGGTATTGTGATTAGTAGAAAAAAGGGGAAGTTCTGTTCTGCTGTTTAAACGCAAAATATGTTTAGTCAATAGCAGTTTTAATCTGGCTGTTATAGTAAAAGTCTTGTGAAATTTTGTTATCTTTTCAGCTACCAACTGAAAGTCCAAGTTTCCGTTTTTTTTTTGAAAAAGGAATCAGTTTCGGTAGAAATTGTCATTCAGCATCAAACATTCCATTTCCTCCTCCAGTTAAACACAAGAAGACTGAAGCTATTGATGTCAGCTCCTACCAAAAATTCCCACCCCCTCTTTGGCCACTGTTCCAGTTTGCACCAGATCATTCACTATTTTAGTAAGTGACCTGTTCAATTTCAAGCTGAACTTTTGATTCCCCATGTTTCCCACAACGCACTTCCAATTCTGCAGCAGGAAGTAGATGATTGACCTTGATCTGAATCTATCAACTGTTGAAATCACCACTCCCCCATTGCCACTGAGTCAGAATCTTGGAGCTTCCTCCTTAACAATAGTAAGTATATCTGATGGACTATAGAACTTCAATCAATCAAGATGCGGAAAATAGTTGACTAAATTTATTATAGAACTAATTTCTAGTTCTACTTATATCATTGGTACTTATGTGGATCGATTCCCACCTCCTTCTCCTCCCTGATGAACTACAATATCTGCAGTTCGGATTTCAACCCAACTCTGAGTTGAAGTGAAATCCCTCACATTGGTGGATGATTTGGATTATACCCAGAAGGTTATATCCATTGACTGGTTTGGTTTTGTCCTTTTTGTAGACTGGACGTACTGGGCAATTTTCCATTTTGTTGCATGCATGCCAGTATTGTATCTGTGCTGGAACAGCTTGGCTATAGATGTGGCTGATGGAGCAGACGTCTTAGGCACTAATTGAATTGGCTGAACACTCGTTTCTGTCTTGGTGAAAACCTCAGTAGGTTGAAATGGATTATCCACTGTGGTTTTTTTTTTAATTCATTTGTAGGACATCGCCGGCTGACCAGCGTTTATTACCTATCCCTAGTTGCCTAAGGGTAGCTGAGAATCAGCCACATTGCTTAAATCAATCCTCAACACTTTCACAGAAATACTCTCACCTTCTCCAATTCTTTCATTTCATTTTCACTTTCTACAACTCTCAATTCAAAGTTTCTTTTTTCTGTTCAAGCTTCTACTGGCCTCCCTCAATTTAACGTGACATTTTCAACCCCTGCAACTCACCACAAACTATTAATTTGCTTCAAATTGGTATCTTTATACACCGCGCCCCCACCCCATAAAATGATTCTTGTCTCTAATTAATTCACGTTAACTCATTTCAATGGTTTTATCCCATGTTCTTTCACTTTCATTTTCATTCTTGCAGTGAAATCAATTTTCCCCTCTTTCTTCAGCATCAGTTCCACTCAAATCCTGCAGCATCTCTACATATAGTTGGCAAAAATTTGTGCAAACCGGCATACTACCACATACTGGCACACATACACACATATTATCACAGTATATGCTACATCCTAACTTTTGAGATGGCATTCTTTCCTGTCGAGAGATTTACTACAAGCAGATTTTACATTTCAGATTTGCACTAAAGCCAGGCTGTTTACATATTTGAACAATTTGTTTTGAGACAAGGGAGGAGGGAGATAAATACATACAACTAACGATAACTGAAGCACTTACTGTGTTGGCTAGCTCCAAGTAACTGCCACTCATTGGATGGCTCAAGCTTGAAGCCTGTGCCAAGAGCTTCTGCAGAGCGACCTGTTGATCCAGACTAGCTCCGCCACATTCTAATAGTTTCTGAAGCATTGGGTGACTATTATGTAATTCAGGGCTCTGAAGGTCTCTGGCTCCAGAATCATACTCCCAGCTCTCTCTGGCTCCTGACATTGCACCTAGGGGAAAAAAAAAAAGCACCTTATAAACTTCGAAATTAAAAGTACACTTAAGAATATTGAGCACAACTCAACTAAACCTCTCTAATCTCCTTATGGAAGGGAACGTAGAAATAGTGACAAACTCAAATAAATATCATATTAACTTAGAGAGAAAGTAATAGCCACAAAATTAATGTTTTAAATTTCCACACAAGACCTACTTTCAAACGAGCTACAATAAACCGGGATGAACTGTTAACAGGTAAACTTATAAACAGGAGGTGGTACTCATAGAACTATAAAGGTACAATGCAAGAGTATTTTTAAAGGTTATTTATTAGTGTCACAAATAGGCTTACATTAACACTACAATGATGTTACTACAAAACTCCCTTAGTCACCACACTCTGACACCTGTTCAGATACACCGAGGAAGAATTTATCATGGCAATGCATCAAACCAGCATGTCTTTTGGACAATGGGAGGAAGCCTATGCAGACACGGGAGTACGTGCAAACTCTACACAGATAGCGACACACGCCAGGAATGGAACCTGGGTCCCTGGCGCTATGAGGTAGCAGTGCTAACCACTATGCCACCAGCCCCTGATCAAAAGCTCCACTGGTGTACTTAGACAACCACAGTCAATAATTAAGGCAAAATGCATGACTAATTTTGTTGATTTTCTTTCAAGGAAAGTGAATAATGAAGTGTCAACTGATGTGGACTTCCAAAAGACATTTTATATATTATTAACATAAGATTTTTTTAAAAATGAAAGCAAACAGATTCGGAGGCAACATTAGGGCATGTGTTGGAAATTGGTTGGGAGCTAGGAGACAAAGATTATGATTCACTGTAAATACCCCAATTGGTTAGATGTGAAGAGCAGTGTCCCCCATTGATCTGGTCTGAGACCTCAACTCTTCACGATATTTACATCTATAATCTGCACAATAAAGTTAAAAAAAAGTTAGTCAAAAGTATAACCAAATATTGCAAATGGCACCAAACTGTGAGGCACAGTAAGTGGAGGATGGGAGCAGGAGTTTCTAACAGGATATTGGCAGATTATCCTATGGCGAACAGATTTCAATTTGAAGGAGTCCAAAATAAGTGATTTTGGATCCAAGGCAGACAAATCAGAACACTTTTAAAATAGTTAAAAGCTAGGAACTTGAGAAAAGCAAAGAGAGTGGATTAATATAAAGCTCAATCAAAATGTCTGATAGATTATTGACTTTTACACAAATTATCAGAGCCCAGCAAGACATATTCTTGCATTCTGTTGGAGATAAGTGAAGAAATTGCAGAGGATATCGAAATTATATTCAAAGCTCTATTCAATGTGATGCATGCTGGATGACTAATCAATGTACCAACCTTTTAAAAGGACAGGGAAGGTTTTAGTCATTACTGAAGAATGAAGTTATCATGTATCTAGATACAAAATATATAACTTCTGAGCACAGATTTAAAAAATAGATCATATTTGACAAACCTCATAATTCTCTGAGGAAGTAACCAACATAGTGGATGGGGAAAATGCAGGTGGATGTTGTGTACACAGGTGCTAGGAAGGTCTTTGACACAATACACATTGGAGAATACTAGAAAATTAGGGGGTGTCCATCTGGGCTTTAGGAAGATCTTTGACAAGTTAGCATATTGGAGACAAAAAGATGGAGAGTTAAGATAACAAATTATCAAAACTGACTTAACAGTCGAAAAAGAACAGAACAGCAATTTTTCCCAGCCGCAAAAGCAGATCACAATAAACCTTAAGTTCAGGTTTTATTCACTATGAACATCAATGATTTGAGTATAGGTGTAGACAGTGTATAAATTTGTGGATTATATCAAATTAGGAGGTACATTTAATTCATTTGAAATCCAAAGGAACCTGCAAAGGGATAGAGATGAGATATGGAAGGGCTAAGAAGTGGCAGATAGAATCAATTGTACACTGAAATATGCCAAGGAATTTGAGTACAACGCACAGAACATTAGCATCAAAATCTCAGGCTTAAATCATGAGTTATAAAATAGAAACGAAAAGTGAGGACACTTTTACATAACGTCTTCACAACATCATCTATTGTCAAGTAAGTACTCTTTGAAATGTCATTATAATATAGAAACACAGCAGCCAACGTAAAAGGCTTCACAAACCACGACATGATAATGACATTTTAGCTGAGGGATAATCCTCCATGTTTATAATCAAATATGGGATTTTTTTTATGCCCACCTCAAAGGGCAGATGGAATTTAATGTCTCACTCAAAAAATGGTACTTCCAATAGCACAGCACTGGACTGTCAGTCTAGGTTTTGTGCTAAGCCGTTATAGTAGGACTCAATCTTAAAGATGAATTTGCTACCACTGAATCGAGGGTGATAATAGAATATAAAAGCATGAGATAATGACAAGCCCACATTAAATTTCAATGAATCTCAGCTATATCATATTGTACAGAACCAGACTCCACTGTAATGGAAAGATAGAGGCTTTAGAAAAGGTATCATAAAGATTAACGAGAATGCACAAACATAAATAAGATTTTAAAATTTGGGATTTTCATTAAAATGTAGATGAGGAGATAATACAATGCAAGTGTTTAAAATTATGAAAGGATATGCAGGAGAGCAGATCTGAGACCTCTGAAATTAAGAATCACAAATTCAAGATAACATAAAACAAATTTAGAACAGAAGTCAGCTATAACTATACCAGGTTGAAAGGCTGTGAAATTCGCTTTTAAGTGTTCATGTTTGAGAGAGAAACTATGTCAATGCCCAAGATTGGGTTTGATAGCTGAATGGATGAAAGAATATGGAAATAATTCTAATCAAATTTACTTGCCCTATTTGTTCTCTCAAAAGCCAACACAAGTTACTGGACCAAATGGCTTCTTTGCAATTTTAACCAATTCACATTTTGTGAGCATTGTTGGCAAGGCCAGACTTTGTTGCCCACCCTTAACTGATCTCAAGGGGGCAATGATGAGCTACATGCCATATAGGTAAACCCAGAATGCTTTAAGGGAGAAGTTCCGGGATTTTGACCCAGGTGCAGTGAAGGAACACAATATATTTCCAAGTCAGAGTGGTGTGTTGCTTGGACGAACTTGTAGGTGGTGGTGTTCTCATGCTTCTGCTGCCCTGATCTGTCTGGGTGGTAAGGCCACATGTTTGAAAGGTATTGTTAAAAGAGCTTTGCATAGTGCATCTTGTAGATAATATACACTGCAGCCAACTGGAGAGGCACCAATCAAGCAGACTGCAATATACTGGACTGTACCGAGCTTCAGTGTTACTGGAGTTGCATTTACCCAAGCCAGTGGATCACACTCCTGATCTGTGTCTTGTAGATGTTAGACAGACTGCAGAGGAACAAGGTGAATTACTCACTACAGAATTCTCAATCTCTGAACTGATCTTGTAGCTACAGTATTGACATGCCTGGTCCAGTTAAGATTCAGGTCAATGATAACCCTTCAGATGTTGATTTGTGGGGGATTTAGCAAATGGAGATTCTTTGAATATTTTAAAGCAGAGGTGGATAGATTTTTGGTAAGCAAGAGGATGATAGGTCATCAGGGATGCAGGTGGGATACAGATTTGAGGTTACCATCAAATCAACCATGATTATACCAAAGTACAGAACAGGTTCAAGGAACTGAATGGCTTACTCCTGCTCCTTGTTTATATGTTTGTACATAATGCTGTTGCACACCAGGAGAAAATGGTTAGATTCCCTCTTGATGGAGATGGCCCTTGCCTGACATTTGTGGCACCACTTTATTCCCACATTCTGATTTCTACATTTTTCAGTGTAGGATGGCCTTCTAAAGGGATCTCAATATGCTAGATACTAAACACATCTAATTAACATGGTGCAACAATCAACAAAATCATATTGGACTACATAACCAACACGATAGATAACATAACAGAAAAAGCAATGATAGAAACTTCCATCAGACTACACCATACTGTGTCTAGAAATAGGCGTCAAAACAAAGGAAACATTCAAAGATTGGAACCAAAGATGAATCACAAAGCTAATCATTAACATCACAGGCAATGCAAAGGTTCAGCATTCCAGCCTTATAAAGGAGACATCCCAGGGGTGATCATTTAGATCTATGGAAGTCATAGATACAGAAAAGGCCATTTGACCACCTTTCAATAAGATTATGGCCTCAACTCCTGTCTGCCCCCCTCGACTTCCTTAAAAAATTTGCCTGCTCTCCCTTTTATTCCATTTAGGATTTTCATTCTTCTATCTCTCTCTCTCCTTTTTGAACAGCAACGGTAACATTTGCAGCTTTCCAATCTACTGGGAACTTTCGAAAATCTGGAGAATTTTGGAAGACTACTATCAATATACACTATTTCTGTAGCCACTTCTCTTAAGATCCTAGATGCATGTCATCAAGTTTAGGAAACTTGTTAGCTGAAAGTCCATCCTCAATTCTGTTCCACCATTCAATTGTATGAGTTAACCTTATCTTAAATCTAGCTAGCCATCTTCATTTCTAATCCTTTGATATGTTAAGTTTAGAAACTATGCCCCCCAGTTCGAAATTCCCCCACAAGGGGAAAACATCCTTTAAGCATCGACCATGCCAAGTTTCCTCAATGTTTCAAAAAGCATAGGCCTCTTAAGTCAATCCCTGCATCCCAAGAAAAAACCAAATGAACCTTTTCTGAGTTAAGAATATTACCTCCAAAATAACATGTCCCTCTTTAAATCAGAAGGCCAAAACTGTCTGAAGTACTCCAGGTGTAATTTCATCCCTGCTCAGTGCAGTCAGTAAGACTTTCCCCTTTTAAAGTGTGGTTTTCAAAAGGAAATTGAATATTTATCTTAAGAAAATAAATGGCAGGATTACATGGGAAAAAACAAGTGGAATAGGTGAATAAAGCTGGCAGAGACACTTCAGGCCAAACGCCAGCCTTTTGTGCTGGAAGCATTCTGTAATTCTATATTCCATCCCCCTTGCCATGAAACCAACATCCTATTTGTCTTTCTAATCATATGCTATGTCTGTATACTAACATCTGCGATTCATGTACAAGGATACTCAGATCCCTCTGTACCACGGTATACCGTAATCTCTTCAATTAATTAATGTTCTGCTTTTCTGTTCTTATCAAAATGGAAAATTTCACATTTCCCCACATATATGCATTCATAACATTTTAATTCATTTAATACCATATCACTTTGCACTTTATATCCTCACAACCTGCTTGCTTAGCGATCTAATTTAGTTGCAATACAGGACTTCATCCAAGTCATGAATATAGTTGAGGCCTAGGACTGATATCCTGTGGTAACCATTAATTATAGTTTGCCAACCTGAAAATATTGTATCCAGATTCTTGGCTTCCTGTTAATTAGCCAATCTTCTATTCATGCTAATATATTATGTCCAACATCATGTGTCCTCATTTTGCATAGTAACCTTTTATATGGCACCTCATCAGTTATTTTTGGAAAACCAAATGCACTAAATCAAAAGCTCCCATTTTAGCCTGCTTGTTATTTCCTTAAAGAGCTTTAATAAATTTTTCAAACAATTTCCCCATTGCTGAGTCTACTTGAATGTATAATGACCTTCTAAATTTCCTGCTACTACTTCCTTAAAAATGATTTTAGCGTTTTTCCCAATGATAGATGTTAGGCTAAAGGCATTTCATTCTTCTGTCTCTTCCTTTCTTGAATACTGATAATAACATTTGCAGCTTTCCAATCCACTGGGATCTTTTCAAAATCTAGAGAATTTTGGAAGACTACTATCAAGGCATATACTATCTCTGCAGCCACTTCTTTTAAGATCCTAGATGCATGCCATCAAGTCCAGGAAACTTTTTAACTGATAGCCCACCCCTTAATTCCGTTCCACAATTCAATTACATAGTGGTTGATCTGTACTTTGAATCTATCTAGCCACCCTCATTTCTAATCCTTTAATAACTTAAAAATCTATCAATGGCATTATTTCTTGAAAATTTCAACTGACCCAGCATCCTTAGATGTTTGGGGAAGCAAATTCAAGATTTCAGTCAGAATACTTTCCAGATATACTCCAAAATGGTCTATTTCTAATAACATAGATTGGTTTATGTTTCAATGATTCCTCAGATGATAAAGTTTTCATCTGAGCAGAGATCTAGTTGAATGGGCACATATTCTTTGAAGCTTAGAAGAATGAGAGGTGATCTAATTGAAACAAAAGATTGAGAGGACTTGACAGGTGGATGCAAAGAAACTTCATTTCCTGGCTGGGTCATGTAGGACTTGGATGTGGAAACATTTCTTTACAGAGGATGTGGATCTTCAGAATTCTCCACCCAGAAGATTGTGGATGCTCAGACATTGATTATATTCAAGGCTGTTATCAATAGACTTTTGGACTCAAAAGAGAATCAAAGGATAAGGGAATGAATGGAAAAGTACAGTTAAGGTCAGAGATCTGCCACGGTCCTGCAGAACGATATGGAGATTCAAGGGGCTACATGATTCTCTAGCCAGGATCGAGAGTCTTGAACACTGTGTTGCCTGCTTAGTGCCAGGGTTCAGGACATCTGCTCTGGGCTGAAGAGAAACATGCGGCAGGAGAGGGGAGGATCCTGTGGTCATGGTTCATGTAGGTACCAATGACATGGGTAGAATGAGGCTTTGTGCAGTAGTTTGAGGAGATAGGCATTACGTTAAAAAACAGAATGCCCAAGTTTATAATCTCTGGATTATTACCTGAACTACATGCAAACTGATAAAGTGCACATAAAATTGGAGAGATGAATGCATGACTCAAAGACAGGTGTGGGAGAAGCAGATCTCGGTTTGTTGGACATTGGCATCAGTACTGAGGGAAACTGCGAGCTATTGTGACCACCTACATGTTCTTGCGGACCATAAAATTAGGGAAGTCAAGAGGGCTTTAAACTAAAGAATGGGGTTAGGGTTTCAGTTACTTGAAAAATTGGGAAGTCAAAGTTAAAAATAGGAATGCAGGTTTAGTGATCAGTCTGAATGTCAGAAAACTGCAGGTAGGGACAGGTCATTAAAAACATTTATATTGTAGCAAGAACTCATACAAGATTCTTAAATAAGAGGGGGAATAGTTCCAAGGTTGGAAAGCTAAAAAAAAATTCAGAGGTGTATGAGGGAGTGGTGGCACAGGATTGTGATGGGACCTCCAGTGTCATAATGTGACAGAGTGAGGCAGGAAACAAACAAAAATATGTAACAGACCAAATCCAGTGCTGTAAAGAACTGTAAAAAAATCTAAGCTAAGTATACTTTATCTGAATACTCAATTTGCAAATAAGTGAGTTGCTAGCACCAGTTGAGAATGATGTGTCAGCAATGATCAAAATATAGTTACAGGATGATCTGGATTGGGTACTCAGCATTTCAAGGAATACAATATTCCAAAAGAAGAGGCTGAAGGAGAAAGTAAGTGGTGTAGCATTGTTAATCAAAGGAGATTTCAGAGCAGTGCTGAGTTGCAGCGGATCGTGAGGTGGAATCAGTTTGGGTTGAAATCATGAACAGCAGGGGAAGACAAGTGACAGAATAAGTGATGAACAACAGAGGACCCAGCAGCGATCCCTGGAAAAGCAACCCTATACCCCCTCCCAGCAAGCCAATTTTGCATTTAATTGGCTACTTCACACTGGATCCCATCTGATTTAACTTTAATGACCTGTACCCTGTCAAAGTCTTGATAAAGACTACTGCACTGCTCTCATCTATTTTCATGGTCTCCCCTTCAAAAGACTCAAATTTGTAAGACATGATTTCTCACACACAAACTGTGCTGACTATCCCTAATCAGTCCTGCCTTTCCAAATGCATGTAGATCCTGTCTCTCAGAACAAGTCGAGTTCCCTTCCTTAAATAACGGCACAACATTTACCTGCCTCCAGCCTTCCGGCACCTCACCCCTGGCTGTCGGTAAACCAAATATTTCCATTAGGGGCCCCACAATTTCTTCCCTAGCTTTCCATAATATCTTGGATACACCTGATCAGGTCATGGGGATTTATTTACCTTTATGCATTTTAAGGCCTCAAGTCAAGATTTCTTCTGTAATGTGGATGCTTTTCAAGATTTATTTACTTTCCAAGTTCCCTAGTTTCTATATCTTTTGCCAGGATAAATACTGACAAGAAATATTCATTTAGGATCTTACCCAACTTCTATGGGTCCACACATAGATGACTCCATTAACCTTTAAGGGGCCCTATTTTCTCGCTAATTACTCTTTGCCCTTCGGATTCTCCTTTACTTAGCTGCCAAAATGATCTCGTCCCTTTTTTGCCCTTCTGATTTCCTTTTAAGCATACTCCTACATCTCCTATCCTCAAGGGATTCACTTTAGCCCAGCTGCCTATAACTGAGATATGTTTCCTTCTTTTTATTGTCCAGAGCCTCAATATCTAATCATCCAGTGTTTTCCACTCCTGCCAGCCTCGCCCTTCAAACTAGCAGGGATATGTTGGCCCTGCTCTATTATTGAAAATCTCCCACTTGCCAGACATTCCTTTACCTGTGAATAGCTTCCACCCATCAATAATGTTCCTGTCTAATACCATCAAAATCGGCCTTGCCCCAACCTAGAACTTCAACTTATGGACTAGACCTATCCTTTTTCATAATTAATTAAAACTAATAAAATTATGATCACTGGTCCAAAGTGTTCCCCTACTAACAGTGACAAGGTGCTGCAAAAGAGGACAATGCATAAAGGAAAAGCCTGAGGGATTGGAGGATTTTTTTTTTTTTAATTCATTTGTGGGATATGGGCATTGCTGGCTGGCCAGCATTTACTTGCCATTCCAGTTGCCTGAAGACAGTTGAAAATCAACCACATTACTGCAGATTAGAGTCATATGTAAGCCTGACCAGGTAAGGAGGGCAGATTTCCTTCCCTAAAGGACAAGTGAATCAAATAGCTTTTTTCTGACAATCAGCAGCAGTTTCATCATCATCAGCAGATCCTTAATTCCAGATTTTTTTTTATTAAATTCAAATATTGCCATTTGCCGTAGAGGGATTCAAGCCCAGGTCCTCAAAACATTAGCTGAGTTCCTGGATTAATAGTCTAGCAAAAATACCACTAGGCCACCACCTTCCCATGTGTTAGCATGGATTGAAAACTGGCTGTAACATAAAAGAGAGTTGGAATAAACAGACACTTTTCGGAGTGGAAAGATTAAACTAGTGGATTACCAGGGATCAGTTTTTGGCCTGCAATTGTTTACAATTTACATTAATGTACTGGATGAAGGACAGAATGTAAGGCTTCCAAATTTGCCAATGAAACAAAGGTGGAAGGGCAGGTTATGACAAGGATATTGTGATTCTGCAATGGGAGATAGACAGATTGGGTGACTGGCAAAAACTTGGCAAATGAAGTTTAATATGGTGAAGTGCAAGGTCATGCATTTTGGTAGGATGAATCAAAAGGCAGATTATCTAAATGGAGGGAGACTGCAGGTGAGTGAAGTACAGAGGAATTTTGGTGCATGAATCAAAAGCTTAGCCAACAGGTCCAACAAGTAGTAAAGAAGGCAAATAGAATTTTGGCCTTTATTGCGAAGTGGCTGGAGTTTAAAAAGACAGATTTTGTTGCAATTGTATAGTGTGTTGACGAGGCCGGACCTGGAATACTATCAAGGTTGGGTCCCCTTTCCTTAACAAGGATATAGTAACATTGGAGACGGTCCAAAGGAGATTCACCAGGCTAATTCCTGAGATGAGAATGAAGCCCTATCAAGAAAGACTAAATAGCCTGGGTCTGTATTCCTTGGAATTTAAAAGAGTGACAGGTGATCTTATTCAAACATACAAGACCTTGAGTGGACTTGACAAGGGACACGGCAAGACGTTTTCACCAATGGCAGAGTCTCAAATGAGGGGACGTAGCTACAAGATAAAGGGCCAGTCATTTAAAACAGACGTGCGCAGAAATTTCTTCTCACAGAGTGGTAAATCTCTGAAATTCTCTGCCCAAAAAGGTAGTGGAAGCTAAAATCATTAGAACAAAGAACAATACAGCACAGGAACAGGTTCTTCGGCCTCCAAGTTTGCGCCAATCATGATGTCTACCTAAACTAAAACTATACGCACTTACAGAGTCCATGTCCTTCCATTCTCATCCTATTCATTCATCCTAATTGTCTAGTTGCCCCTTAAATGCCACTGCTTCCACCATCTTCCCTCGTAGCGCATTCCAGATATTCACCACCCTCTGGGTAAAAAAAACTTGCCTTGCACATCTCCTCACGCATTTCCCCATGCACTTTAAACCTATGTTCCCTAGTACTTGACTTTTCTACCCTAAGAAACAGCATCTGACTATCCACTCTGTCCATGCCACTCAATCGCGTAATCAGATCACCCTTCAATCTCCATCATTCCAGTGAGTTATCCAATCTCTCCTCACAGCCTATACCCTCCAGACTAGGCAACATCCTGGTAAACTTCTTCTATACTCTCTCCAATACATCCACATCCTTCTGGTAGTGCAGAAACCAGAATTGTACACAATATTTTAAATGAAGCTTAGCGTTCCGTATAGCTGCTTCATGATCTGCCACTTTTTATACTCAGTGCCCCGACCAATGAAGGCAAGCATGCCGTATGTCTTCTTGACCACCTTATTCACCTGTGTTGCCACTTTCAGTGATCGATGAACATGTACGTCCAGATAACAGTATGCATCAGATATTGCCTGTCAATATCTGAAGGGTTCTACCATTTACTGTGTCATTCCTATATGCACTGGACCTTCCAAAATGTATTACCTCCCACTTATCCAGATTAAACTCTATCTATATATATTTTCATGCCCAAGTCTCCAACCAACCTACATCTTGCTGTATCTTCTGACAATCCTCTTCACTAACCGCAACGTCACCAATTTTTAAGTCGTCTGTGAATTTAGTAATCAAACTTGCCACATTTTCCTCCAAAACATTTACATTTATATATATGAACAGAGGTCCCAGAACACATCCCTGTGGAACAGTGCTAATCATAGCCTTCCATTCAGAAAACCTCCCCTCTAGCGCTATCCCCGATTTCTGTAGCCAAGCCAATTCTGAAGCACCTTGTCAGTTCTCCTCTGATCTTGTGTGACTTCATCTTTCATACCAGTCTACGATGAGGTATCTTGTCAAAGGCTTTAACTGGAGTCCACGTACTCAACATCCACTGCCTTTCCCTCATCTATCATCACTTCCTCGAAAAACTTGATCAAGTTCGTGAGTCATAACCTCCCCTTCATAAAACCATGAAGTCTATCACTAATAAGTCCATTAATTTCCAAATGTAAGTCCTGTCCCTAAGAACGTTTTCCAAAAATTTCCATACTAATGACGTAAAGTTCACCAGACTATAATTTCCTGGATTATCCCTGCCTCCATTCTTAAACAACGAACAACATTAGCTATCCTTCAGTCCTCTGGAAATTCACTTGTAATCGATGAGGATACAAAGGCCCCAGTCAAGGCCCCAGCAATTTCTACTCTTGCTTCTCTCAGTATTCAGGAGTAGAACCCATCAGACCCTTGGGTCTTATCTACTTTAATGCTTTTTAAGACATTTTGAACTACATTTAATATAGTAAGCTTGTGGGTAATTGTTTGTCTGGCAAGTGCCATTTCTGCAAGGATAGGGGAACAAAATTCACTATGTCCTCTTGAAGAATGTGATATTATAATTAGAAATAATAATGGTACAAACCATGACAATTAATCATTTTTTAAGAAGTTCTTAAAAGTGGACGTGAATCAATATTCGATAGATCAAGAGTAGAGGACTAGGGGAAACAGGACGAAAAAGAACTGAGATCGGAATAGATTAGCCATGATCGTATTGAATGGTGAGGGAGCACTTAAGGGCTTTGTGGTCTACTCCTGCTTCTACTTCTTGTGTTATGCATTGGATTCCTATGCACAAAGAAATAAATTTTCTCAATCCAGCCTATCCAATGCTTTTAAAATGCCTCAATTAGGTCTTTCTTTAACCTTCTAAACACAAGGGAATACATGCCAAGTTTATGCAACCTATGCTGATAAAATATCTTCAGCCTGAACCATTGACTCTATTTCTCTATGCACAGATGCTAAGATCTGAGTATATCTCATCATTTTCAGTTTATTTCATTTCAAAATTTTAAGACCTCAAATAATGCTAATGATTTTGCACTCTAATCCCTCCCAAGGCAAATGCATCTTTCCTGGAATTCAATGGACAAAAATGAAGCAATGTTGCAGATAGCTGTGATCAACACATCAATTAATCTTCATGAGATCTGTTAGTGAATTTTATATAAAAGATTTTTGCAATTTGCAAATCAAGATATCAGCTATTTTAGTCTACATAGTTTATATTCACCATGTCCAAAAGTAGGGATTATATGACATAAAACTACATTTAATATAGTAAGCATGTGGGTAACTGTTAATCTGGCAGGTGCATATTTCTACAAGGATGGGGAACAAAATTCACTATGGAGCCTTGAAAAATGTGGCATTAAAAATAATATATTAGTGAAATAATGCCACAAACCATGACAGTTAGTCAACTGAAATCATTTAAGAACATACATTGAAAATTGGCTGTTTTATTCCATATTACATACACACTTTCCTTTGCATCACAGATGACTATCATGACAAACATAGCCAACCTAAGCAAAGCACTACAAGCAGTTAAATGGCATCTTCCCATTGAAGATCTAATGATTATTATACATTCGATACAAGTTTGGAATGAGAATAAGAATAACTGTAGCATTACAAGTTAGAACCACCATATTCAACTATGACATTGTCAAATACATTATGACATATTCAGATGCATACTAATTACAACTAGGGTGGAATACGTTCATGCAGCACCAGAGTATATTAGAAATTACACAGAAGTAAAGATTCATCTCTTATGCAGCTACATACCAAGACTGTTATCACTGCTGGTTGGCCATGAAGCTATTCGATCACGTAATTTTCTTTTTTTGCAAGATTCTTGAGACTTCACTGAAAGTTCACCTTCTTCCTTCCTTATTTCAGAAACCAATTGCATACGACAGCGTGCAAAATCCTCAAATGAGATCTTCCCATTCTCATCTGCTCCCAATTGATGCATAATCTCTGCTACCGATTCCTCCATGTTTAGTTGCCGACACACCATTAGCAAGTCATTCCTGAAGTAATGAACAAAGAAAAGACACCAAATTCATCACATCCTTCTACATTTATGAAAACTATGTTTCCTATCAGTATTGCAAAGAACAAAGGACAAAACAGCACGGGAAACAGGCCCTTCGGCCCAACGAGCCCATGCCGCCATCCCGATGCTCCCACCTCTACCCGCGATCCCTGTCTATATTTATAGCTCTATGGATTAAAAACCAAATTTGAGACAATTTAGGGAGAATTTGTTTTGCCAATTAGCCCTAAGAGCACATCTTTGGGATATGGGAGGAAACCAGAGCACTTTGTAAAGTTAAAATAGTTGGCACAATGTACCAGAGTCAAGGTTAATAGTGTCCAGGCAGGAAAGTGGAGTGAGGACAAAATCAGATCAGCCACAGTATAATTGAATGGTACAGCAGGCTCAAGGAAAGTAGAGGGCTTAATATGATCTACTATTGCTCTTATTTGTTTTGTCTTAATGAGTGGATATAACTGGGATGTATACATTTTATTTACATATTATCTGAACACATACATTGTTGAAGATGGGGTTGCACTGCGGTACAGTGGTTAGCATGGCTGACTCTCAGTATCAGGTACCTGGGTTCAATTCCAGGCTTGTGCAGTCTGCACCTTCTCCCACTGTCTGCATGGGTTTCCTCCAAGTATTCCAGTTTCCTCCCACAATCCTAAAGATGTGCTGGTTAGGTGCACTGGACATGCTAAATTCTCTCCCAGTCTACCCAAATAGGCACTGGAGTATGGCGACTAGGGGGTTTTCACAGGTAATTTCATTGCAGTGTTAATGCAAGCCTACATGTGACACTAACAAAATAGAATTTTAAAGGTGACGGGCCAGGCTGAAGATACAAAGAATGTAAAGGGACAAGTAGTACTGTGGAAGCGGGGGAAGATTGCAAAAGGACTTGGACAGATTAGGAGTGGGCAAACAAGCAGCAGATGGAATGCAATGTGGAAAAGAATCTCTTAAGGTTAACCTGCAGGTTCAGTCAGCAGTCAGGCAGGCAAATGCAATGTTGGTGTTCATGTTGAGAGGGCTAGAATACATGAGCAGGGATGTATTCTGAAGCTGTATAAGGCTCTGGTTCAACCCCATTTGGAGTATTGTGAGCAGTTTTGGGCCCCGTATCTAAGAAAGGATGTGCTGGCATTGGAAAGCAGAGGCTCACAAGAATGATCCTGGAATGAATATCGTATGAGGAACAGGTTAAGGATTCTACGTCTGTACTTGTTAAAGTTTAGAAGGATAAGAATATAAGAAATAGGGGCAGGAGTAGGCCATCGAGCCCCTTGAGCCCATCCCATTATTCACTAAAATCATGGCTGATCTGAAGTGGATAAGTTCCACTTCCCTGCTTTATCCCCATAACCCTTAATTCCCTTGCTTATTAGAAACCTATATAAGCATGACTTAAATATATTCAGCGAGGTAGTCTCCACCACTTCAACTGGCAGAGAATTCCAAAGATTCACCATCCTTTGAGTAAAGAAGTTCCTCCTCAATTCTGATCTAAACCGCTGCCCCCGCCCCTTATTTTGAGGCTGTACCCTCTAGTACTGCTATCCTTTCTAAGCAGGAAGAATCTCTCTACCTCTATCCTATCTATCTCCTTCATTATCTTATATGTCTCTATAAGATCCCCCCTCAACCTTCTAAACTCCAACATGTACAAACCTAATCTACTCAATCTCTCCTCATAAGGGGGATCTGGTTAAAAAAAACATACAGGATCCTGGATTTAAGATATAAAAAAGCAAGGAATTAAGCTAAATATATTTTTTTAAAACTGATTTGCCTCATTTGCAGTATTGTGGCCTATTCTATTAATTAGGAAGGACATGAGAGGGTGCAGAAAAGGTTTACAAGAATTATTCCAGGGATGGGGGACTTATGTGGAGGGAAGCTGTGGCTGCTCTCCTGTGATGGTTGAGAGGAGATTTGATAGAGGTGTTGAAAATCATGAAGAATCTAGGTAGCAGGTAGAAACTACTCCCACTGTGGGACAGGTCAAGAACTAGAAGACAGAGATATATGATTGGTAAAAGAGCCAAAAGCAACACTTTTATGTAGCTATTCATTCAGACTGGAAACACGGAGAGGATGGTAGAGGCAAATTCAGTTATGGTTTTTAAAAGAGAATTGAATGAGTACTTGAAGAAAACAAATGACACAGATAGTGAAAGGTCAGGAAAACAGGATTAAATAATTGCTCTTGCAGAGGGCCAGCAATGACTAAACAGACTAATTGACCTCCTTCTGCATTATAACCATTCTATGGTTTTCATAAGACCAAAAGACTTAGAAGCAGAATTAGGTTACACGGTCCATTGAATCTACTCCACCATTCAATCATGGCTGATATTTTTCCCATTCTCCTATCTTCTACCCACAACCCCAGTGCCCTTATGAATCAAGAATCTTATCTCTTGTCTTAAAGACACTCAATAGCCTGGCGTCCACAATTTTCTGCAGCAACGAGTTCCACAGATTCACCACTCTGGCTGATGAAATTTCTCCTCATCTCTGTTTTAAAGGATCGTCCATTTAGCCTGAGGTTGTGTGGGGGTTCTAGTTTTTCCTGCTAGTGGAAACATTCTCTCCATGTTCACTCTATCTGGGACTTGCAGTATCATGCAAGTTTCAATAAGATTCCCCCTTATCCTTCTAAACTCCAACAAGTACAGAGTCCTCAATCCATTCCTCATACAACAAGCTCTTCATTCCAGGATCACTCTTGTGAGCCTCCCCTTTCCAAGGCCAGTACATTCTTTCTTAGATATGGGGCCCAAAACTGCTCACAATACTCCAAATGGGGTTGGACCAGAGCCTTATACAGCTTCAGAAAACATCCCTGCTCTTGTACTCTAGCCCTCTCAACATGAACACCAACATTGCACTTGCCTGCCTGACTGCTGATTGAATCTGTAGGTTAACCTTAAGAGGATCTTTTCCACATTACATTCCATCTGCCACTTCTTTGCCCACTCTCCTCTGTCCAAGTCCTTCTGCAGCCTTCCCCCACTTCCTCAATACTACTTGCCCCTCTATATTCTTTGTATCGTCTACAAACTTAGAAACGGTGTCTTCAGTTTCATTTTCCAAATCGTTAATGTATATTGTGAAAAGTTATGGCACTGACTCAAGGCACACCACTAATCACCAGCTGCCAACCTGAAAAAGTCCCCTTTATCCCCACTCTCTGCCAGTCAGCCAATCTCTATCCATGCCAGGATCTTACCCTTAAACCATATGCACTTAACTTATTTAACAGTCTCCTATGGCATCTTGTTAAAGGTCTTCTGGAAATCTTAAAGGAGAATCAATGGACATGATTTATTATCTAACTTCCTTGTTACCTCCTGTGACAGATTTGTCAGACATGACCTCCCCTTGATGAAGCCGTGCTGACTCAGTCCTATTTTGTGCACTTCCAAATGCTCCACTAGCTCAATTTCAATAATGGAATCTAAAATCTTGCCAATGACCGAAGTCAGGCAAACTGCCTATAATTTCCCATATGCTGCCTCCCTCACTACTTAAACAGCATTGTTATATTAGCTACTTTCCAGTCCTCTGGGGCTCTCCCTCCCTCCGGTGATGCCTCAAAATCACTGCCAATGCCTTTTCAATTTCCTCAGCTATCTCTTTTTAGAACCCTGGGGTGTAGTCCATCCAGTTCAGGTGATTTATCTACCTTCAGATCTTTCAGTGTTCCCAGAATCTTCTCCTTACTAATAGCCACTGCACTCTCTGTGATTCTCCTGGAACTGTGGCATCCCACTGGTATCATCCACCGTAAAGACTGATGCAAAGTAACTATTCAGTTCCTCTGTCATTTCTTTGTTTCCTATTATTACTTCTTCAGCCTCATTTTTCAGTGGTGCAATGATTATTAAAAACTCTCCCCATCTTCTTTTATATTACTAGCCAGCTTATGTTCCTATTTCATTTTCTCCCCCCTTATTGCTTTTTTAGCTGTCCTTTCCTCATTTTAAGACTTCCCATTAATCCTCACCACTTTGTATCTTTTTTTTGCCTTTATGCTGTCCTTGACTTCCCTCGTCATCCATTGATGCCTCATCCTTCCCTTAGCATGTTTCCTCCTCCTTGGAATGAATTTCTGTTGTGCCACCCAAATAACTCCCAAAAACTCCTGCTATTGCTGTCTCACTGTCTTCCCTGCTAGGCTCCCTTACCAATCAACTCTGACTAGCTCTTCCCTCATGTCTTTGTAGCTGCCTTTAATTGGTATATCTGATTCCAACTTCTCCCTCTCAAACTGCTGGATAAGTTCTATCATATTAAGGTCATGGTCCCTAAAGGTTCCTTTAAGGTTCCTGAATCAAGTCTGCCTCATTATACATCACCAAATCCAGAATTGCCTGTTCCATAGCAGGCTTTGTCACAAGCTACTTCAAAAAAAAACTATTGGACATTCCACAAATTTGTTTCCTTAGGATCCATTGGATATCTATTTTCCCAGCCCACCTATATATTGATATCCCCCATGATTATTGTAATATTGACTTTTTTTTTTACATGCTTTTCTATCTCTTGATATATTTTCTGCCCCACATCCTGACTACTCCTAGGGGGCCTCTACATAACTCCCATCAGAGTCTTTTTACTTTTGTGATTCCTCAACTCTACCTACAGAGATTCTAGGCCTTCTGATCTTATATCACTTCTTGCTATCGATTTAACTTCATTCCTTACTTGCAATGCAACCCCACCCCCTTTGCCCACTGCCTGTCCTTTCAATAGGACAAATATCCTTGGATGTTTAGATTCCAGCCCTAATCCCCTTGCAGCCACGTCGCTTGTGATGCCCACAATATCATACTGGCCAATTTCAATGTGTGCGCAACCAGCTCATTTATCTCGTTCCGAATACTGCATGCTTTTAAGTACAACACCCTCAGTCCTGCATTGACCACCTCTCTTCTCATTTGTCACCTTTTTTGCTCTGCTTGAGGTTACATTCCTGCCACCTTCTCTATTCTATTACATAGTCTGAAAACTTTACTAACGTCTCCTCTTAGGAGAGGTTAAAGCTCGGCTCCTTTAACTAGTTGAAAGTCCTTATTATGAACCTGCACATCCTCTTTAACTTTGATTTTTTAATTCTTCATACAACTGATGACATTCCCCCCCCACCACCTCCATTTAGTTTAAAGTCCTAATTATACGATTCACCAAGACTCTGGTCTCAACATAATTCAGATGAAGACCATCCCATTGGAACAGGTCCTTTTTTCCCCAATACTGGTGCCAATATGTCATGAATTCAAACCCATTCCTCCCACACCAATTTTTGAGCCACGTATTTACTTAATCTTACTGACCCCATGCCAATTAGCTCGCGGATTGTTCGTTCTGCTTTTTAATTTAGCTCCTAGCTGTTCATATTCCCTTAGCATAATCTTTGTTCCTGTTCTACCTGTGTCGTTGGTACCTATGTGGACCACGCAGCTGGATCTTTACCCTCCCACACCAAGTTCCTCTACAGCCCAGATGAGATATCCCGAACCCGAACACCAGACTGGCAACACAGCCTTCGGGATTCTCGATCCTGGTCACAGAGAACAATGACAATGCCTCTAACTTTACTATCCCCAATTACGAGTACATTTTTTTTAGTCGTGTTTCGTTTTCAGCATGGCTGTTGTTCAATTACTTACACACGTTCTGCTAGTTGTTTAATGTAAGTTAGAGTTAATCGATTGTGTAATGTTTGAAAATTCATTCTGTTCGCTTCAGCGAATTATCTTTATTCCTTACAATCAGTGTGCTAACGTATTCACCAGTTACGCGTTCTTTAAATTTTTTTACAAAAAATATTTCATTGGCGTGATTTAAACTGATGTGTAAACTCAATGTTGTGTTTGTTCGTGGTTTAACTAGTCAAAAATAGTTAAACCATTTTTCGTTCAATTACACTTCATCTCAATGCTCCGCTCTCAACTGCTGAGTAGTTCGGCACCTTTAGACACACACAGATTTACCTTTAAACAAGTAGAGAAAAAAAACCTAACTGACATTTATTATTAGCTATTAATTTACTTCAATATCAACCAATCACAAACCAGTTTTTTTTCAATTAAATCATCAATTTAAAAAACTCCGTCAATCGCTTAGTTCAGGCTCTTTACATTGGTGTTACTTCAAATGATGGCACCAGGATTCTCCAAAAATTCTTACGAAACGCATAATCTGCCAACATGGGAAATGTTGCTTTAGGTTTTCAATTTAAATGTCCATATCTTTTAAGTCGGTTTGATGCTCGATCATTTAGTTTATTAAAACACTAGTAAGTTTCCAATCAAAACAAATCTGTGCAAGTTTCAGGACAGAATGAGAAAGTCTCATCCTCCTGAAAGCTTCCTCTCTGCTGCACACGATACAAGGTGCATGGTTTGATGTTGTTACAACTTGTACCAGACTCAATCTTTCCCGATTATTCACTACCGCATTTTAGTTCACGCGATTTAAAACGCATCGACTTTTGCGAACTTTCTTCACCCCTCCCCCCCTCCCTCCCTCAACTGCTGTAGCAAATGAGGTTAAAGTTTATCATGCATATGCAGCTGGCCTCCAGCACCCTCCTCAGCATTTTAAACTATTGTTCGCAGCATTTAAGATTTTCCGGTGATCTCACTCACCAAACCTCAACGTTCTCTCTCTTCTCCCCTGCCCCCAAGGCAGTGCTTGGAGCAGGAGCAAGACACGAGCCCCTACCTGCTGATGTAGCCGTCACCATCCCCATCGCAGGTCTGAAACAGCCGCTTCATCCTCTCCTCCTCCCCGGTGCTGGAAGTGTCACTACTGCCACTGCTCGCGCTCACTACTGCCGCCGCCATCTTCTCCTCACCCAGCCCCCTAAACTCCCCACGTCATATTCAGCCAGCCAGGCAGGGCGCGCGCGCACCCGCATGAGGACCGGGTTCCAAACGGTAACTGCACGCGCCAGCTGTCCCCTCGCCCCCCTCCCCCGTCAGAGCCAGCACGCTCAAGGCCATTCACTGCCAGCCAGCTGCGCACGCGGAGGAAAAGGGTGAGTTGTTGTCCGGGGGGGGGAAAGGGTCTCACCTCTGCCGACATCTGGTTGCAAGATATGATTGATCAATTCTTCAGTCAACCTCCCCCCGCCCCCAGAACCAAACAGAGAGACAGTCACTCTTCTTGACTCAAAATGCTTTCATTGTCATGTTTTGTACCCTTCTCCCAGCCTTCCCACGCATACCACATTCTAAGTATGGACAATGAATAACCAAGTCTGCCCTCCCCTCATTTGTTCTCAACAGATCTATTCTTTGCTAGCTATCGCCTGACCTGTATTAATGCTGTTTCCTCAATCTCTGCAAGTCAGTGATTCTGTCCTGACCTCATGTAAATCTGTTATCATCCTTTCTCGGTTCCGTTTGAGTGTATCTGCGGTTTTCTGATATGCTGATTTTTCCCCAACTCACACAGCATTATTAAATCCAGATGATTTCACATTCAAACTTTTATTTCATTAGCAATAGAACGGGAAACATTGAAACTAAACAAATATGCAGTCAAATAAATGTATCGAAGATTGGAATTTCATTAATAAGGAAATTACATCAAAATTAAAACTTAAACGCATTTAACAGGATTAATAAATAGAATAAATATGAAAATGGCAGCTCGATATAAGGACACATAAAAGAAAATTAACAAGCCAAAGGGTAATAGAAAAGTGTTCAATACTTTATTAGTTAATTTATTAGTCACAAGTAAGGTTTACATTAACATTACAATGAAGTTGGTGTGAAATTCCCTTAGTTGCCACACGCTGGCAGTGTCCAGTCAATGCACCTGGGAAGAAACAGGAGCACCCAGAGGAAACCCACAGAGACATGGGGAGAACATGCAAACTCCACACCAAGTGTGCCAAGCCAGGAATCAAACCAGGGTCCCTAACACAGAGGCAGCAGTGTAATCATTGTGCCACCTTTAGCCACAGTAATTTTTTTATTTCAAAAATATACTTATTCATAAAAAACTCAAACTATTGCAAAATAACAAATCGAAAAATTACAAACAATACAAAAACAGAACCGTTTTTCCAGTACAATATTATATTTATTTACACAACATTACATTTCATTGGTTAAAACTGTGTACATGCCTCAATTTTATTGTGTGCTGTTATTTTTCAGATTGGTATACAGTTATGCAGACCGAGAGTATTCTGCAATTACCAGGCTCTCTGTCTGCCTGAGTTGAAAGGCTTTACAGTGAGGCCTTTCCCCATCATGCTTTTGTGGTGACTGCCTCAAGCTTCAGCGTGTCCCTCAGCACGTAGTCATGGACCTTGGAATGTGCCAGATAGCCACAGTAATATTAGTAAAACTAGTTACTGAAGGATTAGGATAGTAAAAGAATGGAGGCAAACTTGGAACATAGAATGAGGGACTGACAGCACAGTGATAATAAATAATAACTTTATATAACATAAAACATCCCAAGTCACTTAATAAGAACATTATGAAGCAAATCTGATATTAAGCCACATAAAGAAACATTAGGGCAGATGATCAAAAGCTTAGTCAAGGAGGTAAATTTTTAGAAAGCGGTTTCCAGACCAGAAGGCTCTGGCAGCTGAAACCACAGCCACTACTGGTGGAGCAAATGATTTTGATTTCTTGCATATCACCAAATTCAAAGGAACACATATCTTGGAAATAAAGATAGGGAGAAGGCCATGGAGGGATTTGGAAACAATGAGAATTTTAGAATCAAGGTACAGCTTAATTGGGAGCCAATGTAGTTTAGCAAGCGTATAATTGTTGGGTGAACAAGATTTGGTACAAGTCAGGACATACACAGCAGAATTTAAAGTAACCTCAAGTTTAGTAAGAGTAGAACATACTTGTCAACTAAGAGCATATTGGACTAGTCAAGTCTATAAGTAACAAGTATACATGAAGTTTTTAGCTGCGGCTGAGCTGAAACAGGGCAAAGTTGGGCAATGTTAGAGTTATAAACAGGCAGTTTTGGTGATAGCATGGATATATGTTCAGAGATCTAGCTTACTTTGAAGTTAAATATGACACAGAAGTCACAAACAATCTGGTTAAGCCTCAGGTGGTTTCCAAAGAAAGGAATAGAGTTAGTGGACAAAGGAAAATGGTTGTAGCAGAGACCAATGCCCAAGCTTTGTCTTTCTGTTAGGGACCACATCAGAAACTAAGATATGTTATGAAGTTATGCATGGCACCAACTATTTTTGATTTTGGCATCAGTGTGAGCATAAGATGTGATTCTATTGACCGACTATGAAACTTTATTTAACAATACAGTTTAATTGTAACAAAATTAGCATAACTTTTATCAACTGGAATATTTAAACATGACAAGACATAGTTAGCAGGTGAAAATTATACCTCAGTTCCAATTTAAGCAGAATTCCCCATAGATGTAAGCTATGCTTCAGCATCAGTTAGCAAAAAAAAAGTTGCACAAATTGCCAGTTCTGAAGTCTTTTAACCCCTCTGGACACAGAAACAGAAAGACACTTATCTTCTGACACTCACAAAAAGCAGACACAAAAGAAAGATCCGTCTTCAAACAGCAGAACTCCAAAGACAAAGGGAGAAAATGCCTCTTGTAGATCTCTGGAGACACCATACCTATTTTTGAACAGGTCTCCGACTTCCATTTCCAGAGACAGAGCTACTCCTTCCAAATTTAAACAGCAACTGCCTGCTACTCCTTCAGTAAGCCCGATTTTGCCCATTCGTATGGCTTCTTTTGTCAATCAATTTAATTAAACCGTACTCTGAAACCACAGGGGACAACCCAAAAAGAATTGCAATAACTCTAATTAAAAAAACACACCAATAATTAAGAGCAATTACTCTTCCTCATATTCAACACATGGGCTGCTGGTTGTAGACAATCGGTGCTGTATAAACAAAGTTGAATCTTATTATCTGCTTTGTAAGAAACATGACAGTATTATTTCTTAAAGGCACAGTATTGTCACATTCTGAATTTTTAATTTGTTCAAGGAAATTTCTGCTCATCCAGTGTTGGATATCAGATAAACAATCTGACAATTTAAAAGACAAAGGAGAGTTTGAGAGGGGTGGTGGTGTGATAGTAATGTGCATCAGGGCACACATGGAAACTGATGTTTAATGTTTAGATTATAGCATCAAACGAGAGTATTTAGTTAAACAATAGAAGTGAGCAAGGTGGATTACTTGAGGACTAGTAAATAAGCAAATAAATAAAAGCAAAAAATACTAGAAATACTCAGCGGGTAGACAACAAATATCTTATGAGGAGAGAGAAAGCAAAATACTTCAGGTCAATTCTGATGAATGGTCCCAAACCTAAAGCCTAATCCTTCACTTCTCATTTTTTATTTTAGATTATAATGTTTTTTTTTGTTTCCATTTTCATATTGGAGATAGATTTTTAGGAGTTTTGAACTATTGGAAATAGAACAAATAGTGGAAATAATTATTTAAAGATAATTAGTACTCAAGAAGCATCCGAACTTAAGATAAACAAAACACTCAAATTTTATGGTTTACATCTGTGAGGATCTCAAAAGAAAGGTAGGGAAGAAATAGAAGTTCTGATGACAATTTTGTCTAATTCTTTGGAAAGGAAAATTGTGCTCGAGGCCTGCTGAGTGTGATTTATCTGATATTAGTTGTGAAATTATAAAATCAATTAGTCTCAATTCAGTAATTGGTGAATGACCAAAGTCTATAATACACAATCATAGAAACTTAAACATAGAAGAAAGCCTTTTGTCGTTGAAAGCCAGTCGTGTCTCCACTTTTTGTTGAAGTTCCTCATCCTCAAGTTTCAGTACAAATTATTTTTGGAATTATCTTTCACCACCTTGTCAGTAGAACATTTCAGTTCTTGACCACTTTGTGTGAAAATACTTTTTCTGAATTCCCTTTTTAACTTTTTCTATGACCACTAATTGTTGACCCATGCAATAAAGTGTATATTTTAACTCTATACAGTTTATTAAAGCCTTCAAATCTGAAAAATTCATCTTAGATTACATCTTAAACTTCTCTGTTTGAAGAGAATAGTGCTAACTTATCCAAACTCTCCTCATAACCTCCTTGTATCCTTTCTATAGCCTTTACATCATTCCTGAAGTGAGATGTCTGGCGCAGTGTAAAGGTAAGTGTTAAACATTTGAAAGGAGTTTCTACATCAGTGATGCAAGATCAACAGAACATGCAAGAGATAGCTCTACATGAAGCCTCATGCTAAGCTTTATCCTAAGAGTAGAATGTTCCATAAAAATTGAAGTTTACCAAGAGCTTGCCTCCAGCAGTCCTTATCATGGATAACAGAAGTAAAGACCCATGGTGGCACAGTGGTTAGCACTGCTGCTTCACAGCACCAGGGACGTAGGTTTGACTCCAACCTTGGGTGACTGTATGAACATACTCCTCATGTCTGCATGGGTGTAGTCCCACGGTCCAAAGATGTGCAGGTTAGGTTGATTGGCCATGCTATATTGAACCTCAGTGTCAGGGGGATTAGCAGAATTAATACATGAGTTATGGGGATAGATCTGGGTGGAATTGTTGTCAGTTCAGGGTGACGGGCCAAGTGGCCTCTTTCTACACTGTAAGGATTCTATTCTATGATAATAACAAATGGTGATAGCAGTAAAGACGAAGAAAAAAAGCATCAAGTAAATGGCCCAGTAACTGAAAACATAGCAAACAAAACAACTGCAAAGGAAAAGACAGTGCAGGAACATATGCCAATGCAATTTGAAGGAAAACTAGAGTGAAAAAAAAATGGAGATGTTAGGGGTAAGTTTCACTCAGAGGGTGGTGAGTGAATGGAATCGGCTGCCGTCGGAGGTGGTAGAGGCGAACTCGCTGGGGTCTTTTAAAAGATTTCTGGATGAGTACATGGGAATGAATGGGATAGGGGGTTATAGATAGGTCTGTGGATTGGTAGATAGAGATGTGATCGGCGCAACTCGTGGGCCAAAGGGCCTGTTTTTGCTGTAGTGTTCTATGTTCTATGTACCTTACCAGAGTGCTTTGAACATGTGGAAGGCCTGGATCCAACAGCGAAGTGGTAGAACTGACGTCATAGGTTTACCAGATACAGAACCGTTTCAGGACTAGCAGAAAAGTCTACAAGGACTGGATGAGTAGCCTTCTCTACACCATAGGCAGTCATGCAAATGACTAAATTTATCAGGTGGGGCATAAATAAAGAACTACGACATATGAAGTTAAAAGTTTTTGATACATATTGTAGTCTTCGAAGGAAACAATCAGAAAAGGTGAAATTCAATAGACCCAAAGACTGGGAAAGATAATAAATTCCTTCATTAACAATTTATAATGGCTAGCTGAGTGTTGCGATAATGGAGTCCCGAAAGACAAATTAATTCAGGATCATATTGTTATACGAGTTGCAGAGAAGACTTTGATTTTCTCCAGTCGAAGGACAATTTCATACTAGTAGGCGGTGTGGTTAATAAGACAACAGAAGTGAGAAAGCAATATTGTGAATTTATTCAAGGTGACGGAGATTTCATGGAAAGAAATAGCTGACACAGTAGTTTTGTGGAACATAAAAGGTATCAGTGCATATACTCAAAAACAGGGAAAGGATGAAGAGCCTGCAGTAGCTGTCATTACTCAGTGTTTTCACCGTGGTGAGATAAGGCTGCAACGAATAAAGAACGTCCTGTCAGAAAGGACATTTTAAAGCTGAATGCTCTCAATTCAGGAATATAAAGAAGCATCGATTAAAACAAGCTGTGTTAATGATGAAGCACAATGCTTGGAAGAAATTACAGGATCTAATGGCAAACTTCGCAGTAGAGACAATATAGACACAAAACAAACTTCAAATCAGATACTGGAGCAGGAGTTTCTGTTCTTTCAGACATAACAGTTGTTTCATTCAGATATTAATATTGAATACCAACTGGACAATTGAAGATCGAGACTGCTCCACTACAGTGCAAAGGAAATCACAGAAACTTTGTACAAAACCAAGACTTTTCATCATTAAGCTGAAAAGCTTGCACAGATCTACAAGTCATTCCATAAAGGTAGAAGAAGAATTGGGAAGCCAAGACAAACTGAATTCAGGACAGAAATTTCAAACTTACGTAGAGGTCTTGGGAAGCTGAAAATAGAACATGATAACAAAGAACAATACAGCACAGGAACAGGCCCTTCGGCCCTCCAAGCCTGCGCCGCTCATGAGCCCAACTAGACCATTTGTTTGTATCCCTATATTCCTAGTCTGTTCACGTGGCTATCTAAATAAGTTTTAAACGATCCCAGCATGTCCACCTCAACCACCTTGCTTGGCAGTGCATTCCAAGTCCCCACCACTCTCTATGTAAAATATGTTCCCCTGATATTTGTGTTGAACCTTGCCCCCCTCACCTTGAACTTGGACTTCTTTTGTTCATCCCTCTGACCTGGGAAAACGGTTACTACCGTTCACCCTATGTTCTTCATAGTTTTATACACCTCTATTTGGTCAACCCTCATCCTTCTCCTTTCCAGGCAGAACAACCCCAGTTTACCCAATCTCCCCTCATAGCTAAGACCCTCCATACCTGGCAACATCCTGGTAAACCTTTTCTGTAAAGCCTCTACATCCTTCTGGTAGTGTGGCGACCAGAACTGCATACAGTATTCCAGATGTGGCCTAATCAACCTTCTATATAGCTGTAATATCATATGCCAACTTTTATTCTCTGTCTCATCCAATAAAGGCAAACATGCCATATGCCTTCTTTACCACCTTCACCTGCGCTGCCACCTTTAAGGATCTGTGGACTTGAACACCCAGGTCCCTCTATGTGTCTATCCTCCTTGTGGATCTACCATTTATTGTATAGCTCCTCCCTACGTTAGATTTACCGAAATGCATCACTTCGCATTTATCTGGATTAAATTCCATCTGCCATTTCTCCGCCCAATTTTCCAGCCTATATCCTGCTATATTCTCTGACAAGGTTCATCACTATCTGCAACTCCAGCAATCTTTGTATCGTCTGCAAACTTACTGATTGCACCAGTACATCTCCTTCCAAATCATTTATATATATATCACAAACAGCAGAGGTCTCAGTACAGAGCCCCGTGGAACACCACAAGTCACAGACCTCCAACCGGAAAAATACCCCTCCACTTCTACCCTCTGTCTTCTATGGCCAAGCCAGTTCCCCACTCATCTGGCTAGCTCCCCTTTTATCCCGTGAGATTTAAGCTTTTGCACCAGCCTGCCATGAGGACCTTGTCAAACGCTTTACTAAAATCCATATAGATGGCATCTATGGCCCTTCCCTTATCAATTGTTTTATCACCTCCTCAAAAAACTTAATCAAAATGTGAGGCATGACTTCCCTCGTACAAAACCATGCTGTCTATCAGTAATGAGATTATTCAGTTCTAATGCTAAAACTAGGTGCCAAACTTTTTGCCCTGAGGAAAGTCCCACAGCCATTTTTACAGAATGTGAAGCAAAATATTGAGTGAAAGCTGCCTCAGGGTGTGACCTTCCCTGTAAGAAAATGTCCAAGTAGGTGTTCAGATATGATTCCAGTACCAAAACCATACAGCTCACTGCAAATTGGAGTTGACCTCAAAGTTAAACAAAACTGTGGAAAGGGGGAGTCACCCAATGATGACTATGGATGAATCTGGCAAAGCCAACAAAAAACACATTTTTAAACAATCTAGATACAAATAGTAGCTTTTGGCAACTAACTTTGGAGGAAGAATCCAAACTATTGGTAACATTCATCATATTGTTTGGGAGATATTGCTTTGGTTACCCATTTGTATTACATCAGCACCAGAGATATTTCAGAGGGCAATGACAAGCATTCTTCATCTATCACATGGATAATATCCTGATCCACACGTCAACTACATTAGAGCACGATGTCAGTGTGAAAGCAGTGTTATTATACTTGCAAGAGGCAGTATTAACCCTTAATATGTGCATTTTTGCAACCAACTATTAAATTTCTAGGACAATCATTCATGCACCAGATCTGATCCTCAAAAGAATCACTGGCAATCAAAGATGGTCCACCAGCTTGCAATGTTGTGGTGCTTCAGTGCTTCATGGAGATGGTCGATCAAATAGGAAAGCTCTTACCTAATCTGGCACGTATGAATGAACCATTGTAACAATTGCTAAAGAAAGACCAGGATTTGTACTAGAGAGTAAATCAACAAATTGCATTCAAAAGGATAAAAGAGATGCTCGTTTCACCAGGCATATTTGCTCATTATGATCCAGAACTGCCATTCTGTAATAGTTGCAGCAGATGCATCATCAACTGAACAAGGAGCAGTATTCTTTCAGACTCAAATGGTAAACAGACCAGTATACTGACATCTTGATCATTACTGAAATGGTACAAACATATGCTGCAATTGAAAAAAATAGCATTAGCTGTCATGTCCAAGACTAAAATTTACCTTGAGTCAGATCACAAACCACAACAGATGCATTGTCACACGTCTGTTGAAAATCTGAACAGACATAAATTTTGTTAAGGATATAGAGATCCACACTTAATTTATTACAATGGGCAGAATTGTCCCAAAAATTTTTTAAGTTTCATAACAGCAAGAAAATAGGTGTCCCGCACAAATCTTTTGGATGCATTCCACTTCACAATCTTTTGACACCTAAAAATTGATTTAAATTTTATTTATTTATTATCATCACAAGTAGACTTAGCACTAATAAAGTTACCGTGAAAATCCCCCACTCGACACACTCTGGCATTTGTTCAGGTACACTGAGGGAGAATTTAGTATGGCCAATGCACCTAACCAGCATGTCTTTCAAACTGTGGGAAGAAATTGGAGTATCCAGAGGAAACCCATGCTGATACTGGGAAAACATACAGGTTCTGCACAGTGACCCAAACCAGGAATTGAATCTGGGTCCCTGGCACTGAGAGGCAGCAGTGCTACCCACTGTGCCATTCTGCCAGCAGAAGATGGCCCAGAATCACAGGATGTGGAGGAAAATCTGAGGTAATGTCCCTGAACTGCACTTCCTCATTCCATTCAAGGATCACACAATTGAGCTGTCAGGAGAGTTCCAAGAGAGAGCCATTGCTGACAGCCAAGTCAGGGTGCACCACAGAAATAAGGAGCCACAAAACCTTCACTGATATAATTTCTCTCAATCTGCCCAGTTATTTCATTCTCCTCACACTGAACCATGTGTTTTGTTTTTCAGGAGATGACCCTGATGAGGCTGGACCATAGGAGCTTTTCCTCTCTTCCCTTGCACCCCTACCAAGATACCTTAGAGGAAAGTTCCAAGGAAACTTATGATGAAAGCATCCAACAATCAACACAGCCATCACACAGACCATCCACCAGCATGAATACGGTCACCACAGTGGGATATGTTAGTGATGAGGCTTCTAGGACACTTTTTGATAAACACCACAATCATTGATGCACATCAAGTGGAGATGGGAACATCCAAGAGCTTGGGCAGACAGAAGAATCCCAGAGCCAAGGAGATAGCTAGCCCCCCAGCTAGATGTGAGCTGCTGACATCAGTTCTGTTGAAGTTGTGAGATGCAGAGGTAGAACTGGGAATTACAAGATGGGCTGTCAGCAACATTCCAACAACTGCAAGGCTGTTTGGAGGAGTTTCACAGCCTTCAGCCACAGGTGGTGGTGCCAGTATTGCTCGTCACCCAGGCCAACATCTCAAGGGTGGCCATCATGGTGGAAAGGTCCAAAGCACGGCCAAGCTGCTGAGAACCATGACTAACAGCTCCGGACTCAAGACACAGCAGGCCACGGCTGCAGGCCTTAAGAGCTTGGCCTAGTTGGAGACCACTTACTGACAGGATCTGGACCAAGCTCCAGTCTCAGAAGGTCATTGCTGAGGGCTTGCACATAATAGTGCAGACATTGTTGGGCCTTCACCTAAACACTGCAGTAGGTCATATAAAATTAAGTATAGGGTCACCAAGATGACACAGGTGAAGGCATGAGTTTTGGTAGTTGTCAATTAGGAAATCTCTATTAAGTGTTTTTGGGATACAACAGAGATAGTGGATGGATTGGTTAGAATTTTCCAAAATTCTCAAAGTTATCAACCGTACCAACATTATTCATGATAGGAAGAGAGAAACAACAGCGAACACTCAGCCTGACATCAAAAAAATATACTGGAATCTATGATTAAAGAGATCTGGACAATGCACTTAGAAAATCACAATAATCAGACAGAGTTAACATGGTTTTATAAAGATGAAATGATGTTTGATAAATTTATTCAAGGTTTTTGAGGAAAGAACAGGTAGGTTAGATAAATGGGAACAAATGGATGTAATATGAATTTCCAATAGGGTGCCACACAAACTAAGGGCTTAAAGAGCTGGGAAATATTAGCACGGGTAGAGGTTTGGTTGATGGGAAGCAGAAAGTAGCAATGGGACATTTTCAAGTTGGTAGGCTATGAGCAATGGAGTGCTACAAGGAACAGTGCTTTAACCCAGCTATTTACAATCTGTATTAATGACTTAGATGAAGAGACCAAGAATAATGTATCCATGTTTCTCTCAGTACACTTTTGGGTGAGAATATGGGCTATGAGGAGGACACAAAGAAAGAGAAGAATGAGTGGGCAACAGATTGGCAAATGGAGTACAACTTGAAGTTAGAATAGAATATATATAAAAGTTTATAAAAGGTACGAAACGTGTAAATGTTGACATTCAGAGGTACTTGAGTGTACTTCTAAAAGGAACACCAAAAATTAGCATGCAAAAAGACAAGTAGCACATTGGCCTTTATTGCAAGAGCATTAGCATACAAGAAATTTCTATTAGAATTATAGTGCTTGGTGAAACTACACCTGGAATACTATGCAGAGTTTTGTTCTCCATAATCTAAGGAAGGATATGCTCGTCATGGAGACAATATGATGAAAGTTCACTGGATTGGTTCTTGGGATGAGGATGGTCCTCTGATGAGAGACCAAATAAATGGGTCTATATACTCTGGAGTTTAGAAGAATGAGAGGTGATCTCATCAAAATATTCAAGATAAGTAGATTTTCAGATTGTTTCCCTAGCTGGGAGTCTAAGAAATGGGGTCACAGCCTCAGGATAAAAGGTTGGTCATTTAAGGACCGAAATGAAAATTAATTTCCTCACTCAAAGGATTGGGCATCTGGAATTGTCCACCCTAGAGACTGTGGATCTTTCATTGCTGAGTATATATTCAACGTAAAGATCAATTGATTTTTCAGAGAATTGGGGAGTTGAAAGGCCAGGAGAGTGGAATTATTGTTAATATATATCCACGATCATACTCGATGGCAGAACAGTCCTGAGGAGCTGGACAATCCACCACTCCTATTTCTTAAGTTTCATTGTAGGTATTTGTTGTTCTTGGCAACCACTTCTACCCTTCCCACTGCACCAAATGAGCTCCTACCTTGATGGTAATGGATGTGTGAGGGATAGCCACGAGTTGCAGCTTGTGATCGTATACAAATCTGTTGAACACATGGATGTCCAATTATATGCTTTTGAATCTGCCTTTAATTATTCATATTTTACAAGTTAAGTGCTATATTACATAATATTTCAGTTTGAAGACCATTTCAATACTGTACATTTGGAGTCAGCCTAGTGGTATGCATGAGGTTAAAAGTCCCATTTCAGGACTTGACCAAATAATCCAGGCCAGCTCTTCATTGCCATATCAAGGGATTACTATACTGGTATACAAGTTGTCTTACATTGAAATGCTTAACTGAGACTCAGTATTCTTCCTTGGATGGACATAAAACAATGCTAGTGCACTATTCTGCAGAATTAGGAACCTTGGTCAACATCACAAAAAAAAAAATCACTTTATGGGAATTGTATGTTCTGAGGAAAACAGTTGTGAGCGTTAGAGGCCAATCATCTCACTCCAGAATACTGCTGCTAGTTGGTCAAACTAGGCTGAATCATGTTCAATGGTTTTGAATGCCCTTCTGTTAGGTTAGAAGTGGGAATGTACATTGATGACTGCATACTGCTCAGTTTCATTCACAACTCCTCAGGTCTGAGCTGATAAGTGGCAAGTAGCATCAATAATCATCTCTAAGAAGGGAGTAACCATCTTCCTGATATTCAACAGCATGACCAGAGTCAAATACATCACCATCAAGATTGTAAACCAGACTGGACTAGCCACAAAAGCAGGTAAGAGGTTAAGAATTCTTAAAAAGTGATTCAGCTCCCGACTTCCCAAAACCCTTTCCTCCAACTGCAAAGCTCTCATCAGGAGCATGTCAAGTGCACCTGCCTGAATAGGTACAGCTCCAACCCTCACAGAGACCACCCACACCTAGGATAAAGCAGCCCACTAGATGGCATCCCAGCCACCACTTCAAACGTTCACTTCTTCCACTATCAGCACTTCATCGATGCAGTGTATATGCTGTGATGAATCAGTTAACCTCGACTGTGATCAACTACGTCATTTTCCAAGCCTTGCCTGTACTGCTTAGAACAAAAAGTGCATTACCCTCCAAGTAATTTACTACCTTGACAGTGACAATGAAGGACAGCTAGCATGGCAACCAGGGTAAGGATGTTGGGCAATCAGCAGTTTTAGGAATGCAGTTTGGGAAGCAGAAGTATCAAATGAAGATGAGCTCAGAAACAGCATAGACCCAACAAAGAAATTAGAGAAACATGCCAATTCAGACTTGGGCTAGTGTGGGGGAAAGATGCAACAGAGACAACTAATTAGGTGGTACAAGTCCATAAACTCACAATTGTTGAGAGAGGGAGTCCAAAGAGGGTTTAAAATTATAGCTAATAATGGAGAAGAGGCCACTGGGGTTAGTTTTGCTTTCTAAGATTATCCTCAGAGCAGTGTGCAGGCTGTCCAAATAAAAGTAGATCTGGGAGAGTTCTATGAACCAATGAGAAGGAGGTTAAAAAATAGTTCCTTTACACATGGCGTTTAGAATGTGGAATTGATTTCTATAAACATTTGTTCTAAGTGTCCATTTTTTACATAATAAAAATAGGCAATTAGATGGTTGCTTGAAACATATTTAACTATTTGGGAAGTGAACAGGAGAGCAGTGACTCACATGGGGAGAATTACCTGGCAAACCTACTGGGTCAAATGTCCCACATTTTGTTATATTATGCACATTACTGATCCTATTATCCTTTGTCTTCTGGTAGGGTGAATCTGGAATTGCTGACTGAGCTCAGTCGTAAAATGTTCAATTGTACCAGCACAAGTTTATTATAAATTTTTAACCTGTATTTTGGTACAGGAGTTAAAATAGCAGCTTAACAGAATCACAAAACCTTCAATGTCAACCATGAAAATATAGAAATTATACTGCTATTACATCTCATCTTGCTTCTTCCTAAAAGGCACACATAATCTTAGGTCTAAATAAGAAAATTTCATAAAAAAATACATTATTACAACATTTAAATGTTGAATGGAACTTTTGAACTTCCATGCATAATCGATTGCATTCTCTAAATTCACACAGTTGCAATTTAGAGCACAAAGATCATATTCAAAATAAAGACAACTGACAAAAATGCAAATTGATTCTTATTTTTATATGCTCAAAACTTTATTAATGTCAAAAATATGGAAATTAAAATTTTAAAATATTCTATTCATTGTTACTACACATGACACTAATACAAGTTTTTTTAAATGGTTTAGGTGCGCTGTGTTTCTAGGTTTGTTACTTTGCTCTCAAAGCTTGAACAGGTAAATGTGACAAATACAAATTTTGCAATTTTAAAAGCATTTCCCAAAGCAAAAGATATGACCATAAAACTGTAAAATCATATTACACAATACTTCTGCTAAATGTAATTCAAAATGGCTTGCTTCACTTATGGTAACTCAAAACAATTTTAGTATAAAAGTAAACTATCACCAAATATGAACAAATCTCAAGATGTAACTCAATCATTTACACAATAACATGAAATACAAAGCCAAGATATTTTCAGTGTCTATTACACAAAATGGACCAGTGACAAAGAAAGCACAATCTAAAAACAAACCAAATAACTTGTGGTTTTAAATGTAATTTTAGCCAAACACTGTAGTGAGTTTTGATAGGATTAGCACATTATAATCTTATCATGTTCCTTCCCTCTTGCCCCCAAGACAAAATAAAAGCTTCAAAGCAACCTCTGATCCACTGACAACAAAAAGCACTTACCAAAAGATTGCTTACTTGCCAGGAAACGAACAATTTGTGATCGTTTCGCTCAGTGCTAATGTATTTTTTCTTAAATATAAGGATTCTCTCAAAAATACCACTTCACAATGACTTCTGAATACCTTTATAAATATAGAGTATCGCATCTCTGCACTGCAAAAATCTACTAACTTCCACCTTTACACATAAAAATCTAATGCGGCATTTCTGAACAAAAGTTGTATTTTCAGAATCAGAACCCTAATAAAACCTCAAAATAAGCTAATGAATACACAATGTTATTGATAAACTATACAATATATTTTAAATGGCATTCTACACATTTTCAAGCACAAGTGAGAAAAGATTAAATACTATTAATTTGTAGTGAAATCAATTTAAAAACAAATTATTTCTCTGACTAAAATCAGATGAACCATCTAATTTTATTAAATTAGGTTTTGAACTACCAATATTAGAATGTTAGGAAATGGAGTAAATGGATCTCAAATTTTGCAACAGGCACACACTTTGCTGTGCATATTTTTAAATTATGCATATTTTGTTCAATTGGTGCAATCCATATGCTCCAATTTTTAAAAAAATCTAGATATTTCCACACATTGCTGAAAAAAAGAGACATGCTGTAGTAAATGGGTTTAAGGCCACTTTCATAGAATCTCTATGGCCCACTGAACCTGCACCAATAACATTCCTACGCAGGCACCATCACTGTAACCCCAAGTATTTACCTGACCGATCCTCTAACTCTAAGTGTCAATTTAGCATGGCCAATCCACTTAAGTCACACATCTTTTGACTGTGGGAGGAAACCCATGCAGACACAGGGAGAATGTACAAACTTTATACAATTATCCAGAATTGAATACAGATCTCTAGCATTGAGACAGCAGTGTCCCACTTTATGACCTAAAAGGATCCAAGTCTACCTCATGCTTTCTTGTAATAGGTGAATCTGGTCAATTTATACTGTTACAAAATAATAGCAAATAAGCAGTTTTCTACCAATAGGATGCTGCCATCATGCCGAAAAGGCACCTTGCCTACCACATATCAGAAACATAGTATCTGCGTTTCAGTGTGAGTGTGACACCAGGCAATCAAGCATATGCCTCAACCACTGGCAGATGAAATCAAACTGCACATCTTTTTGGCTGTTCACAATGAACAAGAGTACTGGCTACTGAATCAATCCATGCTTGCAAAACCCAGAACATGATGTCTCATGTTAGTTTGATTCCATGACTGGGTAACATCTATTGATCAATATTGAGTGTGCTAAGAATTACACAAACAATCAAATTAAGATCATCAGTCAGGCACACAGTGTCGCTCACTAATATTTATTAGAGGATGTATCTATTCATATGCAAAGATCTACCCACTGCAAGCAAAAGGAACATGTGCAGACATTGCATCCTTTTTGAATAAGCAAGAGCATGGAAGACAATTGGTCTCCAGTGCGTTCACCATGGCACATCTTGACCAATCTGTGCCAACTTATCAGTACTGTTTTCTCAAGCAATATAAACTTGTTCGCTTTGAAATTTGTCATTTTTCCACCTATCCTGTTAAATGCAAGACAAAAGAACTTTAATAGCATGTCTCTTTTTTAAGCAATGTAAGTTCTGTTATGCCAAACAGGTATTTCCAGATCTGTACAAGATTTTATATTCTAAGTTTGGCTCTTTGTAATTTAATGATTAGAATTAGTAACGTGTAAATCCACAGAAAAGACAGCATTTAAAATAAAAAAACATGGAAAGTTGTTTGATCGGATATGTACGCTGATGTTGTATTAGACTCATTTACCACTTAAAATTGCAATATTTAAAGCTATAGCGAATACCCAGTCTTTCATTGGCCTAACTGATAGAATGATAAAATGGATGTTTATCTTTATTTGCATTTATTACCACTAGACGTTACATATAAGGTTTAGCTTGTTCAATTTATTCACTTCCATTTAAGAGCAGCCCAACTACATCTTAAATACACCCAGTGTTATGGCTCTTACCCCAAATTCTTTATACCTGTAAACAATGTACTAGAGATGTGCATCACAATCTACATCATTTTCAAAAACAATTATTTTAAGCATTTGAAAGAGCAATTTAAATTTCTTTTCTCTCTCAATCTGATATGATTCTCAATTACAACACAGAAATTTCATATTATCGGAGCAATCTTTTCATCTTTGAATTTGGTCACAAAATAGATAATACAGTATTGTTTTCCAATGAGTCTAATCAGCTCCTCTTAACATTCAATTCTCATAAGATTGCTGAGTTCACTACTTCCCACTATCAGTACCTTGGGAGTTACCATTGACCAGAAACTGAACTGGACCAGCCATATAAATACTGTGTCTACAAGTGCAGGTCAGAGGTTGGAAACTCTTGAGTCTAACCTACTTCTTGATTGCCCAAATCTTGTCCACTATCTTCAAGGTACAAGTCATGAGTGTGATGGAATCCTTTCCACTTGCCTGCATTGGTACAGCTCCAACAAGAAACTCAACACCATCCAGGACAAAGCACACTTGATTGGTACCCCATCCATCATCATAAACATTCATTCCCTTAACCACTGAGGCACAGTGGCAGCAATGTGTATCATCTACAATACACACTGCAGCAGTTTGTACAGGCTCCTTTGACAGTACCATACAAATCTGTGACCCCTGTTTACACTATTCAGGCCTTCAAGATAGGCAACATGATATCTCGAACAAATCTGCAGAAACTACTTCTGCACTGAAAACAAATAAGTCCGAGCACTTGCAAACTGATTTCAGACAAGGCTGTGGAAAATAAGGCATACAATGCAATAAGGCAAAGAGCAAGGAAAAAGCATCAATCTAGAAATTAATCTAATTTGAACTTGAAGGTCATGTGCAGGTGAAGCCTTCACAATTATTTAGTAGTTCTTATTTTGAGAAGGTTTCAGTAAAAACTACAATCTTAAGTCCAATTTTATGAAACTATTTATGCAATAATAACCTATTAAACTTGTTCCATAATTTGCAAAGACTCAATTTTACTTCTTTCCATTGTCTTGATCCAACTCTGAAACCTTCATAAGTCTGTTTAAAATATACAAGCACAACAGTTTCAAAACAGCAGTTACATCACTACAAGTCAATTTTAAAATAGATAAAGTTTATGAGGAACCAATTTTGTTTCTATCCTTACTACCAAGATATTTTTGCATGTTGAGTGACCATCAAAATCCTTTGCCCACTATGTAACCATCTGAAATGTTAGTTTCACATCAGTGATCTGAGTTAAATTATTTCATAGGTAGGGATACGAAGTCATAGTGAGATCAAAATATGTTTGTAACAGAGCAAATAAATGTTTACTTTTTATATTGCCCTTGATAAATGTGTTTTGTTCAAAATGAAGGGTTGAGAGAGAAGCGGGTGAGCAAAAAACAAAAAGACTAGAATATGTGGAATACGTTTTCCATTCTTTAACATCAACTACAATTTGCATTTATATAAAAGCTTTAAATGTAGGAAAAAAATGTTCCAAGCTGCTTCAGAGGAGTTTTATCAAACATTTGACAACATGCCCCTTGAGAAAACATTAGGACAGGTTATCATAAGCTTCATCAATGCCGCAGGTTTAAAACGAGCACAGGGATGAAAAGATTTATCAAAGGAATTCCACAACTTACAGCCCAGGCACTCAAGGCATAATCAACAATTGTGGTGTGATGAATTTGGGGGAAGTGCAAGCAGCCAGAATTGGAAGATTGTAGACTGGGGTAAGGTAAGGAAGGGTTATAATAGAGAGGTTACTAAGAAGGGTGAGAATTTTACTACCAAAACATGATTGGATCTGGAGATAGTGTGGGCAGCAAATACTCGTGACTGATGAATCATACTTGATGGAAGTTAAGATATAGATAGTAGTTTTGGTTGAATTCAAGTTTAATGAGCATATAAAATTGGAAACCAGCCATGAAAGCATTGGAATAGTTGAGTCTAAAGGAAATAAAGAGATGGATGAAGCTGTCAGCAACAGATGAGCTGAAGCAGGGCATAGACACAAACAGTAGAGACAGAAGCCACCACTTTATAAGAACAAAATGGGAGGATGGAGGAGAGGGCAGCAGAGGAGCAACAGACTTTGCATTTAAGTAATAGAGTTGCATTTTAATTATTGTTATAAGCAACAGTGCTGATGACAACAAAATGATATGAATCTTGCAGGCAGCTCTCAACAAATAGAAGATAAATAGGAAAATTTTAGTTAGCTATCTAATAGTACGAAATTAGCTAATAATCTCAATATACAATTATTGTGTACATTATTCCAATTTTGCATTTTCCAAATTATAAATATGCAAGGATTTATTTTTTTCCAATTAGTTAATCTTTACTCATACCTGCAGCCTGTGTAATAACTTGAAGCAACGCTGAGCCAATAAATTTATCAACCTGAATCACAGATAATGCTGGAAGTTACCCAAAACATTTCACCGCACAATAATTTTGACATATCCAATGTTAATTGTTATGTCGTAGCCCATAATCTGTACTGAGAAAATTCACATTATAAAATTTGAATGCACTTTAACCAAAGTGAAATGAATTGAAGGCAGTGGGATCGAGTAATTTTTTTTGAAAATTTATCACAGATGTTTTATTTTGTCCTTTGGATAATGTTTTAATAAAACAGTATTTAACAAACATTTCTAATTTTGTAATTCAGTGCTATTTTAACATATCTGGGTAATCTTTTGGATAAACTATTTTAGGCAAGAAGCTTTAAAAATAAATCAATGGCCTTAACCACCCAGAACTTTTTTTTTAGAAAAGTTGATTAAGCTTTAGAGAATAGAAATTTCACTATAATACTTCTGCTATGCATTGACGTTAGAATAAAAGAGAAGACACCTGGAGGTTCTGCTCTGCTGTACAGGTTTTCTTCAATACAGAATTGTCTAAAAATCAATGAAACTAGCACAAAAGATTGCAGAATTTTGAGCACAGATTGAATGTCCACGTTTGTTTGCACTAGTTTAAAAAGTAATATTGTGGTCACCAAATTGGCGTGTGTTCATATTGAATTAACTACTGTTTGGAGTTTCTGCTAGTTGCACTTGTTTGAAAGCCTTCATAGAGACTCAAATTTAATCTGGTTCTTTGGATAAAAGGACACTAAGAGATACATTATAAAAGTGTTTGTAAAATTCCCTTGTTAATTTACTATGAACTGACTACAGTACTCCATTATAACTAGGCTCTGTAAATATTTTAATTATTTTCAGATGTTTAAAATCAGTTTACTCATAGGTGGTCAACACAGTTTAAAATATTTTTGTGATTATACAGCTGCAAATTTAATTAAACTGCACCAAGTAACCATCTTAAATATTTCAACAGATTAAAAAATACCAATTGCACTGGCTCCTGAAGAATTTGTGTTCATCAACATGCAAATGAGTTTTAGTACAGAACTGAGAAACAAAAAAATTCTCAAACAAATAGCATATTCATGGGTGTAATTTGCCAGATTGTGGCAAAACTAAACTTTTACTACCAGACTGAGACTTGTAAGAGTTTCATTCAGTTTTGAAACAATTTCCCAAGGATTCTATTCTATTGCAATTGATTTTATTTTCAATAAAAGCTCAAAACAGTCTATCTCAACACGTTATTACCCTCTTCACAGGATGAACGATGAAAATGGGGCAAGCAAAATAACATATCATAACAATATTGCCACGATTTTAAAATGCTAGGTATTTAAACTTTTATAAAACTCAACAAAGCATAGTTATTTGTTTTTAAACAGTCTATCATAAATTAATTGGATTCCACGTCTGCATTAAAATGTACTATAATGTTAAATAGAGAAGTTGAGCAGGATTGAACACATTGAAAATAAATTCAATTTAACAATCTTTTACATTTCTCAAAATATAAAATCAATTATAATAAACTATCATTTCTGCAAACAGACCGATTTTGGGGCATACAACTGACTTCACCAAAAACTAAGGTCATGGCTTTTGAGGTTTATTTTGTCTACAGTAGGATAGCAGTCAAGGTTGCATGTTGATTGAGTGGGCGGATTAGCTGAAAAGGGAATAGAAATTACTTTTTTTTTTCCAAAAAGCGTCCTTCATCTCACTAAGTCTATTCCCAAAATGAATTCAGGTAACTGTGTGCAGTGGAGCAGTATTCAAAGATGATTAAGATTGATGGAATTTTCCTTCAGATCTCCAATGTATGTGTCAAGATTTGTGACTTATCACATCAAGTGCGTTATCTAGTCCAGAGTTCCTATTTTAATAAAACATTAAACATAGTCAAGGAAATCAATAAGTTCAATAAATGGAATTATTGCTAAGCCATTTGTAATATTTTTAAGTAGATAAATTATTGGAACTTAGAGATCAAGGAATTCTATGCCATCCTAACAATGATTCATTAATGAATCGGATGACTAATACAATAAGGTAACATTCTCAATATTGAGTCTGAGAAGATTTTTAAATTGAGCGAGTCTTTCATTTTAACAATGAATTTCTAGAGTGATAATATATCTGACCCACGTATGAGGAATTTCCCTGAAACTGTACCAAAGGTACTGAATACGTTGAAGGAAAAAAAACATTTAATACCACTGATTTGGGAACAACTATCAGAAATGAACAGTCAATAAGTTGAAAACACAGTCGAATACATCCTGTAGCTACAGCAGCACTGAAGACCATTCTATCAAAACAGAACAATGGAAAGGAGCAATAATTACCCACAATCTGCTTCATGAATACCGCCATAAATATGATTCATTAAACTGCATTAAAAAGAAGTATAATGCTGCAACAATCTATTCTGTCCTGTATTTCCAAATACCCACTCAGACACTTTTCAGCTGCATTTGCACATTCAGCAGAAAATGTCATATCCAAATTAAAGTCATGGGTAAGGGGATAACCAAAAGAAATAAGAAAGAAAAAAATTTCTTCTCCAATATTGCACTAACCACCTAAAAAGAAAACCAATGGCCAATTCCAAGGACTGAATAGGTTCCCTTCTGCACAAAGGCTAAATTGCATTAAACATGACCTCATCACGCTTATTTCTGCTTACTTTTTAAAAACCCCCTCTATGTTTTAAAATCCTTAGGGCTCAGGAACACCCAAGAGTCAAAAGATCAGTTTTTCATTGGTCTTATAACTTGTTCCATGCAACTTGATGATCTCTTCACGTCAAAGCCCAACCTTCTGTCATAGGTCAAAGCATTTCATAATTGCATCTCGATCAAACTTGAAGCTGAGAAAGGCCCTTGATGAAAAACTAAAATTGGAGTGTCCACTGCAGGAATCAGAGAGATCAGAAGTTGAAATGCATGTCCCAGTATATTCCAAGAGCTGATTAGAGCTGCATAGTTCACAGACTGTATCTAAGTGGGGAAAAAAAAGTCCGTAACCATAGGCAAAATGGTTTTAAAAATATGAATAAACATCAACATAATTTAATGTACTTATTTATAACTCTGGAGGATATTTTTCACAGATCATACCCATTTCAAAATTGTCCTGCAATCGTCTTGGCTGAAGCTTTTTATCGGATTTCTGAAAGATTTTAAAAGAAACAAGCAAATGTTTACTAACAGATGGCTGTTAAGACATTGTGGACATATCACAAAAATACATTACAATACATGGATTAACATGAGTCCAAAAATTACGTATCTACATTAGATAAAGAAGCGCACGCCAGAAATAGTGACTGGTTAATGGGAGGTAGGTCAGTTAATAGAGGCTATGTATTGGCAATATTCAGCTTATAGCAAAGCGCCATCGTTAAACTGTTGAAGAAATAACATGGAATAATTTCTCTGCACTTCACTTAAAAATATATAATCAAAGTCAATATTATGCTAAATTATTACAAATATTTTAGCATAATATTGATAACTGGATTGAGTGTTTTAACTTCTAACCACTTTCTAAAATATTGTACATTTGCAAGGCAATGCAGACAATGTTTCAAGTTTGAATTCAATACCTAATAATGCACTGGTGGGTAATCCATGCAGCAGGCTATATTTTTCTTTAAGTACGAATAAATGTATGGAATCTTTCAAAATGACCAGATAGAAAGAGAGGAATCCAATCAAAGAAGATTGCTTTCAGGGATTAGTGCCAAATGGATCAATTGATGTTGAACATCAGACTTGGTCCTTAATTTTTTGAAGGAATTTTTAACCCACAACCATCTCAAAGATACATGTTGTTTTAAGTTTTCAACTTTCTTCTTTTGAAGAGGATGTTTCATACAGGAGGTATGATTTTACACGCAAGTGGAACCCCGATCTTACGCACCCCAATTTAGTGCAGAATCAGATATGACGCAATATGACAGATGGACCCTTTTTTTGTTCTTTCTGGTTTAGTGACTTAGTGCAACCCCAATAAAATTTGTGATAACATTTTATGGACCCCAACCTCGCGTTATAATGGGACTGCATTGTATCAGAATTATTCTAATACTTCAACAAAATGCTTTACTTTCCTTGACTGGAGACAGGATTAGATTTGGTTATGATGGCACCATATTTGAGTAGAGTTATTTGATTCTGTTTTCACAGTCACATTTGCAATAGAGGGAAATTGGTATCATTTGGCACCAAAAACAACTGATTTTTCCCTCGTTTAATCTAGAGATGCACAGACCAACTCCAATGTCTCTATCACTACTCGGCTCATATCAGCAAACTCAAAATGCCACAGTCCAAATATGCACCTTTCTGAAGCTGCATGACACTGTAACATATTGTAAACTGGATTTTAATGAATAAAACAAACATTCTTAAATGTGAACTCTTGAAGTCACATGGAGCTTGATTTGACCACCTCGCTGCACTCAGAAAATAGCACAGCAGGCCATGAAACTAGCTTGTAATTTTAAAAATCTGATTTGCCCTCAATGCCAAATGGTTTCCAATTTGCATGGTTGCATCCAAGTGAATGCAAACAGCTTTGTGCCATATCTAGCATAAGATTTCAATATCATTAGAGCTCAGCCATCATGAGGGATGGTGGGGGGAGGCTTCATGCCAGTCTGGGGACCTCAGAGTTCTCAGGTTGAGATTGCTGTTGGTTTGGGGTCCGTGTTGTACACATTCACTCTGGATGCTGATCGACCCGAAAAAGTTGTGTATGTAGTTGAGCCCCAATCCCATTGATGTCATTCTGGCTGATCTGCCGGTAAGGCTCTGTGATATATTGCTGACTTTCCATCCAAGGCTCCACAAACAGTAACAAGCACCAGCTGGACAGCTGTTGTCCCAATCTAGTGAACGCCCCACAATCAGGCATAGCAGTGGTGTGAGAGCAAGGGCAACCAGGATCCATTAGGGCAGATTGCAAGGGAGGCTCTCATCAGGTGGTGTGAGATCCACCAGTTCCAACCTCCCTTCAACCCGCTCCAGGAGCCTTCAACTGCATCTTTTATCCATACCCACTGCCATGGGTCTCAGCTGATGCCCAGGGTGCACATCTGAGATGGTCAGCTGTGTACTGTACCCCATAGCCTGTGATAACTTCAGCAGGTGTCCCCCAATAGTCCAGGACCTGGAGGACTTAGGCCAACTTTCAGTTATCACAGATGTAGCCGTGCCATTTTGTTCAGCACACTCCCACGGATGTACTGGTGTCAGGAAGGGGTGTTGGGGACAGTAGTGGGAGATCAGGGCTCACGTACATTGACGTTCTTCAGCAGGCTTCCCGGTGAGTTCCAGCTCCGCCCTCTCCAATTTGTTGGTGAGAATTGCATTTTGTTTTGCACTAAGTGCCATTAGATTGCAACTTACAGCACGCAGAAAAAAAATTGTAATTCTCTGCCTTTGTCTTGCTCATTCAGCCCTCAGAATTTTTTTCTAAAATCATACCCTAAATCTTGTCTAGCCATGAAATGTTTGTCATAACCAGAGTTATCAACTTGTCTCCATGCTGCAAGAGCGGTATAAATTGGCGTCATCATTAGCCAAGGACAACTATAAAGACTCTGGTACACAATCTGAAAATATTATAATTGTATAAATGTGCTGAAACACCCTACCAATTTGCTAAAATGTGATACAAATCTGAAATGACTTTTTTTTTCAGAACATCAACATATAAACATAAGATGCGAGTTTCTCCTTCATTATAATTCAAACAGTCAATGTTGTTTATAAACATACCTTTTTCCCTTCCACAAATATTTTCCATTTTCACTGGAGCAATTCAGAATTTTGATTAAATGTACAGCAATAACTCACCAATATCTGATATTGTTTGACTTGCTGATTATTTACTCCATTAGGTTTCTTCTTCTGGTTTGGTATATCTTGATACTGCTTTCTTCCATTACTTCTGACATTATGTGACTGAAATAAAATTAACAAAAGTGTAATGTAAATAAACTTAAAACTACTTGCTTCTCTCCATTTAAATGGCAGTGCTTACCAGCAGAGCAAATTTCCTACAAATGAAGATATCTGCACCTCATTTATTTCAGAAATATCAAATCAGTATTTTGCATCAGTCTTCACTTTTAAAAATTATACTTGTTAGATGTTAATGATGTCATTAAAACTGTTAACGTAGATAAGCATATCGTATAAGATAGAATTAGGAACCTGAAAATAGATAAAAGGTGAGCCAATGGTATCTACCTGGAAGTACTCAAAGAGAAAGGATAACTATTGTGAAAACCCTTGTACTAATATTCAAATAGTTCACTATATTCTGGGATTGTTTCCTTTGATTTAAAGGATAACCATCATCTTTATAAAAGGATTTAAATGATACAGGAACTTTCATAGCCATTGGAAATCCCAAAGAGCTTTACAGCTAATGATGAAGTACTTTTGGGAGTGTTGTCACTGTTGTGATGTAAAAAATATGATAATTAACTTGTGCACAACGATATGCCACAAGCAGCTACGCAATAATGACCAATTCTGTGTGTAACAAAAACAGAAAATACTGGAAAATCTCAGGTCTGACAGCATATGTGAAGAAAGAACAGAGCCAATATTTGAGTCTGGATGATAGTTCGTCACAGCACTGAAATGTTAGCTCTGAAAGTTGTTTTTTTTAAGGTTTATCTATTACTGTCACAAGTAAGCTTACATCAACATTGCAATGAAATTATTGTGAAAATAGTTTGGTCATCACACTCTTCTGCCTGTTCAGATACACTGAGGGAGAATTTAGCAAGGCCAAAGCCTCTAACCAGCACATCTCTCAAACAATAGGAGGAAACCCATGCAGGCACAGGGAGAATGTGCAAATTCCACACAGACAGTGACCCAAGCCAGGAATTGACTTGGGCACTGTGAGGCAGCAATGCTAACCACTGTGCCACCATGCCATCCTTTATTCTCTCTCCACAGATGATGTCAGGCGTGCTGAGATTTTCCAGAATTTTCTGTTGTTTCAGATTCCAGAATTTGCAATAATTTGTTTTTTTTTGTGTGATGTTGATTGAAAGAAGAATATCATTGAAAAGAGAATATTGGCCAGGATACCAGGGGTAACTCCCTTGCCTTTTGAGATAGATGAACATAAAGATTCCATGGCACTAAGAGGCAGGAATAGTTTCAGTTTAATGTCTCACCTAAAAACAATGTCACAGAAAATGCAGCACTCAATCAGTACTGCACTACGATGGTTGACTGGATAGAGTGCTCAGTCCTGGAGTAAGGTCTGACTTACAACATTTGGATAGGTCAATGACACATTTTCCTCTCAAAAAATAGATTGTGTTTGAATATACACTTCCATAAAGTAAGTTTAAGATCACCAGTGGTCAGAATTTTAGGTTGTGCAAGGTAAGAGAGCCGAGGTTACGGGCTTACACAGTGGATGCCGATTCACTGAATTAGATAATTTAAAGCTGGACCCCTTTCTGGGTAGGGAGGAAATCACAACATAGGAAGGTAAATGTTGCGTAGAATTCTCGGAGCCAGAGTAAATCTCCAGAATTAATTTTAATTACCCAAAGGGGAGGATAAAGAAAATTTCCAGATTGGCCTGAGTTTTTAAAATTTGCTTCCTTGCCAGTCCCAGTAGATCATGTGGTTTTAGGCAGAGGAGGAAGGCACAAATATTATTCTGCACAAAATGTCAATTGTGGGGATTGGAATGGAAAAACCAGAGGATTTCTTCCTCTCCATTATTATTCCTAACTTTGTAGTTAACAAATGATAAGGATTTAAGGTTACGAATATTTCTTGAAGATGAAAGGGGGAAAATTGAAAACAAAGTTAATACAAAATTTGAAACTATGAAAATACTCTTGGTATAAACCACCCCCCCCCCCCACCACCACCACCCCAGATACAGCAGATGGTGCTAAATCAATATTATGCCTTCAAACAAATGAAATATAATCCAGTCTTCTTCATTTGAAATTTGTTAGTTCTCCATTTCAGCTTACATTTTTAAATTTCTATAATATTTATCTTCATGATTACTTCTACCTCCTACGTTTCATTATCCTCAACATGTTTAAGTTTTGTGCCTTCCTTTTAGAGAGCACAAATTCTTCAAAAAAATATTTAAAGAGAAAGGGGTAAACTTCGGGCAGAATGCTAGGGTGAAATCAGATCTGAGGCAGGGAATAGGAAGGCTTGGATCAAAACATCAAGCTTCCACTGGTTAGATAAAGGGGATAGATTTGCAGGCAAGTAAGAAACTTGCCTAAAATAATGAAAAACAATAATTATTCTCTGTTCCTGAACTACATTAAAATTACATGATTATATGTTCAAATTTTATTAATAATTACATCAAAAATATCTGCCAGAGCTCTAGAATATTTGCAAGAAGCAAAGCTATAAACAAACATGCAAAACTGATGCTACCAAAGCACCCCAGTGAGTCTGTAAAGCTTTAGTGCTTTATGCTATATTTAATTGATTTTTTAAAAATTTTTTTCTCAATTTGCACTTCACAGGAAGACTAGATATGTTGGTGAGTTAATATTACCTTTGCCTTTGTGGTCTCAGAGGTATCACACAGATTGCTTTGGCTGAAAGGCTTCTGCTGTGGTCTGTGTTTATTGGAACATCCCAATTGCTCTCCTGTGAAATTCTCAAGTAACTGTGGATTTTGTCGTACCCTTGATCTACAAAACATAAATACGCACAGATTTTAAGGCAAGCATTTCAGTTTGATGTCTAATTCTCAAATCTTGTCCAAACCTAAACCACACCTCCAGAAAAGTTATTAGATCATTTCTATCTATTGCTATTAATGTTTCCAGGTCTCCAATAATTTTGAATGCTTTGTGCATTCACATGCATACTCTAAATCCTGACTCTGACGTAGTTTGTAGCACTGACCTTATTCTTTTCCCAGTTCACTAATTTGATTTTTGATAATATTAGCCCCTTTTACAGTATTTGTTTCTTGCTCTTAGTCATTGCCCATTACTTTCTACTCTTCAGCTAAGCCTTCTAACTATGTCAAAACTGCTTCGTTAACCGGCACCACCGCAGTTTATCATCCCATACCATCTCCCATGTTAGATTAAATTGTAACCCAATGCTCTATTAACTCTCTTTACAGGGGCAATGGCACTATTTTGATTCAGCTGAGCCTCTCTCCACATTCAAAAATTCATCCAGGAATATGAAACTTGTAACAGCTTGCAATCACATATTAACATGCCTAGTCTTTTTTTTAATAACTTTCTCAGCATATGGAAAGGGAATAATCATCATATTACCAAATGTGCAACATGAGCAAAATTCACGTGATAACCATTCCTCAATATTGTACACCTTTATTTAATTTTAGGGATTTACAACAACTTGCTAGGTAAGAATTCTAGTGATTCCTTTCATTTAAAAAGAATAATGCTCTATATTCCCACTTCAAGGACTAAGGAGATTAGACTGAGTTTATCTCAGGACGTCCTATTGGAGTTGGATCATGCAGCAATGTTTTTCATAAAAATTCACTCTGTCATATTCAAGTATTGCCAAACCAAAGCAGAACAAAACTGAAAGGCTATATCCCATACTAATATAAAAAGATATAAATGCTGCATCACTATATTTATTGAATGCGAACGAGATTACAAAAGACAGTGAGACACTGAAAACAAGTGATAGAAAGCATTCACATATGCTCTGGTTGAATGGCACTGTATCGATAAATAAATGCTCTTCAACGCATCATGATCACAGGAGCAAACAGTGGTTTAAGTTCAATGTATTAAAAAAAAGATATTCCCAATTTAAAACAAATTGTTGAATTTTCAGTTTTTATATTCAGAAAACAAATTCAGCTGTTGAATTTCCCAACAAAAAGAAAATTGCAGAATACTAGCAAAGTTCAAAGCTTTCAAATGTCAGTCATACCTGTCATCTATATACGCTAATATTTACCTTGCATTGACTTTTTCCAATAAGCTTTTGGATGGAGTTGTGCTATTGGATACAAGGCCATCACTATCTGAAGAATCTGCATAGTTTTTGGATATCCAGTCTCTCAGTGGCCTGTATTAACAACAGTCGCATATTTAAAACTCTGAAGTAACTGCTGAACATAAAACTTGCTGTAACAAGATGTTAAGGTTTATATCAACAAGATTTACCAAACTTGCAAATCAAAAAATGAGCTTTATAAATGAATAATCTTGTATCAGCCTGGTGCACTGTGAGGATTGTGTAATATCATCCAATAATCAAAACAGAAATTCAAACAATGAAAAAATGTTTCTGGATTGGTAACGTATACCTTGAATATCAACCCACCTTAAACAGAAGGCAGAACAATTTTGTTAAACAAAATCATAAATTAGGTTTTGTAAGTAAAAAAGATGGGGCACCACACATTCAACTGTACCTTATAAATGGAATAGCCATGAAAAACTTATTTGGTGCTAAACCCAATTTTGATTTGGGAGTCATGTCATTCCTGTGGGATGGCAACTTCTCGATGGAAAACCACTCAATATTCTAAAAACCAAATATATAGAATTAAAAGCTTGCATTTATATAGTACTTCAAAATCTGCCAGCTAGCACCACAGAGCACTTAAAAAAAAGTTGGATAGAACATAGAACATTACAGCACAGAACAGGCCCTTCGGCCTTCGATGTTGCGCCGACCAATATAAAAAGCAATGACCCTCCAAACTAAACCATTCCCTTCTCTTCCATATACTTATCAACTAACCTCTTAAACGCCACCAAACTTGGCGCATCTACAACTGCTGCAGGCAGGGCATTCCACTCCCGAACCACCCTTTGGGTAAAGAACCTACCTCTGATATCTGTCCTATAACTATCACCCCTTAATTTAAAGCTGTGTCCGCTCGTGCTAGCTTTCTCCATCCTAGGAAAAAGGCTATCACTGTCCACCCTATCTAAACCTCTAATCATCTTATATGTTTCAATTAGGTCCCCTCTTAGCCGCCTCTTTTCTAACGAAAACAACCTCAAATCCCTCAGCCTCTCCTCATAAGACCTGCCCTCCATACCAGGCAACATCCTCGTAAACCTCCTCTGTACCCTCTCCAATGCCTCCACATCTTTCTTATAATGTGGGGACCAGAACTGCACACAATACTCCAATTGCGGCCGCACTAGAGTTTTGTACAGTTGCAACATGACGTTGCGGCTCCGAAATTCAATCCCCCTACCAATAAAAGCTAAGACTCTGTATGCCTTCTTAACAACCTTATCGACTTGACTGCCTACTTTCAGGGATCTATGCACAAATACACCAAGATCCCTCTGTTCATCAACACTATTAAGAATCCTACCATTAGACCTATACTCTACACATTTATTATTCCTGCCAAAGTGCATTACCTCACACTTTTCCACATTAAACTCCATTTGCCACCTCTCGGCCCAGCTCTGCAACTTGTCCAAGTCTCTCTGCAAACTATAACACCCCTCTTCACTAAATGGGATGGTAAAAAACTTGCTTTGTGTGAAAGATCTGACTATGAGTAAATTGAAACTTCTGGAAAGCTGGTGCAGGAGGCCAGATAGCAGGCTGAAGAATGGAGCGGCACAGTAGTTGGTTCAATTCTGTATGGAGTCTGCACATTCTCCCTGTGTCTGTGTGGATATTTTCTGGGTGCTCCAGATGGTCATGGTTTAGGGAAAAAGGAGAGAAGCTTAAGCAAGGGTAAGAACTTAAGGGCATGATTTAAAATAAAAATACTTGTGAAAGGTTTTGAATGCAAGAACAGGTGACAAAGCAGAGGAACTGATTTTAGCTGCAGATTACAGTACAGTGGCTGCGGAGGCTGAGCAGCAACATTCAGGGATAAAGTGAATTTCTATATTCAGGTTAGCAAAGTTAGGCAGGGAACAGGCATGGAAAAATCTGAAAACAGGATGAGAATTTTGAAATTGACACACTGGGATACGAAAGACTGAAGTAAATGGGATGGTAAAAAACTTGCTTTGTGTGAAAGATCTGACTATGATTAAATTGAAACTTCTGGAAAGCTGGTGCAGGAGGCCAGATAGCAGGCTGAAGAATGGAGCGGCACAGTAGTTGGTTCAATTCTGTATGGAGTCTGCACATTCTCCCTGTGTCTGTGTGGATATTTTCTGGGTGCTCCAGTTTCTTTCCACTGTCCGAAAGACATGTGGTTAGGTACATTGTCCATGCTAAATTCTCCCTCAGTGTACCCAAACAAGCGCTGCAGTGTGGCAACTAAGGGATTTCACAGTAACTTCATTGCAGTGTTAATCTAAAGCCTACTTGCAACACTAATAAATAAACTTCAAAAGAGAATAGGGAGGAGGCAGAGGACAGTCATTTGGGAAGAGTGGAAAAGAAAGCTCAACTTTGGGTTAAACATAATTCCAATAGTCTGCATAATTTTTTAAGATTTAAAGTTTTTTGATAAATCTGCACTTCATAAAATAAGCATGATTCAATTACTGACGAGAATTTTTGATTTCAAGAGATCAAGAGGGCAAAAGAAACATGTACCCATCCTCTTCAACACACTATTCAATGCAATAAAGCATTCTTATGACTACTTCATTGAACTACTGCTTGATGAGACTTCTGGGCAATCTTTAGAAATGCAACAAAAACTAAATGTTCAAATTCAAATGTTTTATACCCGGATTTCTCTTCTGGTTTTTGGATTAAACTTTGTATCTTTTGGAACACCTGGGATTATATACAGTCGAGCTAATTGATCATTTATTCTTTGCTCAATGAAGTCATCTTTACAAATGCGATCTCTTATGTCAAACCCAGTTTCTTCAAGAACCTGAAAGAAGCACATAAAACTTATCACTGAACGTCAAACACACATTACAGATTTAATCAAACGCCATACAATTCTATACTAATTACATTTTAAACAACTGAACAATATCTAAAGTGATCAAACGAAGAAAGGAGGCATTTTTCCCTGTGCTTCTATCCCCCTTTCAATCTGTTTAGAACAGTCTATAGAGAAGAGTTGGCAGAAAGTGTTGAATTTTTTCCCTTTGAAAAAGTTAATTTAAAATAAGGTGCTCCATAGATCACTCTTCTCATCAGTATTCACTGACAAAACAATTCAAAACTTTACTGAGGAAATTTAGTCATCAATCATTTCTAGCTCTGAAATGTATATATACACAAATTCTGCATTACGATTGAGAGTTTAGACATTAGCCACTGGCATTTGAATGAAAACCTGGCCAAGAACTCTAAAAATATTTTGAAATTACAATGCCTCAAATTGTTTTAAATAAATTGCCTTAAGATTACAGAAGACAGATAAAGTAACTTTGCTTAAAAACTTACAAATGATCCATATTAAAATGGATTTTCTTTTTAAATGCACATTATACTTTACCTCTCTCACAGCACAGTCATGTGGGGCCTCCTCTTTGTTCACTTTGCCCTTTGGGAACCCCCATCCAGACTTTGCCAAATAACCCTGAACAAGCAGTACCTACATAAATAGGAACAACAACAAATTATATTTGCAAAACATTTAACATTTTAGTACCTCTTTTTGAAAAAGTTAGCACTCGGAAAGGTACGGGATCAACAAAAAGGAGACAACATTCCTCAGAACTTCACATTTATGTTGTCACCAAGCCATTCTTTATCTTGCAATGGTTTCTCTTCATTACCTCTGGTGCCACCATTGGCACTGTCCTACTTCTCACCAACTTGATGTCCCTGGGCAGCATCACCTGAGAAGCCCAGTGTTAATTTTCAAAATACATCCAGCTCTACCTCACCACCACCACCGACTCTCCACTGCTGCTAAATGATCAGATTGCTCATCAAACATCGTGTGCTATACGAGCAGAGATTTCCTCAAATTAGAGTACACTGAACCCACTATTATCTTCCTATAACACAACCTCCTTCCTGGTCTTTGACTTAATCTTAAGACTGTTTGTTTGCAGTCTTGGTATCACATGTAATCCTGAGATGAGTTTTTGACCTCACATTTGTACCTTCACTAAAATTGTTCATAACCACCTCCACTTCTCAATTTCACCTTCGCCTTCTTTTACCTGCTGCTGAATCCCTTATTCATTCCTCTTTACCTCTGGGCTCTGCTATTTGAATATACTCCCGACTGATCTCCCATATTCTACTCTTTGTAAATTTGAGGTCATTAAAAGCTGTTATCTGTGTCTTACTTCACAGGAAGTTACATTTCCCAATCACATATGTACTCACTGACCTACAACAGCTACTGGTCCAGCAACACCAGGAAGAACTTTTTTCATTCTCATTTTCAAATCCCTCCCTGGCCTTGACCTTCTCTGTGATATCCTCCAGCACCACAATCCTGTTAAATATTGAAGGATTGTCACCAACTCTGGCCTATTGTTCCCTCATAAGTAGCTGTATCTTTTTGCTGCCTGGATCCAAAGTTCTGGAATTCCTTCACGAACTGACCTTTCATTTCTAAGACACTCCATAAGTTAGCTTTTTGACACAATAGTCCTTTGTGTTGCTTGATGTCATACTTAGTTTTAAAGTGCTACTACGAAGTGCCTTGGGGCACCTTATTTAAAGGTGCTATATAAATAAAAGTTGTTGTTGAGCCAAATTAATTTATTCAGAACATTTGAAAGGAACAGTTGTGAACGTGGTAAATTTTGCAGTAAATAAGTTCTTATATGTCCCCCTAAAATTCATTCCAATGTCACAGCAATGCTCAGTAAAATAAGTAAATTATAAACAGACAGGAGGAAATAGTGACCAAAAATATTAGTTATGAATTGCAATTCCAGTTCCCATTTGCCTCATTTCAGAGGAGTCTTGCAACTGATAATTTTTTGAATTAGATTTACAAGTTAAATATTAGATATGTTATTTGAAAAAGGAGGTAGAGAGAAAACAGGGAATTTTAGACCAGTCAGCCTGACATCAATTCTAAATAGTCTATCCTCAAATTGTGATCCCTGGTTCTGGACTCCCCTGCCTTCGGGAACATCCTCTCTGCACCTACCCAGTCTAGTCCTGTTAGAATTTTATAGATTTCCATGAAATCACCCTTCTCTTCCTTCTAAATTCTGAATATAATCCTAACAAATGCTAGGGGAGGGAAATGTTAGAGTCCTTTATAAATGATTTAATAGCAGAGCACTCGATAGACAGTGACAGGGTCAGCCACATTTCAACATGGATCTATGAAAGGGAAATCATGCTTAACTAGAATCATATCTACAGAATTCTTTGAGAATCTAATAGAGTTAATGCTGGGGGGGGGGTTGGTGGTGGCGTCGTCATCTGTGGATGTGATTTAGTGGCACTTTGAGAATGCTTTTGACAAGGTCCCACATAAGAGATTAGCATATAAATTTAAAGTGCAATGGATTAGGAGTAGGATATTGAGAAAAATCTGGCTGACAGATAGGAAACAAAGAGTACAAATAAACAGGTCTTCTTCCAAGCGGGCAAGCAATGACTTTCAGTGCTAGGACCCCAGCTATTCACAATGTATATTATTGATTTAGATGCAATACCTCCAAATTTATACATGACACAAAGCTGGATGGGAGTGTGAGCTGTGAGAAGATGCAGAGATGTTTCAGTGTGATTAGGACAAGTTGGGCAAGTGGGCAAATGCATAGCAGTTGCAGTATAATGCGGATAAATGCAAGATTATCCATTTTGTTAGCAAAATAAAGAAGGCTGATTATTAGTTGAATGGCTATAGATTAAGAGAGGGAAATGTGCAACAAGACCTAGGTGTCCTCATACACCAATCGCTGAAAATAAGCATGCAAGTGCAGCAGGCAGTGAGGACAGCAAATGTTATTTTGGCCTTTAAGTGCAGTAAGGAATGTTTTGATGGAATTATACAGGGCCTTGGTGAGACCACACCTGGAATAGTGTGTGCAGTTTCAGTTGCTTTATCTGAGGAAGGATATTCTTGCTATGGAGGGAGTGCAGTTATGGTTTATCAAACTGATTCCTGGGATGGCAGGATTGACATAAGAGAAGAGATTAATTTGGTTAGGATTATATGCAGAATTCAGAAGGATGAGAGGGGGATCTCATGGAACCTGTAAAATTCTAACAGGACTAGACAGGGTAGATGCAAGAAGGATGTTCCCAATGATGAGGGAGTCCAGAACCAAGAATCACAGTCTGAGGATAGACCATTTACGACTGATGTGAGGAGATACTTCTTCACCCAGACAGTGGTGAGCCTGTACAACTCTATCCCAGAAAGCAGTTGAGACCAAAACATTGATTGTTTTCAAAAAAAAACAGATACATCTCTTGGAGCTAAAGGGGTCAAAGGATATGAAGGGAAAGTGGTAGCAGGTTACTGCGTTGGATGATCAGCCATGATCACAATGAATGATGGAGTAAGCTCAAAAGAGCCAAAATGCCTGCTTCTGCTAATAATTTTTATATTTCTACAAGTATAAAACATGATCTGCAGGTAATTATTAGATATCTTCTCAGGTATCTAGACTGGAGGGTTTTAATCTGTAAAGATAAATTTTCCCATTCATCTTACCATTTGATTTTACTGCAGTTTTGATAAAAATGTACATTAAAAATTTTAAAATAGATTATTTCATTATTCATGATCAAATCTGATTGTGTTTTTTGAAGACAGATGAGGGCAGTGCAATTGATGTTGTCTAAGTGGACTTTAGCAAGGCCTTTGACAAGGTATCGCATGGTAGGTTGTTGCATAAGTTTAAATTTCACAGGATCCAGGATGACGTATCTAAATGGATACAAAATTGGCTTCTGTCAGGTGGTCGTTGCGGGCTGTTTTTCAAACTAAAAGCCTGTGAGCAGCGGTATGCCTCAGGGATCAGTGCTGGGTCCACTGTTATTTGTCATTTATATTAATGATTTAGATGAGAGTATAGGAGGCATGGTTAGTAAGTTTGCAGATGACACTGAATGGCTATAGATTGCAATTGGATCCTGATCAATTGGGCCAGTGGACTGACAAATGGTAAATGAGTTTAATTTAGATAAATGCGAGGTGATCCATTTATTATCTTGATTGAACCAGGGCAGGACTTACTCAGTTAATGGTAGGGCGTTGGGGAGACTTACAGAACAAAGAAATCTAGGGGCCCATGTTCATAGCTCATTGAAAGTGGAGTCACAGGTGGACAGAGTGGTGAAGAAGACATTCGGCATGCTTGGTTTCATTGGTCAGAACATTGAATACAGGAGTTGGGACGTCTTGTTGAAACTGTACAAGACATTGGAATACTGTGTGCAGTTCTGGTCATCCTATTATAGAAAAGATATTATTAAACCAGAAAGAATGCAAAAAAGATTTACTAAGATGCTACCAGGACTTGATGGATTGAGTTATAAGGACAGGCTGGTCAGACTAAAATTTTTTTCTCTGGAGCGTACAAGGCCGAGAGGTGATCTTATAGAAGTCTACAAAATAATAAGGGGCATAGGTCAGCTAGATAGTCAATTTATTTTCCCAAAGGTAGGAATCTAAAACTAGAGGGCATAGGTTTGGGGTGAGAGATATACAAGTGTCTATTTGGCAATTTTTTTCCCCACACAGAGGGTGTGGAGTGGCTGGAACAAGCTGCCAGAGGGAGAAGTGGAGGTGGATACAATTTTGTCCTTTAAAAAGCATTTAGACAATTACATGGGTAAAACGGATAGAGGAATATGGGCCAAAAAGAGGCAATTGGCATTAGCTTAGAGGGTTTTAAAAAAGGCAGCATGGACAAGTTGGGCTGAAAAGCCAGTTTCCATGCTGTAAACCTTTATGACTCTATTCAGGCTCCATATCATAGTAACCACATCAGAATGTACTTTTCATACCAATTGGCTGTAATAGTGGGTTTGTTTTTCTTTTTAAATATAACCACATTATGAAAAAATATATTCAGTATCTCAAATCTTGCTGATTTTGATAAAGTTTTACTGCTCAGTAGTGAACCAAAAAGTGGATATTTAACAAATTTGATGTATTTCATTGCATGTATTTTCAGAAAATACTATCCTTCATAACCTCATATTTCTGAGTATCTTTGTTTCCTCATTGGCTATCCTCCAGCCCCCTGGGATCTCACCTGTAGCCAATGTTATCCTGTTATTTAAGAAGGGTAGCAAGGATAACCCAGACAGTTACAGGGCAATGATAGTGAAATTGTTGGAGAAGATTCTTAGGGACGGGATCAATACACATTTGGAACTGAATGATCTTATTAGCAACAGGCTGCATGGTTTTGTACGAAGGAAGGTCACGTCTCTGATTTGAGTTGATTGAGTTTTGAGGTGGTGCAAAAATGACTGAGGAGGGAAAAGCTGTTGATATTGTCTATATGGATTTTAGTAAAGCACTTTGACTAGGTCCCTCGTGGCAGTCTGGTGCAAAAGAATAAATCTCATGGGATCAGGGGTGAACTAGCTAGATGGATTCAGAACTGGCTGGGCCATAAAAGATAGGCAGTAACGTGGAAAGATATTTTTCTGAATGGAGGTCTGTAACTAGTGGTGTTCCACAGGGATCAGTACAGGGCCTTATGCTGTTTGTGTATATACAAAGAACAAAATAGCACAGGAAACGGGCCCTTTGGCCCAATGAGCCCACGCCACCACCTCGATGTTCCCACTTCTACCCATGATCCCTGTCTGTTTATAGATCTATGGATTGAAACCAAATTTAAGACAATTTAGGGAGAATTTGTTTTGCCAATTAGCCTAAGAGCACATCTTTGGGATGTGGGAGGAAACCAGAGCTCCCGGAGAAAACTCACGCAAGCACGGGGAGAATGCGCAAACTCCCACAGACACAGGCCCAAATCCATGTATCTGCACAGCACAGCGATAGTCACTGAGCTGTCGTGTTGCCCATCAAATGGTTCAGGTCAAGCGTACACTAACGATATGATGCACTAGGATACTCGAAAAAAAAAATCCAAGAGCAGTCCTCTCACGACCCATCGCACGTACAGAGACCTGAAGGGTTTAAAATTGATGAGGACATGATGGCTACTTCCCTCTTTCACCATGATCGTCCCTACCTGCCCATCATCTTCCTCTGTAAAGGTAGATACAAAACCTTCATTAATACATCAGCCATGCCCCAAAGTGCAAAAATCCTTTTTGGTCCCTATATCGGTTCTATTCCTTCTTTTACCATCCTTGTATTTAAATGTCTACAAAAGACTTTTGTATTCCCTTTTATGTTAGCTGCCAGTCTCTTGTACTCCCTCTTTAGTTCTCATTTTTTTCCTCACTTCCTCTCTGAACTTTCTATTTTTAGCCTAGTTCTCGCTTGTTTCATATTGCGTATGAACAATTTAGAGGAACAGACCCAGAACCTCTACCCTGTATCAATGACACCAAAATGAGAGGAATTATGAAAAATCAGGAAAGTATCCCAGTTGTGCAGGAATCTGGAGGTGAGAGATTTTTAATGCAGAAGAATAATGAGCTAAAGAAAACAAAGAAAATACATACAAATAATTTACAGTAAAGGAACTTGAGGCTATAATGGCAAATACTCTGTGCAGTCATATTGATTTTGAAGCAAATAGGATCCAAGAATTCAAAACAAGAGCACAAGTTTCAGGAAGTGAGCAGTTTCATTAAAGAACTTGCCCAGGCCCAACTTTTAATTATGGTACATCAATCTGGGAATTCACCATCTTTCAAAGCAACACAAAACAAAACTAAATTGCTTAAAGGGATTGAGATATATATGACTTCGAAAAAAACTTAGCTGATCTGATTAGCAAGTTTGCAGATAGAACAAAGAACAAAGAACAACGCAGCACGGGAAACAGGCCCTTCGGCCCAACGAGCCCGCGCTGCCGTCTTAACGACATAACCATGACCTCAGGCTCTGCCTATTGTGGAAGATTCCCATATAGGGACCAATATAGGGACAATAAGATGATACTAAGATTGCTGGAGTTGTGGATAGTGATGAAGATTGTTAGGGAGTATAGCTGGATATAGATAGATTAGAAAATTGGACAGAGAAATGGCAGATGGAATTTAATCTGGATAAATGTGAAGTGATGTGTTTTGGTAGATCCAATTCAGGGAACTATAAAATAAATGGCAGAACCATCAGGAGCTTAGACACACAGATCTGGGAGTACAGGTCCACAGCTCCTTAAAAGTAGTAGCACAAGTGGAAATGGTGGTACAGAAAGCATGCGTGTCTTCATCGGCCACAGCACTGAATATAAAAGTTGGCAATTTACATAGTGGTTATATAAAACATCAATTAGGCCACATTTGGAATACTGTGTCCAATTCTGGTCTAACAATCACAAGGACGTGAAGGCTTTGGACGGAGTACAGAAAAGGTTTACCAGGATTTTGCCCGGTATGGAGAGTATTAGCTGTGAGGAGAGATTGAATAAACTGGGATTGTACTTCCTGGAAAAATGGAAGCTGAGGGGTGACCTGATAGAAGTTCATAAAATTATGAGGGGCACTGATAACGTGAACAGTTGGAAGCTTTTTCACAAGACAGAAACTACAATTACAAGGGGGCACAAGTTCATGGTAGGGGGAGCAGGGGAAGGCTTTTTACAGAGTGATGGGAACCTAGAATGCACTACCAAGTGAGGTAGTTGAAGCAGACACATTAGAGACATTTAAGACTTATTTGGATGAACAGAAGGGAAATAGAGAGATACAAGTGGTTAGTCTAGAAAGGACAATGTGATCACTGCAGGCTTGATGGGCCAAAGGACATATTCTTGTGTTGTGCTGTTCTTCATATCCATAAGAAGACACTGACACCTTTTTCAGTAATAGCTCAAGAGTAACTAGTCCATAAATGATTGTGATGGGTATCATACTGAATCCAGATCATATCTACACCCAGCCAGAATGTGCGCTTCTAACAAGGAAAACTAGGTAGCCATCAACAGTAGAATTTTTCCTTTCCTAACTTTGACCTGCTGAGGCCAATTTAATCAACTATTAAAATCATTGCATTTTACAAGACACGTGGCTCATTTGGTTCATCGTGTTTGCGTCAACTCTGTGCAAAAACTATTTATTTAGTCTTTTTTCTCTGTTCACTGTATTGTGTTTTTCCAATATGTATTCACTTGTCTTTAAACACTGTTATTAATTCTGTTTTGAGTATTGTTTCTGAAGGCCTTTCCACCTTTTAACAAACCCTCATGAAAACAAAACCTACTCTTCAAACTGCTTTCATTTTTGCAGCACAGCCCATAATCCCTACTTGATCAACTGTGGCCATTTGTAAAGGTATCAGTAAATAAAACATTCATTTGTGGAGTCAAAAATTGAGGCGGGGGTGGGGGGGTTGATGTGGTGGTGTTCAGGGAGGAATTAACCTATAGTTTGATTATATAGAAAAGCATTATTTTTGGGGCTTGTAAAATGAGATGTTCTTATTGACTGGCCTGGCATATATGCCGCAATTTACGGTAACTGATTATATAAAGGCTAGGAGACACATTTAAGACTTTAGAACATAGAACATAACAGCGCAGAACAGGCCCTTCGGCCTTCGATATTGCGCTGACCAATTAAGAAAAAGCAATGACCCTCTAACCTAAACCATTCCCTTTTCATCCATAAACTTATCTACTAACCTCTTAAACCAAACCTGGCGCATCTACAACTGCAGCAGGCAGGGCAATCCATACCCTTACCATCCTCTGGGTAAAGACCCTACCTCTGACATCAGTCCTATAACTACTGCCCCTTAATTTAAAGCTACGTCCCCTCGTGCTAGCTTTCTCCATCCTAGGAAAAAGGCTATCACTATCCACCCTATCTAAACCTCCAATCATCTTATATGTTTCAATAAGGTCTCCTCTTAGCTGCCTTCTTTCCAACGAAAACAACCTCAAATCCCTCAGCCTCTCTTCATAAGACCTGCTCTCCATACCAGGCAACATCCTGGTAAACCTCCGCTGTACCCTCTCCAATGCCTCCACATCTTTCTTATAATGTGGGGACCAGAACTGCACACAATACTCCAAGTGCGGCCGCACTAGAGTTTTGTACAGTTGCAACATGACGTTGCGGCTCCAAAATTCAACCCCCCTACCAATAAAAGCTAAGACTCCGTATGCCTTCTTAACAACCTTATCGACTTGATTGCAAAGCAAGAGATTTTGAGCAAGAGATTCCAGGGGAACAAAGAACGAATGATAATGACTTAGAAGTCTCTATCCATGAAGATGATGAATGCAGAAACAGTCAAAGATTTCAGAAGAAATTAGACAGGCACTTGAAGGAAATAAATTTACAGCAGTATGAGTGCCAAGCGTGGAAGTGGAACTAAGCAGGTTGCTCCATGGGGATCCAACAAAGATTTGATAGGCCGAATGGCCTTCTTATATGCCCTATATATTGGAAATACTTTTACTACGTTAGCTTTTTTAAAATGATCTATCTTCCTTCCATAAACATATGGCAAAGACCTGACATTCATTTAATATAAATCTTGACTTTTGCACAGATGTAAACTACTTTCACATTTCCCAAACATGAAACCATATGGAGTCTCTGGCACTACAAAAGTCAGTCATTCTAGGTTATTACTTACATTTTCCAGTGTTTCATCCAGTATAATTGCACCATATGTTGGCACTCCCATCTTGTACTCCTTCCATTCATCTAAAATCTTTTCCACGTCATCCCCTTTCCGGAGTAAAAATGAACAGTGACTGAATAGTACAAATAGCAGTTAAGGAATAAGCAACATTTTGACAACAACAGTAAATGAATAAACAACATTTTGGATAGATGTCTTTCAGCCAGGCAGATTTTCTTGCCATGATAATTAGATTTGAATCCAGATAGCGCAAGATATAACAAAAGGTGGCAATAGTAGGAAGTAAGATCAGGTAATTCAAGTACTGATTAGGAGGTTCTTAGCTTAGGTTTTAAAACCTAGAATGGAAGAGATAATAAATATAGGGCTTTCCACAACTTAAGTCCCAGGAAAGAATCAATTGAGCATGACAAGGTATGCAAGTGTACAGGGAGGAGTAGATAAATCAACTTATTTGGAGCTTAAAGGAGACAGGGAAATGCAAAGAAGCAAATCATACTGTCAAAAACTAACCTGCTATTTCCAAAGACTGCAATACATTGTTACACATCTAGTGATCAGCTCACGACATTTCTGCAAGGAAAATATTTTGCAGATGTTAACAAAATCTACCTCAGATGTAGTCAAAAGGATATCTGATTTGGCAAAATCTCTTATCCCACACTGAGGCAATCCTGGTGTGTTCTGCATGTAGAAGTCCAAGTAAAACCAATGGGCCAGCTCAATCTGAAAGCACACTCTGATCGCATTGTCCCTTTCTTCACTTGGAATATGCAAAATGAATCGGCTGTTCAATAAATAAGCCACAGTATTACAATATTAAACTGTCATCATCATTTATCACTATCATTTATAAAAAGATTTACAATTTTATGATGTAGATATCACCATACTACTGTACAATGTGTTATAAATAACACACCGCAACAGCCTGAAACATCAGTTTGTACATGGTAAAAAATAAATCAGGGGAAGTTTGAAAGTTTACAGCGTTGAAACTTTGAGCAAATTTCATTTACGTATTGTTGATTTTGATCTCTTCACGACAACCTCCTCTCATTCCCAAAATATTGTCCATTAATAATAAAACATCAGACGGTCCAAAGAACGCAATTTTCAATTCAGCTGGCTCCAAGATTCCAAGTATCAGTCCAACTTTACTTATAGCTTAGCAGATAATTAATTCAAATATACATACAAGCATAAACTACAACTTGCTTCCCAAAAGCAACAGTTTGACATTCCCCATCCTACATTCCTGACTGCTCACCAGAGTGGCTGCCCTTAACATCAAGGCGGTGTTTGCGTGGCATCAAGGAGCCTTAGCAAAACTGCAGTCAATGGGAATCAGAGGAAAAATACTCTGCTGGTTGAAGTCATAAGTGGTTCAAAAGGAGATGGTTGTCGTCGCTAAAGGTCAACCATCTCAGTTCCAGGACAGCATTGTAGGAATTCCTAAGGGTAAAGCTCAAACATCTTCAGCTGTTTCAATAATGATCATCCTTCTTCTATCATGAAGTCAAAAGTGACGATGTTCACTGAAGGCTACACAATGAGCAGCATCATTTGTGACTCTTCAGATACTGAAGCAATCTATTTCCAATTTAACAAGACCTGGACAATATCCAGGGTTGGTATGACAAGTAATGTGTGTACCACATAATTGCCAGGCAACGACCATTTCCAAGAGAAAATCCAGCCATTGCCCTTAGACATTCAAGAACTGCCTTCCCCACTATCAACATTCTGGGGATTACCATTGATCAGAAACACAATTAGACTAGCCAGGTAAATACTGTGATCACAAGAGGAGGTCAGAGGCCGGGGAGATCTGTGGCAACAAACTCACCACCTCATTTCCCAAAGTTTGTCCACTATCTACAAGGCACAAGTCAGGAATTTGCTGCCATACGCTATATTTGCCTGGATGAGTGCAACTCCAACATCACTAAGAAGCTCCACACCATTCAGGACCAAGCAATCCCAACTGATTGGCATCCCTTCCACAAATGTTCACTCTCTCTACAAGATGCACTGCAGGAACTCACTAAGATTCCTTAGGCAACACCGTCCAAAACCATGATCACTAATGTCTAGAAGGAAAAGTCAGCAGATACATGGGGCCACCACCACATGGAAGATTCCCATCAAATGTCACTTACCATCCTGACTTGAAATATGTTGCCATTCTCTCGATATCGCTAGGTCAAAATCCTGGAATTTCGTCCCTAACAATACTGTGAATGTACCTATGCCACAGGAACTGCAGCAGTTCAGAAGGCAGCTTGCCACCAACTGCTCAAAGGCAATTAAGGATGGGCAATAAATACTGACCTAAATCAGTCATGCCCACATTCCACAAATAAATTGAAAAGTCATTAAAAGGCAGAGAGCAGTTAATATTAATAGTAATTAATATTACTATTAACAGGCATGATATAGAGATGCCGGTGTTGGACCGGGGTAAACACAGTATGAAGTCTCACAACACCAGGTTACAGTCCAACCAGTTTGGAAAAAGCATGTGATATTACTTCGTCAGGTGTGTGGAAGATTCCCACTATTAATAAAGGGCATAGAGTACAGGAGCAAGGGATTATGCTGAAGTTGCATAGGACATGAGTGAGACCTCAGCTGGGGAATAGTGAACAGTTCTGGGCACCACAATTTAGGAATGGCGTGAACACACTTATTGGAAAGAATTTAAAAGAGATTTACAAAAATGCTTCCAGAAATGACAAACTTCAGTACGAAGACAGTCGGGACTGTTCTCCAGGGAAAAAGAAAAGACTTAGAGGAGATGTGATAGAAACCAAAAGAAAAAAAATGCTAGAAAATCTTAGGTCTGGCAGCATCTGTAAAGGGAAAAAAGAGCTGACACTGCGTCCAGATGATGCTCTGTCAAAGCTAAAAGGCATAAAAAAAGGGAGACATTTATACTGCAGGATGAGAGAATGAAAGATGAGTCATAGCCACAGAAACAAAAGAAAAAGACTGCTAATGATAGTCCATAGAGAGAAGAAAGGATTTGAATGGTTGAAATCAGAGGGTGAGCTGTGACAGATAAAGATTTGGAGGGATGGGGCTGGAATGGGTGAGAGAGGTAAAATTTAGAAAAAGCGGGGGAAGGGGGGGATAAAGAACAAAGCAAATTACAGATAGGAACAGGCCCTTCAGCCCTCCAAGTCTGCACCAACCATGCTGCCAAACTGAACCAAAGTCCCCTACTCTTCTGGAGACCACATCCCTCTACTTCAATCCTATTCCTGCACTTGTCAAGATGCCCCATAAAAGTCACTATCGTATCTGCTTCCATGACCTCCCCTGGCAATGAGTTCCAGGCATCTACCACCCACTGTATAAAAACAAAAAACTTGTTTCATACATCTCTTTTAAACCTTGCCCAGGAGGGAGGAAAGAAAAATGAAGAAAGATAATACAGAAACAAAAGATAGAGAATAGTATTAAAAAATGAAAACAAAAGGGCCGAGGTGGGGAAGAGCTAATCATCTGAAGTTGTTGAATTCGATGTTGAGACTGAAAGGCTTTAAAGTGCCTACCAGGAAGATAAGATGCTGTTTCTCGAGTTTGCAATGAGCTTCACTTGAATATTGCAGCAGACCCAGGACAAACATATGGGCATTGGAGCAGGATCATGTGTTAAAAGGGCAAGCAACTGGAAGGCCAGGGTCTTGACTGCACACAGACCAAAGGTGCTCAGGAAAATGATCACCCAGTCTATGCTTGGTTTTTCCGATATAGAGGAGACCATATTGGGAGCAGTGAATGCAATAGACCAAATTGAAAGAGGTGCAAGTGAAACGCTGTTTAATCTGGAATCAATGTTTTGGACTTTGGATAGTGAGCATGGAAAAGGTAAACAGGCAGGCGTTACACCTTCTGTGATTACATGGGAAGGTGCCACGAGTGAGGAGAGAGGTGTTGGCTAGAGTGGAGAGTGGACTAGGTTATTCAAGAGCGAACAGTCTCAGCTGAATGCCGACAGATGGAGTGAAGGGAAGATGTGTTTGGTAGTGGCATCATGCTGGAGTTGGCAAAAATAGCAGAGAATTATGCTTTGTATGCGGAGACAGTGGGAGGGAAAAAAAAGAACAAGGGGCACTCTATCCCTTGTCTGGGAGGAAGAGGAGAGGTGAGGGTTGTGGCGTGGAAGATGGACCACTGAGAGCCCTGTTGACAACTGTAGATGGGAATCCATGATTGAAGGAAAAGGAACACATTTTAGAAGTACCACTCTGGAAAGTGGCATCAACTGAACAAATGCAATGGACATGGAGGAGCTGAGAAAAAGGGATGGAGTCCTTACAGGATGTAAGGTGTGAAAAGCTTAAGTTCAGATAGCTGTGGGAGTTGACAGGCTTGTAATGGATATTGGTAAATAGTCTGTCAGAAATGGAGACAGAAAGGTCAAGAGAGGGAATGGAAGTGTCTGAGATGGACCAAGTGAAGGCGATGGAGCACTGGAAACTGGAAGCAAAGTTGATTGATTTTTCAAAGCCTCAACGAGAGCATGAAGCGGCACCAAAATAGTCATCAAAAATCTGTTTCATGCAGAGATTTGATAGGGTTGCTCAAAGTCATGAGGGGGCTGACAAGCGTTGATAGAGAGAAACTGTTCCTATTCAAATAAGAATCAAGAACAAAGGGGCACTGATTTAAAGTGATTTGCAAAAGGAGATGTGTTGAGAGGTAGCTTTTTTTTTTACATAGCGAGTGGTTTGATTCTGGAATGCAGTGCTGGAGGTTTGGTGAAGGTAGATTCCATTGAGGGAATTAGATGATTATTTGAGTAGAAACAACTATGCAAAGTTACAGCGGAAATCTCAAGGAACATGCATTACTTTTGAAAAGAAGCAACACTGAAGAAGAATCATGTCTGGCAGAGGAAAAGGAGGCAAAGGATTGAGGACAGGCGGAGGAAAGTGGCACCGCTAAGTGTTTTGTGATAATATTCCAGAGAATCACTAAGCCATCCATCCACTGCCTGGCTCGTCGTGGTGGGATCAAGCGGATTTTGGGCTTGATCTACAAGGAGACCCATGGGGTGCTGAAAGTTTTCCTGCAGAATGTTATCAAGGATGCAGTTATCTATACCGAGCATGCCAAGTGCAAAATGATCACTACTATGAATGTGGTGTGTACTCTTGAATGCCAGGGCGCACTCTCTATAAATTCGACAGTTGAACAAATCAGACACCAAAGCTTAAAAGGCTAGATGAATTCAAGGAGAAACTAGATAAAAGAGAAAGGGATAGAAGTTTACAGCAAAAGGTTAGATGAAAAGGAACTGAAAATTTCTATGAAGCATAAACGTCATGCTTGGTTGAATGGCTGCTTCCAGGCTGCATATTTTTTGATTCAATGCAAATTATGAGGATAAAACACATAAACTATTCCATTGATTTTGTAAAGAGTGATCTAATTAAGGTATTTAAAACTACTAAGAAATTTCATAATAGAAATAGTTATTTAGCTTGGTCAAAGAGGTAGAATTTAAGGATCATCTACTACAAGAAAGAGATGGGGGAAGGCATAGAAGTTGTGGGAATTCCATATTTAAGGCCTAGACAACTGAATTCAAGGCCACTAATGGTGCTCCCGCTCCCCTTCCCAAATCACTCCTGGGAGTAAGACAACAGGCACACAATAGTGTTGTCAGTGGTAGGAAAAAAAATGCCTGTACCGGTAGACAGATTGGGTGCCACATGGGCCCATGGGTCCAAAGATGTGCAGGTTAGGTTGATTGGCCATGCTAAATTGAGCCTAATGTTTAGCAGAATAAATATGTGGGGTTATGGGAATAAGGGCCCTTGTGAGATTATGGTCAGTGCAGACTCAATGGGCCAAATGGCCTCTTTCTGCACTGTGGGAATTCTACGATTCTTTTTACATTTTTGTCACAAAACATGGATAAGTCAAATTGGAAAAGAAAATATGTACTCGATTTATACAATAATCAGCAGAATGAGTAAAAGGCAAGTTATGGAATTGGCAACACTAGTGCAAAGTGAATTTGACTTGATACTGACATTAAATATCGAATGTGGACAGGTGGGAGTCAATCTGTCTAACAGGCTTGGGTAATGGTCCTGCTGTAAATTACAACATGAAAGAAAATTTCCAAGGGGATGACCCACCAAGCACGGTTAACTAAAAAAGTTAGAGTCGGTATCAGACTTAAAGAAAAAACATGTAAATGCACAAGCATGGGTGGCAGGTCAAAAGACTGGACTTAGCAAAAAACAGCTAAGAAGAATACAGAATAAAGAAATTTGCAGTACAAGAACAAGACCTTCGGCCCTCCAAGCCTGCACTGACCATCCTGCCCGAATGAACAAAAACTCTCTACCCTTCTGGGGACCATATTCCTGTATTCCCATCTCATTCTTGTATTTGTCCAGATGCCCCTTAAAACTCACTACCGTATCTGCGATAGATTAATTAAGAGGAAAAAATTAAGAACGAGAGAAAAATACAAGATTTTTTAAAAAAAGCCAACATAGTGAATATTAGTCCAATAAAAAGCAAATCCAGGGAATTAATAATGGAAAAATAAACAAATTAATTGGACAGGTATTTTGCATCTGTCTTCATTACAGACTATATGTAACATTCCAGAAATAGCTGCAAATCAGGAAAGGAAAGGAAGGAAGGAACTCAAGAAAATTACAATCACCAGACAAATGCTACTGAGTAAATAGTTGAAGCTGCAGTGTGCCTGGGTCCTGATGAATTTCATCCTAGAATCTTGAAAAGTGGCTGCAGAGATCATTGATGCATTGGTTTTAATTCTCCAAAATTCCCTAGATTCAGGAAAGGTTCCATTAGATTGCAAAATGTAACTCTTAATCAAAAAAGTGGAGGGAGACAGCAAACGGGAAGCTACAAGCTAGGCAGCTCAACATTTGTCATAAGGAAAATTCTGGAAACTATTATTAAAGGGCACATAGATAGTGACTATATGATTACCTTGACTCTGTTTTCACCAGAGGGAAATTATCTTTAACCAACTTATGGAGTTCTTTGAAGTAACACGTGTGGTAGATGAAGGGAAACCAATGGATGAAATGTTCTTAGATCTTCAGAAGGCATTTAATAGGGCCAGATCAATAGGGCTTAATTTAATAGGGCTGTGGAAAATAATGCCTCAGTGTTGGGCTAATATGTTTGCATACAATGTTGGCTCACGCACAGATAATAGACATAAAGCAGTTATTTTCTTGTTGCCAAGATGTAATGACTGGTGTGCTATAGGGATCAGTGCTAGGACTATGTTCTACAATTTAAAGAACTTAGGTGAAGTACTAAAGGGTACTGCTGCTAAATTTGCAGGTTATACAATTAGGTAGGAAATATATTCGTGAACAGGCCATAAGAAAACTACAAAGGGGACATAAAGTGATCTGCAAATGGAGTATAATGTTAGGAATGACAAACTGTCCAGTATGACAGGACAAAAAAGGCTGCTCTTGGATTTTTTCAAGAGTATTCTAGTGCTTCACGTCGTTAGTGTACGCTTGACCTGAACCATTTGATGGGCAACACAACAGCTCAGTGACTTTCGCTGCGCTGTGCAGATACGTGGATTTGGGCCTGTGTCTGTGGGAGTTTGCGCATTCTCCTTGTGCTAGCATTGGTTTTCTCCGGGTGCTCCAGTTTCCTCCCACATCCCAAAAACGTGTTCTTACACTAATTGGCAAAACAAATTCTCCATAAATTGTCTCAAATTTGGTTTTTAATCCATAGATCTATAAACATAGACAGGGATCACAGGTAGAGGTGGGAACATCGGGGTGGGCTTGTTGGGCCGAAGGGCCTGTTTCCCATGCTGTTTTGTTCTTTAAATAGCAAAGAAGCATATTATATAAATGCTAAGAGAATGCAGAGCTCTGAGATGCAGAGGGACCTGAATGTCCTAGTCCATGAATTGCAAAAAAATCAGTCTGATAGTACAGCAAGTAATGAGGAAAGCTAATAAAATTCTATTGTTTATGGCGAGGAGAATTGAATACAAAAGTAGAGAGGTTATGCTTCATTTATACATAGCATTGGTGAGATTGCATCTGGAGTACTATGTACAGTACTGGTCTCCTCATTCAAAGAAGGATGCAAAATACTTTGGAAGGAATTCAGAAATTTACTACTTTGAATGGAAGGGCTGTCTTATGAGGAAAGGTTGAATAGGCAAGGCTTATATCTGCTGGAGTGTAGAAGAGCAAGAAGCAACTTGATCGAAACAAGATCCTGAAAGATCTTAACATGGTGGATGTGGAAAGATTGTTTTCTCTTGTGGGAGAATCTCGAACTAGGAATCACTATTTAAAAACAAAGAATCAACCATTTAAGACACAAATAAGATTTTTTTTCCTGAAAGCCGTAAGTGTTTGGAACTCCCTTCCTTGAAAGGCAATGCAAGTAGTCTTGATAAGCGAGAGGATGAAAGATTATTGGAGGTAGACAGAAATGGGGAGGTGAGGCTACAATGAGATTAGTTATGATGATATGGAGATGCTGGTGTTGGACTGGGGTGGCATGATGGCAGTGATTTACTACTGCCTCACAGCACCAGGGACACTAGTTCAATTCCCAGCTTGGGTCACTATCTATGTAGAGTTTGCACGTTGTCCCCGTGTCTGTGTGGGTGCTCCAGTTTCTTCCAACAGTCTGAAAAACATGCAGGTTAGGCGCATTGACCTGAACAGGTGCTGGAGTGTAGCAACTGGGGGAATTTCACAGTAACTTCATTGCAAGCCTTACTTATGACTAATAAATAAATAAACTTACAAATAAATAAGAAGTCTCACAACACCAGGCTAAAGTCCAACGGGTTTAATTGGAATGAGTCACCTGATGAAGGAGCAACACTCCAAAAGCCCGTGATTCCATATAAACCTTTCAGATTTTAGCCTACCGTTGAGAGGCTTCCATCAGTTACGATCTTATTGGATGCTGCAGCAAGTTCAAAGGGCCCAGTGGCTTACTCTTGCTAATTCAAGGATACAAGAGAAAACATAATTTCACCTTTCACAAAAGTACAACTGCATTAAGGATGTGTTTTACACTTCAGTCTGATAGTGTAAATCCTAGATTCAATGCTTGTCTCTTAGTAGCAAAGCTAAACACTCTGATCCAGAAATGAAATCTTCTTGATGATCTTTGCCTTGAAGAACAAAAACGTTCATCACCTGGTATCTGGTGGATAAGTGACTGACTGCTAAAGCCAATCTGTGCAAATAGGACGGGATGCCACAGACAATTGCATCCTGGACAAGTTGCTGGCTTGGGTTTTCTTTTCCACTTGCATTTTCTTTCTGCCTCTGATGTGCACTTGCTTTCAAAAACAATGATCCTGGGAAAGTTTCTCTGAGGACGAGAAGTCAATACTTAAAGATCCTAAGCAAAGCCTTCAGAGTTCCCCTGCAGCAATTCCTTTGACTTTGAAAATGAACTATCTATGGAGAGCTTGAACGTGGGGTGCATTGTCATGACCAGCTCAACTCAGTTGTGATTATCAGTGGGATTTTGTAAATGCATCCTAAAGGATGGACATTGCAAATCTGAAAATCATACCAAAAATTGACAGAGTACATAAATATAGTTATTCAAATCAAGTCCCACATGTGCAAATTTATACAAGACATTTAAAGATAAAATATGTATTGCACAAAATGCTTCTTGTTTACGTTGTGAAGTGCATGTTAAATTCTGCATCGCAAGCAACGTACAAAATAAAAAGACAATTAAAGATACACTAAGGCAGATGCTGGGATCTGAAACAAAAACAGAAACGCCTTGGCAAAATCATCCAAACTTGGCTCTTTTCTCTCTCCAAAGATGCTGTCGGACCTGTTGAGATTTTCCAGCATTTGTTTTTGGTAATTAAAGATAGTGGTTATTCAGTTCCTCTCTGCAACTTGAAAGAATAAAGCTACTCACTATGCCAGGCTTTTTCATTAAAACATGAGGTTTCAAAAAAAAGTTAAAAGTTTCTTTGTTTAAACAATGTGAATTTATATTTTTACAAAGCCATGGCACAAAATGTCCTCTCGTCTTACATTTCTCATCGTGCGATTTTGTTTCGAAATACGAACGAAATTCGCCAATGGCTCTCTCTCCTGGTTTCTCTGAAATATCAAAGGATCCTCCAAACTCCATTTGCTTAGAATCGGGTTCGATTTTAACTTTGGCCCTGGTTACTGTGGGGCTCTCCACTCGGAGCGCATTTTCTCCTTCTCCCTGGGCCCTCACTTCCTCCTTTCCTCCCTATCCTGTCCTCCCCATCCGCCCTCCGCGGCCACGGGAAAAACCGGCCTTCGTGTCCTCACACGCTACTCCCTGGTTGCTCACCTGCAGAGATCGTCCAGCACCCCGCTTGGAATCTCCACTTTCTTCCCCTCCATAACGCACACATACCGCGGCTGCTCCTCGCCGGGCCCGTCACCTCTTCCGGGAATGCGAACACAGCCGCCTGCTCCATTCGACCCGGCCTTTGTGACGTCCGCGTGATTGACAGCAGCTCTGCACAGCTCCGGGAACCGGGCAACTCAAAGCGTGATGGGGAGGTGCTGGCATCGGAGTGAGGTAAACACCAGTCAGAAGTCTTACAACACCAGGTTACAGCACAACAGGTTTATTTAGCAGCAAACGCCAGTAGCTTTCGGGACTCTGCCCCACTCACGTTGTCTGTCCCTTTAAGACTTGATTAGCTATAAAGACTCGCATTCTAATCAGTATTCTGTAAACTTGAGTGTGTATCTTTTTATGTCTTTATACGTTTGCGATCAGAACTGCCCACTCACCTTACGAAGGGGCACAGACCCGAAAGCTCGTGTCGTTTGCTAACAAATGAACTTGTTGGACTTTCACCTGGTGTTGTGAGACTTTCAACTCAAAACAGCAGACGACAAAGGGGAATATTGTCAAAACGGTTCAGCGCATCAGTTTTAATACCTACGTTTAAGATATCTCCCGATTCTTGTCCCCTAAGTATTCCTAGAATTCGGGCTTCCTCCAAACTCTGGCTTCCTCTGCATGATGCCCGCCTTCCTTTATCCCGCCAGCCACCCATGCCCCAAAACTCATTCTCTTATAATTTCTCTGCTATTCCGCCTCTCCCACTTGGAGGCTCTCTTTCAAAATTAAATTCATTTGCGTGAGCTGGAAATCTGTAAATAAAAACAGCAAGTGCTGGATAGAGGCAAAGTAGTATGCCGTTGCTGGGATCTGAAGATGTTGGAAATACTCAGCGACTCCGACAGTATCCTATGGAGAGACAAGTTAAACGTTCTGCGTTGGGCGCAATTTATGCTCCACTTGACATGGCTGTTCTTCAGAGCTGAGGGAAGGTATGTGATGAGTGTCATGCCATTGAAAGGGGAGAGGGCAAAGCTTTTAAAGGGAGAAGATGTAAGGGAGCTAAAGGTAAAGGGATTGGATGATAATGGCCATGCCCGGTTAATCCAGATGGTTGCCACGATCGTCAAGATGGGACGACCGGCTTTTTAAATTAAACGAGAACTGAGAACCTGCCGGGAACCCAGCCAGGGTCAGCATCAATTTGATAGTGATAAAGACAGCCACAATGCCAGGAGATTTTGAAATGACGCTGAAAGCAAATCATCAGTAACCGGGGGAAAGACTACAACTCCCGTGAGGCGGTGCGGGTTGATGACGTCACACAGCGCGCAGCCAATCAGGTTCAAATTTTCAGCAGACAAACAAAGGCAGGAGGACTCTGATTGGCTGCGGTTTTGGCGCGCGGTGACCGAATTGGTGGGTTTGAATTCCACTGAGGGATGGAGCGCGAGCGCCCTGTGAGTCTGATCGGGATGGACATCAGGGAAGGAGGGGGATAGAGATGAGACCAGCTCTGATCAGGCAAGTGACTCACTGCAATGTCTTTGTGTTGTTCTTTGATTTGATTTATAAATCAAACATAAAAACATAGGGGATCTTATAGAGACGTATAAAATAATGAAGGGGCTAGATAGGGTAGAGGTAGAGAGATTCTTCCCGCTTAGAAAGGATAGCAGGACTAGAGGGCACAGCCTCAAAATAAGGAGGGGCAGGGTGCAGTTTAGATCAGAATTGAGAAGGAACTTCTTCACTCAAAGGGTGGTGAATCTTTGGAATTCTCTGACCATTAAAGTGGTGGAGGCTACCTTGCTGAATATATTTAAGTCACGGGTAGATAGGTTTTTGATAGACAAGGGAATTAAGGGTTATGCGGAGAAAGCGGGAAAGTGGAGCTGATCCACTTCAGATCAGTCATGATCTTATTGAATGGCAGGACAGGCTCAAAGAGCTAGATGGCCTACTCCTGCTCATATTTCTTATGTTTTTATGAGTGGTGCTCTGAAAGCTAGTGACGTTTGCTACCAAATAAATACATGTTGGACTTGAACCTGGTGTTGTGAAACATGTATTAGCATACAGTGAAAAGTATTGTTTCTTGTGTGCTATAGAGACAAAGGAAAGGAGAGAGCGCTGGATGTAGTGTTATAGTCATTAGCTAGGGTGTAGAAAAAAATCAACTTAATGTGAGGTAGGTCCATTCAAAAGTCTGACAGCAGCAAGAAAGAAGCTGTTCTTGAGTCGGTTGGTACATGACCTCAGACTCTTCTAGAAGGAAGAAGGTTGAAGAGAAAATGTCTAAGGTGCGTGTGGTCTTTAACTATGCTGGTTGCTTTGCCAGCGGGAAGTGTAGACAGAGTCAGTGGATGGAGGTTGGTTTGTGTGATGGACTGAGCTTCATTCACAACCCTTTGTAATTTTTTGCAGACTTGGGCAAAGCAGGAACAATTTCAAGCTGTGATACAACCAGAAAGAATGCTTTGTATGGTGCATCCGCAGGAAATTAACCTGCAGAGATTTATTTCACAGCCCGCTAATGGCTTATACACAGCTGTGTTTGAATTCCCAATGTGAAGGCTGACATCTATTATTCAAATAATTTAAAATGCAAACAGGACCAACCTCACTTCACATGTTTCCCAAGTGTTGAAAGTTGGTCCTTTAATTTAACTACATCCTCTTGTAAAATTGTTTCTGTATTTTACAGTTAATCTTAGTAAGGACTGAACCAAAATGTCCCATTTTCAGAAACAAAACATATTTTTTGGTGAGTTGGAGAATGGAGCTTTTGTATAATTGTGTACTGTAACATTTGGTTGTTAAACCAAAAATGCATTTTCTTATCTATTACAACTGTATGTAATTATCACGATGTTTGTTTTCTCACACACAGGTATTTGTGTTATACACAGCCCAATACAATGTGTGGATATTTGCTGTATGTGCAAAAACTTAATTAAACATTTCATGTGTATGCTTGTACATCTTTAACATCAGATCTGCCATGGTTCTAGTATCACTCAAACATTATACGAGGCGCTGGATGAGGCTTGCTGGTGCAGAGTACTATTAAAAACGGTGCATTAAGTGCAAGCAGTCCTGAATAATTAGCAAATTTTGCATGCTTTAAGGTAAATGTTGTATTGCTTTGGATGCTCAAATCTTGAAGTGAAATTTAAATATTCAATTTCCAGTACATTGGTGAGAGTTCTACCAACCGAGCACATAGAGAAGAATCTTATGAATACATTTTAAAGATTCACGCAAAATAAATTGAGGGAATATTAAATGAACTCTGAAGAGGGGTCATCATCAACAGAAACATTAAATCTGTTTCTTATCACAGATTACCACCTGATCTGAATATTTCCAACATTACTGGTTTTTGCATTATATTAGTACTTTGACTTAATTTTCACAGAAATATCATTGTGGAAATGTAAAGGGAGAAGAGAAGGAGTTGGAGAAATTACATATGTAGTACTGCATACATTGAATGTACAGGACAGCAACAGGTCAGAGGGCCCAACAGATATCTGCTGGCATTAAAACAGAGCATGCTAAAAACACCCAGCGGCTTTGATAAGTAGAGCAAGGAAAACAGTTAATCTTCCAGTCTTGTCTCGGTGTTTATGGTCCAGAACAATTTCATTCACTTTACCTCAACTTCCCCATCTAGATATTTTCTGCACTGTTCTTCCCCTAAATGCATCTATACACTTGCCTCAACTATTTAATATGGCAGCAAACTGCACATTTTCATCACTCTGAGAAAAAATGTTTTTGTTGAATTCTTTATTGGATTCATTAGTCATTATTCTACCGTTAGCCCTTTCCTGTTTCTAGTCAACATTGTTGGGTCTCAGCAACATCATCTGAAAACCTCATAATCTGGTCACACCCAGTTCTACCTCACCATCACCACTCTTGATCCTTCCATTGTTTCAAAATTCGCAGACCTCTGGTCGGACATTCAGTGCTGGCCAAGTAGAAATTTTATCTAAATAAGTACTGTGAAGGCCAAAGCTTTTGCCCTCAGTCTCTCCCATCTCTGCTCTGCTCTCTAGCCACCAATTCCATCTCTTTGACAACTGTCTAGGATTCAATCTGACTATCCCAATCTTGCCCAAAGTGAACTTTCAACCAAATGCCCATACCATAACTAAAATTGCCTAACAATCACCTGACTCTGCTGCTGCTGAAACCTAGGTGCACTTCTCTTCTTGATTAGACTATTCCAATACACTCCTAGCTATCCCTCCATAAACTTAAGCTTATCTAAATATCTATGGCATGTAATCATATTTAACAGTAGATACTTAGTTTTGTGTTTTATAAGGGTGGGTTGGTTGAGGATGGTCTGCACACTGTCTATTACGAATAACTGAAGGAACATACTGTTCAATTCAATCAGCCGTTCACTGGGACATACAGCTTCCAAGCCTGGCATCACATGGGAACTGAAATTTTTCACAACAAAGCAATATACATTCAGCTACAAGGATCTGTTTCCTACAAACAAAAATAATATTTTAAAGCCCTATAGCTGTTTGCCACTTTCTCCTTGGCAACGTCTCAGCCAATCAGAGTCAACATGGCAATCAAATCAGTGTCCTTTTCCTTCATAGTGTAAATTTTGTTGATTGTTTATAGTTTGTCATTCTTGCATTTTTCCTGATGAGTGCTAGATGAACAACTTTGGCAGCATGTCTCTGCTTTCCAACATATTTATGGTATTAATTAGACAGTAGTTGTGCCCGCACTTTGTAGATTTGGTATTCATTGTTAGTGGTGAGTTGACACATTGCACGGGCACTAGATTGCTTCTAGTGTTGTAGGAATTGTGTTTGATGTCTCTAATGTTGTGTCACTTGCTGGTGACATTGATGCACCAGTTGCTAATGATGCTGTTGATGTTGTCTCACTAATTGGTGAAGGAGATAGACTGTTAATGATCTTTTCTGTTCCTATACTCAGAATCTAGATGGGATTTCTTTTGGGTTTGCCTTACCCTAAGGAATGCTACCTTAAATTATTATTTGTAAAAACACTCTTCTTTATTTACAAATGTATGTAGATTTCAGTACTTTTCACAAGGTTATACTTCTGCTCCTTACCAGATGTCAGTTATTTCATCATGGTTACATCAGTACCAGATGTTCCTGATGTCAACCCTTTACTCTACATTTTCCCCCAAGTTTATAAACAGGAAAGGACTAAGCATAGGATAGTAACTAATAAATCCAATAAGGAATTCAAGAAAAATGTTTTTCCTTGAATGATGAAAATTGCAATTTGCTGCCACATTAGATGGTTGAGACAAATACATAGAGACATTTAGGGGAAGAACAGTGCAGAAAATATGTTGATGGGGAAAGTTGAAATAAAGTGGAGCATAAACACTAAAACAAGTCTGAAACATTAACACTCTTTCTACATACAGCTTTCTCCCACAAAAGCCTCAGACTTCACAGTGTCTGTGATGCTTTAATTTATCTCCCTGATTGGAACCTAATTTCATTCTGAGATTGAAGACCGACTGCACTCTTGTTGCTTGATGAAAGTGTCTTCTGCCAGGATAGTTGTAGAGTTTCTACTTGTTTATGGTTCTTGTCTTCATCCAGATCTAAATATAGTGGCAGTATTCTCAGCTGGGTTTGCCACAAATGTAAAAAAAACTCACAAGAGCTGGAAAACAAAGTTCTCATTTTCCAGTTCCATCAGTGATGTAATGAGGTATCTGCACAGGAAGGTTGGGTTTGGGGCACCCTTTTTAAAGGGCACCCTGATCTCTGGAGAGCTGGTGATATAAGTTCTATCAGGCCCTGCTTGCTACTGTGATAGCATGAGACATGATTCCAGCATTTTTTTTACTGCTGAAAAAAATGAGAAGAAAGCCTGCTGTGCAGATGGGGAGCTGCACACCGGTTTTCTCGCCTGGTCCAGCACTTAGGAAAAATAATGGAAAATTTTGCCCAGTATGTCTGAGATTTCATTGGTATCCTTCTCAATTATACCAATGTGTTCAATTCCTTCTGATATTTCTCTGCTCTGTCTCCATTCTGTATGAAGTGATTTGTTGAGCTCTTTCTATTACAATGCCTTCTTTCTGTTGGTCAAATAGCCACACCCTCTCCCCAGGCTGCAGCATTTTCAAGACTTGTGCTGTGTGCCTAAAGTTGAAATTCCGAGTTTGCTTGTTGCTCTTCATGCTTCGGAACCCTCACATGATTATCTGAGGTAACATTATACCGCACTGTTTATCATAGAGCAGGAAGTTGGGCTTGCCGCCATCGTCCCATTAATAGTCCTGATGGTGAGAACTCATTTAAAAGCTGTGAAGTTCTATAATTAAAAAGAGCTGAGTTAATTTTTTTCATCAATTCCTTGAATATTCAAATTTCGCTTTCTGCTTCTCCATTTAACTGAAGACATCTTGGTGACCTGGTCACATGCATAAACATATTCCTACTCAATGTTATGAAACTATAATACTGTGCAGTTTACTAACTTCAAACCGTATGAACTACGTATCAATGATGAAACTTAACCGTCAAGTGCAAATCAATCCATTCTCAGGCATTGCCATGCCTTTAAGGAAAAGTAGAGGGTGCCAATGATATGCTGTGCGATTAGCTATTTACTGCACCTGTAAAGTAATTTGTGATTAATTCTTCAATTGGGAGACTAATATCTAGCCACCAAACTAACTGCTATTATTTTCAAGTGATTTTCTTTTTTTTTGGAGAATTACGAGGCAAAGTGTTTTTGGGATGACTAGTTTGGCATTGAAAACAAAGAAATCAATGTTTGTGAAGCGTTTTCTCTGTTCAAAATATTGGATTATTAGTATAATAACCCAAATATAATCTAGCCATCAGTTCTGGCAATACTCTTTTCTGTATTCATTATTGTGTTTTACTTGTTTAATCTAATGTCATCTCTTTTCCATATTTGTTAAATATTTAGTAAGAGTGAAAGGCAGCACAGTGGCACAGTGGTTAGCACTGCTGCCCCACAGTACCAGGGACCCAGGTTCAATTCTGGCCTCAGGCCACTGTCTTTGTGGAGTTTGCACATTCTCTCCGTGTCTGTGTGGGTTTCCTTTGTGTGCTCCGGTTTCCTTCCACAGTCCAGATATGTGTGGGTTATATCCACACATATAACCCACATGTTATATGGGGGATTAGCAGAGTAAATATGTGGAGTTATAGGAATTGGGTCAGGGTGGGATTGTGGTCGGTGCGGATTCAATGGACTGAATGGCTTCCTTCTGCACTGTAGGGATACTATGAAGTTTATGCTTCCACTTCCTCAATAAAATTCAAATCTTCCAGTTTGATTTCTTCCACTGTATCCTTGACAATGCATCTGCTATCGTCTAGAACGTCCCTTGAATGTACTCAGTAAATGAATCATATCTTATGAGTCTCAATCTAAAACATTGAATTCTAGGCTGCATTTTTGCAATTTTCTTTTGGCTAAGAAGAGTAACTAATTGTGATCAGTTTCAGTTTTAAACTTTAATCCCATGATATGTTCGAGCACTTCTCACAGGTCTGTGTGGCTTCTAGTGCTTCTTTTCTAATGGCTATACATCTTTTTTCTGTGTCCATGGAGATCTTCAGGCATTATAAGCTGGTCTCCTTTATCCACCTTTTTGAATTTGAAACAGCAGTGTGCCCAAGCCTGTAGATGACTTGGCCACGACTACAATTGTTGGTGAAGGCAAAATACTGCGGATGCTGGAAAACAAAAAATGCTGGAGAAACTCACCAGGTCTGATAGCATCCGTGGAGAAAGAATAGAGCCAACATTTTGAGTCTGCATGATCCTTCAGAGTAGTTCTACATCTGTACTTTTCTTCCCACAAACCTGTCCTTGCATTGCTGCCCAAGGATAGCTGGTCTCTTGCCCCTCTCATCTTTGTTAGGGACTAAATCAGAAACCCCAAGGTATGTTATGAAGTTAGACTAGACCCCAACTATTTTTGATTTTGGCATTACTGTGAAGATCAGATATTTCACTCCAGGTGTGATTCCACTGACTCATTAAGAAGCTTTTATTAAAACAAATTTTATTTAATGATATAGTTTAATTATAGCAGAATTAGCATAACTTTTACCAATTGAAATACTTAAACGTGGACAAGATAAAATTATAAAGTGCTAACCTATCTCTATTACTTCCAATTTAAGCAATATTCCTCATAGACTTAAACTCGTCAAGATCAATTAGCAAACTAATAATGTATATAGGCTGCTAATCTTCAAATCTCAGAAAGAGAATTGCTCCCTCTCCTTGCTGGTCCAAGCAGAAATTACCTGCCTTTTTCCTCTGTAAGCCTAACTTCTCCCATTAACACATGATTTGCTCTTGGTCAATCAACCTAATTAAACCATACTCTCAACCCTCAGGAGACAACCCAAAAAATAACAAAACTGCATTAACTCAGATTTAAACAAACATCCCCATAACTATAATCAATTACTCTTCTGCATTCTTAGTAAGTTATTTATTAGTCATAGGTAGACTTACATTAACACCACAGTGAAATTACTGTGAAAATCCTCTAATCATCACATTCTGGTGCCAATTCAGGTACACAGAGGAAGATTTAGCATGATTAATGCACCTAACCTGCACATCTATGGACTGTGGGAGGAAACTGGGAACCCAGAGGAAACCCACACAAATACGAAGAATGTGCAAACCCCACACAGACAGTGACCCAAGCTGAGAATCACACGTTGTGAGGCAGCAGTGCTAACCACTGTGCCACCATGCTGCCCAGTGGGTGGCTGCCTGGAGCAGACAAAGCAGCATCATTTAAACAGAATTGAATCTTAACATCTTCTTCACAAGAAGCATGACACAAATGCATTTCCTAAAGACACACTGTTGCCACATCCTTCTCAGAGGAGCTCCCCAGTAGAGTACATAGTCCACATCTGCTGAAATGTAGATGGCACTGCCCTGTGCACTGAAAACAAATGCTCCAAAAGAGTTGACAAAACAAAAAGTCATCAAAATGAAAGTTAACAAAGCAAATATTTTAGAAGAAATACAGAAAGCAATGAAATTTCAACAATAAAGCAGCAGTTAACCTTTGCTTGAACTTCTCTTAACACAGTCAATACTCTGGTCTCTTTTGTTCCATATTTGGATGACCAAAGTGGAAGAACAAAATGGCATTCTTTAATTTATTTATTAGTCAGTTTACATTAACATTGCAATGAAATTACTGTGAAAATCTACTAGTCACCACACTCCAGCGCCTGTTCAGATACACTGAGGGAGAATTTAGCATGGTCCAAGAACCTAACCAGCACATCTTTCGAACTATGAGAGGAAAACGGAGCACCTGGAGGAAACTCCTGCAGACATGGGGAAAATATGCAGATCCACACAGACACTAACTGAAGCCAGGAATCGAATTTGGGTCCCTGCTGCTGTGAGGCAGCAGCACTAACCACTCTGTCACCATGCTGCCCTGCCTCTGTTGTCTGTGCAACAGCTACGAAATCACACAGGCAACATAAAATTGCCTTACGCGATTTCTGATTCACACATGCCTGCCAACGATATTGTTCAAGAGTGCAGTGATGTTAGGATGCATGTTCGACATCTGCTCACAAAGTTTTATACTCTTTTGAGTCATACAAGCTGTGCTATTATTGCAGAAGATTCTGACCATGTTGTCATGCCTGGTTGACAGCAATACAGCTCGTCATTAAAAAGGAGTAATGTTGCGGAATGGTGCAATTCTTATTTACATCTATGAACATTATATATGTGTTGTGAACACCTTTGCCAGCGTTGAGCTAAATTTGTTTAGCTTTCCTAACTGTATCGCCATGTCAGGGTGCAGCTTCTTCTTCCCTTTTGAGGCCATCTCTCTTATCTGTGACAGTCTTAGGCTGCAGACATTGAAAATATATGGGTGCCATTTCAATATGGCATCAGGAGCGAGGCAGGAAGTGAATGATATGATGCTAAAACACATCAATGTGGCTGGTGGGTAAAATGCAGTCTTCAATGCTCGCTACCGCCCTTTGAACATGGAAGAGGAAATATGACTCACATTCTTAGCATTCATTCTCTGGGTTAAATGATATTCTGTCTTCAGCCTTTCTAATCTTGAAAATAGGGATGGAGATCTTTTTCTGCACTGCTCATCAACATTTTCATCTTTGTCAATAAGTCTCAACCAGAAGTATGCTTTTCTGCTCAATAATAAAGATGACTCGTGCTTCTGTATAACAACAGGGTTCAATAATTTATTTATCCTTGTATCTTAATCTTTGACAAATGCTGATCCAGGACTTTTAGCATAATTCCTCCTGGACTTTGCAGCTGAATGGAAAATATCTGTAATATGATATTTTTAATCCACTTTACTTCATCAGATAATATGCAAATATCTGCGTCAATATTTTAACTCTGTGGAGTCACCATCAATTTCTCATTTAATGCACCAGTAATTATTTTCTATTTCGTTAACATCCAGGAAGATTATTTGTTTCTTTCTGTGGTTATTTCACTTATTGAGTTTGATTAAGCCTTGTTATTTTCTTTCTTCCTGTACACTACTTGTATTTTAGATCAACAACTTTAAAAAAATCCTAATTTTCCAGAGTTGTGGCATTCTGCTCCCCCTGCTGGATATCCCTCTTGTCCAGAGTTTTCCTGCTACACCAAGAGCATTTCAGGATAGCAGTTTGTCAGCTTTCACAAATTTTGCTTCAATACACTTTTCTGTTTGACATATTGACTGACCTCACTTATCTTTTCCAAGGGACATCATTTTACCCAGAAACATCCGCTCTGTTTTGCTTCCTAAGTTTGTTCTGTCAAATTATTTGTCCTGCTTTTGTGATAGTTAAATCTTCTGTTGCTTGATGATGATTTTTTTTTAACTGAACTATGCATCGAATGCCTGGAGGACTTAATTGTATGATCTTGAAGCCTCATTGACTCCCTCTTTTGCTATTACCACCTGCAACAGCTTTTACTCCTATTGCATAATGTAAAGTATTGATCTAATTCTTCCTATGCAAACCTGAAGCTATTCTGTATTCAGAGAATCTCTTTCTCTAATTGTCCCAATGTTAAACATGTTCTGAACTTTTAATACTTTGGAAAGGTTCTAGGAGTGGTAAAATAGAAACCTTGCTTATTGTAATCTCTGAATCTGTTTCTGCTACAGTAGTTTGGCTTGCAGATTGTGGTCTGTTCTCACTACGGCTAAACTTCTGGGCCGATGTGTTAGCTTGCATCTATTGCACCAATGGTGCTCTGGTCTTCAGCAAGTCTTCGATCTTTTTCCTTTTTGTCTTTTTTCCAAGGATTATAGGTCTTTTAAGTCTGCAGTCCTCATTCCAGTTTCTCTGGGTTTTATGTCCTATTCACTGCCACCATGTTTCATCATGTGTTCAAGATCTAGATGGGGTTCCTTGAGGGTTTGCCTGTAACACTAAGAATGAAATTCATAAAAACATTCTTGTTTATTTACAGATTTATATATATCTTAGTACTCTATATGAGGATGCACTCCTGCTTTCCACCAGATCTCAGTTATTTAATCATGGAACATTGATCACAAATACATCAGCAGTCACATCTGTATATGGTGCTCCTGAAGTTAAGGCTTTATTCTACGTATATTCAGAATTTGGTTTGCTTGTTGAAGTATTGACCTCTTGGCTGTAAGTTGTCACTTCAAGGATTTATCTTGCTTGATGAATTGATTGGTACTTCGATTCGATAGTCCTTGAGAAGTCTAGATTGGAGTGTCACTAAGGACAGGTTTGGGTCTTGCTTTGTCTTTTGGCATTTCATGAAGGTTCTCTTGACTGCTTGGACACGTCTTCCAAAAATCAGTCTTCCCTTCGGCAATGTGATGGGATGATGTTGTTGAACCCCATACTGTACAGTGAATTCCTTAAATTTACTGGAGGTGAATTGATTTCCATTCCTCTTCAGAAATCCCTTGCTCAGCGATCAGAGCTTGCACAATGAAGTTGATTTGTGGTATTTCTTAAATCTTTCACCTTCTGGATAAAAGGAGCTTTGGGTAATGATCTTCAACTATAAGATACCATTTTGTGTGACTATATCAACTCCCACACTATTCTGTGATCTGGATGATACTTCAGTAGCTCCAATCTCCTCTTTCTACTGTGTATTTTTGTATTTCTGGCAAACATTGCATGTGAACTTTTTTTTGTCACATACAGTTGCTGTGAGTTTGCACCTCATATTGGCCTTCATGCATTTTCCGGCATTCTTTCCGCATCGTTTTAGGTATGATTATCCTACAACTGGCCAGCAGAACACCATCTTCTAGTGAGATGTCATTACTAATAGATCAATACTGCTGGATTGCCAGCTGTGTTTCCTGGTTACATTTTGAAATTTTGTTCAGAAATTGTCAACAGGCTCATCCATTTCCTGCTTCTGTCTTTGACAGTCACATCAGTCGGTCTGATGATTTGACTTTGGCTTGAGATTTTCTGGGTTTTTAGTGTCATCTTCACTCATCTCCCAGCTCCAAAGCAAATATACTCCTTTCTCTCCTGCCTATAAAAACTACTGCTTTTTATAAAGTTACTGAATATCAGCCTGCACTTTCAAATGCCTCTGCAACTTCACCAGTTTCCCAATGTGTTGCAATGGGAGCCACTTTATTTTCATGTAGAACATAGAAAAACTACAGCACAAACAGGCCCTTAGGCCCACAAGTTGCATCAATGATATCTCTACCTACTAGACTTACCTATAACCCTCAATTCTATTAAGTTCCATTTACTCATCCAGGAGTCTCTAAAGACTATCGAATTTGCCTCCAATGTGATTCAATTGGTTTTCCCTCTCTCTGACACTGATTCAGGGTGATTTTTCTCTATTTAATTTATCATTAAGCCCATGGTCTTTCTTACAGATGCTTGGTTCCACCACATTTTGAATTCTGGTTCCCATAAATTTGAAATAATCACATTTTTATAGTCAAAATGCTAGAGATTCGCTGAGTGTATTTCTGCAGCTCTCCATATAGTAAGTGGACTAATATCTTATTGCTTAACAATGGGCTGCAGTGTAAGAGTAAATTGGCTTCCTGGATTATGTCTCCATAAGAATTAGTTCCTTTTTTTTATGAGTAATGTAATAACTACTTCCTATGTTCTTACATATGTATCCCTGAATAAACTTGACTTATTATATCTCCACACTTGGCACCATCTTAAACTTGGATATACAACTTTTTTATTCCTTCATCTTTTTCCTTCAGTAATTTATATATATGATGAGTTATATATATATAACGGTCTCAGTACTGATCACCTAACACCACTATTGCTTCATACCCAACAAATTACCAACATAAATCACAAAGTTGCCTCCAATTCTGTGCACTTAAATTTTTGCTTGTAAATTCTCATAATTCAAGTATCTTATCAAAGGCATTTTGACAACTTTCTTTTTAGCTTCTCAGTGGCATGATATTTGTAGCCTTAAAATATTCTGGTGGATTAGAGTGATCATCATCTAACTTTACATAGAGCCATTAAGTCACTAAATTTTGAAAAGCAGTTGTGCAATTTCTTTCACATTTCCAACTTTGAGTGCACAATTTCTTATTAGGTTATGTTGCTGAACTCTTTTCTGAAATTTGACATATCAATGTGTATGTTGTTACATGAAAACTGAGATTATCTGTTGTTGAATTAATAAATCTTTACTTTAGACGTTAGGAATGGATATATGTCTCACTGGTGATAAACCTTCACAAGTGTTATAGCCTGAAACAATCATCACAATTTTTCTGAATTAACTGGGTTACTACTGCTGGAAAAATTTAAATTTATTTGAATAAAATCCTTCTAAGAAATATCAATGTTTGAGCATTAAAGCACTGTGAGATACTTATTTTGACTCTTTTTTTAAATGCATTTATTAGCCCAACAAGGCAAATAGACAATTTGTTATAAAGAAAGATCTGAGGAAACCAGCTAAGTGAATACAATTTTGATTTGATTTATTATTGTCACATGTATTAGCATACAGTGAAAAGTATTGTTTCCTGTGTGCTATACAAACAAAGCATACTGTTATTGAGAAGGAAAGGAGTGCAGAATGTAATAGAACATAGAACATATAACACTACAGCACAAACAGGCCCTTCGGCCCACAAATTGTGCCGATCATATCAGTACCTACCAGGCCATAGAACTATCTGTAACTCTCAATCCCATTAAATCTCATGTACTCATCCAGAAGTCTCTTAAAAGACCCCAGTGAGTTAACTTCTACCACCACTGACAGCAGCCGATTCCATTCACTCACCACCCTCTGAGTGAAAAACTTACCTCTAACATCTCCTCTGTACTTGCCCCCCAGCATCTTAAACCTGTGTCCTCTCATAGCGATCATTTCAGCCCTGGGAAATAGCCTCCGAGAATCCACTCTATCTATTCCTCTCAACATCTTATAAACCTCTATCAGATCACCTCTCAACCTTCGTCTCTCCAGGGAGAAGAGACCTAGCTCTCTCAACCTATCTTCATAAGGTATGCCCCCCAATCCAGGCAACATCCTTGTAAATCTCCTCTGCACCCTCTCAATAGCTTCCATATCCTTCCTATAGTGAGGCAACCAGAACTGCACACAGTACTCCAAGTGAGGTCTGACAAGTGTTTATAAAGTTGCAGCATTACCTCCCGACTCCTAAACTCAATCCCTCTATTAATGAAGGCCAGTACATCATATGCCTTCTTGACCACATCCTCCACTTGCAGGGCTGATTTAAGAGTCCTATGGACCCAGATCCCCTAGATCCTTCTACTCCTCAACACTGCCAAGACTCCTACCCTTGATATTATTACTCCTTCATCCCGTTGTCCTGCCAAAATGGACCACCACACATTTATCCGTGTTGAAGTTCGTCTGCCACTTCTCTGCCCAGTCTTGCATCCTATCTATGTCTCGCTGCAACTTCAGACATCCCTCCAGACTATCCACAACACCACCAATCTTCGTACCGTCAGTGAACTTACTAACCCATCCCTCCACTTCCTCATCCAGGTCATTTATGAAAATGACAAACAGCAAGGGTGCTAGAACAGATCCCTGGGGCACTCCACTGGTGACTGACCTCCGTGCAGAAAAAACCCATCCATAACTACTCTGCCTTCTGCAGGCAAGCCAATTCTGGATCCACAAGGCCAAAGCCCCTTGGATTCCATGCCTTCTCATCTTCTCAGGAAGTCTTGCATGGGGGATTTTATCAAACGCCTCGCTGAAATCCATGTAAACCACGTCCACCGCTCTTCCTTCGTCAATGTGTTCAGTCACGTTTTCAAAGAACTCAACTAGGCTCGTAAGGCACAATTTGCCCTTAACAAAGCCGTGTTGACTCTTTCTGATTATATTGAACTTTTCTAAATGCTCATAAATCCTATCTCTCAGAATCCTGTCCATCAACTTACCGACCACTGAGGTCAGACTCACTGGTTGGTATTTGCCCAGCTATCCCTGTTTCCTTTCTTGAAAATAGACACCACATCCGCAATCCTCCAATCTTCCAGAACCTCTTCCGTCTCCATCGACAACGCAAATATCATCGCCAAGGGCTCTGCAATCACTTCCCTCACCTTCCACAGTAACCTGGGGTACATCCCATCTGGACCTGTGACTTATTTATCTTGATGGAATTTAACAGTTCCAACACATCCTCTTTCTTAATGTCCACATACTCAATCTTTTCAGTTTGCCCCAATCCTGTAGTACAAGTATAGTTAGGGTGTAGAGAAAGAGCAACTTAATACAAGGTAGATCCATTCAAAAGTCTGACAGCAGCAGGGAAGAAGCTGTTCTCGAGTCAGTTGGTATGTGACCTCAGATTTTTGTATCTTTTTTCCCATGGAAGAAGGCAGAAGAGAGAATGTCCGGAATGCATGGGTTCCTTAGTTATGTTAGCTGCTTTTCTGGGGCAACGGGAAGTGTAGACAGAGTCTATGGATGGGAGGCTGGTTTGCAAGATGGATTAGGCCTTCTTGACCTTCTTTAGTTTCTTGTGGTCTTGGGCAGGGCAGGAGCCACACCAAGCTATGATACAACTAGAAAGAATGTTTTCCATGGTGCATCTATAATTTTGATTGTGCAAGTGAGGTGTTTGAGTACCAAATTATATATTGACTTATAGTTATGTCTGCAAGTATTGCTAGAGCTTATTTGACTGCCAGTTTGGATGTTAATTAAGTGTCAAAAATAATAGTGACGGGGTATGATTTTGGCTGTTTTCGATTTGAATAAAAGAAGCTAACAAAGTGAGAATAGGTTGATTTTGGCCTAAATTATAAGGTAGTTTCTTTTTGGCATTTATTAATCCATATAGTACAGGACAGTAGGAAACCAATGTTATGCAGCACTAAATGACATGGGAGATTCAAGAAATCCTATTGTCCAATACAACTGCAGATATGGGAAGTGTTTCTTGATGTGCTCATTCATGGTTAAATTATCTGATCTTGCAACAAAACACATTGCAAGATCATGGGAAGGTTCCTCAGAATATGTAAAAGGGGAATATCCCCCCTCGTCCAGCTTTGTATCATCAGAAAACTTAGATGTGTTACTCTGTGTCTCTTCATTAAATCATTAACATAGATTGTACACAGCTGAGGTCCCAGCAGTAATCCTCGTAGCATTCCATCTGGCACAGCCTGCCAACTTAAAAATCTTTTATGTGAAATAATCCTCTATCCATATTAATTTTGTGGCGAGTCATCTGGAATGTGCTGCCTGAGAGTTTGGTGGAGGCAGATTCAATCAAGGTATTCAAGAGAGAATTGCTTTGTTTTCTGAATAAGAGAAATATACAGGGTTATGGAAAGAAGGCAGTTTAAAGTTTATTTATTAGCATCACAAGTAGACTTGCATTAACATTGCAATGAAGTTACTGTGAAAATCCCCTACTCACCACACTCCAACGTCTGTTCAGGTACGCTGAGGCAGAATTTAGCATGGTCAATGCACCTAACCAAATTCAGATTGAGAGGATAAACCGGTGCACCCAGAGGAAGCCCACGCAGATGTGGAGAAGATGCAAACTCCGCACAGTAATCCAAGCCGGGAATCGAACTCAGGTCCTTGGCGCTGTGAGGCAGCAGTGCTAACCAATTTCTGATTTAATTCCAAGAGAGTCTGCTGCAAGTTACTTTAAAAATTAATAACACAGACAAAGTTTTTGGGGAGTAAATGCCAGAGCCTATTTTAAATGTAAAAGCATCTCTGCTTATGGCAATATGAGGAGAGAATAAAGGAATACAGTTCTGTGCCTCTCTGTTGTCCTTAACATTGTATCGTGGTCATGGATTCCACATCCAACTGTGTTGGTTCCACAGTTTGGTTAATTTGTTTTGAAAGCATTCTTAACAATCGGCTCTCCTTAAATTTATCCTCCCTCACTTCTTACTCATTAAGATATATGGTACTGGCAACACACCCCAAACAAATCCAAGTCTAATTTGAGATGTCAGAGCAAATAAACCAGTCCCATGGTTCAATAATGCCTCCCTGCAGATTCTCTTCCAAGCCTTCAGGAAATGGCAGGAGATGTTATTCCCAAATGATGGCAAGACCAAGGCAGCTTGGATTGAGATCATAGAAAAGGTTGATAAGCTTGGATCCATCCAAAATCATGGGTGTAATGCCAGAAAAATATTGATGATAGCCTTCAATCATCCACATAGGTGGCACGGGATTGTTTCATCAAATGGATATCAGTCTACATATTTGTGCAACAAGGCTAGGTGGAAGAATGTGCAATTAGTCTCAGGACAGAATGAACTTAAAGCCAAAGTGTGTGACAGTTTGTTTGAGTGAATGATTTAATATAATCTAATATATTGAATGGGAAGTTTTACGATGGGGATGTTTTCAGGCAAGAGGGCCAATTGCTTTTGTCAAGTAAGGAAATTTCCACCTTCGGTTGCAAGATAAGAAGATGCACTCAAAAAGAAAGGGCAGAAACAGATGGGGAGGACGTGCCTGATCTCACATTCCTCCCACCTGTTGAGGAAGACTCCCTCCAGATTTTTAGAGAAAGAGATGTCCAGTTCTTCGCAGACAGCAAGGCTGGCAAGGCAAGGCAGCAGATTGAGAATGGATCCAATCTAGTGCTATCATAATGAATGCTTAGAACCACGTGAGAAATTGTGCTCAATGACTTTTGGAAGCTTTTTGTTCACAATCCAGAATTCAGACCTCAATCACTTTAGAAGACTGAAGACTCCACCTCTGGGGATGATGACAGGAGTGATCCAAGGAATGCACTGTCAATTGCTTCTCCCACATCCCCACCTGTTTCACATGGGTTGAATTTAGAATCAGCACCGCATTCTGGTGAGCAAGACGTATCTCTGCAGCTGAGGGAGGATGTGACAGCCAAGGTCCCGGACACTCAGAACTGCTGGGTATCAGACCTCTGTTGGACACAATATTCTTGATAGGTCTTTGGTTGCCATCACTATAGGAGATAGAACTGAGATCAGTAGAAATGCAAAGCTTTACCTTGCGTTTGGAGGAATTCATACACATCATCATTTTGCCATGTCTCAGGCTGAAGGGGAATGATAGACATCCTTTATCCTATAGGAAACTATACTGTTGTCTGTTTTCTATCAATCTTTATATAATATTTGTATGTAAATGGTCACTCTTGTGAGGGATATAGAGGAATATGCAAGCTCTGCTGACACTCTATTGTATGCAGTGGCAACGAGATCGCCTGAGATTATGTTGCACTAGATCATTTAAGCTATCTTATTTGAAGTTAGTGACCTGCCATGTTGCAGCACGTTCTGAGATTTTGGTTATTAGACCAAATGTGCACATTATCATTTCTCCTGGGTAAGTCTTCTGTAGCGAATATGTGTGATAAAAATCCACTCACTTTGCTATTCAGGGTGGTAGAGATGCAGGTTCAGAGATAGCTCCAAGGGGGCGGCTAGCAGGGATTGATAAGCATCCAAATGATTAAAGCTATCCCAGTGGTGGAAAAATGATCATGTAGTCCTCAATCTTGGATGAATCTCATGTATATGAGATTGCCCTTAGTTTTCCAAGCATATCTCTGCATGGCACCTGGCATCCATTAAAGACTTATGCAGACAAAAGTCCACTTCCTGACACTTATTCCACTCATCCTCATCTGAAGAGGAGTGTCACTCCTCTCTGTCAACCTGATGCAAGAGTTTGCCATGTTGTATGATCATGCAGTGCACAATATATCATAATTACCCATAAAACTCTGCAAGGGAGTTGAGGTGTTTTGTGATAGTTCTGGCAGAGACATGAACATTGTTTTAGTGCTCTTCCGCTGTGAGGATGCCTCATTTGTGTCAACCATGTCTAGATGGAGAGGATAACTCTCATCACCAAGATCCAATCATCAACCTTAGAAGGGGCCTCAAAAAGCTCAAAGCTGCAAATTCCACAAGATAGAAGAGTCATGAGACCTACCTGATATGTGACTAGAACTGAACTCTAGATCATTAAATAGCCCCATTGCTGACTTTGAGGGTAAGTCATTGAGCATGCAGCTGAAGACGGTTGAGCCAAGACATTGCCTTGAGGAACTTGAGTAATTAGGTTCTGGGAATGCAGTGATTGCTTTCTGAAAACCATAACCATCTTCCAGTGTGTGAAGTATAATTCCAACCATGGACCATACTTTCCCATAGATCTTCACTGACCTCAGTTTTGTTATGGCAATACTTAGTCAAGGTCGTTACCTTGATATTGAGGCAGCCAATAACATTCTTTATAACCAACGCAGACAGTTAAGGGAAGATTTAATTGAGATGTTTAATATTATGACAGCTTTTGATAAAGTGAATAAGAATATGTTTCCACTGGCAGAAAGGTTGCTAAGCAGAAGACACAATAATTTGTAAACAAACCAAAAGGATTTAAAGAGAGTGTACAATGTGAGAGTGATGGAAGCAGATTCAAGAATAATTTTCACAATTGAATTGCATATATATTGAGCAATAAAAAAAGGTAGGGCTATGAGAAAAGTGTAGGGAAATGTGAATAATTGCATAGCATTTTCAGAGACAGTACAAGCACATTGGGCCAAATGACCTACTTCTGTTTTTTTTAATTCTTTGATGTCTGTAGCAAGGCTGTGATAAGGTCAGCAAGCAAGTTATTAGTGAATAGATGACACATGACACATTAGTGAATCGATGACACAATTTTTGCATCCCTTGCTAATGACTAGAACAAGACTGACGGGACTGATTCTAAGAGTTAGTTTTGTTTTGATTTTTTGTATGTATTCTGTAACAAGCAAAGGCTAGATGTGCTAAATATCTTTTGTGGATGCTGGTTCTACATATGATAGAAGAACTTAGTGCCTCTGTGAACTTAAAGCATCTTATCAACTCAATTGATCACACACGTTGAGAAGGTTAAAGAATGTAAAACAGATAAATGTTTGTACCACCAGGAAATTGTTGATTACTGGATAGCAAATATGTAACGATCATACAAAGCGCTCTAATTTACAGCTATCGGTCTAGCAAATTCACAGTGCTAGTTACTATGTTCTAAATTGCAATGTAAAGAATATTCAGAATTGGCTGGTAATGCTCATGGGCTTCATTAAAATGTCACTGCCTCTCCATGACTTTCATGGAAACATTAAAGCATCTTGGTGTATATGTGCATAGATCCCTGAAAGTAGGCAGTCAAGTCGATAAGGTTGTTAAGAAGGCACACGGAGTCTTAGCTTTTATTGGTAGGGGGATTGAATTTCGGATCCGCAACGTCATGTTGCAACTGTACAAAACTCTAGTGCGGCCGCACTTGGAGTATTGTGTGCAGTTCTGGTCCCCGCATTATAAGAAAGATGTGGAGGCATTGGAGAGGGTACAGAGGAGGTTTACCAGGATGTTGCCTGGTATGGAGGGCAGGTCTTATGAGGAGAGGATGAGGGATTTGAGGTTGTTTTCGTTAGAAAGGAGGCGGCTAAGAGGGGACCTTATCGAAACATATAAGATGATTAGAGGTTTAAATAGGGTGGACAGTGATAGCCTTTTTCCTAGGATGGAGAAAGCTAGCACGAGGGGACATAGCTTTAAATTAAGGGGTGGTGGTTTTAGGACAGATGTCAGAGGTAGGTTCTTTACCCAGAGGTTGGTAAGGGTATGGAATGCCCTGCCTGCGGCAGTTGTAGATGCGCCAAGTTTGGTGGCATTTAAGAGGTTAGTTGATAAGTTTATGGAAGAGAAGGGAATGGTTTAGTTTGGAGGGTCTTTTTTCATTGCTTTTTTCATAATTGGTCGGCACAACATCGAAGGCTGAAGGGCCTGTTCTGCGCTGTAATGTTCTATGTTCTATTAACAGAGTTAAAAACAATAGGGCTGGCAGGAGATTTTTTTCCATAGTGGGCATAAATGAGAGGGTTTATTCATTGTTTATGATATAAATTAGTATTCTATTCATGATACCCTTTTGGCCCTACAATTCCTCCTTACGATAAATGTATTTTATTTTGTAAGTTATTTCAGCTGGGAATGCATACTACTGCACATGGCTGAGTATTTCATCTTGTACATTGATCATTTCTCACATAAAAAATCCAGAGGAACCTGAATCAGTCTTTTACATTGATTCCTATGGGAATCCATTATTCACTTAAAAGTCATTTCACTTAACGTTGTAATTTTCAGAAAGTTAACCATGATGTTTAAGTGAGTAGTTATGAACTGAAGAGTTGAGTTTGTAGAGGATTGAAATCACAGAAATGGATTTCATAGGGGTGATGAGTTTGATAAACATGTGAGGTGAGATGGTGGGAGGAGGTGTAAAGAATTATGGTGTTGGAAATTGAAACATAAGAGGATTGCAAGGCAGGAAACAGGAGGAAGAGGCAATAGTGGAATGGGTAATATAGAACATAGAACATAGAACATAGAACAATACAGCACAGAACAGGCCCTTCGGCCTTCGATGTTGTGCCGACCAAACTAAAAAGCAATGCCCCTCCTAACTAAACCATTCCCTTCTCATCCATATACTTATCAACTAACCTCTTAAAAGCCACCAAACTTGGCGCATCTACAACAGCTGCAGGCAGGGCATTCCACTCCCTAATCACTCTTTGAGTAAAGAACCTACCTCTGATATCCGTCCTATAACTCATACCCCTTAATTTGAAGTTGTGTCCCCTCGTGCTAGCTTTTTCCATCCTAGGAAAAAGGCTATCACTGTCCACCCTATCCAAACCTCTAATTATCTTATATGTTTCAATAAGATCCCCCCTTAGCGGCCTCCTTTCTAACGAAAACAACCTCAAATCCTTCAACCTCTCTTCATAGGACCTGCCCTCCATACCAGGCAACATCCTAGTAAACCTCCTCTTTACCCTCTCCAATGCCTCCACATCTTTCTTATAATGTGGCGACCAGAACTGCACACAATACTCCAAGTGCGGCCGCACTAGAGTTTTGTACAGCTGCAACATGATGCTGCGGCTCCTAAATTCAATCCCCCTACCAATAAAAGCTAAGACTCCATAAGCCTTCTTAACAACTTTATCCACTTGACTGCCTACTTTCAGGGATCTATTGACACATACACCAAGATCCTTCGTTTCCTCAACACTATTAAGAGCCCTACCATTAGCCCTATACTCTACACATTTATTGCTCCTGCCAAAGTGCATTACCTCACACTTTTCCACATTAAACTCCATTTGCCACCTCTCGGCCCAGCTGTTTATATGATCTGTTTAAGCTGATTAATATGTTTAATATGAGCTGTTTAATATGATCTTAAAAATAAATAATTCCGTGAGCTACTCACAATTAGTGCAGGAAGTCATGCTGAGGAGTATTGAGGATCAGCATTGAAGAAGATGGCTTGTCATTAAAAAGAAAAGATTAGATTTGTCCTTGTCTTCAAGTAAATCCTGTAATTGTGGATTTAGATAGGGGGCTTGTGGGAGGGCATCATTTTGCTTTGGAAGATTAAACCAGTTCATAATGAGCAATGAAATGGAAGTGCATTTCAGCCTCCAAGTCTTAACTATAAATAATCAAAGATGATAATTGTAATGGAGGAAAGAGATGGGGAAGGATTTAGAAACAGATTCTATCACAGGATAGCCCTGCTATGCCCTGAACCTACTCCTTTAAGTTTGCTGGTACCAGGAATGGTGTCAGGACACTAGCACATTGATTGATGTGATATTTTCAGGCCTTGTCCACCTCCATTTCTAACAGTGGCATCTCACTGTCTATTGCAGAATTTCCATTTTTATTCCACAAAATTCTTGATTGTGAAATCAATAGTTTCACCTAAATAAGGAGCTCAGCCATATATATTCTGCTAATGTTTAGATTTTTATGGCTTGTTACTATGAGAGTAGCAAGAACTATTCATGGTGTTCAATGCTGTGTAATAATTTGACAGTTTTCTGGGTGTCTACCTATGTATTAACATGCACTTGAATAAAATGTTTTATGAAAAATGAATTCACTGCCCAGGTTAGATATGCCCTTGTAGAATAATCAACAAAACAGTTGATTATACTGGAAAACAGTATAGGCCAACAGTGTAATTAGACCCTTAGGTGAAATTCAACTTTGGCAGGAGTGTGAAATGAGCAGTAGTAAACTGTCAGCAAATTGTACACCCCACCAATGTACCTTTCCATTTACTTTTATCACTATATATCCTGTCAAACCTAATTCAGATAAAATGTAAAAAAATTCCTCCATAATCCCTAAAGGCAAATCTGGATTTTCCACAGACTGAGCCATGGTGAAATTGTTGTATACATTAACTTCTATCTTTACCTGGCAGAAATTTAAAATGTAAGTTTTCAAATGTCTGTTCACCAATAAATTGTCGATCTGTGATTTTTTTTAAATTATGCCTGCTCAGTTGGACTACAACAATACCAGATGGTGAAGCACAGGCAACAGAGGGGGGAAGTTGTTCACAAAGGAGGAAGAGCACTTTTCCTTACTCCATCTCAACTAGGAGCAGTCTCTGTGATTCACCAAAGACATGGGTAGTAGATTGTGCTGCATGTTCCTGTACTACAAGGGGTTAATTCAACTGTCTGATGTGCTAATGAGACAATATACATCATCACAGTTAACGATGCAATGTCTCGTAATCGTCATCTCTCTTGTGCAACGACATGAAGTTAAGATGTAACCTTCAGAAATGTAAAAAATAAATTCAACATTTTCCTTAACTCATTAGACTTTGTAAATACTCCATGTTAGCACCACGAGACCAAGAGTATTATATAATGGCAGAGAGTGAAAGAACAATATGGAAAAGTCTCTGCCCTTACCCGAGGCTACCAGGTTACAGGCCCCAATCAAGCAAAGTCGTGGCTGAACTGGCGCCAAAGATATCATATCAAGCCTCCCTGTAAGGCTAAGCAGTGAGTGGAGCAATATACAGTTATACACAATGAGTGGCTATGTAGACAATATCCTGGTCAGGAAAGGGATTTGACAAAGAAAAAGCTACCGAGGATGAAATAACAAAAACACTCAATGCCTTTTTCAAGTTGTGAAAGAGTACCATTGTTGACCAGGTTAAATTTAATAACAATGATGTAGGTAATCAGCAGCCGATGAACGTGACAATTGCATCAAGTCTGTCGTGATCATTCATATAACCATTTTCAGCCTTGACCTATTACATTCTATTCTCAGGATCCTCACCACAAAACACAAGAAACTATAAAATATCTTGTGCGCAGAATCTGAGACTTTAAATTAATTACGATTAATTGTGCAGAATGAACATTAACACTTTGATTGTCACATTGGTAAATGGATTTTTATGAAAATATGTTGATTGCATGGTCATCATTTCTGAGTCTAGCTTTGTATTTGGGAGCTTTGTATTTGAGATTTAAACAATCAACTAAATTGTAATTTGTTTTGGAACACTCTATGCCATAATTAATGGCAATTGATTGTGATTTGCGATTTCCAGAACTCTTACTAAATAATTTAGGAAATGTTAAGCTGATGGATTACCCTCATTGCATTCAGTTCCATAACTAGTGAGTACCATGTGTGTGCTACATCAGGAGAACATAAGACTAGACCTAGTAGTCTATTTGACTAACCACCCAAGTGGTCTGAAATTTGCAAATCACCAGACACTGAAGTTCTCTCTAGAGCAAATCTACCATCAGTCCACACACTGCTGATGAAAGCACAGACCCGGTGGGCAGGTCATGTCATTCGTATATCAGATGAGCACATACCCAAGCAGCACCTTTTTGGGGAACTCTTTGCTGGAAGGAGCTCGCATGGAGGGCAGAAAAAACATTTCAAAGACACATTCAAGGCCTCCCTGGAATCACTTGTCATAGACACTATCACCTGGGAAACAATGGCACAAACCGCCATACCTGGTGCTACCTCATCCACAAAGGCTGTGAAGTTTACAAAGCAAGATGTATTGCTGAAGCACAACTTAAGCGCAAGCTGCACAAATCCAGAGCCACCAGTGCAACAACTACAGTGTCTATACAAATCTGTCCAGTATGTGCCAGAACATTCCGTATCCGAATTAGTCTGATTAGTCATCTTTGAACACACCGCAATCAGCCTCAAAATGACTAATGATGTTGAGGTCCTCAACAATGACAATGGACGAACAACAAAATGTGCAACAGAAACTGAAACTTCCCTGACAATTCTCTTGTGGTCAATGCATGGGAATGGTCCAGATGGTCATACCTCAGAAGGAACACAACTGTTAGGATCCCTCAGAATCATATATGTTTCAATCTGATGGACTCCTTCCAGGATATGAACATCTGGAGATAGAAAGATCTGAGTCCATATTTCCTTCCTGAACTGGATCTAACTTGACAGTTCTCTTCCCCATGCTAACTGACATGATGAGTATTTGCAAAATAAAGATAAAAATGTCATTTATTATGAAGGGAATTGAGTACAAAAGTAAGGAGGTTAATCTTCAGTTGTACAGGGCTTGATGAGACTACATTTGAAGTACTGAGTAATGGTTATCCGTATTTAAGGAAGATGTAAATGCATGCATTGGGTGGCACAGTGGTTAGTTCTGCTGCCTCACAACAGCAGGGACCCGGATTTGATTCCAGCTTGGGTCGCTATCTGTGTAAAGTCTGCACATTCTGCCTATTACTACATAGGTTTCCTCTAGGTGTTCCTGTTTCCTCCTGTAGTCTAAAAGATGTGCTGGTTGGGAACATTGGCCATGTTAAATTCTTCCTCAGTGTACCTGAACAGGTGCCAGAGTAGCAACTCAGGAATTTTCACAGTAACTTCATTGCAGTCTTAATATATGCCTACTTGTGACACTAAAAAAAACTGGAAGCAGTTCTGCATTTTACCAGATTAATACCTGGAATGGATGAATTGTCTTATGAGGAATGTTTGGACAGGCTAAGTTTCTATCTGCTGGAGTTTAGAAGAGTAAGAGGTGATAGAAACATATAAAATCCTGAGAGATCTTGACAGATGCGGAGAATGTTTCCCCTGTGGAAAAATCTAGAACTAGGGGTCACTATTTAAAACTAAGGGGGTCACTCACTTAAAATGGAGACGAGGCAAAAAAAATTATGAGAGATGTGGGTCTTTGGAATTGTCTTCCTGAAAAGGCAGGGAAACAGAATTTTTAAATATTTCTAAAGCTGAAGTGGATGGATACTTGGAAAAAATTGAATAGAATCATGGAGTCCCTATAGTGCAAAAGGACACTATTTTGCCCATCGAGTCTGCATCAACAACAATCCTATCCAGGCCCCATTCCTGTAACTGCACAGTAAGCAAGATGATGATATGTTATTGTGGGTATATTGGATGCATATTAAAGATTACTGTCAGATCAGCCATGATCTTAGTAAATGGTGGAACTGGCTTGACAGTTGAATGGCTTACTCCTGTTCCTTGTTGGTACGTCACTAATTGCAGCCCAAACTGATCTGCAAGTGGAGGAAACGAAATAGTGGTGATGAAGTTCTGATAATTTTCAGAGAAGCAACGAAGATGGCCACAAACTGGGCGGAGAAATACTGTGTAATTAAGTGTGATCTGTTTGCTGCAGCAAAGATTTAGGTGGTAATCAGTTCCTAAGAAGTCATACCTTAACTGTTTCTGGCTCCACAGGTGCTATTGGACACCAGAACACCACATTCGCCTGAGGAAGGCCATAGAGTCGAAAGCTTGCGAGTTTACTATCAAATAAATCGGTGGGATTTAAAACTGCTGTTGTCAGACTTCTTACTGTGTTTACCCCAGTCCATCGCCGGCATCTCTACATCATCCACAGGTGCTGTCAGACTTGCTGGGTTTTCTTTAAACATTTTCTGTTTCGTTTCAAAGTTTTCGGAATGCTGAAAGGAAATACATAATGGGGAAGAATATAATTGAAAATGACAGGGAATTGATGGGTACAGAGTTACAGTGTTGTACAATGAGGTGTGCTGAGTGGACATCTGTCTGCCTTCCAGCTCCTTTCAAAACACTGGGGGAAGGTGGTGAGCATTGTGACGCAGGCGCGGTGACGGGCAGCTTGGAGCGGCGCCTCGAGCCCCTCCCTCCCGGGCCGCATTCGGGCAGCTGCAGACATTCTAGTCGGAGCAGAGAGAGAACACAAAAAGGCAGACAGCGCATTCACTGCTTCGTTGTTACCAATACAAACCATGGCCGAGTCGTTCATGCAGCGTCTGGATAAGTTCCTCAAGGAGAAGAACATACTGGCAGATGTCTTGGGGAAAATTGAGAGCAAGACAGGAGTGAATCGACGTTACATTGCGCTGGGTGAGTCAGCGCAGGGTGGGGACAGCCTGGGGGCACGCGATCACTGCCAGCATTTCCAACTTAATAATGGCAATCACATCTATCTATATCCATATTTTTCTGGATTGGGGCTTTTATACTAAAACATATCGCCATCACCGTAGAATATTTGTAGTTGCGGCTGTTGATGGTTTCAGTAACCTTATATGTCAAATAGAAGTGTAACTAAATTTACAGCGGTTTGCACGGGGATAGGATATATATATTTATAAACGAGACATTTTGCCCTATCAGATTTTCGTTTAACCTGACATGGTGAGGTGGCCATTTCACATGAATGCTTAATATGAATGTTCAATAGATGCCAACATTTTCTTTACCTGCCGACGTATACAGTAATACTCATATCAAAACTTGGCTTTAACATAGTAAATTAGAGTCTCATCAGTGTAATACTTCCATAGTTGAGCGCTCAACGTCTGCGAAAAAAGAACGGATTTCAGTGGGCCTATAGTATTCTGCTTCTATCCTTTTGTTGCTGAATTGCTTCAATTTGATATACGGAACAGTGTTTGAGGTTTCCTTTATTATAACGTGTTTGTTTTTTTAACAGCTTTCATTCTAATCATTTCGGTCTATCTTGTGATCGGCTATGCAGCATCATTACTTTGCAATTTGATCGGATTCATTTACCCTGCTTATGTATCGTAAGTGACATCGCTTTCTTTTAATCCCAGTTTGCATGCGATCAATGATGGAGACTTAATCTTGTTATGAATGGAGAACAGAGACCTCCTAATTTAATTGTTTAGGATTAATATAGATGACTTAATCTGGTTATACATGGTTAAAAGATACGTTCTTAATTTAATCTCTGTAATTAGTTACTTTATAACAAAGTCTTCTGTGGAATGGTAATGGTTTGTTACTATTAAGTACCAAGAAAAGGTGCATGTGAACTGGGGGATGAATAGTGTAGATACAAATTGGTTTTTAGATTAGATTCCTCTAAATTGATATCTTTAAGTTTATGAAGTGACTTTTGAATATAGACAAGAGGAAATGCCAAGAAAACTTATTTCACCACCCCTAATTTCTTGTTCTCTACTAAAGGTGTTGAAATGGTGTTGGTGTGCCATTGCACAAGTGTTCATCATTAATAATTTGGTCATATGACTTCATGTGAGCCTAGATAGTATTGCGTCATGACTGATGTTGAAGCTAACTCCAGTTCTAGTCTTGCCTGATGTTTTCTGATAGAGATCAGGAGAGACCTACTTTTCTTCCCTTGGAGTACTAGTACTCCAATGTCAAAAGCCAAATTCATTGGTGACTGAATTTTACTTGGGATCTTCCTAGTTTTGATGATTCAGCATAATACTAGATTATGTTTAGTGCTAAGCTATTTGGAAAGCTTGAAGCATTTGAAAACAATCTACAGGGAGAGAACTCAATAGATAATTGGCATAACTTCTGCAGCAGCTTTCTTTTTCATTCACAGGGCCTGGGCATTGCTGGGTAGGCCAGCATTATTGCACAACCCCGATTTTTTTGCCCTTGAAAAGCAGCTGAATTGCTGTAGTCCGTTTGTTTCATATATACCTATAATGCTTTTAGGAAGGGTGTTCCAGGATTTTGACCCACCAACATTGAAGGAATGTGATATAATGAATCAGGTGGTGTACTGTTTGGAATGGAAATTGCAAGTGATGGTGTTCCCATCTCTTTCTAGGTTGTAGAAGTTGCAGGTTTGGAAGGTGTATCTTGTAGATAGTACATAACTGCACCCACTGGTATTAGAAGCAGTGAATGTTTAAAGTGGGGGAATGGGGTGCTGAACCTGCTGCTTTGTCCTGGAAAGTGTCCAGCTTTTTTAGAGTTGGAGTTACACTCATCCAGGGAAATGTAAAATATTCCATTAGTCCAATCTTATGCCTTCAAACTGCTGGACAAGCTTTGGGGAATGAGGAAGTGAGTTACCTCATCTTGGAGTTTGATTAAACATAGTGGATGGAATTTAATGTGTCCTTCAGACATGGTTGAGGGCACATAGTGGAATGGGAAGGGACTGGGTGGAGACCCTATCATCTTCCCTATTCCCACTGATTAAAGCCAGAGCAAGTGGAATCAAGGACAGCTCTTAATAGGCCACACCTGCCAGTGAATATGTCCATTACTACCAGAATTATGCCCTGTGTATGGTTATGTGAATGATGCATGGATTGGACATTATATTTGGAGTAAAATAGTCAATATTTGAAGGGAGAGGGAGAAAAGGTGATGCATCATTTTTTGTCTTGCAGATAATGCAGTGCTGCATGTTATTACAATTTCTGTGATGAAATCTAATGTATATTTTTTCATAAAATAGTGCTCCTTTCTTCAATAGCGGAGGTCCAGGCTTAGATGGAAGGGGTACTCATGTTAGAAAGGTATTGCGGCACAGTGGTTAGCATTGCTGCCTCACGGCACCAGGGATCCAGGTTTGATTCCTGGCTTGGAGCATTGTGTAGAGTTTGCACATTTTCCCTGTGTCTGTGTGGATTTCCTTTGGGTGCTCTGGTTTCCTCCTACAATCTGAAAGACGTGCTGGTTAGGTACATTGACCTGAACAGGTGGCAGAATGTGGTGACTAGGGAATTTCATTGCAGTGTCGATGTAAGCCTTACTTGTGATCAATTGTTTGTGTTGTTTTTCATTTGTTTAAACCTTTGAACAATCTTGGCCAAATATATTTTGGTGTTTTTTTATACAGATTTAATATTGATCCTTTTATCCTCTAAACTTTATTATAGAAAATGGGAAAATAAGTTCCATGCATAATTTATTTTCCTGTGAGCAAGAATCTGATGCATTATGAGTCATTTACATTTACACATGACATAAGCATTTGCCTTCAGTGATGAGCTATTCCAACCTTGATTTATGTAGCCACAATTTTGGATGAAATTTGTTTTTTGTGTGTAATAAAAATATATATATAAAATAAATATAAAAGAATGACTGTCATGGAATTCCATGGTTACATTGATTTGGCTGAGTAGATTCCTTCAAATTTACTTTTTAAATGTTTAATCCTGATTTTTTTTTAATGTGGAAAGTCATAGAATCATACACTGCATAAAAGGCCCTTCGGCCCATCAAGTATACACTAGCACATGAGAAATACCTGAATTCCCATCTTGTTCCATTTACTAGCACTTGCCCACAGCTTTGAATGTTATGATGTATCAAGTGCTGATCCAAGTAGTTTTTAAAGGATGTGAAGCAATCCTACTGAAGCAATGTCCCTACTACCCTCCCAAGCAGCATATTCCAGACCATCATGACCCTCTGGGTATTTTAAAAAGAAGTATTCCTCACATATCTCCACCCCCTAACGTTCTGCTCCTCACGTTGAACCTATGTCCCTTCAACTAAGAGGAACAGCTGCTCCCTATTCATTTTGTCCATGTCCCTCAATCTTATGTACTTAAATCACATCACTCTTCAGTCTTTGCTCCAATGAAAACAAGTCAATCCAACTCCCATCATAACTTAAATGATTCAACCAGACAGTATCCTGGTGAATCTCCTCTGCCCATTCTGTCTTATGCAATCACATTCTTCCTATAATGTGGTGACCAGAACGGCACACAGTACTCTAGCTATGGGCTCACCAAAATTCTATACAACTCCAATATGACTCCAAAAGTACTGCTTTTGTAATTTATGCCTTGACTGATCAAGGCAAGTTTCCCATGTATGTTCTTCACCACTCAACTAATATGCCATTCTGCCTTCAGAGATTTATGGACAAATACACGAAGGTCACTTTGTTTCAAGGAACTTCATAGTGTCATGTCATTCGTTGAGTACTTCCTTGTCAAATTACTTCTTCCAAAGTGTATCACTTCACACTTTTCAGGGTTAAATTCCATTTGACCAGTTGGTCTATAACTGCTTGTAGCCCAAGATGCTCAACCTCCCTTTTAATTACCTGAACAATCTGAGGGTAAAGTTTATTTACTAGTGTCATTAGTAAGCTTACATCAATGAAATTACTCTGAAAATTCCCTAGTTGCCACACTCTGGTGCCTACTCAGATAGAGAGAACTTAGCATGGCCAATGCACCTAAACAGTATGTTTTTCAGACTTTGGGAGGATACTGGAGCACAGAAAGGAAGAGCAAACTCCACACAGTGACCTAAACCGGGAATGGCGCTGTCATTTTTGTGTCATCTGCAAATTTAGCAATCCTACCCTCATGTCATCATCTATGAAAAGAGGAAGAATCAGAGGCTTTCTGATTTTTGTATTATGACAAAATAAATTGCCATGCAATAGTATTTTGATGTTTTTAACAAAAATAAGTTAAATTCCTGAGCTGGAAGCTGGACTATCACATTTATAATCCAAACATCAGCAGCACAGTGTGCTCGTATAAATAAGGAGTATTTGTGCTGTTGTTACCAGCTTATTTACCCTTCTGTATGAATGTTTTCCCTTTTTATTTGCTCCTTAATTGTACATATACCTTCATATAACCTCCATCTGCAAGGGTGTGGTAGCTTTCACATTACTTTTATCAAGGTCATTTGGCAATTCAGCAGGGAGACATGAATGTTTGCTTATTCATGTTTTCTGTATCTACTTATTTAGCCAGCACACAGTTGTCTGACAAAAAAAAATGTACAAATTCTGTCAGTTAAGAATAAATCCAAATTTGAGAGTAGTCATCCTATTTCTATCTTGTCAAGCTAGCCTCTTGAGCATTTGGATTGTTTTTGTATCCTCACAGTCTTAACTTGCTGATGTATGGATAGTACTGTAATATCTTGCTCAAGTAATCAATTTTGCATTTAAGTATTGATGGTGGGTACTGACAGATTATTTGACTATAGAATATATTCAATCTGATTCTATGCTCACCTGACATATGCATACAAACATCTTTTCAGTAGAAGTCATTGGTTAGCAGTTAGCACTGGAAACTGATGCTACCTTTTTTCCTCCTCCCCTAGCTCTTGGGTGTTAAGTCTAATGATAGCACATCTATTTGCTGCCTCAGCTAATTAGGCAGAAGTCAAATTCAAACCTGAGGCTTTATTTCTCTGCCTTATGAATTCATATTTGTATGTTCATGATTCATCCTAAGTGACTTTTTAGCAGCAAATGTAGAACATTCTTTAACTTTAGGCATATATCTGACAGATGAGGTTGGCCTTATTACATTCCTATTGTCATGGATTTAATAACATTTTCACTTCATAAAATTGATATTTTACTTCAAATCTGAATTTCAAAGCAATTTTACACCAGTTTGGTAATTGGGCCTTTCTGGCATGAGTGATTTGAGCCAGGCGTTTGATGTCAATGCTGCATCAGATCATTAGTGCTGGTTGACTGATCTGAAGTGATATTGTTATGAAATGCTATCAGTTTATCTGGTGAATCATAAATTTCCCAAACAAAAATTTTGAAAAAATGATGGTGTTTAGTGCCAATAATGGTAAACAAGAAAATACAAAACAATAAAATGAGACTGAGTTTGTACCATTGGGATGTGCTTACAGCAGTAACAAACTACAGGTTGGATGATTGCATGCAGCTCTTGCTTCACTGTTTCGTTTGTGGCACAATGAAAACCCCTGAGTTACAAGATTTAAACCCTCACAAGCTTGTTTTGTTAAATGAGATGATGAGTACTTCTAATCTTACTGTTCTTTGGGAATAGCAGAAGCTAAGTATTAAAATAGTGTCTGTAGCTTAAAATAAATGTACTTTGGAAAGCTGATCCCTTCTGACTTTTGATTTTTGAATACCTCTGTTATTGTATATGGCATGAAGACTTGGAAAAAGAATAATTATGGCTCCACCCTTAAACAAGATGAATTATAAACAAATGTTGAAATAAGTGGCAGGGAGAAAGGAGGAGAAGGAAGCCACTAATCAATAATCTGTCTAACATTTTGGGCAGGTCCTTACTCAAGTCTCGGGTAAGAGATTCTTGAACGACCTACTAGGGAAGTGTAGCTGAACTAGATTCTTATTTCCTTCCTATATTTTTAACTTGAACACATTCTTCCATTGGGCTGCAACCCCACCTACTCTTCATGACGAAGGATGTCATCTGCATTTATCAGAACAAGTAATAAATATATTTCATTATAACCCTAAGACTCTGCCATCTTGCCTCTACTTACCAGAAGTATTTTCACATTACAGATGATTTGTTTAGCTTGTACATATAGTAATCCCCAGAAACTATTTTTTCTAAAATAGTTCTTCTATTCTAAAAATCCTTTTCAATTTGTTGCTTATTAATCAGCTAACAAGTTTATTCTCTAAATATTTGGACTTTTTAGTGAAATTCTGCAATGGTTTGCAGGAAGAGGGTTCTAGTATTTTTGATGTAAAACATTTTGTGACTAATACATTGGCAGCTGTTCAAATAGCCTATGTGAGTGTCCTGTTGATTCATTTTTACTTGACCAGAATATGGAAGAAAACTGATGTTCTACTTGGTGTTTGTATCTGTAAGAACTGAATTTTTGAAAGACTTACTTTTCAAAGATCAATTAAAGACAAATTGGGTTGTATTTATTTGTTGCATGCTATATTATATTTTAATAAAGGTTGCATGTTTTAAAATTGTTCCTTTCCATGGATATGTATTTAATAGTTAAGAAAAGTACTCCAGAATCTGGAAACCAAAACAGAAAATACTGGAAAATCTTATCAGGGCTAACAGCATCTGTGGAGAGAGAATAGGGCTAATGTTTCATGTCCGGATGACCCTTAGTCTGAGCTGTATTTGTTTATGTATTTAATAGTAACATGGGGTGATGGTTAAATTCTCGCTTATTGGAGATGGTCATTGCCTGTCACTTGTGTAGCGTGAATGTTCCTCGCCACTTGTCAGCCTCAACCTTATCCAATTCTTGATGCATTTGGATATAAACTGCTTCAGTACCTGTGGTGCCATGAGTGGTGCTGAACATTCTGCAACCATCAGTGAATATCTCCACTTCTGACCTTTATGATGGAAGGAAGGTCATTAATGAAGCAGCTGATGACACTGCCCTGATGAAGTCAATCCTTGTGGTTCATAATGAATTTTGGCAAAGACTGACATACAATTTCCATCTTCACAGCAGCCACAAAATTTCTCGTTAATTTTGAATGGGTAGAATTCATGGCTTTTTAAACACAAGTGCAGTTTTATCTCAAGCATTTCAAATTTAAATTATTACCAAAATGTCCTAATAATATTGCATGTCTGGTTTGGCTGATTATATGTAAAATGAAGATACGCTAGCTTAACAGTATTGGTCCATACTTAAAGTGATGATCAGTGGTGGATTGCCACTTGCTAGCAACTTAACTGCATTTAAAATGTAAAGCAGCTGTCTTGTCTAACCTTTCTGACTCAGGTGGGTGAGACTGAAGAAACAAAGCAGGTCACGCCTCCAACAGCAAAGTTCAGAAGGGATGGTGTGAAGGAGTATATGCAGCTTTTATGGCACTAGCTGCTGTAAGGTAGTTGTGTTTAACGATGGCCACATGCAAAATTTCACTTTGCCAACCTGTGTTGATTTCCTGGCTCCATCCCATGGAAACACTTTCTGTGAGACAGGATAGGCACATCTTTAAAAGAGAGAGGAATTTTTTTATTCTCCCTCATTTAGTAATTTGTTCACTTTACATTTTAGAACATAGAACAATACAGCACAAACAGGCCCTTCGGCCCACGAGTTGTGCCGATCACATCTACCAATCCACAGACCTATCTATAACCCCCTATCCTATTCTTTTCCATATACTCATCCAGAAGTCTCTTAAAAGACCCTAGTGAGTTTGCCTCAACAACCTCCGACGGCAGTCGGTTCCATTCACTCACCACCCTCTGAGTGAAAAACCTACCCCTGACATCTCCTTTGTATTTGCTTCCCTGCACCTTAAATCTGTGTCCTCTCGTAGTGACCATTTCAGCTCGGGGAAATAGTCTGAGAGTCCACCCTATCTATCCCTCAACATTTTATAAACCTCTATCAGGTCGCCTCTCAACCTACGTCTCTCCAGTGAGAAGAGTCCCAGCTCCCTCAACCTATCTTCATAAGGCCTGCCTCCCAATCCAGGCAGCATCCTTGTAGATCTCCTCTGAACTCTCTCAATAGCCTCTACATCCTTCCTATAATGAGGCGACCAGAACTGCGCACAATACTCCAACTGGGGTCTGACAAGAGTCTTATAGAGCTGCATCATTACCTCCTGACTCCTAAACTCTATTCTTCGATTAATGAAAGCCAGTACACCGTACGCCTTCTTGACCACTTCCTCCACCTGCGAGGCCAATTTAAGAGTCCTATGGACCCAGACCCAGAGATCCTTCTGCTCTACAACACAGCTAAGACTCCTACCCCTTATGTTGTACTCCTTTTGATTTTATTTTTTCCTTGGGTCATCCCTTTTCTTGCACAAAAATCCCTCAAGTAAGATTTTGCCCCTTAGTTAGGATGTTTGCATGATATTAATTAGGGGGAAATGCCCCTTGCATTCTGGGGACCCTCCATTACAAATTGTGGGAACACACCTATAGTCCTTAAACTGCTACAAACGGATTGCAGAAGATCATAGTGTGCTTTTTAGTGGTCACTTTTCATTCTTGTTATTTGCAATGGAACTGCTCCAGATTGTTTCCTCTATTTAAAACCAGATCAGTGGTTTGGTCCTGAAAGAAACATTATGAGCATTTATGTAGCTGAAAGCACTTTTTAAAATTTCCCAAAAGGTATATTGTTCTTGTTTTCAAAATGGGAAGTATTTTCTACAAAGTGTACTAGATTTTCTGTCCTCTTGTCATCTAGCCCTTCGAGCTTGCCCCACCATTCAATACTTTTAAGGCTGATCTGAAGTGGATCAGTTCCGCTTTCCCACCTTCTCCCCATAACCCTTAATTCCCTTGTCTATCAGGAGATTAAACTGTGATTTCTTTTTGTAGTTCAGTTTAATTTGATGGTCTCTGTTTTAAAGGGTTCTATTTATTTTTTTCTGTGGATAAAATTGACTTCCTACTTCTGTTTACGGCACTTCCTGTTTTGGAATTCCAGCATGTTTTTATATTACTGTTAAACAAATGTTTAACTTGTTTTTCCCAAGCTTGGATACTTGTGTCCTGCAATCGAATATTAAGATCTTTTTGGCCTCTATTCGTTAATTATCAAAATGCAGTATTGACAACTCGAATAGTCTTTTACATTTTTCATTATAATCACAACTTTTTCTGGGATGGATTAGCAGAACCACCACTGAACATCAAGTTATTGTTTCCAGGACTGTCATTGGCCTAATTTCTTTGAATATCTTCTGTCCACAATCTCATATTCCCCACACTTCATGCAGCCAGCTTCTACTTCCTTCCCAAAATCCACAAACAGACCCACATTTCAGCCCCGTTGAACTTATAGCATTACATTTAGAAGAAATTTCTTCCCTTGTCCAGTCCTTTCTCACCTATATTTGTGATTCCTCTGACGCCTGACAACATTTCCTCTCTACTGTAGACATCCTATGCTTTTACACTTTCTTCATCCATCAGGCTGATCTGAGGATTCTCTTCTAATTCATCAAATGGAGATCTAAACAGTTCCCCGTCAGTACCAATCTCTTCTGCCTGGTTGAATTCGTTCTCTCATTAAACAGTTTCATCATAGAACCACAACAGGTACAGGAGGTGGTCATCCAGCCCATTCAGGCTACACATACAGGAATTCCACCCTGGCCCTATGCCTGTAACCCCACATATTTTACCCACTAATCCTGCTGACACTAAGGGGCAATTAAGCATGACCAATCAACCTAACCTGCACATCTTTAGAGTGAGAGGAAACAGGAGCACCTGGAGAAAACCCATCTTAACATGGAAAGAACATGCAAAATCCGCACAGTGAACCCAAGACTGGAATTGAATCTGAGTCCCTGGAGCTATAAAGCAGCAGTGTTAACTACTGTGTCACCCTACTAATTTCTCTCTCAACTTGTCACACTTCTCAAGGATGATATATTGGATACCCAGATGGGCCCCAGAAAATTTTGTGGGAAATGTGAAACGTTTGTTGTGCCAGTCTACACAAGCTTCTCACACAACTCTCTTTCTGGTATATTTGACTGTATCAAAGTTACTTTGTGCTCCACCTGGAACTTGGGGGAATAAGGAGTTGCAAATAAGTATCACGTTGGACTGGAAACATTAACTCTGTTTTGCTCTCTACAGATGCAGCTGGGCCTGCTGAGTTTTGGCACTTTGTTTTTGCATGAGAGAATTTGCATGTGAGGATTTATTGGAGACTTTTTGTTGCTAAGTTATACAGCTGCTCCTTTCCTGGGCTGCTTATTAACAATCACAGCCATGGTTACTATTAGATGCCATTACTTGAAGTTGAACTGACTATGATGGATTAGGAAAATGGAACATCCATCCACTGCTCCCTAAAAATGCTACTTAATTGGAAGGGTTTGTATCATTTACCAGTGATTCTAACAGAATGTAGAGAGAAAACATACTATCCGGCCTTGTGGAATCTGCTCATGACAAAGTCATATTAAAAATTATGTTCTTAACTCAATAAAGATTGGAAATTCATATTGATTTCCTTAAAGAAATTGCCATAGACCTTTCCACTATCATTTTGTGAAAAATTGAGCACTCTCCAACCCAATCCTGATTTGTATTGCTTTCAAATGCTACATATAGTTTTTGACCAGTTTTCCCTGCATTGTGGTAATTTTTGAAAAATGCTGAACGTCAAATATTTTAAATTTCTCCCCTATTATTCCTTAGGCTCCAAAGCTTTAATTCAGCCTTCTAATTTATTTATTTACATTATTTAATTGAATTTGGTTGTGTTATAAAGACATTTGCTAGATTTATTACAAAAATAAGTTGCAGTGGACAAGTAGCAGGGATTGGCTTTAATGCTATGGAATCCACATTAATGGAGAGTGTTTTATGGAGGGAGGACCAAAAAGAGAGGTAAAAGGCAGTAGCTACCCTGAGAGGCTGAATGAGAATTAGTATAAAGGATTCTGTGGATTTGACAAGATTCAGTCTGAACTGTCTATCAGTGTTGAAATAGAAATTTTTTGTTCTTGAGGTTTATGCATCAATATGATTACCTTTAAATTCTCTCTCCATATTTTAAAAAGGCATCTAGCTGGAAAGGTGAAAGAAATTTGGCTTGTCCACCAAGCAGAGCTAGGTTATAATTACAGCATGGTACATTTCCACTGGTAAAATATGATATACATGTGGACCAGGGAATTTATATACAGCCTTTTATAGAAAAGATGAAGGAGGAAAGTGATGTAGTCAGGATCTAAATATAAGATTTTTAAGATATAGTTAGGTATATTCTTTCCAAAGGTATCTCAAAAACAATGAAGAACAATTGGTTCTTTTGTGTGAAGGATATTAAATACATCTGTGGCATACTCCATTGTTCAATTAGTCACGCTTGTTGAATTTAACATCCATCTGAAACATCAGAACAGCTAATTTGGGCCTTTATATTAAGGCCCCAACTAACTGTTGTGATGCTCAATTTATTTAAGAAAAAAAATGATGCAGCACCACCTTAATGCTGGATTAGTGTCCACCCAAATTACATACTCAAGCTCAAATTGATTTAAATCCAACTCAGTGAGAGAACTTTGGATTTAATTGGGGATTACTAACTTTTATGGTTGATTCTATTGTGTATATGTATCAATACTTAATTTATAATTTGAGTTGGCTGCTTTGAATCATATCACAGAAGCCTAAACTTCATGAGTTATAATCTGATTCACGTGCCAAGATTTTGATGCTTCATTGTGAAATGTGAAGGCCAGTTTGTCAAGAGTTGAAGTGTATCAAAAATGGGAATTTTTTTCTTTATTGACCATCTATGATCTAAGTTCAGAGTTTCACAATTTTAAAATTGAGTGTTTTGCAGGTAATAGCTATTAATAGACTCCTTTTTTGTGAAGCACCCATGTGGTACAAAACTAGAGTAAGCCTTTCTTAAATTTTTATTTCCTGAAACAGTTAAATATTTTCAGACCTGGTCTCCAGTTTCTCATTTTAAACTAACAATCCTTTTAAAAAATCTCATCATTTTCTGTGGGGATTTTATATATTATTGTCAGGGGTGGGGCAGAGAAACATGTGGCTGCCCAAGGCCAGAGCAAAGTATTTCTATTTGACACAATTGTAGCTACTTCTGTAACTTAAGGTACATAAGTTTATCACTAGTGTTAAAGCAATATGGAAATAAAATACAAAAGGTTATGGAGATAATTGGCAACATTAAGTTTTAATACTAATCTATTTTTCTTTGTTTCATTTTGTATGCTAGGCATTGGCAGCATTACTTTCCTATAGGGAGAAGCAGAAGGATGCATCTTCAGTGACCAATTTATAGATTGACATTTTCTGAGGCTCATTCGTGACATGAAAAACAGAAATTCTTGTATTTACATGGCATTTTTGACGTCCTCAGGACATCCCAAAGTGCTTCACTGCCAGTCAAATGCCTTTTGAAGTGTAGTCTGATTTTCTCTAGGAAAATGTAGCATCCAGACTTGTGCACAGCAAGGTTTGACAAACAGAAGTAAGATGAAGTACAGATTAATGTTGAGGAACAATGTTGGTGAGGATACCAGGAGAACTCTTTGTTCTTCACAAAAAAAATGTCAATGGGATCCTAATGTGCACCTAAACAGGTAAACAGGGTTTTGGATTAGTATCTCATTCAAAATACCACACATCTGGTGCTGGCAGTCCAGGTTATGTGCTGAAGTCTTATTGTAGGACTGCTGAGGATGGACAGTAAAAGGGCCAAATACTTTGTACACAGAATTAATGCTTTGGAATCAGTCTGTCTTAGGCATGTAATTGAATAATACTAGCCACGCCAGCATGCATAATGCCACCACATGAAGCTTTCTGTTTACCAATGGTGTGTCTAATTAAATATACCAACATTGGATTCTATTGATTTGTGCTATTGCTGTTAACTCCCTTGTGTTTTCTTAAGTGAACTATGTTAGTGTTTGAATACTATATTTACTTGGTTCTGTTTATTGTGTTGCCATTGCTTAATCAAGTACAGCAAAATAATTTAAGATTCTTTTCTAAAATGTGAATATTAACAACTTGTTTAGTTAGTTGCAAGTTAGTATTTAAATACTATTTATGAAATAACACATCTTGTCCTTGGAACATCATTTTCTTTTTTTTTAAACTTTGTGGTTGTTTATTTTTAAAACTTGCATCTGAGCATTCTTATGTGAGGGGAAGAAATAAAGGCTTATAAATTGTTATATGTCCAACAGGTTAATTAAACTTTGAGGCTGTGCCATATGGAATTTTAAGATTGCATTATAATTTGCTGCAATGATCCAATTTGATCTCTCAATATCACCAATTAAAATGTTTCCAAAATTGGTCTGTGAATCATCCTTAGAGATTCATTCATTGTGTATAGAAAGCAATTTCTAAATGCCACACTTAGAAAAAACTAAGTCAGTTTGTTTTCTGAAGTCACAAATTGATGTTTCCAGTACAAGTTGCAGGTATTGGAAAAGATCAGTGAGCATATTTATTGAAAAAGAATGCAAATTTTAATAACGAATTGTAGTCCTGTTTTCTGCTGAATAAGCAGGAAAGAAAGTAATGTTAATTCAATTATCCTGTTTAATAGAGAAATCAACAATTCCAATTATTAATCAAAAAATAATTTTGAATTAACTGAGGTGGAATTGGGCATATCTTTGCTTGGTAGAAGTCCACCCAAGTAGAAAAGGTGCAGTTTTGATTTAGTTTCTAATTTCTAGTGAATTATACAAGTGTACATGTTTAATATAATGGTGGTTTCTTTCCCCAAGCACCTATCTGCCGGCAGAGGGGTAAAGATGATGACAGCAGGTGATAACGTTTTAAAAGTAGATATGCAATTAATGTACATGAACTAGACTGTTTAAACTTGGTAATAGATAACATCTATCATGCATAATGAGGAAAACTAGATCTTAAGGTTCAGGCAGCAGCAGAATATACAGTTAATTCAATTCCTGCCTGCCCCTTCCTCCACTGAAAATTAGCAGAGGGATAATGAGATGAACCAGCCCTTCATATTCTATAGCCATTGGCCTAATTGAGTAATTGTTATAGCAATTTGACCTCTGGATTCTGGATTGCTAAATGTTAAACCAGTGAATTAAGGCATCTGTTGTGTTTGAACAACTGATGAAACATTTGATCCTGTAAGGAGTACACCTAATATTGATCCTAATATTCAAACTTCAGTTATGAGAATAGATTGACGAGATTGGGATTCTCCTGTTTGGGAAGAAGGTGGCTGAGGGGAAAGAGATATTCAAAATGGGCTGGGCAGAGTAGATGGGGAGAAATTGCTGCCCCTCAAAGATAAAGAACAAGGGTATAGATTTAAGGTGATTTGCAAATGAAAGAAATGTAATGTGTTAAAAATTCACAAGTCGTTCAGATCTGGAATGCACTACCTAGAAGCATGGTGGAGACAGGTTTAATTGAAACATTTAAGAGGGCAATGTGCTGAGGGCACTGAGTCATGATTAGAGCTAGTGCAGTCCAAAGATGCGTGGGTTAGGTTGATTGGCCATGCTAAATTGATCCTAATGTCAGGAGGATTAACTGGATTAATGTACAGGCATTATGGGAATAGATTGTTATCAATGCAGACATGGAGGGCCAAATGGCCTCCTGCACTGTGATTTCTATGATGTGCCAAATGGCTGCTTTCTGTGCTGTAAAAATTCTGCATTTTACATGCCTGTGTTCAAGATCGTTAAATGAACAGCAGGCAGTTATTCTGGATTTATAACATCTGCAGTTTTTTGTAACAGGCAGTGAGTGAGGATTTCTGGCTTGAGCTAAGTGGCCTCCTGTGCTGTTCTGACTCTATGATAGGCAAATGATTTAAGTCTGACAGTTCTAAGTAGACAATGTGATGTTCTTCACAGTAAAATGAAAGTCAGATATAAAATTGGCCTCAACAGCTTCATTGTCAACTGAAATAATATAAAAGACCTTTTTTTTAAACAACTTATTTGTAAAACTAATCTTCTATATTTGTTTACACACTATTATATGGCCAAAAATAGAAATGTATTCAAATCATATGGTGAGCATTCATAATCAAAATTTGTTGACAGTATCAAACAGTCTGCTGTTAATTTGAATTAGTCATTTGAATTTTTCTTCAAAAGAGCCTCCAGTTTGGTTATTAAAGTAGTACTCCAGAGAAGACTGTCAAAATCATGTTTTATAACTAGTGTTATCCAAGTGAAAAATATTGTCTTTTGTGTAATGGGGTGAATATAGTCACTAATCCCATTGCATTGCCCAAAACTAACGCAATGTGATGCATAAGCACTACATGTTGCATTTAACATTCCTGAGATTATTGTTGAACCTAACACTGATTGCATTTGAAACTTAGCTTAAAGTATCACATGGTGTGATGAACTACAAGTCATTTTTGCAGTTATATGGTTTGACAAGATCATGGTTTGTGCTGACCTGAGCTAATCATGCCAAGGATGAGAAAAGTAATTTGGAACTACCACTCCTGATTGCATAATCTGCATATGATGAGATCATGATTGAGTGACAGTGGCACTGGGGACAACTCTGTCTTCTGTTGTCAACTATTCATTTAAAGCTCACTATAGTTACAAAGAATGGTCATGCCTATTAAAATATTGGTTGCTGTCCTAGAACTGCAGTCCAGCAAGAATCTGCATTAGGATGAAAACATTTTTTGTGAAATACACATGACTTATTTGTACCATCATGGTGGTAGTTTTATGTACTTCAGTTTTATCAGCAAAATTGGTTAATCACACTTTCTCAAAGCTGAGTGCATAATATCAGAAGATAATTGCCTAAAATTTCTTGAGCCATCCAAGCAACTTGTAAAGCCTCATTTGTGCTCCAATCACTTTGTAGAATATTATCTTGATATTTCTCTATCTGGATTTTCTGTAGCACTATTTGTTCAGAGCATGTTAAATCTAAAATCTGTCCATATCGTATTTTTTTAAATATTTGGTAAATTTTAATTTTCTTGCCTGCAGAGTCAAGGCCATTGAAAGCCCTGATAAAGATGATGATACAATATGGCTAATGTACTGGGTGGTATATGGTCTCTTCAGTGTGGCTGAATTTTTTTCTGACATCTTCTTCTCTTGGTTTCCCTTCTATTATATCTTCAAGGTAAGTAGAAGTAAGTTTTTACCATGGATTAGTGTTGTAATGTGCAGTAATGTTGGAGAAAATATATTTTGCATTTACTTATTAAGCATTGATTCTTATTAACTACCAATGCTGCTCTGATCTTTTTTAAAAGAAGTCATTCTATTGTCTACATGCTTACAGTTGATCTATTTGGGTGTGAAATATCAAATACTCATTGATTGTAGTTATGTTTTGTAGATTTTGTATGAAATAAGGTATTCTAGCTTGTCATTATAATGATGAAAAAAGGCTGGAAACTAAAATTATTTTATTCATTTATGGAAGGAAAGTTCTAAGTTTTGCATTAAGATTCTGCACATGTATGCTAATTCCTCTTTCTCATTTGGAAAAAGTTTGATAAATACTTGCCTTTTTCTGTTGTAAGATTATAATCATCAGACATCTTTTTTCACTTCCTCTCAATTCTGCAGACAGACCAGTCACCAGAAAACAATCTTTCAGTCAGGAGCCAGGATCATCAAGCTGTTGATTTACTACAAAACCTTAGTTCATATTATTCAGTAGTTATTTTTGATGTGTAATTTAAACAATGTTGGATTTGAGAAGTTAGGATTATTTTCCTTAGGGAAAATAATTTGATGGAGGCATTTAGTCTCTGTCCAGCCCTTCATGTTTCTACATTCCTACTTGTGAAAGTTTTGAAAACATATTAAAAGAAGCAATGGTGATATGAGGAAAAACTTAAACGTTTTCACATAATGAATGGATAGAATTTAGAGTGCTCCACCTGAGTATGGCGGAGACAGGCTTAATCAAAACATTCAGAAGGGAATTGGACTGATGTATCTGAAAAAGGGAGAATGCAGAAGGTTGAAATAGGTGAGCTGCTCATTCAGAGAGCGCCTGCGAACATAGTAAGCCGAATAGTCAGCTTCTGTGCCATACCGATTTACATAAAGTGATAGCACCTTTTCATGTAATAAAACATGTCTAGGTACTGCACAGGAGTGTTATAATGTAAAATGTTTTCAAGCCACATCAGAGGATATTAGATAATGTAACCAAAAGCTTGATAAAAGGAATGATTTTTAAGGAAGGTTGAAAGTACACTAGAGAGGCAGAGTTGTAGGGAATTCCAGAGCATGGAGCCTAGTTAACTGAAGCTGGAGCCATTAAAACAGGAATGATCATAATCAGGGAAGGTTAAGAGGCCAGAATTTAGTGATTGCAAATATCTTGGAGGGTTGAGGCTGGAAGCAATTGGAGGTAAAGAAGGATGAGGCCGTGATTTGAGAACAGGGATGAAAATCTTTAAATCAAGACACTGTTTAACTGGTAGTAACTAAGTCAGCAAGCAAAGGGGTGAAAGGGGAATGGATTTTGAGTTATGTTGCAGCAATTTTGAATGACTTCAACTTTATGGAGAGTAGATGTTGAAGACTAGTAAGAAGTGTTAAAATAGTGAAGTCTAAAGGTAGTGAAGACATGAACGAGGGCTTCCAGTAGATTCACTGAGGTAGGCAAAGTCAGCAATGTGATGGTGATGAAAATAGGTGGTCTTCATGATAGCACAAATATTTAGTCAGTAGCTCATCTTGGTGCCAAAACATGACAATGAGACTGCACCCAAACTGGTTTAATCTCAGGCTTTCTCCAGAGAGGGATGGAATGGCAGCTAGGGAACTGAGTTTATAACAGACTGAAAGCAATGGCTTCAGTCCTCACAGTATTTCACAGCCCCCTTAGAGTCATATGCCAAAGACACAAGGTTTCAGCAGAGCAATTTGCAAGATCACATATTTTGTGATTGAGAAAAGCTAATTGGCCAGTTTTAATTCACCTAATTGAAACAGATCTACACTTCATTTGTCTCTGCCCTGCCCATTAGGACAAGCCAGAAGCAAACGGATTCTGTGGTGAATTACTTCCCTTCCTGACTCCCAAAGCTTGTCCACCATGTGCAAAAGAACACATCAGGAGTTCAGTGGAATACTCTGCACTTGACTCCATCAATACACAAGAGGCTCGTCCAGTACAAAGCAGCCCACTTGATTGGCACCCTTTCCACCATCTTAAACAAAGGGTCATCCAGATTCTGAATGTTAATTCTACTCTTTTGCCAGGTGCTGTCAACTGTGCTGAGATTTTACAGCACTGTACTGTTTTATTACCAGTTCCAGCATCTGCAGTATTTTGTTTTTACTGCCATCTTAAACATTCACTCCCTCCACCACCAACACAGTACACAAGCTGTTCCGCCAAAGCTTATTCAGTAGCACTTTCCAAACTACTTTTCCCTTTTAATAAGGGAAGCAAGCGCATGGGAACATTTCCACTTGCCTTTCCCCTCTAAGATGCAAAACACCCTTACTTGGAGCTGCTCCTTGTGTTAAAATGCTGTAGCTACCTCTGGAGTACTGTGGGAGTATGAACTGCAGCCGTTCAAGAAGGTTGCTCACTGCCATCTTAAGGGTATTGTGGAAAGGCAGTAGACGTTGCCCTTGTCGATGCCCAAAATCTCGGGATTAAATAAAGCTCTAGGCCTCTTGAACATTACAGAGATTTGTCTGAAAAATATAAAGCTGTTAGAAGCAGGAGTCACATCTGGAAGCCACTTTGATAGACAGGATTGACTCAATTGGTAGGTGAGGAATGCTGCAGCATAAGCCATGGTTCAGAAGCAGGTAAGTTCCTGCTGCTTAAATATTGTGGGGGGTGCACAAATATTGTCAGGCAGATAAAAATTAATTTGTACAGTTGGAGGCTTATTGCAGGGAACCAGAGATTGGAAAGTTCCTGTTGCAGGGAAGGAAGCAATGTATGTTCACTCTTGCAAAATATGTTGGATAATCTTATTTCTGGGGTTTAGATGTGTGGTTACAACCTAGTTTTTAATTTTCTTGCACCATTTTTCCTCTGAACATGTCCTTTTATGCTAATATTTCCATTAAAATTTGTACGTCACTAATTGGTACAATATAACTACCACAAGCTACTCAGCATTTGGTATTTATTAAAGAAAATATAGATAAAGTGCACACTTTAAATGTAGTTACATACGTGTGCTTCATTGTTACACTTCAGAATTTCTGCTGCTTCAGACCACAGGTGCCAGTAGAGAGGCTGCATCACCACAATCCATCTTCGGTTGGATGAAAATTGACTCCCTACTGAGATAATGTCCATGCCTTTATTCCCCTTCATCATCACTATCCATACATTTCCCTCTTTCTCTTTCTTCAGTTTTCCTCCTCTTCAACCCCATTCCCCACTCCCCATGCAACCTAATTAAGGAGGATGTATCTTTTGCATTCATAATGTATCTTTTTGGTTTTAAATTAGAATGACATGTAAAATTTTGTTTTAGCATTGTGTATCTGATTAACTGATTTGGTGTAATTTCCTGCTTTAAGGGAGATTGTTCAATGATTATTTTACTTAAAGAAAATCATTTCTATATAATAAAAAATAAAGCGCTGACATTTCTTAAACAATGAATGAACTAATCAAAATGCTCCATGTGATGACATAAATTTTTGAACAGTATAGGAATTAAGGGTTATGTAACCAGTCTGATAAGTGGTGCTAAGTCCACAAAAAGATCAGCCATGATTTTATTGAATGGTGGAGCACGCTCAAGGGGCTAGTTGGCCTACTCCTGCTCCTAGTTATTATCATCTTATTTGAAAGAAGAATTGATATAGAAACAAATCAAGTAGAATTGTGGACAGATATAGAATTTTAACCAGTTTTAATACATTTCTTTGGTAATATTTAGTGTGCGTTCCTGGTTTGGTGTATGGTCCCCATTTCAAATAATGGTTCTCAGGTGATCTACAAGCGTGTTATCCGCCCTTTCTTTCTGAAGCATGAGGCTCAACTGGATGAGGTTGTGAAGAGTCTTGGTGACCGGGCCACAGAAGCTGCAGATAGCATTAGAGAAAATGGTAAGACAAATAACTTATTTAGCTGTAGTAAATTCTTAATATAATTTGCATCTCAGGGGCTGATGAGTAGATCCACGCAGCTGCTACAACCTTCAAATATCTCCTCAGTGATGCATAATTTTTGTTTGTAGTTCCCGGAAAGTGAATACCCTAACTTGGGATAAAAAGGAAAAGTCTTTCAGCACACATCTGGGAGTATACTGCATTAATAGCAGAATTATCTGGGAGCAGATTAGTGGAAACTACAAACCATATATTCTTGCTTACTATCAATCTGATTTACTATTTAGCTGAGGAATAGATGCAAGGGGAAGGCAATCCCCAAAGCAAGAGACATTGAAAAACAACTGTTAGACTATTTACACACATTTCTGCAAACCAACCCCCTCCAATATTGAATGAAAGAGATGTTGTCTTTTAAATGACACATTACATTGAGACTTTGTCAGAATGTAAACGTGCTGTTTTAAAAGAGGGGTCTAGTTCCCCTTGTGTCCTGGCCAGTATTACTAAAGTAAATTATCTTGTCCAATGTGAAACCAAGTTTTTTTTTCTCATTTTGTCTTTTGCATCCAGATATGTAACTCAGATTTCTTGTTTTACTTATATTCTAGCTTGTCACTACAAGTTGCAGAGGGGTCATTTCCAGTTAATTCTCTTTCTTCCTTGATTGTGCTTCAATGTCTTCAAGAAGGCTAAGCTTGAAGTTGGATTAAATGTCAAATTGTTTGCACAAGGGTTTCATCATTCGCATTCAAATTGGCTGTGCTATATCTCTGCATGAAAATTAGTTTTAAGAAATAAATGTGTACAACACTGAGCAACTAAGTGAGCAAGTTATCAATTTGATCCCTTATCAGTGCTACATAAATCAGATTCTGATTATTATTCAGTAATTCTGTATGGAAAGTGAATGTTGGGTTCAGACATGATCTGACTTGTGTGTAATGTCTCAATGTTCAAATAGCCTGTAAACATTTTCTCTTTGGACTTCCACTTGAGAAGATGTTGGGGCTCCTGGTGCCCTGACATAAAACAATGCTGTGAAAGATGCAACAGAAGATCATTTTCAAAAGTACAAAAATTTAAATTGTAAGCCAGGGTTGTTGGCAGCATAGTAACACCTAAATAATTGCTTTGTGGCACTATCAGAATTTGTTTGCTTGTTATAGTGGGATATTTGAAAGTACTGTCCATACTTACTCATGTTTTTGTCTTTCCAGCCAAGAAAGCAACAGCAAACCTAATTTTCGAGGAGAAGAAGAGCACTTAAAATCTGAGTTTGCTTTTGTCTTTGGCTCCCTGGAATCCAGTGTGTTAAAATATTACCTTTGGAAAGTTTTTTTTCAATGCACACTTTAAATGTATTTCTTATAACCTATATGCTGAATTTTATCAAAATCAAGTGGAAAAATGTATGGTACCCAAATGTAATATTACAATCAGTGTTTAATTGCTTGTTGCAAATATTTCATGGACTATTACCAATGATGCAGATACATTTCTGAGTGACATTTTCTTCTGGTCTGTTTTGTCCTTTTATTGTCTGGTAATGTTCAATAAACTTGTAAAGTTGACTCGTCACATCCATTTGAATGGTTGATTCCCAAGTGTTAAGTACATTTGCAGACCAGCTAAATACAGCTATATCAGTTGGCTACACAAGTTAGTTAGGTGTGGTTTCAAAAATAAAATGTTTTAGTCAACAATGTAGTTGGTTTCATTAGGACCAGGCTAATGTTGCCCACCAGGATGGAAATAATGTCACTATATGACAGAGCCAAGGGACAAGCAAATAGTATCCATATTTTCATAAGTCAATGGGCAAGCAGACAATCAAACTAAAAGGAGTTACAATACACAGCAATTTTTTTGGAATTGCATTATTTAAGCAAAATATCAATATGCATTTATATAGCACTTTTAATACAAAAATATGCCACTGTTGTACAACAGTATAAGTGAAATCTAAATAGCTTCAGTCCCAACTGTTAATAGTGGGGGGGGGGGAAGGTTGGAGTCAGAAATGAAGAGTTCAGGGATTGTTAAATCACATGTTGGAGATCAAAAGGCATAGAGGGATTAAAGTATGAGAATGTTAATTGTGAAACACTTGCAGATCAGAAGTTACTGTAGGTCAGTGAGGGCAACAACTTAAATTTATAAAGTATTTTCCAATTTTGGCTGTAGCTGCTGTGCTGCCAAGGAGAATGGAGAGTTTAGCATTCAGCCAAAACTCCATTTTTTTTTTTTTATGGTGGCATCAGAGAATCCCAGCTATAGACAAGATCAGAGGTTTTTGCCCATAATGCCTTTTAATGCAGCAAAAGTTTCCAATGACAATTTGCACCATGCAAATTGAGGTATAAAATATCCCAAGGCACTTCATGCAGTAAAACACAGCAGGTTCACTCAATTGGCTGAACAGATGCTCAATATACAGAGCTACACCAATGGTATGGGTTGAATTCCTGTACTGGCTGAGGATATTTATGAAAGCCACATCCTCCCAATCTTGTCCTTCAGCTGAGGCCTATTGCCCTTCAGGTTAGGTCATCAGCTTCCCCTCAAAGGGGAGAGAAACCTATAGGATTTGGAACTGTGGCAATTTTACTTTTTTGGTGTTGTGAAAATATGACACTGAGCCTGATAAGGCAAATGAACAAAAGCTTGGTAAAAGAGTTTTTAAGCTCACAAAGAGAGGCAGAGATGTTTTGAGAGAGAATTCCAGAATTTGGGGGAGGTTAAAGGCACAGTTATCAAAGGTGGAGATTAAGAGCTGAGATATTCAAGAAGCTAAACTTAAAGGAGCACACACCTTTGGGAGAGTTGCAGGGCTGGAAGAAATCAGAAATGGGGAGCTCAAAGACATAGAAGGATTTGAAAACCAGGAAAAGAATTTTTAAGTCAAGCTGGTGTGGCTCAACAAATAGAAGTGATCACTGAATGGGACTTTTGGTTTGAGTGAAGATGAGGGCAGCAGAGGGATGAGCACGTATTTGTAAAGTGGAAGATAAGCAAAAAGTACAGCACAAGAACTGGCCCTCCAGCTCTACACAGCCCAAGCTGCTCAAATAAACTAAAACCACCCCCACCCCCCCAAAATTGTGTTTTTTCCACCCTGGGAAAAAGCTTTTGTCTATCTGTGCCTCTTAACCTTGTCAACTTTTATCACATTGCCCCCTCAACCTCCAGCATTCCAATGAGAACAAACTGAGTTTCTCCAACCTCTTCCTAGCTAATGGCCTCTATACCAGGCAACATCCTGGTAAGTTTCTGTACTCTCTCCAAAGCCTCCACATTCTTCTGGTAGAGTGGGAAACAGAATCGAACACTATATTCCAAATATGGCCTAAGTAAGGTGCTACAAACTGCCATATACCAATTTTTGAATTCAATGCCCCATCCAATGAAGGCAACCCTGCCATATGCTTTCTGTCTATCTTCTTCACCTGCATTGCCACTTTGTGATGTACTAATCCCTCTGCCTATAACATTCTTAAGGGTTCTACCATTTACTGGAAAGTCTAATACAGATGGGAAATGTACAAAGTGCATTACCTCATATTTATCTATCTGCCATTTCGGCCCAAGCCTCCAACCAATCCTGCTGTAGCCTCTGATGGACCTCATCATTATCTGCAATTCCACCAATGTTCGTGTTGTTCACAAACTTATTAATCAAACCCATTACATTGTACTATATATGAATGATTTAGAGGACAAACAGCAAAGGTCCCAATACTGATTCCTGAAGAACGCCATTTGGCACAGCCTTCTATTCAGAAATGCAACCTTCCACTGCTACTCTGTTTTCTATGACTGAGCCAGTTCTGGCTCCATCTTGCTCACTTACCTCCAATCCTGTGCTATTTCACCTTCTGTACCAATCTACCATGGGGGCAATCTTGTCAAAGATATTACTTAAGTCCGTATAGTAAACATCTACTACCCGACCTTCAAAGATCATCTTCGTTATTACCTCTCAAAATTTGATCAAGTTAATGAAACACAACTAACTTATAAGGCTGTGTTGCCTCTTGCTAATACGTCCACTTATTTCCAAATGGGAATAAATCCTGTCTCAGAATCCTCTCCAATAATTTCCCTATCATTGATGTCAGGCTCGCTGGCCTGTAACTACCTAGATTATCCTTGCTATCCGTAAACAAAGGAACAACATTGGCTAATCAATCGTCTGGGGCCTCCCTTGTAGCCCGTGAGGATACAGATTTCTCCCAATTCACCAGCAATTTTTCTCTCTTGCTTCTCTCAGTATTCTGGGGTATATCCCATCAGGTGCTGGGGACTTGTCTACCTTAATGTTTCTCAAGAATCCCAATATCTCCCTTTTTGATTTCAACATACCCGCTTCACTTAGACTGATCATCAATTAAGTCCCTCTTTTCCTTTGGTAAATACTGACTTATTTAATACCTCACCCATTTTCTGACTCCACACACAGCTTCCCTCCCCTGTACTTGAGTGGGCCAACCATTAGATATGTAAAAAAACTTTGGGATTTTCCTTAATCCTACTGGCCAATGACTTTGCATGAACTCTTTTAGCCCTGCTTGCTTAAGTTTCTTTCTACTTTCCTGTGTATTCGACACATGCTTTGTGCATTCCCAGCCTCCTAGCCTTGACAAATGCTTCTTTTTTCTGTTTGACGAGCCCACAATATCTCATCCAAAATTCTGAAACTTGTCATACTTATCCTTCACCTTCACAGGAATGTGTCAGTCCCAAATGGGAGGCCATGGGAATTGGACTGAATTGAAACACACAATTATGTTACCTCAAAAGTTAAAATTCTCTCAAGTAAATCCCAGAATCTTGACCTCACTGGTTGAGATTTTGGACACATTTCCTGGTACTGTTATCTTAGGAAAATAGATTCTTTAAGGATAAAAAAAATTATTGAAGCAGATAGGAAGGGTAGTCTTCAATTTCTGAACCTCCCACTTGAAGAAATCAGTTCTCGAAAAATCTTGACAAGAATGTTATGAATGTGAGAATCACCCCCCTCCCCCACAATTCAGAACTACTATTGAACACATTTAGTGAAAAGAATCCAATTCCTTATGATCTTTGATGAAATGAATGAATTGCTCTACTTCATCTTGAAATGAAGTTTGTTTACATCCTCTCAGTAGAATTCAGTTAATTTCTTACAGCTTAGTATTCTCATCCAAACTTTCGAAAAGCATACAAAGTAATCTACCAATTCTTTTCAGAGATTCACATTTACTCTGCAATTGCACCATTATATCACAAAGAATGATGATCTCTTCCTCAATGATTTTATAATCTATAGTTTCATCAAAACATAACTTCCTGTGTCTTATATGCTTCTCATCGTCAGAGGAGTCTGCTTTCTTCATTAATGCCTCAGTTAGTGTGTGTCTCTACTTCCACTGACATATAATCATTCCAAACTTCCATGACAAAACTTCTAATTAGGGCTAAGAATTGTGAAGCATTTGATAAATTATCAGTTTTTGCAGTAATGTACTGACAGCATCAGAGCATGGTGGGTGAGTGGAATCGGCTGCCACTGGTAGTGATAGAGACAAACTCGTTGGGGTCTTTGGCACAGGCTCGTTAGGCCAAATGGCCTGTTTCCCATGCTGTTTTGTTCTAATATTCATAACTTTTCAAATGCTCTTTCAGAAGCTCCTCAAATTCATTGAGATATTCCAGGCAGATTAAAAAATCTCTAACTTGACACTGATGACTCATCCTAGAATCTTACAGCGCAGAAGTCCTCCAGCCCATCAAGTCCGTACCGACACATTTGAAACACCTGAATTCCTATCTAATCACATCCGCTAGCATTTGGCATGTCACAATATGCAGGAATATGGGCGAAGTGCTCATCAAGATATGTTTTAAAGGAAATGAGGCAACCCCCTCTATCACCCTCCTTGGCAGTGTATTCCAGACCATCACCAGCCTTCGGGTAAAAAGGTTTTCCCTCACACCTGCCCTAAACTTCCTGCCCCTCACATTGAGTCTGTGGCCCTCTGAGACTGACCCTTGGGGAAATTGAGTTTGACAATAACAACACATCTTAGCACTTTCTTCTAATAAAACCCATTTTACAAACTGACCTGAAAACACAATCAGTTCTTCCAGATGATTCGTATCTTTGAACAAACCCAAAGATAGCCTTAATGACTTTTGGAAGTTTCATGATCAACAAGATCTCTTCCAACATTTATCAAACTGGAGGAATGTTTTTTGTTCCAGTGCAACTATAACACTTGTATCTACCTGGAAAAGTGGATAATTGTCCAGGTATGTTCTGTGAATGAAAAGCCAGACAAATCCAACCTAGCCAATTTTCTCTCAATCAGTAAAAGTGATAGAAGGGATCATCAAGATTGCTACCAAGTGGCACTTACTCAGCAATAAACTTCTCTCAGACTCTGTTTGGGTTCCACAGGATCAGAGTTCCTGATCTCATTACAGCCTTGGTTCCAACATGGACAAAACAGCTGAATGCCTGATGCGAGATAACAGTGACATCAAGGGAGCAATTGACTGAGCATGTCATCAGGTAGCCTTAATCAAAACTGGAGTCAATGGCAATCTCTATCTCAAAAGAAGACAATTGTGGTGGTTGGAGTCAAAGATGTTTAAGTGAAGTGGATTGGCCATGATAAATTGTTCATTAGTGTCGGGGGAATTAGAAGGGTAAATATATGAGGTTACAGGGATAAGGCCTAGGTGCAATTGGTATTGGTGCAGGTTCAATGGTCCAAATGGCATCCTTCACTGTAGGCATTCTATTATTTTATAATCATCTCAGCAGGAGTTCCTCAGCATTACATCCTAGTCCCAGGCATCTGACCTTACGATGGAAGGAAGGCTATTGACGAAGAGCTGAAGTGTGAATGTTCACTGATGGCTGCACGATATTCAGTACCATTTGTAACTTTTCAGATACTGAAGCAGTTCACGTCCAAATTCAGCGAGTTCTGTACAATATCCAGGCTTGAGCTAACAAGTGCCAAAAGTAACATCTGCACCACATAAGTGCCAGGCAATGACCATCTCCAAAAAGAGAGAATCCAACCATTGCCCCTTGATATTCAGTGACATTAAGATGTTAAAAATGGAGGATTCAACAAAGATAGAGATTACCATTGACCAGAAACAGTACTAGCTATATAAATACTGTGACTACCAGAGCAGGTCAAAGGTTAGGAATCCTGCAGCAACTAAAACATCTCCTGACTTCCAAAAGCTTGTCCACCATGTACAAGGCACAAGTCAGCACTGTAATGGAATACCCTTTACTTGCTGATTGAGTATAGCTCCAATAACCATCAAGGAGCCTGCCACCATCGAGGCCAAAGCAGTCTGATGGTTTGTGGAAGGAATAGCATTCAATCTCCCCACCTCAGTAGCAGCAGTGTGTACTATCTATAAGATGCATGAAAGCAACTTATCATGAGTCCTTGGGCAGCAGCTTCCAAATTCAGGCCCACGATCATCTAGAAGGGCAAGAGCAGCAGATATCTGAGTACACCATCACTGGGAGGTTCCCCTTACCATTCTGACTTGGAAATGCATTGCCATTCCTTCAGTGTCGCTGGGTCATAATCCTGGTACTCCTTCCCTAACAGCACTGTGGTTGCACCTACACACTAGGGACTGCGGCAGTTCAAGATTGCAGCTCACATCAACTTCTCAAGGTCAATCAGGGATGGACAATAAATGCTGGCTTAGGCAGCAACGTTCACATCTTGTAAGTGAATAACAAACGATAGCTTAGGTCTAAAAGAAGGAAGACTCAGAAAAATTATAGTGCAGAAGTTAGTGCGGAAATATTGAGGCAATAAGCAACAGTGGGCCACCAATCGTTGGGACTGGCCTGATCGTTTCCAATTCTGTACTTTATACCTAAATGCACTCTTCACCTTACACTTAGATTTTGAAAATAAGAATCTGCAATTGAAAACAGAACTGTTTATTTTATTACGATCAGCTTGACAAAGGGCATACATTTCTTTTTAAGCAAAAGAGCTTTAGCATACTTTATAGATATTGAATTATGTGCAAATGTAGTAACATTTATGGCACAACAGCAGAGCATTTAGCCCATCTTGTCCATGTCAGCTAAATTTTGCAGCTTCGTATGCTGACTATTCTTACTTTGAATGTCAGTCACACTTTGTTCTTTTTGATAATCTTCTCCCAAAAAAACTCTGCCAAATCTATATAAGTTCAAACTCCATTAAGCTCGCCAATAACCAGACAATGCAGACAGAGCCCAATTGGCCCATCAAGTCTGCACTCTCCAAAGAGCATTTTACCCCATCCTATACCGGTAATCCCACACATTTACCATGGCTAATCCACCTAACCTACACATCTTTGGGCTTTCAAAAATAGCATCGCATTTTAAAGGGATGAATTATATCATTTTGTTATGGACACAAACTCGAAGTCAGAAATGCAATGAAAAATAAACCATAGGGCACCTTTTAAGAAATACCTGAATATGTTCCTACCTTAATCTAAAATAATTATAATTTTGAATTTATTCCCTCCTAGCTACTGAGAATAAGGCGGTGCCAGATTTGTCTTACATTATGGACCAAATGCAAAAACAGCATGCTCAGTGGGTTTACTATACAGGAATGGTGTAAAATAAATAAATATAACTAAAAGCTAGTGTCATGAATAGAACTACTTCTTCTTCTTCTTCTTGCTTTTCTTGCCACCTTCTCCTGGTTGTGCATTCTGATCTCCTCCTCCAGCCTTCTGAGTCCTGGTTTTCAGTTTTGGAATCATTTCAGCAACATGTAACATTACTGACTTACCTGGAGAGAGAGAGGAGGTAAAAAAATACAGTTTATTAGTGACTGAAACAGCTGCTCATCTTACACATTTATTTTCGGTGCCAATAAGCTACCTTAGAGACACACGTTTGGGTCTGCTTAAAATATTTTCAAGTATCCCTTTCTTGCCCCACTTGGTTATTTGGAGCCACAACTATTTCATTCTACAAGATACACTGCAAAAACTCAGCAAGGTTTCTTAGGAAGCACCTTCCAAACCCACAACTACTAGCGGGATAGACAAGTGCAGCAGACACCTGGAAGGTTCCCTTCCAAGTCACTCACCATCCTGACTCAGAAATATGTTGCCATTCCTTCACTATCACTGGGTCAAAATCCTGGAACCCCTTCTCTAACAGCACTGTTAGAAAAGTATGAGAATGTTAACACATATAGAAAGAAAATTAGCAAAAACTTAACAATTACAAACAAGAAAAAAAATTATATAATCCTTCATGAATATAGGAAATGTCCCAATCAAACTAATCCCAGAAACAAAGCCCTTTCCGCAGGTTTAACACAGCAAAGACTAATGTTAATGTAATATTAGAACTCAGCCCTTTGGTTAATGCTGCAGTTCTCTTGAGACATGCACAGACAACCTTGGAATCAGAACAGCTTTTCAAACACCAAGCTGACTCTAGTCAAACCAACCACTAACAATTTTCTATCGCAGAAAGCCAGGAAGGTTGCTTTCAATTAACAGCAGAATTTCTAAAACCAGAGAGAGAGAGAAAAACACTGCTTTCCAGCTTGATGTCCACCCCCTTCTAAACTAAAACTGAAAATGAATCCTTAGATTTTTTTTTCCTGGGGAAGAATCATCTGACTTTGACTTATAAATTTTCCCCTTTACAATGCGAGGTTACAAAAGATCCCAGAGTAAAAATAAACAAAAACCATTTAAGTAGCAATAAAAGGACTTCTAGCTGATGGCCTTGCAACATAAAAACTGAAGAGGACTGCTTACAACTGATGAGAACAGGATTAAAAAAAATTCTTAAAGAATGCACTAATGTCACATTCCTTCTTTCATGAATTTACCGCTTTTCTGCCAAACTTTGGATGCATTCACTCTGGTAACTGCACAGAATTCAGCCCAGAAATGACAGAACGTATTTTAATTTCTCAATCTCATACTACACTTCCTGATTTCTATACTCCAGTTTCCAACCCACTATTCTGCTTCCTAGATCCAGTACAAGAGCACCAGCACGAACAAGTCAATCAACAGAAATTTACTCGCAGGACTCTGGGGAACAAGATTGATCTGACTGTTCAAGAAAACCGACATGGCCTTAGCTGATCAGTCTCTTTCTGCAGGATAACAAAGAACAACACGGCACACGAACAAGCCCTTCGGCCCTCCAAGCCTGCACAGACCTTACTGCCCTAATGAACTAAAACCTCTACTCTTCTGGGGAACATATTCCTCTATTCCTATCGCATTCATGCATTTATCAAGATGCCCCTTCAAAGTCACTATCGTATCCACTTCTTGGCACCTACCACCTTCCATGTAAAAAAAACCTTGCCCCTTAAACCTATGCCCTCTAGTAACTGACTCTTTCACCATGACAAAAAGCTTCTGACTATCCATTTTGTCCATGCCCCTTAATCTTGTAGGCTTCTATGAGGTTGCCCCTCAATCTCTGTCATTCCAATGAGAACTAGCTGAGCTTCTCCAAACTATTCTCATAGCTAATGCTCTCCATACCAGACAACATCCTGATAAATGTTTTCTGTAACCTCTCCAAAGCCTCAACAAATGAATATAACTGAACTGAAGGTTTTATATGGAGGTTTGTGACCATATGATGGACATACTAGTAATAAAAAGAACTAATTAAGTTGTGACTTAATTAATTCAGATGTCAAAGATCAGATATCATGCTTTAGGCCCAAGACTACTGATACTAGCAATGCCAAAGGGATCTGCTAGATGATTGAAGTAGTTTTATCTTGTTAGCAATTTTGGTGAATACATTTCTCATACAACTCATTTCCAAATCCTCTTAGGTGGCTAGATTATTTGCCACCCCCCACTTCAAGATTTTGTCAATATTCTTCCAATTCTTCAGAAATGCTGCTTTAGGTCATGCTTCCTACCCATATTTTAAACAATTTGCAGCTCATTCAATCCATCCACTTCGTTTCTATAATTACATTATTGGTCATTTTCCCCCTCCAGCTGCTACTCAATAATAAAGGTGATAAATGCTGGTCCAGCTAGCGATGCCCACACCCCATAAATGAATTATAAAAAAACTCCATACCCTGTCATCTCAAAGTCCCAATCCGGAAGCTTGCCTATCTTTCAGTTCTGATAAAAATGGCGCCCAAAGTTGACCTGCTAACTGCCCATTGCATAGTTTAAAATAGAAAATTCTAAAGCTGTCTTAAAGTTGTATCTGTCAAGTTTTATGATGTGTCCTTCATGTTGATGAAAGCAAATAATGTCAAAATGTGACAAATGCCTATGGTCATTTTATTATGACTCCATCGATACACCACAGTGTCGTGAGAAATTAGTGGATATTAAATAAAGTTCTCAATAATTGGTAAATCTCATGAACAAAGACTATTCCAACTTTGTTTACATGCTCCAAGCTAAACAGGCAAAACCTCATGACATGCTTGCAAAGTGAAACCAGTCTTGTTATCAATCTCTTCAATTGTTGTCGGTCACTGGGCAAACTTTAACAATTTACAAAATGGAAGGAGAATTTTGCTGGGTTATAACACCTAATTAGTCAGAAGTTAAAGCAGCAACAGCAATAAAGGAACACAGTGAATGAGAACTACTGCTCACATACAGGATAAACATGAATACAGACCCAATGGACAAATGGCCCATTTTTGTTATTTTCATGTCTTTAACATCACAATCTAGAAAGAATAAAACAGATAAACCAACATCACAAGACAGAGAGGTTTCCATTTAAAATGAATACAACTCATCACTGCACAAGTTGTAAGGTCATTGCTGATGTCTGACTAAACAAGTTACTTGGAGGAAAGTGTACACATGGTAAGATAGAACTTCACGCTATCCTGACACATCTCCAGTACAAGTGGATTCAGGACGTTCTTCACTCAAAGGGTGGTGAGTCTTTGGAATTCTCTGCCCATTGAAGTGGTGGAGGCTACCTCGCTGAATATATTTAAGTCACGGGTAGATAGGTTTATGATAGACAAGGGAATTAAAGGTCATGGGGAGAAAGTAGGAAAATGGAGCTGATCCACTTCAGATCAGCCATGATCTTATTGAATGGCAGGGCAGGCTTGAAGGGCTAGATGGCCTACTGCTGCTCCTGCTCCTATTTCTTATGTTCTTATTGGTTTATGGCCTTTGATATTTATCCAGTGTTTGAAAAATCAATTTCTCACACTGCTCAAGTGGCATCATATGACTGGCGTAGAGATACTTAAAGCAAGATGAATCTGTTACTACGCAACAATACAACATGTCTTGACAAAGAGTCTTCAATCAATAATCTTAGAATCATGGAATGATGTGGTGCAGGAGACAGTGATTGGACCCACTCAGCCTAAGCTGTCCAATTAGTCCCACTCTCCTCTTCCCCCCTACCTTATAAACATTTACCCTTCAGGTAGTTATTCATTGCCTTTTTGAAAGTTACTCCTGAATCTACTTCCACCAGTTTTTCAGACAATGCATTTCAGATCACAACGACTCACTGCATAAATACTGTTACCTCACGTGGCTTCTGGTTCTCGTTCAAACATCTTAAATTTTTCTAATCTACCACTGGAAGTAGTTCCTCTTTGCTGTATACATACAAAATCTTTATCAACTTTCTGCCCTAATCTTCTCTGTCTGAAGGAGAACCTCCTCCTCCTCTAATCTTCCACATAATTGAAGTTCTTCATCCCTAGTATTATTCCATCTTTTACATTCATCCCAAGGCCTTGACATCTTTCCTAAAACATTGTGCCCAAGTACTTCAGGTAAGTAACATAGTACTCCAGGTAAGATCAAATCAGTATTTTAAGAAGGTTTAGTATAACATCCTTGCTTTAATAAAGTCAAGGCTCCCGTTAACCTTCTCAGCCTCTACTGCCACCTCATGTATGTCCATACACTCCCAACCAACTCTATTAGGATATCCACTTTAAATCCTACATTCTGTTTATATTGCTGCTCCTTCTTACCAAAATAAATTACTTCACATTTTACCTGACATTTTATTAGATTGAGCCTCCTGAAGTTCTATTTTCCTTAACATTAATGACATTTCTGAGTTCTATGTCACCAAACTTTGAAATTATTCAGGTCATGAGATGTATATATATATGGCAGTGATTACAATATCGAGCCCTGAGGAATATCACTGTATACTTCTATCCACCCTGAAAAATAACCATTCATCACTGGTTTCACAGTTTCCAATCCCTATTCATGCTGCCACTGACTCTTCAATCTCATCAGCTTTACTTTTGTTAACAGATCTATGACATTGACAAGCACCTTAATTAGTCTTTAGGTTAATGGTACTGTGAAATATTTGTGTGTTTATAAATAAAACATACAAGTGGAATTACGTTATTTGCTTTGAAAATATGAAGTGCACAGTACTATAGATATTATTCAGGAGAAATAAAAAACCACCTCAGTGTAAAACATACTGTATAGTTAACAAACCCTTGCACTTGTTTTACAGATTCAGTTACTTACGTGTGGGAAACTGCTCTAAACACAAAGACCCATCTTCATTTTTCAGCTGAACTCGTATTCTGCCTCTGAATTGTACATCTCTGTTCCACTCACGTGGGTAGAGTTTATTCTGAAAATGGTGCACAACACATACCAATAGGACATGAGAAAAATATCAAATATCTTTAATATTCAATATTCAGTAAAATTAACATTAAACACAATAAATACCTCTACTGCCACAATCAGTCCTGCTGCTGCACAAACATCTCTAATTTCTCCAAATGTTGGGTTTTCAACAGCCTTTACAGAAAAATAAAAAAAAATAATGACAATAATTTCCCCTGATATGACATTTTATGAAAAGCATGCACATAGGTATTTCACAGAGTAAATGCGTGGAGCATTGAAAATTGCTATCAGGAATGATGCAGAATAACTAAAAAAGCTTTTATCAAAGAAAAGGATTTTTAGATTTGTTAATCTCTGTGAGATGGAAGAAAATGGAGAGGAGAAGGAAGAAGTTTAGGTAGGGAATTCCAGTGGGTAGAACAAGGTAAAAAAAAAAGGTCCTGCAACTAATGGTAAAGCTAAGAGGGCAGAGATGTTTGAGATCACAGATGGTTACAGAGAAAGGCCGGATGTCAGTTGCAAGCTATTCCTGCATTGGAAAATGGTAGCCGAGGAACAGAGAGAAAAGACAGACCCCAAGCTGATTCCTGGTTAATAATTTAGGGAATGAGCAAGACTGGTGCTATAACTGATATGAAAATAATCAGCAGGTTAGGTAGCAACTATGGAGAGAAGAAACAGAGTTAATGCTTCTAATCAGAACTGCACATTAGAAATGTAAAAGGTTTCAAGCAAGCGTAAGGGGGAAATTTCCCTTCATCCTTCTGTCTCAGCTGATGCTTTATCAAAACCATTTTTGCTATTTTAAGCTTTAAAGGGTAACAAGCTTCAGCAACTCATGTCCACCAATACCCTTCAGATGTTTCTTTCCCTTCACTCCCATTCAATGCCAATGCTTCTTTCGTCAAAATATCAAGCCCATGGATAAAGGATATATGGCAAACAAGATCAAAAGTTGACTTACTAACAGGGAACAAAGGGTAATGGTTGATGGATGCTTTTGCGAATGGAAAGTTATTTCAAGTGGTGTTCCATAAGATTCGGTGCTGGGATCCTTGCTGCGTGTGTTATATATTAACAATTTGGACGTGTATGTTGGGGGGCTAAATTGGAAAATTTGTAGGCGACACAAAAATTGGTTGAGTCACAGATAATGCAGAGGATAGCTATAATCTACAAAACTCTATCGATGGGTTGGTGGAGTGCACAGTAAAGTGGCAGATAGATTTTAATAGAGAAGTGTAATGTAAAGCATTTAGGGAGGTTGAACAGTTATAAGGAATACACAATAAATGGGGAATATCGGCAGAGGTATAGAATATAAAAGGATGTAATGTTGGAATTGTACAGAACACCGGTGAGCCAAGATGGAAATTGAAGACAAAAGCCATGCCATAGCCATATCTATTTGGGCTGCAGAATCCATTCATTAATTATCAATCTTCCTTAAATCTCACCTTTTCTATTGGTATTCGTCTTCCTTCTGCTATAGTCTTTTTGCTGTTTATGTACGCTGGATATATGCAAATAAACCTTCAAGACAAAAAAAGTTACTTTAGATTTTGAATCCACCTCAAAAGATTTCCCTAGATAATCGCAAGAAACTCCAATAACTAAGAAATTTACATGGTCCTTCTCCTAATCTAACTAACCCCACACTATCATTACTTTTTTTTTTAAAAGACTGATTTCTACCATAAACTGATTTCTACCCCACTTGGAGTATTGTGCGCAGTTCTGGTTGCCTCACTATAGGAAGGATGTAGAAGCTATTGAGAGTGCAGAGGAGATTTACAAGGATGTTGCCTGGATTGGGAGGCAGGCCTTATGAAGATAGGTTGAGGGAGCTGGGACTCTTCTCACTGGAGAGACGTAGGTTGAGAGGTGACCTGATAGAGGTTTATAAAATGCTGAGAGAAATAGATAGGGTGGATTCTCAGAGGCTATTTCCCCGAGCTGAAACGGTCACTACGAGAGGACACAGATTTAAGGTGCAGGGAAGCAAATACAGAGGGGATGTTAGGGGTAAGTTTTTCACTCAAAGAGTGGTGAGTGAATGGAATCGGCTGCTGTCGGAGGTGGTAGAGGCGAACTCGCTGGGGTCTTTTAAAAGACTTCTGGATGAGTATATGGGAACTAATGGGATAGGGGGGTTATAGATTGGTCTGTGGCTTGGTAGGTATAGTTGTGATCGGCGCAACTCGTGGGCCGAAGGGCCTGTTTATGCTGTAGTGTTCTGTTCTATGTTCTATAAATGCCTGCACTTACATCTCAAAAATTGTAAGTTGATCTTTTATAAGCATAAAAGTGCTTCTGCTAAATAGATTTTTTTTAATATCCATACACTCACAGCTCTTGGTTTAATACAACCTACAGCAATGCTGTTTCCTATTCCTTTTCAATAGTGCTTTCATTTAATACATATTGAAGATTCACTGCTGCTCCAGTTGCTCAGTACTTCCTGGTTTCTCAGAAAGTAGCTTGGGTAATAGGAGATCAACTAACACACAGAAATAGAGAGCTTGTTGGTAACATTAGGGACAGAGTGGATTGGAAAACGGTTTAGAAGCTGTGATTTGGTTTATTATTGTTATTGTATACTAATATATAAGTATTGCTTCATGACACTATATAAGTATACCGTACATAGACAAGGAAAGGAATGAGTGTAGAATGTTACAATCATAGCTAAAGTGTAGAGAAAGATCAACCTAATGCAAGGTAGGTCCATTCAAGCTGTTTTTGAGTCAGTTGGTACACATTCTCAGACTTTTGTTGTTGCTGATCTGGACACCTAAAAACTTGAAGCTCATTTCTACTTCGTCCTTAGTGATGAAGACAGAGCCATGTCGTCACTATGCTTCCGAGGTCAATGATTTTCTCCTTTGTTTTGTTAACATTGAGGGAGAGATTATTGTCGTCGGACCAGTTAACCAGATTCTCTCTTTCCTGTACTCAACTTGATCATTATTTGAGATCCAACCCACTACAATGATGTTAACAGCAAACTTGAAAATTGAGTTGGAGGAGAATTTGACTATTGTCATAGACGTATAAAGAATATAGTAGGGGCCTGAGGACACAGCCTTGTGACGGATCGCAGTTGAGGATGATCATAGAACAGTATAGGTCCTTCGGCCCCCGATGTTGTGCCGAGCTATATCCAAACTCAAGATCAAGCTATCCCACTCCCCATCATTTTGGTGTGTTCCACGTGCCTATCCAATTATTGCTTGGAAGTTCCTAAGTGTCCAATTCCACCATCAGAGCAGAAGTGCATTCCGCACCCCAACTACATTCTGAATAAAGAACCTATATATCCAATGGGCCAAATTTCCTTCTATCCCACACCTCCTTACTTTCTTCATTAGCCTACCATGGGAAACCTTATCAAAAGCCTTAATAAAATCCATGTATACGACATCAATTACTCTACCTTTGTCTATACACTTTATTACCTCCTCAAAGAATTCAGTCAAATTTGTGAGGCAAGACTTACCCCTCACAAAGGGTGACTATCCCGGACGAAGCAGCATTTTTCTAAATGGTCATAAATCCTATCCCTCAGTACCCTTTCCACTAACTTACCGATCACCGAAGTAAGACTAAGTATGGCCGATAATTACCAAGGTCATTCTATTTCCTTTCTTAAAGAGAGGAACAATATTTGCCACTCTTCAGTCCTCTGGCATAATCCCCATAGACAGAGAGGACCCAAAGATCAAAGCTAAAGGCTCCACAATCTCATTCCTTGCCTCCCAAAGTATCCTATGATGTATCCCATCTAGCCCAGGGGACATATCGACCCTCAGGTTTTTCAAAATTGCTAATATATCATCCTGTATCTCACACATCCTCAAAACATGGCCCCTCTCCTTAGTGAGCACAGAAGAAAAGCATTCATTCAATGTCTCATTTATCTCTTCTGACTCCATGCACAAGTTCTCACTACTATCCTTGACTGGCCCTAATCTCACCCTGGTCATTCTTTTATTTCTCACATAAGAATAAAAAGCCTTGGGGATTTCCTTTATTCGATCAAGCAAGGACTTCTCATGGTCCCTTCTAGTTCTCCTCAGCCCTTTTTTAAAAATTCATTTGAGCTACCTTATAAGTCTCAAGCGACCCAACTGAACCTGGTTTTTTCATCCTTACATAAGCTTCTTTTTTCCTCTTGATAAGACATTCAACGTCCTTTGTGAACCATGGTTCCTCACTCGGCCTTTTCCTCCCTGTCTGCCTAACTATCAAGGGCACGCAGTATTTGTTCCTTGAATGAACTCCACTTTTCATTTGTGCCCATATCTGACAGTTTCTGGTCCCATCGTCTTGTCTCCCTTTTCTTTGGTACTGAGATGATGGCTGTCTTCTTGAAGCAGATAGGAACGTCAGATTGGTGCAAAAGAGAGTGAAGATGTCTGCAAATACTCCTGCCAGCTGGCCGCACAGGATGAGTGCTGGTATAAGTACCCCATTCAGACAAGTGGTCCTATTGACTAGTTATGTCTGAAAATGATATGTAAATACTGGTGAAGAAACAGCACCAAACCGAAATGGGACACACCCGTGGCTGTACGGAGTGGATATGAGGGAGGACCCCAAACCCAGTGATTAAAGTGAGGAAATGTTCAATGTCTGCAAGCCAGCAATACGTTACCGGCCCCAACAGCTGGGAGCACCCCCTTTATGACGACACAATGAAACAGGGGAATCCCGGGTTCCAGAATAGAACACTGTGACATTTCCCAGGTTCCCGGATCATTACAAATATTGTTACATTCCCCAGGCGCCGCTCTTACCGCTCTCTGTCCGCGTAGCTCTTGTTCATGTACACCATGTTGGCCCGGTCCATTTCCTGCTGAATCAGCCCTATCTCCCTAGGAGGCCGGACTCTGTCCTGCGCTGATTGCTCGCAGCTCCTCCGCCTACATCTCCTATTGGATAATGCGGCTGTCAATCCGCAAAACACAGCAACTTCCGCTTGACCCTTGACTTTACACAAGCTGGCCAATGAGGCTCAGGGTGCCCACTCCCCTCCCATCCTTAATAGAGGAGGAAACAGTTTAATTGGATAATAAAAATATCAGACGTAAAAACAACTTGAATGAAACCAAATAATGCTTCAGGCAGCCGGGTATAGGGAATTATAGAAAAGTTTCCAGCACAGGAGGACTTGCTATCATGGGTAAAAGCAAAATACTGCGGATGTTGAAATCTGAAATAAAACAGAAAATGCTAGAAAATCTCAGCAGGTCTGACAGCATCTGTGGGGAGAGAAAAGGGCCAGTGCTTCCAGTCTGGATGACCCTCCATCAGAGCCCAACTCTGAGCTTCCAGGTTCACATTTTCTCTATAGGTTGTATTTTTTTCTCTAATTCCAATCATTTGTAGCATTAAAACATACGAGTAGAAGTAGGCCATCTAGCCCTTTAAGTCTGCTCCACCATTCAGTAAAATAATGGCTGATCTGATAGTGGTTCAGTTCCACTTATGTGCCTACTTTCCATAACCCTTAATTCCCTTATTGTTTAAAAATCTATCTATCTGTGACTTAAACACATTTAACGAGGTAGCCTCCACTGCTTCATTGGGCAGAGAATTCCAAAGATTCACTACCCTCTGGGAGAAGTTTCTCCTCAACTCTGTTCTAAATTGACTCCCCTGTATTTTGAGGCTATGCCCCCTGGTTCTTGTTTCCATTGTAACTGGGAATAACCTCACTGCTTCTACCCTGTCCAGCCCCTTCATTAGCTTATATGTCTCCATAAGATCTTCCCTCACCCTTGTAAACTCCAATGAGGACAGACCCAGTCTATTCAATCTCTCCTTATAAGCTAACCCCCTCATCTCCAGAATCAACCTGGTAAACCTTCTCTGTACCCCCTCCAAAGCTAATATATCCTTTCTTAAGTAAGGGGACCAAAATTGTACATAGTACTTTAGGTGTGGCCTCACCAGCACCTTGTACAATTGTAGTAAAACCTCCCTGCTTTTATACTCCATGTCTCTCATGATAAAGACCAACATTCCATTTGCCTTCTTGATCACCTGCAAACTGAGTTTTTGTGATTCACACACAACCCCCAGGTCCCTCTGCACTGTAGCATGTTGTAGTTTTTCACTGTTTAAATAATAGTCCAATATGCTATTATTCCTTCCAAAATGGATAACCTCATCCTTACCAACATTATATTCTATCTGCCAGATCCTTGCCCACTCACAGCCTTTCCAAATCTCTCTGCAGACTTTGTGTCCTCCATGCAATTTGCTTTCTCATTCACCTTTGTGTCATCTGCAAACTTTGTTATCCTACACTCAGCCCCCTCCTCCAGATCGTCTACATATATGCTAAATATTTGAGGCCCCAGCACCAATCCCTGCAGCACTCCACTAGGCATATGCCACTAAAATGTTTTTCTCATGTTGTCATTATTTATTTGTCAATAGGCTTGTAGCTCTTAAAATCTCTCCCAAAGTTCTTCCCTCCTTTCAGATGTCTCATGTCTTTAAATACGTCTCCTAATTGTCTCTTCCTGGATAACTTCTCCAATCTATATCCACAACTGAAGTTCCCTCATTCTTGGAACCATTCCCCAAAATTTACACATCCTTCCTTCAGAATTGATCACTACAGTTGAGATTGAGCCAGTATTTTAATCAGGTTTGTCATAACTTTACAAAATGATGAAAATACACAGCACATCTGGCATCATCTGTGAAGCAAGAAAGAGTTGAATATGACTTCTTAAAAACCAAAGGTATAGTTATATTGAAATGCTATATCACTTTGTCTACAGATGCTGCCAGACCTGCTGAATATTTCTAGCACACTATTCAGATTTCCAGCATCCACAATATTTTGCTTTTATCATAACTTCCTTGATTTTATACACAGTGCTGCTATTTATAAAGCCCAGATTCCTGTACGCTTTATTAACCATTTCTCAACCTGCTCTAGCTTCCATCTTCAATGATTTGTGCATATATATCAAGTCCCTTTGCTACTGCACCCACTTTAGCATTATACTCTTTGTTTTATATTGCCTCTCACCATTCTTTCTACCTAATGAATTAATTTTTATTTCTTTGCATGAGATTTCATCTTCCAAATGACCATCCTACTGATGACCTCTTGAAGTTTATTATCCTCAGAACAGTTCACAATACTTCCAAGTTTTGCACCACTTGACAATTTGAAATTGTACCCAAGTATATAATGGTTTCTAACGATAACCCCTGTGACCCTATCATAGTAAGAAATCTCACATCACCAGGTTAAAGTCCAACAGGTTTATTTGGTAGTAAACACCACTAGCTTTTGGAACGCTGTTCCTTCAACAGGTGAGTGGAGAGTTCTGATCACAAACAGGCGTATAAAAGATACACACAGTTTACAGAATACTGATTGGATTGCGAGTCTTTACAGCTAATCTTTATTCAAGTCTTAAAGGTGCAGACAATGTGAGTGAAGATAGCATTAAGCGTAAGTTAAAAAGATGCGTATTGTCTACAAACAGGACACTAAGTGAGATGTTGCAGGTTCAGGTAAGTCATGGGGGTTACAGACAGTGTGACATGAACTCAAGATCCTGTTGAGTCTGTCCTCATGTATGCAGAACTTGGCTATCAGTTTCTGGTCAGCGACTCTACACTGTTGTATGTCGTGAAGACTGCCTTGGAGAACATTTACCCAAAGATCAGAGGCTGAATGCCCGTGACCGCTGAGGAGGATAGCAATAGATACCTCCAGATGCTGAAAAATGTCCTCATAAGAACAGAACAGTTGTAACAGTGTTTCAGGGTCACATCATGTAAACTAATGTTTTTTGATGAACATTGAAATTCAATGATCTTATGAGTTATAAGTAGTAATTACAATCAAATTGCTGTGTCACATGGAATTGTCATGACTTGTACTGAAGCTGTGACCAACACTCCATCTCAATAGGGACCATTAAAGTCATTGACAACTTATATTTATACTTTCAACAGTAAAATAAATCAAGGTGCTTCATGAAGGCATTATAAATAAAGCGTTATATTCAGCCACAAAGAGGGTATTGGGTAGATGAACAAAAGCTTAGTTAAACAGGGAGATTTATGGAGCATTTCAAAGGATAAAAGTAAGCAGAAAGATTTAGAGGTTCAGCAATTGAAATTGTACCTATCCATTTTACAGAGATTAAAATAGAGATGCTCAAGAAGCCAGAATTGGATCTGTGGAGATATATCAAAGAACAAAGACAAATAAGCACAGGAACTGGCCCTACTGCCTCCAAACTTGTGCCGATCTCAATGCCTTAACTAAACAAAGAACAAAGGAAAACTAAATGAAGAACAAAGAGAGTTTTAATTGTGGGGAAGATTAAGGGTAGGGAGAGGTGAGACGGTTGATAGATTTGAAAATAAAGATGAGGAAGTCTATTTTAAATCTAAGGCATTGCTTGATTGGGAGCTAGTGTAAGCCTACTGGCACAAGGGTGATGGAAGAACTCGATGTCAGTAAGGAAACAGGTGTAAAACTTTGGATGACCTTATATTTAAAGAGAGGCAAGTTGGGAGTGCATTGGAATAGTCAAGTCTAGAAGCAAAAAGGCATGCTTGAGCATATTAGTAGCAAATGAGCTCATCAAACTATGTGATAGAGATGGAAATAAATAGTCTTAGCGCAGACAAGTGATTGGAAGCTCATCTTTTGGTCAAATACAACAAAGTTGATAATCTGGTTCTGTTGCTCGGGTGAGGGTTAAAGTCAGTAGTCAAGGAAATGGAATGCTGCCAACACTGTGGTCCTGTCTGTGTCAGCTGTTTGGTCATAATATCTAACTAATTCCACTTCCCTGCACTTTCCCTAAACTCTATGAATGTTCTCCCTTTGAACTGTATATCCAATTCCCTTTTGAAATTTGCTATTGAATCTGTTTCTGCAACTAGTTTCAGATGTTACATTCCAGATCACAACAGCTCTGTGCACAAAAAAGCCTCATGTTGCCTCTGGATCTTCTGGTTACATATATTTCTGCGACAGGAAATAGTTGTCTCATATTTCTCCATATAGCTAACACATTTTAATCTTGTGATTTTGTTTGTCAATGTCTCAATGTTTATTTGCACATAGCTAAGAGTTGTGAAATGCTTAGAACTTCTGTAATTGATACTTTAATGATCTATTTGACTTAAATCTAAGGTTATAGGAACATTAGATTTATTCAAAGAAACATAAATAGGTGTTTTTTTCACAGTTTCACACATTTTGAGTATAGAGTTCATTGATTCTGTGCAGTGTACACTGGGCAAATGGGCATGGAAGTTACAATGACCATTAGGGATGGAGGGCAAGGTTTGGCATAAGTCTATGAAGTGCAGGTGAAGACCATGAATTGGATGGAGAGGACAGGAGTAAGCCCTTTTCAACTTACATTTCAAAAAGGTCCCAAATTCACACCAGTGTTCACAAATCCTCTTAGGATCATAAACCACGAATCTTGGAGAATCTGACCTGAACCTACAAAAATTGCAGAAGCTAAGTGATATCTACCAATGTAATAGCATTGGCCAGGTTGGGTGTGCAGAGTTTGGGCTTTCTTTATCCTGTGCTGGAACAAAATGGGATGTAGGAGACAGGAATCCTGGAATCAGGCATACCCAACACTTTGAAATGGTTTCAGAATCCTTCTGACTCTACAAAAAACCATGGCCTGATCTCTACAATGGCTCCTTTTCTATGCTTCCCTTCGGCAGTGTGTAGAAATATTAATTAACTTAGTTTGTGAGCTCAACTCTTCTTCATCTTGGAATTAAATGTAAAATTTAAAGCACAGCTGTTTACAATTCCACATTCTCAATATTTTTTGGGACTTTGGAGATTTGCAATACCAACTGTAAACACAATTTTGTTTCCAAATGTAAATATCTTTCACCTCACCAATAGAACTATCTAATTTGAATTTCTATTAAAGAGACAATTAAAGGTACACCTGTGACTATAAACAACTTTAATCTGAATACAGATTGGGAGAGTCAAATTAGTCACAGTACAAAAGTGGAGAAATTTCTGGAGCAATATGTTGATTGCAGCAACAAGGGAGCAGCCATCTGGGACTGGGTATTGTGCAACGAGGAAGGATTAATTGGCAATGTAGTTGTGAGGGAATCCTTGGGGACGAGTGACCATAACATGGTAAAATTCTTTGTCAAGGTGGATAATGATGTAGTTGATTCCAAGACCAGAGTCCAGAATCTCAATAAAGATAGTTACTTAAGTTACAATAAGCTATAAGTATGAGGCATGAATTGGCCATGACAGACTGGGAACATTACTGAAAGGAAAGACACTGGACAGGCAATGGCAGGCATTTAAAGAATGAATAGGTGACCTTCAGAAGTTGTTTATTCTTGTTTGGCACAAGAACGGTAAGGGAATTGTGGCCAAACCATGGTTTACCAGGGAAATTAGAGATAGTATCAGGCTCAAGGAAGAAATATACAAATTGGCAAGAGAAAGCAACAGAGGATTGAGATCAGTTTAAGATTCAGCAAAGGAGCACCAAGGAATTAAGAAAGAAAAAATGGAATATGAAAGTAAGTTAGCAGGGAACATGAAAACTGACTATAAAAATTTCTATAGATATGTAAAGAGAAAAAGATTGACAAAAATGATTGTAGACCTTAGTCAGAAATGGACGAATTCATAACAGGAAATAAAAATACTTTGCTTCAGTCTTCACAAAGGAAGATATGAATAATGATTCAGAAGCACTGAGAAGTTTTAGTGAGGAGCTGAAAGAAATCAGCATTAGTAGAGAAATGGTTTTGGGAAAGTTGATGGGATTGAAGATGGATAAATCTTCAGGTCCTGATAATCTTCATTCCAGAGTACAACTGGAAATAATAGATCCATTGGTGATTATTTTTCAAAATTCTTTGAACTCTGGATAGTTCCTACAAATTGAAGGGTAGCTAATGTAAGTCCACTATTCAAAAAGAGACGTAGACAGAAAACAGAATAATTGAAAAATAAACCAACATTGGTATTGGGGAAATTGCTAGAGTCTATTATCAAGGATTTCATAACTCGGCATTTAGAAGGCAATGACATAATCAAAGTCAGCATGGATTTACAAAAGTGAAATCATTTTTTTCAGGATGCAACTAGTAGAGTTGATTGAGGAGAACCAGTGGATGTAGTTTATTTAGACTTTCAGAAGCTTTTGACAAGACTACAATGAAAAGTTAAAGCACATAGTATTGTAGGTAATATTCTGAGATGGATAGAAAGTTGGTTATCAGATAGGAACAAAAGAGTTGGCATAAATGGGTTTTTTTCTGATTGGCAATCAGTGAATAGTGGGGCTCTGCAGGGATTTGTGCAAAAATCCAGTTGTTCACAATATATATTAATGATGTGGAAGATGGAACTGAATGTATTATCTCCACATTTGCAGATGATATGAAGTTGGATGAGAGGGTGGTTTGTGAGGAGGATGCAGAGATGCTTCAATGTGATTTGGACTGGCTGAGTTTATAGAACATAGAACATAGAACAATACAGCACAGAACAGGCCCTTCGGCCTTCGATGTTGTGCCGACCAAAATAAAAAGCAATGCCCCTCCTAACTAAACCATTCCCTTCTCATCCATATACTTATCAACTAACCTCTTAAACGCCACCAAACTTGGCGCATCTACAACAGCTGCAGGCAGGGCATTCCACTCCCTAATCACTCTTTGAGTAAAGAACCTACCTCTGATATCCGTCCTATAACTCATACCCCTTAATTTAAAGCTGTGTCCCCTCGTGCTAGCTTTCTCCATCCTAGGAAAAAGGCTATCACTGTCCACCCTATCTAAACCTCTAATCATCTTATATGCTTCAATAAGATCCCCTCTTAGCCGCCTCCTTTCTAACGAAAACAACCTCAAATCCTTCAACCTCTCTTCATAGGACCTGCCCTCCATACCAGGCAACATCCTGGTAAACCTCCTCTGTACCCTCTCCAATGCCTCCACATCTTTCTTATAATGTGGGGACCAGAACTGCACACAATACTCCAAGTGCGGCCGCACTAGAGTTTTGTACAGTTGCAACATGATGCTGCGGCTCCTAAATTCAATCCCCCTACCAATAAAAGCTAAGACTCCATATGCCTTCTTAACAACTTTATCCACTTGACTGCCTACTTTCAGGGATCTATTGACACATACACCAAGATCCTTCTGTTCCTCCACACTATTAAGATCCCTACCATTAGCCCTATACTCTACACATTTATTGTTCCTGCCAAAGTGCATTACCTCACACTTTTCCACATTAAACTCCATTTGCCACCTCTCGGCCCAGCTCTGCAACTTGTCCAAGTCACTCTGTAAACTAAAACACCCCTCTTCACTATCTACCACACCACCAACTTTAGTATCATCTGCAAATTTACTGATCCATCCCTCAATACCCTCATCCAGATCATTTATAAAAATTACAAACAGCAGGGGCCCCAAAACAGACCCCTGAGGTACACCACTTGTCACCGAACTCCACGATGAATATCTCCCATCAACCACCACCCTCTGTCTTCTATCTGCTAGCCAATTCCTAATCCAATTAGCTAAATCACCCTCTATCCCATACATCTGCATTTTCTGCAGAAGTCTTCCATGGGCCACCTTATCAAACGCCTTACTAAAGTCCATATATACTACATCAACCGCCTTACCCCCATCCACCTCTTTGGTCACTTTCTCAAAAAACTCAATGAGGTTAGTAAGGCATGACCTACCCTTCACGAAACCATGCTGACTATCCCCAATCAATTCATTTCTCTCTAAATAACTATAAATCCTATCCCTAATAATTCTCTCCAATACCTTGCCCACAACAGAAGTAAGACTCACTGGCCTATAATTCCCAGGAAGGTCTCTCTTCCCCTTCTTAAACAATGGGACCACATTCGCTATCCTCCAGTCCTCCGGAACCACACCCGTAACCAACGAGGACCTGAAGATCAGAGCCAGAGGCTCTGCAATCTCCTCTCTTGCCTCCCAGAGAATCCTAGGGTAAATCCCGTCCGGCCCAGGGGACTTATCCAACTTCAAACCCTCGAGAATTTCTAACACATCCTCCCTATCTACTACAATACTCCCCAATTTGCAACCCTGTACCTCAGTGCTCTCCACAGCTACATTTCCAGCACTCTGCGTGAATACCGAAGAGAAATATTTATTCAGTGCCTCACCAATCTCTTCAGGCTCCACGCACAACTTCCCACTGCTGTCTATGACTGGCCCTAATCTTGCCCTAACCAATCTTCTATTCTTAACATATCGAAAGAAAGCTTTAGGATTCTCCTTAATCCTATCAGCCAACATCTTCTCGTGTCCCCTCTTAGCTCTCCTCAATTCACTTTTTAACTCCTTCCTAGCTAATCTATAGCTATCCATTGCACTACCTGAGCCTTCAAGCCTCATCCTGACATAAGCCTCCTTTTTCTTCTTAACCAGCAAATCAACTCTTTTCGTACACCAAGGCTCTCTTACTCGTCCATTTCCTCCCTGCCTGACAGGGACCTACTTATCAAGGACTCGCAGCAGCTGCTCCTTGAATAAGCACCACATTCCAGATGTTCCCAGTCCCTGTAGTGCCCTAGTCCAATCTATGCACCCTAATTCTCTCCTGATGGCCTCATAATTACCCTTCCCCCAGCTATAACTACAGCCCCCAGCTTCATGCCTATCCCTGTCCATCACTAAGGTGAACGTAACCTAATTGTGGTCACTATCACCAAAATGTTCACTAACTTCCAAGCCTAACACCTGGTCTGGCTCATTGCCCAGCACCAAATCCAATGTAGCCTCACCTCTAGTTGGCTCTCTACATACTGAGTCAAAAAACCTTCCTGCACACTCTGTACGAAAACTGACCCCTCTAACGAGCTAGAGCTATAGCTATTCCAATCAATATTAGCAAAGTTAAAGTTAAAGTTTGTGGACATCTGGATAGCAGATGCTGTATAATGTGGATAAATATGAGGTTATCCACTTCCGTAGCAATAATAGGAAGACAGATTATTAGTTGAATGGGTGTAAATTGAGGAAGATGGATACTCAATGAGACCTCGCAGTCCTCATGAATCAGTCAACTGAAGTAAGTGTGCAGGTATAGTAGGCAGTAAGAAGGCAAATGGTATGTTGGCCTTCATAGTGAGAGGATTTGAGCATCGAGATAAGGATGTTTTACTGCAATTGTAAATGGTATTGGTGAGGTCACACCTGAAGTAGTCTGTACAGTTTTGGTGTCCATACCTGAGGAAGGATGTCCTTGCTGTGGAGGAAGAACAGTACAGGTTTACCAGGTTAATTCCCCAAATGGTAAGTCTGTCATTTGAGGAGATATTAAATCAGTTAGGGTTATATTCACTGGAGTTTAGAAGAGTGAGAGGGGATCTCAGAAACTTTTAAAATTCTAACAGGTTTAGACAGGATAGATTCAGAAAGAATGTTCCCAATGGTGGGGAGCACAGAACTAGAGGTCATAGCTTGAGGATAAGGAGAGAATAAATCTTTTAGGACCGAGGTGAGGAGAAATTGTTCACCTAGAAGGTGCTGAATGTGTGGAATTCACTACCAAAGAGGCCAAACCTTTATCTGATTTCAATAACAAATTAGATATTGCTGTTGGGACTAAAAGGGAAATGGGAGGGGATCAGGATATTGAATTCAATGATCAGCCATGATCAAAATGAGTGGTGGAGCAGGCTTGAAGGGCCAAATGGCCTACTCCTGCTTCTAATTTCTATGTTTCTAAGAGTTGAGGCAGCTGTCACAAGAACTGCTATGGCCTTAAATGTGCCAAAGGTCTGGGTTTACAGAATTATATTTGTTTTACTTACACTCTGTGCAGTTGAGGGCTTCTTTGTTAGCCTTATAAAAATAAGCAAAAGTTTAGAACCCAGCAACTTGAACGTAGTATTATTTTCTTTAAACCAGAGCCATGTGTTTTAATAGATTGTATTAAATGTCTTAATTTATGAACCATACCTAAAGGACAGAACACCCGTATTTTTAAAATAATCTTTTCCTGACATGGTAGGAATTATTATTCTCAATTGTCTTAGTGTCTGAGAGATTGCTTTAGGGTGCTGATATGAATTGTTTAAGATAGCTTGTTTTATGACTGAAATTGCTTGTACAAATGCTGTCTATCTACAAGTATGCATTTGTTCACAATAGAATATAATCAAAGAATAAAATTAAAATCTTTGGCTCTGTGGTATGCTGGGTGCATTTGATGAATCCAAGGTCTTTGACGGATAACAATCTTCCATGTTGTTTTCACTGTTTTTGTTATGTACAACATTTTAATAAATTTTACTTGATTCATAAATAATAGTTATTCGTACTTTGTTAGGCCAGAATCCATTGTTAGAGATAATCAATTCAGAACTTAAAACTTTATACATCAGAACCTCCAGAGTCCACCTGACTTGAATCTGAGATTGACTGTGAACCAAAATTTACTGAATTATCATAACACTTCATATACTACAATTTGCATTTATTAGAACTGTGTATGCAAATTGTGAGGCATTAATTTAAACAAATCCTAGGCAATTAATATAAAGATACTTGATAGATTGTTATGAATTACCAAAAGCAATTTTAGTGCAATGTAAATGTTTTCTCTTCCCTATACCAGTTTCCTAGCATCTCAGTTTCACAGAAATATTGGAACTCACATTCTGGGGTTGCAGTTTGCCATCAGACGGAGCACATTGATTTGGCATAGTAATTAATTTATAGGAAATCATTTACTGAGCTTGAACCTCTTTTGATGCATTAAATTTAAGAGTGATTTTAATTGCTTTGGAAGAAATTAATGTTTTTCTGGTGTTTCATAAAGCATTCAAATTACTTAAGTAAACAAAAATGTAAAAATATTGCTGATAATTTGAGAAAAGTTAAAAATTTTGTATGTCTGGAAACTTTTGATCAGTCGCTGAAAGATAATCCAAGTTTTATTGTAGGCAAGTTGTCTGCCAAGCCAATGACACCTTGCCTCAAATATGCTTATGTGTTTTTTTGTAAACTTGTAGGGCAAGAACTTATTCCCTTCAAATAAATCTAGTCAGGACTATTTCTGAATTCCGACTCTGCAATTACTGACAGCACACCGACTGGTGAGATCCTATAGGAGGTGGCCTTGTAATTGATCAGCTCTGCTGCCCAATTAAGGACAGCAGAGACTCCAGGTCTTTTGAATAGGACAGCCAACCTTCCTAAGCTGCAGGTCCATTGGCAGAGATGGGTGTTGCAGCTGTAGAATAGAAACTTATCAAAATGCAAGCTCAGCTACATTCTCCTACCACTTCTGACACTAATAAATACTTTGAACTTGATCCCAAGGAGATAGAATGTCCTATATTCTTTCAGAGGCATAAGTTATTATCTGCCCCTTGAGTGCTGGTGTATTCAGCTTGTCCTGGGATAGATGTTTCCCAATCTCTGATCAAATATGGAAGCTGTGAATGTTCATTAAGAATTTTGGATCTCAATTATATATTTTCTGGTTCAAGCCTGAAGATTAATGAGGTTGCTTTCACCTATTGACCCAATGCTCCAAACATGACCCAGATATGTTCTCTATATCAGCTCAGAGCCAAGACAACAAGGCATTGAAAAGCTGCAGACATGCCAACACTCAAATTGGGAAATGTGGAATAAGAGCATTGCTGAGCTTGCATTTTGAATCAGCAACTTCAGTATTTATACAACATCTTTTAACATAATAAAAAAATTTCAAGGTGCATTACTGGAGAATTAAAAAATAAAAAACAATACTAAGCCATAGGGAGATATTAGGCTTTAAGGAATTAAAAGAGGAAAACAAGGTGGAGTGGAAGTGATTAAAGGAGGTAATATCAGAAGTTTAGGGACCAGGCAATTGAAGGCCCATCAATAAATTAAGGAACCATTAGAACCAAGGGCCTAGAATAAGAGCAGTATAGATGTTCGAGGATTGTGGGGCTGGGGGAGATGACAGAAGTAGATAGGAGGTAAGGGCTCAGAAAAATTTGAAAACAAGGATATGAACTTGCTTAACCGGGGTAATGTACATCTGTGAGCAGGGACACAAAGTGAACAACATTTGATAGGAGTTGAGGCACATGCAACTGAGTTTTGGGCAACCCTATATTTAAAGGGGATGTCAGAAACTGTATTTTGGACTCCTTTTTGCAGAAGCAATTCATCAATTGGAAAAACAATTTTTTTGAATATCCTTCTAAAGTACAGTCTCAATTTTACAGCCAGAAATTATCCAATTTGTAATCCCCTTTCTGTTAGGTTGAGAATCTATAAAGTCATGTTTCTTTCAAGCTTTGTGTGAGAGGTATGAAAAAACTAAAATCACTAAAATATTGGGATGCAAGTTGTCCTAAATAGGCACCAGTACTTGTGTCAGAATGTATTTCTTGCTTCTTAAATGTCTTCTCTCTGGAGCAATCATAAGATGCAAGTTAGATATAGTTAGAAGACTGTGCATCAGAAAATAGCACAGAGCCATCAGAAGTCACGTTTGGCTCTTCCACTTGTTATAATTTGCTGTCGACATGCTTTGCTTTAGAGGCATAGTTAATAAATAGAATAGTTTAGTTTGACAGATCAGAGAGATTTAAGATTCTGAAAATTCACCCTGATGCTGAGTGCTTTGAGCAATACTCATGTTCTCAGTTTTCTTGTTTGGGACAAGACATCTTTTGGATTGTTGTCCTGTATCATTTTTTACTTCCCAAATTAATGTCAGCCATTTTTGTTGTCATGTCAATGTTACTATCTTTGACTTTTGCCAAAAGCTTTAGACAGAATTTGCGATCTGCAATTGTTCTGATATAGCAGATGGCATGGTCAATATAACCATAGAAATTCAAAAGAAAACTCCATGTAGAGTTAGCCTTTTACAATAAAATTAGAGTTCAAAGAGCTGTAAACCCATTTTAAAATGCATATGTAAATACTCAGCAAGTCTAGCATCTGTGAAAAGAGAAACAGTTAATACTTCAGCTCAATGATTTGCTGAATGTTTCCAGCAATTTTTGTTTCAGATTTCCAACATCTATAGTATTTTAAATAATGTTGTTTGCTTGTTCTTGAGCCTGAAATTAATTCAATCAGAAACTGTAATTAAAATAAAAGGTGCTATAAATACTCAGGTTAGGCAGCATCTGTGGGGAGAAACATAGTTAATGTTTCAGATTGAGATGGCCTTTCATCAGAATTGCTGCAGACCAGCTAGAAAATACTTCATTTTGACCATTTTCCAAATATTGCTGTTCCTTTCCTTGCCACTTGGCAAATTGTCTCCCAGTTCCGTCCATCTCCAAGTGCATACTAATTCCCTCACTATTCATATTACTTGACATTAATAGCATGCATGCTTCACTGTCTTGTACCACTGTAGTCATTCCCCATTAAATAAATTGAACAATATGCTTTCTCCAGCTATAACCTTAGCTTCACTGATGTTTTTGAAATTATTGCTAATCCAGGTTGAGACTTACTGAGAGAAAAATGCTATAGATTGATATACTTGAAAACAGAGTAGTAGCTTTGCTAACTGTGGGCAAAGTCTTCCAGATTTTGGGCAGAAAGAAACAGGTCTCACTGATGCAAAAGATTGCAGCTGTTGTGGTCACAGAAAAGGAAGCTGCAGATGCTTCACAAGCCAACAGGCAGAAATCGGGAGTTCTGGTCAAAGAGACTCATCCCATAGAAATCTGAAGACTGTAAAAAAATTTGCCCTACTGAGGCTGGGGAAGAAATCCTAGATCCAATTATCCACGTAGGCAACTCAGGAATTCTCTGAAAACTGAGGGAAGCATCTCTTGATTCTGTGAAACAGAAAGGTGTAAACCTATTGGAAGCTGCATGTGACTTGGACAGAATCATAAAATCCTACAGTGCAGAAGGAGATCATTCAGTCCACCGAGTCTGCATTGACATAATCCCACCAAGGTGTATCCCCATAACCCCATGCATTTACCCTTCCTAGTCCTCCTGACACTGAGGGACATTTTAGCATGTCCAACCCACATAACGTGCACATCTTTGGACTGTGGGAAGAAATCAGAGAACCCGGAGGAAACCCACACAGACATGAGGAGAACGTGCAAACTCCACACAGACAGTGACCCAAGCCAGAAATCGTATGTGGGTCCTAATGCTGTGAGGGAGCAGTGCTAACCACTGTGCCGCTCTATAAAGACTGTAATCCTCTGGAGAGTATGTTGTAATGTATATGCAGATTGGGGTTATCAGAGATGTTAAAACATTAAAAGATTTTTTATGGTTTAGAGTATTAGTTACCAATTAAGTAATGTCTGGTAGGTGTTTCTTATAGCTTGTTATAGTAAAAATCCTAAAAATCAAACCTTTGTTGTGCGATTCAATTAAGTTGGTCTCTGAAATTTCAAATATTTCATTCTTAAATTATCAGTTACCAACCAGATCATAACACTTTCTCACAACACTAAAAAGTACCCTGCCCAAAGTCACAAATGATGCCTTCTATAACTGAAGTGCTGATTCTGTTAGCTTTACATGGCCACTTCTCTATTATCCAGTTTTGAGGGACCCTCAGCGTAACTCTAGAAATGGCTACTTTCCCTACTCACAGTTGTCATCTCTGGAACTCTCCCAAAGATTTACCTTTGGACTTTTTACTTTTCCTGCTTCTTGGTGACGTGATCCATAGATTCAGTTTTCAAACAACCAATGACAACAAATGATCTCTCAATCTCCAACTCCCTCCTCAACTTCCTCCATCTTGACACTAGTAGTCTAAAACTAATCTAAAGAGACTGACGATGTGAGAAAAATTTCTTTACGTTAAGGATTGTCAGAACATGGAACTGCTTTAATATTGAGTGTTTCAAGTTAGAAGATGATTGTATCTTTTAATGAAAAAATGGGTAAAAGCTTCCAGCAAAGAAGTTACAATGGAGTTTTGGATTGCTCTAGCAAAGTGTTGCATAGAGATGATGACTGGTTGGCTTTCTCCTTAATTACAAGCTTTTATTGCTGCTTGTCTGCCATCAAGTCATCATTTTTCACAAATTATTCACATGAACATTCTTTATTTTAATAAGTGAACCCAGAAATCACATTTAAAACAGTAAAACATCTGGGGTTTTTTTTAAATGCAAGGTGTATAAGCAAAAAAATCAACTGACACCCAAAATACATACAGTAATAATTTATTTTGAAATTTTCATTTAGTTCTTCTGAAACAATTTCTGTCTCATTCATAAAAGAGTAGCCATCTCACCTCAAATAACAATATACAACAAGTTACAGCATAGCAATGGCCCTAACTACTTTTCTGGTTAAAATCTAGATCAGGAGAAAATACTCAGTCCAAAGCTGCAAGGTTACAGACAATCTCTTTTTGCAGCACACACACAGCAGTGTATATTCATACACCTTAGCTATCTATGCACATCATGTGATCACAGAATTTGAGTCATTGCTTCAAACAACATACCATCCAATCTGATCATGCAGAAGAGCAGGCTGGGGAAGGTTGTTGCAGCAGAAATTATAAGGCTGTAAATTTCACAGCTGCATGATTGCTTAGAGGGTTAGGATACTTCACAATTACTAACATGGAATATTAATACTCATTTCATTCACTTTTTTGCATGTATGTAATTAATTTCTATTGTTTTAAAACTCCCTGACCTTTTTTTTTGCTATTTAAAATGTTGAACATGATTGATACGTTTAATGGACTTACCTAGACACTTTCCAAGTATTTTAAGTTATATAAGCCAAGCAATACATAAGGGATTATGGCATGAACTCTTAATACATAATACAAGTAAAACTGACTGTACAATGTGTTGGTTTTATGACTTGCAGGAATAATCTCAAACCTCCTAACCAAATGCATCTGCCAAATATCCACCAGCATCTATATTGTTCCCTATCAAATATGGCTTCCTTAACAAAGACCCTCTGCAAAGAGAAAAAAAAGTAGAGATATTTACAAATGCTAAGTTGATCAATATTTTTTGTAAAATCACTCATCTCCAAATTTCTGTTGAATTGTGCCAAAAATCATACATCATAAATCAATTTTCTACAATCACAGGTATTTCAAACAGAAGTTACTAAATATGATCCAGAATGCCGTTTAGGGCTTTGATTTCCACTGGACTCAGTGGTTTCAGGTTTAGAGCTCTCCTTTCTTTTGTTGTTGTTTACAGGTGTTGGAATTTGTGATGGCCGTGTGGAGCTGTTATCTGTGCTACTTTTACGAGGACTGGGGACATAATTGAAAGGAGTAACTCTTGCAGCAACAGTACCACTAGGCGAGTTGTGCTTGCTTGAGCTATTTGAACTAAAAGGTGTACGCTCGGTGACAACTGTGGTCTCAATTTCTGGTGAGGTAGCAGAACTGTTCACAGCAGATTTAGTTTCTGCTGCTCTTTTCTCTGGGCTATCCGATTGCGTAAATGAATTTAAACATTTTTCCATTCTTAGGCCATGAGGAGGAGTTCTATGTTCTGAAGCTGGTTTGTTCTGTCCATCACCTGAGCCTTCTTCATCACTTAGAAGCAACTTTTCAGACACATCATCAATAACTGGGGGTATATTACCTGTTGGAGATTTTCCAGGCCGAGGATTGTTTATTGGGCAGTCCTCAATTCTCACCCACACATCCTCAGTCTTTGACACAGGAGGCGCCATCTGGTAGACTAAATGTTTGGATTCAACATTATTTGGAGCTGAAGAATTCTGAGAGTGATTGATCGTTTGTGAAATTTCATTATCCTTAATTTTTCTCCAAGTTCCCCTCAAAGGAGCTGGGTTTTCCTTGGCTTGTTTATTACCATGCGCAAAATTCACCTGATGTGGTTTTTCATCTTCACTTTTAGCCTTTTCACTTGACTCCGAAGAAGCTGACAGGATTGATGAAGAACTCCCTGTGCGTCGCCATGTGCTAACTCGAGGGAGAGATGATGAATGTTTGCTATGTTCTCGCTTCCATGTACCCGATCTGTTCACAGGAAGCCTTGAAGGGCTTTCGGAATGAGAACGAGCTATGTCATGTTTCCGCATGGGCCTTCCTTCAAGATGTTCCACAGAAAGATTCTGATTTGGAGGTATTTTTCTCCAACTGCTGGTTTGATTTTGTAAATGACTGGGCATCCCATCTAGATGCTGAGATGGACTTAAAACTGGGGTTTGAGTTTGTGATCTAGTTGGTGATGCAGGCCTAGAGGGTGGTGACAAAGATTCAAAAGAAGTTGACTCTTCTAATTTTCTCCGCAATGTTGGACTTGGGGCTTCCTTTATAAAAGTTGACTGACGCATTAATGTAGGCCTTTCAGATCGGTCAGATTCACTGCCACTTGATTTTGTGGAAGACATTCTCGACAGTTCCACTCTTTTACCTGGTACAGAGCTACTGGCACTTTGGCTTAGCCCCTTGGAATTTGATTCACTTCTTGTAATAGATTGTGTACCCTTTCCTAGACCTGCTTGCTTTGAGGGAGCCTGTTGATTCATTGATCTACCTGGAGATGTATAAGGCATTCTTCCTGATCCTGAAGGTTTAGCTGAGGCAGTACTTGGGGAAGATGTCCTTGGCAGTTGTGATATCTTATTAGAAGGGCTGATCCCATTTCTTCCTGGAGATATGGAATTTCGACCAGGAGACTGCATTGGTCTGGATAGTGATTGTTGAGAAGGTCTAGAAGGAGTGGAATCCCTAGATCCTGACCTAGAAGGTCCTTTGCCGCTGGATATCCCCTGAGTGCCTGCGTGCTTGCCTATTGGGCTTGATTCTGATTTTATTGTCGTCTTAATATTTCTTGGTGAATTATTTGAATGTTGCCCTGGGCTTGGACTTTTAGAGCTTGTATTTTTTGGTGGCATCTTCGGAATAGGGCTGGTGCTGGGTGAGCTGTTCCTTACACCAGGTATGTGAATCATGGTTCTTCCACGTGAGATCATAGGCATATTTGCCTGTTGAGTGTGTTTTGGATGACTGGAAGCAGTCTCAACATTCGAACGGGCTTTTCCAGTTATTAAACTTTTATACACCCTTTTTCCTCCTCGAATAGCTTTAACATTTTCCTCCTCATTCTTTTTATTATCACTGGTTACTTTCTCACCAGGTTTGACAATTTTAGGGCCTTTATTGGAACTGAATGGTTTTTCTTCCTGGTCAGGTGTAAGATGAAAGGGTGATCCTAAGGAAATACCAGATTTAAGTGACAGAATGGAATCAGAATCAGAAGAACCTTGTCTTGACAGGCAAGCAGCAGCTTGATGCAAGCTACTTACTATAGAATTAGCACCCTCTTGAATGGCCTTCCAGTCAAAGCTTTCAGAGTCAGGAGAAAAAGCCTGCTCTGAGATAGGGCTTTGCACTTGTTCCCTTAAATTCATAGGCTCGTCTGTCTCATCTACTGATGCTGAAGTATCACTTCCTGTATTTTCCCAGTTACTCTTGCCTTTTGCAAGGTGTTTTTTCTTTTTTGGCATAGCTGAACTTATGCACTCTTGTAGAAGGTCATCTTCAGAGTCAATGCTGAGAGAGCTAAGAGAGCTATTTCTGGAAAAGCACACAGGTGTGTCTTCAACATGAAATGATTTGGGTGCATAACCAGAGGCTGGAGGTCTGTTAACTGCAACTTGATTATTTGCGTGCTCCCCCTGTTCAATCTGCTGCGTTACTTTTTTATTATTATTCTCTTGGTCAATATCACTGAGAGAACTTAAGGATGAATTGCGAGAAAAACAAACAGGAGTATCTTCAATGGCAAAATTCTGCATTTTCTCATCTGTAACTGTTTCTCGGTCACTATTGTCTTTTGGCGTTTGGGAAAAAACAGCAGGTCTCTGTAATGCAGATTTTGACTGCCCTCTGCTTGATGAAGATTTTTGACCTGGCTGCATTCTATCAGTAGGTTGCTGACTGTTAGAAATTTGTTCATTATTACAATTTTTTACATCATTAGAAGTTTTGTCTTTTTTGCCTTTCTCTTTTTTCAGTTCTGCTTTCTCTTTTGAGAGGTCAGTATCATCATCATCAAAGTCAAGTGAACTCAGAGAATCATTCCGTGAAAAACAATATGGAGTTCCTTCAATTGGAGTATAATGATGTGGGGAGTCAAATACAAAACCTCCACGAATGCGGTTATCATTACTTGATGGTTTATCTTGAAAATCTCCAGCAGCAATTTTTGTGGTTTGTCTTTTGTGAGTCTTTTCCATGTCTTTTCTGTGTTCTGTGTAGTTGGCTTCGGCAGAAAAGCTACTTGGAGGGTCAGGTATGGATGATCGCTGTAACATTCGTGCTTTGAATTCAGTATTCTGAGACAATGGTTTCACTGGAGATGTTGGTTTTCGTTTATCAGCTTCTTGTTGATTTGTATTGTTCACAGATGTTGATGTATGTTGCATCTGATTAATCTTTTTAATTCTATAGGGTTTATGGCTCTTTCCTTTTGGCATAGCAGAGTTTATACATTCAGCTAGAATATCACCTTCCTCTGTTTTATCATCTTGCCCTGGCTGAGCAGGGATCAAACTTTTTGCTGTCTCAGCATCATCCATACTTCTGCCCTCAGTTGGGATAGTATCTCTCTTCTCCATCACTGCAGATTCAGGTGGAGGTTGGATGCCTTCTGAATTTGACAATTCATTTGGAGGTGACTCAATGGTAAGGTCACTTAGAGATGTAGCAGTTGAAAAGTTTATTGGAGTTCCTTCAACACAGTAGACACGTGGCATATCTTCCCTAAATATGTCATGGTTAAAACTGACATGCTTTTGAGCATGGATTCTGTTTTGATTAGAAAGCAATTTGTATACAGGCAACTGACTTGGTTTTCTTGCTACAGGTGGTGGTATCCGTGAAGTTGTACTAGCAGCAGTTTTCTTTGCTTTGCTGGAAGATTTAGTTGGCATGGCCGAATTTATGCATTCTTCCAAGATATCAATATCATCATCATCATCATCTTCCAATATATCTTTCTCAGGTTCTGCAGCTTTCTCTGTAATACATTTATTTTTCACACTTGTATTTTCTTCCTTATCAAGTTCTTCACTTCTATGATCATCTTCATAAACAGGAGGCATTACTCTGAGCTCAAGGTCTTTCTGAATAAATGGCTCATCAAGGCTAAGAGCGCTTAAACTTGATGCACAAGAAAATCCATCTGGAGTGTTTTCTGTAGCAAAATGCATCAGGCTATCACTGTCCTGAGGAACGTGGACTCTTTGGACTGCTGCATTCACAGCCTCTTGCCTTTGGCCAGTATCTCTGCTTTTAACGTTGGCTTGTTCCTTGATTTTGTGCGTCTCTCTCTTTAGTTGAGCTGGCTGAGGTGGTGGAGTTTTACTTCTACTAGGAGGCATTGTCTGTCCTGGGCTGTCTGGAAGATCACTTGGACTTATGACTCCACTAACCATTTCACTACAAGGTTCACTCTGAATGGAACTGGCAATTGACTGACTTTCAAAACTCCCCAGTGAACTGACTGAACTGCATCTGCTGAATACCAAGGGAGTTTCCTGCACATAGTGCTCTGGCGGGCTTTTGGGAGTCTGTGCTCCACTCTTGGATGGTGATTTGGCACCCGAAGAGAATTCAACAGCTTTCTGCCTAGAAATATCAGGTTGAGACACATTGGTAGCCTGTAGCCGACTTTGCTTTATTTGTGTATGCTGAGAAGTAGAGGAACTCTCACCTATTGCTGCCTCAGCGGTTAACTGTCCATGGCTTTCCTTAAGGTCAATAATCTGCAAAGTGGTTCCATCATCTGATACATGCTTGACTTGACCGCGTCCTTCCATTTCATCCTCTGATGACAGAGATGATAATGAACTACATCTTGAAAAGCAAATAGGAGTGTCCTCTACACAGTAAGTCTGCATAGTTTCTTGATTAATTGAAGGAGCTTTGCAAGTGGCTGATTTCTGTACTGCTGGTGTGGCAGTTGTTCTAGCTTGTGCAGAGCTAGGGTGCAGTCGTCTTTGTTGAGATGATGTATGTTTGGAACTTGATGTATTTCCACAACTTGATGCTGTATGATCTTTTGTTGTTTCTTGAATTGAAGGAACCTTTGAATGCATGAAAGATTGCTTCTGTGAAGGTGATGGGATTTCTGAGGAATACTTTAAACTATAATCAATTGGCTGTTCAATGTGGTGCTCTTCCTCTGTAAACTTTATGCTATAGTTTGTGGGCCTGTCCTCTTCCTCCTCATGCTGTTCTTCTTCAGAGTACCGTTCACTGTAGTTGGTTGGCTTGTCATCTTCATAATCATCTACCTGGCAAAGAGATGGATTAACTTTCTGGTTCATTCTGTGCTCAGAATCAACTCTAATTTGCTCTGACTTGTTGTGTGTCCTGGCACTGTAAGAACAATCTGACTGAACAAATCGAGGTTGGAATTTAATATGTGCTTCATCCCCACTGCAGGTACTTTCACAGTAAATAGAATATTCAGAGGGTTGAGTTCTGGTCTGTTTATGTTCATTCCTTTTCATCTCTTCTTCAACAATATGTTTTTGCCGTGCCCACTGTTCATTTTGTGATGGACTCTGTCGGCCAGAGTTTAACTGTTCATCTGAATATTTAAGACTGTAATTAATTGGTGTGTCTAATTCTGCATCATTGTCATCTAAGTGATTAGCATTATGAATTTTGTTGGCAAGATCAGCTGGATATTTTTCATAATTGCAGAATTTGCTTTCATCATCCTCTGAGTAGGACTCTATTGATGGTTTCATCTGTCCTCTTTTCCCATAGCCATCACTACTGCTAACACTATTCAAGCTATCATTTGATGACCTTCTGTACTCCATTTTCCCATAAGGCATTGAAGGGGCTCTGCTAGAGTTTTCAGGTTTAGCATAGGTAAAAATGTTAGAATTAGGATGAGATGAAGATGCTCGTCTCATTCCACTCCTGTCCTCTGGCACACAACGTAGGTCAGAAGCAGATGCTGAATTTCTGTCCTCTGAGGCTAAATGCATACTTGATACCTCTTCTATCACCTTGGCTATTTGTGCTGCAGTAGTAGGAATCTGTCTCCCTATTCTTTTTGAAGGATCTGGCACATTATCACATGAAGCAGGAAAGGAAGCCGCATCTGTTCCTCTTCGATCTCTTTCTGCAGTTCGATCCTTTTCTGCCCTGGAACTATCTGCACTCCCCCTGTCTCTTGATGAACTAGGTAACATTGAAGAAGTCACGTATGGTGACAACACAGTCAAATTGCCAGTGTTGAAACTCTCTGACCTGCATACCCCATCATCAGTGTGCCTTCCCGAATCCAAGACATACTCACTGTATCTACCTTGCTTGTGTCTTTGCCTGTTGCGATGGGATGTTTTAGGACTCAAATTATCAATATTATCAAAAGTCTCTGACAATTGTTGAGCATCTAGCTCTGCTTCTAGAGCCTTTTGTTTTCGAACATGCAGAGATGGTAAACTTGATCCTGGGGACATAATGTTGGCATCTTTGTATTTAGCAGGTCTGTTGGCCATTAGATTCCTCAAAGCTGCAGCACTCCCCATTGCAATCATTTTGTGTTTAGAATGAATTAAATTTTTGAGCATGCTAACTGCTCCCATGTCCCACAAAGATTCCTGATCCTTGGCATTTCGAGCAGAAAGATTCCAAAGTGTTCCACATGCGTTGCTAACTATTGTCAAGCTGTGTGATTTTAAGTGCTGTAGCAATGTCTGTAGGCAATTGTTTTCTCGTAGAATTTGTCTGGATAGAAAACAGAATTATATAGAAAACAGAATTATTTATAAAATCATTTATAAAACAAATATACACTAGACTTTTAATTTCAATCAAGGTAAAAAAAAAGTCCCCCCCTCAAAAATGTATTAAATAAAGATTATTTATACGGACCATCCTTTTAAATTCACTTGAATACAATCTTGAAGTGCTTAATGAGGTGGGAGAGGATAAAAAAGATGAAATGGAGGGAGTAGGGCGGATAGGGTAGGAGAGTTAAAGAAGAAGAAAGAATGTTGGGGCGGAATGGAGTGCATTTATACGCCAGAATTCTACCATCCTGCTGCCACGGAATCGGAGTGGATGAAGGATGGAAAACAGAAATGTCTGTTGACCTCAGGCAAGAATTTCCAGTCTTGCTCTAGCAAGACCATAAAATCTCGCCTATAATGTTCTAGGTTCTGTCCTGGAAGAAAGAAACAAAGCCATTATTTAAGGTGGCTGCCTCACAAAGGGCATTCTGCAATAAGGCTGCTGCAGAATCTTTGTTCTATAATGTTGGTAAACATTATAGGACAAAGGTAAACATTTTAAAACCTATTTCTATTCAGTGTGCAGCAACCTCCTAGAAAGGAAAAAAAAACGAAGCCATTTCAAAAAAATCATCAGGTAAAGCCACATATCCAAATCACAGAATTCCATGGAAGCTGAAATAACAACAGAAAATTCACAGTTGATCAAGGAGCATCTGAAGCAAGAAAAACAATTGTCTCAAGGCAATGACTTTTCATCTGACTTCATTTCTTTCTCCACGGATAATACCCAATTTGCTGAACATTTCCACCATTCTGCGTTTATTTCAGGTTTCCAACACCTGTTCTATACTGTGTTTATATCCATGGAAATCAAGTTGTCTTCTACATTGCCATGAAAAGATAGCAAGATTTCCAAAATACTTTGCTTCTTTGACTTAAATGTTTCAAAATACTGATATGAATTAAGGGTCGTGTCATTTTATTTAAACATTTATTCTTTCCGCAAAGCAACTTCCAATAATTCAAACTAACTCTATTTTGACTGACATGGTTTGTCAGTCAGGTTTTTTATACAAATCAGAAACTACACTTACATTATAGATTTTCAGTATATCCCCAGCAATTTAAGGCCACATTCATAAAAAAATTACTGCTTCTTTTACCTTGCAACAGATAGTAATCAGATAAATAATCAGATGATGTGCTTTAGTTCTATTGCTTGAGGCATGCAAGTCAGCAAAGACAAGGGGAAAAAAAATTCTCCTGTTCTCTAATAATTGTGCCATGGAACTTTTATGCCAAACTGAGCAGAAAAGGTTTTGGTTTCACATCTCATCTAAAAAACAGCACCTGATTCAGATGTAAGAATAGCAAAACTAAAGTGAAAACTAAAAATCATATCTCACATATAGGCTAGGGCATGGCTTGGGTTTGTAGGAAGTGTGGGCTTGAACATGGAAACTAACTTTAGCATTGAACTGGAGCTGGATTGTATTGTAGAAGACTGTTCTAAATTTTAAGATTCTGTGCTATCAAAAATTCTGAAAAAAAAATGTCTCGGTGGCAGAGTGGTTAGCACTGTTGCCTCACAGCGCCAGGGGCCTGGGTTCAAATCATGGCTTGGGTCACTGCCTGTATGGAGGCTCTGCAAGTTCTCTCCGTGAGTTTTGCCCGGGTGCTCCGATTTCATCCCACAGTCCAAAAGACATGCTGGTTAGGGTGTACTAGTTATGTTAAAATTCTCCCTACTGTACCCAAACAGGCACTTGAGGGTGCATTCAAATCAGGGGCTGTTTTTCAGCTGTGATGTGAAACTGAAGCCTTCTCTGCTCAGGTTGGCATAAAGTTCTACAGCCTGATTTATTAGAGAGTAGCAGGGTGTGGTGATTCAAGGATTTTCACAGTGGTTTCATTGCAGTGCTAATATATACCTACTTGTGACACTAATAAATAAACTTTAAGCCCAAAACTCCAGAAACTACATTCACCCGAGATCCCCAAGTTAACTTAAAACTATTTGCACTTAAAACTACAGGCTCTTAATGTTAAAGTTTATTTATTAGTATCATAAGTAGGTTTACATTAACACTCCAATGAAGTTATCATGAAAATCCCCTCTGGTCCTGTTTGGGTACACTGAGGCAGTATTCAGCATGGCCAATACACCTAACCAGCATGCCTTTCAGATTGTTCTTGCTTCCAGCAAAGGAATATTTTAGAGCAAGAGCTTTGTTAACCAATTTAAGTTTTTGAAAATGATTATGTATATATCTAGATGTAAGTCTGTGATTTTTTTTTTGTAGAATCAATTTCAATCTTCCTTGAAAGTATTTCCCATGTCATTAGAATGAGTTTGATACTAAACAGAATGGAGAATTTGCTTACAAGTTTGAACAAACGTGAGCAAATAAGAAATTAGGTCAGTCTGTGATGTCAAATTCAAAAATGCTATAGATGACCAGACAGTTGCGACTATCTTTGACCTGGAAGTAGGACAGTAAAGTAAGTTATAATTTCTTTAAAATGTCTATGGACTGGATGTTTGAAAGGGACTTAAGAGTTTGCATCATTTGCAAAGTATCAATTGTAATTTATTTGGATGATAAGAACCAACAGACCAAGGAACTTTGTGACTCTTGGCCTGCAACAGGAAGAAAGGTACAGATCCTGCGATCAGAAACAAATTAAGTGCTATAGGAGAAGAACAGAGGAGGCACATTTACAAGGAACTGTGGGTGTAATACATTAGAAAAAAGGATTAGAACAAGGATTGTGAATTGAACAGTTCCACTGTTACATGTTTTGGCAGAGCTGACCAGACCATTTAACAAGGTTTGTTGAATGATCAGCTAAAGGTATCTCCAGGGAATCTGTACCCTCAAGACTGCGGTGAACATAGCGAAGACCATTTGGCTGTCCGGAGAACTGAACAAATGCAGCTACAGGAGGCCAGTGAGGTGGTGGTGGTGGGGGCAAGGGGATGTGTGTGTGTGAGTTAAATGCTTGTGATCGCATGGCTTTTGTTATATTTGCTAATTGTGTAATTTATAGTTTGTACCAAACATAATGTGCCTGTTAAAATCATTTTTAATTTGTGTTCAGTAAAAGTTACAAAAAGTGAAATCTTATTGGTAATTTCTTCATTTGGTTCTTTTGTTCCACATGGGAATTGTAACACTGTAGATGACTGACCCATGGGTATAATTCACTGCAACACACAAAAATTAAGGTATCATTTAGATCACTATAATTACTAATATCTAAGTGATTTATTTTATTAAAGTAATACTAAATTATTTCTGTAGAGAAAGAAAGACTGCACAGACCTGTGATCTTCATTTGTAGCAATCAGACTTGAAACATTCCTTAGGATGCCGCCTCCACTTTCAATAATGGCAAGTGTATTAGTTTGGCTTCTGTAGGTTAAAGTGCCAACCAAAAATGCAAGGGCACCACACACAGCACAGATGTCAGCTTTATTCTCGGTGCAGTGTGCAGATAAATTCCAAAGGGCACTAAGAACACTCTTTAGAGTTGATTCCTTTAAAAAGGAGGGAACGATTAATATACAAATTCAATTTTTTTGTTTTGCATGATTTACAAGACATTTTTGAACATTTCTATGGTATGTAAAATAGATTTTATTTTGTACCTTTTGACACACGTTGCAACATTTTTAATTTCTAGCATAATTTTTCTGGTTTCTCACAAAGTACTATTAGAAAGATTATAAAAGCCATGATAGATAACACTTGCAGTATATTACAGCCGTATATACAATCTTTATGCTGACTGTCAAATTTAATGAGACATTTATATTGCACAATTCCCTTTTACAACAATAGATATGGGTATTTGTATGCTTGCTTGGGCCTCCATCTTCTAGCAATGGCTGTCCTTAACATTAGAGATCCAAGTAAGTTGGTGTATTAAAGTCTTCATTCTGCTCGAGTTCAAACAAACTAAGAGTGGGAAGATCTATGAACATACAAACAGGAAGCAAGAGTAGGCCACTCAGCCCCTCCAGCCTACTCCTTCATTTAATAAGATCACAGCGATCTGATAGTAACTTCAAATCTGCCTGACTATATCGATAATGTATCATCCTCTTGCTGACCAAGAATCTATCCATGTATGCCTTAAAAAATATTCAAAAGCTCTGTTTTTACCTCTTTTTCAAGAGCAGAATTCCAAAGACTCAGAAAAAGTTTTTGCTTCATCTCCATTTTAAATGGATACGCCTTTATTTTTAAACAGTGACCCCCAGTTCTAGATTCTCCCATAAGAGAAAACATCCTCTCCACATCCACCCTGTCAAGACCTCTCAAGGTTTGTGTTTCAAACAAGTTGCCTCTTACTCTTCTATACTCCAGTGGATACAAGCTTGTTCAACCTTATTTCACAATATATTTTGTAACATTTAAATGTTAATTTATTTATTAAACTTAAGTGTTTTATGCCATGTTAGTCTTGCTGAACAATTGATAGAAAGGTTGGCATTTGCAGACTTTCAATCTCCACAGGGAAGTGTCAAGTATCACCTCGACTTTCCACATTATTTAGTTGAGACTTAGTGGATGAAATCAATGAACAATTTACCAATACGTGGCACAGCTCGTTTCCAAGTTCTAAATATTATGTATTCTTTATGAATCATAAGTTTGCACTTTTGAAATATTTCTCTTGCAATATTGATTTTCAATTTACAAGAGAGAGTTCAGATAGAAAATGACATTTCTCAGATTTTCAAGTGAACCGGAGTTATTTTATTCTTTTATCTCATCAAATAAGGTATAGACATGGGATCCTAGTAAATGCTTACCTTATTTATAGAAACTAACAATAAAGCATGAAGATTTGCAACTCAGGATGGTTAAGGCTGTAAGATTTTGGAGTGTCTGCTTAACTAGAATTCAGATATCAAGATAATTACATCTGATTTTCAGAGCTTAAAAATTCTTAACCCCATGTTTCAACATGAACTCCCATTTTGAGATGGTCTTATGGAGTAAATACAAGCACTTGGAGTGAAAATGATGCTGCAAACACTTTTGGCTGGAACTTGCAAATAATCAAGTGTTCAAATATTTTCCCCACGCAAGTCGCTGTTTTAGAATTCATAGCAGAGGCATCCAATTGAATCATCCTGTCTGTGCAGTCTCTCCAACGGGACTCTCTCCATTAGTCTCTTTGCCTGGTTATTTCCTGTACCGTTTTATATTCTTATTTAAACGCTTACCAATTTCTGTTTTAAATTATATTTAAACATCACCTGTGCTAACAATTATATAAGGCCCTAATAATAGTTGTAAAAATTTCTTCAAGTAACACGTGCATTCTTTTAATAATCATCTTGCATCCATGTGATCTTGTTAATGATGCAAAAACAATGGAAAATAATCTTTTGCTACCTACCCTTTTAAGACATTTTATAACTTTGTTAACTTTAAGTGATGTGACAAATGAATCATATACACATTCTTACAGGATCAGTCACAAAATGATTATTTTATATAAAAAGAGCAGTTTTATTGAAGTTCATGCCAATAAATTCAACTTAAATTTTAAATAGAGAGAATGACACAAGCATTGAAGTTTAAAAGTCTCATGTGAACATTCTGAATGGACGTAGCTGTATTGTTGATTTTTGAGGAAGAATTCTGATACCTTTTTCACATCCAGTGCACATTCCATTAATGCGCTCACACTTCCAACTTCACGCAATATCTTTTTACTGTTTACATCTGCTCGCCATGACAAATTTCGCAGTACACTTGCAATTACCTACAACAGAAAAATATGTTTGACAATCAAAAGAATTTAATAGATAAAAAATTGTTACTGCATTTGTCATTTTATTTTTCATGCCTTCCCAATATATGACAAGATGGAACTGACTTTTATGGTCATTAGACTCTCATTAATACAATCTTCTTGAAAATTATTAAAAAATTCTTGGTGGCAAGAATTTTTCAGTGTGCTATGACACACCATTAGATTTGAATATACATTGATGAACATCTGAAACCATGCAGCATTTGATTAAAAGGTTGAGAAACTATCCATCTAACTAAAAGAAGTTTTAAGGGTTTTGGTGCACAACTTTCCCCCAAATAAAAGATAGGATTATGACCAACATGCTCAATTATTACTTGTGCCATTGTTTCCAAATTGATAAAACAGTAGCCCTAATATAATCTAAGGTGCACAACGTATTTAGAAAAATGTTATATTTAAAATGGTTTTGTTCACCCAAAGTGATTTTCAGAGGTTGTTTTAAGATTGTTCAGAGGTTGTTTCACTGAAACTAGAGTTTAAAAACTATTATTCTTACCTGTTGTAGATCTTCACTTTCTGACTTCAGTTGAGCTACCATTGCTCTCATACAGCCTTTCATAGAGCATAATGTGGCCTATGAAGACAAAACAATTGCAGAAGCATCTTTGACATCAACATAATTTCATTTTTTTATGTCATGTTGCTTCAACATTTCAACCACGACAAGTGGATGCTCTAGCTGACAATCAAAGCAAACAAAAACATCCAGTTATGGCAGGAATTTGCCACAACATGTGGTTTCAGAAGCTCGGCAGCAGACATCAGCCCTGCAAATACCAGAGGAGATCACCCTGCACAATCAACAAGAGACAACTTTATATACGTGCCACTTATGATAGAATTTGCCTTTCCAAAATCGATTTGTTCTTTTGAAATTACAGCAGATTTAATCTCACCAAAGTTCTAAGGCTGTCCCACCACTTCTCTCAGATTCAAGGACACCAACTGCTTTAGCAGGATACAGACATTTTAGCTTGCCTGTGTTTAAGAACTAAAAGTGTGGAGAATTGATAGCACTCTTTGGTAATTGCGAATATTGCTGTGCCACACAAATGAGTCACTAAGTCTTAACTGTACAGAAGGAGGCCATTCACTCTGCTGAATCCATGCTGGTTCTTATTCAGCACTCAGTCAGTCTCATTGCCTGGTTTATCCCCATAAGTTCTACAATTTTATTTACCCTCAAGTATCCATTCAATTTCCCTTGTCTCCAAATTTCTTGTAAGCAACAGATTCCAGGTTATTATCACTGACTGCATTAAATATAGTTTCTTTTCTTGCATCTCTTGCCCCAAACCATAAATCATTTTGACAAACATTTTAATATAGCTACTCATTGAAGTGGATTTATTCAAAATGTGACTTTGTTCATATAATGATGTGATGATGCTGGTGGTGGACTGGAGTGGACATAGTAAGAAGTCTCACAACACCAGACTAAAGTCCAACAGGTTTATTTGGTGGAATGATCTTTCGGAGCACAACTCCTTCAAAAGTTGAGTGACTACTTACCTGATGAACGGGCAACACTTCGAAAACTCATGCTACCAAGTAAACCTGTTAGACTTCAGCCTAGTTACGAGACTTCTCATTGATTTATAGAAAGTAAAATAAAAATAAAGTTTATTCATTAGTCACAAGTAGGCTTACATTAACACTGCAATGAAGTTGCTGTGAAAATCCCTTAGTTGCCACATCCCAGTGCCTGTTTGGGTACACTGAGGAAGAATTTAGCATGGTCGATGTGGGAGGAAACTGGAGCATCCAGAGGAAACCCACATAGACACAAAGAGAATGTGCAGACTCTGCAAAATAGTGACCCAAGCCAGAACTCGAACCTGTGTCCCTAGCACTGAGGTAATAGTACTAACCACTGTGCCATCATGTCGCCCAGTCTATCTGTATAATACATGTACTGTTTAAAGTGACAGTGCAAAAGAAGTAAAATGCAATTTTTTTGCAGATAATAGAATTCTAAAACGAAATAGAAATTGGTGGAAACGTAACAGAAGAAGACCAACAAATCTAGTTGAGGATGCAAGATCTAACAGTTTCCATCATAAATTTCCTACCTTATTTGCAACATCCCCAAACGTTAAATTTGTAAGTGCCATCCCAGCATATCGCCGCAACGTAACACTGTAATGGTCATCAGTGAGTCCATACATTTCACAATCGACTTGCAACAATTCAGCTATTGCTTGTAAACCACCTGCATATTCAAATAACAGTGGTTAAAACTAAACTTAGTCTGTGCATAACAATTCAAAATTGTTTGAAACAGCATCCCAGAAATTAATTTCACAGTATAGAATTCCAGTATAACATTTTGTTCATAAAGGAATGGATAAACATTTTAACAAAATGCTTGCATAATATGACAATGTTCATGCACTGATTTCTTTAAAAGCAAGTCATTTACCTTATCAGTGCTTGTTAGGCCTTGCTGAACGCAAATTCATTGCCGACGTAACAATAGAGGTCATAACTTAAAAAGTAACTATGAATCCATTTCCAAGTGAAAGGTTTATACATGAATGAGAGCAATTTATTCTCTTCTATCAATGTAATGGGAACAAATCATATTAAACAATAAGACCTGACACGTTTTTACGAGAGACTGGCAACTAATTCGTTTGGCATTATACATTCTATTCATATGTTGAAACGTGTTCAGTAATAGCATAAATTTATGACCAAGAAAATTATCTCCAGTTCTCAATCACTCTACTCCGAATACACAAATACAAGCTCTACAAATGCACACTATACATACACACACATTTACCAATTTTTTCCAATATTCCCAAACTCAAAAATACAAGAACAAGAACAAGAAAGTGGGCTGATGAATGGCAGGTGGAGTTTAATTTAGATAAATATAAAGTGATGCATCTTAGTAGACTGAACCAGAGCAGGACTTACTCAGTTAATGATAAGGTGCTGGGGAGAGTTACAGAGCAAAGAGATGTAGGGGTACAGGTTCATAGTTCCTTGAAAGTGGAGGCACAGGTGAACAGAACGTGAAGACGGCATTCAGCATGCTGGTCAGAACACTGAATGCAGGAGTTGGGATATCTTGTTGAAGTTGTGACATTCACCTGACGAAGAGGGGAACTTCGAAAGCTTGTGAGTTTACTATCAAATAAGTCAGTTGGACTTAAACCTTGTGTTGTCAGACTTCTTACTATATTATCTTTTTGAAGTTGTACAAGACATTGGCAAGGCCACACTTGGAATACAGTTCTGGTCATCCAATTATATAAAAAATATTATTAAATTAGAAAGAGAGCCAAAGAGATTTACTAGGATGCTACTGGGACTTGATAGTTTGAGTTATAAGGAGAGACTGGATAGATATGACTTTTTTCTTTGGAGTGTAGAAGACTGAGGGGTGATCTTGTAGAGGTCTATAAAATAATGAGGGGCATAGATCAGCTAGATGGTCAAGATCGTTTCCCAAAGGTAGGAAAGTCTAAGACAAGAGGGCATAAGTTTAAGATGAGAGAAGAGATACAAGTGTCCAGAGGGGCAATTATTTTCATGCAGAGGATGGTTAGCTGGAACAAGTTGCCAGAGGTAGTAGTAGAGGTGGATACAATTTTGTCTTTTAAAAAAGATTTAGACAGTTACATGGATAAGATGGGTATTGAGGGATATGAGCCAAATATGGACAATTGGGACTAGCTTAGGGGTTTAAAAAAAAAGGGCATGCTATGTTATTCTGAAATTATGAATTCCCACTAATGATGGTATCTCGAGTCTCATTTTTACATTTGCCAGCTTCTCGGTCTATACTGTGAAGAAACTCTCATGCTGCAAACAATTCTCCGGCTCTGCTTTTCAAATTGACCCAGATTTTATATAAGTGTAAAGACAGAACGTATGACTTCAGCTTGGGAACTGAATACACCCGAATACGAACGTTCTAAGGATTTCAGTTTAACTTGTTTATTTGTAGTTTCATGATTTAAACGTCCCTGAGGTCATATGTGACAGTTGAGGTAGCTCTAATTCTTACTTAAAACCCAGGATACTTATTTAGATAAGCCACTCAGACTTTTCAGCCTGCTCTGCCACTCAATAACAGCATGGCTGATCTCACTGTAATGACATGCTAACCCCAATAACCTTTCAATTCCTTATTTACCAAGACTCTAATGATCTCTACCTTGAAAGCATTCGAAGACTTGGCTTCCACTGTCTTCAGAGGGAGTGAATTCCAAAGTTCTTCATCTTTGTCTTAAATAGGCAACCCTTTATTTTTAAACAGTGACTCCTGGTTCAAGACTCCCACGCAAGAGAAAACATCCTCTCCACATCCACCTTGTCAAAGCCATTTGTGAGCTTGTATGTTTCAATCAAGTTGCCTCTTACTGTTTTAAACTGCAGTGGATATAAGTTGACCTGCCTGTCCAATCTTTCCTCAAAATAATTTGTCTATTCCAGGTATTAGTTTAGTAAACCTTCTGTGAACTGTTTCCAATTCATTTACAAAGTTCCTTAAATAAGGTGACTTACACAGTACTCCATTTGTGATCTCACCGGATTCCTATACAACTGAAATGTAAGTGAATTCTAAATTCCCACCAACTTTTGGGAGGAAAACGTTCTCCTCAAATCCCCACTAAATCTGGCCCTTATCTTAAATTTATAACTCTCGTTATTGACTCTTCTACTAAAGAGAAAAGTTTCTTCCTATCTATCCTATGTCCTTCATAATTTTGTACACCCCAATCTCTTATATTCTATGTCTCGGCTAATAAAGGCAAGAGCAAGTATCCGTGTTTATCATTTCCTACATTCATATCTTTCTCTCCAGTCTTGCCTTTATTCTGATTCACCATTGGTTTAAAATCCTCACTATTTCCTTTGTTATGCAGCTTATTAGAACAAAGTGGCTTGTTAAGTTACTTGAGAGGGAAATTATAATCAACCATGTTGAGATAGGACTGAAGTCACACGTGGGCCAGACCAGAAGAACCACAGTTTATCTTGCAGGGAAGGACTAAATAGTGTAATGTTGCATTTTCTGCCTGTTTCCATCTTCCAGGTTACCTGAATCTTGTTGTTGACCCCAAATCCTACTACCTCCCTTTTTTCAATGTCTTGCCTATTCATGGACTGATAATAAATATAGCATGCAGCATCCACAATATTTTGCTTTTATTATAGTAATATGGTGGGCTGATTTAGGAATGCCTGTCCTTGTAATGCAGATAATGAGTTTAAATCATACCATTACCTTTTGAATGCAGTTTAAAGAAAATCTAAAAATAAAAAGCTGGCATCAATAAATATAACTATAAAACTGCCATATTGATCTAAATGTATTAATGCCTTTTATGGAAGGCAAGTTGTCCTTCCTAGGTCTGGCCTGTATGTTACTTAGGACCAACTTGATATGGTTGACTATAACTTCCTGCTGAAGTAACTTTGCACGCCACTTTTTGCTTAGAATGGACAATAAATGCTAGCCATACCAGCAACTCCTGTGAATCAATTAAAACTTTCTGCCAGCGCTTGTCTCTGCTTCAGCCATCTTGACCCTATAGTTACGTTTTATCCTACTTTAGTTAGCCGAATCTCTTCCCATTGTATTTTCCTTAACTGACCATTTCAACCCCCAACCTGCTACAACTCATCAACCCGAAGACATCACATATCCATATTTGATCCAAATTCACAGCTGTATTGGAGTATGCCCCTCCGATCATGAAATCAAACCTATGCTGTCTTGCTATTAAGCCTCTTTAAGCCTTTGACCTCTTTTTTATGAAAGATTATTCTGCATCCAATCCATGTTCACCTTGCTCACTATTCTCTCACTCTTTCCTTTATTCTTATTCACGAATACATAGCCTATACTTCTTTGCTTATCTAACTTCAATGCCAACAATTACAATACAGATTTTGCCTTCTTTCAACAACACATCCTTGTCTAGCTCCTCAATATCAAGGGGTAAAGAGGACTTGATCTCAAGTGCAATCATAAGTGCTAGAAATAATTAATTTCTCATTAGGTACAAAAATTTAAATAGAATTGCCTAGGTCTATAATCTCTATATATATTTCATTCTGTTATAACTTACTTATAAGTCAGTATGTGTGAAATGAAAGATTTCATGCCAAAACTCTACAGAACTTTGTTTGGACTTTAAAATTAAACTTTAAATTAAATATTTAAAAGTCTTGAATGCAAATTTACAACTATGATATTAGGAATTAGACTTCTAATATCATAGTTATAAGAAAACACGAAAAAATAGATTAGACTCTCAAAACAGCGAAATGCAAAGCTCTGAATATAACACTCTGAGAAGAGATTTTCTCAGCAATACTCATGTTCCCTACTGTCAAGTGACTAACAGATAACTGGGATGTCCACTGAATTTGCATGATAAAGCAATATGTATGCAAAAGTGCATCAAATTTACATAATATACCAGATCATTAACACATTAAAAGGGAGTATGTAAATGTAAATTGTTGTTGGATAGGACACTCTCATAAGGAACCAGGAGAAGCTGGGATTGGGAATGCTATGAAAACCAACATGCCATTTAAGCATAAAAGTCTTCGTAAGGGAGTTCCCATGGCTACCCAAGAGGTATGCACCAACCATATAAGGCTTTGCTCTGTCTGTACTTGGGATTGTGACAGGGTAAATAGAACATGAGATGTTTTGGGATCACTAAACTAGGGGAGGTACATATACGTCAGCAAAGAGTTACGTTTCCTATATTTTAACAGAGGCCATACTTTAAAGTACTTTATAGACTAAAAACTTCTGGGGCATCCCAGGGTGATAAGAGACATTATAAATGCATGTTCTTGGTTTTAGATTAAATACAGGGAGTATTTATTTTAGAATCATTGATCTCTTAAGCAATCTGAATATGAGCCTGGATTTTGTTTTAAGAATAACTGCAAGGCTAACGAGCCAAACAGCACTAACTATTATTGTAGAGTAAATCAGACAACAGCTTCACAATGTACGGTTAAATGCACAAATTAATGAATTGCTGTCTACTTTTCCAAAAGACGTGCTCCACTAGTACCATGCCAATATATTCAACCATAGAAAAACACAAAGTTACTTTGTTGACCCTTTAGATATCTATCAAACACATGAGAAAAAAAATCAAGGCTAATGCTTCGAGAGTGAGATTTTAAAGGGATGGAGTGTCTCAATTATTCCAAAACAACCTCTCTGGTACTGAAAATGTACTTTTACTAGTGCAAATTTCAATGTGCCAGGATTTAATTGTTGTAGGGGATTTATGTTTTACTTGGCATTTATCTCTTTCTTTCTTAATCCCATCTTGTTTTCCTCACTTTACTTTCTGTATATGCTTGTGCAGTAAATTAAATATTCTAAGCCATGCTTACATGTTTAGATTGAATACCTCCATAAGGATTCTTCAATCTGATCATCTGAATTGCCACATAGTGCTTTCCTTAAATACACACATCACATATTTCTTGTAGAGGGTGCCATGTTTGATCAAATGCTTGATGACAGCCAGTAGTCACACAAAAGCCACTGAAAATTCAGCCACAAATTGTATATGTGGTGAATGCAAGTGCCATTTCTTGATTTCTGATTGCAAAATCTAAGCAATGATTGTTATGGATTTCCCAGTTTCCTTAAAAAGGGACCTAGCCAGATCTTGATGAGGGCCATTTCTAATAACTTAATAGCATAACATGTTGTTCAGGCAAGATTATGGCAATAAACAAAGTTCAATTTTAAAACAATGAATTTTAACAAAATAGATCAGATAATTGAAATGTAAAGCTGAAAGTCATTTTCTTAAGAATATAAAAATGATTAGCTAAATAAGCCCAGCTACCATTTTATTATAGTATCAACAGCCAGCATAAGCAGATCACAAAGCACAATACTTTTTTTGTTATTCTTTTAGAACAACATAACAACAATTCACTCGAATTGCAGCTTGCAAGTGTAGATGACGAAGTTCATAATTTTCAGTGATTCTTTACAGTAACTGAAGGTGCATTTCTGTAGAACTCCTTGTTCTATTTCCTGTCTCTCTGTCCCTCAGTACAGCATCATAAAACACTCAAAATTAATATTGGAAATCAAATATATATGATGCTCTGATTTGGAGTCTAATAATAGAATATCACAGCATGTGTAATTCACTTTTTGTTGTGGTGCAATCAAATTTTTAATACATCAAGTAGTACAGAATATGGTACTTATACTTCAAACAAGTAGGCAAGACTGGTGTTCCTTACCTAGTTCATTCATTGCATGTCTGTGTTCCTCATCAAATGAAAGCTTCATAAGTACACACACTGCAGGACAGATCTGGTGCTCCACTGGAGATGGCACTAAAGCAATATAATGCATACACAGGCCTTAAACAAGAGGTAATTCGTATTTCTATATGTATTTTCCTTGTAGTGTAACTTCCTAACATAAACTCCAGAAATCACGGAAGTCGATTAAAATCGATCTTAGCAAACAAAAACTGATCTGAAGTACTGCATCATTTTGGAACAGAAGCAAGACAGAGTTTGAAATTCTATTAATGAATAGTAAGTTAATATAGTTAAAATAAATATTTTGCTTGATAAACCAGAGCTGTGCAGAGATCGATTCACATTTCTAATATAATATTAGATACTGGGGTTAATATCTTCCACCTATGTCAGGCAATCCATTCACTTGCAATGAGCATACAAGCGTAAAAGACCAACATTTCCAGCACTTGAACTTTCTTTTGTATCAGCATTGTTGGTGTACCAATATTTAACAATGCTGAATACAAAGAACAAAGAAAATTACAGCACAGGAACAAGCCCTTTGCCCTCCAAGCTGCACCGACCATGCTGCCTCATTCAATTAAAACCCCCTACCCTTCCAGGGACCATATCCCTCTGTCCCCATCCTATTCATATACCTGTCAAGATGCCTCTTAAAAGTCACTATCATATCCGTTTCCACTATCTCTCCCGGCAATGACTTCTCAGCACCCACTACTCTCTGTGTAAAAAATCTGCCTTGTACATCTCCTTTAAACCTTGCCTCTTGCATCTTAACCCTATGCCCCCTAGTAAATGACTCTTCCACCCTGGGAAAAAACTTCTGACTATCCACTCTGCCCATGCCTCTCATAATCTTGTAGACTTCTATCAGATCTCCCCTCAATCTCTGTCGTTCCAGTTTCTCCAACCTTCCCTCAGAGCTAATGTCCTCCATACCAGGCAACATCCTGGTAAATCTTTCCGATACTCGGTGATACTCGCTCCAAAACCTCCACATATTCTGGTAGTGTGGTGATCAAAATTGAACAGTATATTCCAAAATGTGGCCTAACTAAGGTTCTTTAAAGTTGCAATATGACTTGCCAATTTTTAAACTCAATATCCTGACCGATGAAGGCAAGCATGCCATATGTCTTCTTAACTATCTTCTCCATCTGCATTGTCATTTTCAGTGATCACTTTCAGTAATGGAATTGAATTAACTGCTTATGAGGATGAAAAGATTAAGAGAAATGTCCTCTTTGTGTTATAACAGTTTATCATTCTAAAAAATGAATTAAATGAACATATATGGTAATATTCAATTGAAGTGCTAACTATATAGTGCAAAAAATAAATTATAGGTTCAATTGTGCAAACATGTCACAAATACTTATTATATTACATGATGATTAGATGGAAAGAAATAAATATATTTACACAATGCCCTATTTAACACATAAATAACACGACGAATAGCTACTTGTCTGTCGAGGTTAATTTAAATAATTGATTTGTGAACACAGGTGTAAAACTAGAATTCCTCTGTGGTGCGAATGGCATATTTAGCAGCACATTCAACATGCATTCGTTAAACAATTCTCACCTTCCCACTGATGATTAAAACAAATATAAAAAAATACCAGCTATCTGGATCAGGAGAAGCCCGCTCCATGGTTTGAGAGCTTGCAAAATACTGTTTTCTATAAGCAATATACAAAGGGATATTATACTTATGAATTAACAGCTCTATTCCTAAATTTTGGATTGGTGAAAGATTCTGATTGTCTGATTAGTAATGATGCCACAATCAATTAGATTGCAGACCTCTAATGACCACACTGGGTCCCCAAGAACTGGAATTTTGCTATTTGTAGGTTTATTTTCATTGTAGAGGTTAACATTCAAACATTAGGGCCTGAAATGTCTCTGGTCTGGGCTTTTGTATAGCATTTTGTTTTGTGATGAAGAGATTTCAGCTCTGCTGATTGATATGTTATTGCATTAACAAAAGTCTGTGTGGGACAATCTTATCATTGCGGCCTACTGGCTGATGGGTGGGGTGAGCTAGTAAGATCACACAAGAGCAAAGAAAACAAGTTTGAGCTCGATTTCACGCCTCTCGCAACCTTACCAGCATCCAATATCCGTTGAGGTCAGTCTCATGCCCATTTCTGACATGAGTCTGAATAAATTATTTAAATCTAATTTCAATATAATTCAAATCAAATTATTAAGCCAGGACGCAACTGTCCAGGCTCAGTTGCCTCTGTGGCCTTGCTGGAAGAAGGTCCTCTCCAGTGAGAATCACAGCTGGTCCCCAGCAAAGGAGACCAGACATAATGGCATCATCAATAGAACTGGACACCACCTGAGGGAGGTCAAAAGGACTGGGGGTGTGCCCCTTGGGTAGTGCAAGCCTGGCATCCTGAGCACTGACAGTGCCCTCTGAGCACTGGGCAGAGCCAAGGAGTGGCACCAGATCAGGATGGGCCGATCAGTGGTGATGAGGGACAACCACTGAGTATACTACAGTTGTGATTGGTGGACGAGGGAGGGGGGGCCCACTGCCACTCTGCAGTTGTGATGGGTGGGGGGGAGGGAGCGATCAGTCCAGGCAAGTTGGGGTTGGGCGGGTTGTCTAGGCCCCTTTACGCATTTGTCCTGGACTTCAAATCTGATTCATAAGATCGCCCCTGTGACTGTCCATGATAACAAATAAAAACAGAGAAGGAAAAATGATTAGAATTATCTCTATGGTATTCATGGAATCTAAGAGGTACTCATACCTAAGTACATAATAAAGTAGCAATTCAGCTTGGATGTATAGGGCCATTTGGTTAAGTTCATGCTATGAAGGATATTGTTAAACCTGATATTCATTGTTCCATATTAGTCATTTAAAGGTTCAACTTAGTACTTTGTGTGACATCTGCCTCTAGCCTAGTAGAGCATTCCAGTTGGAAGCTGGTGAACACAGGCAAATTATGTTTAAACAAAGAAGAGCAGTCAACAACAGGAAGCCTTTCTGTTTAATAGAGCTTAACATGGGTGTCCAATTAGTACATCAATACACAAACACATAGCGCACCATACAAATAAGTTTGCTGTTATAGTTTAAATTATATAGTTTAAAGCTTTTCAAAAAAAATTGACAACCTTTTTTCCACAAAAGGAACAAAAAAGAACAAGTCAATTCAAATACAGTTTTCTAATGGATCTTTTCAAAGACAAACAGAGCAGCATTGGTAAATGCCTGGTGCCTACTGCTGCCATAACTTGTGCATTGGAGAGGGCGAGGATGAAATGATAGGGAAGACATAATTTAGAACATGGTGTGGATATAATATTGTTAATATTAAGTTTAAATGCAATTACTAACTCAATTTAATAAATGTATCTTTAATTTGAATAGCTGCCATAAACACACACTATATCACAAAGTTTAAAGTTATTTATTAGGCACAAGTATGCTTATATTAACATTTCAATGAAGTTACTGTGAAAATCCCATAGTTGCCATACTTCGGAATCTGTTTGGGTACACCGAAGGAGAATTTAGCATGACCAATTCATTGTCTTTATGGTGTCTTTCAGAGTTTGGGAGGAAACTGGAGCACTCGGAGGAAACCCACACAGACACCGGGAGAATGTGCAAACTGCATATAGACAGTGACCCAAGCTGGAAATTGAACCTGGGTTCTTGGCGTTATGAGGCAGCAGTGCTAACCGCTGTGCCACCATGAAGAATTTAAAAAGCAGAGCTTGCCCCCATTATTTCTTTCTTAAAAACAACTACTTTTCATACAAAAATATGATTAATCTAATTTGTATACAGAACTGTTCAGAAAATGTCATACTTGGATTTTTATCCTGATCCACGCCTCGCTCATGTGCTTCCTGCCATTCCCAGCATGTCTCGCAGTAAGCACGGATCTGTTCCAGCAGGTGAAGAACACGGGTCTCCCGTCTTCCTCTCTTGTCATCCGGCTGTGAATGGATGATATTGTGTAGTGCAGCACTAGCCCTTGCACGGGCCTCCTTACTGCCACGTGAATTGCCTAGCAGCACAGAGTCTTTATCATTGCCGTGCAAAAGCTGTATCAGCAGTGGAAGACAACCAGACTGACGCATAGCTATACAGCTGTCCTGAGAACTAGACATTGCTAGCAAAGTTCGAGACATATCATCCTTGTCGTGTGTACCAAGCATTGAGAGCAGCGAGTATACCATTTCCACCTGTAGCCCAAGCGAACCAAAAAGGTTAAATTCTGTTCATATTGTAGGGTCAACAATCAATAACATCAAGTAAAAAACTTCTAGAATAACAGTAAACTATTTCAAGATCCCTATAAAATTTGCTGATAATTTGTGACAGTAGACATTTCTCTCGACTTAAAACCACCAGCTAGCGAAGCAGATATGGGACAGTTTACTTATTCAACTGTGTTTGGTCAATGGTGTTACATTTAGCCCTATATTCATGCACCAGTATTGGAATTAATATTGTAATTAGACAATATCAGAAGGTTCAAATCCACTTAAATTGGAATTAATCAACTACCTTCCGAACATAATATATATATATGATTCATTTAATAAATATTATAAACTACAACTTTGTAGTTTAACTCTCCTTTGACACTCTAGATTTCACAATATTGGATGGATAAATAAACAGATTTCATGAGTTGTAGTGATCTGATCTGTCCAATAAATTGTTCATTAGCAACAACTAACAAGGCTACCATTTCATTGATTTACATTGTGTGGGCAAGGTACAAAAATGGATTCTTCAACTCATCTGGTCCATACTGGTGTTTATGATTCATTAATCTCCTCGCAACCTTCTTTTAACTTAATCCATCAGCATTTACTTCTATTTGTTTTTCCCCTTTGCTTATCCCCTAAACTGAATACATGCTATCTGCCTCAGTCATTCATTTTGGTCACGTGTTTTACATTCTTGGGTCACATAGATTACTCCTGGAAACCCTGTTGAATTTAATAGTGGCCACCTTAGATTTATGGACAATATTTGATTCCCTACAAACGGAAATATTTTTTTCATCTCAGCTTACTAAATCCTTTCATTATCTTAAAGCCATCAGGTATGTCTTTTATAGAGGAAAGGCACACAGCCTGTTCAACTTTTCCGGTGATTCATGGCAGCTTGGATTTCCGGTGCTGTCAGCTCTGTGCCAGAAATCGGTGCAGAGCCGAAGAAATTATGCAAATGTTAATTTAAATCTATTTTAAATCAACAGCAAGCCTGGGATTGAAGTGTCCAGACCTGCTAGTGCTTCCCCCTGCCAGGAGTATTTCACTCCAACGGGGTTTAATATAGCTCCCCACTTATGTGGAGCTAGCCACCTTGGCAGTGCCAGTTTGGGCCCCTGGCATTGCCCATACAGCTAAGTGCCAATGCCCAGGAGGCACCTTGGCAAAGCCTTCTGAGCACTGGGCAGTGCCAAGGGACAAGGATTCTGCTGCCACTCTGCAGTGATGGAGGGAGGGAGCCAGCAATCGGAGGTGTGGAGGATGGGACAGGACATCGAGGCAGGCTCAGGGGAGAAGTCAAGACTAGCCCAGGTACGGTCAGGGAAGTCAACAATTGATCTGGCCAGCGATCAGGAGGTCAGCAGAAATTCGTGATCATTATATTTTTGGTTGCTGGATGTTCTTCTACTTTGAATTTTTGAATCAAGATTCTATTATCTTCCTTATCACTGCTTTTGCTTCCCATTTTTCTCCTATTCTTGGGATGCGTTTTGTGCCTTCTAATGTGAAGAAGAATACAAAATACTTGCTCAAAGTCTCTGCTTCCTAATATTAATTCCCCAAGTTCATCTCACTTTTTCTTTGTACAGAATTGAACAAACCTTTTGCTGTCTGGTTCACATCTTTTGCAAGTTCTCTCTCACATTCTTATTTGCTCCCTCTTTAATTATTATTCAGGCATCCTTTGATAGCTTATAATTTTTTCCCAATCTTCTGGCTTACCATTAATCTTTGCAGCAATTTTTTCCTTTTAATTTGATACCATTCTTAACTTTCTTAGTTAGCCACACAAACTGCATCCTTCTTTGAGTCTTTTTCAATGCAATAGAGCGCCTGTGCTGTCATCCCTATTCTTTACTTATTAATTAAACTATAATTTATAACTAAGATTAATATAATCATTCGAGGTCTAGAATTAATTAAATGAATAGTCAGATTTGAAATTTAAAAATAATCAGAATAATTCATTATTATGTATAGCAAATACTAATTTCATGTAAATTAAAATTCATTTAAGTTTAGAACCCACAGCTTAAGGTGAACTTAAGAATAGATCCACAAATGGATGACGTTTAGGGCTTGATTTTCTATTAAACATTACTAGTACAGGAGAAATCATGTGGCATAATGGATGCTGTCCATGCTTCTAAGCCAGAAGCTCCGGTTTCAAGTCAGACTTCAGGAGTTGTTGGCTACAGAAGTTAGGTTCATAACGTGATCAAATAGGTTGGTTACCAATTTGTAAATCTTTCTATTACATAGGCACCAAGAGCATGAAAGGCTTCTGGTCAGTCAAGCTTGATGTGAAGTGGTATCTCTCAAGTTATAGTCTCTGGTGAAAGTTTTTGTGACAGGTTGTTGGCCTATCTACAGAAACAGATATAAGCATCTGCTTTGTCTGCTTTGTGCATCTCTGGGTACAAGAAGAGAACGAAGGAAGATAATGGTGATAATAACTAGATATAATTGTAAAAACATTTCCAAGCGCTATCTTATTTAATTGCCAAAGCAGATGAAAAATCTGAACAACTGAATTATATAAACTTTAATATGAAATTGGATTTTGAAATTAAATATACTGTCAATGTGAGGTTGCCACCATCGACACTACTAAACTTTAAAGGTCAGGAGGTGAGGCTACGAAAAGCAGGATTTTGTTCACTGCACCTGTGGGGCTTTTCTTGCTAGAAACTGTCATATAGTGCAGAATAAGTGATTGAGTGATGATGGATGGTGGAAGAATTCTGTTCACCAGTTTTGCTTCTAGTTAAAACAGTTCAACATAACATGATCTTGCTGACAGAGATATTTAGTTTTAATAGCTGTTGAGGTTCTTGGCATCTCTAATTGGGAAGTACATAGATACTTTTGGTTTACTCACTTGTGTTATAATTCAAACTCCAATTACTTGAAAATATTGTGAAGAGTAAGCATTATCTACACAACATCATTACAATAAATACATTGTAAGGTTTAACTTAATGTATTTAAATATTTACTGATCAATTGTTTAGTCCTATTTCCTGGTGCTACACTAATGTCTTGATTAACTGTATAACTATATGGTAAACAACAATTTTTTTTAAAAGACCTATAATAAATCAAACCTTTAAGGAAACAATATAAGTGTAACAGCCAGCAAACAAGTTACAGAAAAGCAAGCAATGCTATTTCTGTAACTGGATTTAGAGATAATATGACAAAATATTGATGGAATTAATAACATTCAGATTAATGCCAGAAGTCATCGCTGTATATAAAATATTATCCTGAAATTTTGTTGGTTACAATATAAAAATACTTTAACATATCATTGCTGGATGAGGTAATTTGAGTTCTGTTGATTTTTGCTAGAATTTTTTTGACAGCAAGCTTGATTCAAATATAATCTTTACTTGTGATCTTTTAGTTCTTCTGTTCATATATTCAGCATAGTTGTAATGATTGCCAATTAACATTTCATAAAACACTATTTTGTAAATATTTTCAAGAGGACACAGTAAGAAATATAACATGCATGTATTAATGAAAATAGCTAAACACACTGATAAAACAGCCAAAGCATTATTAAAATTGACGTATTAGGAAAAATGCAATGTAGCGACCTGTAGTCTGGAATCTTCGGTTACCTTGGTACCCAGGTGACTTGTTAGTCTTCGAGGAACTGAGTAGGAATTACTACAGCTCATCACACTAGCAGCATCTTGTTCAACCCTTGATCCTGACCCCTAAAACATATTGGATGGAATTAGAGGTATTAACCTGTCCAATAAAAATTATAGCTTCTGAAATGCTATGAAATCTTCCAATGTTATATCATCCATTGCTATTCAGGAACATTGTCAGCATTTTCCAAAGTGACAAGATGAAACTAGTTTTCCAACTAAGTCTCCACTGGGGCTGCGCATTATTGGCACACAGAAAAAGAGAAAGAGAAAGAGAGAACTCGGAAAAATATCTCACTCTACAGATAGTATTACCACCACTGGCAATACCAATCCCAGGAAACATTTCATTGTAAGCATGCAGCCACAAATGATTTCAATTTGGTATTTGTGTATGCATTTATGCTTTGCTCATGGTTTTAAGAAAATCTGTATTAAGCCACTATTGAATATTTAAAGTTTCATTGCAGACCTTGATTTAAAACCAAGCGTGATTGTGCTTTAAGTTAAATAATTAATCAACAGTAATTTTATTATTTATTAGTGTCACAAGCAGGCTTATATTAACACTGCAATGAAATTAGTAAAAATCCCCCAGGCATCACACTCCGATGCTTGTTCGGGTAAACTAAGGGAGAAATTAGCATGGTCAATGCACTTAACCAGCATGAATTTCAGACTGTGGGAAGAAACCGAAGCACCCGGAGGAAACTCACTTAGAGATGGGGAGAATGTGCAGACTCTGTACAGACAAGTTGGGACTCGAACCCAGGTCCTTTGTGGTGTGAGACAGTACTGTGTCATCATGCAGCCCTGTTTTTCCCACACTTAATTTTTTATACTGGCTATTCACAGCTGGTATTTCAGTTATATAATTGTTTTCCCTTTTCAGAGAGACTTGCTCAATAAAAAATTGTTTTTGTTTAGCAGAAGTCATTTTTCTTAGTGTATTCAACTACGGTGTGGAATTAGGAGGAGTCCATTTGATGGACACACAGCCTGATTGAAAGCAAATGGGAAACACAGTCAAAAGATGCGTAAACAACATGAATATTGCATATTCTATCAAGCCTTGCACTGCCAATGAGGAGAATTCAATAGGGATTCATGTTTATCAGATCATTGTTTTGAAAAAGTTTGCACAAAAGCCTTGAAAGGCTAGAGTGGTGCCAGACATTGGATTTAAAGAAACATGGGCATCCAAAAATGGGTTGCAGCCTGAATGGATTAGTCAATCTCTCAAGACTGTAGAAGCAAGGGCTGTCACTGAAGTGCCTGAACACCCCTGTGCAAGGTTATTCAGCGACTCTGATGTATGAACCAAGGAAACGTTAACAATTTTGGAGAGCTATTGTGAACAGATCAATTTGAGGTTAGCATTTGTAATTAGATGATCATAGAAGCTTTATGGTACAGGAAGAGGCCATTTGGCCCATCGTGTCTGTACCAGTTAATAAACCAAGTCACCCAATATAATCTGACTTCCCAGCATTTTGTCTGTAGCCCTACAGATTACACCACTTAAAGTCTACGTCCAGACACCTCTTAACTTAGTTGAGAGTTTTTGCTTCCACTACCTTTTCAGGCAGTGAGTTCCAGATTTCCACAACCACTGGGTGGAAAAACATTTCCTCTAATCTTTTTACAAACCACCTTAAATCTATACCTCCCAATCCCTGATGATTTAAGATGATGCCAGAACAAACTGTGCCCAATATATCTTCTAATTCTATCCTTTACTCTTGTTCTATGCTGCTAAAAGTTTATTCTAACTCTTTAAAGCTCCGTAACAATGCCCTAATTCAACCTCTTGTAGTTATGGAGATGTTTAGGATCCTACATCTCTCTGAAGGTGGCAGAGCAAGTGGAGAAGGTTGTGAAGAAAGCATATAGTATGCTAGCCTTTATAGGAAGGGGTATAGAGTACAAGAGCTGGCCTTTAATGTTGCAGTTGTATAAAACGTTGGTTAGACCTCATTTGGAATACTGCGTCCAGTTCTGGTCGCCTTACTACCGGAAGGACGTGGCAGAGGAGGTTTACCAGAATGATGCCTGGTATGGAAGGTCTGAATTACGAGAAGAGGTTAGGCAAATTGGGACTGTTTTCCTCAGAAAAACGTAGACTTAGAGGAGATCTAATAGAGGTGTACAAGATTATGAGGGGTATAGATAGAATAAACAGGGTTAAGCTTTTTCCTAGGATGGACTCGAATAGCATGAGGGGTCACGGGCTTAGGGTGAGGGGGGTAAGGTATAATTTGGATGCTAGAGGGAGTTTTTTCACACAGAGGGTGGTGGGGGTATGGAATGCGCTGCCAAGTAAAGTGGTGGAGGCAGGTACTCTGGAGTTATTTAAGAAATACTTAGATGGGCACATGAACAGAATGGGAATGGAGGGGTATAGAAAACTGATTTAAAATAGGGATCATGAGCCTTGGGAGTCCCTGGGAAGTGTGTAAATAGATGATGATATTGATGTACTTGTTTTTATCCTACAGGTGCTTTGGTCCACCTTGTTGTCTAACAAGGGGCATACACGCGATGGGTCGTGAGAGGGCTGCTCTTGGATTTTTTGTAGAGTATCCTAGTGCTTCACGTCGTTAGTGTACGCTTGACCTGGACCATTTGATGGGGCAACACGACAGCTCAGTGACTATCGCTGTGCTGTGCAGATACATGGATTTGGCTGTGTCTGTGGGAGTTTGCGCATTCTCCCCGTGCTTGCGTGGGTTTTCTCCGGGTGCTCCTGTTTCCTCCCACATCCCAAAGATGTGCTCTTAGGCTAACTGGCAAAACAAGTTCTCCCTAAATTGTCTCAAATTTGGTTTTTAATCCATAGATCTATAAACATAGACAGGGATCACAGGTAGATGTGGGAACATCGGGGTGGCGGCGCGGGCTTGTTGGGCCGAAGGGCCTGTTTCCCGTGCTGTTTTGTTCTTTGGAGACACCAGACCTGGAGGTGACCCAAATCAGCCGACCAGCCAGTGCTGCAGACCCAGAGCGGGGCTTTCCCTACATAGGCTCCCAGTGACAGGAAAACATCCCAGTAACCAGAGCCTTCAATCTGCTAGGCCCCAATGACCAGAAAATGCTGCCGGACCTGCAGTCTTCACTCTCCAGACTCCGGCCCGCACTTCCTCAGTTCAGAAAAATGCTGTGAAAATAGAGGTCTTCACTCCGCCAATCTCTGTTTTCCAGACCTGCATCCCTGCGGCTGGGGTTTTCTTCCCCACCCTGCTCCTTAAGCTTCCACTGAACCTGATGGCCAGACATGCAAATCTGGAGCTGGAGCCTCCACCCCACCAGCTCCAACACCTCTGGCCCAGAGAGCTGGCTCCAAGCATCCCCCTGTTCTCCCCATCCCCCCTTCTATAATCATCCCACACTCCTAAAAATCAATTCCCACGGCCTAATAATCACTAACACTGCTCTTTTAAATTTACTCGCACATCTAAAAAATGTAAGTCTACTGATTAGTCACAAGTAAGGCTTACATTAACGTTGCAACGAAGTTATTGTGAAATTCCCCTATTCGCCACAATCTGACGCTTGTTCGGGTCAAAGCACCAAACCAGCACATCTTTCAGATTATGGGAAGAAACTGGAGCACGTGGAGAAAACCCATGCAGACACAGGAAAAATGTGCAAATTCCACACAGGTAGAGACCCAAACCAGGAATCGAATGCGATGCAGCAGTGCTAACCACTATGTTCAGAGATCCTCTGACCTGGCAGTGACTCTTTGGGTTCCAACACATGGACCCGGACATCAGCTCAACTGAAACTCCAGAGGCGTTATCTACTTACTGGCCAGAGCATGATCTGGACATCCGTTCCCCAAAGCCAAACCGCAGAGTGACCCAGAACACCTGATTGTGTAGACCCATCTACTGATGCAGGAAGTGCAAGCAAGGCAATAAATCCTCCATCCACACACCAACCATAGTGAAGAACTTCACTGAAAACACTTATACCTTTAATACTGCATACTACTATCTCATTGTCTCCCAGGCACGAAATGATGCAGTCATCCTGGGAAGTATGGAAAACGTATAGACTTGCAGTTGAGAGTGAAACAACACAGTCCTATTAGGTAGACAACGTTGGCTGAGATGCAAAAGTATGTACCGTGTACCTGGTGGTGGTATTCTCAACATTGTCTACCTAATACGTTGCAAGAAAGGATGTCCCGCAGCATGGTACATTGGGAAGACCATGCAGACACTACGATAGTGGATGAATGAACATCGCTTGACAACACTAGGCAAGACTATTCCCTTCCTGTTGGCGAACATTTCAGTGGTCACAGGTATTCGGCCTCCGACCTTCGGGTAAACATTCTCCAAGGTGGCCTTCAGGAAACACAACAGCGCAGAGTCACTGAGCAAAGACTGATAGCCAAGTTCCGCACACAAGGATGGTCTCAACAGGGATCTTGGGTTCATGTCACACTACTGTAACCCCCATGACTTGCCTGGGTTAGCAAAAAACCTCACTTACTGTGCTCAGTAAGACAATACACATTTCCTTAACCTGTGCTCAGTGCTCCGTCCACTCACATTATTGGCCATTTTAAGACTTGAATAGGTTAGGTATAAAGATTCGCATTCTAATCAGTAATCTGTAAACAGTCTGTGCTGTTGTGTATGCTGTTTGAGACCAGAACACCTCATTCACCTGACGAAGAGGTAAACCTCGAAAACTTGTGAGTTTACTATCAAATAAATCGGTTGGACTTAAACCTGGTGTTGTCAGACTCTTACTGTGTCATTCCTGCTTCACCAGACTATGCCCTACAACAAAGCCTTCTCAGTCCATTGAATGGACCCTACAACGCCTTTAGGCAAGACTAGGGGAGGTGAGATCTGCCTTCTAGTCAACACCTCGTGGTGCCTAGACATAGTTACAATAGCAAGTTTCTGGTCCCTGGACCTGACGCTAAAATGCCGCCCTTACTACCTTCCTTGGAAGTTCACCTCTGTTATTCTGATTTACATCTCACCCCACGTGGATGTGAAGACCACATGGGACAAAACACACACCACTACAAATTGCCTTGAGACAAAATATCTCGAGATCTTGTTCATCGTGGTCAGGGACTTCAACCAGGCCAAGCTCAAGAGCATTCTACCAAGGTATCACCAACACATCTCCTGTTTTACTAGAGGGCCAAACGTACTAGACTACTGCTACACAAAAATATCAATTAATGCCTATCGCTCTATCACTGGCCCACATTTTGGTAAATCAGACGGAAGGCTATGTTCCTGCTCCTGGCTTACAAGCAAAAACTGAAATGGGAAAATCCATCAAAGAGAGTCATGCATTGTTGATCTGAAGAATCAGATGATCTCCAACAGGACTGCTTAGAGTCAGTAGACTGGTCAGTATTTAAAAACTCTGAGACCAGCCTGAACGAGTACGCTACTACAGTAACTGACTTCATTATTAAGTGTGAAGAAGACTGTGTGCCAAAGAAGTAAATCCACATGTTTTCTAACTGGAAACCATGGAGGAACAGGAATATCCAACACCTGCTGAAGTCCAGGCAACACTGACTTATACAAGAAAATCAGATATATGATCTAAGGGGATCCATCAAAGGTGCCAAAGAACAGTGCTGGAACAGACTCCTGCCAACAATAGCAAGGTATGAAAGACATTCCAGGCCACAAGACGAAGGAAGATAAAATCACAGGCTCTAATCGACCCCTCCCTGATGAGCTCAATGCATTCTATGCCCATTTTGAGCAAGACATCAGCGAGAGCACATCTTCCATCCCAGAACCTTGTAGAAACCTGTATCAAAGGTCACCACTGCCAACATCAGAGCAGCCTTCTCAAAAGTCAACCTATGGAAAGAAATTGGCCCAGATGGGTACCCAGACGAGCACTCAGGTCCTACACGGACCAGCTGGTGGGGATATTTGCAGACATCTTCAACCTCCCTTTGCAACAATTTAGGTCCCTATCTCCTTCAAGGAGATGACCATTATCCCAGTACCAAAGAAAAGCCAAGCAGTGTGTCTTAATGACTATCGTCCGCTGGCTCTGACATCAATCATTATGAAGTGCTTCAAAAGGTTAGTCATAGCATGAATCAATTCCTGCCTCCCAGACTGCCTCGATCCTCTACAGTTTGCCAATTGCCATAACAGATCCACAGCAAATGCCATCTGCCTGGCCCTATACTCAACCTTGGGAAACCTAGATAACAAAGATACTTACTTCAGACTCTTTTTCAGACTAAAGGCTACAGCTCAGCCTTTAACACCATTATTCCTATGAGACTCATCTCCAAACTTCGTGGCCTGGGCCTCAGCTTCTCCGTCTGCAACTGGATCCTGGACTTCCTAACCTACAGACTGCAGTCAGTAAGACTAGGCAATACCACTTCCTCCACGATCATCCTTAACACCAGTACTCCGTTAAGGCTGTGTCCTCAGCCCCGCACTATAGTCATTATACACCTCTGATTGTATGACCAAATTCCCCTCCAACTTCATTTGCTGGTGACACCACCAATGTGAATTGGATCTCAAACAATGAGATAAAGTACAGAAAAGAGATAGAGAATCTGGTGAACTGATCCGGCGACAATAATCTCTTCTTCAATGTCAACAAAACAAAGGAAATTGTCACTGATTTCAGAAAGTGTAGTGGAAGACATGCTTCTATCTACATCAATGGGGATGAAGCAGAAATTGTCAACAGCTTCAAGTCTTTAAGTGTCCAGATCACCAACAACTTGTCCTAATCCTTCCAAGCGGATGCTATAGTTAAGAATGCCTCTACTTTCCCAGGAGGCTAAGGAACTTTGACATGTCCGCTACAAGTCTCATCAACTTCTATGGATGCATCATAAAAACATTCTTTCCAGTATATCACAACTTAATATGGCTCCTGCTCTGTCCAAGACTGCAAAAAAAACTACAAAGGGTCATGAACAAAGAAGCTCAATCCATCACTTAAACCAGTCCCCCGTCCACTGACACTGTCTGTACTTGCTGCTGTCTCGGAAAAGCAACCAGCATAATTAAGCAACCTACGCACCACGGACATACACTCTTCCACATTCTTCCATCAGGAAAAAGATACAAAAATCTGAGGACACACATACTGACTCAAAAACAACATTTTTCCCTGCTGCCATCAGACTTTTGAAGGGACCTAACTCACATTAAGTTGATCTTTCTCTACACCCTAGTTATGACTGTAACAACATATTCTACACTCTCTCCTTTCCTTCCCTACTTATAGTATGTTTTGTCCGTTTAGCACACAAGAAAAAATACTTTTCACATACTAATACATGACAATAATAAGTCAAACAAATCATTGACCTTTGCTAAAGTAAAAATGCCCTTCCCATCTACTCTATCCAAGGCCTCAATTTTGCATGTCACAATTAAATCCCCTTCATCTTTTTCTCTTCATAGAAGAACAGCCCTGGAGTATCTGATCTTTCCAATTACACTAAAATTTTTCATTCCTGGCAACATCCTTGTAAATTTTCTCTGTACCATTCTAATGCAATTACATCCTTCCTGTGATGAAGTGACCAGAACCACATGGTGTACTCAGGTTGTGGCCTAAGGTTTTATATAGTTCCAACATACCTCCCTGCTCTTGTCTTCAATTCCTCAGCCAGTAAGCAAAAGGATTCCATATGCCTTCTTAACCATTGATCAATTGTCCTGTTATCTTCAGAGATTTGTAGACAAGTCACTCTGTGGTTTCACACTTTCTCTACATTTCTCAGTACAGTGTAATTTAATCAATCAGGAGACTGTATCAGTACATTCAGCCCTACATTTCTTGGATATTATTTTGGGATAATGTGCCTTCTAATTAGAAATGGAAAAATGCTGGAAAATCTCAGCAGGTCTGAAAGCATTTGTGAAGAAAGAATGGAACCAACGTTTTGAGTCTCGATGATCCCTTTGTCAGAGCTCCAGTTATGTGGAGTTTAGTCACAGTCTCATTTGAATTGGATTGAATGCAAGAGGCTCAATGGCTTCCTCCTACTTCTGTGTCTCACCTCATTGCTGAATTTAGAAATTACAGTTAACTTTGACCCTTCCAAGAATTTAAGTATTTGTATTTCAATTTTCAGAGTATTAGATATTAAATCCAAAAGTTGTCTCTGTTCATCCAGACTCTTCAGTTTCTTTCCATTCAATGTTTAGCATTTTTTATTTTTCCTCCCAAATTGAGTGACTTCATGTTCACGTTTTATCTTCTGTTTCCTTTACCCTTTTGTTTGCTTCAGAAAAAAAATCAAAAACTACTTTTGTTTTATAAACCTTTGCTTAATTGGCCTATATGTTTTAAAAAGTTCATTAACTATACATGCAGGAGAGTAATAAATATTTTTCCATTTGTCTCCTCTATGCTTCTCATTTTGAAGGATGTCTGAGTTGTGTGAGAGGCAGTCTGCACACAGCTGCCAAAACACTCCAATATGTAATCACAGGCAGGTAAATACCTAGTGGATCATGTTCTCTAAGAATTACTTATTGCAGATCAGCAGGGAGCCAAATACAGAGCTGTATTTCCTCTTCAAGGACTCCTGTGAATATCGTAAAGGCGCAAGTGTCCCTTGTGGAGTCTTACTTAGGTTAGCAGCCGTACTCAGGACAAATAGGAATGACTGACTCAATACATGTATGAAAACAATGATCTTTGTTAGACAACTATTAAGCTTTTTAAAAAAGGCAACTTTATATCCACAGTATATACATTTACATCAAAGTACATACTATATTAATGGTCAGGTGAAAAAAATGTGGCAAATGGACTTCAATTCAGAGAAGTGTGGGGTGATGCACTTGTGGAGATCAAACTAGGCAAAGGATTATGCAATAAATAGAACCCAGTTTGGAAATCCCTGCCTTACACCATAACATTCTTCCTAATTTCCATCAATGATGCTTAGTAATTGGCTAACATGAGGTCTATAATATAAGATGCCTGTCTATTACTATTATAAAATACGCAACTACGCCAGTGCTGACAAGAGCAATTAATTTGTACTCAAATCCTTTTAATGTTGTCACGAATTTTAATATACTTGTTACAACTGGTGGGCTCTCCTGCATGTATAATTAATGAACCTTTTAAAACATATAGGCCAAATAAACAAAGGTTTATTAAACAAAAATAGTTTTTGATATTTCTTTCTGAAGCAAACAAATGGGTAAAGGAAGCAGAAGATAAAGCCTGAACATGAAGTCACTCAATTTGGGAGGGAAAATAAAAAATGCTAAACACTGAATGGAAAGAACTGAAGGGTCTGGATGAACAGAGACAACTTTTGGATTTAATATCTAATACTCTGAAAATTGAAATACAATTACTTAAATTCTTGGAAGGGTCAAAGTTAACTGCAATTTCTAAATTCAGAAATGTGAGACACAAAAGTAGGAGGAGGCCATTGAGCCTCTTACATTCAATCCAATTCAAATGAGATTGTGACAAATCTGTGACTAAACTCTACATAACTGGAGCTCTGACAAAGGGATCATCGAGACTCAAAACGTTGGCTCCATTCTTTCTTCACAAATGCTTTCAGACCTGCTGAGATTTTCCAGCATTTTTCCATTTTGTTCCACATAGCAGCCTTTGCCCTATACCTCTTATTATGTTTGGTGACCAAAATTCTATTAATTTTAAATTTAATATTAATAATTAGTTTAGAACCAACTGCCATTTAAGAAGAAAGTTCTCAACTTTCTTTCCCAAAAAGTGACCAAAGAGGTGGATGGGGTAAGGCAGTTGATGTGGTATATATGGACTTCAGTAAGGCGTTCGATAAGGTGCCCCATGGAAGGCTTCTGCAGAAAATGCAGATGTATGGGATTGAGGGTGATTTAGCTAATTGGATTAGGAATTTGCTAGCAGATAGAAGATAGAGGTTGGTGGTTGATGGAAATTATTCATCATGGAGTTCAGTTACAAGTGGTGTACCTCAGGGATCTGTTTTGGGGCCCCTGCTGTTTGTAATTTTTATAAACAATCTGGATGAGGGTATTGAAGGATGGATTAGTAAATTTGCGGATGACACCAAAATCGGAGGAGTGGTAGATAGTGAAGAGGGGTGTTATAGTTTGCAGAGAGACTTGGACAAGTTGCAGAGCTGGGCCAAGAGGTGGCAAATGGAGTTTAACGCGGAAAAGTGTGAGGTAATTCACTTTGGCAGGAATAACAAATGTGTAGAGTATAGGGCTAATGGTAGGACTCTTAATAGTGTTGAAGAACAGAGGGATCTTGGTGTACATGTGCATAGATCCCTGAAAGTTGGCAATCAAGTCGATAAGGTTGTTAAGAAGGCATACGGAGTCTTAGCTTTTATTGGTAGGGGGATTGAATTTCGGAGCCGCAACGTCATGTTGCAACTGTACAAAACTCTAGTGCGGCCGCACTTGGAGTATTGTGTGCAGTTCTGGTCCCCACATTATAAGAAAGATGTGGAGGCATTGGAGAGGGTACAGAGGAGGTTTACCAGGATGTTGCCTGGTATGGAGGCAGGTCTTATGAAGAGAGGCTGAGGGATTTGAGGTTGTTTTCGTTAGAAAGAAGGCGGCTAAGAGGAGACCTTATTGAAACATATAAGATGATTAGAGGTTTAGATAGGGTGGACAGTGATAGCCTTTTTCCTAGGATGGAGAAAGCTAGCACGAGGGGACATAGCTTTAAATTAAGGGGTGGTAGTTATAGGACGGATGTCAGAGGTAGGTTCTTTACCCAGAGGGTGGTAAGGGTATGGAATGCCCTGCCTGCGTCAGTTGTAGATGCACCAAGTTTGGTGGCGTTTAAGAGGTTAGTAGGTAAGTTTATGGATGAAAAGGGAATGGTTTAGGTTAGAGGGTCATTGCTTTTTTTTTAATTGGTCGGCACATCATCGAAGGCCGAAGGGTCTGTTCTGCGCTGTAATGTTCTATGTAACTTCCACCCTCTTTGCTTGGGAAAGTAATAAGGTAATAATATCTGGTTCTGATTTTTAAACTAGATTGCCTCACCTTAGATTTCCTAATCAGTCAAAATATTTTCTATTTACCTATGTTGTCAGTCCTCAGGTACCTTAAAACTGCGATCAGATCTTCCCTTAACTTATTAAATTCAAATAAATACAACCTTAGATTGTGTACAAAAGCAGAAAGCAACAGGTGTTGTGAATCTGAAATTTTAGAAAATGCTGGAAGCACACAATAGATCAAGTAGTATCGTTGCACTCTTTCCTTTTGCTATAGATGCTACCAGACCTGCTGTGTATTTCCAATATTTAATGTTTTTATTTTTAATTCATTCCTCAAGATATTTTTTGGTAAACTACGCTGAACAATGTCCAAGACCACACTTCTTATGCTTTAATGTCTGGCACAGAACATCGTATTTGTGAGATGTGGTAAAACCAGAGATTTGAGCAGCTGAAGAATGAGTTCCACCACTTCATTCCAAACTGTTGTGAAAAATCTCATGTCCTTTACTAATCTTGAGGCCTGGACTAATACTCCAGTAAAGCAAATTCAAATCCCATTATGGCAGCTATCGGAATTTAAATTCAATTGGTTAATAAAATCTAGAATAAAAAGCGAGTCTCAGTCATGGCGATCGTGAAACTACTGAATTGTCATTAATAAAACTAATGTCTGTTAGTGAAGGAAATTTGCTGTCATACCCTGATCCAGCGTTTCTGACTCACAATGATGTGGTTGACTGTTTTACCAATTCGCCTAAAAACCCTCTCAGAACAGCTACAGAGAAGTCAAAGAATAATAAAATTGGAGGGACATATCGACATTGACCTACTGCCCAAAACAACAAAGGTACATCCCCTTTCCTGCCTGTTGATCCTGTAAAGTTCTTCTCATAAATGTTTGGGGACTTGTGTCAAAATTGGAACAGTAGTTCTACAGATGATGAGGAGGATTTGCAATAACAAGAGCTGCAACATAGTTTATCAACTATAAAATGCACAGCAGCAACTTGCCTAGGCTCTTTCAATAGCACCAGTCAAAACCGCTAACTGTACCACCCAGAATAATAAGGGCAGCAGACCATAAAAATACTTGTAAGTGCATAACATCCTGTTTTGGAAATATATCATCAATCCTGCGATGTCACTGGATAAAAATCCTGGAACTCCCTCCCTAACAATTTGGGTACACATGCAACACATGGACCACAGTGTTTCATGGTGCAGCTCAAGTGCAATTAGGGATCAACAATAAACACTGGCCTTGTAAGTGACAATTAAACCCCACAAATGAATTTTAAAATCTTACTTTAAAGGCTCAATTTATAGATTTAATTTTGTTATATAATTTCTGCTGAATTTCCCCATTCCCACTCTAAGATCTTGTGTTGACTCTTGTAACATGCAAACTAATAAGCATAGGTTATGAGTTTGAGATGCCGGTAAACATGATATGATTATTTCCATTGGAGTGCAGCAGCTCACATTTACAAAATGTGGTTAGAATGCAGGGATGTGTAAGCCAATCAGTTTCTCAAACCTATTTCAGCACCAACTTAGATTATAACTGACTGGTACCTTCGCTCCACCAACCTGCTATTGCACCACGTACTTATGTTATGCTGCAAAAATCTATCCATTGCAGTCTTAAAAGCTTCAAATATATTAATTCCACAGTAGGATTGCACAGTGGATAGCACTGCTGCCTCATAGACTCTGGTTTGAGTCAGTCTGCGTGGAGTTTGCATGTTCTCCTTGTGTCTGTATGGGTTTCCTCAGGGTGTTTTGGTTTCCCCTCTCAGTCTAAAAAATGTGCTGGTTTGGTGCTTCAGCCATGCTAAATTCTCCTGCATCTGAACAGCCGCCAGTGTGTGGTGACTAGGGAATTTTTAAAGTAGCTTCATTGCAGTGTTAATGTAAACCTACTTGTGACACTGATAAATAAACTTAAATTGTGATCCTGAATGGCCTAACTCTAATTTTATGTTTCCCCATTCTTGACTGCCCCACTAGAGGAAATAGTTTTTCTGCATCTAATGTGTAAAATACTTGTAACATTTTTAAAACCTCATTCGTATAATCACTCAATCTTCTGCACGCAAGGAATACAAACCAAGTTTATTTAACCAATCCTCATAATTTAAAATTCTTAAGACCTGCCCTCTGGTGGATTTGGGCTAGGCTCACTACAAGGCCAATATATTTTTTCCAAGGTGCAATGCCCAGAATTGAACACTCTGGGTGAGGCTGATTAAGGCCCTATACAGGTGAAGCATAACAACATGCCCTTCATATGCCAAGCTTCTTCAGATGCTCCAGCAGCCCTCCATTACATTTTCTATCTCTTTTGGCTTTCAATTATTTCTGTACTTGAATTCTCCTTTTTGTTCCTATATAGTTCATAGTTTTTTAAGAAACTCATTAATGGGACATTGGTATCACAGGCTAGCCAGCATTTATTGCCCATCCTAGTTGTCCTTGGAGAGCAGTTGAGAGTCAACAACATTCTGTGGCTCTGGCATCATATGTCGACCAGGAAGGACGGCAGATTTCCTTTCTTAAAGGACATTAGTGAACTAGATGGGTTTTTCTGACAATCGACAATGGTTTCATGATATCAATGGATTTTTAATTCCAGAGTTTTTTAAATGGTTTTTTTTTAATATATAGTTTTCATCATGTAAAAATACTCCAATCTATCTTTCTTGGGTTCAAAGTGGATAACATTACATATGTCCATAATGAACTCCACCTGCCATATTTTTCCATTTGATTAGAATTTTCTTAAAGGATATTGCTTTGTATTATGGTGACTTAAATTATAAGACTATAAGACATAGAAGCAGAATTAGGCCATGCAGCCCATTGAGTCTGCTCTGCCATTCAATCAATCACGGCCAATACTTTTCTCATTCCCATTTTCCTGTCTTTTCCCCATAGTCCCTGATGCTCTGATTAATCAAGAACCTATTTACCTTAAAGACACTCAATGACCTGGTCTCCACAGCCTTCTGTGACAAAGCATTCCACAGATTCACCACTCCCTAGCTAAAGAAATTCCTCCTCATCTATGTCTTAAAAAATTATCCCTTTAGCCTGAGATTGTGCCCTCTGGTTCTAGCTTTTCCTATTAGGAAACATCCTTTCTACATCCACTCTATCCAGGCCTCGAAGTATCCTGTAAGTTTCAATAAGATCCCCCCTCATTCTTCTAATGAGTATAGACTCAATCCTCAACCCTTCCTCACATCACAAGCTTTTCATTCTAGAGATTATTCTTGGAACATCTTCTGGGCCCTTTTCACAGCCTGCACATCCTTCCTTAGATAAGGAGCTCAAAATTGCTCACAATATTCCAAATGGAGTCTGACCAGAGCCTTATACAGCCTCAGAAGTACATCCCTGCTCTTGTATTCTAGCCCTCTCTTCATGAATGCTAACATTGCATTTGCCTTCCTAACTGCTGACTGAACCTACATGTTATCCTTAAGAGAATCTTGAATAACGACTCCCATGTCCCTTTGTGCTTCTGATTTCCTAAGCATTCTCCCATTTAGAAAATAGTTTATGCCTCCATTCCTCCTTTCAAAATGCATAATGTCACACTTTGTATTCCATCTTTGCCCACTCTCCTAACCTGCCCAAGTCCTTCTGTAACCCCTGGCTTCCTCAATTCGATCTGTCCTTCTACATATCTTTGTATTATCTGCAAACTTAGCAACAGTGCCTTCAATTCGTTCCTCCAAATTGTTAATGTATATTGTGAAAAGTTATGGTCCCAGCATTGACCTCTGAAGCATACCACTGGTCACTGGCTGCCATTCTGAAAAAGACTCCTTTATCCCTATTCTCTGCCTTCTGCCAGTCAGCCAATTCTCTATCCATGCCAGGATCTTACCCGGAACACCACAGGCACTTGACTTATTTAAGTCTCCGATGCGACACCTTATCAAAGGCTTCTGGAAATCTAAATAAGTCATGTCCACTGGTGCTCCTTTACCTAAATTTCTTGTTATTGACCAACATAAAATATTAATTTTATATGTACAAAACCATGTTCCATGCTGGATAAAATGATTGAAGTAAAAGTCTGGGGCATTAAGCAGATTGACATTCCTAAATCAGATCTTTATTCTAAGATCATTTTTGCTAGTATAAACACATAGGAAAAAAAAGTTACTTTCAATGATGTGCTTCCTGCGCTATTGTATTATCACAGAATATTTTGTAATGGGATGATATTTAACTTTGTCAGAAGTGACGAGAATCTTACAAAACAGGTGGAAACCAATTTGGCCTATTGTCGTGATTCACTGAAAGAGTTGTGTCATTTCCCCAGAACACTGTCGTTTATTTTCAAGTTCACATCCAACGCCCTTTGAAAGTTATTACTGAGTCAACTTCTACTGACCTTACAGACAGTGCATTTCAGATTCTAATAATTTGCTGCACAAATAGATTCTCCCTACTGGTTATTTGCCAATTATTTCAAATGTATTATCTGGTTGTCAACTGACCCATTAATGGAAACCATTTGTCCTGGCTTACATGATTGAAACTCCACTTAATTCTGAACACTTTTAATACACACCTGCCAAACTTCCCTTACTGTAGAGGGGAACCATGTCTCCTGAGACTTCTTCAAAGCTTATGGGAAATAGTTACAACTGGACACAATTAATATTCATTTCTAAAGGTTTAGTATAACATCCTGTTTATATTTTATTTATAAAAGCATAAATCCCAAATGCTCTCATAGCAGCTTCTATTACCAAAGATTTGCAGATGTAAAGCACTCTCCCAATGTCACTCTGCTCTTGAACTCCCTTTTAAAATTGTACCATGAACTTGCATTGGGTGTAATGTTACCACTTCGCAGTGCCCAGCAATTAGCTGGCAATCTCGGAAAGTAGCACATGTCAAAATGTCTAATTCACATGCAGCACCAAACGTTTGGTGTCTTCCCAGCCCTGAATGAATGATGCAAACTGCACTGTATTCAGAAAGGGTGCAAAACTTATTATGAATAAAACTTAATATGAATTTGGCAGGGTTTCAATATTATTCGTGAGTTTGGCATGCATGCTTCCCACCTGTCTGATGTGACATCATACTGGCACAATTCACTCGTTAAAAACGTGGCTCAGATGCAGCAGTAGCAGAGAGGTGAGCAATTATGAGCATTAACCCCCAGGGTGCAGTGCAGCAATCTCAGTTGCTGCCATGGTGCAGAATGGGCTGAGGGACTTTGATAGGTGGGTGGGTGGGTGGGTCGTGGTGGTAGTAGTGGCAGGGCAGGATGGGGGGTATTGCTCTGATCTGGAATAGCCATTGGCTTGGGGCCTGTGTTGTGCACATCTCTGCTACCTGCTGGGGTTCCATATTAGGTCAAGTACCAACCCATTAACGTCACCCTGCCATCTATCTGATGGGCAGGATCTGTAGTGTATTGCTGACATTCCATCCTAGGCCCCCTTAACAGTAACAAGAACGAGGCCTAGCAGCTGCTGTCCCAATTAAGGGAGTTCGTCAAATGTTTCTCCACCATCTGTCTGAACTGCAAGCCACTTCTGGAAGTCAGTGCACCAGTTGTCCGGGTGCACTCATGTCTATGCTTCAAGGGTTCTGAAAGGGGGACCCCCTCACACCACACTTATGCTCTCTGTGCCCACCATGGCAAGGGTATGGCAATGGTGGAGAGCCCATTGAGATCGTGTGCAGGATAAGGAATGATGTCAGGTTGCCAGTGTCCAGACTCATGGAGACACTAGTTGCTGGGACAGTGTAGGGGCCCAGGATGGATAATCTTGTGGAATGTTTCGCCTCTCTCTCTTCATACATCACTTAAAGGTCTTTTCCTGTCCAACCTCAATTTTTAGGTAGTGTAGGAAATAAGGAAAAAAAACTTTCTTCTAGATTGGGCAGGAAGGGAAGGGTGGCAGGGGTTCAATCTGAAGGCCCCTTCAGAGTTGGAACATTCTCCCCTCTGTGACCTTGGAGCTCCAAGCCTCCCCACAGTGGGCTATCCCCAGAAACCATACTCGCCCCCTTTGACATCCCAGAGCATCCTCTGTGCTTCTGCCACCAGAATTTACTTTTCCAATGGTTTCAGGACTTAGTTCCAGGCAGGATGTTGCAATACAGCTTCTGGCTACTGCAGTGTTGTGCCTGGCCTGGTTGTACAACTGTCGATCAATTTGATTAGTCAGCAGCTGTTATGGGTGGGATATCCTCCTAAGGGCAGATGGAAGTCCTGCCCACTGACAATCATGCTCAAGTGAGTGTTAAAAGGCAATGGTCTTCTGAGAGTCAGCAGTTGTGCATTTTCCGCTGACTCTCATGATGGCAAGCACCAATTGGTTATCAGTTATTAGATTTTAGAAACTATTTATTTAGCTTAGGGAGTTTTTTTTAAATTGACTTTTATTCTTAGTAATAGGAAGACTTTAAATACATATAATGTTTGATGGATTTTGGTAACACTGCATTTAAATAGACATGTTCTATGTGCTGCACACCGATTCATAGTGGCTACAGCTGGAGTACAGTAAAAACACCTACTTATCAAAATAAAATGGAAATTTCCCTCAATTTTGCTTGGTTGCTACCAATATAATATTCTCCGCTCCAATTCTAAGACTATAAATGACCATCAAATGTTAATTTGAGAGAAACACTTCAGGGTGCATTATCTATACTATTCCTCAGGATAACATGCAGAATGTCATCATTTTGGTTTGATTGTTCACTTTAGATATCAAAACAAATCACCTTGAGATCTGGATACACGAATAACAATTTTTGGCTAGGTAATTTCAGATTCAATTAACAAAACATCAATTTTCTTCTCAATATTACTTCCCAATTGGAGTATATAAAGCTCAATTATTAAGATATAATGCTCTTATTTCACATTCCTTCAGGGTTTAATTTCATTTTGTAATACAAGTGGATTTTCCTTCTGCATTTTCTCTTTCCCTTTACAAAGTTAAAGGGTTCTTATGTAATTTATGAATGAGAAGAAAATGATTCTACAACATTCCTTATAGGGTGCTTAAGGTAAAACAGTGGTTAAAGAAAGTTAATCTAAGTATTGGATGTAATTGTCTATACCCAAATGTTCATCAAACCGTTGCCTTTAATGCTTAGCAGTACTTCTGCATAATATCTAATCAAATTGAATTAGAACCGTGCTGTTATCAGTATTTCCATTATGGAATATTCTAAAATAATTGACAAAACAAATACTTCTTCTCTGAAATTTTGTTTAACAAAACTATGGAAAATATATTTACTTAAATGAAAAACCACTTTAATGTGCAGAGGACTAAACCAAATTATCAAGGCGGTTTTGATAGAAAGAGATAAAACAGAGAGAGAGGATACATGTACATATCCTACAACAAAAAATTCATCAAACTACATGTGTTGCTGCAATGCATTCTCATGATTCTCTTACTTGGTATGAAATTAAAAATCTCTTACCTGCCCACTCCCTGCAGTACCCATACTAGCTTCTGTTGTTTCCTGACAATCACTCGGTCGTTCAGCATCATGTGACACTGTTTGTTCATGTTTAGTTTGCGATGACTTCTGTTTAAAGAATAATCTTGGCATTAAATTTAAAAAATAGAAAAAGTCTGAGGAATTGTTAAACCTCCCTTGCTTCCATGCTGCATCTCTGCAGTGGAACTGCTTTACTCCTGAACCTCTGGCCTAAGAGATCAGCAGCAAACCCCACCCACTTCAGTGACATGATTTGATGAAACTACTGCACGTCCACTGAGATCTAGCCGTGTGTCACAATACCCAGAGACAAAGAAGGTGCTCAGAAAGCTACAGTCTCTTTCTGACTGTGCTGTTAAAATGACAGGATGTAAGAAGTCCTCTGGGGGATGAGAATGCAAAAGCTGATGAGAGCATTTGGTCACATGACAAACATCCTGAAAATGTATGGCCAAAAATATCCTATTCACTGAATAGCTCACTTAATAGAATAAAAATACTAAATAGCCTCAGGACAGACAAAGGCATTCTTCCTATTTAGTGCATCCATTTTAGACAGCTTACCATTAAAAATAAATGTTCTCAAAATCTTCTTTGGCACCAGTCCTCTATTAGGAGCACTATTTATGCTTGAAGTATCAAAAGTGCTTTAAATTAAAATGAAAACATATTGAATATCATAATGAAAATCATGCACTACTGATCGTACTGGTTATGGTTTAGTGGCAACATTCTCATCAGGTTCCTATGCTCCACTTCAGAGACTTGAGTACCCAAGCTTAAGTTTACACTCCAAGAGATTACAGTTTCTAGGGTACTGTTTATCAAATGTCACATTAAACTGGGGCCCGAACACCCTCTAAGTGGACTTCAAAGATGACAACAGTGCCTACAACTCAGAATGCATTTCACCAATTGCAAAAAATTTTATGTAATGCAACTCCTTTAAATTTGAAACCAATTTAAACATTTAATAGATGAATTACCAAACCCATAAAATGTATTCAGCATCTGATGCTAACACATTATGAAACTCCAGGAGGAGGGGGGGGTGGTTTCTTCTTGTTTTACATCTGCACAATGCATGATAGAAGTAAGATCTTTTGAATACGTCAGACATGCTATACATTCTATAAATAGGAAATATGATATATAGCAAAACTGGAAAACAATCTATTATAGTTAGTAGAAAAAAAACTGCCTTGTCTAATCACATTAAAAGTGTGCTATTCCAAGAGGGGACTGCATCATTTTAATTCTTTCAGTACAATTTTTAATTGTCTGAATGCTGTTGGACTTTAGTGCTCCCTGAAAAATATAGTCACAAAGTACAATATTTCCCTTAGTTAACATGCTTTTAAATATCACACAGGTTCATCTGATTATACTTGTGCCATGTCCACCATATTAATCAAAAACATAATTAGAAAAAATACTTTTGTTACCCGCTATGGCTAAACTATATTCTTAATTTTAGCCTGATTCTGAACCAGCATCATTGCAAGAAATTTACCCGCAAGCTTCTTTACATAGAACACTACAGCACAAACAGGCCCTTTGGCCCACGAGTTGTGCCGATCACATCTATACCTACCAATTCACAGACCTATCTATAACCCCCTTTTCCCTTAAGTTCCCACATACTCATCCAGAAGTCTTTTAAAAGACCCCAGCGAGTTCGCCTCTACCACCTCTGACGGCAGCCGATTCCATTCACTTACCACCCTCTGAGTGAAAAACTTACCCCTAACATCCCCTCTGTATTTGCTTCCCTGCACCTTAAATCTGTGCCCTCTTGTACTGACTATTTCAGTTTGGAGAAAGCCTCTGAGAATCCAGAGGCTATTTTAGCTTGGGGGCATTACATTATAATGAGACAATGTACATTTAGGCACAGGGATTGATATATGGGCATACAGAAGCTGAGAAATTCTGACATTATGCAGTTAAGCATATAACACATCCACACTCAAGTTTTCATAATCTTCTACATTGGCTGTTTCATTTATGTTCTGATTAAGAGTCTCTAAACTAAAGTGCATAGGAAATTTTACCCCACACAGCACTGGGGGTGTGCTTATTCTCTAAAGGAACAAAATAATGTATTTGCTTAAAAACATAAGTACATTATTCATACGGATGACTAATATATTTCTAATCATTCATCTTTAATGGTTCATGGTTAGAGGAAGTCCCAGCCTACATTCCAAATTTATCTGCTCCTTTCCTCTCCTGAAGACTTCCTTTCCCACTGTGCTGCATTTCCCCAAGTGCCCACAGCTTTCCAATAACTTGTTTAAAGGACTATGGTTCATGTATAATTGTGAATCTTTACAGACTATTTGATTGTGGGAACCTTAAAATTAATCTAATCCTACCCTTACTCAAGATATGTGAAAGCATACTCTGATCTTTTAGGGGAGACTTATCAGAAATTATATGGAAGCCTGATTATTTTCTGCTCTGTATATATCACAATATTTTCAGCTTGTTCTCATTTCTAAAATTTTGAGATCTAAGAAACTAAAATGCATTTAACAAAGTTCCACACAGAAGCTACAATTCAGACTCAAAATGGTACAGATGAAAGATAATCCCTGGGAGTGGATAGGAAACTGTTTAAATTATGTAATTCAGCTGCCATCTAGTATTTGTACAGCATCTCCCAATGACAGAAATTAAATGTGCATCTTCTGAAAGGTGCAAAATACTCTGGCTGGAATTCTCTGACCTCACTTACAGCAAGGATTTTTCAATCCCGCTGCAGTGAATGGAATGTTAAATTCTCCACTCTTGCTGGCAACAATAGCGGGATATATGAGATTGAAGAATTCCAGCCTTTATTTCCCTCAAACGTGTTAGTTTTAAAACAAAATATAGTTGCTGCATTAAATGGGCAGTTTGATGCAAAATACATGTTTCAAAAATGCAATGATCTTCAGGCCTTCTAGTTTATTGATAATGCTCCAGCTGACAATGAATAACTATACAAATTATGGTTCCGACATGGAACTTTATCCGATTATTCATGGAAAAAAAGCTGCCTTGCTCCAAGTTCTAATTTTCAGAAGTGAGCAATGCAATCAGAATAAATTCATAATTTCAACACTAAATAATAAATTATAAACGACATACTGACCTCAGTTTCTGTTGCTTGGGACTGTAAGTGCTGTCGCAAACGAAGCATATCCTTCTCTATTTGCTGAATTCGTACTACTCTCATCTGCATTAGGATGAATTTAAGTTAGAAAAAGAAACTTTCTTTTCTTAAGTGTAAAGTGGTTCATTTTGGCAGATTAAATAGAATGGCAGAATATCATAATACTGGTAAGACTCTTGGCAGTGTGGAAGATCAGAAGGATCTTGGGGTCTGGATTCATAGGACGCTCAAAGCAGCTATGTAGGTTGAAGCTGTGGTTAAGAATGGTATGGTGTACCGGCATTCATCAATCGAGGAATTGAATTTAGGTGTCAGGAGGTAATGGTGCAGCTATATAGGACTCTAGTCAAACTCCACTTGGAGTACTGTGCTCAGTTCTGGTCGCTTCATTACAGGAAGGATGTGAAAGCCATAGAAAGGGTGCAAAGGAGATTTACAAGAACGTTGCCTGGATTGGGGGGCATGCCTTATGAAGATAAGTTGAGGGACTTTGGTCTTTTCTTTTTGGAGAGACGAAGGATAAGGGGTGACCTGATAGAGACGTATAAGATATTGAGAGGTATTGATCAAGTGGTAGTCAGAAGCTTTTTCCCAGGGCTGCCACAAGAGAACTTTTTCACTCAGAGTGGTGGACATGTGGAATGGACTGCTGGCAACAGTGATGGAGGTAGATTTAGATAAGTACATGGAACTTAGTAAGATAGAAGGTTACAGATAAGCTTTCAAGATAGGGATATGTTCAGCACAACTTCGTGGGCCGAAAGACCTGTATTATGCTGTAGTTTTTCTATGTTTCTCGCCTATCCAGTTAAAGCTACACCAATACAATATTCATACTTTGTACATTTTATGTTGTGTGCAAATATTCCTTTTTACAAAAAAAAGTTGCAAAAGAATTTGAATCCACGGTTATTTTATCATAAAATATATTGTAAAACTTACACAAAAATACCAACTCCCTTACACTTTCAAAAACAATTTAGCTTGAAACTTTAATTTAAAAAGAAGTTCAGTAGCCAAATGAGACAGGAATCAACAAACTACTTAATTCTTTAAAACACAGCATTCATAGGTCTGTTATTTTTCAGCAGTCATTTTTTCAAGTTATTTTATATTTAATTATTCTTGTTGAAGACATCAAATATTCTTTAAAATTGCACAATATTGATACTACCTGAGCTCGCTTCTCCATATCCTGGCACGTTCCCAGTTGTTCTTCCATCGCAGATCGAATTTGCCGAGCTTCAAACTCTAACTGTCTTCTAGTCATGTCTGTCTGCAGAGAAAACTGTTCAAAATACCCAAATCAGTAGAATTATAGTTTCCATAACACAGGAGACAATGAATGTATCTTCATCCATTCCACCTTTGATTTTACAGCTGGGTACTGCACACATCCTTTTCTTTTCTGCCTCCATCCTGCTCGAACAATGTCTCGTTGCGTGTCACCTTCAGAAAAAAGACTTCAGTGGTCGCAGACTCACATTTAGGAAGATCTCGCTAAAGCTTGCTTACATTTTCTTTTCAACAGTCTCTTCAGAACATCAATATTACTTTTTCTCCCATCTGGTAATTTTCAGCTCGAGTTATTTCATTAAACTAAAAGTGCCAGAAATTAACATTTTGCTACCATGCGAAGAACTTGGTCAAAATGCTGGGGAAAAAAAGTAGTTCAGACAAATGACATGTCAATCCTCTTAAGCAGAAGGATTCCCGTCTTCATACCGAGGACAATCTTCCATAATGTTGTGTGGCACTACCACCACACTAATTGGGAATGATGCAGCACAGAGCACTATGGGCCTTCAGCAACAGGAAAATTTATTCAACCACATTCTGTAACTTCATGGCTTGACATATCCCTCACTCAATCTTTACCATCAAACCGGAGGATCAACCCTGATTCAATGAGAAGTGAATAGAATGTCAGGAGCAACACCTGGCACACCAAACAATGTGATGCCAAATTGGTGAAGTTACCAATACAGGACTACCTGCATGCCAAAAAGCGAAAGCGGCATTCTACAGGCAGAGCTAAGCAATCTAACAACTAATCAAAGTTCAGTACTCCTGTCAATTGTGAATTGTGGTGGACAATTAAGTGAAAGGGAGGAGAAAGTTCCATGTATATCCAGATATTTGGTGATGATGAAAGCCATGATATTTGAAACTATCTTCAGTCAGATTACCTATTGCATAATGCATTCCCCCCTCCTCCTGAGATCCCCATAATCACAGATGCCAGTTTTTAGGCAGTGCGATAACTTCAATGTGATATCAAGAAATTAGTGAGTGCACTGCATGCAGGAAAGCGTATGGGCGCCAACAACAATACTTCTGATCCAGAACTAGTTGAGTATTTGTTAGCCAAGCTGTTCTAGCAGAGCTGGAAAATAGCACAGATATATTCTGTCCTCAAAAAATAGGACAATTTCAATCCGGCCAATTAGCAGATTGTCAGTCTACTCATGATTATTGGCAAAGTGATGGAAAGTGCGACATTAGTGTACCTTTAAAAACTTTTTTTAAAATCATGTTCTCTATAGTTATAAGCAATTTTGGTTTCTTTGCTGCCGAGTTGTCTGTCAAAGGGGGTTTGTTTATTTTTACTCTGGGATCTTTTGTGACCCTATATTGTTAGGAAGGTCATATGTTTTGGACAATGTTTTTCCCTAGTGAATTTAAGATTTCATTTTTTGTTTAGCTGGCTGTTGTGTTTGTTTAGAAGGGACATCAAGCTGAAAAGCAATTTCTCTCCAGCCCTGCTTTTGGAAATTCTGCTTGCTTTCCTGGATGTAGAGAATCTGCTGGTGGCTAACTCCTGGTGTTCTGGGAAACTGTTCTGACTCCAAGCTTGTCAGTGTATATCTCAAGAGAATTGCAGCATTCATCCAAAAGACTCAGTTCCAGTATCACGTGAGCATTAGTCTTTGCTGTGTTAAGTCTGTGGAAAGGGTTTTTTGTCTACGGGAAGTTTTGTTTGATTGGAACATTTTAGATGTATTTGTTATACATTATTGTGGTTTTTGTTTGATCATAATTGATAAAACTTATTGTTAATTTTCTTTCCCTACATGTTGACTAAATTCTTAATTAAACTTTGTTTGATAAAAGATCCCTAAGTGGGTCAGTTGAATCATATCCAAGGTAGACCATATTGTGCTTATCCTAGTCTAACTTAAAATGCAAAACGTATGATATGGGCGGACTTTATAAAACACCTTGGAGTTTCTGACCTGAAAGTGTCAGCAACACAGCAATCAAGAAATATTGAGTCATGAACAGTCTGTTCACTGGTAATCAGTTAATATTCTGTCAGGACCGCCTGGCTCCCAATATCATTAAAGGCTTGATCCAAACATGTCCAAATCAGCTGAATTCTAGAGATTATATGAATGGGGTTGTCCATGATATCAAAATGATGTTTGATTGAGTAGGAAAACTGATGTCAAAAAGAATAGGGGGAAACACTTCACTAGCTGGGGTCATACACAACACAGAGATTGGAGGCCAATTATCTCAAGCCCCAGGACATTTCCTCAGGAGTTCCATCTTAGATCCAAAATCTTCAATTGCTTTATCAATGAGCTTTACTTAATCATAAGGTCAGATGTGGAAATGAACATCAATGATTGCAATGTTCAGCTCCACTCACAACTTGGAATGGAACATCCATTGCTGCTGAGTGGCAGGTGACATTTATATCATAGAAATGCCAGGCAATGACCAATTTCACTGAGAGTCTAACTAACTCAAGTGACATTTAATGCTATTGCAAAAGTTAAATCCTCTCCTTCCACATTCTGGAAGTCAGCAATGGCCAGAAACTTACCTAGGCCTGTCATACAAGTGTTGTGGTTACAAGAGCAGCTCAGAGATTGGGAATTCTGCAGTGAGTGACTTACTTTCTGACTTCTCAAAACCTGTCCACCATCTACAAGGCGCAAGTTAGCAGTATGATGGAATATGCCCCATTGCCTGGATGGGTGCAGTTCCAACAACATAGAGGAGCCCAACACCAATGAAGACAAAGCAGCCTGCCTGATTTGCATGCCATCGAACATTTGAAAAACTCAGGCCAAGCACCTTCAGCACACCATGGTTCAGCACATCCCAAACATCAACTACAAGTCTCCCCCCCCAGTTCATACACCATTTTGATTTGAATTATGTTTTAGTTCATTCATTATTGCTCAGGTTAAATCTTGGCATTGTCACCTTAACTGGCAATGTACTTTCACTACATGGGCTGCAGAGATGAAAGAAGGCTGTTTATCACAACCTTTGCAAGGGTAATTAGGATTGGGAAAAAATGTTGGCCTTGCTAGTGACACCACATTCCATGAAATAATAAAAAAAATGAAATGAACAATTAAGATTAGAGTTTATTCAGTTAATAATAGACGAAAGTAACAAAATTTCAAGTATCTATCGAAAGAAAAAAGTTATCAGCAGAAATTCAACTTACATTTTCTGTGAGGGGGAGATTATCAATTCTCTTGGTGAGATTTTGAAGTTGTGCATAGTACCAATCTTTTTCCTTCTCTTCCTTCTCAATCTCAGCAAGTAATAAAGACCTTACAAACAAAGAGAAATTGCACAATTAAAATCCACTTACTTACAGAACATGCAAACCTACTGACCGAACATGTAAACAGATTAAGTAAAACATCACTAATTCTGTTGTTATTTTCTCTGATGATTCTCTTGTGGCATTTCTCGGGTTAATTTAAATGTTAGGTTGTGTTGTAAAGACAGCTGCTTCATGTTACATAATGAACACTCCATAGACTATTATGCTGAAGGTGAAACTGCACCCATCACAGCCACAGACTCTAATTGTTGTTAAGTAAACCGAGTCTCAGGTTAATCATTGTACAATAATAACTGGGATCCACCATAGTACTAGACAACTCCTGGGCCTCTTTCACTCTCTTTCCTCTCTGCTGCCTACTCCTCTGCCCCATCAAATTTTTGATTGCTTTGTCAATTGTGTAGGGATGCACAGCTGGGATCCATAGCCTGGCAGTCTAATTTAAAGGGGGGCAGAAATCCAAATTGTAACCGGCACATTTTGTGCCAGCAGGCCACCACTGTCTAATTTCTTCTACTTTAGGTCTGATTCCATAAGTATAATGATGACAATTTGGCTCCATCGGTTGTCTCAGCCATAAAGCATCTCTGCTTTTCTATTGCTCTCCCATTTTTTAAAAGCACTCTTTAAAACCTATTTCTTTGACCAAGCTTTTCGTCACCTACCTGAATATTTACTTATTTTTATTTGGTGTCAGGCTTCAATAATAACCCCTTGGAAGTCTGACATGTTTTAACACACGAAGCTTTCTATATAAATTCAAATTGTCTAGCACCTAGTTTTGGACGAGATGTAATTTTTTTTTCTTTAAATATACGGAAGATATTGGGATTGTCCTTGGTATCTGCCACAAGTTCTGTACCACTCACCATTGATTTTCACTCCCTCCATTATGACAGCTTGCTGCTATTAATGATTTTGGCCTTTTATCCAACCCCACAATTAACTTTTGTCTCCACATCTTCTTCATTTCAAAGTCTGCCAACTTTCATTTGAATAACATTACATATCTCTGCATTGCTTTAGCCATCTGCTGCCAAAATCCTCATCCATGGCTTTGTCTCTGACAGACTTGCCTGCTCCAAAACTCATGGGTAGTCAAATGTATAGCTGTGGCTTGTCTCCCATTTGCTGTCCTCCAAAAATATCTGTGCATCAAAAACTGTGCTACACATATATTCCCATCACGTTTCAAAAACTAATCACTGCTTTGCTCGTTGACATACGCTAGCTCTAGTCGCTCAAATTTCCTGAATTAAAATTCTCATTCTTGTATTCAAACCACTTCATGACTCTTCCCTTCCTAACCCCAATAATCCTCCGAGAACTCTACATTCCTTCAACATTCCTTCTATGTGTACGCCACTTTATTGTCACCTCTGATGGTGGTACAATCAACTGTCTAAGGTTTAAGAGTCTTGGAGTTCTATACCTAAACCCCTCTCTCCTTTTTTAATATCTTCAATAAAAGTTACTTCTTTGATCAAGTTTTTAGTCATCCCTTCTAATTTCTCATTGGTCCTTGGTCAATATTTGTTTCATTATACTTCTCTGCACAGTCTTAGGGATGTTTTTCTGCAGCAAAGGTAAATATAAATATAGGTTTTTGATGTTGAATGATATTGGCTTGATTCTGATGTTTCTTTCCTAGTAATTCTCCTCAAACTTTGCAATGCTCAGTATGGTTCTTCTGATGTCCAAAAAAAGCTATATTTTGAAATTAACCCAAATGCAACAAGTGCATCACCAACAGCAACTTGTTTTCCCTCTCTATAGAATCATCTGCAGTGTCCCCAAAGATCTGTCTTCTACTCTTTTTACATCTCTGCTGCCTCTCAGTGACAGCAATTGCAGATATCAGGCCACCGTTCATACAGAGTTTCTCTCACCTCTGAGGTGCCTCTCCTTTCCAGATGCCTCCCTAATATGGATGAAGTGCAACCTCCAGCAGTTCAATATTAGGAAAACTAAAGTAATTGACTTCTGATTCTCTCACAAATACCATTCCATGGGAACTTTTTAATCTCTCTTGCTGCTGGGCAGATTATACAAAAATACGAATTAGGATCAGATTTGGCCCATCAAGCCATTCAATAAGATCCCTGTTGATACGTTTATGTTTTAAATTCCACATTCCCCTTTACCTCTAATAAGTTCTGATCTTGACACCCTTGCCTTACAAGAATCTATCTACCTCTGCCTTAAAAAACATTCAACTCTGCCTTCTGATTCAGAAAGTTCCAAAACTGCGCAACCCCTGGGAGAAAAAAACTACTTCTCATCTTGGCCTAAAAGGACAATCCCTAATTCTAGAACCCCTAACTCTGGAGTCATCCACAAGAGGAAATCGCCTTTTCTCATCCACCTTGTCAAGATTGTTCATGACTTTATACACTTCAATCAAATCACTCCTCATTCTTCTAAACTCCAGTGGACTCGAGTCCAGTTCGTCCAAGCTTTCCTCATAAGGCAAACTGCTAATTTCAAGTCAGTCAAGTAAACCTCCTCTGAACTGCCTCGGACACATTTACATCCTTTGTAGAATCTCCAGTGCCCTGTAAAACTAAGCCACGATATCCTTACTTTTATGCTCAATTCCTCTCATAATAAAGGATGGTATTCCATTAGGTTTAAGTACTCTTTGTACCTTTTTTGACTAGAAAACATAGATCCCTCTGCATCTTGGAATCTGTAGTTGTGCTCTATTTAAATAATACTTTTTTAAAAATTTTTCCTGCCAAAGTGAACAACTTTATATTTTCCTACATTGTACGCCACCTGCCAATTTTTTGCACACTGACTCAATCCATCTAGATCCATTTGCAACCTGCTATGACCTCTTTACAACCTATTTTCCTACCTGTCTTTAGGTTTGGCTTCACTCCCTTCAAAGTCATTAATAGGAATTGTAAAAAGTCAAGGCCCCAGCACAGGCACCTGCAGGACTCCATTCATTACGTCCTGCCAATCAGAAAAAGACTCATTTTATGCCAACTAATTTTCTATATCCATGCTAAAACGTTACCCCTACATCATGAGTTACCTTCTGCAATAATCTTTGATGTGGCATCTTATCAAATGCCTTCTGGAAATCAGAGTACAGTACATTTACAGGCTCTTCTTTATCACAGTACATGTTGCACCTTCAAAGAACTCTAACATTGCTTAAACTTGATTTTCCATTCATAAAACCATACTGACTGTTCCCACTTGTGTGCCCAGCTGTAACTCCCTTAGTGGCTGATTCAAACACTTTTCCCACAACAGATGTGAGAGCTTTGTCTTAATGGTTACCAGAATTGCCCATCTTGCATTTTGAAAAAATCCTTGTTTAAAAACAAGAGCCATGCACAGCCCTCAAAACATATCAATAGGTTTCTAGCCAAGACTGATGGATCACCAAAATATTAATGTAACGTGGAATAGAAACTATAGATTACAATAATAGAAACTATAGAGAACATACTGATCCCCAGACTTTTTATGATAAATTTATTGCTGACATCGTTTCTTTCTTTCATAGCTCAAAGTTTTCAAAATTCATGTTTAATGCTGTGCCATACCTTATCTTTCTGAAATTTGTCTATTACCCTTTTGAGTGAGAAAAATAGAAATATGCCCCTCACATGAAAACATTGGATAAGCCTGATATAAGCCATTCAATTCAACCCACTCTATGGTATGAAGAGGTCCTCATTCTAATCAGAGGGTAGTTTCTTCCAACTTCCCTTTTAGATTTTTCATGACTACGCTACCCTCTTTTAATAAACTAAATTAAACAAAAATGACAGAGTGATAGCTCCTGGTGGGCCACTGTAACAAAAATAAAATTAAAAAGGAAACTTAAATAATTAAATTAAAACATTATTCCAGCTCCCATGGTGCCTACAGGTCGCGGAAAGTCTGAAGGCCGTCTTTAGTTATGCCTTCCACACAAGAGGAAAAATCTCCGCTGTATTCATTCTATCAAAACTTTTGTAATTTAAAAACCTTCATTAAGTCAGTGGGGCAGTAGGCTGACGAACGGCAGATGGAGTTTAATTTAGATAAATATGAGGTAATCATTTTGGTAAATTGAACCAGAGAAGGACTTACTCAGTTAATGGTAGGGCCACTGGGGAGAGTTAAAGAACAAAGAGATCTAGGGGTATGTGTTCAGAGCTCCTCCAAAGTGGAGTCACAGGTGGACAAAGTGGTGAAGGCGGCATTCGGCATGCTTGGCTTCGTCGGTCAGAACATTTAATACAGCAGTTGGAACATCTTGTATAGGACATCTTGTACAAGAACGTAAGAAATAGGAGTAGGAGCAGGCCATCTAGCCCTTCAAGCCTGCCCTGCCATTCAACAAGATCATGGCTGATCTGAAGTGGATCAATTCCACTTTCCTGCTTTCTCCCCATAACCCTTAATTCCCTTGTCTATCGGAAACTATCTACCTGTGACTTAAATATATTCAGCGAGGTAGCCTCCACCATTTCAATGAGCAGAGAATTCCAGAGACTCACCACCCTTTGAAGAAGTTCTTCCTCAACTCTGATCTAAACTGCACCCCCTCCACCCCTGCACTATTTTGAGGCTGTGCCCTCTAATTCTGCTATCCTTTCTAAGCGGAAAGAATCTCTCTACCTGTAGTCCCTTCGTTATCTTGTAAGTCTCTATAAGATCCTCCCCCTTAGACTTCTAAACTCTAACAAATACAGACCCAGTCTATTCAATCTCTCTTCATCGGCTAATACTCTCATTTTCAGTATCTGCCTGGTGAAACAAGACATTGGTAAGACCACACTTGGAGTATTGTGTGCAGTTCATAGAAAGACTATTATTAAACCAGAAAGAATGCAGAAAAGGTTTACTCAGATGCTGCTGAGACTTGATGGATTGAGTTATAAGAAGAGACTAAATAGACTAGGACTCTTTTTCTCTGGCACGTAGAAGGCTGATGAGTGACATTATAGAGGTCTATAAAATAATAATAGACAAGGTAGATAGTCAATATCTTTTCCCAAAGGTAGAGGGGTCTAAAACTAGAGTGCATAGGTTTAAGGTGAGAGGGGAAAGATACAGAAGTGTCCAGAGGGTGATTTTTTTCTCGCAGAAGGTGGTGGGTGCCAGAGATAGTTTTAGAGGCAGTTACAATTTTGTCTTTTAAAAACATTTAGATAGTTACATGGGTATGACTGGTGTAGAGGGATATGGGCTAAAGTGGGAAATTGGGATTAGCTTAGGGGTTTTAAAAAAAAGGGTGTCATGGACAAGTTGGGCCAAAGGACTTGTTTCCATGCTGTTAACCTCTGAATCTCTAAGTCACCCCTCATCCTCCTTTTTTCCAAGAGGAAAGAGATGCAAAGCCATCAATCCATTGCTGATAAGTATGCGCTTGCATTTCTGGTATAATTCTTGTAAATCTTCTCTGCACTCTCTCAAATGTCCCTAATACCATTTTTTATAGTACAGGAAAAAGCTGAAGCAAGATGTCATACAGATTTCACATAAAGTTTCCTATTTCTTAATTCTATCCTTCTAGAAATCAAATCTAGTGCTTGGTTTGCTTTTTATGGACTAATAGTCTGTGCTGCAACTTATTGCAATTGGTGTATTTGTTATCAGGCACCCCATTGTTCATTTACCCCATTTAGACTCATACTTTCCTAGCAATAAATTACCTCCGAATCTTCCACCAAAATGTAATACCTCATCTTTATTAGAATTGTATTTGCCAATTATTTGGTTATTCTTTTGGTGGCAGGATCAAGAAGAGGGCACATATTCAAGGTAATTGGGAGAGGCACTGGCAGGGCTAAGTCACTGGACTAGTTATCCAGAAGCCCAGGCACATGTTTGAAACCTTGGCAGATTAAATTCAGTTAATAAATCTAGAATTAAAAAGTTGTTCTTGGATAACAGTAACCATGAAATCATTGTTGATTGTCTTAAAAAAAAATTTGGTTCACTAATGTTCTTTAGGGAAGAAAATTTGTTGCCCGTACCTGGTCTGGTCTACACATGATTTCAGACCTGCAGTAATGTGGTTGGCTCTTAAATGCCCTCTGAAACAACCCAGCAAGACACCACAAATCTAAAAGGAATGAGACCCAGACAGACCAGTATCATTGTAGACACCAGAAATGACAATAGCCTTGCAACATCCTCCACATGAACAACTGGGAACTTATGCAAAAATCGGGAGAGCAGTTCCATAGGCATGTACTCTTAGAATCATGCCTAGCAAAGCCCGGATACCACAATCACCATCTCTGGATATGTCCCATCCCATTGACAGGGCAGAACAGACCCACCAGAGGTGATGAGCATATAGTGGTAGACAGTCCAGAGGGAACAGCCCTAAGATGTGCTTGGTAAGTTTTTGGGTGCCTGGAACGTGATGTCAGAGGAGCTGGTGGAAGCAGGCACGTCAGCAAAATTTAAGAGGCATTTGGATGGGTACATGAATGGGAAGGGAATAGAAGGATACAGACCGAGTAAGGGCAGAAGATTTGTGTTTCAGTTTAGTTGAGGCATCATGAATGGCACAGCCTTGGAGGGCCCAAGGGCCTGTTGCTGTGCTGTACTTTTCTTTGTTCTTTGACATTCAAAGGCGTGACCATCGCTGAATTTCCCACCATCAATATCTGGGGACTACTATTGATCAGAAACTGAACTGGATTAGCCACATAATTCTGTGGCTACACGAGTAAAGTCAGCACTGGGAATTGTGCACAGAATTCAACTCCTGACTCTCCAAAGTCTGTCCATCATATATAAAGCACAAATCAAGAATGTGAGGAATACTCTTCACTTGCCTAGAGGAGTGCAGCTCCAATAGTCAATAAGCTTGATACCATTCAGAACAAACTGCCCACTTGATTGGAGTTCCATCCACCACCTCCCACACCTAATCCCTCAACCACCAGCACAGCATGGCTGCAGTGTAGACTATCTACAAAAGTATGTAGCAAATCACCAAGGCTTTTTCAATAGCAACTTCCAAACCCGTAACCTCTACCACCTAGAGGGACAAGAGCAGCAGATGCATGTGAACAACGTACAAGTTCCCCTTAAAATCATTTTGAGTTGGAAGTATAATGCTGTTTCTCCATTGTAGCTGAAACTCCATCCCAAACAGCATTCTGAGTATACCTACAGCAGATGGATTGTAACAGGTCAAGGTGGTAGCTCATCACCACCTGAAGGGCAATTGGGGATAAGTAATTATGATTGCCTAGTCAATAAGGCTCATAAGACTGGAAAAGAATATAGAATTACAATTAGCAAAAGAAGCAATGATGACACAAGGGAAAACATTTTCACACAAGTGGTTCATCTGGAAATGCACTACCTGAGTACGAGAGAGAGGCTGGTTCAATTGAGGTATTCCAGAGGGGATTGGATCACCATCTGAAAAAGAAGAATGCTGAGAGCCCTAGAAGGGAGGGAACTGCATATGGTAAACTGCTTCTTCAGACAGCCAGCACAGACAATAGAGGCCAAATGGCTTCCTTTGCTGTAACCAGTCTATGATTCTGCAAGTTTATTAATGTCTTCCTGTAATGTGTTGCAATCCTCTTCAGTATGGTAATTCCCCCACCCCAGATAATTTCTAAATTTGTGGTTGATAACACATTATGTTTTTGATTCCAATGTCCAAATTATTAATATAAATTATGAAGAGCAGTGGAACTTCTCTTCCCACCTTCTGCTACTCTGAAAAATTACCCTCTATTTCTGAGCTCTGCATACGGCCTTGGAGTCAGCTAGGAATACGTTCTATCAGCGGACTCATATTTTCTGACCTCATTCATTAGTCCACATTGGAACTTCTTCTCAAAAACCTACTGAAGGTCCAGATAAATTTCAATACCATTGATGGATCTCTCTTTTACTTCAAAAAATTCAGTAAGGTTGGTCAAGCAAGATTTTCTCTAGTTTATAACTTTCTAGGTAGATACTATACTCCTTCTTAAATTTAGGAATTATATTAGCTACCCACCATTTTTCTGGAACTGCACCTTTTTCCAAGAATTAAATGCAATACTTCTGCTATCCCTTTGTCAATTTAAAATGAATATGGATTCAATCCATCCCAAATTTATCCTTTCAAGTTTGATAAGTTTATTAAGAACGTAAGAATGAGGGAAATAGGCCTTTCAACGTTTCAAGGCCACTTTGCCATTTGATAAGATTATATCTGATCTTCTTCAATACCATTTCCTCACACTATCCCTGTAGCCCTTGATGTTTTAAATGTATATAAATGTATCAATCTCAACCTCGAGCATACTCAACAAATGAGCCTCCAGAGCCCTTCAGGGCAGAGAGTGACAAAGATTCATCACTCTCTGACGGAAGAAATTCCACCTCATCTTAGTCCTAAATAACGTGTCACTTATCCTAAAACCATGTTTCTACACACCCCAGCAAGAAACATCTTTCTTGCATTGATCCACTTTAGCCTTTAAGAATTTTTTATGTTTGAGTAAGATCACCTCTCATTCTTCTAAATCAGAGAATAAAAGCCAGTCTATTTATTAATTTCTTATTGACCATCCATCCCATTAATTTAGTGAATCTTTGATGCATATCATTTATGATAAGCATATCTTTCCTTGGGTAAGATGATCAAACTATACACATTACTGCAGGTAAGGTCTCAACAAGATTTTATGCCATTATACATAGGCGGCACAGTGGTTAGTACTGCTGTCTCACAGCTTCAGGGGTCTGGGTTTGACTCCTGGCTTGGGTTACTGTTTATATGGAGTTTGCCCATCCTCCCCATGTCTGTATGGGTTTCCTTCAGGTACTCCTCCCACAGTCCAAAAATATGCAGGTATTGGCCATGCTAAATTGCCCCTTAGTGTCTTGGGATGCATAGGTTAGAGGGATTAACAGGGATTACGAGGATAGAGCCTTGGTGGGATTGTTGTTGGTGCAGCTGAATGGCCTACTTCTACATTGTAGGATTTCTATGAATTCTTCTATAGTTAGACATCTGTACTCCTATATGCAAACCTTCTTGTGATTAGAGCCAACATACCTTTTCTTAATTGATTGCAGTACCTGCATATTAGATTTCAGTGACTTATGAACAAGGATACCTAAGCCCCATTGAAGTTCAACATTTCCCAATCTCTCTACATTTAAGTACTGTATTTCTGTTTTTCCCACCAAAAGATGGCCTAACATTTCTTCACGTTGTATTTCATCTGTCAAATTTTTGTCCTCTCCAAGTATCCTTTAAACATCTTTGCATCCTCCTTTCACCTCATCTCAACCAAGTTTTGTACCATTTGCAAATTTGTAAATAGTACCTTTAACCCCACATCCAAATCATTGATATAGATTGTAAATAGCTGAAGTCAAAGCACTAATCCTTGCAGCACCTCACCAGTTGCAGCCCACTAGCCTGAGAATGATATCCATTTACTTCATCTTTCTATTTTCTGTTAACCTGTTTGCAAAGCATGCCAGTATATTTTTGCCATTTCCATGTACTGTAATTTATTTTTTTTTAAACTAGGTGGTTATCTGTATCAAAAGCTTTCATATGATCTAAATATACCACATGCACTGACTACCTCTTATTTACTCTGTTAGTTACACCCACAAAGAACTCCAACAGGTTTGATTTCCCTTTTATGTGGAGTCTGTGCAATCCCAGTTATTTTCTCAGTGATTTGTTTCAACATCCTTTATTAATGATTCTCACATTTTCCCTAATATTTACGTCAGTCTAACAGGTCTGTAGCTCCCCATTTTCTCTTTTCTTAAATAGTGAGATTACAATTTCCATTTTCCAACCTGTGTGAACCAATCCAGATTATTCAACATAATTAATGCTGTTTATTTTTAAAAATATATTTCAACTTTCAACTGACGGAAATTTGTAATTTGAACTCAGCCAGAACAAATTGTTTAAAAGTACATGGCCATATTCCAAGGTGAAGGTGAGAAATCAACAAATCACACTCAGGAATGTGAAGAGAGAGAAAGACATTGCCAAAATCCAGACATTCAATAGAATTTGCAACTTTCTAAAGAAGACATTCAAAATGCAAAATACTAAAAATTGAAACAATGGCTGCTGCTGAAAGAGATTTGGGTACATTTTAAGGCAAGATTGACAGCCCTTAAAGTTATCATTAGGTAGCTTATACACCATTCCCACAAGTGACTTTTTGCCTTTATCATTTCTCATCTCAAGTCAAATATTGCTATGTTTAATTTTCTGAATTTAGGTCATCCCTCTCTAATGTGCAAATTCCAGCATTAATTAATAGAACCATCATTTCACTTTCCTTACTTTCCTCTCATTTTTAAATGTTACATACCACTCAATATTCAGCCCCAATCTATGACATTCTGTAGCCATGTCTCTAATAGTTATCAGATCGTACTTATTAATTTTTATTTGTGCTATGAGTTCATCTGTTTGGTTTTAAGCGCCACATGCCTTTACATAGACAGCCTTTAGCTATGTCTTTTTTTAAAATTATTTTTGTAACATCTAGTTTTATCTGATTTACTCTTAGATTTGCACACTCTGTCCCTGACTATAGTTTGTTGTACTGTTCTCTCGTCTTGAGGCTTTTGGGATATGACATCTTCCAATTTAATCCCTTGTCCCTATTATTCAATTTTAAACTCTCTCTTCATCTCTAGCAATACAAGTCCCACTTTCCCTAGTACTGGTGCCAGTGCCCCACAAACTGAAGCAAATTTCTCCCACACCAGGCTTTGAGCCACGCATTCATTTCTTGAATCTTATTTGTCCTATGCCAATTTGCAGAAGTGGGGGAAAGTGAGGGAAAGCAAGGGAATGTTGCTGGATAAAACTACCAGGAGCAGGATGAAGTGAGTTGGAGTCACGCCAGAACACCAGGAATGAAGCGAAATTGGCTAAGAGTCATAGGAAACAATATTGAGCAAAGGCTGTACCTACTCCAGAGTCTATCTTCACAAACTCTCAGCTGCAAATGTTTGCTGTATCTCCCATCACTATCTGTTTCTCTACGTTTGCTGCTAATAGGCTCAAAGCCTATTAACAGCAAACATGGGAAAAGGAACAACTATAACCAAAGGAACAGTCCCCACAGAAATCTTAAAACTCACTGACCGGTCTTACTAACATTTTAACACTCACACTCTGGGCCACCATGGTAGGACAAGCCTGCACTAAACTAACTTACTCTGCCCACCCATCTAGCTTTCCGCTGCAGAAGATTCAGGACTAGATCTTCATCCAAGTGTTAATTGGGACAGCACGGTGGCAATAGTGATTAACACTGCTGCCTCACATTGCCATGGACCCGGGTTTGATTCCCAGCTTGGGTCACTGTCTGTGTGGAGTTCGCACATTTTCCCCATGTCTGTGTGGGTTTCCTCTGGGTGCTCTGGTTTCCCCTCTCAGTCCAAAAGGCACACTGGTTAGGTGCAGTGGTCATGTTAAATTCTCCCTCACTGTATCCAAACAGGCACCAGATTGTGACATTTAGGGGATTTTCACAGTAACTTCATTGCAGTGCTAATGTAAGCTTACTTGTGACACTAATAAATAAAGTTTAAAATTTATTTTTAAACTTAATTCTCCTTATTTGCGTGATCCTACGCAAAGTTGTATGTGGTTTGAGCAATAATTCAGAGATTACTATTTTTGAGGCCCTGCTTTCTAATTTACTTGTGATATTCTTTTAAAGATAGATTGGAGTAGTTAAGCTTCTTAAAGAGAAGGTTGACTGGAGACCTGAAAGGGGTGTTCAAAACAGTGATAGCTGTAGGCTGTATAAAAAGACACATACTGTTCTTGTTGGCCAAAGGATAGAGAACCAGAGGATACTGATTTAAGGTGAAAGGCAGAAGAATCAATGTTTGAGCAATCCCCCATCCAACCAATCATAGAAACCCTATAGTGCAGAAAGAGGCCATTCTGTCCATCAAGTCTGCACTAACAATAATCCCACCCCAGGTTGTGTCGCTGTAACCTCACATATTTAGCCTCTAATCCCTCTACCCTTTACATCCTGTGACACTATGGACAATTTAGCATGGTCATAGAACATAGAACAATACAGCACAAACAGGCCCTTCGGCCCACGAGTTGCGCCGATCACATCTACCAATCCACAGACCTATACATAACCCCCTATCCTATTCGTTTCCATATACTCATCCAGAAGTTTCTTAAAAGACCCCAGTGAGTTTGCCTCAACAACCTCCGACGGCAGTCGTTTCCATTCACTCACCACTCTGAGTGAAAAACCTAACCCTGACATCTCCTTTGTATTTGCTTCCCTGCACCTTAAATCTGTGGTCAATCAATCTAACTTGCATATCTTTGGACTGTGGGCAGGAACAGAAGCACCTGGAGGAAATCCATGAAGACACAGGGATAATGTGCAAACTCCACACAGACAGTGACCCAAGCTGGGAATCAAACGCAGGTCCTGGCAATAGTGCTAACCACTGTGCCATCTACAAATCAGATCAAACCTCTGCCACATCAAATCATGAGCAGTAGTGAAAATGAAGCAAGTAACAGCAAGTACCCTCAACAATGTTGGAGCCCAGAAAGTACAAAAGCAAAACTGATGCATTTGCAACAAACCTTTCAAAGGAAGTGATTATATATGATTCAACTTGGCTTTCTCCCGAGCATGTCAACAGATCCCGGACCTCAGCCAATTCTAACTACTGTGCATGATATGAAGTGAACTAGAAACAAAGGCTACCAGTCCTACAACATCCCAGCTATAATCTTTTTATTCATTTGAGGGAATTTGTGGCCAGCATTTATTGCCTATCCCTTGGAGGGCAGTTGAGAATCAATCAAGTGGCCGTGGCTCTGGAGACACATGTAGATCAGACCAGATAAGGACAGCATATTTCCATCCCTAAATGACATTAGCGAACTAGATAGGTTTTTCCGATAATCGACAATGGTTTCATGGTCAGTGGATTCTTAATTCCAGATATTTTTATCAAATTCAAATTTCACCATCTGCCATGATGGGTTTCAAACCTGGGCCTCTAGAATATCAACTGAGTTTCTGAATTAACAGTTTAGTGACAACACCACGAGACCATCACTTCCCAATAATTTTGAAGATCTTTGCTCAAGAACTCTCTCTCTGGTAAATCAAGGTATTCCAACAAGACAATGGAAATTTTCCTGAACATGCCCTGTCCACAAAAAGCAGAACAAATTCAATCTGGCCAATTACCATATCACCATTTTATTCCAAATTGTCAGCAAATCAAAGTAATGAAGAAGCTGATAAAAATGTGATCAACCAACACTTATTCACTAATGCTCAATTTGGGTCACGCTCGAGTCAATCAGCTTCAGGTCTCATTTGAGTTTTTGTTCAAATATAGACACAAGAGCTCAACTGCAGATGTGAAGGGACAATGAATGCCTTTGCTATCACTGCAACATTTGACCAAACATTATGAAGGATTCCTAATAGATCAATGGGAATCAACGGTAAACTCTCCACTGGAGGAGTCATATTTGACACTATGGACTTCCTACAGAAACTCAGCACACATGGAGCAGTTGAACCAGGGGTACTCCTTGTCACTATGGATGTCTCGGCACTCTACACCAGCATCCCCCACAACGATGGCATTACTGCAACTACCTCAGTATGCAATGCTGACAACTGCCAGTTTCCAGATGCAATTTTACAACTCATTCACCTGGACCTGGACCACAATGTCCTCACCTTCAACAACCAGTTCTTCATCCAGACATACAGAACAGCCATGGGGATCAGGTTCGCACCTCAATATGCCAACATCTTCATGCACAGACTCAAACAAGACTTCTTCACTGCACAGTACCTTCAACCGATGCTATACACTACATACATCAATAATATTTTCTTTCTTTGGACTCATGGTGAACAATCGCTGAAACAACTATATGATGACACCAACAAGTTCCATCCCACCATCAGATTCACCATAGACTACTCTCAGGAATCAGTTCATTCTTGGACACACGCATCTCCATTAAGGACGGTTACCTCAGCACCTCATGGTACTGCAAGTCCACGGATAACCTCATGACGCTTCACTTCTCCACGCTAAACACATTAAAGAAGCCATTCCCTACGGACAAGCCCTCCATATACACAGGATCTGCTCAAATGAGAGGTTCGCAACAGACACCTCCAGATTCTAAAAGACGCCCTCATTAGAACAGAATATGGCGCTTGATTCATCGATCGACAGTTCTGATGCACCACAGCCAAAAATTGCACCAACCTTCTCAGGAGACAAACATAGGGCACAGTGGACAGAGAACCCTTTGCTGTCCAGTACTTCCCCAAAACGAAAAAGCTATGACATCTTCTCCTGAGTCTTCAATATGTCATTGATGAAGATGAACATCTCGCCAAGGCCATCCCCACACCCCCATTTCTTGCCTTCAAACAACTGCACAAACTCAAACGATTGTCCACAGCAACTACCCATCCTTCAGGAGAACAGTGACCATGACACCATACAACCCTGCCACAGCAATCTTTGCAAGATATGCTAGATCCTTGACACAGATGCCATCATCTCGAGGTCCATCCACCAAGTACGTACTCTTGCAACCTGGCAACGTTGTCGACCTGATATGCTGCAGGAAAGTATGTCCCGAGGCATGGTACATCGGGAGACCATGCAGATGCTACAACAACAGATGAATGAACATCGCTCGATAATCACTAGACAGGACTGTCCTCTTCCTGTTGGCAAACAGTTCAGCGGTCACAGGCATTTGGCCTCTGATTTTCGGGTAAGCATTCTCCAAGGCGGCCTTACAACACAGGAGAATGCAGAGTCATTGAGCAGGAACTGATAGCCAAGTTCCATCACAAGGAAGACCTCAACTGGCATCTTGGGTTCTTGTCACACTATTTGTAATCCTCATGACTTGCCTGGGCTTGCAAAGAATCACTTACTGTCCTGTCTGGAGACAATACACATCTCTTTAACCCATGCTTAATGCTATCTCCACTCACATTGTCTGCACCTTTAAGACTTGATTAGCTGTAAAAACTCGCATTCTAATCAGTATTCTGTAAACTGAGTGTGTGTCTTTACATCCCCTGTTTGAACTCAGAACTCTCCACTCACCTGACGAAGGGTCAGAGGCCCGACAGCTAATGGCTTTTGTTATCAAATAAAGCTGTTGGACTTTAACCTGGTGTTGTGAGACTTCTTATGGAGTCATATTTGCCAGAAAGATTATTGTTGAAACTAAACATCTCAGCCCCAAGACACTATTGCCAAACATCTTCAAGGCAGCATCCTAAGCTGATGTTTCTTCAGACATTTTACCATTGAACTTATTTAGATCATAAAAATGAGAAGCTATTCACTCTTGATTCAGACGCATTCACAATATGTCAATTAACAAAGCAGTCCATTCCTGCATGCAGCTAAACCCGGTCAATCACCATATTTGAGTTGAATATCATGTAACATACTTACCACAAATGTGACCATATTCAATATAGTTTGATAAGTTTTCTAATGGTTTCATTCTAAACGTGGACATGGGAATTCATAACGAAACAAAATCTAATAATAACATTTCATCTTCGGGAAATATGCCAGTCATAAAGCATTTTTTCTTGCGCAATTAACATTAATAACAAACATACACCTGATACTGGAGTTGCTATGTTACTATGGTATATATACACATAGGCATTTCTTTTAGCATCACGCAGTGCAAGTTAAAGAAGTAGCTGGCCTGGACAGAGAATCTTTTGCGGAATTGCTGTTGGTCCATCAATTAAAGACAAGACAAATATCCATGTAGTTACTTGGAACAATATAAACTAGGACGTACCTCTCCTTTTCTAGCTCTTCCAAGTAGCCAGTGCTTTCTCTGCTTCCATTGACCAATCCTCTTCTTGGAATTGAACCAACTGGAATTGGGCTACAATCTCCTGAACGACCAGACACTGATCCTTCCCGACTTCCATATGAATGCAGTGACATCTTTGGTCTTAATTTTACTGCTGGGGAATTTGCACACTCCAAGTTCAGTTCTGAAAAACAAAAGTATTAAACCATTTTTTGCCATTTTGTAAAAACTATAATTGGACTAAGATAGTTTTCAGAGAAAATTACTATAAATCAATACCAAGACAGTTCTGAAACAAGACTATATAGCAGAAACTTAATCCAAATACTTGGAGAAGAAAACTACTCAGGAAGCAGTTAACTGAGAACAATGAATATAATAGGACTCATCTTTCACCACTACGAATCTGCATTAAATCAGCATTTACTCAGCAACTAATTATGATCCATTTCAGTTCTACACCACACGACAGCCTTTTCCCAACATGGATGTTCCCAGTTGTGTAGAGTAATTGCCCTTGCCATTAAAGCAGCATTTCTGTAAGCACAACAAAGCAGCCAAATAAAACTGAAGTTAATGGAGAACAGAGAAAAAACTTGCCAGCAACAGGAAAGATGATTATGGTTGTTGGAGGTAAATCACTTCAGGCCCACATCATTGAAGCATATCCCCAAACAGCATCATAGACCTAACTATCTTTATCAGTTTCATCAATGGCCATCCCTTAATTTTGAATTCACAAGTGGAATTGTTTGCTGGTGATTGCATTCAGTTTTATTTTCTCTACAGCAATAACTGGACGAGCGCCAAGTGGTTCTACCAAGCCTAACAGCTCATATTTGAGCTTTTCTCACTCGCAAATTCAACAGGGCAGTATCTGCATTATGCAAGTCCCAGGCAATGATCCTTTCCAACAAAGAGGTTAACTAACTCACTAAAACAACACATTATCTTGTATCACTAGTGGGGTGGGGAATGGGATGCTAGGTGTCAGAGGTCACCATTGACTAGAATAGTACTGGACCAGATTCATAAATGCTGTGGCTGCTAGAAAAGACTAGACGTGTTGATTTGATCAACATTTCACTCACAAACCTAAATATTCATCCACTTCACTGCTGGTGGATAAATATGCATTGTGTACAATGTGATAGTAGTTTCTGAAGCATCCAAAATTGACTTTCACCACCTAAAACAATAAAAGTGTCAGATGCATGGGAACACCATCATATCCATGTCTTGATTTGGGCTTGTACCAGCATTCCTTCATCATTGCTAGATCCAAATCCTGGAACTTTTTACCTAAAAGCATTGCAAAAGCATCTCAGTAGATTGACTGCAGGGACCAGAATGGCAGCCCAGCAAGAATGAGAGATGGCAATAAATGCTGACATTTACATCAACGCCCACTACCCAAGATTCAAAAAAATGACAACCTACAAAACGTGCAGATTCAAAACATGGTCACAATTCTTAGAACAAAAATAATTTAAAGATGGCTTGCCATTTGCATCTTGGGGATATGCAATATTTTTCACTTACAGAAGCAGTCTCCAAACTCCAGTCCGAATGTGGCTCACGGACCGTAGTTTGAAGATCCCCGACTTATAGTAAAGAAAAATAAAAAGAATGGCAAGTGGTGCATTTATCAGGACAGAGTGCTCCTCAGAAATATTTAGAAATTTTATGTTACTAATAGTTTGTGCTGTTAGGTCTTGAGCAATAACAATTTTTAAACTACAAAAAAGTAACATTTAGGTGCTGAACAGACCAGTTGCACCATCACTTCCCAATGTAACATCCAACACCCCACTTCCTCTGTTTCAATTCAGAAAGTTACATTGCCTTCTCCAGACACAGCTCAGACATTTGCACTGCAACTTTCCTCAATTTCAGAGAAATAATATTTTCTCTACCAAGCCTAACAGCTCATATTTGAGCTATTTTCACTCCCAGATTCAACAGGGCATTCTTAGCTCATTGTCAGGCTCTTAACTTTGAGTCAGCAGAACGTGGGTTGAAGGCCCAATAAAGAACTCAGAACATATACTCAAAGTTAAAGGAGCACCAAATTGAACAAAAACAAAGAAAATTATAGCACAGGCCCTCCAACCCTGCACCGACCATGCTGCCTGACTTAACTAAAACCCTCTACCCTTCCAGGCAGCATATCCCTCTATTCCCTTACTATTTATGTACTCGTAAAGATGCCTCTTAAAAGTCACTAATGTATCCACTTCCACTACCTCCCCCGACAACAAGTTCCAGGCACCCACTACTCTGTATAAAAAATCTGCCTCGTACATCTCCTTTAAACCTTGCCCCCCACACCTTAAACCTACAAACTAGTAACTGATTCTTCTACCCAGGGAAAAAGCTTCTGATTATCCACTCTGTCCATGCCTCTCAATCTTATAGACTTCTATCAAATTTCCCCTCAACCTCTGTCATTCCAGTGAGAACAAACCAAGTTTCTCTGACCTTTTCCGTTGCTAATACCCTCCATATCAGGCAACATGTTTTCTGTACCTCTCCACATCCTTCTGGTAGTGCGGTGACTAGAATTGAACACTATATACTAAGTGCAGCCTAACTAAGGTTCTATAAAGCAACACCCTGGCTGATGAAGGTAAGCCTTCTCGACTACCTTCTCCACCTGCATTGCCACAGTGATCTGTGTACCTGTACATCCAGATCCCTTTGCCTATCAATACCCTGAAGTGTTCTGGCATTTACTGTATGTTTCCTGTCTGTGTTAGGTCTTTCAAAATGAATTACTTCACATTTGTCTGGATTAAACACTATCTGCCATCTCTTCGTCCAAATCTCTTGATGTATATATATATATATATATATAATATATATATATATAAAACTGATCTATATATATATATCCAGCTACATTGTCTGATGGCCCTCATCACTATCTGCAAATTCACCAACCTTTGTGTCGTCCACAAACTTCCTAATTAATCCAATTACATTTTCCTCCAAATCATTTACATATATTACAAACAGCAAAGGTCTCAGCACTGATCTCCGAGGAACACCACTTGTCACAGCCCTCCATTCAGAAACACATCCTTCCATTGCTACCCTCCATCTTTGACCGAGCCAGTTTTGTATTCACCTTGTTAGCTCACCTCTGATCCCTTGCGACTTCACTTCTGCACCAATCTGCCATGAGGGACCCTGTCAAAGGACTTACTGAAGTATAGTGAGAGGTGTTCTTTTTTCAGTTGAAATATTCAACTAAGACAGTGTCCTGGTCAACTTTTATTTCTTAATTAACCAAAAGAGATTAAATTGAGCATGGGTAACACTTGGTTCAATGACGATTTTAGGAAGACATGTCAGGAGTAACACCTAAAAATTAGATGTCAATTTGGAGCACCTACAAAATTATGGATGCAGCATACAATAGACAGATGAGTGATTCCACAACCAATGGATCAGATCAACACTCTAGAGTTCTATTATATCAAGTGTGAATGATGGTGGATAATTAAGCAACTAACCAAAAGGGGAGGTTGCACTAATATCTTCATTCTCAATGGTCAGGCAAGAGACATGGCTAAAAAAACCCCATCATCAGAACTGCTAAGTGAAATTTGTATCTCAATCGCTCTGAAGCTCCTCAGAATCATAGATTCTAGTGTTCAGCCTATTCGATTAATTCAATTTCATATCAAGGAAAAGGGGAAAACACTGGATACTGCAACTGAAATATTACAAAAATAATGCTAAAGACATGCTCCAGAATGTGCCGTGCCTCTAGCCAAGCTGTTCCAGTACATCTAGACAGACAGACATCTGTCTAGACAGATGTCTGGACAGACATCTACCCAGCAACGTGGAAAATTGCCAAGTTATGTCTGTGCAAAAAAACAAGACAAATTGAACCCAACCTATTACCATCCCATCAGTCTATTCTTGATCATTAGTAAAATGATGGAACAGGTAGTAAGTGCTAACAATTGCTTAGCAATGACCTACTCACTGACTCTCAGTTTGGATTCTGCAAAGGTCATTCAGCTCCTGACATCATTATAGTCTTGGTTCAAAGGTGGACAAAAGATTTGAATTCCAGAGATGAGGAAAGATTGACTGTTCTTGACATGCGGCATCAAGAAGCCCTAGCAAAATGGAGTCACTGAGAAGCAGGAGAAATTCTCCACTAGTTAAGGCATACCTAACACAAAGGGGTTGGTGGAGGTGTTGGAGGTCAATCTCTCAGTTCCAAGACTTCATTGCAGGAGTTTCTCAGGATAGTGTCCTAGACCCAACCATTTTCAGCTGCTTCATCTATGACCTGCCTTCTATAAGGTCAGAAGTGGGGATGCTTATTGATGACTGCATAATGTTCAGCATTATTTGTGGCTCCTTAGATATCAAAGCAGACCATGCCTAAATGTAGTGAGACCTAAATCAAATTGAGGCTTGGCTTGACAAGTGGCAAGTCGCATTTGTGTCAGGCAATAACCATTTCCAACAAGGGAATGGCTGTTACTATTGACTAGAAACCAGACTATCCATATAAATACGGTGGCAACAAGAGCAGGTCAGAGGCTAGGAATCCTGTGGTGAGTAATTAACCACCTAACTCTCCAATGTCTGTCATCTACAAGGCACACGTCAGGAATGTGCTGCAAAACCTTCTGTTTGCCTGGATAAGTGCACTCCAACAAAACTCAAGGAGTTCAACACCTTCCAGGACAATGCAGCCCTCTTGACTGGCACCCTTTTCATAAACATTCAAACTTTTCAATGGTAGCTGTGTGTACCATGCAGTAGATGCACTGCAGAAACTCACTAAGGCTCCTTAGGCAGCACCTTCAAAACCCAGGACTACTACCACCTAGAACATTATTTCAACTTTAACATCCCTGAGCATTTTCTTGAAAATGCCAAATCTTGCAAACCCTTCTTCTGAAAAATAAATATTTTGCAGAAATTTTTTCCTCTACTCAAGTAAAAGCAATCATCTTGGAAATATAAAATTTATATTAACACACTATTAAAATTATTACATTTTTATTACATTAACTTGCTCATGAAAACAGCAACTTGGGCTACTGATTAAGCCAAAAATTGGCATTAAACTGAAAAGTGGAATTTTTTGAGCCTGACAAACCATAAACTCAGGCTTGTCCAGCAAATAACTTGCATACTACATTGTGGCCTGTAAAACCCCTCCCATGTTGCATCAGGAACCAGTGATCAAAATAAAACAGAAAATTTCTGCAAGGGACTGCACTAGTGAGCCTATCAGCAGAAAACATGGGACAAAAACAATCTGTAATTGAGCAGCAAGAAAGACTGGCAGCTGCTACAAATATGTGGTGCTAGAGAGAGACACTGTAGACTATACAGAACCATATTTGCCTGAATTTTTATCCTTGACCCTTTGAGTGGAAAAATTGAAAAGTGCCTCCCACCAGTCCCATCAATACATGAAAAGGTTGCACAAGCTGTACTATCTGATTTCAATGTTTTGCTTTCTCATATCTTTATATTTCCTATTTTCAGCCACTTTGCTATTATGAGGTAAAACAGTTAAAATAAAAAACACATAAGAACATTTACAAACTAGTAAATTGCTCATGACTCACCTGAGCAATCTGGCACACTACTGAAGAACTGCTCTGCTGCTATACTGGCCACAACGACCTTGGCTCCAGCTGCCAAAATAGTTATTTGGTATTGAGTGCATTTGCTTATTTGGTTGGTGCCGAACCAACTGTTGTTTCTGAATAACGTGTTTTACTTTTTTCCTTTATAACGTTTCTGATCCTTTCCCAACCCTCTGGCTCAGGCAGGGCAAGAACTGTGCAGGATAGCACATCCCATGGACTCTCTGTCCAGGGCTTCAGAGTCCGATGTTAGGAGGTCACACCAGTTTTCTTAAGGCACTGACTGTCATAAATCAGGTGGATTTAAAAGTCCAGCCACTTTAAAGCCAGGGAGAAGTTAAGTTTGTTAGCTAAGTTCTTAGATGTTACGGAAGAGTTTAAGGGCCAGACAGAGAAAGAACACGCCCTCTCTGTCTCTTTTCCTTTAGTTCACATACAACCCTTGTTGCCCCTTCTGATGCCCTGTCCTCAATGTGGTTTGTTGTCTTCTTGTCTCCTAGGCCTTTTCTTTTTATTTTCATTTCTTGGCCTTTTTCTTTCCCTTTTGTTGGCTTTGCATCTTTAGGACTGGGAGTGGCAATTGCACAGCAACTTGGTGCGTGGTGATTGGACATTCTGGAGAAAGCACCAGTCAGTGAAAGGATGGGGTCAGACATTCTGGAAGGGGTCAGGCAGTCAGGGATGAGGGTGTTGGACATTTCGATGCTAGGGGTGGAAGCAATGGTTTGGTGTGGTTCTTTATCATTGTTATCCAGAAGCTACAACTGGTTTAAATTCTCCTGAATTTTTCTGAACATATGTTTGCAATTTAAGTTGCAATTTCAGATGGTCACTACTGCAGGGCCATTGTCCAAAGGTTTGCACTTCCTGAGCAATTGCTATGCAAACATCACTTTGGAACTTCAGTGGGAAGGTTAAGTTTCTCAGAGAACCTTCAAGGCATCCTGCTGGAGTTTGGAAAGTACTAGCTTAAGCTTTGTTGTACTGACGTTTCTTTCATTACATTTGTATTTCCATTAGTATTTTAATTATTTATGCATATGTCAACTTGTGTTCACAACATCTGCCAATTCCTTCATGGTGAAAAAAGCACCAATTGGCATATTCCTGTAAATTTGGAATTTTGGCACTCAACCACTTGACCATTAGATTTTTTCTGAGAAATCCGTGAAATATTTTATGACTCCCCAAAGGATTCACTTGTGTAAACTAGCAGCATACTATCCAAAAGATATACTGCAACGTTTCACCAAGGCTCCTTTGATAACACTATTTAAACCTATGACCTCTACTGCCAAAACAAACATGGGTAGCAATCATAGGGAACCAAATCACATGCCAGGCAACATTCTGACTTGGAATTGTATCAACATTTCTTCATTGTAACTGGGTCAAAAATGTCCTGGAACTCCCTACATAACACCACTATGAGTGTATCTTCACATTAAGAAGTCTCACAACACCAGGTTAAAGTCCAACAGATTTATCTGGTAGCACAAGTTTTTGGAGTGTCGCACCTTCTTCAGCTGAGTGAGGAGTTGTGTTCACAAACAGGATATATATAGGCAAAAACTCAATTTACAAGATAATGATTGGAATACGAGTCTTTATAGGTAATCAAATCTTAAAGGTATACAAACAATTTGAATGTAGAGAGGGCTAAGCACAGGTTAAAGAGGTGTGTATTATGTCTAGCCAGGACAGTTAGTGATATTTTACAAGCCCAGACAAGTCATGGGGAATTACAGATAGTGTGACATAAACTCAAGATCCCAGTTGGTGTATCTTCACCACATGGACTACAGTGGTTCAAGAAGGCTGCTCACTGTTGTCTTCTCAAGGGCAGCGAAGGACAGGCAACAATTGGTGGCCAACCAACAACAACCATGTCTTGTAAATTAAAAAAAAACACTTCAAGGAAGTTAAGTATTTTGGATATTCTGAGTATTGCAGAACGGGAAACATTTTGTCAAAGTTTTTGATCTTGCATTTATTAGAAGCAGACATGTGTAATACTGTGGTCTGTAACTAAACTAAAATAAAGAAAAGGATTAGCATCTAGCTTCATATTTCAGCATCCATCTTGGGATCAAATTAACACTGTTGCATATTATTATCCTCCCTTATCCATGTCAGATGGTTTCCTTTATCCCCCTCTTGCTTTGCATTGCCGCATTTCTTTCCATGTCATGCACCCAACTGTTTTTTTTTTGCTGTGTAAATTGCACCGTCCCCTTATTTCCTCCAACCCAACCCACATATACCAGCCCAAGTCTAGTAGCAAATAAACTGAACATGCTTTGCCTCCTCATATTGCTTCAAGGATAAATTACCTGCACAGGTGTGCCTACTTGCTGTAGATGGCAATCTCATAGAAGGAAGAATCCATGTTTACAGATACAGTGAATGCAATTTAGGCCTTTGGTATTGAGTATGGCAACTGAGATGAGTGCAAAGTTTGCCACAAGACTCAGAGCAAGCAAAACTGGCAAAGGGAGGAGAATCAGTGGGAACAGCACTCAAGTGACTGCTCCCATTTTGGGCTGCAAGTGCAGATAAGCTGAATGAGTCCATAAAATACTGATGCTGCCATGTACAATGGTGACTTACAGCTGCTTGGGCATGAGCACAAGATGGAACATGACCGCATCTCCATTGGGAGATAATCCCATGCCAAAAGACCAACAGGGTGTCAAAGCTCCAGTTCAAGGATACTGTCAAAAGAGATAAGAAAGCCCTCAATGTCAGTCACAAGTGTGAAACTAACTGATGATTGATGCAAATGAGATCAGCCGTGGCAGGAATTTTCCACCATGATGACATGTGGTTTCAGAAGTTCCACGGCAGATATCAACCCTGAAAATAAGGCATCCGTAGAGATCACCTCGCACCATTGGCAAGAAAGAACTTCACATACTGCATTTGTGACAGACATCACCTTTCCAGTTTCAAGTTTCTCAGCCATCAAACAAAGCGCAGATTATCTCAAATGACCGCAAAGTTTTGATTCATTATTCCCATCATTTCTCACAGATGAAAAGATGCAGATGAATCTAATCTTCCAGTAGGAATATCAGTTGTACACCTTGTTTCATCGGTGGTTTAAAATAGTTCTTGGAATACAATTATGCTGTGTTTACTTCCTTCAACATGAATCTCAATCCAGAAGATGGAAAGAAGCAGAAATTGTTACCTTGCGTCTTCAAACAAAAGTAACATTTTATCCACATCATTCTGATAACATTATATGAGCTTATTAACAATAATAACGTTTCTATAATTGAGAGGATGATAAAATAATGTAGCTGGAACATTAGAAATTTAAAAAGGAGAGCTTATGAGGGCTATCAGAATAATTAATATCAAAAACAGAATACGAGAAAGTAAGAGATGTTCATAGTGGACTGTAGAAAGTTGAGAACAAGGATTAGAAAATAAAATTCCAAAACACAAAGTTACAGCTAAATATTACAAATATCAGTAGAACAATGATGGTTAAATTGAGATGGAACCCCAAGAGTGAAGCATTGACTATTTGTAAAGGTTGATTAAAAAAAAAGATTTTCTTTAACTATACTGTATCCAAGAGCATATCATAAAGGAAATGAATTCTGAAGTAGTTTTGAATGAGATGATGCAACATTACAATGGATAAAATGAAAATTTCAAGAAGTTATTTCAGGTGAAATAAAACACCATTTATCCTAGGCACTGTAAAAAAGTGAAACTACAGAAACTCAATAAATTGTACTTTAAGACTTTATTAAGTACTTGAATGTCTTCAATTGAGGATTAAATTCATACGTTTAGAAGACTTCAAAATGTGAGCTCATGCTTGGTAAATATGGGAGAATTCATGGAGTAAGTCACAGAAATGGGAGAAATACAGTACATATATAGCTCATCTTGATCATTACAGTGTACTCATGCAAGCCGTCATTTATTTGGTAGTATTCTAGGTTCAAGTCCCACTTCAGGATCTGAAAACAAGAAGTATACTACTGAGTGACACAGTATACTAATGGCAATGCTGCATTGTCAGATGCGCCATCTTTTGGATGTGATGTTAAACTGAGGCCCATCTGCCCTCTAAAGTCAATGGAACAATCTCATGGCATTATTTGATGAAAAAGGTGAATTACCCACAGTGATCTGGCCAATATTATTTTTCAATCAATATCACACACAAAAATATCTGGTCATGTTTGTAGGAGCTGTGTCTGCGCAAATTGGCTACTGCAATCTATACATTCATATGGATTCTTTATTTGCATGGTTGGGTAAATAGTTATTTGATGCTGAGGTTAACAATCCATTGGAATGGATTACATTATTACAACAATTCAAAAGTTCACTGGTAAAGTGGTAAAGTGCTTTAGCTGGTGCTGAGAAAAACACTATTTAACTATAAGTCTTTCTTTTATTTGGACTTTAGAAAACCCTTTGAGAAGATACGTATATGGGAGATATAACAGCACATTAACAAGCATGAAATTGGGAGGGGATAGAAACAGAATTAAAACTGGATTGGAAATATAACAGAATCATAGAATTCCTACAGTGCAGAAAAGAGGCTATTTGACCCATTAAGTCAACATCAACTGTCCAACAGAACATCTCATCTAGGTCCTTTTCCTGTAACCCCGTGCATTTACCCTACTAATACCTCTAACTTAATCATCTGCGGATAAAAAGGGACAATTCTGCACCGAGAAAACGTCCACACAGACACTTGCAGAACGTGCAAATCCCATATAGTTACCCAGGCCGGGAGTGAACCCGAGCCCCTAGAGCTGAGGGGCAGCAGTGTTAACCACTGTGTGCTGCCCCTTTGTTTTATTAAAAAAGGGTGGGAGTGGATAGCTGTGTCCTCCTGAATTCTATTGTGTTTACTATATACCATTATACAGGATATATGGCACAAAAACAGGTCATTTGGTACAATTAGCTCATGTTGACATTTGAGATACATTTGAGCCTCCCCTTTGCTAATCTAAATTTTTCATTTTAACTCTTTATTCCCCCTCCCTTACATGCTTGTCTATCTTTCCTTGAAATGTGTGTATACCATTTGTTTCAGATACACTTCTGGCAGTGAGTTCCACACTCTTTGGGTGATGAAACTTCTTCTGAATTCCCACTTAGATTTCCTGGTGACTATGTTCTATTAATGATCTCTTCCCCTGAGTGGAAACACTTTCCATATCTACATTATCAAATTTCATAATTTTAAAGGTTTCTATTAGGACAACTCTCAGTCTTCCCTTTTCAAGAGAAAAGCAACCAATGCTTTTCATCCTCTTCTATTAATACATTTTGGGATTATCCTTGTAAATCCTCTCTGTCACTCTACCTCTCTAGGAACAAAACCTTGTGCTTGGCTTACAATTTTTAAGGAGATCTTGCTAACCTGGAATGCAACTTTTGTGAGTGATGTATTTGTATTTCAGAAGGATTCACAAAGTTTAAAATTAAATAGCAAAGAGCATGAATTTAGTTATTGTACATTCTTAAATGGTTAGTTACATTTAAGATATTAGAAGTACACTTATTTTTGAAACCAAATTTCTTAATTCAAATTCTCTTCAACATTCATTTGAATTATACCCCCTAAACATAAATAGGTACTTTCAAAATTTGTAAGATTAACTACATGGTCTGAGTACTGAAGTATTAAAAGATTTGAATAAAGTTGGGTTTCTCAGGATTTCTGCCTCCTTCCATAACAGTTCTCCCTTCAAATTTCCTCTAACTGTTCCGTAGTGGTAGCGTCCAGTTCAACACAGGTGAAATTAGCACGCTTGAGCATTGCCATTTCGGTTAGAATCCTCATGTTCCAGTAGTTTTAACTTTGAAGTCTTGCATCTAAAGCTTTCTCTCCCTCTACTCAACTTGGCGATACCAGAAATCTAATTTACTGTTTAGAGGCCATCAGTTAATGAGAGGTTTAAATTCTTTGAAGTTAGCACACCAAACTCCACTGCTGATTAGAATCATACCTCCCACAAAAAAAGATTAAGGAAGTTGTTGCATCAATCATCTGAATTCCAGATGATCACTACAGGAGTTCCTCCAATAGCTTCCTAGGTCCAACCATTTTTAGCTGCTTCCTCAATAACCTTCCTTCCATCATAAGGTCAGAAGTGGGGTTGTTCACTGATGCAACTTCTTAGGTACAAAAGCAGTCCATGTCCGTATGCAGTAAGACCTGGATAGCATGCAGGCTTGGGCTGATAAGTGACAAAAAGTTCACCCAAAACAAATGGAGGCAGCAAGTGTCTACAACAAGAGAGAATCCAACCATCTCCCCAATACATTTATCGGTTTTAGCATCACTAGGTCACCCACAATCAACACTATTATGGATAGGGGAGAGAGAAATGTGTTTAACCTCTCAATTAACTGAAGAATGTGTGTTTTAAAAATATGCTTTAACCTAATGAGTTGTATGATTGTTAACAAAGGACAGATGTCAAATTTTCTTGTGGAATTTAAAAGATAAATGTTTGTTGTTCAATACCTGAAGTATACCCAATCTCGTAATAATACGACACACACATTCGGCAAACGATTATGATTACAGAAGTAGGATGGGTTCAGATCTTGGGATTTAAAAGGTTCTCTGTTATACTTGTTTTATCCTAGGGTGAAGGCTAGAAATGGTGTAGGCCTGTAAATGCATCAGAGGTTTAAGAGAACAGATTCACTATTTAATGTTTGCAATTGCAGATTTCTCATGTTCCATTCCACTCAAGGTGCGATAGTGAAGTCTTGATACAGATCCCTAAGAGAGTTTTCTAGGCCAATCTGATTCTCTGGTTACTGGTGTTGCTTAGACAACTTTTCCCTGGTATGAATGCTTCTATTCTTTCTGCTCAGAATACGCTTTATTTAAACCACCTGGTCTAAAATCTATTTTTGTCATGTGACCAGCACAATTCTTTCCATTGTCCTCAAATAGTTTCTGATGGTTACATGAAAATCCTCGTATCATTCATCCATATATCGTCTTAATAAAAAGGGAGCTTTTCACACCAGGTTGCTGGATCTGAAGTTTTGGACTTGAAAAGTTAGCAGCATTAATGTGAAATCATTTTTTAAAATTCATTGAAGTGCAGTCTTTAACCACAGGAAGTTTGCATTTTGAGGCAGCATCGTGGCAGTGATCAGCACTGCTGCCTCAGGGACTTGGGTTCAATTCCATCCTTAGGTGACTGTGTGGAGTTTTCACATTCTCCTACTGCCTGTGTGGGTTTCCTCCAGGTGCTCCAGTTTCCTCCCACTGTCTAAAGATATGCAGGTTAGGTGGATTGGCCATGCTAAATTGCCCCTTAGTGTCTCAAGATACGTGGGTTAGGGAGATTAGCAGGGTAAATACGTGGGTTAGGGGTTATCAAACTGTTCAAGGAGCCAATTGCATCAAAGTATTGTCATTGTCACCCAACCGGGAAATAGAAAGCAGGAAAACAAAATAGCTTAAAAATGCTTTCCACATAGTAAACTAAAGAATGGATTATGCACATGATTCAAAGGAGAACCAATATTATTTTGAAAAAACGTAATTTAAAAAAGTTTAGTTTTAAAGACCTAAATAGTCATTTAACAGTAGTGCCTGCTTGTTCTGATCATCAAATTTTATTAACCATATCATTGTTGAAAAATTGAGTGACACTTTTTGTGGGGTTTCTAATAATGATCTGAGAGCAGGAAACTTGAAATTCTCACAGATTTCAATAATTGGTGCCTCTGGGATGGAGGGCACAGCACAAGCTACAGGATTTCCATGCTAATGTGTGCATGCCTGACGTTGCAGTCAATATCAAAGGGATTGTAACAACAAATACTGACTGTTTGCTATTAAATTACCATGTAAAATCTGGCCTTTGAAACTGAAAAGACTTGTCAATGTAACTTGTTTCATTTCCCCATTATAAATATTCTTCTGGCTTTCTGTCTCCCAATTTTGAGGTTATAAACTCTGTATCTACCCTCACCTTGTGTCTTTAGTGCTATTACTCAAATTTAATCACACAACTTGAAATACAGAGTACAAACTGCACTAAAATCAGATCTTATTCCTATATGCTTACAAGTAAAATAATATATCCCATATAATTAAATGATTAGATCAATTTGATCAATTCTGCTTTCATTCCAGCAGTGGCATTTTCTCACCTATTCTGCAGTACCATACAGTTTTGAGAATCTCCCATTAATCATTCTCATACACAGCAATATCTATGTTTCAGCCATCAAAATTTATTTGTTCATAGGATAAGAATCAGTCGTTACAAATTGATATAAAATATGGTGCAAATAGCAGTCATGCAACTAAAACCAAACCATAATTCATAATTATTTCAAAAAAATGAGTTAATTGTTCAATCAATCTAGTCATCTAAAGCTCAATGCTTTGATTTTCCCATTATAATCATGAAGTTTTAACATCTTGATTAATACAAAACAAAATTCTGAAAACTGACCTTTGAAAATATATTTCATCTTTGTACTGAATCAGCAAAACATGAACAGATTTTATAATAGACTCTGCAAAAACTATAGCTACCTAAACATAACTGGTGAATCAGCACAAAAAAGAGATGAGAGAACTGAGAAATTATGATTTCCAATGATGTATCCTGATCATTTATTCAGAATGAACCTGAGAAATAGCACTCTGATTTCATTTAAACTTCTGAATCTACTTTTAATGACTGGGGCAAAAAGTCAATTACCATGAGGTACTACAAGACTTACCTTTTATTCGTTCCAGTAGGTCAACCTGTCCAGCAGAAGCCAGAGCCAGAGCCTCGTCTTCAATGCTACCCTGCAGTTGCTTCAGGACCTCCTGCAGCACGAAGTGAAGCACAATCAGAATGGCTGTAATCATACTGAAACTCAACGTACAAGTCAAGTTGCATGCTGCTCAGCAGCCATGCATACCAGCCTTCAGCTGAATGGAATCAACCAGCACCAACAGCATCACAAAAATCATTTTGGGCCTACAAGTTTCTAATTCCATTTTATAAGAGAAACAACTGAAATGAAATTTTGAACCAACTATACAAACTATAACAGATTTACTATGTCCTTTCACTTGAACTGGCACTTTTCTGATCTTTCTAATCCCTTGGTAAAAGTTTTAACCTATATCGGAAACTAATTTTCTTTTTCACAAGATAGCCCTGTGAAGACGTTCCCAAAAGATCTTGGCAAAGGAACGTACCTAGCTAACACAAATGCTCTGTGTTTATTAATTTAAACTGCACTGGCATCGATTACATATTAGCATTATGCAGCTCCAATCAGAAGCTGCTGCTCTTACTTGCAATCTCTCCATTATTTTGGATAAATGAAGCTTGTGGTTAAATAACAATTTCAGAATCATCCTTATGAATGCCAAGCACTTGCAGACTGATGCTGGTCTTCCAGATGGAAAACACAAGCCTATGAATTCAAGGTATCCATATCTCAGCCTCCCACAGACTATTCAATACACCTTGCACAACTATTCAGCACTAACCTGCTTGCTACAACATTGAACTGAACTTTAAATTAATTCAATACTTAATTACGAACAATATTTTTCAAGATATGATGGTTGTGGTATGCCAAACATTGCAAAAGCTAACCTTCAGGGTTGCAGTTTTGAGTCTCTGACATGTGAAATATGTTCACATTTGTTTTTTTTAATTTTTTCATGGCATGTGGGCATCACTGACTGGCCCAGTCAATTTGTTGTCCATCTCCAATTGCACTCGAGAAGGTAGTTGCATCTTCTTGCACAAACACAGTCCATCCACAATGTTGTTATAGTGTTTATGAAAATTTTGACTTTGCACGTGAAGAAACAGTGATATAGATCCAAGTCAAGATGGTAGGTGGCTTGGAGAGTGGTGCTCAAATGTATCTTCTGCCCTTGTCCTTCTAAGTGGTGGTGGTCACAGGTTTGGAAGGTGCTGGCAAAACATCCTTGATTGAGTTGCTGCAGTGCATACAATAGATGACACACACTGCTGCTACTTTGCATCGATGGTATAGGAGTGAATTTTAAGGTAATGGATGGGGCGCCAATCAAGTCAGCTGATTTATCCTGTTAGATCTGTACTCAGTTAGGTAAGTAAAGAATCCCCCTGACTTGTGCCTTGTACATAGTGGACAGGCTTTGGCAAATCAGAACAAAAGATAACATGAATTTATAGTTGACCTGCTCTTGCAGTCGCAATTTATATGGCTGGTCCAATTAATTTTTTGATCAATGGTAATGCTCATGAAATTCAAATTTATGATCTACAAATATGAACTTTGAGTATAAACCAAGAATGGATACTGTCTTATGCAACAAAATGGAGTCAAGTAGTCAGGTGACCTTTTCTTTCCTGCCAATACATATATAACTACAAGGACCCTAAGCCTGTGCTTGTGTTGGACAAACTTTACTTGTTACTTATCACCCCAAGCCTGAATGTTATCAGACTTGCTGCATGGGGACATGGACTGCTTTAGAATCTGAGAAGTTGCATTAGTGAATATCTCTACTTCTGACCTTATGATGGAAGGAAAGTCATTGAAGAAGCAGCTGAAGATTGTTGGGCTGAGGACACTATTTGGAGGAATTCCTGCAATGATCTCCTGTAATTCAGATGGCTGATCTAACCAGCTTCCACAATCATTTTTTTTTGTGTGAGGTATGTCACTAACCAGCAGTGGAGTTTGGTATGCCAGCTTCGAAGATTTTAAACCTCTCGCTAGCTGATGGGCTCTTATTAGTGAGTTAGATTTCTGGGATAGCCAAGCTGAGTAGAGAGAGAAAGTTTTCAATGCAAGACTCCAAAATTAAAATTATTAGGACATGAGGTTCTGACCAGGTGGCAACACTCAAGATGCTACAATCATGGGTCAGTTAGAGAAATCTGAAGGGAAAACTTGTCTGGAAGAAAGAGGAAAGCCTGAGAAATCCCAATCTTTATTCAAATCTTTTAAGCAATACTCAAACTATGGGGTTACTCTTCCAATTTTGACAAGTAGCTGACTTGTGTTTTGGGAGTGTAAATCAAATGGCTGTTAAAGGAAATTTGAATTAAGAAATTTGGTTTAGAAAATAAGTGGCTATGTACTTCTAATATCTTTAAGGTAACCGACCATTTAAGAATGTGCAGTTATTAAAATTCATATTCTTTGCTTTTTATTTCATAACATTAATTAAATTTAAATTTTGTGAATACTTTCGAAATACAAACACTTTAGTCACTAAAATTGCACTTCAAGTTAGCAAGGCCTCCTTAAAAATTGTAAGCCAAGCACTCGGCTTTATTTCTAGACAGACAGAGTTGCAGAGAGGATCTATAAGGGTAATCCCAAAACACATTAGAAGAGGAAGACAACCGATGTTTTTCATTCTCTTGAAAAGGAAGACTGAGAGGTGTCCTATTAGGGATCTTTAAAATTATGAAATTTGATAGTGCAGACATGGAGAATGTGTTTCCATTCTAGGAAACAGACCAATAACAGTCACCAGGAAATCCAACTGAGAATTCAGGAAAAGTTCGTCATCCAAAGAGTGTCGACCTTGCTGCCAAACGGTGCAACTGAAACAAATGGTATACATGCATTTCAAGGGAAGATAGACAAATATATAAGAAAGAAAGGGAATAAAGGTTCAAGATGAAAGATTTAGATAAGCAAAGGGATGCTTAAATGCAACACAAATGTCAACATAGGGAAATTGTGCCAAATTACCTATTTTTATGCCATATATCCTGTGTAATCCTATGTAGTAAACAGAATTCATCAAGACACAGCTATTCACTTCCACTGCTTTATTTAATAAAATAAGAGGGTGGCAAGGTGGCACAGTGGTTAGCACTGTTGCCTCACAGCTTCAGGGCCAAGGTTCATTTCTGGCTTGAGTCATTGTTTGTGTACAGTTTGCACTTTCTGCCTAGGCTTTTGTCCAAGTGCTCCAGTTTCCCCCAATAGTCCAAAATGGGAAGGTTAAGTGGATTCGCCATGCTAAATTGTCCCTTAGTATCCGAAGATGTGTAGGTTGGGGGAATTAGTGGGGTTATGGGAAAAAGGCCTGGGTGAGGTGTTGGTGTAGACTTAATGGGCCAAATGGCTTCTTTCTGCACCTGTAAGGATTCTATGATTCTGTGAAGCATGCTACTTGTGTAATCGCGATCATTTGCTGAGCACGTACCTGCATTAGTGAGAGAGCGGGTGTACTTGCCTTTAACAAGGTCCCACATGGAAGGTTAGTTAGGAAGGTTCAGTCACTAGGTATTCGTGGAAAGGTGATAAATTGGATTAGACATTGGCTCAATGGAAAACGCCAGCAAGTAGTAGAGGAGGATTGCTTCTCTGAGTTAATGCAAGCAGGCTTTTTTCACTGAGGCTAGGGGAGAAAAAAAACAAGAGGACGTGGGTTAAGGGTAAAGGGGGAAAAGTTTAAAGGAAATATAATGGGGGGGGACTTCTTCACACAGAGTGGTGGGAGTATGGAATGAGCTGCCAGATGAAGTGGTGAATGCAGGCTCACTTTTAACATTTAAGGAAAACTTGGACAGGTACATGGACCAGAGGGATGTGGAGGGATATGGTCCAGGTGGTTAGTGGGGCTAGGCATAAAAAGGGTTCGGCACTGCCAAGCCAAAGACCCTGTTTCTGCGCTGTAGTGTTCTATGGTTCTATATTCAAGTGTTGAATAACAAACTATATCTTTCTTTTAAATTCTACAAAAAAATCTGACATCTGTCTTTGCTGGCAATTACAGCATTCAGGGGATTAAACCATCTTTTTATAAAACACTTCTTTCAATTAACTGAAAGGTATAAAGATCTATCCCTCTTCCATAACAACATCAATTGTGGAAGATTCAGCATTGGTAATACTAGGTAATATCATGGGGAGGTGACTGGATTCTGTCTTGTTGGAGATAGTAACTGCCTGGTATTTGTGTTGGGCAAACTTGACTTGCCACTTAGTAGTGTTATCCAAATCTTGCTGCATGTGGGGATGTACTACTTTCGTACCAAAGAAGTTGCAGCAGTGAACATCTTTGGTTCTGACCTTGTGACGGGGGAAAGGTCACTGAGGAAGCAGCTGAAGATGGTTGGGTCTAGGACACTATGTGGAGGAACTCCTGAAATTCAGACGGCTAACTCAACCAACGTCTGCAATCATCTTTCTTTGTGTGAGGTAAGACTAACAACCGGTGAGTTCTCTTGATATCAGTTTTCTTAGGAAACTTCACACAATATATTTTTGTAAAATACATGTAGATATCCTAGTGATTTCTAAAATTTTAAAAACTAGACAATGTTCTTTCAAAACAGCTGAAGCTATGTTTGTGACCATCAAATAAAAGGAGCTACCCTTTTAAGGAAAACTTGTACCTCGTTGTTTCTGAACAGAAAACAATGGGCTGCATAGATCAAATTCAAAGCAAACTATACAAAGGCTATCTGCGTTTCATAGCTAAGGCTGCCAACCAGACAGTATTCACCTAGGAAAAGAGCCTTCTTAACAGTAAGGACATTTAACAAATTTAGTGACCAGATGAGAAATACACATAGCATGTGAAACTCCATGTGGAGAGATAGGAGTGGTAGAGTAGCAGTGTATTATTTAAACGGTGAGAGAAATTAGGAAATCTTGATGCCCAAAGGGACTTGGGTGTCCTAGTACTCCAGTCACTGAAAACAAGCATACATGTGCTGCAAGCAGCTATGAAGGCAAATGATACATCGGCCTTTATTGTAAAAGGAGTGAGTGCAAGAACAAAGGTATCTTGCTCTTGGAGATAGTTACTGCGTGGTATTTGTCTTGCCACTTAGCAGTGTTATCCAAATCTTGCTGCATGTGGGGATGGAATGCTTTTGTACCTAAAGTTGCAGCAGCGAACATCTCCACTTCTGACCTTGTGATTTGGGGGAGGGGGGGTTGGTCATTCAGGAGATTGTACAGGGCCTTGGTGAGACGACACCTGAAATAGTGTATGTAGTTTTGGGCTCCTTACTGACTAGCACAAGAATAGAGGGAGTGTAGCGAAGGCTCCCCAGAATTATTATTGGGATGGAAGGATGTCATATTAGGAGAGATTCACTGCAGTTTAGAAGAATGAGAGGGGATCGCATTAAAGCCTGACAGGGCTTGACAGATGTATGCAAGGATCAAAACCACCACTTTACACAAGTAGCAAGGGGAGAAAGTGGTGTTGTTCAAATTAAGCTCCCCTTCTGTCTGCAACATTCTTGATGCCAAAGCCTTGATGTTGGCACTTGCTCAAATGTTGTCTTGATGTCAAGTACCATCACTCTCTCTTCTTGAAATCAGCTCTTTTGTCAATGTTTAGTTCAAGACTGCAATGAGGTCAGGAATGAAGTGGTCCTGGTGGAACCCAAACTGAGCATCAGTGAGCAAGTTATTGGCATATAAGTGCCATTTCTTAGCACTTTTGGTGATGACTTCCATCACTTTGATGATCAAGAATAGGTTGATGAGATGATAACTGGCCAGGTTGGATTTGTCCTTTTAGTGAACAGGTCATATCCAGGCAATCTTCTACATTGCCAGGTAAATCTCAGTAACATAGTTGTGCTGGAATAACTTGGTTAGAGATATGACTAGTCTGGAACACAAGTCTTTAGCACTGCTACCGGAATGTTGACGAGGCCATATTTTAGCAGTTTCCAGTGCCTTCAATTGGTTCTTGAAATCATTTGGAGTGAATCAAGTCTGTCATGCTGGGGATCTCAGGAGGAGGTGGAAATGGATCATCCACTCAGTGCTTCTGGCTAAAGATGTTTGCAAATATTCACACTTCTGGCATTTGTACTGATATGCTACTCTCCCTGATCATTGAAGAAGGGGATGTCTGTGGAGCCTCGTTCGCCAGTTAGTTGTTTAATTGTCCACTACCATTCACAACTGGATACAGCAGAACTATAACACTTTGAACTGATTCATTGGTTGTGAGATTGCTTACTCTACATATTACATATTGTTCCCACTGTTTGGCAGGGAGGTAGTCCTGCATTGTAGCTTCACTCATTTTAAGGTATGACTGGTACTTCTTCTGGCATGCTCTCTACAGTCTTCGTTGACCCAAATATGTTCGGATGTGAAATTATAAAAGCACCAGAAGGTATAGAACACACTTTGAAGAAATTTCTAATTGGCAAAGACCAGCAGCAGCATCTTTTAGCTCAGCACTAAGTTTTTGTCATTTTATTTTTGGAGAACTTTCACTGCATACATTTCCCTACTCATGTTCACGTTGCGGACACAAAATCTAGATCATTAAATAATACTTATACCTTCTCTAAGGAAACAATAATTAACTTAAATGAAAATGTATCAAAATATTTTAATATGTTTTTTTTCATGTTACTTGACTGCTAAAATAATTGCAGAGCTCCAAATAAGAGCTATCCCACGAAAATGTGCTAATGGACACATAATAAATTGGTACTTCAGCCAACACTCCTGGCTTTACTGTTGCAGAAGTGGAAATGAGATGTATAACAATAACATCCTCTCTTCTCTAACAAGCTGTTTCTTTGAGTAAATCAGGGCAGTTTCTTTTTACAATTCCTGTGTGCAGCATTTTTAGCTACACAGGAAGGAAACTGCATTATGGCTATGTAATTTGTGGATTCTGAAAGATGAATAGGTATTTTTAAAATCAACAGCAATTTAACCATAAGTTGTACAGGAAGCTGACCTCAAAAATAAAACCTTTGCAGAAAATATCCTGCTTTGCAGGATATAAAGAAACTACTCCATAACACCTTCTTCCCATCACTGACTGCTGCCACTGGTGTATTCTTTGTTAATTCTTTTCAAATTAAAGGAAGACTTACATTCCTGGCCTCAGGACGTCCCAAAGCATTTGGTGAGGGTATACAAAGTTAGGGAATGCACAATAAACATGACGACCAAGAGACCTTGGAGTATATGTTCACAGGTCCCTGAATCGGGGAGGACAGGTGAATAACTGAACAAAGTGAATGGAATGCTTTTCTCTATTGGACAAAATATTGAATACCAAAGCAGGGATGTAATGATGGAACGATATAAAATACTAGGCAACAACTGGAATTTTGTGCAGAGTTCTGATTGCTGCGTTACAAGAAGGACGTAATTGCTCCAGAGAAAGTACATAGGAATCTTATAAGCACGTTGCCAGAGCTGAGGTTTATGATCGGCTTGGGTCTTAAAATATTTTATTTCAAATATCCCAATGAATACAAGAAGCAATGCTCAAATTAAATATATGCAAGATTAAGTGCTGTTCTATACTTAAGCTTCATTCTTAATTAAACATTGATGTTTTTTCACAAGTAGCATTATTAACACTTTTAAAATTCGGTGGCAAATTTACGATCTTTCTAATCATTCTCCAAATCAAAATTGTTGCCTGTCCAGAGCTATATGCATATGTGGCCAAGATTCCTTCAATACACAAAAATAATTAAGCAAAAGAATCTGTATTAATAGGATCATAGCTGATCATCCACTTAATGGCCTTTTTCTCCAAACTATCCATATTCTTTTATACCATTGCTATTTAGAAATCTCTATTTTAAATATACTCAATGAGTCCGCTTTCACAAATCCATGGAATACAGAATTCCACAGATTCACCATTCTTCAAAAAAACTCTTCATTTTGATTCTAAGTGGCTTGCCCCGAATTTGAAATTGAGTTCTCTGGTCCTAGACTCCCACAATAAGAAATCTCGCAACCAGGTTAAAGTCCATCTTGTTGTTCAGTTGTCGATACACTTCTTTGCAGTAATCCATTCCGTTGTGAGACTTCTTACTGTAGTTATCCCAGTCCAATGCCAGCATCTCCATATCTAGACTCTCACCCAGAGTAAAAAATCTTACTTGTATCTACCCTGTTTATTATGAGCATTTTGTAGCTTTCAGTGAGATCAACTCTCACACAGGGCCAGTTTCTCAATCTCTCTTTATAGGAAAGTCTCACTACCCCAAGAACAAGTCTGGTGAACCTTAGTTGCACTTCCTCTACGGCCATAAGATCTTCTGCAAGATAAAGGAACTAAAGCTGCACACACTATGCAGTATGGATCTAATCAATTTAATTCTACAGAATTAAAGGAATGATGGTAGACAGGTAATGGCAAACATGCAAAGAGCGCATTGGGTGAACTGCAACAATTATTTTTTCCTTTCTGGTGCAAATGTAAAACTGGAAAGGTGGCCAAACCATAGTTTACCAGAGAAATTAGGGATAGTACTAGATCTAAGGAAGAGGTGTGTAAATTGACTAAGAACACAATAGGCCTGAGGATTGGAAGCTGTTTAGAATATAGCAACAGAGGACCAAGAGATTGATTAACAAAGGGAAAATAGAATATGAAAGTAAGCTGGCAGGGAACATAAAAACTGTAAAGGTTTTTATAGGTACTTGAAGAGAAAAAGATTGATGAGGAGAAATGTAGGTCCTTTACAGTTAGAAATAGGGAATTTATAATGGGAACCAAAGGAATAGCTGACTGTACTTGGATCCTGTCTCCACAAAAGAATGACACAAATAAAATACCAGAAATAGTTAGGTAATACAGGGTTTAGTGACAGGAAGGAACTGATAGAGATTGGTATTAGTAAAAAAAAACACGGTACTAGGGAAACTGATGGGAATAAAAGCCGGCGGACGGTGAGGGGGCGGATGGTGAGGGGGCGGACGGTGAGGGGCCGCATGGTAGCACAGTGGTTAGCACTACTGCTTCACAGCTCCAGGTCCTGGGGTTTGATTCCCAGCTTGGGTCACGGTCTGTGTGGAGTTTGCACATTCTCCTCATGTCTGTGTGGGTTCCCTCCAGGTACTCTAGTTTCCTCCCACAGTCTAAAGATGTGCAGGTTAGTTTGATTGGCTGTGCTAAGAAATTGCCCTTTAGTGTCTAGGGATGCGTACAATAGAGGAATTAGTAGGGATATAGGGGTAGGGCCTGGGTGGGATTGTGTTTGGTGCAGGCTCGATGAGCCAAAGGGCCTCTTTCTGCACTGTAGAGTTCTATGATTCTAAGTTGAGTGTGTGGGCAAATGAATGGTAGACGCAGTATAATTTGGATAAATGTGAGATTATCGGAATGTGTAGCAAGAAGTGAATAATTTCATACACCAGTCACTTGAAGGTAAGCGTGCAGGTGCAGCTAGCAGTAAAAAGAGGCAAATGCTATGTTAGCCTTCATAGCAAGAAGATTCAAGTATAGTTTGATGCAATTATACAGTACTTTACTGAAGCCACACCTGAGATATTTTGTGCAGTTTTGGTCTTCTTATCTGAGAAAGGATGTTCTTGCTCGAGAGGGAGTGCAGACAAGATTCACCAGACTGATTCCTGGGATGGCAAGACTAAAGCATGAGGAGAAATTGAGTCAGTTACGACTGTATTCAGTGGACTCAGAAAAATGAGAAGGGACTTAATAGAAGCCCATAAAGTTCTAACAGGACTAGACAGGGTAGGTGCAAAGATGTTCAAATAGTGGGGATATCTAGAACCAGGAGGATAAAGGGTAGACCATTTAGGACAGTGAATAGGAGAAATTTATGTGATTAGCTACCATAGAAAGTAGTTGAGACCAAAGCATTGTTTGTTTTCAAGAAGAAGTTAGATACAGCACATAGCACTTGAGAAAAAAGGGATCAAAGGCAATGGGAAGGATCAGGCTATCGAGTTGTATGATTAGCCATGATCAAAATGAATGTTGCTCAATTATGAATGAAGCATGCTGGAAGGGCCAAATGGCTTCATTCTGCTTCTATTTTTCTATGTTTCTAATTGAAGCAGGCCTTTGCTACTCCTGTACTCAAATCCTCGTGATAAGTAACAGCATACAATTAGTCTTCTTAAATCTTGTTTCAATTTCATGTTAGCTGTCAGTAACTTACTGACTGACAAGGGCACCTAGGTCCCATTGTATACATACACACTCTGATCTTTCACCATTTAGGAAATATTATGCACATCTATTCCTCCTACCAAATTGGTTACCTCACATCATATTCAATTTGTCATGATCTTACCCACTCACTTCGTCCGTTCAAATCCTCTAAAATCAGGTGACGGGGGGTTGGTAGTAAGGTATAATTTGGATGGTAGAGGGAGTTCTTTCACACAGAGGGTGGTGGGGTATGGAACACGCTGCCAAGTAAAGTGGTGAAGGCAGGCATCTGGAATTTTTTTTTAAGAGATACTTAAATTGGCACATGAACAGAATGGGAATGGAGGGATATAGATAACTAATTTAAAATAGGGATCATGAGCTTTGGGAATCCTGGGAAGTGTGTAATTAGTCGATGATATTGATGTATTTGTTTTTATCCTACAGGTATTTTGGTCCGCCTTGTTGTCTAACAAGGAGCATATACGTGATGGGTCGTGGGAGGGCTGCCCTTGGATCTTTTCTCGAGAGTATCCTAGTGCTTCATGTCGTTAGTGTACGCTTGACCTGGACCATTTGATGGGCAACACAACAGCTCAGTGACTATCGCTGTGCTGTGCAGATACATGAGTTTGGGCCTGTGTCTGTGGGAGTTTGCACATTCTCCCTGTGCTTGCATGGGTTTTCTCTGGGTGCTCCAGTTTACTCCCACAACCCAAAGATGTGCTCTTAGGCTGATTGGCAGAACAAATTCTCCCTAAATTCTCTCAAATTTGGTTTCAATCCATAGATCTATAAACATAGACAGGGATCATGGGTAGAAGTGGGAACATCGAGGTGGCGGCGCTGCCTTGTTGGGCTGAAGAGCCTGTTTCCCATGCTGTTTTGTTCTTTGCTATAATGTGCATCTTCCTCACCACATGTATTTCCACCTAAGCTTTTTATCCTCCATGAAATTGGAAATATTACAGTTGGTCCCCACATCCAAATCACTGATATACATGTACTGGTCCTTCTGCAAAGCTGCCAAAAATGACCAGTTTATTCCTACTCCTGTTTTCTGCCTGTTAGCCAATTCTTAATCCTTGCCAGTATGTTACCTCCAGTCCCAATGGGTTTTAAATTTGTTAACAGCCTTCTGTGGAGGTCTTTGTCAAAAGATTTTTGAAAAAATCCAAGGGTACTACATTCATTAACTGCCCTTCATCAAATCAGTTAGTATTAACAGGTTAATTCATTCCCATCAGATCATTACTATCCAAATACCCATTTATCACAGCCTTTATAATATATTCCAGCATTTTCCCTACAACCGATACAAGGCTAACAGGACTGCAATTCCCTGTTTTTTTTCTCTCTCTCTTTTCTTAAACAGTGGGGTGCCATTTCCTACTTGCTAATCTGCAGGAACCATTCCAGAATCTATAGAATTTTGTAAAATGATCACAAATGTATTCAATCATCTCCAAGGCTTCCTCTTTCAACACTCTGGATATCGAACATCAGATCCCAGAGACTTTTCAACCTTCAGTCCCATTAATTTCTCTAACACAGCCTTCTTACCATTATGAATTTCCTTCAATTCCACATTCCCCTAGTCCCTTGGATTTCCAATTCTTGGAGAACTCATTTGTTCTTTAGTGGACATGGAAGACAGCTATCATTTAGCTCTTTCCCAATTATAACTTAGTCTGACTCTGCCTGCAATGGACCCACATTTGTCTTAGCTAAATTGTTTCTTTTTACATACCTACAGAAGCTTTTACTATCAATTTTTATGTGTTTTGCTAGTTTATATTCGTATTCTATTCTCCTTTCCTTTATTAGTTTCTTGGCTCTCCTTTTCTGTGTTCTAAAATCCTCAGGTTTACAATTATTTCTGGCAACTTTAAAGGCCTTCCTTTTAATCCTATATAACCTTTAACTTTCTTTGTTAGGCATGACTGACATGCGTTTTCATGTTGTGTGGGTTTTGTGTCTTGAAGGAATGTGTATATAGTTGCTACAAACTCTAATAATTATTCGAAGACTATCCATTGTCTAAGTATTTTGAATGTTTTAAATGTATTCTACATAATGCTTTTTATTCCTTCAGGATACACTTTGAAATATAGTCACTTATAATACAGGCAAACATCACTACTTGCTGCGTCTCTCTACAATTATTCAAATCATAGCATATTATCATCTAAATGGATAAGCAATCTCCATTGGTATCTGCTCCCAAAAGTTGGAGATTTTAATATCCCTTTTCTTACGTGAAGTAGCAATGTCATGCGCACCAATTTATCAGCATTAGGAATGGCTCCTGGGATCTTGGAACTATAGGGAAGGCTCTGGGTTTGAAAGTACTGATTAGATTTCTGAATCGAACATTATTTGGAAGTAGAAGAAGAAAGTTCTAGAGTCTCAGAGATTAGGAAGAGGATAGCAGGATTCTGTGAACACTGCAGAATGACATATTAAGAATATGGAATTACCAGGAATACACCTTGCAACCTGGAGCCAATAGAAGGGTAATCTAAGGATTTGAAAGTACTGAGTGACCCAGGAGCCAGAGGATTTTTCAGATGGTTGGAGGATACTGGCACCATGAAATCAGCAGAAAGTTTTTTGAAGTCCATCAATGGGATTTCAAACCATGGTGACTGGGACACAATCCTGTAGCATTTGAAGTTGCTGAAAATGATGGACTTCCAGTCATGTGGGAGAGGAACCCCAAGATATTGGGATCTGAAATTCCCTTTGTCCCTTTAAAGCCATCGCATTAACAGAATCTAGGACTTTTAACAGCAATGAAAAATCAAATGACAAATAAAGTACATTCTCAATAAATCTTCTCTATCTTATTTTCAATCAATGAAGACTATGACACAAGAGTTATTAATTGCATTATAAAATAGCACTTTAACATCTGACTTGCACAAAATAAAACTAGGAATCCAATTTCTAGATTCTTCCCAAGTTATTTGGGAAAACAAACAACTTTTAAATTCTCAGATTGAGAATCACTCTTCGACCCTTCCAGTCAGATTAATACACAGACCGCATGTGAAGCCCAGGCTTTAGAGAAATGCTCAGATCTTGAAGTATGAACTTTGAAGAAGATATTAAAGGATTTAAAACAGAACTGAATAGGTAAATTTAATCATGCTACTCTTAAATATTGGTTTTCTGCTGTTTGAAACATTTTACAAAATGGCACACAAAACTGAATTCAACCAAAAACAGAAGCATCTAAGGTAACGGCTTCATTCAAATTGATCTATGAGAATAAAGGAAACAACTGTCTCCAGAGTTGGGCTGAGTTTTGAAGGGAACATGCCACACCCAAATGTTCATGCTTACATGTGGGACACATTATTTTGACCAGTGCATGTACAAAAAAAAACTTTGTCTGGCAGAGTACTAGGGATCTTAAATATGCATTTTGTTTTGTCAATAAATATTTATAAGTGGACTCAATACATTAAATTTCAATAGCTGTCTTGTATACCATTTGCATTTACAAACTGAGAAAATAACAAGCGCTGACTTCCACATTAACCTTTATGGACCCTTCCCTAAATGCCATCACATTTGTTCAACTGAATGCATTTTCATGGATTATAGGATAAAATACAATGCACTGCTAAATAATGGGAAGTTACAGATTTGTAGTCACAAACGCTCTGCTAGTTCAAATTCAGCCAGTGAGAGAGCTGAGCAAAGATGTGAATCTTCCACAACGGAAGATGAGCAAAATAAAAATCCAATTTGACCACTGCCATTCATTCAAGCCTGAGCAACTGATTATAGACATCAAAATAATTATTTTAGCAGGTTTCCTATCTGGCCTAAATATGAAAGAGACACAGGAAGGTATGCTAGCAATATTGGGGTAAGAGGGTTTAAGAGACAGGAGGATGATGAGAGCCAGCTGTAAAATGTTAAAAAAAAAAAGGTTTTGAGGAAAAACATACAAGGAAATCCAAAAGCTATTTTTCCTTACCTGTTTGTGTTTGTCATTGCTCAATCTAAAATTATTTGCATGCTGATAAAGAATTGCAGTTGATTTTCAGTTGACATTTCTCCTGTATTTGTTCATTAGTACAAGTGCAAGAAAAACAATTGCTGAAACCATAGAGACAGAATATTCTGACATCACAAACAACTGAAACCATAGTGATAAAATTGAAGTGCATTTTTTTCCTTGATTTGAAGAAATTCAAGGTCAAGAGCCAGAAATTTCAAAGTAGTAAAGGTTAATCTAAGGCAAATTATTAGTTGACACAATGTTGAGTTTAAAAGCTAACCAGACAGAGTTACAAGATTTCAATATTTTGGGCAGAAAATGAGATAGGATTCTCCACAATGAGTTCTGATTTCAACAGCATTATGAATAATTCTGAATTATGTACTACATTGTTAAACTTGTACAAAACAGAACCTATTGCAAATTGTAAGGTCATACTACCATTTAATGACAGTATCATACTTTTTTAAAATCTGGGAATGAAGCCTCTATGTATAGTGTAGTGATTTAACTTATGGTAAGATAGAATGGAATAAATTTGGTGGGAATTCAATGAAAATTAAATTACATTTACAGAAATTTTGTCATGGGGCCATTTTACATTTTAGGGTATAGTTTCTGCTTTGGATGCAATTGATAATCTGGGCATAAATTATGTTGATTTCAGAATTAATTTTTCAAGTTTCTGCTCAAACTTATTTCATTCCAACATTACAACATTTCATGTTGTAATATTTGGTACAGATCAGTGTAATTGGATAGCATTTCAGAATTAAAGAAACGTTTTGTATTAAATAATATTCTCTAACATATTTAATAATGACAACCTGTTGCAGCTTTAATTATCCAAAATGGATTTATTTAATCAGAGCACCTAGCCCACCCCCCATGTAATCTGATTTTAAATTAGTGAAATTACTCAAATATGTACAGAGCCATTCAATTGTTTCATTTTGGAAATAGTAGTCAGTTCTGGCAAATAAAATATTTAATATTTTAAGGTTTTTATAAAGGTGTGAGACTAGCTTAAGACCCGCAAGCAAAAACTTGCCGTGGAGATTAATACAGGCTTCAGTTTCATGTTTGTGTACAGTTTGTGCACAGTTTGTGCCTCAACTTCCTGTTGCCATGGTTTTACCATTATTTGTCTGTTAACTTGTTTCAATCATTATAAATATACCTTAGTCCAATTTATAACAGGACTTGCCTTTGTAAAAGTATATTGCTATATAATCTTAATGCTCTAGGTTCTTGTGCTATCCTATTTCCTTTTTTTATACACGCTGATTTTCAGTTTGATTTTTAAAATAAATTAAGTATGCTTTGCCTTCCATTCTGCTCTGGTGACTTATCAACTTTTAAGTGCAACTAGCTTTTCTTTATGGCTTCAATAGTTGTTTTTCACCAAGTGTCTCAACTACCTATACTTACACTGTTTTTGTAGCATTATTTTTCTTGGTGAAGAGAGATAGAAAGTCATGAATTAGTACCTTAGCCAGGCCTCTGCTTCCATATGTGCATCTCTTTTTTTTGGTCAGCAATTGGTCCCATCTCTCCTGTTGCCATTGTCATAAACTGGGGGTGGATTCCCCCTCTGAGAACTAACACCTAACCACTCAAAGACGAGTACCTCACTTCATAATCTGTTAGAGTGAGTGTGAAGTGGTACAATGTACATTTCAGCAATTTTTAGTGCAAAATCAAACCAACACTGCACACTCTCTCTAAAGTCAACAAGTAACAATTTATCTAACTAAAATAAACAAGCTTACTAAATTATTGACAAACCAAATAAAATACGATTCTAATGGAGTGCTGTTTAGATAAATACAATCCCCATTGATTAATAAAAAAATTGAATGTTAGTCACACTTTGAATTACAACCAGGTTTGATGTCTTCCAGAATACTCTGGACTTTCTCTGTTGATTCCTGTGTCTGGAACATCTGTCTTCTTTGGTACCTTTACTATCGAAGTGGAGCTTTCTCTAAGACATGGATGAGACTGTTACTCTGGCATTTGCTCTCTCTCTTCTTATGGTTTCAAGTTGCCAAAACTATCACATTCAAATCTAACAGGCTACAGATATCCAAGTGCCTGATTTAAAGTGATTGGTTAAATTCAAAAGCTTGTTCTGCTTCAAATTGATTGGCTAAATTCAAAAAAATTCAAAAGCCTAAAAGCCTGTTACCTATGCAACCTTGCTGCTTGGTCTTTTAATACAAATGTTTCATTCTGGGACCCCCATATGTACCTGCATTTTTTTTGACTCTCTAAGCACAGAAAAAGCGCCACCTTTTAAAGGCACCATGCAATGCTTTCATTCCTTAGTATGTTACAACTTTTAAAATAATTTTACAATACCAAATTCTAACATTCTATTTCTCAATCTATAATTACTCTATTCAATTTCGCAACACCATTCACCTACTACTTAAGAGTCATAGGGGTCTACAGCAAAGGCAAAGGCCCTTTGGCTCATCCCATCCATGCCAGTCAAAGACAAACCACCCAATAATTCAATTCCTATTTTCCAACAGTTGCTTACCCAAACAAGTTATTTCCAGCCTTGGATTATTTCATTATATTTGCAAGCGTACCTTACCTCATTGATTTTGTCTTGCTTCAAGGTAAATTATTCATAATCTATTCTGCTATTAAAAGCACAGGTATGCTTTTATTCATATCAATTCACTGGCATTATACATAGATGTGACAATCTCTTTATCACATGATATCTCCAGGCAGCTATTTGCACCTACAGCCCACAAATCTTATTTACAAATATCCCTACGTTTACACACACGCACTGCATACTTAGGCCTTCTGGTTTTCTAACTTGGTCTGATCCTACATAATATCATAATATTGATCTGAATATTGCCTAGCTCTTGCTACATGCAGGCATGGACTGCTTCATTTGCTAAATTGTGGTGAGTGGCACAGAACACTGCAAATGCCAGCAAACATGCCCATTTCTAACCTTACGATGGAGAGAAGGGTTGATCAAGCAGCTGAAGTTAGTTAAATATGATCCAAGGAATTCTTGTTATGATGCTCTCCAAGATGACCGGTCTCCAGTAACCTCATCATCTCCTTCAGCGTTTGGTATGACTGCAACAAATGGATGCGTTTTTCCATATATCCCACTGACTTCCAGGGATTCATTCTTCAAGCCACGCTTGATCAATTATTGACTTAATGTCAAGGCCAGCTGCTTTCACCTCCAAAATTCAGTTATCTTGCCCATATCAGGACCAAGGTTATAATGATATCTGAAATTATCTATGTCCTAACCATGTTGGGGGTTGTGCATTTTAAGTAAAAAGTTATGGTTTGCATATTTGCAGATTCAAACCAACAACAGATCTGTTGAAAGGGTTGATGCTTATACAGAGGACACACTGAAACTAGAGGCAGGAACTGCCAAAACACCCCAATGACATCACCACCAAGTCATGTGACATGCTCTTAAAGCAATCATGCAATCAGTTAAATATATAACATATGGCTCTGCAAGAACCCAAACAGAGCAGTCAGCATGTTATTGCAGAGCAAATGTCACTTATACACAGTCAATGTCTTCCATTACTTTGCTAATGATTGAATGCAGACTGATGGGGCTGAGTTGGATTTTCTTTTGTGTGGACAACTGGGCAATTTTGCACATTGTAAGGCAGATTTTGGTGTTTTAACTGTATTACAGCAGCTTGACTAGGACTGTGGATAGTTCTAAAGCTACTATACTATAGCCAGAAAGCTGTAGCGTTCCATAGCCTTTACTCTATCAAGGGCTGTTTTCAGCCCTTTCTTGAAATTATATGGCTTCTATCAAATTAGCCAATGGCTGGTGTCTGTGATGCTGGAGAGGCCTGGATGCAGACATGAATCATCCACTAAGCACATCTGACCAAAAATGGCACCATAGTCTTCAGCCTCATCTTTTGCACTAATGTGCTGGTTTTCATCTTCTTGATAATCTTAATAGGAATATATGTGGAGCCTTCACCTCCTCCAGTTAATTATTTCATTTTTTAGCAATATTTAGGGCTGGATGCAAGATCTGATTCTTTGGTTGTAGGATTACTTAGTACTTTCTATAAGCATTCTGCTTTCATTGTTCCATATCCACAGTCATGTGTTGTAGATTCACCAGATTGCTTATTTTAGACGTGCATGTTGTTGCTCCTGGCTTTAGTGCTTTCCTACACTTCTCACTGAACTAGGCGTGGTCTATTGGCTTGATGGTAATGGTTGTTAAGATAAATGATGGGCCATGAGGTTGCGGCTGAATACGATTTTGTTGTTGTTGATTAAGCATACCATCTCATCATACTCAGTTTTGAGTTGATTTAGAATACATCTAATTTAGGATGGCAGTAGCGCCACACACACAACACAAATAAATCTTTCCTCAGTGTGAAGGTGCATCTGTGTCTCCACAAAGACTGTGGTGGTCAATCCAATACTGCTATGGGCAGGTGCATCTGCAACGTGTAGACTGGTGAGGAAAAGGTAAAGTAGGCTTTGCTCTCTTGTTGGTTCTCTCAACTTGCCAGAGGCCCAGTCTAGTAGATTTACTCTTTAAAATTCAGACAATAGCCGCCAGCATACTCTTTGTCTTTGTGACTCTCAGTGTTTCTTCCAAGTTATATTCAGCATGGATGAATACTGGTTCATTTAGCTGAAGGAGGGCAGCAGACACTAATCAGCAATGTGTGTCCTAGCTGATGTTTGATCTGATGCTATCATGAGAATTCACTGGGTCTACAGTCCATATTGATGTCTCCAGGGGCCACTTCTACCTGACTATACCACTGTGCTGTCACCTCTGATGGGTCTGGTCTGCTGGTGCCATCTACAAGGTATAGTACAATAGCGCGATGGAATACTCCTCACATAGTGCAAATTCTATACTACTCAATCCTCAACAGTATCCAAGATACAGTAGCTGACTTTATTGGCGCCTCTTAAAGCGCCACTTTAAAATCTAAACTTTCCGCACCAGTGGCTACAACGTGTCCGATCTATATACAAAATGCAGTGCAACAATTTGCCAGGACTCCTTCCACTGCACTTCTCAATCTCATGATCTGCAGAGACAAGGGCAGCAGACACATGGAAAATACTATCCCTAATTTAGAAATATATTGCTGTTCCTTCATCGCTGCTGGATCACAAGCCTGGCACACACTAAGTGAATAGGAGGTTACTACTACCCTACGGATAGTGACAGTACGAGTTGATGGTGAACCGCTACTTCTTGATGGCTAATTAAGGATGGACAATAAATACTGATGTTGCAAACAATACAACATAACATGAACGAATAAAAGAAAAACAAAAATCATCTTCCGGATAGGTTAAAACAAAACTGATGTAAATTGAATACTTGCAGCAGTAATATATTATTGCTGCAAGTGTTCAGTTTACAGGACATATATCTTGATACATAATCTGTAAATTTCCCTTACCAAACAACAATTGAGTGACTTTAGGTACATTTACTCATTTCAGTTCAATAATTCATCATCTTAAAATAATTGGACAATTTAAACACAGCTCTATCTTTGCAAGATTGTTACATAATATAATTCAGACTATGTACCATGCAACTTACTGTGCAAAACGCTGCTTATATTTATCCTCTCTTTTTCTCAGGGAAAATCACTGGCACAAAATAATAATGTCTGTTAACAGCAAATTGTGGATATTGTTTTGGTTTTAAAATAAACAAATTCTCCACAGGTGAAATCATTAGCAAAGCTGGCATTTATGCCCATATCAAGGTGCCCTGAGAGTCTGGTGGGCATTCCTCATGAACTATTGTAATCCACGGGAAAAGATGTTCCCACAGTCATCTGGACTGGTTTCGATACACCTGCATGACAATCCAACAGTTTCATGATTAGTTTTAGTACTGATTTTGTTGTTATATTTCTAAATTTGTAAGAAATTGAACTTAAATCTCGACCTGCATTGATGTGGTTTAAACTATTGTTCATCAAGTTTTTTGCTCCAGTACACTGGATTACTAGTCCAGCAACATAACCATTGTTACCACACACTCCTACAACTCCAACCACCCTCCCCTCCACAACTCCACCTCCTCCCCACCCCACCACTCAAATACTAACAATATACCTGAAACGTTTACTCTGATTTTCTCTCCATGGATATGACAAATTTGCTGAGCATGTCCAACAGTTTTTATTTCAAATTTCTGTCATCTGCAGTATTTTATGTTGTTTTGTCTCAGTGCTAACAAATGGATTCTGGATGCTATCAAGAGCTTTGGACTAGACTGAAATACTCTTATTACATCTTCACAACATCCAAAAGGTGAATAATCTTGAAACTGATGGAGCTGTGAAAATTCTGTCCTCACAAGCCATGCTTTAATTGTAATTGGACAGAAAGACAAAATGACTTCACCCAATAAAATATAAGTGAAATATAGGAAAATACTACACATGCTAGATTCTGAAGCAAAAACAGAAAATGCTGAAGAAACAACAATAGATTTAACAGCATCTGTGAAGAGAGAAGTGGAGTTCATACTTTGCATTCATGTGACATCTTCAGAACTAGAAAGGAAAAAGGTGATGAATTATATAGTGTACACAGAGAGGGACTGGCATAGTTTTATGTCACAGGACATAATGGAGCAGGCTTGAAAGGCTGAATGGCCAACTTTTACTTCTAATTTCTATGTAATCCTGAAACTCAGGGTAATGCTATGGAAACCCAGGTACAAATCCCACCACAGCAGATGGTGAAATTTGAATACAATAAAAAAAATCTAATTATTACCACAAAAAATTGTTGATCGTCATAACAATTTTTGTCATCTGGTTTACTAATAACCTTTTGGGAAGGAAATCTGCCATCCCTACCCAGTCTGGCCTACATGTGACTCCAGACACACAGCAAGCCACTTAGTTCAAGAAGCAATTAGGGATAGGTAACAAATGCTGGTCCAGTGCCACTCATGGGCCATGGAAGAATAAAGCAGAGAAAGGGGCAGAGCAGCTGGAACAGAGTAGAAAGTCAGTGACTGGTGGAAGCAAGGAGAAATTATAATAAGGATGTGTAGATTATAAGAAAGGAAGCATTAATGCTAGGAGAATGTGCTAATATTTGCACAAAGAATGTGAGAATAGAAAAGTAATAATCAATGTTCAATGAAAGCAAAATTTAAGAATTTCATCCAAGGCTGTTTAAAACTTGGATGCCAACAGAGGGCAGCAGATCTCCAGTAAAAACAAAATAATGACTAAAAATACAAATCATTAAAAAACATTAAATACTTAAGATATGTAATTAATATATTAGTTTAAAAAAAATCAGTATGTACATGCGCACAGAAGACTGAATGAATGTGAGAGCATGTGAGTATGCAAAAGGATGAGAGAAAGGAGTAGAAAAGAGTGAGAAAGGCTGTACAACATAGGGACCTAGGAACAAGAGCAGGCCATTGAGCTGCTTGAGACTATTCTATCATCGAATTCAATCACGGCTAAACACTATTCTAAATTAAATTTATCCATCATGGTTCCAAATCCCTTAATACCTACCTCACAAAAATCTATCAATCTCAATTCTGCAATTTTTATTTAACTAAGCCTCAAGTTGTAATTTCTTGTGGTCTTGGGTCAGAACAGAGATCATACCAAGCTTTGATACATACGGAAAAGATGCTTTCTGTCCTGCATCATTGTGTCTTGTCTAAATGTTTCTCAGGAAAGTGAAACAGAGGGTGATGGGGGTATGGAATGCGCTGCCAAGTAAAGTGGTGGAGGCAGGCACTCTGGAGTTATTTAAGAAATACTTAGATGGGCACATGAACAGAATGGGAATGGAGGGGTATAGAAAACTGATTTAAAACAGGGATCATGGACCTTGGGAGTCCCTGGGAAGTGTGTAAATAAATGATGATATTGATGTACTTGTTTTTTATCCTACAGGTGCTTTGGTCCACCTTGTTGTCTAACAAGGGGCATACACGTGACGGGTCATGAGATGGCTGCTTTTGGATTTTTTTCAAGAGTGTCCTGGTGCTTCACATCGTTAGTGTACACTTGACCTGGACCATTTGATGGGCAACACGACAGCTCAGTGACTATCGCTGTGCTGTGCAGATACATGGATTTGGGCCTGTGTCTGTGGGAGTTTGCGCATTCTCCTCGTGCTTGCATGGGTTTTCTCTGGGTGCTCCGGTTTCCTCCCACATCCCAAAATGTGCTTTTAGGCTAACTGGCAAAACAAATTCTACATAAATTGTCTCAAATTTGGTTTTTAATCCATAGGTCTATAAACATAGACAGGGATCACGGGTAGAGGTGGGAACATCGGGGTGGCGGCGCGGGCTCACTGGACCGAAGGGCCTGTTTCCCGTGCTGTTTTGTTCTTTGTTCTAAGCCTCAAGTTATTTCAGGGAGTTACAGGCTTCTACTATCCATTAAATGAAAAAGTGTAACGTACTCCTAAACAGTCTAGAGTACACAAGTTTGAAGTGACTCTAAGTTCCTCCAGCCCTTCAAGCTCTCTGAATTCCTTTAATTCTGACCTTTTACATATCTCTAATTTTGATCACTCCACAAGTGATGGCTGAATCTTCAACTGCCAGAGCTGGAGCTCTAGAATTCCCTACCCGAATCATACCTCAAAACCACTTCTAATCAAATCTTTCGCCATGATAGCTCCTTATAAATCAGTCTCAAATTCTGTCTGTTGATATTTCCATGAAGCCCAGTAGACATTTTTACTGTATGTTATATAAATGCAAGTTGTTGTTAGGTAGATGTGGCATGGCCAATACGTGACTTCAAATCCACAAATGTGACTGACTCTGAAATGCACTCAGGGATGGGCAACAAATGCTGTCCCAGCCAGCAATCCTTCCCATGTCCCATGAATCATTTTTAAAAAACCAAAAGAGAAAATGCTGGAAATTCTCAGCAGATCTGGCAGCATCTATAAGGAGAGCAAAAGGGCTGATATTTCAAGTCCAGATGACCCTTCGTTAAAGTCGGTTGGTGTTACAGCATGTTCTCAATACTCTCACTCTTGGCTTGGACTGAAATTTGTGTCCGGCTGAACTCCCCAAACTCTTTATTCAGCTGAGCAAAAAGAATGCATATAACTGTGGTGGGAATGATTCGTAACATCCAAAGCCTGATTTTAGAGTAAGCAGACTTGGGCAAAAACAGAAAGGGTGAATCAGAATGCATGCTGACTAAGGGAAAAGTTAACAATGAAAATCCTGCCCCTGGTGAGGAATATTTCTGAGGTCATGCTAGTTAGAATTAATGTGTGTGCACAAGAAAAAACAAATCCAAGAGTGGCCACTGGGATGGTGAGAGGGCAGACTGAAGAAGTTGTTTGGAGGAGTGAGTCAAAAACAGATTTTTCTTTGCCTATCCCATTGGTTGGTTTTACCATAACATGATCTTAGTTGGGCTGCTTACATAATGTTGCTCCACACTACTGAAAGCTTATTGAGGATTTGGAGGCGGATACAATGCTGATTCACTCAGAAATGGCCTGAAACGAGGCTAGGCTGGCTTTAAAAATTGGTTTCTCTTTTATTAGAGCAAGGCAAGTTACAGGGCCATAAAACAGAAATGACTAATATTCATGATTAGTTGACCAAATGGATGAAAGAAATGAAATTGAAAGAGAGAAATTAACTATTTGGTTACACTGAGGCTAAGAGAATTGAGCTGAACATTCTGTATTCAGTTGTAACATCTTTATTTCTATGCAACAAATTTGCTTGCTCTTCAGAACTCCCTTTCAAAAACATTGTTATCTTGTTCCCTTCCTTATGAAACTCAAGAACCTTTTTCTGGTTGCATTTTTTGATGCACTTCTTGCTCCCTCTTTGTAAAGCCCTCATATTATCTTACATGATTTGCATTATAAAACTGCATACCTAGGAATATATTATCTACTGAAGCATCAAGAATACTGAAGCCATTTTAAGGATCTGAATTTCTGTGACATTAAGTAACTTATGTTCAATTCTTTAGATCCATAAAAGGCAATGCTGCAAGTAAAACCCAGTTCCAAGCTGTCACAGCTGTGGAAACTTACAAGTCAATAAAACCATATTAGTTAGGGTAATAGTGATTTTTTTTTAAACTGTAAAAAGCCTTTAATCATTTATATTAAATTCTGTGAGTTGCATTCAATTTCAATCCTTTCACGCCTGATACAGAGGGTTGTTCCAGCATTTCAGAATGTTGAACATTTGATTCTTAACCACAAACCTCAGGCTGTCAATCACTACAAGCAATTACAATTTTGCTTATTCTCCATAGAAAAGAAGCTGGTAGCAGGAAAGATGTATGTGAGAAAAATGGACCAAGACCAAGGCTCCTTGCTGCTAACCAGAATGAAAGAATTTACATTTAAATAGCCTTGCACAATCTCAGGGTGTCCCACAGTGCCTTATGTGCAATGAAGCACTTTTGAAATTTAGTGACTGCAATAGAAAACACAGCAGCCAGTTTTGTGCACAGCAAGTTCTCTCAATGTGATAATAATCAGATAAATCTATTTTTGTGACCTTGAGAGGAGGATAAATATTCCTCAGGATTCTGAGAAGAACGCCTCTGCTTTTCTTTGAAATAGTGCCAGAAGATCTTTAACATCCACCTTAAAAGAATGGATGCAGCCTTGGTTTAATGTCTCATTTAAATGATAGCAACACCAATTGGGCTGCACTGCAGTGTCAGCCTGTTACATATGTCATCGTAATGGAAATTAATTACATGGCCTAAACATTCATGTAATTCTGGGCATGAATGCATAACTTGCCTCACTATAACATGCCCATCTCCTAAATGTTTCATGTTGACCTATTAAGCCTTTAGAATATGCTTGTTTCAGGAAGGGGTCGGCAGAGATCTTTCAATGTTACATTCAGATTTTTAGATATAGCAGGAAGCAGCAATTTTAACACCATTTTGAAAGATTTTAATCTCACTTAGAAATGCTCTCCATTGCGTGTTGCTGGCAAAATATACCACGTTAGAAATTGAAAGTTACCCCAATTGCATTTTTTTAAAATGTTGTGCCTTAAGTGCACGGATGACAATGAAAGGGGTAGAAATGTTTAGTTCTAAGACTCAAAGAAATGTACTGGTGTGGCCCTGTTGTTTCCTTCAGTCCCAACTATTATAGTGACCTATGATCTTTTATGTTCATTTTAAGTTTGGGTTTGTTCTGATGAGATTAGAAGGATACTTGGACATTACCTGACATGGATAAAATAGGTGTACCTTCCAGTACAATTGGTAGATGGCACTCAAGGAGGAAACCTTCAGGCTACAAGGGCAATATCTATGAACAAAATTATCTTAGCTAATATAACATACAAACCAATTCAATAATATACCACTTCAGCTCTTTACTACATAAATAAAAATGTTCAGATATGGAGTTGTTTCTAGTAATAAAACATTTTGTTGGTTTAATTACAGTCTGGCACTTTATGAGTGAAAATGGAAAATTTAACTGGAATTAATAGTCATTGTTTGGATTTAATTTCAACATATCAAAATTTATATAGTACCTTTCATGTCCTCTGGATGTCCCACAGCAATTCACAGCCAATAAATAACTTCTGAAGTATAGTTATTGTAATAGTTATTTCAGTAAAATAGACAGCATTGTATCAAATTTGCACACAGTAGGATTCCACAAAACAGCATTGAGATAAATAGGAAGAGGTACTTCATGTTACTATTGTTTCAAGGATAAATATTGGCTAGGACACTCAGCAGCTCCATTTGTTTTTCTTCAAATAGTATCACATTCTTCTAACAGAGAACAGACACATCTCAGTTTAACATCTGATCCATAATATTAGATCGCTGACAATGCAGAACTCCCTCAGACCTGCACTTCGATGTCAGCATTGATTGTGTTTCAATTCTCAGGCTGAACTTGAACACAATTGCGTGTCTCAGAAGGAACACTCCTACCATGGAACAAAGGCTGACAGACATAATGTATGACATTAAACACAGGCAAACTATTAATAAAAGAAATCCATTGAACATAAAGTATATTTTATTTTTCAAATTAACAGAATAAAATTAAATATACTCAAACCAAAAGCAACTTGCATTTATGTCTTAACATAGGAAAGTATCCCAAGGAGCTTCACTGAAGTATAATCAGAAAAAAAATGCACATTGCAGCACACATCTGATCCTATTTACTTAAGATTAAGACTGTAATGGAATGATTCCTCAGAATACAATTACTGTAATTGATATTACTTAAATTAAATTTTGTATCATGTGAAAGAAACAACATTGCTAAGTTAGCAACATAATTTCTAACAGACGTCAAACAATAATCAACAGCAGATGCAATGACATACTATGAATAATACACTGTTACATTGCATGCCACACCTTGTGTGTTAAGTGCCTGAAAGCAAATGTAAAAATGGCTACCAATCACAAGTTTCTAAAGCAACAATATTAAAACTTTGCTGCATGCAGACATAAACCTGACTGCCATCTTCTTATGCATCTTTCAACTGAAAATAAAGATCCATTTTGCAAAGAAAGAAATCAGAGAAATCATTTTCACATAACAGTTCCAATCACATGTACAGTTGCCATACATTTTATGTATAAACATGAAAATTGTTATAACATGAGTATTTAAGAAAGGTAATTAAATGGGTATATTATTCCTATTTAGAAATTTACAGATGTTCTTAGGAACACATGCAAATACTTACCTAGTTATGAATTTTGATAAATGGAGCATAAAATGTGTGCTTATACATAAAAAGCAGGAAAATATTTTTATAATAGTTTTATCCTAGAACAAATGCTTAACAATGTACTGTTTCTAAATAAAGCATCTGTTCCAGAATGATACAGATCATAGTAACCAAAAAAATTCAAGAACAAGGAGGGAAGCTGTTTGTATATATGCACATTTTTCCAGTGTTGAGTGACTGTCAATAAATTAGCAAAAATGGCTGGGAAACTTTTTCAGCAAGTTTACTTCCACTTCACAGCTTTAGCCGAGAGGACAACAGCTGCCACACATGTAGCTCGCCAATTTATTAGGCATTTAATAAAGTTCGCCGTCATATTTTCTTATAATTCCGAATGGGTATTTAAGCCAACTCTGTAATGAACGTTGAAAAAGCTATAATGCACTTTTGGAGAAGATAACTAAACCATTTCACACAAGGAACTTGCCATTTTTCCCTCAGTATAAGTTTTAAGCCTAAGCGTCAACCTATTCTTGTTTTCCCTACAGATGCAACCTGGTCTAGCTTGTATTTCCAGATTTCAGTTTTCCTGATTTTAAAGTTTTTCTAACAGTAAATTAGAATATTTTAATTTTAATATAACATATTTCTACTGACAATTACTCCTGGAGACTAAAAGGAATGCAAAATGCTTTTCAAACCAGATTTTAAAAGCTGATTTTATTTTTAATTAATTTGTGGGACATGGGCATCATGGGCAGGCCAGCATTTATTGCTCATCCCTAGTTGCTCTTGGAGAGCAATTCAGAGTCAATCACATTGCTGTGGCTCTGGAGTCACATGTAGGCCAGACCAGGTAATGATGGCAGATTTTCTTCCCTAAAGAACATTAGTGAACCAGATGGGTTTTTCCAACAATTGACAACAATCAGTAGATTCTTAATTTTATATTTTCGTTGTTAAATTCAGAAGGCCATAAGACATAGGAGCAGAATTAGGCCACTTGACCCATCGTGTCTGCTCCACCATTCAATCATGGCTGATATTTTTCTCCTGCCTTTTCCCATATCCCTGATCCCCTTATTAATCAAGAACCTATCTATCTTTGTCTAAAACATACTCAGTAACCTGTCTTCACAGCCTTCTGCAGCAAAGAGTTCCACAGATTCACCACTCTCTGGCTGAAGAAATTCCTCTTCATCTCTGTTTTAAAGGGTCATCCCTTTAGCCTGAGGCTATGTCCTTTTGTTCTAGTTTTTCCTACTAGTGGAAATACTTTTTCCACGTCCACCCTATCCAGGCCTTGCCATATCCTCTAAGTTTCAACAAGATCACTCCTCATCCTTCTAAACTTCAAAAAGTACAGACCCAGGGTCCTCAAAATTCATCATCTGCATTGTGGACTTCAAACCTGGGACCCCAGAACATTTGCTGAGTTTCTTGATTAATAGTTTAGTGATAATATGACGAGGCCATCACTTGACCACACAGCTGTACTGTTTAAACTGTAAAGACATTTTTTAAAAGTCTGTAGTCTTGAAATATTGTCAGGTTGACTGACTGTTATTTTTCCTCTGATCTTAGTCCTTTAGTTGTTCAAACTTGGAGTTGTAAAATTATATGGTCTTGAGGCTTAATAAGTCATATGTTTGCAACAGTTTCTTCATGGGTGAATAGAAGCTAACTGTTTACTATAGTTGCTAAAACAAACATCCATATAAGAGGGTGGCACTGTGACACATGTTTACCACTGGACCCGGGTTCAATTCCAGCCTTGGGTATTGTGTCGTTTGCATGTTGTCCCCATGTTTGGATGGGTTTCCTCCCACTCAGTAAAGATGTGCGGCCTGGGGGATTAGCAGTTTAAATACATGGGGTTACGCCAGGGTGGGATTGTTGTCAGTGCAGGCTTGATGGGCCAAATGGTCGTCTTCTGCATTGTAGGGATCCAAAAATTTTGAGAGATTTAGAGGGCATGAGAAAGTAATTTAGAGACTGTTGTTAAGCTATCAAATTCACTTCTGGTATTAATGGTTAAGGCAGGTTTTTTTTTTAAGTACAAGTGAATAAAAGAAAAAGCACTGAAGGGATATGGAGAAAAATAGACAAATATGATTAAATCCATTTGCTTGCTGGATGGTAAATAGCAACATGGGCTGTGTGAACCAAAGGGCCTGTTTTCTGAATTTTTCCCCCCCCCCCCACAGACAGTAATCTATATGACACTTAGCAGCTGACAGTTACAATGACTAACTACTGATGGAGCATAGATATCTGTTACAAGATATGAGAAGTTTTGAAAACCTCCTGGGCATGTTCTTCATTATCCTGGGGAAGGTGGTGGCATGAGGAGAGAGTAATCAAACAGATTGTACTTTACTGTATCCTACTGTTATAATGTTGTATTATCACAACAATCGCAGATTATCTGGTCATTAATTCATCTGTATTTTGTGGGACTTTGCCATATGCAAATTAATGACTATGTTTTCCTATTTATAGTGGTTGCCTTTCAAAAACAACCCATTGGTTAGAATGCGCTTAGAGATGCCCCAAGTTTGTAATAAGGCATGAGGTACATACAAGTTCTTGCTTCCTTTTGGGTATAACAGAATGCTAAATTTAAGTTGCACAAATGGTCAGCTTCTTCAGCATCATCACTTTGTAGGTGATCACGAAAACAAGCCAGTTAATTGAGCAAAAAGGTAAGGAACTACAGTTTACAGAGAGTTGCACTGGATTGAAAATGAGGATTATTCAATTTTTTTAGCTGATTTTTTTTTAATGGATTTATATTTTAGTTAATCACTGCTACATGATTTTGTGGAGAGTTGCAGATCCTAAACCTTCCCTGTCCGAAAGTCCACGTTTGTTGAGCTGACTTACAGCAGGCAGCTTTGTGCCCAGTTCTTCTTTCAACCTTTCCTGCTTCTGGCTTACACAATAGTTGTTTACAGCCACATAATAGTGAATTTTGATTAAAAAAAGATTTCTGAGCATTTGGATTTGGTTTTGGACTATTCCGTAACTCTATGAAAAAATAAGCTGACCAAAAACTAGTTCAATTAAATCAAACAATAGCCATGAAAGGGGATAGAATCAGTGGCAACGTGACAGTACTTGTAACAATAGTTTTAGTTTATCCACTGTTTCAATGAAAGAGATTGGAGCATATCCAAAATTAATCACTGGGAATGTATCTTTCCACAGAGATGAAGCTGCATACTGTTATTAAAAACATGGGAACTGGCCCCATGTCTGTAAGTAATATCACTATGAAAAACATGTAAATAAGGAATAGGAGATCATTAAGGGCAGATCCTGGGGAGAAATGTGTAATCAACAATAATCTCCAAGTGTTGGAGATTCTCTTGTTACAATTGGATGGTTAAGAATGGCACTCTGCAGGATAGTTGAGGGTTTTTACAAGAACATTTTTCTTGAATCTGTGCGGGTTTCCTCCAGGTGCTCCGATTTCCTCTCAGTCCAAAGATGTGCAGATTAGGTCGACTGGCCATGGTAAATGTGTGGGGTTATGGGATAGGGCAAGAGGACCTGGATAAGAAATTCTGCCAGAAAATTGGTGATTTGATGGGCCAAATGGCTTCTTTCTGCACTGTAGGGATTCTAACCTTCTCTTTATAAGCGTTCTGCTGACTAGCAAGATGACCAAGAAGGAAAATTAGCTATTAGCAATTCAGAAGCAACGGGTGTTAAGAGAGCAGGAGATGGATCAGTTCAACAAATTGAGCTCGGCAAGATCAAGAAGTGAGAACAGATGAAAAAAATACTATGGAAGGGTAAATCCCAGTTTCAAGTGACCGAAATTCATTCATGAGCTCCATATGGGGAGGAAGCAATGGCCTAATCGTATTATTGTAAGATTATTAATCCAGAAATTTGGCTAATGTTCTGGGGACTAGGGTTCAAATCCCACTATGGCGGATAGTAGAATCTGAATTCAATTAAAAAAATCTGCAATTAAGAATCTACTGATGACCATAAAACTATTGCCAACTGTCGGAAAAGCCTGTCCGGTTCACTAATGTCCTTTCAGGAAGGAAAGCTGCCATCCTTAACTGGTCTGGCCTCCACGTGACTGCAGAGGCGCTGCAATGTGGTTGACCCTCAATTGTCCTCGGGCAACTGAGGATAGGCAATAAATGCTGGCCAGCTAGCGATGCCCATGTCCCACGAATGAATAAAAGAATTGCAAAGAAAGTGAGGTTTAAGAAGACAGTTTGCAATGGAGAAATTAAGTCAATGGTTCTCTTTGCTCTTCGTGATGTTCCTAGGATAGTGAACAGTTTGAGCAGAAGGGATTTGGAATCCAAGAGTGCTTGATGTAATCCAATCGGATATGGTGAAGGATATATAAATCAGCTTTGCACAAGATATACTCCAGTCTGTGCATATTAGATTTGATAGAGCAAAGAAAAGAGCATGACAGGGACCATTGAAAATAACTTTGAGAATAAGGACATCAGTGACGGAGAAAAGGGAATTAAAGAAATTTATTAAAATGTTGAAATGCAATTGCTTCTTCAGGAATTAGTTCCGAATTGCTTTGAGAAGATGCCAAATGGACCAACTCCTCAAACTGCTTAAAACTTTGTGATTATGTGCTCCTGCAGTGATATCATGTAGGGACTTTCTTGATTTTTGATTCAGCAATAATAAATTACAACATATACCCACGTCAGGATATTGTGTAGCTTAAATAGATATCTGGACAAGATTCTGCTCGATGTTGCTTTTGTTCTCTTTGGGAATAGAATTCGTTATTGAAATATCCTTGGTACATTACTATAATGCAAAATATAAATTATACATACTAAAGTATATAGATGTTGGGTTGGATGAATATTTGTCTAGTGGGAGAGCATCAACCAAGCAAACTGGTTTTTCATGACTGGTGCTGAGGTTTTCATATACCATTACAGCAGCGTTCATCTAGTGACTTTTGAGAAAACCTTAAGGGCCAGAAGGTCATCTACTCAGAGTAATTACTTAAATGGGAAGGGCATGAATATCTTAGCTGGGAGGTTAGCTGGAGTGTTTCGGCAGAGTTTAAACTATTATGGAGGGAGGGAGGGGATGAGACAGATAGCTCAGTAGGGAGCAAGATTGGAGATAGAGTAAGCTTGGGTGAGAGGAAATACACCAGGGAGAAGGAGGTACTGAGTAGGCTTGGAGGTCTGGAGTGTGTCTGTTTCAATGCAAGGAGCGTAACAGGAAAAACAGATGAACTTAGGGCCTTAATGTTTGCGAGAAACTTGGATGTGGTTACAGTGACGGAGACGTGGTTAAAGGAAGGGGAGCAGTGGCAGCTGATTTTTCCTGTGTATAAAAGTGTTTCAGGCATGGCAGAGAAGGTTCCAGAAGAGGTGGGGGAGCGGTGTTGTTAGTTAGGGAGAGCATCACAGCAGTGCAGAGAGAAGACAACATAGAGGAGTTAGGAGTGGAATCGCTGTGGGTGATTAGCAAGTTTGCAGACGATACAAAGATGGCTGGACTTGCAGATAGTGAGGAGCATTGTCAGGCAATACAGCAGGACATAGATAGGCTGGTAGCTTGGACAGATAGATGGCAGATGGAATTCAATCCTGATAAATGTGGGGTGATGCATTTTGGGAGAAAGAATGTAGACAGGGATATATGGTAAAGGGTAGACCTATTAAGAGTATAGAAACGCAGAGGGACTTGGGGGTGCAGGAGCACAGGTCTCTGAAGGTGGCAGAGCAAGTGGAGAAAGTTGTAAAGAAAGCATATGGTATGCTACCCTTTATAGAAAGGGGTATAAAGTACAAGAGCTGAATGTTGCAGTTGTATAAAACATTGGTTAGACCTAATTTGGAATACTGCGTCCAGTTCTGGTCACCTTACTACCAGAAGGATGTGGAGACTCTGGAGAGGAGATTTACCAGGACGCTGCCTGGTATGGAAGGTCTGAGTTACGAGGAGAGGTTAGGCAAATTGGGGCTGCTTTCCTTAGAAAGACATAGACTTAGAGGAGACCTAATAGAGGTGTACAAGATTATGAGGGGTATAGATAGAGTAAACAGGGTTAAGATTTTTCCTAGGATGGACTCAAATAGCACGAGGGATCACGGGCTTAAGGTGAGGGGGGTAAGGTATAATTTGGATGCTAGAGGAAGTTTTTTCACACAGAGGGTGGTGGGGGTATGGAATGTGCTGCCAAATAAAGTGGTGGAGGCAGGCACTCTGGAGTTATTTAAGAGATACTTAGATGGACACATGAACAGAATGGGAATGGAGGGATATAGAAAACTGATTTAAAATAGGGATCGTAAGCCTTGGGAGTTCCCTGGGAAGTGTGTAAATTGTCGATGATATTGATGTATTTGTTTTATCCTATAGGTACTTCAGTCCGCATTGTCTAATAAGGGGCATACACACGATGGGTCGTGACAGGGCTGCTCTTGGATTTTGAGAGTAGCCTAGTGCTTCACGTCGTTAGTGTACGCTTGACCTGGACCATTTGATGGGCAACACGACAGCTCAGGTGACTATCGCTGTGCTGTGCAGATACATGGATTTGGGCCTGTATCTGTGGGAGTTTGCACATTCTCCCCGTGCTTGCGTGAGTTTTCTCCGGGTGCTCCGGTTTCCTCCCACATCCCAAAGATTGCTCTTAGGCTAATTGGCAGAACAAATTCTCCCCAAATTGTCTCAAATTTGGTTCTAATGCATAGATCTATAAACATAGACAGGGATCACGGGTAGAAGTGGGAACATTGAGGTGGCGGTGTGGACTTGTTGGGCCGAAGGGCCTGTTTCCTGTGCTGTTTTGTTCTTTGTTCTAATTCAAACCTCTTCTGGCATTTACAATTATTTTTGAAGCATTGTTTCTCAGAAGTTAAGTGTCATTGGCAAGGAGAACAATTTGTTGTGTGTCCTCAATTGCTCCTTGAGAAGGTGGTGGCGAGCTGTCTTTTTGAACAGCTGCAGAATATGTGGCCTAGATATACACCTACAATGCTGCTAAAAAGGAATTTCCAGGATTTTGACCCAATGATAGCATGGAAATAGTGATATAATACCAAATCAGGATGGTATGTGGCTGGATGGGTAACTTGCTCCCATATTTTGCTGCCCTACTGTTCTATGTGGGAGAAGCTGCGGGTTTAGAAGTCAGTTATAGAAGCAGATTTGGTGAGTTGCTGTAGTGCATATTGTAGAAGTTACTCATAGGGTTAGTATAAGCAAAACGATGGTCATGGAAATCAAAATCTGCTGAGCCATGCGTAACAACTCATCTAATCAACTAGCACTGGAAATGGATGGTGCTGGGCTCTATTCAATCTCCACAAATACTGTCAGATCTGCTGAGGTTTTGCAGCATTTTCTGAAATGGTTTACAATTCAGTCTCTTGCCATTCAAGATGACATTGAGTTTTCTCTTGATACCGGCATTGCGGAGATGGAATAAACTTGAGATTCTTTTGCTGTTGCAGGGCTGTCAGTGGCATGTCTTATAGCAGCTGGCCAGCTTTGTAACATCACTGTTTAGTACTGTCTCCAGTTTAAAAAATGTCTGAGCCTGAGAGGCACAGCAGATATTTTCAACATTGATGAACTTCTGAGACAATGTCGGAGGTAGATTGTTTAGACAGAGATTGAAAAAGGTTGAGGCTGGAGCAGTTCCCTGGGGAAGCCCATTGGACTGCTTCCTCCAGGCACTTGCCTCATCACCCATGTGCACTCTGAATTATCCATCTCAATGATGACATCAATAACTCATGAAGGGAGAATTCGTGAGATTTTGACAAGGAGACCAGAATGCTAGCGTTGAGATCAAGAAAGTCAGTGCTGGTTATGAGGTTATATTTAAAGCCGTTTTCAGTGAAGGTGTTTAAGGCAAAAACCTTATGCATGTGCTTTACCTTCACTAAAAGTCAGTCTGTTCAGCTTTTAAGTTTTTCTCCACCTGAGGCTCTACTTTCTGTAAAAGGAGACACTCCAAGACCTTGCAGCAGACAGAGAGCAAAGATATTGGTTGGTAACTTGAAGGTAAGTTTGGATCTTTGCCTGGATTGGGAGGCCGATGATTTTGGATATCTGCCAGAGTTTAAGCAATCTTCCTTTGCAGATAACCTTGTGAAAACCAACCAGTCGCAGGCACTTGGGCCGAGGTGTCTGAGGAATTTGGAAGAATAGCAGCAGTGCCAGACTTAATTTTTGTAGCACCTTGTGCAATTCCAATGCAATGAAGTCAGGGAACTTCTCATGTAGATATCATTATTGACTTTGCTGAAGATAGTTGGACAAAGGATGTTTCCCTGACAAATTCCATTAGTGATGTTCTTGGAACAAGCTAACTGGCCTCTGACGAGCGACAACCTATACCTGTAAAATGTGCCTATAAGCATCCCAAGGTGCTCGATAGGACCACTAATCAACAATTTTCATCAAGCACAGATGAAGATATTAGAACAGGTGACCAAAGTTTAGATCAAAGGGGGAAGGTTTAAAGAGAATGTTAAGAGGTATAGTAATTTGAGGCAGGAAATTCCTGAGTTTAGGATCCAATCAGGTGAAGGCATATTGGCCAATAGTGGGGCAATGAAAATAAGGGGGATGTGCAGGAGTTCAAAGATGAATTGCAGGAGTTCAAAGATATTGCAAGAGTTACACAGATAGGAATGTGCAAAGCCATGCAGGGATTTGAAAACAAAAATGAGAACTTGAGGCGCTGTCTGACCAGCAGCTAATGTAGGTCAGTGGGCTCAGCAGGGATGATGGCAGAACGGGACTTTGTTTCAGTTAGGATACAAAAAGAATTCTGAATGAATTTCAATTAAGTGGATGAGAGGTCAGTTAGGAGAGCAATATCGTTGAGTTTAGAAGAAAACATACACAGATGAGACAGTTTCAGCAGGGTGGATGGTCTGAAGCAAGTTGGAAACAGCTAACATTACAGAAATGATAGCATACAGTCTTACTGAAGTAAAGGAAACAGGGGTAGGAAGCTCAGCTTGAAATCAAATACGATGTTTACATTGCAAATGAACTGGTTCAGCCTCAGATGGTAGCCAGCATGAACAATGGGATTGGTGGCCATGGAATAGATGTTGTGTTGGTGGGTCAAGACAGTGGTCTTGCCTTTCCCATATTTAATTGGAGGCATTATTATAGCTCAGGAGACCATCTGGCCAGTCATGTTGATGCTGGCTGTCTGCCACCCCTGCTTTCTCCCCATGGCCTCGCACATTCTTCCTTTTCAGATAATAATCTCCTGAACGCCTCAATTGAACCTGCCTCCACTGCACTCCAGATCCTAACTAGTCGCTAGGAAACTTTTCCTCACGTTGCCACTGTTTCTTTGGCCAATTATCTTAAATCTGTGTCCTTTGCTTCTCAATCTTTCTATCAATGAGAACAGTTTCTCTCTATCTGCATTGTACAGGTTCATGTTTTTGATTACCTCTATCGAATTGCCTTTCAACCTTCTCTTCTTCAAGGAACACAGTCCTAACTTCTCCAGCCAATCTACATAATTGAAGTTTCTCAAGTTCCTTTTGTGCAAACCTTTTCTGCACCATCTCAATTGCCTTCACATCCTTCTGAAAGCGTGATGCACAGAGCTGAATGCGAAATTCCAGTTGAGTCAAAACAGTATTTTGTAAAAGTTTATTAAATTTCTTCGCTGCTATACTTAATGCCCCTGTTGATAAAACCCAGAATGCCATGTGCTTTATCAACTGTTCTCTCAATCTGTCCTGTCACATTCAATGATTTATGCAAATATAGACTAAGGTCCTTTTGCTCCCTTTAGAATTGCACTCTTTATTTTATATTCTGTGTTCTTCCTAACAACATGATTCACTTTATAGCTCTGTGCATTAAGTTGAATCTGCCATTTGTCCACTCAGCTCTTTAGTAGTTTGACACAATCTTCTTCAAAATTGACAGTCTGAAAGGCGTGCTGGTTAGATGCATTGACCTGAACAAGCGCCAGAGTGTGACGAACAAGGGAATTTCATAGTAACTTCATTGCAGTGTTAACGTAAGCCTTACTTGTAATTAATGAATGAATGATACTTCCAAGTTTCATATCAACTGCAAATATTGCCTTGAACACCAAGATCTAGGGCATGAGCAGCAGCCCTACCACAAACATTTTGGAAGTGTCTCTATAAACTTCCTACAATTATTAAACATTATCATTTTTCTGTCACTTGATAAATTTTGTGTCTACAATGCCACTGTCTCTTTTATTCCACTAGCTCTAACTTTGCTCACAACTCTGTTGTGCAGTATTACATCGAAAGACTTTTGGAAGTTCCCTCAATCATACGTGTTACCTGATCAAAAAATCTCAAATTGCAGACAGTTTACCCTTAATGAATCCACGCTGCCATTCTTTAATGTGGAGATGCTGGCATTGGACTGGGATAAGCACAGTAAGAAGTCTCACAATAACCAGGTTAAAGTCCAACAGGTTTATTTCGTAGTACAAGTCACAAGCTTTTGGAATGCTGCACCTTCATCAGATGAGTGGGAGTTGTGCTCACAAATAGGGCATATATAGACACAAACTCTATTTACAAGATAATGATTGGAATGTGAGTCTTAAAGGTACAGACAATGTGAGTGGAGAGAGCATTAAACACAGGTTTTAGGGATGTGTATTGTCTCCAGGCAGAATAGTTAGTGAGATTTTGCAAGCCCAGGCAAATCGTGGGAGTCACAGATAATGTGGCATAAACCCAAGATGCCAGTTGAGGTCATCCTCACATGTGCAGAACTTGGCTATCAATTTCTGCTCAGTGATTCTGCTTTGTTGTGTGCCGTGAAGGCCATCTTAGAGAACACTTACTTGAAGATGAGAGACTGAATGTCCATGACTGCTGAAGTGTTCCCCAACAGGAAGAGAACAATACAATCTCTTTAACCTGTGCTTAACCCTCTCTCCACTCACACTGTCTGCACCTTTAAGACTTGATTACCTGTAAAGACTATGTTCCAACCATTATCTTGTAAATTGAGTTTGTGTCTATGCCCTACTTGTGAACACAACTCCCATTCACCTGATGAAGGGGCAGTGCTCCAAAAGCTTGTAACTTATGCTACCGAATAAACCTGTTGCACTTTAATCTGGTGTTGTGAGACTTCTTACGGCATTCTTTAACCCACATTTAGCCAAGTAACTCTTAATTTTGTCCCAAATTAATGGGCTTCTCAAACCACGTGTTTAAACTAAATGGGTTGAAGTTGCTGGGCTTTTATTTATTTCCTTCATTGATCAATTCCAGGGCTGAAATGGCTGTTGTACGAGGAGCGATTGGATAGCTTGGACTTGTACTCTGAGTTCAGAAGAACGGGGGGGAGGCGGGGATCTAATCAAGGTATATGAAATATTAAAGAAGTTTGATGAGGTGGATGTTGAACAGATATTCTCCCTTGTGGGGTAGTCTAGAACCAAAGATTATAGATAGAGGATGAGAAAAGGTAAGTTCAAAACTTAGAGAAGAAGAAGTTACTACTCCTAGATGGTTGAGAATCTTTGGAACTTCACTGACCTAGGTGCAGTCGAGGCAGAATCAATCAACAGATTCAAGAAAAAAAAAGATATGTTTCAGATGAAAAGTAGGATAAAAGGCTAAGAGGAGTTCAGATCAAAATTAGGTGGCACAGTGGCCTTTCAGCATTATGCATTCAGATTCAATTCCCAGCTAAGGTCACTATCAGTATGGAGTCTGCACATTCTCTGTGTCTACGTGTTTTCAGTTTCCTCCAATGGTCTGAAAGATGTGCTAGTTAGGTGTATTGACCACACTAAATTCTCTCTCAGTATACCCAAACAGTTGCCACAGTGTGGCAACTAGGGGATTTTCATAGCACTTCTTTGCAGTGCTAATGGAAGCTTATTTGTGACAGTAATAAATAAACTTTTAAAAAAATCAGCCACAATGTTGTAGAATGGCAATGTGGGCTTGAAGGGCTAGTCCTGCTTCGAATTTCTATGTTTTTATATTCCTATCACTTGCAATTTGCCAGTGCTCTGGACCACACCTCCAAATCAAAGGAAGATTGGAAAATTAAAGGCAGTGCCTCTGCAATTTCCATCCTCATTTTCCACAGTACCCTTGAATGCACCCTATCCAGTCTTGGTCCTTAATCAACTTTGAGTAGACACAGCCTATCCAATATCCCCTCCTTGCTAACTTAAAATACTTCAAGAGTCTGAATTACCAACTTTCACCATGACCTGCACAGCAACACTTTCCTTAGTAAAAGCTATGATTCTATGAAATATGCATATACATCTCAGCCATGCCCCGTCTCCATTTGAAAATCTCCTTTTACTATTTTTCTACCAATAGAAGACTTTTGGATTCCATTTTATATTAACTGCCAGTGTCTTTTCATGCTCTCTCTTTTGTTATAAAAATAGAAAATGCTGGACAAATTCAGCAGGTCTGGATACATCTGGGGAGAGAGACACTATATGACTTCTCTTTGTTACTTGAATTTTCAATTTTCTTCTCAATCTTCTAGATTCAGTTAGTTTTTGGTTTTATTATACACTTGACATGTGTTACAAGTATATTTGTTCTTTCTCATCTTAGAAATTTACCTTTCTTATAAAATGTACATTGACATTAGAAAGGGATGCTTTTACAGAATTGTTTAGCCGACACCCCTCTATCTGGGCTCATGTGCGTGTTTATCTTTGTGGGAAGCCAGTGGCCAGAATGCACAATTTGCAGGTACTTAATGAGTTTTCAATAAAACAAAAATCCCACAAACTTTATTTAATAAACAGCAGATTATATGCTAATTAAAGAAGAGGAACAACTTTCATCTTTTTAAAAAGTGGAAGACAAAAATAAACTTTAATTAAAACTGGGACTGAAAAAAGTTGTTCTGAAAAATTTTTAAGTAATGAATTTAATAGTCTTTCATGAAATGCAGCATCTAAATTCATCTCCTTTTATCTTGCCCAACAGTATTATTTTTCAAAAAGCAGCAATGTGCTTATTTTCCCTTGTTACAATGCATCATCTCATCCTCAGCAAGCTCCTTGCTGGAGTGGAGCTAAACTACAGAACAAATGGGAATATGTTCATCCTCAACCACCTGCAGGCCAGATTCAAGGATACTGTTGGACTACAATATAAAGACAATGCTTGCGTTTGCGCTGACTGAAGGCTGAGCTCCAAGCCATCTTCTGTCACCAAGGCATACAACAACATGGACCTTACACTAAACATCCCTAAGACAAAGATCCTGTCTCAACTTAATGCCACGTTGCACTCTTAACATCCACCCAACCCACTGCCAGTCATTAAAATCCACAGAGTCTCCTTGGACAACATGGACCACTTTCCATACTTAGGGAGCTTACTGTCAATATATGCAGGTATTGATGACAAGTTTAATGACACCTTAAGTGTGCCAGTGCAGCAATATATTTTCAAACTCAGATTAAACGGAAGCACTGTCACTTCACTAACATATTATGTCATAACTATTTTTATCCACATCACAACACTACCCACAAGGAACATTTATAATAGAATATATATTTTCTTTAACAGTCAACACAAATGCCTGATTTTATAAAATCAAAACTTTATAAAATAAAATAAATTAAAAGCATACAATCTAACAGTACAGCCTTGTCCAACAGGTAGAAGAACATAGACCAGAATCAGGTCCTTGACTCCTCTCAATCTGGCCTACCAAACAATATTGGACAAATAACATTAGTGAGCCTAATAACAACAAATGCAGAAAAAAAACAGCCACTGACTAGTTTAACAACAACTAGTGAGATGGCATGTTTCAGGGCCCAAAGGAAAACTAATGGGTGTGGACCTGGGGGGAAGTATGCGCTATTGAGCTGGAAAACGAAGGATGAGGATCCACAGGCTTGTGGGTGCAGTAAGTAGACACACACACTCATGCAGATGCACGCACTCAGACACTCGTAGAAACTCTCACATATGGTCATTAGCCCCTTCATTGAGAAAAAAATTGAAATGTGGTCCCACGTACTTGGAGTGGAAAGTCTCCTACAGTAAATTAATAACTGTTATCCTGACAACTTCTAGTCAGCAACTATCATACTGTTCACTTCCTCCTAAATGGTTTAAAACCAGTTTTATATAAAACCAAAACAAATGAAACCATAAATTTGGATAGGATTTTAAGGAAATTGTTACCAATAGTAAGAAAAGCACAGGCAAAATAATTAACAAAACCACTATAATCAACTATTTCATCCATCATGTATTTCAGAAAACTGGCCTTTTGCACAAATACATGCACCCTAAAAAAGTGATTAACTGTTCATTACTGGATTTGTTACTGAGAGCTTTCTTATTATTAAGGAGAATCAATTCTTCAGGATTTAGGACACATTCTTAAACAGTGATCTAAAATATTAGTCAACCAATCTAGAATGAGGTTTAAGAGCCAAACACATTAAGATGTTATAGAACTCATTTCTCAAGACATCAAAAGCATGATTTAAGGTTCCAGCTACAGATGAGCATTGTTACAGAAGTGGAAACAAATAGTTTTGGTGGTGGTCAAGAAACACATTTGAAACTGAGTTCAATCACCTCTGTCTTCCCAATATTCAAACTGGAGAAATGCTGGCTTCATCTTGGACCAACTGTTAGATTTCTTTTGCAAACTGACACCTCTAATATACAAAAATGACTGAAGATTTTCCTCATTCTCTCTGAGGAAGTCCCTATCTCCTTCCACTCTGACTTATGCTTGTTTCTACTTTACTGGGCTTCAATAAACCCATTATTAGATGCTGACCTGACTCTCAAGTACAGTGGCACGAAATGTCCTGAAGACCTTCTGAGAATTATTATAGCATGTTATGTTTAACAAATTATAGGATATAAGTTTACCAATTTAAGTACAACATTTATGATATTTTGCGAAAGTAGGCATTCTCATCCTGGCTTTAATATCTTCAGTAATCTATAAACTGGGAATTATGCTACAAGCACTTGTGTAAACTCGCGTGTGCAGAATTCTCCCTGTAGACAGCATAAGTATCCAATACCAAGATAATTTTTGAAGGGGGCAAAATTATTATAAATTAATTCAACACAAAGTGCAAGATAAAAACAGAAGGGAAAATATTTCAACTTATGGCATTGTACCAACTAGGAGCTATGCAAGTCAAGGAAGTGGATCTAAGAAGGGTTAAGAGGTTGATTTTCAACTAATTTTAAGGGGTTGGGAAAAGGTTGGGACCTTTCAAACTTAAGAGATGCAAGAGTGGAGTTTTACAGAAGGATAAAGGTGATCAAAAAAAAAACAAACTAACCTCAACCTGGAGAAAGCTAGCACGAGGGGACATAGCTTTAAATTAAGGGGTGGTAGTTATAGGACAGGTGTCAGAGGTAGGTTCTTTACCCAGAGGGTGGTAAGGGTATGGAATGCCCTGCCTGCTGCAGTTGTAGATGCGCCAAGTTTGGGGGTGTTTAAGAGGTCTGTGGATAGGTTTATGGATGAAAAGGGAATGGTTTAGGTTAGAGAGTCATTGCTTTTTCTTAATTGGTCGGCGCAACATCGAGGGCTGAAGGGCCTGTTCTGCGCTGTAATGTTCTACGTTCAACAATTTCAAATTAAATGACTTTAAGAAAAGAGGTACATGTATAAACTGGAAAATACAACATCATGACTGTTGCTGTCACACAAAAATGACTGATGGGTGAAAATATTTCACGAGGAGAAATAAAGGCAAAATTCTAAAATGCTTCAAAGGGTAGTTGGCCATAGCAATAGCAAGGCTGTGAATTTCTATATTAGAAGAAACAACTGACACTTCAGTTAACTGTAATACGAAGCTGACATTACGAAAACACCCATTAGCCTCAAAAAATGTGACAGGCTGCCACAAGTGCAGCACATGCAAAATTGCCAGGTACATATCTCACATATGCATTCCCTACAAAGCCATTTTTGATCTGTGTGTGCTATTTTTAATCATCAACTTATTTCAAAGTGAGATCCTCTTATTAGCGTTATATTTTTGATAGAAGCAAAAAATTGCACAAAATTCAACCACATCAAATTTTGCAAAGTCTAAGATAACATTTCATATGTCACAAGCCTAATACAAAACATACTGTCAAAGAAAGTATACCCAAGGTGTAAAATGGTCTTCAGTTTTACACAAAACTGAAATGTACCTTCATGTTGAATGCCTCTGTCTCTAACTGCGTTAGATGGCTTGAGTTGTCCTCTAATTCCTGTCGCAGATTTGAATTCTCCATTTTAAGAGCCTCTACCTGCTTCAGGAGCTGATCATATGAAGCTGATGTAGCCATCCTGAACTAGACACTGACCTGTTTAAAAAATAAAACATATTAGGAACACTTCTTTCTTTGGAACATGGCTTGTTACAAAATTGACAATGAATTTATAGTGTGTACATTTCAGATTCCAAGATTGTAAATTATTTACAGCATTTGACATAACGATCACAACATTTAGTTTTTAGCTTAATTTCTTCTTATTGGTTTCCCTTAAATAGTAATTTAGCTTTTGAACAAACAACAAAAAACAAAGAACAACACAGCATGGGAAACAGGCCCTTCGGCCCAACGAGCCCGCGCCATCCTAACGTCTTAATGACATATAGAGACCAATATAGGGACAATTTGTTACCCAATCAGCCTAAGAGCACATTTTTGGGATGTGGGAGGAAACCGGAGCACCCGGAGAAAACCCACGCAACCACGGGGAGAACGCGCAAACTCCCGCAGACACAGGCCCAAATCCATGTGTCTGCACAGCAATAGCGATAGTCTCTGAGCTGTCATATTGCCCATCTGATGGTCCAGTTTAAGCATACACTAACGACGTGAAGCACTAGGCCACTCCTGAAGTAACCTCCAGGAGCAGCCCTCGCACGACCTGCCGAATGCATGCACCTTGTTGGTCAACAAGGTGGACCGAATAGCCTGTGGAAACAATTAAAGTATTTAAACAGTCCTCATATATCCCTCTATCTGCAGACCACTCATGTGGCTGTCCAAGAGACCCTTAAACAACCCTAGCGTGCCTGCTCCCACCACCTTACTCGGTAGTGCATTCCACACCCCCACTACCCTTTGTGTGAAAAAATGCCCTCTAATATTAGTCTTATACATAGCCCCCCTCACCCTAAGGCCGTGACCCCTCGTTCTATCCGAATCTAATGGTGGAAAAAGCTTACCACCATTTACTCTATCGATACCCCTCATAATCTTATATACCTCTAATAGATCCCCTCTCAGCCTACGTCTTTCAAGGGAAAACAACCCCAGTGCGTTCAACCTTTCCTCGTAAGACAGCCCTTCCATACCAGGCAGCATCCTGGTAAACCTCCTCTGCACTCTCTCCAAGGACTCCACATCCTTCCGGTAGTACGGCGACCAGAACTGGACGCAGTACTCCAGGTGAGGCCTAACCAAAGTTCTATACACTTGCAACATCAAACTCCTACTCTTGTATTCTATACCCCTTCCTATGAAGGCTAACATACCATACGCTTTCTTTATCACCTTTTCCACCTGTACTGACACCTTCAGAGACTTGTGAACCTGCACCCCCAGGTCTCTCTGCGTCTCTATACTCCGGATAGTTTTACCTTTTATCCTATAACTCCCCTCTACAGTATTCCGGCCAAAATGCATCACCTCGCATTTATCCGGATTAAACTCCATTTGCCATCTATCTGCCCAATCTACCAGCCTATCAATGTCCTGTTGTATTACCTGGCACTGTTCCTCAGTCCCCGCCAATCCAAGTATCTTAGTGTCATCAGCAAATTTGCTGATCACACCACCTACCCCCTCTTCCAAGTCATTTGTATAAATCACAAATAGAAGAGGTCCTAGTACTGAGCCCTGTGGCACACCACTAGTGACTGACCTCCAGTTGGAAAAAGAGCCTTCCACTAATACCCGCTGTCTCCTCCTCCCAAGCCAGTTCTCAACCCATCTACATACCTGGCCCTGTATCCCATGCGCCTTCACCTTTTTTTTTTATCAGCCTACCATGGGGAACCTTCTCAAACGCCTTACTGAAATCCATGTAGACGACATCAACGGCTTGTCCTTCATCAACCGTTTTTGTCACCTCTTCAAAAAATTCCACTAGATTCGTAAGGCACGGCCTCCCCTTGACGAAGCCATGCTGCGTATCCCTGATCAGATCGCAGCGCTCCAGATGCACACACATCCTGTCCCTGAGGATCCTCTCCATTAGCTTACTTATAACTGAAGTCAAGCTCACCGGCCTATAGTTCCCTGGGTTATCCCTCTGACCCTTTTTAAACAACAGTACTACATTTGCAATCCTCCAGTCCTCTGGGACCTCACTTGTGTCCAAAGAAGAGACAAAGATTTGCGTCAGAGGCCCAGCAATGTCATCCCTCACCTCCCTTAGCAGCCTGGGATATCAATTTTGATATTAATATTTAAATCAAATCTCTCATAATTGCACTAAAGATTAGAAAATTCCAAGTTTATTGTTAGCAAAATTCTTCCTCTCCATGAGTATTGTGTATCTTTTTACACTGCCTTTAGGAAGCGACAGGAACTTAAGAAAAACAAGGAACAAGGCAGCAATGGCCCATCAAGCCCATACTTATCACAGAAGATGGGCAACAGAAACATTGAAAATAGGCACAGAAATAGATTATTCATCCCCTCAAGCTTGATCCACCATTCAATATGATCATGGCTCATCCTCCATCTGAATGCCACACCCTCACACTCACCCATGCCTCTTGACACCATTAAAGTCTAGAAATCTACCTATTTCCACCTTAAATATATTCAGTGACTTGGCCTCCACGGCCTTCAGTGTAGAAAATTCTAACATTGGCTCTGTTCACTCTTCACAGATGCTTTCAGACTTGCTGAGATTTTCCAGCATTTTTTGTTTTAAATTCCAACATCTACAATATTTTGCTTTTACTTGGATATAGATGTTCCTGCTGATAAGTACAGATAATAAGTAACAGTTCATTCTGCAGTGTATTAGTATGTGGTCACAATGCAGCTTCCTACATAGTCATTCCTGGTATGGCTATTGAATATTTTCAAAAATTTAATTCCCATTTTTGGGCACACTGACATTGACATAATTCATAACTCCCTGCCATAACTGCTGACTCATACTTCAGCTGACCTAATGGACTGAAGAATAGAACAGGACACCCCTCCTCCGCTGCACTTGCTGCAGCAAATTTCTTTCATTTCCTTCATACAACAAGGAAACCTGCCACAGTTGCTGCAACCACTAATCAACATGCATTTGGAATGAAAAGGAATAAGGATAGGCAATATTGACTAAATGGCACTGTCCACAGATTGTAGCACAGAAAGTAAAAGCAAAGTACTGCAAATGCTGGAAATAGGAAATAAAAATCTGTAATGAAAACAAGTGTTGGAAATACTCAGTAGGTCAGGCAGTGTATGTGGAGGCAGAAGTAGAGGTACGAAGAGGAGTCACATTTGTCTTGAAATGCTAACGATGTTTCTATCTCCACTGATCCTGTCAGACTTGTTGAGTGTTTCCAGGAGTTTCTGTCTATTACATTGATACAGTAGTTAGCAAAGTTACTCTACTTCACAGGAGGGCATTGTTTTTCCAAGACTCCACATAATATGATAACCTTTGACATTTTTCATTGACATTATATAATGACCTCTTAACAACATTTGTTGACGTATAATTAAATTCCATATAAGAGAAAACTCACAGGTTGTTAAAAGTACAAAAACATAGTACACAGAATCTAAACTTTCCCAAGTGAACTGACAGCATGACATGTACCTAGAAACTTTCAAAATAATAGAATACAAGTCAGAGGAAGTAATCATTAAATCACACCTTCATTTTCACATGGATACTGCACTCAAGAAAGGAGGAAACTCAAATACCTTCTGGAAAATTGGAATAATTCAATCAATGCCAAATTATGAACAGAAACTGAAATAAAGAGGTAAAGTTAGATGTGATTAAGAAAGATTAAAAAAAGTTTTAAAAAACATAACACTGTTGTTTAAACTCCCAACAGAAATTAAAATCTGAAGGAATGAGACTTCACAATTAGATTTTCAACGTCAAAGGAGTTGTTTGAAAGTACAGAGTTAGCATTAATATTCACTTATACTTAAATGATCAAACTCCAATTTCTTCTGCTTAATTTAATAGTTATCCATTACTTAAGTACTTCAACTTGATGCATTGTATATATTTGAATGTTGAGCCTCAGTGAGAGACAGTTATATTGCAGCTTCTGCAGGGGCAGGGCAACTTGGACAATAATCCCTGACGTGAGGATGCTGGAACCTAACATTCAACTTGCTTCTGTTTTTACCCTCAAAATCCAAAGTATTATATCTAAGAATTAAAAACTTACTCAGTTTGTGTGCACCATATTTTACAAATAAAATTCAGAATTTCAGCTCTTTTAATATTTATAACACACATAATCAGAAGCTTAGAGTTGGACTTGAGTGTTTCTCCAAAAGACCAAGATTATTTGACAAACCTTAGATAACTTCCACTTTGCATACTTCACATGCCTAACAGATAATCAATTACTATTGTTTTGTAGCAAAATCATATTTGATTAGCTCCTATAGATTTCTACTTTATTAATAATTCCTATGTATTTTAAACTTTGTACATTAACTTTAATAGAGTAATTGAGGTGAAATACATTGCGATTAATGAGCTTCAGATTAATAAGAATTTGACTCTTGTATCAGCTGAGACTATCCGAATTTACATCAGGTATTGCTTTGACTCCAATGCAATTTCAAAAGAAAAAACAGCCCAAGAATGAAAAAAATTTATAGAAGTTTGCAGTTTGATGTGCCTATATGAAGCTAGAAATGATCTTGAAGGTTTGGCCTCTCATAGAATTTGTTACATAATATATCCTTGATTGATGGAATGGTCTTCTTCTACATAGTCATGGCGAGTGAATGCTCAGTGAAGGGAAATATGTACATGGAAATGTGTAGCCTTAACAACTATATAGTAGAATCAACCTTAATCAATATGATGAAATGAAAAATTGCCCAAATACTGTTTAGATTGCTAACCCTATAAAGTCACAGATGAAAATATAATCACAAAATGTATTTTCAAACTAAAATGTCAGTTGGGTAAGCAGCTCAACATGCTTAATGTGGAGAGCACAAGGAATTCTGACTTTATCTCAAGAGAATTGGAATGCAAAGTTACATCACAGTTACAGACAGCCTTTAGTTAGATCCATCTGGAGTATTATGTTCAATTTGAGCACCATGTCAGGAAGGATTTAATGACCTTTGAAGGGGAACATAGATTTACCAAAATAATACCAGAAATTAAGAAGTTTTTGTTTCTTTATTCTTTCATGGGATGCGAGCATCGTTGGCAAGGCCAGCATTTGTTGCCCTTCCAAATTGCTATTGAATTGAGTGGTTTGCTGAGCCATTTCAGAGGGCAGTTACAAGTCAAACAATTCACTCTGGGGCTGCAGTAAGGATGGCAGGTCTCTGTCCTTAAAGGACATCAGTAAACCAAATATGTTTTTACAACAATCATGGCCAAGACCAAAGTAATTCTGGATTAACTGAAATTTAAATTCCACTAGTTGCCATGGTGGGATTTGAATCCATGCCCCCAGAGTATTTGCCTGGGTATCTGGATTATCAGCCTAGTAACATCATCACTATACCACCACTTTTTTGTCAAATCATGACAGCAGGTTACATAGACATGGGTTGTATTCCCTTGAGTTTAAAGTTGAAGGGTGATCTAATTGAGCATATTTATTCCCTTGAGTTTAAAGTTGAGGGGTGATCTAATTGAGAATATTTTAACAAAAAGAGATGCTGCTTCCTCAAGTGGGGTAATCAAAAAAAAGTCAGAACCTTAAAGTTGGAGCTGGATCATGCAGGAGCAAAATCAGGAAGTACATTTTCACAGAAGATATAAAAAGATGGAATTTTCCTCCCCAAAAGGCTTCAAATGTTGGGTCAATTCATATCTTCAAGATTGAGATTTTTTTTTATATAAAGTTACAATATCAAGGGATATGGATCCAAGGCTAATATATGTAGTTTTTTTATTCATTCGTGGGAGAAGGCGTTGCTTGCTGGCCAGTATTTATTGCCCATTCCAAGTTGCCCAAGGGCAGTTGAGAGTCAAACACCTTGCTGTGGCTCTGGAATCACATTTAGGCCAAAGCAGGTAAGGATGGTAGATTGCCTTCCCTAAAGAACATGATAATAAACTAGGTGGGTTTTTCTGACAATTGGCAATGGTTTTATGGTCATCAGTAGATTCTTAATTCCAGATATTTTATTTGAATTGAAATTCCATCACCTGCCAGAGTAGGATTTGAACTCAAGTTCCCAGAGCATTCGTTGAGTTTCTGGGTTACTAGTCTAGTGATAATACAACTCAGCCATTGTCTCCCCTTCAGTTGAGCTGCAGATCAGGCAGGGTCTAACTAAATGGTGAAACCAGCTCCAACATTATATTTCTCATCCTATTTTAAATCTTACACATTTAACCTCACCTACATTCCTATGATTGAAAAATCTACTGCTATCAAATCCTCTCCCATTAAAATTTAACCACCTATTTCAAATCAATCTGCATTCATCTCTGATTAAACAAGGCAGCTCCAATTAAATTGTTTCAGTTCTTTAGACTTCTCACAACAAGGAATTTTGAGAGTCAAATCTAGGAAAAATTATACAGCACCATCTCAAAAAGCAAATATATTAAAGTACATTAGCAACATTTCAGCTCTTGATTGCAAAATGGCCAACTCTTGATCCTATTCACTTCAGGATAAACAAAAATTCCAAACCTATAAACATCGTTCCAAAAGGGGAATAAATTTTGAAACAAATTTAGAACAATGTTAAGTGTTAATCAGACCAAGTACTTGAACATGACAGAAAAAACACAAAATTTAAATCAACCACACTGCAGAAGCCAAAGGAAAATGCTGCTAAATGTATTTTTTTATTTATTTAAGAATGATTTTACAACATCAATAATAGAATCAATTTATGTATGTGAACAGCATCTCTTCCTCACCTGAAAAATTAGAATACAATTATTTTACTGTTAAGTGAGAATGATAATAGTTCATAAAAAACTCATTGTCCATTTGACATACTAATATCAAGTAATCTTGGCCGAACGAAAAACAGTATGAAGGTAAATATTTACGAAGTAATTTTTCCTAAAAAATAAATCGTCCATGCTGAATCAGTATCAAATTTTTTGAAGCATTTGGTTAAACCCTGTAGAGAAACCATTCTTGGGTACCCTCAAGGAACAATGCCAAAATATTAACTACTGAACAATAATATTGTGAAAATAACAAGCCTATTGTAAAAAAAAATGCAATGACTAACTAATGCAGAAAAATAAAGAATGATAAGATTGCACAATTCGCATTTGAATCAATTAGAAATCATAGAAAGAATCCTAAGTGCAGAAGAAAGCCATTCAGTCCATCAAGTTTGCACTGACCACAATCCCACCCAGGCCCTATCCCCATAACCCCATGCATTTGCCCTAATTAGTCCCTCTGACACTAAGGGGCAATTTAGTACGGCCTATCCACAAATCTGTGGTAGGAAACCAGAGCACCTGGAGGAAACCCATGCTGACGCAGGGAGAACTCGCAAACTCCACACAGTGACCCAAGCTGCGAAGTGAACACAGATCCTTGGCACTGTGTGACAGCCGTGCTATCAAAAGCAATTGCTCAAATTAGTCCAAAGGACATGAAATTAACCATACAATATCTAAAATTACTGCATTTTCAAATAAGAAATCCCTCCGTGAAGCCTTGATGTAGATCACTGAACTTAAAAATGATCAGGAAATGGTGAGACAGTGAACTCCAGGTTAGGTTTGGATGAATGGACAGATAGAAAGAAAAGTTCATCATATACTTAAGACATCTGAACTTCTGAACTTTTTTTTATATATATAAACTAGTAGTCAATTTCACACAGCAAGGCTCTACAAATAATAAATGAAACAAATGGCCAGTTAATGTTATAACTTTTGAAGGAACATTGGCTAAGACACATGCAAATCACTGCTTTTCTTCAAATATAGCAAACACTCTTCCCATCACTTCTGCAACAGTCAATACGTCAACCACTCTCTTATAACCACCTCTGTTGCACTTGTCACCATGGAACATGCATTCTCCCAACTCAGCTGATAATCCTAATTTAGTCAGGAAGAAAAGAAAGGTGTACAAAAGGTTCAAAGAACTAAAAGATGTTAAGGATCTAGAAGAGTATAAGGCTTGTAGAAAGGAGCTTAAAAAGCAAATTAGGAGAGCCAGAAGGGGTTATGAGAAGGCCTTGGCGAGTAAGATTAAGGAGAATCCAAGGCGTTCTACAAATATGTGAAGGGCAAAAAGATGAGAAGTGAAGGAATTGGACCTTTAAAAAGTGAAGAGGGAAAAGTTTGTGTGGAACCGGAAGAAATGGCAGAGGTGCTTAATGAGTACTTTGCCTCGGTATTCACGGTAGAAAGTGATCTGGGAGGTTGTACTGGAAGTTTGCAACAGACTGAAAAGATTGAGTATGCGGACGTTAAGAAAGAGGATGTATTGGAACTTTTAAGTTCTATCAAAATAGTTAAGTCACCGGGACCGGATGGGATGTACCCCAGATTACTGTGGGAGGTGAGGGAAGTGATTGCAGAGCCCCTGGCGATGACCTTTGCGTCATTGATGGAGATGGGAGAAGTTTCGGAGGATTGCGGATGTGGTTCCTATTTTCAAGAAAGGGAACAGGGATAGCCCAAGAAATTATCGATGGGGTGAGTCTGACCTCAATGGTTGGTAAGTTGATGGAGAGGATCCTGAGGGACAGGATTTATGAGCAGTTAGAGAAGTTTAGCTTGATCAGAAATAGTCGATATGGCTTTGAGAAGTGGCAGATGGACTTCAATGCAGATAAATGTGTAGTGGGCCAATTTGGTAGGACCAATGGGATGAAGGAGTACAATATCAAGGATAGGAGTCTTAGCAGTGTTGAGGAGCAGAAGAATCTTAGGGTCCGGGTCCATCGGACTCTTAAATCGATCTCTCAGGTGGAGGATGTGGTCAAGAAGGGATATGGTGTACTGACCTTCATTAATCGAGGGACTGAGTTTATGAGTCGGGAGGCAATGCTGCAACTTTATAAACCCTTGTCAGACCCCACTTGGAATATGTGAGCAATTCTGGTCGCCACACTATAGGATGGACGTGGAAGCTATTGAGAGGGTGCAGAGGAGATTTACAAGGATGTTGCCTAGATTAAGAGGCATGCCTTATGAAGATTGGTTGAGGGAACTAGGTCTCTTCTCCCTGGAGAGGCGAAGGTTGAGAGGCAATCTGATAGTGTTTTATAAAATGTTGAGAGGAATTGATAGGGTGGATTCTCAGAGACTATTTCCTAGGGCTGAAATGGTCGCTACGAGAGGACACAGGTTTAAGGTGCTGGGCAGCAAGTACAGAGGAGATGTTAGGGATAAGTTTTTCACTCAGAGGGTAACGAGTGAATGGAATTGGCTGCCGTCGGTGGTGGTGGTGATGAACTCGCTGGGGTCTTTTAAAAGACTTCTGGATTAAATGGGATTAGGAGTCACGGATAGCTCTATGGCCTAGTACGTGTGGATATGATCGACACAACTTGTCGGCTGAAGGGCTGTTTGTACTATAGTGTTCTATGTTCCATCACTAAGAGTGGTTCAGTGGCATCACGACTGACCAATCTGATACATTCCTTAGCTGCCAAACTCAGCCTGCAGCAGATGGTGAAAGAACCAACACAAAGGAAAAGTCTATTTAATCTCATCCGCATTAACTTACCTGTCACAGACAAAGGTGCCCATATCTACATTGGTAGAAGTGACCATTACATAATGCTTGTGATGACAAAGTCTATCCAATAAGGCATATTGAGTGACCATTTCCATTATGTTAAATGGGATAGCTTCAGAAACAAATTCACAAAACTGAGCACCATGAGGCAACCTGAACAATGACAAAAGAATTATATTTCACCATGATCTGCAACTTCATGGCCCAGCATATCCCTCACTCTTTTATGACCATCAAGCTAGGGAACTAACAGATTCAGTGAAGGGTGTAGTACACCATGCCAGGAGAAGTACAAGGTATATAAAAAGAATGACGCATCAACCGAACAAAAGATGAAGCATATGCTAAATAGCTGAAGCAATGTGCTACAAACAGAGCTCAGCAATTCCAGAACACCAATCTAGGCCAAAGCTCTGCAGACCCACTCCATCCAACCATGAATGATGGTGGATAAAGACAGTTTGAGGAACATCCCAATCCTGAAGGAGGTTAGAGCCCAGAACAGGACTGCTGAAGGCAAGATTGAAACATTTACAAAAATCTTCAGCTAGAATTCACAAGTGGATGATTCATCCAGCTTCCTCCCAAGGTCCCTAATATCACAGAAGTCTTCAAACAATTCAAAAGGTTCCATGTATATCAAAAACTCTTAAGGGGTCTGGATACAGCATAGATTATGTGGCCCCAAAGCACCTCAACTATAAAGCTGAAAACTCATACTTCAGAATTGGTCATTCTTTATCTTAGGTATTGGGTGCTCCAGTACAGCAGTACCAACAACCTTAGAAATCTTTTAAGAATAAACCAGGCCTTGCTTCAGAGTGAATTCAGGTGATGTTCACTGAAGCTTCTACATAAGAGCCACTCTACTTCTTCCTCCTCACCCCCCCACAAGTGGGGGATGCTTCTGGACACAAAGGGGATCCATACGGGAAGAGTGAAACCCAGTGTCTAAAATGAACTAAAGTATCAGAATAAAAGCTTTCAATTGTCAGAATGTCTTTTGCTGTCTAACTGATGATCATCTATGAAAAAAGTGGCATTCTATCCTTAATACAGAAAATTGCCTTAGTATATTTTATCCTGAAAAAGTAAGACAAATCCACTTACCCAATTATCAACCTATCTAAATCAAAGTTATGCAAAGGATGGTAAAACAGTGTGACTGGCAACATTTATTTTCTAATAACCAGCTGACCCCCAATGCTTAGTTCTGGTTCTGCCAAGGTCACTTGGCTAAAGACATCATTATAGTTTGATCCAAAAAATGGGCAAGAATTTTGAATTCCAGAGGTGGTGTGAGAGTGACTTCAAAATAACATTTTACAGTGTGAGATAATCAAGGAATTTTAGTAAAACTGAAGTCAATGAAAATTAAGAGAAAACTCTCCATTATGCTAATGTCACCCAAAGGTAAATAGTTGTGCTCACTGGAAGCCCATCATTTCAGTAGCTGGATAACACTGCAAGAATTCCCAAGGCAGTACCCTAGGCCCAACCACCTTAGTTGCTTATTCAAAGAACAAAGAACAAAACAGGCCCTTCGGCCCAAAGAGCCCGTGCCGCCACCTCGATGTTCCCACCTCTACCCGCAATCCCTGTCCATGCTTATAGATCTATGGATTAAAAACTAAATTTGAGACAATTTAGGGAGAATTTGTTTTGCCAATTAGCCTAAGAGCACATCTTTGGGATGTGGGAGCACCCAGAGAAAACCGTGCAAGCACGGGGAGAATGCGCAAACTCCCATAGACACAGGCCCAAATCCATGTATCTGCACAGCACAGCGATAGTCACTGAGCTGTCATGTTGCCCATCAAATGGTCCAGGTCAAGCATACACTAACGATGTGAAGCACTAGGATACTCTCGAAAAAAATCCAAGAGCAGCCCTGTCACGATCCATTGCATGTATGCCTCTCGTTAGACAACAAGGTGGACCAAAGCACCTGTAAGATAAAAACAAGTACATCAATATCATCATCTATTTACACACTTCCCAGGGACTCCCAAGGCTCATGATCCCTATTTTAAATCAGTTTTCTATACTCCTCCATTCCCATTCTGTTCATGTGCCCATCTAAGTATTTCTTAAATAACTCCAGAGTACCTGCCTCCACCACTTTACTTGGCAGCGCATTCCATACCCCCACCACCCTCTGTGTGAAAAAAACTCCCTCTAGCATCCAAATTATACCTTACCCCCCTCACCCTAAGCCCGTGACCCCTCGTGCTATTCGAGTCCATCCTAGGAAAAAGCTTAACCCTGTTTACTCTATCTATACCCCTCATAATCTTGTACACTCTATTAGATCTCCTCTAAGTCTATGTCTTTCTAAGGAAAACAGTCCCAATTTGCCTAACCTCTCCTCGTAACTCAGACCTTCCATACTAGGCAGCATCCTGGAAACCTCCTCTGCATTCTCACCAGAGTCTCCATGTCCTTCCAGTAGTAGGACGACCAGAACTGGACGCAGCATTCCAAATGAGGTCTAACCAACGTTTTATACAACTGCAACATTAAAGGCCAGCTCTTGTACTCTATACCCCTTCCTATAAAGGCTAACATACTATATGCTTTCTTCACAACCTTCTCCACTTGCTCTGCCACCTTCAGAGACTTGTTCACTTGCACCCCCAGGTCCCTCTGCGTTTCTATACTCTTAATAGGTCTACCCTTTATCATATACCTCCCCCCTACATTCTTTCTCCCGAAATGCATCACCTCACATTTATCAGGATTGAATTCCATCTGCCATCTATCTGCCCAAGCTACCAGCCTATCTATGTCCTGCTGCATCGCCTGACAATGCTCCTCACTATCCGCAAGTCCAGCCATCTTTGTATCATCTGCAAACTTGCTGATCACTCCACTTACTCCCTCTTCCAAGTCATTTATGTATATTACAAATAGAAGAGGTCGCAGTACCGAGCCCTACGGCACACCACTAGTGACCGACCTCCAGCTAGAAAAACACCCTTCCACTATTACTCTGTCTCCTATTACTAAGTCAGTTACTTATCCATCTAGCTACCTGTCCTTGTATCCCATTTGCCTTGACCTTCTCCACGAACCTCCCATGAGGGACTTTGTCAAACGCCTTACTAAAATCCATATAGACGACATCAACGGCTCGCCCTTCGTCCACAGTTTTCGTCACCTCCTCAAAAAATTCTACCAGAGTTGTAAGGCACGACCTCCCCTTAACAAATCTATGTTGCATATCCCTAATCAGATCGCGATGCTCTAAGTGCCTATACTTCCTATCTCTAAGAATCCCCTCCAACAGCTTCCCTACCACTCTCGTCAAACTCACCGGCCTATAATTTCCAGGGTTATCCCTACTACCCTTTGTAAACAACGGTACAACATTAGCTATTCTCCAGTCCTCTGGGACCTCACCTATGTCCAAAGGTTTGCGTCAGAGGCCCAGCAATTTCACCTCGTGCCTCCCTAAGCAGCCTGGGATAAATGCCATCAGGCCCCAGAGATTTATCAGTTTTAATGCTACCTAGAAGCTCTAACACTTCCTCCCTCGGTATGGATATTTCCCTCAACTGGTCCACAGCTCCCTCAGAGACAGGACCGGTCAACAAGCCCGTCTCCTTCGTGAATACCAATGCAAAGTATTCATTCAGGATCTCCGCCATTCCCTCAGGCTCTAAGCACAGTTCCCCTCCTCTGTCCCTAAGAGGTCCTATTTTTCCTCTAACCACCCTTTTATTCCTAACACAGGAGTAAAAAGCCTTTGGATTTTCTTTAATCCTATCCGCCAAAATCATTTCATGCCCCCTTTTTGCCCTTCTAACTCCCCGTTTGAGCTCCCTCCTACTCTCTCTATATTCCTCCAACGCTGTCTCCGTTCCCAGCTGCTTTGACCTATCATATGCCTCTCTTTTCTTCCTAACCAAGTCCTCAATATCTCTAGTAATCCACAGCTCTCTAATCCTACCTTTCTCATCTTTCCTCTTGGCTGGCACATATTTATCTTGCAACATTTTCAGTATTCCCTTGAAAGAGTCCTACATGCCTAGCGTGGACTTCCCAATCAGTTTCCTTAAGTTCCTGCCTAATCTGACCGTAGTTAGCCTTCCCCCAATTCAGCACTCTGCCCCTAGGGCAACAAGGATCCTTTTCCATCTGTATCCTAAAGTAGACAGAATTGTGGTCACTGTTAGCCACATGTCCCCCTACTACAACATCAACCACCTGCCCTGGCTCATTACTCAGGATTAAATCCATATAGCCCCTTCATGAACTTCTACCCAAAATAAAGTCAGAAGCAGAGATATTCATGAACGAGTGCACAATATTCTGTTCCATTCACAATTCTTCAGACAGTGAAACAGTCCTTGCCTGCATGCAGCAGAAATAAAACTGCATTTTGGCTTGGACTGACAAGTGGCACATAAATTCATGCCAAGCAAGTATCAGGAATCATCATCTTCATCATGGCAAATGGAGTTTAATGTGGAAAAGTGTGAGGTAATGCACTTTGGCAGGAATAATAAATGTGTAGAGTATAGGGCTAATGGTAGGATTCTTAATAGTGTTGATGAACAGAGGGATCTTGGTGTATTTGTGCATAGATCCCTGAAAGTAAGCAATCAAGTCGATAAGGTTGTTAAGAAGGCATACGGAGTCTTAGCTTTTATTGGTAGGGTGATTGAATTTCGGAGCCGCAACGTCATGTTGCAACTGTACAAAACTCTAGTGCGGCCGCACTTGGAGTATTGTGTGCAATTCTGGTCCCCGCATTATAAGAAAGATGTGGAGGCATTGGAGAGGGTACAGAGGAGGTTTACCAGGATGTTGCCTGGTATGGAGGGCAGGTCCTATGAAGAGAGGTTGAAGGATTTGAGGTTGTTTTCGTTAGAAATGAGGCGGCTAAGAGGGGATCTTATTGAAGCATATAAGATGATTAGAGGTTTAGATAGGGTGGACAGTGATAGCCTTTTTCCTAGGATGGAGAATGCTAGCACGAGGGGACACAGCTTTAAATTAAGGGGTATGAGTTATAGGACGGATATCAAGGTAGGTTCTTTACTCAAAGAGTGATTAGGGAGTGGAATGCCCTGCCTGCAGCTGTTGTAGATGCGCCAAGTTTGGTGGCGTTTAAGAGGTTAGTTGATAAGTATATGGAGGAGAAGGGAATGGTTTAGTTTGGAGGGTCATTGCTTTTTATATTGGTCGGCGCAACATCGAAGGCCGAAGGGCCTGTTCTGTGCTGTAATGTTCTATGTTCAGTACCACAGTCTCATCTCCCCATAACATCGAATGTCCACAACTTTGTCGAATACTTCACTATCAAATATTGGCCGGAAACTTAACTAGACCAGTCACATAAATGCTGCAGCTACAAAAGCAGGGCAAAGGCTGTATTTTCTGCAAGGAATGACTTTTTTAACCATCAATAAGATACAAGTCAGGATTATAATGGAATAAAAATAGAAAATGCTAGAAAAACTCAGCAAATCTGGCAGCATATGAGCACATGGACTTGAAATATTTTTTGTTTCTCTCTACACAGATGCAGCCAGATCTTCTGTTTTTCAGCATTTTCTGTTTTTCAGCATTTTCTGTTTTTATTTCAGATTTCATGCATCTGCAGTATTTTACTTTTATTATAATGGAATATCCTTTATTTGCTTTGGTGGAACTTCAACAACATTCAAAAAGCTCAATACCATCCAAGACAAAGCACCTTCTCTACCACTGGAGTATCATGGTTGCAGTACGTACTCTAAGATGCTCTGCGTCAATTTGTCAAGACCTCCCACTGTGACCTCTACCACCCAGTTAAATAAAACCATAAAAAACAGCACAGATTTGCTTCAGGGCCCCTCAAACCAGTTCTGCCACTTGTGGCTCATCTGACAGTGGCCAACTCTATTTGGCTGCCTGATCCATAACTTTTGACTTCCCCATAGTTCAGGAATACCTTTATTTCCAAGTTTTCAAGAGGTAATTTCCTCTTGGCCCTCTGAGAAAGGACAATCTTCCCCATCTCCATCTCAAATGAGATACACATTTACTTTGAAACAGTGCTCTCTAGTTCAAGATTTTCCCACAAAGGGGAAACATTCTCCCAGCAACTATGCTGTCAAGTCCCCTCAGAGTCATACATATGTTTCAATAGAATGACCTCACATTTTGATAAACTCCAATAAGTATAGACCCAACCTGCTCTTCAAACACTTTGTGCTCCTCTTTGCCAACTAAATGCATTAGTTGCATCTAATTTATTAATGCATTAACTTAAGTGCAAGGTTAACAGCTAAATATAAATGTCCCCTATCATAAACTGACCATTATTATTGCAATTTCATCAGTAGAATGCAATCAGGAGTTAAACATCGTAGTAAGATTATATAATAGAATATTGCATCATGTTTGTGTTCACAGAATTCCTGCAATTAAGTTGAACTGTCTCCTGCAATTTGCACTAAAATGCAGTGCACCTCCAAATGGAACTTCCCTTGTGCATTTTGTAAACTAAAAAAAATCCAGTATGAGACAATCAAGTAAGTTATACTAGATTTATATCACCAAATTGCAGAATCCTGATAAAATCTGGAATAATATTCCACATGTAACATTAGGGTTTTTCCCTTGTATCAAATTGATAATGCACAAATAGACTATCTTTGAATTTTTCACTGACCTATCAGATTTATTAACTTGACAACAGAAGCCTCCGAACAGTTGAATCCTGAGAGATAAACTAAATATTCTTTATTCAGATATTATCAATACCAGTCAAGTAGTTCCAGTGGAGGTGATCCAAGAGACACTTGGATAAATACGTTTTCACTCTGAGATAGAATGTGTATTGAAGAATGACAATGCATAGTTGCTGAGAGAATGTTTCCCCTTTGTGGGAAAATCTCGAACTAGGGAGCATTGCTTCAAAGTAAGTGTGTATCCCATTTGAGATGGAGATGGGGAAGATTGTCCTTTCTCAGAGAGCCAAGAGGAAATTCTGTCTTAAAAACTTAGAAATAAAGGTATTCCATTCAAAAATTGCTGGAACGGTGCAATTCTTGATAAGTGACATGAACCAGACTTCTTATCCCACCCTTCAGATTGCTCTGCAAATTATTGGAAACAAAAAACTAATAATGTTACAGACATATCATTGCTGCACTTGGGTCCTTGTGAATGGTATATCTCAAAAAACACTCCCTAACAAATAAACAAAAGGATTGAAAGCATTGGAAATGGAAAGAGGGCAAGTTAGATCCAGAAACAGAAAGGGAGTCAGGGAAAGAGAATAGATTGAATAAAATGAAACAAAGGAAATATAAGCTATGTTTCTGTGTAAAAGGAAATATTTCAATTTAAAATTGTTAAAATTTCAGGAACAATTTATTACCTGCAATATGAGATGCCATTGTTTCATTCATTCGTGGTCATTTGGGATTAGAGAAAACAATGAAAATACGAAAATTGAGATTGGAAAAGGCAACAGTATCAAAAGAAAGGGAAGAAAGGATATGGAGGAGCATTGGTACCGAAGAGTTGTTCAAGCTTACATTCCTGACAAAAAATAATTTTGTTTAAACACTGAATGACATGAAGGATGAAATGGAACTGCCAATCATAGCACCTAGGAGGAGTCGGCTGCTGATGAGAGAGGACGAGAGCCTGCACATGTGTGGATCTCAGGATTTGAGGAACACCAATATCTATAACCATGGATAGATCTAAAAAAGAATTTCAGTTGGAATCCATGTGGAATAAATAACAGACAACAATTGCTGAGTAAAGAAATGTAGCTGTGAAAGCGAGTTTTGATAGATATTTGATAGATATTTGCAAGGTAGTGGAGATAAAAGGAGATAATTGGAGAGACGAAAGGCACTTCTTCAAAACAGGTATTCATGGAAATGAATTAAAGACAACTACTAAAGAAAAATGCTGTAAGTGCTCAAAATCAGAAATAAAAATCAGAAAATGCTGCAAGTTTTCAGTAGGTGGGGCAGTATCTTGGGGGACAGTAGCATAGTGAATTTGTCAGGTCATGGCTCTTCTGACGGAGAGGTCAAAACCTCAAATGCTCACTTGATTTCTCTCCACAAATGTTGAATATTTCCAGCATTTTCTGATTTTTTTTACATTTTGAGCAGCCACAGTATCTTTGTTTAATTGTTGCCTTCTTGGACCTTTCCAAAGTGAAATAACCTGACAGGGTCATTAATCACATCATTAACAGGACTCTTGGGACATGAATGGCGAGCCCTAAATGACTACTAATTTACAGGTGCATGTCAGCCATGGCTCAGATAGTAGCACGCTCATCTCTTGAGCCATAAGATTGGGGATTTAAGTCCCACATTAGGTCTTGAACATAACAAACCAGGCTAACATTCAGTGCAATAACGAAAGAGTTCCAAAAGGTTCTGTCTTACAGATGAGACATTTGCCTTCCTAGCTGGATAAGATGAGCCAACAGTGCAATTTTGAAGATGAGTAGGACAATTACCTCCAGTGTTCTATATTTATTCCTCAACATCTCTGAAACAGATTCTGATCATTATCACATTACTGCTTATGGGAATACACTATGTGGAAATTTGCTGCCATCTTTCTCAAATTACAGGTGACTACACTTCAGAACAAAATACTTCATCAATTGTAAAGTGCTTTCTTTATGTCCAGTAATTACTTGACACGCAATGAATTTCAATAGGTCACCTCATAGTGGAATAGTGAAACTAATGGAGGAGCAGCAGCACAAGCCACGCAGCAATTTTTGGTGAACTAGAACTCATGACATATTTCTTGCTTTACCACAAAATGTTTTATTTTTAAGCTGACTACGCTATGAACTCATAATTTACTGGCAATCTCTGGGACAATGTTGCACACACAACTGAACCACTTGACTCATCAAATCTCCACTTGATTTTCTCTCACATTAGCGAATTATTTTAACCCCATCCTGCTGCTTGCTTCCCGATAGTAGTCATGATGTACAGATGCCGGCGTTGGATTGGGGTGGTAAGAACTCAGTAAGAATTTAGCAACACCAATTTATAATCCAACCGATTTATTTGATAGTAAAAAAGCGAGCTTTCGACTCTTGTGTCTTCCTCAGGCAAATGCAGTGTTCTGGTCTGCTATTGCTATTGCTATTGCAGACCAGAACACTGCATTTGCCTGAGGAAGACACAAGAGTCGAAAGCTCGCTTTTTTACTATCAAATAAATCGGTTGGATTATAAATTGGTGTTGCTAAATTCTTACTGAGTGCTTGCTTCCCAAGCATACGATACTTCTTTTGTTCAAGCAACTAGCCAATTCTCATTTAAAATAAGTTGCAGAATCTGCTTCACCTATAGCTGATTACCTTGGCTACAATTTCAAAGGATAAAGAAGAGGATTTTAAAAGTTCAAAGTGAAGGACATTAGTGCTAGTGACTGTTAGTCTTCCCAATTTACACCAGCACGCGATATCAAATAGTCCTAGCTCAGCTACTGCTTTGACTCCATCCACATAATATACTTAAACTGTAGCCACAGAAAAAGCATGTCCTCCTGCATCATTTTATCCAGTTCATACAATTAGCATAGTAAAATATATTTGTTCAGAGGAATATTAAAATTTGATTGAAGGATCTATTAAAACAGACATCCAAAAACTTCAACAAAGAGTTAGGTTCTAAGCAATGCCTTAAAAGAATAGAAGGGTGCTTAAGTTTACAGAAAGAATTCCAGAACTTAGGGTGCAGGCAGTTGAAGACATTAATGGAGCAGCAAGTATCAGGGATTTCTGAGGTCAGAATTAGAACAGACTTAGCACAGGATAGATTTTGAAAACAAGAATCAAGATGTTAAAATCAAGGTGTTTCTTGACCAGGAGCCAAACAGGGCTGAAAGCACAGTAGTGATGAATGAACAAGACCTGTTACGAGTTAGGATACCGGTAACTGAATTTTAAATGAGGTCCATGTTATATCGGGTGGAAAATGGGAGGCTAGCCAGAGGGAGAACATGGATTAGTCAAGACTAATTGTTATATGCAACATTTGGGACACCCTTTGTTCCGGAACTTGGGAGTTCTTGTTCTTCTTCTGCTGCCGGCCTACCCCCAACACCGAGGTTGCTGTCCACCCAATCCTCCAGGGCATACCTTACACTCCTCCCCAGGACACTTGATGCTTACCCAAGTGCAGTTTCTGGACTTAAGTTCAGGCACAGCTCAGTAATATGGATACTGCAGCACTCTGCCTGGAAGGGACTGGAGAGCCATAAGTTAATACGATTGGCCAACAGCTCTCTATACAGTACTTCCAACCAAGGATAGACAGGAGTTCATCCTGCTGCCATTCAACACTTAATTCAGCATAAAATACCAGCAGACCTGTCAGAGTTGGCAGGGATGCATTCTCCACTAAATCTCAGGACCGCAGGTGCCAAGAGCTTGCCATCCTGAAAATTCAAGCCTCAGATTATCTAATAAAAGGGTCTGTTCACGATACAAAGCCTCACTCCTTTAAATGCAAATATGAAAAGAATTATGATCTATTTTCCTATTTGTTCTTTCCACAATATTGATTGCTTTGTTAGTGCTGGCACCCATTTTCCTGCCAAAGCCTCTGCCAAATTATAGCAACTATTTCGGTATCAGAACATGTTTTCTAAATCTTTATCAGGTCCAACTTCTGATCATCATTTATACTGACATTCAGCCTTTCTACCTCTGCTTTTTATTAATATTTTGAATATACTTCACTGGATTTCCAATCTCATGGCACAAACTACCGCCACAATACATTATAAACGTTAGATTAAATTGTGCAATTCTGATTTGTGATGTTCTTCTAATCTTGATTTCCTATTCCATTAGTATTTTTCCCATGTTTCACATATTGATCTCATAATATTTCTAAACTTAAGTAAATAATCACAAAAATTTAAAGGAATCATTTTTTTGAAAATTCCTCTGAAATTCAACCAATTACATTTGCCTGAAAACACTGCACTTGCCTGAGGAAGACGCAAGAGTGTTGAAAGCTCGCTTTTTTACTATCAAATAAATCGGTTGGATTAATAATTGGTGTTGCTAAATTCTTACTGAGTTCTTACCACCCCAATCCAACGCCGGCATCTTTACATCATGAAAATAGAAACTCATTAATCGCTGCAAGGTAACTTTTTCTTAGCTTAGGAGAACAAGATGGCACAGTGGTTAGCACTGCTGCCTCTCAGCACCAGAGACCCATTCTGGCCTCAGATGACTATGTGGAGTTTGCATGTACTCCCCATGTCTGCATGGGTTTTCTCCAGGTACTCTAGTTTCCTCTTACAGTCCAAAGATGTGCAAAAGTTAGGTGAATTTGCCATTATAAATTACTCCTTATGTCCCAAGATATGTAAATCGGAGGATTAACGGGGTAAATAATACGTGGGGTTTTGGGGAAGGCTCTGGGTAAGATGTTTTGTCAGAAAGATGGTGCAAACTCGATGGGCCAAATGGCCTCCTTCTGCACTGTAGGGATTTTATGATTATTACATACATTGCTCTCAAATGTCCTTTTAGATCATTAGATAAAAAAAAGGTAAAGTCGTCATAGTCCATATGGTCTATGGGTCATAGGTTGCTTTGAGGGGCAGAATTGACTGGTGGTGATTTAACCTGAGGATCATCATACCTCAAGCGAGAGGCCTGAGAAGGTGCGTCTTTATGAATAACTTTAGCCAGTTCAGGAATTGAATTGTTCACATGATTCTGCATCACAAATTAGTCATCCAGCCAACTGTGTAACCAACCCCTACATATGAAATTGTAAATTCTTCAGTGGCTTATCACTTGTAAAAAGCTTTTCTGTTGAAGATTATTTAATGAGGAAACATACAAATGACAAACCTTAACAAAAATTGTATCTTTAAAAACTACATTTTACCAGAAATGAGAAACCATCATGCAGATAAAATACACAAATACAATTTATTCAAATTTCTAATTATAGAAAACACATCATACTATAAAGCAACCAAATTACAAAAACTATTTCCTAGGTTCCTAAAGATAAATTGAGCTGAAGATTTAATCTTCCTTCAAACTGCAGTATTTACTTAATTAGAAAAATGAATCAGTCAGGTTATTTTTTAATCAGCAAGTGGCAAACATTCTTAACGTAACTTGCAAAAAAGACATTAATTAACATGAATATCTTTAAAATAAAGTTTTTAGATGCATCAATTAATGGGCTTCTACAAAAAGTTAGCAATGTTCACAGACTGATCTCTAGCTCACAGAGATCAATATTTGACAGATATGCTAACATGCAAAGAAGTAACTAGTAGCAAATATTTATGAAGGCTATTCATATGCTCTTACCATTGGACCAAATACTCTGTTTAAGCCTAATTGGTTATTGTTATAACTAATATTGATTCTTCAATGGAGTTAGTAGACTATTGTTCAGATAAGAAATTCAATGAAGTTGTCATCTGCCAGGTTTATGCTGTCAAAAGAGCCATAAAAAGTATTAGGTGAATCATTTGGGGCAGAACATCCTTTGAAGAAATGATTCCAACAATTTTCTGAAGCCATCATTGTACATGATGCATACAATTTGGGCAGCCTGTGTTAAATACCTTCAACTAAAGATGATTCTGGCAAGATAGCCATACATCGATACAGGCATGAGAGAATTAGTGTGCAAGACAAAAAACTAAAATTCTCAGCAAAATAGTTTGACAGAAAATGGCAGTCATATATTACTTTTAAATCTGTCGTGAACCAATAATTTAGCTCGCTTTAATTTATTTAAAGATTCCCTTCCAGCAAGCAGAAACTATTTATGCTTCTACTTACGTTGCCAACAGAATTTAACATACTTTTTCTGTATACCATGAATAATTGGTGATAAAGCAATCATTTATCAACGCATTCAAAAGATCTACGAGTTTCAGGTGATTTGTGTGGTCAAAATTTGGGAGAAGTCAAGCTAATATTCTGACTCTAAGCTGTTCCAAGAATCAAAATATTACATCCGTTCCCTTTTTAAAGATGCTGCCTGACTTAAAACAATTTCCAACATGCTATGATTTTATTACCCACTATCTTTTTGTGCTTACTTAATATGTATAATAGTTTCAATAATATAATGCTGATGACAGTAACTAGTGCTGAAATAATATTGCAGACTGATGAGATATAATCTTAACTGTTGAATATTAATTTGCAAGTAGGCAAGGAAATTCTATTCTGAAGCAGAATTCAAATAATACTCAATATCTTTGTTTTAGGATTGAGTGTAAAAATAAAAAATATTATTTTGGCCAAATGCTCAGTTCCACTGGATGAAGAGAAATGGGTTTGAAGTTCAACTGCTATAAATTTCCATTCTTTCAGATGAGACAATAAACTAAAAAATATCCTCTCTGGTCGACATGAAAGATTGATGACAAGACGGCTATAGCAAGTGAGGACCTAGAAATTATCATCACTAAAGAGGTAGTATTGGGCAAACTAATGGGGCTAAAGGTAGACAAAAGAGGTGCTGGGGCCTCAACTGTTTACCACATACACAGACGATGTGGAGGAAGGGGCTGAGTGTAGGATAACAAAATTTGCTGATGACACAAAGATGAGCAGAAAAGCAAATTGTGTGGAGAACACAAAAAGTCTGCAGAGAGACCTGAATAGGCTGAGTGAGTGGGCAAGGACCTGATAGATGGAGTATAACGTTAGCAAATGTGAGGTTATCCACTTTGGAAGAAATAACAGTAGGATGGAATATTATTTAAATGGTGAAAAGTTACAGTATGCTACTGTGCAGAGGGGCCTGGGGGTCCTTGTGCACGAATTGCAACTCAGTCTGCAGGTGATCAAGAAGGCAAATGGAATGTTGGTCTTTATTGCAAGGGGGCTAGAATATAAAAGCAGAGAGGTCTTGCTGCACTGTACAAGGCACCGGTGAGGCTGCAACAGCAGTACTGTGTGCAGTTTTGATCCGCTTATTTATGAAAGGATATATTGGCCTTGGAGGAATACAGAGAAGGTTCACCAGGCTGATACCAGAGATGAAGAGGTTAGCTTAAGAGGAGAGATTAAATAGACTGGGCCTGTATTCATTGGAATTTAGAAGGCTGAGGGGGGATCCTATAGAAACTCACAAGATAATTAAGGGGCTAAACAGGATAGAGGTAGAGAGATTCTTTCCACTGAGAAAGGAAACTAGAACTAGAGGGCACAGCCTCAAAATGAAGTTGGGGGGGGGGGGGGGGGGGGGGGGGGAACGGGGACGTTGGCAGTTTAGAACAGAGTTGAAGAGGCACTTCTCTCAGAGGGTGGTGAATCTCTGCAATTTTCTGCCCATTAAAGTGGTGGAGGCTACCTCGTTGAATACATTTACATCACAGGTCGATAGATTTCTGATAGATAAGGGAATTATGGGGAGCAGACGAGAAAGTACTGATCCGCTTCAGATCAGCTATGATCTTATTGAATGGCAGGGCAGACTCGAAGAGCTAGACAGCCTACTCCTGTTCCTGTTTCTTATGTTCTTACAAGTCTCCTGGCCTGATGGAATGCATCCCAGGGTACTAAAAGAGTTGGCGAGGGAAAATATCAAACACACTAGTGGTAATTTACCAAAATTCACTGAACTCTGGGGTGGTTCCCACAGATAGGAAAACTGCGAAAGTGATGCAATTGTTTAAAAAAGGATATAGACAAAAGGCAGCTAACTATAAGCTGGTTAGCTTAACTTCTATAGTAGGGAAAATGCTTTAATCTATCAAGAAAAGAATAGCAAGATGTCGGGATATAAATTGTCCCATTGAGAAGATGCAGCACGGTTCACAAAGGGCAGATCACGTTTGACTAATTCGGTGGAATTCTTTGAGAACATTACCTGAGCAACGGACAATGGGGAACCTGTGGTTGTGATGCATCTCGATTTCCAGAAGGCATTTGACAAGGTGCCACTGCAGAAGATAAAGATTCATGCTGTTACAGGTAATGTACGAGCATGGATAGAAGATTGGTTAACTAACAGAAAGCAAAGACTGGGGCTAAATGGATATTTTTCTGGTTGGCGATCAGTAAGTTATGGTGTGCCTCGGGGATCAGCATTGGGACCGCAATTGTTTACTATTTACATGGATGGTTTGGAGTTGGAAACCAAGTGTAGTATGTCAAAATTTGCAAATGATACTAAGGTGAGTGGCAGAGCAAAGTGTGCAGAGAACACAAAGTCTGCAAAGGGATATAATTGTCTCAGTGAGCGGGCAGGAGTCTGGCAGACGGAGTACAATGTTGGTAAATATGAGGTCATCCATTTTGGGTAGGAATAACAACAAAATAGACTATTATTTAAATGGTAAAAAATTGCAGCATGCTGCTGTGCAGAGGCACCTGGATATCCTTATGCAGGGATCACAAAAAGTTGGTTTCTAGGTGCAGCAGATCATTAAAAAGGCAAAAGCAATTTTGTCTTTCATTGCTAGACAGATGGAGTTTAAAAACAATGAGGTTATGTTGCAACTGCATAAGGTGCTGGTAAGGCCACATCTGGAGTACTATGTACATTTTCAGTCTCTTTACTTGAGAAAGAATATACTGACATTGAAGGGGGTACAGAGGACATTCACTAGGTTGATTCCGGAGCCGTGACGGTTGGCTTACAAAGAGATACTGAGTAGACTGGAGCCAAAAGCACTGGAATTCAGAAGAATGAGAGGGGATCTTATAGAAACATAAAAGATTATGAAGGGAATAGATAAGATAGAAACAGGGAAATTGTTTCCACTGGCAGATAAAATTAGAACTAGGAGACATGGCCTCAAAATAAGAGGGAGCAGATTTAGAACTGAGTTGAGGAGGAACTTCACATAAAGTCTGTGGAATTCCCTGCCTCGTGAAGCAGTTGAGGTTACCCCATCGAATGTGTTTAAGGCAAGGAGAATTAAGGACTATGGTGAGCAGGCAGTTAAGTGCATCTGAGTCCATGAAAAGATCAGTTATCGGCTTACTGAATGGCAGAGCAGACTCAAGAGGCTTGATGGCCTATTCCTACTCCTAGTTAGTTCTTATTTCAAGGCACTTTTTCAAAGAGGAGCAAGGAAGTTCCTTCTAGAGCCTTGTCACTATTAACCCTTCAAACAATATAATTAAATGAGAATATCTGACCATTATCCCACTGCTGTGTGTGACCTGCAGTGTGGAAATTGGCTACCAGATTTTCTATATTACAACAGTATCTACACATTAACAGTACTTAAATTGGTCCTAAAGCACACATTTTGGGATGCTCTCAAGGCTGTGAAATGCAAGAGCAAAATGCTCTTTTCTTCTAATCTCAACTCTTGTTCTCTGAAAGCTCTGATGGCCTGGGAAATAAGCACAGTTAAGAAGTCTCACAACACCAGGCGAGACTTCTTGCTGTGTTCACCCCAGTCCAACACCGGCATCTCGACATCATGATTGGGGGATGAGCTGCAGGGCAAGAGTGAGTATGAAAAAATAAAACAAAAGATTTGCTATGTAGCAATCAACCATTGAAACCCAAATTCAATCCTAAATTTATGATGAGTTAACACATCTTAGCCAAGGAAGAAGTTGGAATATTTCATTGTTCCTTAATTTAAAAAAAGGGAGGGGGGGCAGGGGTGAGAATGGTTCCCATCTTATTGCTATCCAATTGCTCAAAGTATGTAGATGTAGATGTCAGGCAAAGATGAGGGATCAGTTTTGTTTTTGATGTCTTCCAGAGGAGAACATCCTAAGAACATTCATTGATTCAGTTCATGCAAAAAATAACTACATGGACATAATCTCAAGGCCTTCCAAAATTTGTAGAACAATATCCCAGCAATATCCTTTAAGATGGAAGAGAAAAGAAAATATTTATCTGTACCGGAAACTGCAAAGTTATGTTTCAATTTAGAAAAATTCATACTACCTCACTATGAGGAACAGAAAACCATAAATATTTTACTTATTGCAAGTGTGAGGATAAGAAATCCTCTAATAGTTAAGAGAATAAGGTCAACATCATACATTGCTAAGATACAAAATTCACAACAATAAAAACTCAGTATCTGCATTTCAAGCATTCAGATATGATTAGTTGTAGCTTGAATTTCTGCTACAGGATATATACTTTTTTTAAAAACAACACTATACATTGTTTGCAATTACATATCACTAATTCTACAAAGGAAAACTGGGACCCATGCAGATAGCAAATGCATTTAACCATTGCAGAATAAATTTTCAGAGTAACTACAAGAAGTGAATTTTTAGATAGGAATCAAAATATATAAATCCAAATAGGCTACAACAAAAATAGAACATCATTGTAACATTCTAACATTATATGGTGCAATTCAGCTGTATACGTCTTTATATTCCTTCACAGGCTTCGTAAAAATTCTCCATTTTAAAACAGAATCCTAAAACATCAGGGAAAAATGGTTTATGGCTTTCACTTGAATGCAAGTGCATAACAACCAGATTATTATACTTTGTGTTTCGAGGTTGACATGCATTGAGAAAAATCCTGTTTTAAATGACAGTTCATAAATAATTTAACAAGATTTTCTGAGCATTCAGTTCAAAGCGCAGATTTCAGCTGAGCTATTGTGCTTTTTCATACAAAAGAAATTACAACAGCTGTTTTTCCTTTCCGTAAAACCTACTTCATGATACAATTTACTCTTGCTAACATAGCTTCATTTCAGTTCAAATGTCACACAAGACATTTTTGTATTTATTAGGGTTTTCATTATAACACAAAATCGGACTTCCAAATTTTTTTTCAAATCAGCAATGCAGCAATGTTAGCTGTTCCACAGCCTTTGGAACAGAAACTGAAATCAGCAATAAAAAGCACTGTTCAGCTGAGATAAAGACACAGCATGACATCATTAAAACACAAATATCTTATTCTTAGAATATAGAAAACCATGAGCAGCATAAAGTGATCACCAGATAAACCAGAAATGAAAGAAGGCAGATTGCAATTTTTATCAACCTCTGCGTCAAAACCTGGATAACTGCAATGTAACCTCATAAGCAATTTGTTTTAGTTACTATATTTCTAACCAGAATAAACAAGGATTTCATTTAGCATCTGTTGTTGAATTTTTTGGATTTCATTTTAGTTTCCTGAGCCACTGTCTTCAGCTTAAACACCATCAATCCTTTTACACAGTACAATGCCTCCTTCTTTCCCAACCCTTCTTTTCAGAGCAGGAAAGGCTGATGTGCACAAAATTAAAGCCTTATCTGATCTACTGTAATAGCAAATCCATTCAACAATAAATACCGACAGTGTAACAACTATAATATAACCTCCTGGTAATAAAATACAGTAATTCTATTTTACAAAAATGATTTTCACCTACCCCATTTCTGAAACAGTGTACACCTCCATTTTTTCCACCCTTCCCTCTGTTAAAACACAAGTGAATACAGCCATTCCACTCACGTGTCTGCTTAATCATCCAATCAGATTGCAGACAATCTCCTTTAGTTCTGGAGGATATTTGCTGGCCTTCATCCAGAAGATTACACAGCTGCTTCCCATAGTCAATTAAATCCCTGTCTATATGAGTGGTAGAGGCTGCTTGCTGTAGCAGATGACTGGCACAAGGCCAAAAGGTCCAAGCGGCTAGAAGGTCACACCAGCTGTCACCAAGGCTCGGAAGTGGCAGCAATTTATGAAAACCAAAATCGCAGTGTACATTTGCTCAAATCAGCTACAAGCAGTTTTCTCTCTTTGACAAAATATCCAAACCTAGCCACAAAATTAGTATTCTAACTGGTTCAGAATCAGTTAGTCGTTATGACACAGAAAGAACACATTCAGTTCATTTGAGTCCATGTGGTTTCTCTGTGAACAATACACTCAATCCTATTCCCCTCTATCCCCAGACCTTAAAATTTATTTTCTTAAAGTGCCTATCCAATGTCCATTCCTGATTGTCTCAGCTTCCACCACACTCAGGCATCGAGTTGCAAGTCATTACCACTCACTGCGTAAAACAGTTCTTCCACACCCCCCCAACTCTTCACCTCTTGCACAAAACATTAAATATACTCCCTGGTCTTTGTAAAGAGAACAGCTTTTCTTCGTCTAATTTGTCATAATAAAAGCTGTCATAGGAACTTCAGAAGTAGGAGCAGGAGTGAGCCACTTGGCTCTCTGAGCCAACTCTACCATTCAATATAATAATGGCTAATCTTGGACTTCAATACCATTTTCCCACCCATTCACCATATCCCTTAATTCTCTCTTAACCTCAGTTCTAAATAATCAGCTCCTTATTCTGAAAGTGTCCCTCGTAATTCAGATTCCTCGACCAATAGAAACTCTCTCGCCATACCCAACCTATCAAGCCCGGCAGAATTCTGATGGTTGCAATGACATCACCGCTCATTCTTCTAACTTCCAGAAAATATATGCCAAATTTATCATTTTCTCATCATGGGACAAAGCTCTCACATCAGTCTAGTGGGGGAAAAAAAAAAGCTTATGTTATTATCCAAAGTGTAAAACCGTGGATGCTGGAAACCTGATATAAAAACTGCTGGAAATTCTTAACAGGTCAGGCAGCATCTATGAAGAAATAGAGAGTTAAAGTTTCAATCTGAGATGACATTTCATCAGAATCCATTTGCATTTCTATACTGCACTGTCATCAGCTTTGGCTGATGTAGTGTGAGGATGTCACCTCTTTTAATTGTACAGAGATTAGGAACAGCAGATGAAGCAGAAATTCCTAACAAGTTCGTAGGGTATTGGATCAGACCAGCATGATGTGACACTCTCTGGGAACAGTCTTGGTCTTTAATAAGCAAGTAGTCAACTATGAAGAGCCTCGGGCTTTACCCAGGTTCAACAATTATGGAAAGTCAGACCACTGATATATGTCATGACAGCAAATCTCCTGATCAGATAGCTACAAGGACAGTGCTAAAGGATACTACCAAGAATACAAAGTACTGTAAGATAACAAAGTTAATTTAATCTTTCAAATGTCACAAATGAGTGTGGCTGATTCCTTCAGGAATGCAGATATCTAACATGTTACATAAATTCCTCCCAGGAACTACCATCTGTTTCCTCCTTTAAGATTCTGCTTAAAAGCTACCTGCCTTTTGGTCACCTATCCTCATCTCTTCTTGTTGACACAATGAAAAAATGTATCTGATCACATTCCTGTGAATCACCTTGGAATATTTTGTTATACTGTACATGGAAGAACAGGCTGAATAAGAATAAACTGTTTCTACTAGATGAAGGCTCTCAAACCAAAGACCACAATCTAAAAATTACAGCCAAGCTTTCAGTCAATTAAACAATCTTCGGAACTGGTTTTCATGGTCAAGACAGACAGTACGAACTACCAGAAACAATAGGTCAATGCAGAAAGAAAGTACATTTATTTATGTAGTGTCTTTCAGAACACCCAAGTGTTCTACAGTCAATGAATTACTTTTAATATTCAGGTATTCAATAATACCAAATAACAAAAGTTTCACTTGAGATTTTGTGCCTTTATTATTTTTTGAACTTCTGAATAATTTGCTGTTTCCATAATTTTAATCTTTAGGTTTCATATCTGTGACGAAATCAAATTACATGCAACCCAACATGATGACTTTAACAAGTGAACTCTATGTATTAGTTAAACAGTGAACAATGTTAGCCTACATCATATAGTGTCTCAAATCTAGCTGTCCAAAAAAAGTTGTCTGAAAGCTGCTCATTTTTAGAATATGTCAGGCATCAATTTTAACATAAACTTTAAAAAACTTACCGGAACAATTGCATTGGCTTGTTGTGGTGCCTGACTTACTTATTCCCGTGAAAATTGACATACCAATCTATTTCCATGCTATGAGCAACCTTTGACCTCACCCAACCTGAAACTAGCAAAGCCTTAGTCCCAAGATTGCCAGTTTTGAGACACTACCTGTGCTTCTAATTCCCCTGGAAGATTTAAACCAGTTTTATGAATGTCAAGAAAAATCAAACTTTAACATCTTGTTAAATTGCAGGTATTTCCTGACCGCCTCTTTGCTCACTCAAACCCACTCCATGGATCTCCTTTGCACCTAACTCTGATGATCTGTCTATCTTTTCTAGCACCTATGCCAAACTGCATAGGCAATGCCTTTCTGTCCATGAGATGGTCTATACTGGTTTGGAGTGCATGTTTGTATGGTATGACAAATAACATTTATTTTATATGTTACTTGCTTCTCATACATTCTTCGTTGTCCTCATTTTCTTTTGAGCACTCTCCTATGCTTTTTGTATTCAGTTTCATTCTCTAATGAACTAGAACAGGCAAGGGAAAGCATTATTGGGATTATGATAAAGGATCAATAATAGGGACCCATCGTGAAGGAGGATTGGGGACCTAATGCACCTGCTTACAAAGTACTCAGGATGACTAAGAAAGAAATAAACGTTATTGGGTCAGTACTGACGCTGTTATACAAATAACAAAGGATGTTGAACTAGAGAGACCAAAGTTAAAATCTATTTGACTTTAAAAAAAGTTACAATGCTGTTGGGTACACATGATCGGTCAATAAATTGAAAGCAGATAGGCATACAAATGCAGGTAAACCACAGGAGGTGGCAAGAACTTTAGATGATGTTATTGATAATGGGTGACTACCAATTATGCTAACTTACACTGACAGTGTAAAGAACAATAAGTGAGGAATTTCTGAAATGTGTACAAGAGAATTTTCATTATCAGTATGTTTCCAGTCTAACTAGGACAGATATATTGCTAGATTAAGGTCTAAATAAATGAACTGGGATAACGTAACATGCTTCAGTGGGACAGCATTTGGGAAACAATAATAGGAAAAGAACAAGGAAAATCTAAATGTGAAAATATTCAGCTAGACTCCAGTTACTTTCAGCAAGTTGAAAAGTCAACTGACATCAACATAATGCAATCAAAGATTTGCAGGTAAATCAGCTCTAAGAGACCTTAAAAAGATAGTTCTGGTGTGAGGGGGGCAAGGAATGGCGTTCAAATCTGGAGCTCCCAAGGTGGCTAAAGTCAGAGATTAAAACAAAACAGAGAAAGCTTCAGAGAAATATTGGATTCTAATTCAATACAGGATAAAATTGAATAGAAAAAGCAGAAGAGAGTGCTGGAAAGGAAATAAGGAGGACAGAGTATGCATGAGAAGAAATTAACATGTAACATAAATATGACAAGTTGTTTTTGTAAACATACAAATAGTAAAAGTATGGCTGAAGGAAGAAAGAAAAGGGCAACTAAGGCACCAAATGAAGACGATCCAATATGGGCAGCGGGTCTGGTTTGAGTACTTTTCATTGTCTTTCTAAAGTAGACATGCCAAAGAGCAGGTAATTAGATATGGATAAAAATAGATTGAAGTACTTAAAAGGTTAGCAGAGAATTAGTAACCAGTGTACACAGCTTTAAATTGACAAATAAAGTCAAAGTCAGTAATGAAAGACGATGTATACATAGCAAGCTAAGATCTAGAATGCACTATCAGAAAGAGTGTTTGTATCAGAATCAAATGTAACTTTCAAGAGAATAAATAAATTCTTCAAAGGAAAAATTTGCTTGGCCATGGGAGAAAGCAACTGAGTGAGATTAATTAGATAATTCTTCCATGGATTAATCTCTACCTTGGATTGCATAGGCATATTGGCAAAATGGTCTCTTACTATGCTATGATTTTAAGGCACTTGACCACATTTTTCTGCATTTAATGTACGTTGCCTGAATGCCATATATAGATTGAAATAAAGTTTAACAATCTCCATTCACCTACGCGCATAATGAATTAAATCTGGCCTCAAAAGCATGGAAACAAATGTTCATTCCAAATCTTCAGGATTGTAGCTACACTATAAATTCCAGTAACAGGCTGATGTAATACAATAGGCAACCAGCAATCTGCGTTATTTTATTGCCTCCACCTTACAAAGCAACAAAGGACACTGTGCAGACTCACAGAAGGGCACTTGTGAAGCTCCATTTACTGGACAGCTAATTTCTAATGTTACAAGAGAATGATGTGAAGCTTATAAAGTTTCCAGGAGGTCCAACAAAGCATCACTAGTTGTGCATCAAGCTGAAAGTTATGAAACTAGGCTCAACAAATTTGATGTCTTAACTACTTTTTAAAAACTGCTTGGGAACTGGGTCACTGATTTAATCTGCAAAAGTGACAAAACAATTATATAAAATAATTGCTGCAGTATGGAAAGCAGTTGCATTTGCTGACTAAGTCAACCCATGTGGAAAGTTGGCTTTTGTTTAAAACACATGGAATTTTGTGGTCTTGTATGTCGAATTTTGACTACTTTAACCAAAATGTTAAGTTTTTATGTTCATTTATTAGTGTCCCAAGTAGGTTTACATTAATCCCTAACTGGATCTTACAGATTTTAGGGTATGGTCAAGGGTCATAATTTTGTTGCATAAGCATATCAAAGGCTGTGGAAGGCAAGTAAAAGAGATCAGCTATGATTTAACTGAATAACTGATCAGACCCAAGCAATGAAATAGCCTACTGCTGTTGCTATGTATATGCATATAATGCTATAATTCTCAAAGACCCATCAAAATATGTACACGGTCCAGTTCTTCCACAAGTCGTTTCCAAATTATACTGGCCACAAACTTAATTCCCAGCTAATGAGTCCAATATTATCACATTTGAAGAGGTGCCCTGCTACATGTCATTACAATGAACAAAAAATTGTGTTGTGTTTAAAAAGATTGTTGAAGAATGTAGGAATTAAATAGGAACAGCTATTAACCTAGGTTGCTTAGATAGAGAAATAATTGGTTCACACTTGGATGGGCTCAATGACCTTTTCATAACACAGGAAAAGGGTTACTAATACCAGAATAGATGGGACTTGGTCTCACTCCAGCAGAAAGATGGATACTAGAAACAGCTTTTAAAAAAAAATCTAGAACACAACTCGTATCATAAAGAAACTGGTGGCAAATGCAGGGTTTAATTATGGTTTCTTACAAGTTTAATATCTTAACCTTTGAAAACATTCACAAAACATCATCATAGGCTGTTTTTACAGCACAGAACTCTCAGATTTTGTAACAATGTACAAATGTCTGTTCTGTGCTTTTCAAAACTAATCCTGCTCTCTTAGAGCATTTTAACAAGGATATAAGGAGTTCAGTCTCAAAGTCTTAATTTACCAAGCAGAAATTCAAAACAAAGACAGACTTTTTATTCATTAATGAATCTGACCATTAAAGAGAATTCTAAAGTATTCTGATTAAAACTATATCCTGTATGCAAAAAAGACAGCTTTCACAAAAGGATTTCTTTAAAATAGTTTCAGTTGAAACATTTCCAGTTACTGTAAGTCTTATTCTGCCTCTACTTCTGACCTGCATAGTACTTAACAGAAATTGGTGGGAAACACTTTGTGGAATGATTCCAACAACTAAGTTCCCAGCAGTGAAGTAATTCTTACATTTTCACAGAAGAATACAACCTTTGTGAAAGAGAAACACAAGGTATATTGTATAGAAACTAATGTGAACAATTACATTTCCACATGAGCACAACTGTTTGAATAATGTTGGTAATTCAACGATTGCATTTATTTCTTTCATCTGAAAATTTATCAGATATCTCCAGTGTCACCTAACAAAGTATTTTCAATTTTACGAACCAAAAGTATCCATCTATCACAAGCATAAATCTGCAAATATAAACTATGAACATTATTATTGCTAATGTTATGTGCTCATTTTAAAATTCATCATTTTACTTTATCAACTTCATATTTAATAAACAAACACAAGTTTTAGTGAGAAAAAACTGCATTGAATCACATTTCAATGGAGCATGGTACTTGGCATGTTTCAAGATAAGGTACATCACAAATTAGTAATGGAGACTGCTCCAGTTCTTGTACAAAGTCTTGACATCAAGTTCAGCACCAACATGCACAGAGAATGTGCAAGACCTGACCAAAAGGTTCAAGATGAATCTGAAAATGCTACAGCTTAAAAATGGCAAACAGGAACATAAAAATATGCAGATTAAATTTCAGGTATTTAAAACATTCCTTCACTAGTATTGGGGAAAATATCCCAACCACATGAAAGAGAAATCCAAATATTGCTGACACAAAACTGAAATCTTGCCTGTGTATCTAACAGAGATTTTGGGGGAGAGTGCAAGGGGAGAAGAAAGATATGTTCTTTCTAATACTGAACCCTTATGTTAAATTGGCAAGAATGCATCATCATTTACAGTTCACATTAATACAAGCTTTAATTTGAAAAAGAAAAAACAAAGACATCAAAATTTTGTCAATGCTTACCTCAATATTCACTCTCCCCACTGCATTTGTATTCTACCCACACTAATCATAATTCATGGAATCACAGCATCTCAAAATCCTTACCCTTTCATAAAAGCAATTCTCCTAGTTTATATTGGGATTCTTCTTCTTCGGCCATTATTCTTCATTTTTAAAGTGTCTCCAAAAGTTAACATATGCCAACTATGGATCTTTAATATATCAAAGAATAGGGAATAATGATAAATTAACCCCAGTTGCATACACTTGAAATGTAAAAGTTCTCAACAGAAGTTTCTTAAACTAAAAATTGACAACTTGAAGTAAGATGCAAAGAAATAGCTGGGAAATTAAATCCTGGGGCAGGATTCTCCAGCTGACTTGCCTCAAGATCTGAGAATCCGGCCTGAGGTCACTCAACTTTTTCATGGTCTGCCCCCGACAATTCGTATAGTAGGCAGGATGGGAGAATTTCAGGCCTGGTGTTTCATTGATTGGCTAAAGCTCAACTTTTGCAGTGATATAAAGCATATATGTAGTGTCAATGCTGTTACAAAAAAATGCACACAACTAGCATTGCTATAGCATTTTTACCACAGAAGGATATACTGAAGTGCATCACAGAGATGTTCTCAGCAAATCTAGTATTTGTCCCTTTGACTTACCTATTTCACCAATTTGTCTACAGGTTTTCAAAAAAAACCACCTGCCTGATTTGCTTTTTTTGGGTGTGAATCTAAAGGAGAACAACAATTTATACTGCACAAAAAGTGCTGATTAGTTGGCAAGTGAAATCCAATCATTAAAAGTATAGCCATGGAAAATGTACCAATTAACCGCCAAGTTTCATTTAAATTCAAACCAGGCAAGTTGAGTCTGATTAAGCAAGGCACTGCTTGGCAGAGAAGAACCGTCACCTATTTTGTTTAGTTGAAAAAGGAACAGATTCCTGCTAATCTCAAAATGAAAGTCACTCCAGCTGAAATGAGTCAATTGGATGGAAAGTGCAAGGTTCTCGGAGATTTTCACAGAATTTTCATTGTGAACGTAAGCCTACTTAGGACTAATGAATAAACTTTTTGCACAAACTGGCTTGTCTAGTTTTAATAGATATGCCTGTCCCTTAATCAAATAAATCCTTGGTCCTACAGGTGTAAAACTTATAAGATTTGAAATCTTTTTCATGCTACAAACTTAACATCTTTATTTCAGTAATTTCAGCTTGAGGGGGGAAATGTCCTTGTTTCATCTCTGTTTTCAAGTGATTTGACTGGTTCTCTTAATTTATCCTAACCAATTATTCAAGTTTATGTATTTTCATTTGATATTAATTTCATATTGCTAAATTTCTAACCAATCCAATTCATGCATTTTGATGTGTTGCTGTAACTGATGAGCAAATATGACTGAGAAAATGAGATGTTACAGCAGATAATTGTGATAATAACATTGTGTACTAGTTTTGAAAGCATGGATTCAGTGAATCTGCATTCAGCCTATTACGAACAAAGGAATATGTTGTTTGATTCTATCAGCCATTTGTTGCAACATATAGTTGGCATTGCACCAGCATTGAAATTCATAAAAGATAACCTAGAAAACAGCAGGAATAGACTATTCAGTCCTTTAAACCTGCCCTACCATCCATTATGATCATAGCTGATCATCCAACTCAGTAACCTGTTCCTGCTTTCTCCCCATATCCTTTGATCACTTTAGCATCAAGAGCTATATAAAGAACAAAACAGCACGGGAAACAGGCCCTTCAGCCCAACGAGCCCGCGATGCCACCCCGATGTTCCCACCTCTACCCGTGATCCCCGTCTATGTTTATTGATCTACGGATTGAAACCAAATTTGAGACAATTTAGGGAGAATTTGTTCTGCCAATTAGCCTAAGAGCACATCTTTGGGACGTGGGAGGAAACCGGAGCACCCAGAGGAAACCCACGCAAACACGGGGAGAACGCGCAAACTCCAACAGACACAGGTCCAAATCCATGTATCTGCACAGCACAGCGATAGTCAGAGCTGTCGAGTTGCCGTCAAATGGTCCAGGTCAAGCGTACACTAACGACGTGAAGCACTAGGATATTCTCGAAAAATCTAAGAGCAGCGCTCTCACGACCCATCGCATGTATGCCCCTTGTTAGACAACAAGGTGGACCAAAGCACCTATAGGATAAAAACAAATACATCAATATCAGTATTTCTTAAATAACTCCAGAGTGCCTGCCTCCAACACTTTACTTGGCAGCGCATTCCATACCCCCACCACCCTCTGTGTGAAAAAACTTCCTCTAGCATCCGAATTACACCTTACCCCCCTCACCCTAAGCCCGTGACCTCCCCCCGTGCTATTTGAGTCCATCCTAGGAAAAAGCTTAACCCTGTTTACTCTATCTATACCCCTCATAATCTTGTACACCTCTATTAGATCTCCTCTGAGTCTACATCTTTCTAAGGGAAACAGCCCCAATTTGCCTAACCTCTCCTCATAACTCAGTCCTTCCATACCAGGCAGCATCCTGGTAAACCTCCTCTGCACTCTCTCCAGAGTCTCCACGTCCTTCCGGCAGTAAGGCGATCAGAACTGGACACAGTACTCCAAATGAGATCTATATCTAACTCCTTGAAAACAAACATTATTTTGACCTCAACTCCTTCTGTTTTAGAGATTTCTACAGGCTCCAGCAGCTGACTGGGGCAGCACAGTGGTATGCACAGCTTCCTCACACCACAAGGGATTCGGGTTCAATTCCCAGCATGGGTCACTACCTGTGTGGAATTTGCACATTGTCCTTGTGTTTGCATGAGTTTCCTCCACTTGCTCCGATTTCCTCCCACAGTTTGGAAGATATGCTGGTTAGGTACATTGGCTCTCGTAGACACCTCAGTGTGGCGACTAGGAGGATATCACAATAACTTCATTGCATGTTAACGTAAGCCTTACTTGTGACTAATAAATAAATTTTAATAAACTCTGCGTGAAGAAATTTCTCCTCAATTCCAGTCAAAGAGCAACACAGCACGGGAAACAGGCCCTTCGGCCCAACGAGCCCGCACCGCCATCATAACTTTATAGTAACAATTCCATTTTCTTATTCTAATTTTAGGTTATTCCTAATATGGAAGAATCTCAATATAGGGTCAATTTGTTTCCCGATCAGCCTAAGAGCGAATTTTTGGGATGCGGGAGGAAACCGGAGCGCCCGGAGAAAACCCACGCAACCACGGGGAGAACGCGCAAACTCCCGCAGACAACGGCCCAATTCCAAGTGTCTGCACAGCTACAGCGATAGTCACTGAGCTGTCATGGTGCCCTTCAGATGGTCCAGATAAAGCACTCATTTACGACTTGAAGCACCAGGCAACCCATGAATCAACATCCAAGAGCTGTCCTCGCACCACCTGCCGAATGCATGCTCCTTGTTGGTCAAGTTGGACCGAATTACCTATGGAAAAAAAGCCATAGTTAAACAGTCCTACTATATCCCTCTATCTGCATACTGCTCATGTGGCTGTCCAAGAGACCCTTAAACAGCCCCAGCGTGCCTGCTCCCACCACCTTACGCGGCAGTGCATTCCACAACCCCACTACCCTTTGTGTGAAAAACTGCCCTCTAATATTCGTCCTATACATAGCCCCCCTCACCCTATGGCCATGACCTCTCGTCCTATCCATTTCTAAAGGTGGAAAAAGTTTACCTCCATTTACTCTATCTCTACCCCTTATAATCTTATACACCTCTATGAGATCCCCTCTAAGCCGACGTCTTTCAAGGGAAAACAACCCCAGTCTATCTAATCGTTCCTCATAGGACAGTCCTTCCATACCATGCAGCATCCTGGTAAACCTCCTCTGCACTCTCTCCAAGGACTCCACATCCTTCCGATAGTACGGAGACCAGAACTGGGCGCACTATTCCAAGTGAGGCCTAACCAATGTTCTATACAACTGCAACATCAAACTCCTACTCTTGTATTCTATACCCTTTTCTATGAAAGCTAACATACTATACGCTTTCTTTATCACCTTCTCCACCTGTAAAGACACCTTCAGAGACTGTGAACCTGCACCCCCAGGTCTCTCTGCGTCCCTATACTCCGAATATCCTATACCTTTTATCCTATAACTCTCTTCTACATTTTTCTGGCCAAAATGCATCACCTCGCATTTATCCGGATTAAATTCCATTTGCCATCTATCTGCCCAGTCTACCAACCTATCTATGTCCTGTTGCATTGAGGCACTGCTCCTCTGTACCCGCCAATCCAAGCATCTTAGTGTCATCAGCAAATTTGCTGATCTCACCACCTACCCCAACTTCCAAGTCGCTTATGTAAAGCGCAAATAGAAGAGGACCTAGTACTGAGCCTTGTGGCACTCCACTAGTGACAGGCCTCCAGTCGGAAAAACAGCCTTCCACTACTACCCTGTGTCTCCTCCTCCCGAGCCAGTTCTCGACCCATCTACATACCTGGCCCTATATCCCATGCGCCTTCACCTTCTCTATCAGTCTACCATGAGGAACCTTGTCAAACGCCTTACTGAAATCCATGTAGATGACATCAACAGCATGTCCTTCATCAACCGTTTTTGTCACTTCTTCAAAAAATTCCACTAGATTTGTAAGACAAGACTTCCCCTTGATGAAGCCATGCTGCATATCCCTGATCAGATCGCAGCGCTCCAGATGCTCATACATCCTGTCCCTGAGGATCCTCTCCATTAGCTTACCTATAACTGAAGTCAAGCTCACTGGCCTATAGCTCCCTGGGTTATCCCTCTGACCTTTTTTAAACAACGGTACTACATTTGCTATCCTCCAGTGCTCTGGGACCTCGCCTGTGTCCAAGGAAGAGACAAAGATTTGTGTCAGAGGCCCAGCTAGGTCTTCCCTCAACTCCCTTAGCAGCCTGGGGTAAATGCCATCAGGGCCCAGAGGTTGATATGTCTTTAAGCTGCCTAACAGCCCCAACACCTCTTTCCTCGTAATCTTTATTTCCCTCAACGGATCCTCAACTTTGTCAAAATCAGCAACAGACATCTGGCCAGTCTCCTGCGTGAATACAGACGCAAAGTATTCATTCAGGATCTCCCCCATTCCCTCAGGCTCTAAGCATAGATCCCCTCCTCTGTCCCTGAGAGGTTCAATCTTGCCTCTAACCATCCTTTTGCTCCTTACATAGGTGTAAAATGCCTTAGGATTTTCCTTAATCCTACCTGCCAGAGCCACTTCGTGGCCCCTTTTTGCCTTTCTAACACCCTTTTTAAGATCTCGTCTACACTCTCTATAAGCTTCCAGCGCTCTCTCAGTCCCCAGTTGCCTAGATCTAATATAAGCCTCTCGCTTCTTCCTGATCAAGTCCTCAATATCCCTGGTAAGCCACGGTTCTCTAATCCTACCTTTCCCATCCTTCCTCCTTGCTGGCACGTATCTTTCCTGCAGAGAATTTAGTTTTCCCTTGAAAGACTCCCACATGTACCTCGTCGACCTGCCCTCGAAAAGCTTATCCCATCGGTATCTTTAAGATCTTGCCTAATCTGGCTGTATCTAGCCCTCCCCCAGTTAAATACCTTCCCTTTTGGGCAGGTCTCATCCTTTTCCATTAATATCCTAAAGCAGACAGAGTTGTGATCACTATTTGACACATGCTCTCCAAACTCGACGTCAACCACCTGCCCTGGCTCATTCCCCAGAATCAAATCCAGTATAGCCCCCTCTCTAGTCGGGCCATCCACATACTGGTCCAAGGACCCTTCCAAAACACAATGTACAAATTCCTCCCTGTCCACTCCTACCGCTCTGGGCACTCTCCAATCTACTCCAGGGAAGTTGAAATCTCCCACTACTACTACCCTATTTTTCCTACACTTATCTAAAATGTCCCTGCATATCCCTTCTTCCACAGCCCGCGGGCTGTTGGGCGGTCTGTAGAAAACACCCAACATAGTAACCACTCCCTTCCTATTCCTCAACTCCACCCATAGAGACTCAATTCCTAAATCATCCATACCTCCCTCCCTCTGCACTGCTAGGATGTTGTCCTTAACTAATAAAGCCACTCCCCCGCCTCTCCTCACACCAACTCTGTCATGCCTAAAACACTTATATCCTGGAATATTCAATTGCCAGTCTTGCCCCTCCTTCAACCACGTCTCGGTCACCGCCACCACTTCTAAACTCCGTGAACATTATTGCCTTCAGTTCATCTGTTTTGCCAGTCACACTCCTCGCATTAAAACACATGCACTGAAGACCCTCAGCTCTCGGCTATTCCTTTCTACCTTCTGGTGTTACCCTATCATCCCTCTCTCTCCCACTCCCAGTTCCCTCTCTCTCCCCACCCTCCCTCCTTATTAGTTTAAACACTTCTGAAACACTCCAGCTAACCTCCCAGCTAAAATATGGGTTCCCCTCACAGACAACTACTCCCTATCCCTCTTGAATAGATGACCCTCCCTCCTGAAGACTTCCCAATGATCAATGAATATGAAGCCTTCTGCCCTACACCAATCCCTCATCCATGCATTTAGTTGTAGTGTCTCATTAGTTTTTACCCTATCGGTCCCGGGCACAGGAGCAGCCCAGAGAACACCACCCTGGAGGACCTACCTTTCAGCTGAGCCCCCAACTCCCTATACTGCCTACTGAGTGTGTTCCGGACATCCCGGCTTTGTTCTCGTGTGCTGGAGAATAAAGTCTTACTACCTGGAAAACCAAGACTCAGACTCTCATTTAATAAGCTAAAAGTATATTGTCGTCCTGGGGAACCACGACACTACGTATGTCCCCCCTGCGTTTTCCTCCTACATCTTTCTGTCCTACGTGAACTATTACATTTGCCTTAGACCCTTCTCCCTTCAAAATTCCCTCTACCCTCTCTGAAACATCCTGGACCCCTGCTCCAGGGAGGCAGACTACCATCCTGGAGTCTCTCTTTTGCCCACAGAAACGCCTATCGATCCCTTTAACCATCCCATCCCCCACCAATATCTCTCTTCCTGCTTTCCTGCTGTTCTCTGCGGCATTCTGTTCCCCTTCACTTGCCCTCTCCACCACAACTTTTGTCCCTCCCTTGGTTTTCTGGGAATCCTCCTTAGAGATGGCCTTTGTGCCTTGATTTTTATTCTTTTTCCTCTTATATGTAACCAGCCCATCCCTACTACTAGATCCTGGGGTCCCCTCAGGACTACCTTCCCATTTCATTATAACCTCGTTTTCCCTCACTAGACACATGTCCTCCAAGCGCAGTTCCAGCTGCCTCACCCTAGCTCTTAAACGATGCAATTCTAAACATTTTGCGCATATGTGGGCCTTCGGGAGACGTGATGCCTCCAAGAAGGTCCACATATGGCAGCATACACAGTGGACGCGTTTGGCCAAGTATCGTGGCATTTTGTACACCCCCTTTAAAGGTGTTGGTCCCCGCGCCTATCTCCCGCTACGGAGCGCCGAAATAAACACTCTAAGAACTAAAGTAAAAGACAGAAATCGCAAATCAGGAGTCTCACCAGCCACTCTTCAAAAATCTCTGTTCCAGAGAACAGGAAGTCCTAAATGGTTTACCCCAAATCCTGTGACCCTTGGTTCTGGACTCATCCATCGTTGGAAACACCCTTCTTGCATCTACCTGTCCAGCCCTGTTAGAATTTTTTAGGTCTCTATGAGATCCTCCTCACTCTTTTAAAGTCCAGTAAATATAATCCTCAATCATCCTAGAGATCAGTCTGTTAAACTTTCGCTGCATCCCTTCACAGCAAGAACATCCTCGCTCGGATAAGAATATCAAACCTGCACATAATATTCCAGACTAGGTTTCACAAAAGTTCAGTATAACTGCAGCAAGACATCCCTGCTCCTGTACTCAAATCCTTACGCTATGGTGGTGTAATAACAATTTTAAATACTAGATCTATCTCCATATTCCCGATTCCACAGGGGACTTCTACGCTACATACGCATAGCATTCCATCTCCATGCCACCAACTTGTTCCTCAATCTGGTTACATTATACCCGGATCTGACCTGGCTGGATGAACCCTGTCCCCCACCCCTCTTCAACCCCAATGCTCAACATCACTCCCTTATGTTTTACACCTATCACACACAGATTTAAGGTAAGGGGCAGGAGGCCTAGAGGGAATGTGAGAAAAAAAACCTTTTGACCCAAAGAGTAGTGGGTGTCTAGAATTCATTGCCTGAAGGATGGTGAAGCCAGAGATTCTCATAATATTAAAAAGTATTTAAATGTGCACTTGCAATGTCAAGGCATAAAAAGTTAAAAGATGGAATTGGAATAATTGGGTGGTTTGTCTCTGACCAGCACAGATGTGATGGGCCAAAGGACCTTTTTCTATGCAGTATATCTCCATGATTCAATGAGATGTGGTCTTATAGCAAGAACTGATAAAGAGTAATCAGTTCAGCATGACAGTCAGTCTTGATGGAGGAAGCAGTAAAAAGGAACTAACATTCAGTATGGAGGAGGCCATAGAAAAGATCATTAGCAAAGAAATTAAGGCCAGTTTAAAAACCAGGAAAGCAGTGGTTGGTCCAGAAGTTGTTAGAGAAATGGATAATAACCTAATAATTGACCAGTAGAATATAAAGTCAGGATTCAGCAGAATTGGTTCAGGAAATGAAAAATCCAGACATTGTTTGGAGATCAGTAACACAGCTGTTATTAAATAGACATGCTTAGGGTTTACAGCTGGGGATCACAGCAGATAACTAAACAGAAACTATCAGAACAGTGGAATATATCATAGCAGCAAACAGGCAATGGTGGTGAAAAAGTATTTCTAGCATAAATATTCCAGCAGAAAAATTGTGCAAGGAAGTAACACTATGTTCTTCAACAAATGAAACTTAAAGTTAAACAAAAGAAAATAAAAGCAGATCTCAGATTATAAAAATACATTTTCTCAGAAAACTCTGCAAACTATTGCTGTTCGAAAGCAATTAAAAAGTGCTATGAAAAGATTCTGCACTTTATTTTAAAAAGTGCTTACTGTATACATTTCTGCAAAACCAAGTCTAAAGCATCAAAATACACTTCATGAATAATTGACCTACAATAACAAAAATAACTTTTCAAAGGAAATCCAGCACCTGAAGGAAAAGCTGACACATTTAATCATTATAGTATACAAAAATGAATGGAACAGGAAATAGCTGGAAGATTATGAGCAGCTTGACGGGAAAGAATTCTGAGGAAGAACCCACTGATGTTCCCATTCAGTTAGTGAAGCACCAACAGGCAGCTGCTGCAATTCATTAACAGAGAAAACAAAACTCTAGAAAATGCAGACCATTCTATGTAGAAACTGAAATTATTTCAAGAATGACAGCAGATTGCTACAATAAATAAGTTAACACTGTATCGTAATAAGGACTGGTGAACATATTAAGGAATGCCCTATTGCTTTATTTTGAAAGCTTATTTTGACTACTACTTTATGATTTACAAATAAGATCAATATCAGACATCAAATGTAATGATTCACGAGTGAAATAGAACGCAAATAAATTTGTTGAAAACCAAGAGGATTTATCTTCTCTCCACAAGAATTTCTATATTCAAAGCTTATCATGTGCCAACAAAGCAAGTGCATCTTGCATTATGAATCACCTATTTTTTCAAGAACCAAACCTCTCATCTATATCTTTACAAGTACAATAAATAACCACTAAGAATTGAATTAGACTGTGTGTGATTGATGATAGAAATGAATTGATTTTTTTAATCAATTCTATTTATCTTATGGCAGAGAAAGCTTAATAGTCTCCAAGAGAATAAGAAATCTTAAAAGACAAAAACACGTAAAATATTTACTTACATTTAAAAACTAAATATCTATTCTTGATGAAGAACATTGAGCCCTGCATATTTTGACTTCCCTATTCAGATTTGCAATGGACTTCCACAGACATCAAATATATTTAGATGTACAGCTGCTGATTTAAATATGCTATTAATAGATAATACAACTATTAACATGTTTATGCTGAGAGATAAAGCCATAGTCTAGGCTATTTAACACTGTTAATGACTTATTTACATGTAAAAAATTCACCAACCTGGAATCTCCCAGATTCCTCTATTACTATCCTTGGACATGTCCTGTCTCATTATTAGGACCAATCCACTAGAGGTGGCAGATCAGTAGTACAGAATTGGGAGGGAACAGACCTGTAATTCCAGATCCCAATAGGCTGTGTACAGCCAGAAGTCAATAGGGAAGCCACACCCCACCAAATCGACCTCATTAAGTTACTGCGACTGCATAAAAAATTTGAAGAGACCACATACTTAAACAAATCATCATACTCAAACAAAAAATTGGAGAAGATTTGTTCTAGAGCCGATGAAGTCTCATACAATCAGATCAAACTTTGGGAAAGAAAAACTGCTGCTGATTTGCACCTACCACTTTCCCTCAACTGATAAATCAGGAAGTTCCTCCCTAGTGAACATCATTTGGAAAAAGAACAGAGGAAAGAATACACCCAGAATGCACTCTTAATGGCAGATTTTAATGTCAAGCAGTAAGAGTAGCTCAGTGGCACCACAACTGACTTATTTGAGTCCAGAAGCACAGATCTGCTAGATTGAGCCTGTGGAAGGTGGTGAACAAACCTACAAGAGGGCTACACATCACTCCCAACCTACGTGAAACAGAACGCATCTGTCCATGATAGCGCAGGTGGGAGTGACCATCCTGGAACACTACCTAACAACATTATGGGAGTACCTATGCTGCACAGGCTACAGCGCTCTAAGGCAGAGGTTCACCACATTCTTAAAATCATTTGGGAATGACAATGGATACTTATCTGGCCAGTGACACCCACATTCCATCAATAAATTAAAATTGAAAAATTACATTGCAGCAACAATTACTCCACCCCCTTCCTCTCCTTGCCAGTGAAAAGTTCTTTTATTTAATTATTAATTCTGAACTCCTGCACATGCACACATTAAAGACAATAATAAATCAATTCAAAAGAACAACCACGATCTTACCAAATGACAAAGCATGTTCGAGGGGCAGATTTTCAGACATTTAGCAATTTAGTTTCTGGATCTCAATGTGAAACTCCTACTTTGGCTAAAATCTCTCATGGATTTTCACATTTTACTGATCTCTAGCAGTTCCACATTCAATCCCTTTACGTATATGCAGAATCAAAATTTGGCTGACCTTGTCAATGATAAAATTGTTCAATATTTAAAAATAGCACCATATCTATCAGATTTGCATGAGTCATAGTAAATACTTTGCATTTTATTCCATTATGCTGGTTGAGTATAATCTACTTTTGTTGATTTGAAATAGGTATTCAGTTGAAAAAATATTTCAAATGGTCAAATAATACAACTCTGTTCTGTTTTCACAATTTCAATTTAAATTAACATTTCAAAGTTGAATGCAATCTAACAGTAGAATGTGACAGGCATTCCTATGAAGTTCCAAGAAAAACAAGTTTTAATGAGGAGCTGAAAGAAATCAGTACTAGTAGAAAAATGGTTTGGAGGAAATTGGTGAAATTAAAGGTGTATAAATCTCCAGATCCTGTTAATTCTCATCTCTGTAAATGGATCCATTGGCAGCTATTTTCCAAATTTCTATGGACTCTGGATTGGTTCCTGCAGACTGGAAAATACTAATTTATGTCTGATATTCAAAAGTAGAGGTTTTATGGTCAAGATTAGATTTTTAAAAATTCCAAACTTTTATTAAATTCAAATTCAACCATCTGCCGTAGTGGGATTTGAACCTGGGTCCCCAGACTATTGTCCTTCCCTCTGGATTACTAGCTTAGTGACAATACTACAACATCACCACTTTCCAATCTTCCACAATAGTGCTTCTGAAATGTCTACTTGTTTCTTCAAGCAAGGATTCCTCACCATTATGGTTGACAAGACTCTCAACCCTGTCCGCCGCATAACTGATACTTCTACTCTCACTCCTCCTGCTTCCTCCCAGAACTATAACAAGGTTTCCCTTATCCTCTATCTCATCAACCTCCAAACGCAATGAACAATTTCGCACCATTTTCACAACTTCAGCATGATGGCACCACCAAACACATCTTCCCTTCCTTTTTCAGCATTCCAAAGGGACTATTCTGTCCATGATACCCTAGTCTACTCTTCAGTCACCCCAACTCAATGACCCTTCCCATAACACTTTTTCTTGCAAAAGGCAGGGGTAACAGATGCCTTTTTACCTCCTCACCATCCAAGAGCCCAATCGTTCTAGATAAAGTGGCAATTTGCATGTACCTTCTTCAAGTATTCAACTGCATATGTGGTTTCTACATCAGGAAGACAAATCATGGAGTGGATGACTGTTTTATGGAACATCTCCATTCTGTCCACAAGCCTGATTCTTATTTTCTGAAGGTTCTTCATTTTAATTCTCCTCCATCTTCCTATCAGGCTGACATATCTGGCCTTGGTCTGCTGCCTATTACAGTACTCGAACGCCATTTCATCTTTCAACAAGGCACTTTACAGCCTTCAGGGCTCAACAAGGAATTCAGCAATTTTAGACCAAAACTCTGTCTCTCATTTTCTTTATCTCTGCTTCAGTTCTTTTTATTTTAGCCAGCAGCACGTATGTTCTAGGCCCACCTTTTGTTTCGTTTCTTGCCCCCATCTCCATTTTCTTGGTCCTGGAAGACTAACTTTTCTGTCATTCAATCTCTTTTGTCTTCTACCTTTTTATACACTTTTTCTGCGTCCTTGTCCCTCCTATCTCTTGCCCAAAACCTATTACAACTCAATGAAGCACACTTATGTTTTTGGTCCTGGTACCTTTCAAGACCAATTGGTACACAAATAGACACAGGAGGTGTCATTGACAGGAGGTATCAAGAACATTGCAACTGTTCTTTATTGCTGTCAGTCAACTAATGAGACAACATGGATCTTGCATTCCCAAATGCATTTACTTGCAAAATACAAGAAGCCAGACAAAACATACATTAGTCACAGACCTGAAATGTTAACCATTTTCCTCTTCTATACAGATGTTATCTGATCTGAGTTTGATTTTATTTCTGCACTTGGCATGAGCTTTGTTTCTTTTCTTGCTTCATTATGATTTTCTTTTGCACTCGAAGGCTAACTCGACAGTTATTCAATCATTCTGCCTTCACAGACAGTCCCTTGTCCTTGCCCCATCAACCCTTGCTCAAAACCAATTATATTTCTAACTTTCCCAGTACTAGATGTTAAAACCCAGTCCAGAAACGCTAATGTATTTTATGAAGTTAGTCTAGGCTTTAAAACTGGCATTTGATTTTGGCATTGTTGAGCATAGGGTGTTTCATTCAGTATGATTCAAGTAATCTGCTAGAAAATTTTTATCAAAGTTTATTTAAAAACAATTGGAATATAACAAAAAAAATTAGCATAACTTCTACCAATTAAAGACTTAATCATGACAGTATATCTCTTAACAGCTAATAACTTCTGTTGTTCCAAGATAAAGTAACATCCCACAGACATACACCCTTACTCAGACTTAGCACCAAGACACGTACAGAACATAAAAAAACTACAGCACAAACAGGCCCTTCGGCCTGTTTTTTGCGCCGATCTTATCTCTACCTATACGCTTACCTATAACCCTCAATGCTATTAAGTCCCATGTACTCATCCAGAAGTCTCTTAAAAGACCCCATTGAATTTACCTCCACCACCACCGATGGCAGCCAATTCCATTCACTCACCATCCTCAGTGAAAAAATTACCCCTGACATCTCTGTACCTACTCCTCAGCACCCTAAACCTGTGTCCTCTTGTGGCAGCCATTTCAGCCCTAGGAAAAAGCCTCTGAAATTCACTTGATCAATACCTCTCAACATCTTATATACCTCTATCAGGTCACCTCTCATCCTTCATCTTTCCAAGGAGAAAAGACCAAACTCTCTCAACCTATCCTCATAAGGCATGCTACCCAATCCAGGCAACATCTTTGTAACTCTCCTCTGCACTCTTTCAATGGCTTCCACATCCTTCCTGTAATGAGGTGACCAGAACTGAGCACAGTACTCCATGTGTGGTCTGACCAGGCTCTTATACTGCTGTAGCATTATCTCCCAACTCCTAAACTCAATTCCTCGATTGATGAAAGCCAGTACACCATACCCCTTCTTAACCACATCCTCTACCTGCGAAGCCAATTTGAGAGTCCTATGAACCCAGACCCTAAGATCCTTCTAATCTTCCACATGGATTTGGCCAGTGTCTGAGAGAGTTTGCTTGTGAGAGTTTTCTCCGGGTGCTCCGGTTTCCTCCCATACCCCAAAAATGTGCTCTTAGGTTGACTGGTGTTAACAAATTGTCCCCAAATTAGTCATCCCTCAATTTGGTTATGGTTCCTTTATTGTGGAGTCCAATAGGCATAGACAAAGGTCAGAGGTAGAAGAGGGCACTCACAATGTCAAAATGGCAGCGCAGGCTCATTGGGCCAAAGAGTCTGTTTCCTGTGCTGTGTTGTTCTTTGCTAAAAGTCTTATCCTTTATATTGTATTCCTTCATCCCATTTAACCTGCCAAAATGCACCACCACACATTTATCCGGGTTGAGGTCCATCTGCCACTTCTCCGCCCAGTTTTCCATCCTATGTCACGCTACAACATCTGTCTTCCCTCCAAATTATCCACAACACCTCCAACCTGTGTGTCATCGGCAAACTTACCAACCTATCCCTCCAGTTCCTCATCCAAGTCATTCATAAAAATCACAAACAGCAAGAGTGCCAGAACAGATCCCTGGAGCACTCCACTGACAACCGACATACGTTCTTGTGGTGCTGGATTTTCAGTTTTGTAACACCTATGGACAGAAATCAAAGCCAACAATTTTCAGAGAAGGCTATATCCTCAAAACAGCAAAATATCAGAGGTAAACACAGTCTCTAGCAGCTTTCAAAAGCTGCTACGCAGATGCCAGAATCTCCAGCTACAGAGAAAGGAGGAAAAACATTGCTGCCACTCTCAGCTTCAAGCAGCTTCTCAAATCTGAAACTAAACTGGAATGCTCTGTGAAAAAATAGCTATCCCTTTATTAAAGGCGCAGTACCATCACACAAATGAAAGATCATAAAATTGAAATGTTAACTCAGCATCTCTTCACAGATGCTGTCTGACCTAAGTATTTCCATTTTCTGTTTTTAATTTCAACATCTGCAATTTTTTTTGATTAGCATGCAAACAAAGTTGATTAAACATCAACATATCATAGTGGTGAATGTTTTTTCAGATAAGAAGGTATACAGTGGGATTCCCCAAGGTTGAGTGTTAGCACCCCTGCTTTTCCTAATCTATATTAATGACCTGGAATTGTGTGTAAAAGACACAATGTCAAATTCCTAGATAACAAAAAAATTGGAAGTATTGTGAACTGTGACAATAATCGTGATAAACTTCAAGAGGACACAGACTGATTGGTGAAATGAGCATACATATGGTAGATTAAATGTAATGCAGAGAATTGTTAAATGATACATTTTAGTAGAAGAATGAGAAAAGATTATATAAACTAAAATGATACTATTCCAAACTTATTCTAAACATACTATGTGATAATACATTACCATCAAGCCCATCAGGAAGATTAGCATGTGAAGCATCACTAAAAATGACACGCTTCATCTTCATTGGTCATCCAAGTAAGAAAACTGAAGTAAACATTTTTCAGATTTAATTATATCTGCCCTTCAAACATTCTTTAAAGTATTTCATCATAGTACTTAATTCCAACACTTCAAAATGAGCATCCGGTTTAGTCTGACTGCACGACCAGTTTAACTCACGAAATTAAACTTCACAATTGCACCTTCTTTTCTGTAGATGCACCATAATTCCTCTTATGACCTAGCACAATTAACTAGCATGGAAGTAAATAGGATAGTTCATCTGAAGCTATGGCAGACCTACTTTGCTTCATATCTAAACCAATATATTTAAAACCTACACAAACCTGACTCCCAATTTTAAGTTAACAGTTCTCAAATTCCACAGCACCATCAACCCAGGGGAGTGGCATTGTGGCTTAACTAGTAATCCAAAGACCCAGGATAATACTCTGGATTTGAATCCTGTCATGACAGATGGTGGAATTTAAAAACTCAATAAATTATCTGGAATTTTGGACAACCTGGGCAAATCATTATTAGAACATAGAACATAGAACAATACAGCACAGAACAGGCCCTTCGGCCTTCGATGTTGTGCCGACCAAAATAAAAAGCAATGCCCCTCCTAACTAAACCATTCCCTTCTCATCCATATACTTATCAACTAACCTCTTAAACGCCACCAAACTTGGCGCATCTACAACAGCTGCAGGCAGGGCATTCCACTCCCTAATCACTCTTTGAGTAAAGAACCTACCTCTGATATCCGTCCTATAACTCATACCCCTTAATTTAAAGTTGTGTCCCCTCGTGCTAGCTTTCTCCATCCTAGGAAAAAGGCTATCACTGTCCACCCTATCTAAACCTCTAATCATCTTATATGCTTCAATAAGATCCCCTCTTAGCCGCCTCCTTTCTAACGAAAACAACCTCAAATCCTTCAACCTCTCTTCATAGGACCTGCCCTCCATACCAGGCAACATCCTAGTAAACCTCCTCTGTACCCTCTCCAATGCCTCCACATCTTTCTTATAATGTGGCGACCAGAACTGCACACAATACTCCAAGTGCGGCCGCACTAGAGTTTTGTACAGTTGCAACATGATGCTGCGGCTCCTAAATTCAATCCCCCTACCAATAAAAGCTAAGACTCCATATGCCTTCTTAACAACTTTATCCACTTGACTGCCTACTTTCAGGGATCTATTGACACATACACCAAGATCCTTCTGTTCCTCAACACTATTAAGAGCCCTACCATTAGCCCTATACTCTACACATTTATTGTTCCTGCCAAAGTGCATTACCTCACACTTTTCCACATTAAACTCCATTTGCTCCATTAAACTCCATTAATAAACTCCATTAAACTCGATTGATTATCGTAAAAACCCATCTGGTTCACTAATGTCCTGCCGTCCTAACCTGGTCTGGTCTTAATGAAGATGATGTGGAGATGTCAGCGTTGAACTGGGGTAAGTACAGTAAGAAGTCTCATAATACGAGATTAAAGTCCAACAGGCTTATTTGGTAGCACAAGCTACCAAATAAGCTTTCTGAGTGTGCTCCTTCATCAAGCAAGTGGCAGTTGTATTCACAAACAGGGCATATAAAGACACAAACTCAATTTACAAGATAATGGTTGGAATGCGAGTTTTTGCAGGTAATCAAGTCTTAAAGGTACAGACAATATAAGTGGAGAGAGCGTTAAGCACAGGTTAAAGAGATGTGTTTTGTCTTCAGCCAGGACAGTTAGATTTTTCAAGCCCAGGCAAGTCATGGGGTTACAGGTTGGGTGACATGAACCCAAGATTCCGATTGAGGCCATCCTCATGTATGCGGAACTTGGTTATCAATTTCTGCTCAATAATTCTGTATTGTCATGTGTCACGAAGACTGCCTTGGAGAATACTTACCTGAATATCAGAAGCTAAATGCCCGTGAATGCTGAAGTATCCCCAACAGGAAAAGAACACTCCTCACTGTGACAATGGCAAATGTGTCGACAGTCACCAGGCAGAAGTGTTTCCTTCCTGTCGGAGAACACTTCAGCAATCATGGGCATTCAGCTTCTGATCTTCGGATAAGCATTCTCCAAGGCAGCCTTCATGACACAAGACAACACAGAATCATTGAACAGAAGTGGATAGCCAAGTTTCATACACGAGAACAGCCTCAACCGGGATCTTGGGATTATGTCAAGTATCTGTAACCTCACGACTTGCCTGAACTTGAAAAATCTCACTAACTGTCCTGACTGGAGACAACATACATCTCTTTAACCTGTGCTTAACCCTCTCTCCATTCACAGTGTCTACACCTTTAAAACTTGATGACCCTGTAAAGATTCACATTCCAACCATTATTTTGTAAATTGAGTTTGTGTCTTTAAATGCTCTGTTTCTGAACACAACTCCCACTCACCTGATGAAGGAGGAGCGTTCTGAAAACTTGTGGTTTGTGCTACCAAATAAACCTGCTGGACATTAAGCTAGAGTTGTGAAAGTTCTTACCGTGCTTACTGAAGACCCATAATAATGTGGTTGACTCTTAAGCGGCCTCTGAAACAGCCAAGTGAGCTACTCCGCTGTATTTAACCTTGAAAAGTGAAAATAAAATGGGACAGTCCACCCAGCATAGGTACTGAAAAAAAAAACAGCAACCCAGCCCTATCAGTCCTGCAAAGCCCATCTCGGGGCTTGTCTCACAGACTAATCAAGCAACAGCTTGATGTAATCATAATTACGAAATCATACCTAACAGATATCCCATTCACGACCATCACCTTTCCTGGTCACTGGCAGGACAGATCCAGCAGAGATGATGATAGCTCACTGGTATATAATCAGGAATAAGTTACCCTAGGAGATCCGAACATCAAGTCTGAACCCCAAGAAGTCTCCTGGCACCAGGTCAAACGTGGGTAAGGAAGCCTTTTTGCTAACTACCACATACTATCCCTTTATGTTAGAATGTAAGCAGTGACAACTTTGTCATTGGATGTAATGTGACCAATGGAAACAAGACATAAGGGTCAGCTGACTCAGTAAACCATGGGACCAATTACAGTCGGGTGTAACAGTCAGCTGACTCACTATAAATAAGGAACTATGTAGAACGGTGGGGAGTTTGGAATGGCCCAAGGCAAGGCCCCAAACTTGGAGTAATGTTGTTTCTCTATTAAACCCTTTCTTTGATTTAGCAAGTTTTGTTGTATTTTCATTAGCTACATTATGAAGAGTTCTTTTTGAAGAAACACTCCCCAGCTAATCTATCAGTATCCTTCCATGTTGGACGAGTTAAACAACACTTGGAGGAAGCATTGAGAGTGGCAAAAGCGTAGAATGTACCGAGTGGGGGACCTCAATGCCCATCATCATGAGTGGCTCAGTACTACATCACAGACCAAGTTGGCCAGATCCTAAAGAACATAGCTGCTAGAATTGTAGTCAAACACAATCTATAACCTCATGGCCCAGCACATTCTCTACTCCATCATTACCACCAAGCCAGAGGATTAACCCTGGTTCAATATAGAGTGCAGGCAGGCAGGCATGCCACGAGCAACAGCAGACTTATTTAAAAATGAAGCATCAATCTGGTGAAGCTACAAAACAGGGCTACTTGTGTCCAAACAGCAGGTACAGCAGGCAATTGACACAGCTAAGCAATTCTATAACCAATGGATCAGATCTGGGCTCTGCAGTCCTGATTCATCCTGCTATAAATGGTGGGAGACAATTAAGCAATTCACTGAATAAGAGGCTCCATATATATCCCTCTCCTCAACAATGGAGGAACCCTGTTGGCTTTTCACTGCTACTCAGAAGTCTCCTCACTCTTTTGCCACAGAGACGGGTTAGCTCTATAATGCTGCTTCGGAGTGCAAAAGATAACACTGAAGCATTAGCTGCAATCTTCAGTTAAACATGCCCAATGGCTGATCCATCTCAGCCGGCTTTGGAAATCCCCAACATCACAGTCATGAGTCTCCAGCCAATCCAATCTACTCCATGTAATATCAAGAAAAGATAAAGGCACTGAATACTGTAAAGATTATGAGTCCTGACAATATTACAGCAATTGTACTGAAGACTTGTGCTCCAGAACTTACTACACCCTGGTCAAACTGTTCCAGTACAGCTACAATACTGGCATCTGTCTGGCAATAGGAAAATTGCCCAGATATGTCATGTACACAAATAACAGAACAAATTCAACTTGAACAAAACTCAGAACTGATGTTCAGTTTGGGTTCACTCAGCTCCTGACTTTGTTACAGCCTTAGTTCAAACATGAATAAAACAGCTGAATACCAGAGGTGAGGTAAGAGTGCATGCCCTTGGTGGCAAGGCAGCATTTAACCAAGTATGGCATTAAGAAGCCCTGGAGCCAATAAGAATCAATTGGTTAAGGTCATAACTCACATAAAGGAAGATGGTAGGGGTGATTGAAGGTCCATCATCTCAGCTCCAGGTCAGGGTAGTATCTTAGCCACAACCATTTTCAGCTGCTTTAATGACATTTCTTCTATCAGATGATGTGGGGATGTTCACTGATGACTGTCCAATGTTTAGTATCATATATGGCTCCTTAGATACTGAAACAGCTTACATCCAAATCCAGCAAGACCTGGGCTGACAAGTGGCAAATAATATTTGTGCCACACATGTCCCAGGCAATACCATCTCTAACAGGAGAGGATCTAATCATTTCCTCTCAACATTCAATGGCATTATTAACGCTGAAATCCCCTATCAATATCCTTGACCAAATACTAGTCATATAAATACTGTGACTACCAGAGCAAATCAAGGCTAGGAATCCTACAGTGAGTAACTTACCTACTGACTCCCCAAAGCCTGTCTACCACCTACAAAACACAAGTCAAAAGTGTAATGGAAAACTCTCCACTTGCCTGGATGAATGCAACTCCAGCAAAACTCAAGGAACCTGACATCATTCACGAAAAGCAACCTGCTTCATTAGTACAACTTCTATAAATATTCAATTTCTCCATCACCAACGAACAGTGGCAGCCATGTTTATCATTTATAAGATGTACTTTAGTAATTCATGTTGCGAGATAAAGGGCTATGGGGAACAGACTGGAATGTAGAGTTGAGACCAGGATAAGATCAGCCATAATCATGCTAAATGGCAGAGATATTCAAAGGATTCAACTGCCTACTCCTGGTACTAATTTCGATGTTCCTTAGGCAGCACATTCCAAACTCTCAACCACTAATATCTAGAAAGGCAAGAGCAGTAGATACCTGGAAACACCATCCTAATTTGGGAATGTTCCTTCTCTGTCACTGGGTCAAAATCCTCAAACTCCCTCCTTAACAGCTCTGTGGATGTACTTGCACTCAAGGCCTGCACTGGTTCAAGAAGGCAGCTCACTACCACCTTTTCAACTAGAGATGAGCAAAAAATGCAGGTGTAGCCAGTGACACTTTATAATTTATAACTTAAGTGATAATTTATTTATCCCATAAATCCTACACATCAAGGATGCCCAAAATTCTTCCTCTACATTATCAATAAAGCATTGTGGGATCTACTTTTAATTAAACACAATCTATTTTCACAACTTCACTGAAACATACCATAGCCTAGAAACATTGTTCAGGCCACAGACATATTTATTTCCATGGTTCTCCTTCTGCAGCTATTATCTCCTGGGTGATTTTAGAAATGCAACACACTGAAAAATTTCCCCATGCAGAAATGCAGGCATTTACACCAATTGACTTACATTCTCATGAATGTGGTTAAAGTGCCAAAAATATTTTTAAGATTTCTTTTCCAGCTGTGAGAAAATATGTTCTAATATCAGTTGCTCTTCAAAACCCAAGCAACCAGCCTCGCTTTAGCCTTACAAGTTCCAGCAGCAAGGACTTTTTCTTGGTATAAATCCATCTATGAGACTGAGTCAGTTAACCCTAATCTTGTACCTCAAAATAGACTGCAAACTCTTTCCAACCATCTAACTTCCTTTGAATGTCAGCCATGGTTCATTTGGTAGCACATTCATCTCTAAATCACAAGGACCTGGGTTCAAATCCCAAGTCAGGACTTGACCATAAAAATCAGGATTGATGTTCTATGGGACTGATGCATGGCCAAAGATGCTGTTTTTCAACTGAGACATTAAACTGAGGCCCTATCTGCCCACAAAGGTGGATGTTAAAGATCCCAATATTCCTATTTCAAAGGAAAGCAGGAGAATTACCTTGGTTGTGAAAATCACTATGTAAATGAACATTTTCTTTGTATCATCAACCAAATTGCTACAGTCACATGTTAGATGCACTAGGTAAGTATGGTAGATTTCCTTCCCAACAAACTTTAAAATAATTTTTTATGACAAACCAATAATTTCATGGCCGAGAATACACAAATTCTTTTTAATGAGAAGTTGAATTCATCAGCTGTCATAGTCATATCTGAACTCATCTCTCCACAGCATTAGTCCATGCCTCTAGTTTATTAGGCCATAGCATACTACTGTTCCCATGCTATTAAAGACTTCAAATGGTAGTCAAATCAGTAAAATATAGAATTAAAATGTGTTTCCTTGTCCAATACCTTTAGATGGAGGACAGCTGCCTTGTTGAAGTCACGGAATGAAGGCTTATAATTGGATATGGCAGCATCCTTCAATGTTTTTACAGATTTCACACTGCTCAATTTTTTCCAATAGTCTCAAATACTTTAACTATATTTGCACCTTTAAGCAGTATTTTCAACCACTGTCAAGGAAGATGAGTAAACTATCATAGAAAAAAGTCATAGAATCCCTACAATGCAAAAGGTAGCCATTTGGCCTATGGAACATGCACAAATCTCACCCAGGCTTTATCCCAGTAACCCTACGTATTTACCCTGATGAAAAGCAATTTAGCACGACGAAGATATCTAATCTATACATCTTTGGACGATGGGAGGAAACCACAGCACTCGAAGGAAACCTATGCAGACATGGGGAAAACGTGCAAATCCACAAAACAGGGATCCAAAACTAGCGCTCTGAGACAGCAGTGCTAACCACTGTGCCACCATGCCACCCAAATTATCTATGCAATTGACTTTTGATTATCTTGGGTACTATTAATATTTGTCTAACACCAGATTTTGTCAAGACGATACAACAAAGTCCTGATTTAGTAAACTGCAGATCAACTGACATTCCAGATTTATCTTATCATGCTCCACATCTAGTTACACTCGTGTCTTTTTCATAGAAGGTTTAATCAATAGGGAAGGCATTACACGAGAGGCTACATCTGTACTTAAAAATAGCTTACTTCAGTATTTTATATGGAATTACAACTCTGCTCAGTGATTTCCAGATGTTGCTATCACCAAAACTCAAAATAGTACTTTCAATTGTTTAACTTTGTATGTCAATCTTCACTACTTATTGAACCATGTTACCATGTTAACCAATCTCTACTATATATGATTATTGTATGACCACAGGTAAAAGAGTCCATGACTAACAGATTCATCACAGGACCAAAACTACTGTGATCAGCATAATTCATTTGGGTTCATCATTACCTTCATCATCATTATCACGTCATTTTGAGTTCATTCCTCTTCACTCTTGAGCAGTTCATCAAAAAATAATGTTTCGTGTCACATCTGAAGTTTACAAATGAACTGATTCTCGGACATTCTTGGATTTAATTTGCCTAATATTGTTATTCCAACTGTTTTCTACTGTGATAATCATATCTGCTAAAGTAGTCTTTCACTCTCATTCTGTCTTTAATCCTTCCATCCTAGGGCAGCACAGTGGTTAGCATGTTGTCTCATACCAGGACCCCAGTTCAATTCCTGACTTAGGCCACTGTTTGCGGAATTTGAACATTTTCCCCGTGTCTGTGGGAGTTTCTTCTGGATGCTCCAGAGGGTTAGTCAGGAGGGCTAGCTAGGGCAAATGTACAGGGAAAGGACGTGGGTGGGATTGCAGTTGGTGCAGACTTATTGGGCCGAACGGCCTCCTCCTGCATTGTAGGATTCTAGATCATATTGGCACAGTGATTAACACTGCTGCCTCACAAAGCCAGTGACTTGGACGGGGTTCATTTTCAGCCTTGGCTGACTATCCAGGTGGAGTTTGTATGTTCTCCCCCTTTCTGGGTGCTCCAAAGAGGTTGATTGGCCATGCTAAATTGCTTTTTAGTGTCAGAAAGATTAGTAAGGTAAATACGTAGAACACCGACATAGAATAGTACAGCACAGTACAGGCCCTTCAGCCCTCGATGTTGTGCCGAGCTTTGTCTGAAAACAAGATCAAGCTATCCCATTCCCTATCTTTCTGGTGTGCTCCATGTGCCTATCCAATAACCACTTGAAAGTTCCTAAAGTGTTCAACTCCACTATCACAAGAGGCAGTCCATTCCACACCCCAACCACTCTCTGAGTAGAGAACCTACCTCAGACATCCCTCCTATATCTCAAACATGAACCTTATAGTTATGCCGCCTAGGAATAGCTACGTCTACCCAAGGAAATAGACTCTGAACATCCACTCTATCTATCCTCTTCATCATCTTATAAACCTCTATTAAGTCACCTCTTATCTTCCTCTGCTCTAAAAGAGAGACACCCTGGCTCCCTCAGCTTTCCCCCATAAGATCTACTCTCCAAACCAGACAGCATCTTAGTAAATCTCTTCTGCACTCCCTCCAACGTTCCCACATCCTTCTTATAGTGAGGTGACCAGAACTGCACACAATATTCCAAATGTGGTCTCACTGAGATTCTGTACAGTTGCAGCATAACCCCAGAGCTCTTAAACTCAAACCCCCGTTAATAAACACTAACACACTATAAGCCTTCTTCATGGCTTGACCCACTTGAGTGGCAATCTTCAGAGATCTGTGGATATAAATCCCAAGATCTCTCTGTTCCTTCACATTCCTCACAACCTTACCGTTGACCCTATAATCCGCATTCAAATTTGACCTACCAAAATGAATCACCTCTCACTTATCAGAGATAAACTCCATCTGCCACTTTTTGGCCCAGCTCTGCATCCTATCAACGTCTTTTTGCAGCCTATAATAGCCCTCCACCTCATCCACTAATCCACCAATCTTGGTGTCATCAGCAAATTTATTGACCCACCCTTCAGCCCCCTTCTCCAAGTCATTGATAAAAATCACAAATAGCAAAGGACCCATCACTAATCCCTGTGGTACACTACTGGTAACTGGTCTTCAGTCTGAAAATTTTCCACCCACCACCACCTTCTATCTTCTATGATATAGCCAGTTCCTTATCCAATTGGCCAAATTTCCCTCTATCCCACACCTTCTTACTTTCTTCATGAGCCTACCATGGGGAACCTTATCTAGTGCTTTACTAAAATCCACGTATACAACAGCAACTGCTCTATCTTCATCCACACATTTAGTGACATCCTCAAAGAATTCAATCAAATTTGTAAGACAAGTCTTAAATTCACGAATCTGTGTTGACTATTCTGGATTAAGCTGCATCTTTCCAACTGGTCATAAATCCTATCCCAGGGGACCTTTTCCATTAAATTACCGACCAACAAAAACTGATCGGCCTATAATTACCAGGGTCATCCCTATTTCCTTTCTTGAACAGAGGAACAACATTCGCCACTCTCCAATCTCTGGCATTATCCCTGTGAACAGTGAGGAGCCAAAGATCAAAGCTAAAGCTCTGCAATCTCCTCCCTGTCTCCCAAAGAATCCTAGGATATATCCTATCTGCCCCAGGGGACTTAATACCCTCAGATTGCTAATCAAATTGCTAATACATCTTCCCTCTGAACATCCAGCCTATCAGCCAGTACACACACATCCTCAAAAACATGGCCCCTCTCTTTGATGAAGAGTGAAAAAAATTATTCATTCATTGCCTCTTCTATCTCTTCTGATTCCATGCAAGTTCCCACTACTATCCTTGACTGGCCCTAACCTCACCCTGGTTATTCTTTAATTTGTCACATAAGAGTAAAAAGCCTTGGGGTTTTCCTTGATTCGACCCACCAAGGACATCTCAGGCCCCTCCGAGCTTTTCTAAGCTCATTCCTTGCAATCTTGTAACCCTCAAGCTACCCAATTGAACCTTGTTTTCTCATCCTTACATATGCTTCCTTTTTCCTCTTGACAAGACATTCAACTTTTTTGTAAACCATGGTTCCCTCACTCAGCCATTTATTCCCTGTCTGACAGGAACATACTTATCAAGGACACACAGTATTTGTTCCTGAACAAGTTCTACTTTTCATTTGTGCCTTTCCCTGACAGTTTCTGTTCCCATCTTGCCTAATCACATGATAATTACCCCTCTTCCAATTATAAACCTTGCCCCTGCCATATAGCTCTATCCCTCTCCACTGCAATAATGAAAAAATACATGGGGCTATGGAAATAGGGCACGGGTGGAATTGTTGTCAATGCAAAAAACAATACAGCACATGAACGGGCCCTTCAGCCCTCCAAACCTGTACCAATCACGTATTCCTAACTAGACTATCAGTTTCTAACCCTATATTCGCTGGGCTCAATGGCCTTCTTCTGCATACAGAGATTTTATGATTCTATTGTTGGCTGCATCTCATATCTTGACTATTCCAAAACTTATTAATCATTAAGTCTTTTATATTTGTGTCACCTCAAATGTCAAATTTGTTCAGGAAGATTAAACGAAATTACCATTTTCCCAATAAATTTTTACAAGGCAGCAGACATCTGGTCCAACTGTGCACCATTTGGAACAGTACCAATTCAAGCCTATACAAATTGCACTATCAAGCTAAGCCCATATTATGACTTTCTGAAAACTATCAAATTCTAATCATATTCAGAGGAATTTAACAGATCATCTTCCTTGTAAATTTCAACCAGGAACTGTATTAGAAGATTTAAACCTTCATCACGATCCAATTGGCAGACATCCACCTCAGAAAATACTACTGATTTTACTTGTTCAAAGAAACAACAATACTTTGATAGTCATAACCCATACCCAAATCATGTTCCACTGGTCAAATGATTCAGACTCTAAAAATATCAGAACGTAATCATACCCCAACATTTATATTTGATTTCTGCCATTTTCCCCATTGACCACTAGGATTTTAGCTTTATGTCTAAAAAGATGTTTCTCAGTTTCCAACCTTCACCTTTTGGCAACGATCCTCCATGGCCATATTCAACTCTTGAACTTTTTTTTCCAAGATAGCATCTGAGTATGATGACTTCTTGCAAACTGTGCACAGCATACTTTCTAATATTATCTTTTATTCTTGTTCTATGTTTCAAAAACTTCATTCTAACTCTTAAATTGCGACTGTAACACTACAATCTCCATCTCTCCTTTCCTTTTTTATATGCTTTGTATAGTGTGCAAGAAACAAAATTTGCACTGTACACTAATACATGTGACAATAACAATAAATCAAATCAAATCAGGTGACACATAGAACTGCAGCCTAATCTTTACACACTTTGAAACCTATTGTTAAATAGGAATACTGATAACAAATATGCCCCTTCAATCATAACAACCAGTTGCAGTCTGCTTCTACATAGAAACATAGAAAAACTACAGCGCAAACAGGCTCTTCAGCCTACAAGTTGCACCAAACATGTTTCCATCTACTAGGCTTACCTATAGCCCTCTACCTTACTAAGTCCCACATACTTATCCAAAAGTCTCTTAAAAGACCCTATTGAATCTGCCTCCACCACTACTGCCGGCAGTCAATTCCATGCACCCACCACCCTCTGAGTGAAAACTTACCCCTGACATCTCCTCTGTGTCTACTTCCCAACACCCTAAACCTGTGTCCTCAGCCCTGGGAAAAAGCCTCTGAGAATCCATTTCATCAATACCTCAACATCTTAAACACCTCTACCAGGTCACTCCTCATCCTTTGTCTCTCCAAGGAGAAAAGACCGAGCTCTCTCAACCTTTCCTAATAAGGCATGCCACCCAATCCAGGCAACATCCTTGTAAATATCCTTTGCACCCAATGGCTTCCACATCCTTTCTGTAATGAGGCAGCTAGAATTGAGCACAGTACTTCAAGTGGAGTTTGAACAGGATCTTATACAGCTACCGCATTATTTCCTGACTCCTAAACTCAATTTCTCAATTGATGAATGCCAGCACACCACACACCTTCTTAACTACAGCCTCTACTTGCAAAGCTCTTTGAGTGTCCTATGAATCCAGACCCCAAGATCCTTTTGATCTTCCACACTGCCAAGAATCTTACCTTTAATATTCTGTCATCCTATTTGACCTTCCAAAACGAATCACCACACACTTATCTGGGTTGAAGTACATCTGCCACTCTTCTACCCAGTCTTGCATCCCATCAATGTCTCGTTGCAATTTCTGACATCCCTCCACACTATCCACAACACCTTTGTGTCATCAGCAAACTTACCAATCCATCCCTCCACTTCCTCATCCAGGTCATTTATAAAAAGCACAAAAACATGTAGCACACTGCCCCTTACCCAACACTAATATTTAATTACAAATTCAATTAACAATTCTCAGGATTTTATCAAGCACAATGTTGATTAACAATTGACAAATACAAAATGTGCATATTGGAATTAATGTTTCATTTTACATTAACAGAAAATTTTAAACATTCAGTATGACAGCATCTGTGGAGTGAGACAATGAACTAACGTTTGAATTGATGGCCTTCTGATGAAAGGTCATTGATCTGAAACATTAATTGTTCTCCCTTCAGATGCTGCCAATCTTGCTAAGCATTTCCAACATGTTTTTGTTTTAGATTCCCAGCAACCTCCGCATGATGCTTTTATATTAAGTTTACTTTATCAGCACAGTCCAAATTCAAATGAATATCAAACATGTTTCAAAATACATTTTGCTTATTGACATAACAAATATAAAATAAAACTTTCTGTTACACAGGGAAATGGTGCATAATCTTACTCCTTCCAACCAAGTGTCAGATTTTAAAATCTACTAGATCGGTCTCAAACTCAAATAAAAACTGTATGGGATAGTCAAGTAATTAGCTGCTCATTTTTCTTCCGATTTTAAAACACGGCTCGTTCAAATCGAAGGAGAATAAGCTGCCTTTTTGAAAACTTCAACGCTTTGGCTGGTTTCGGCTTAAAAGCTAATTTGAAAAATGATCAATTCTAACATAACGTCTTTCTTGATGGAAACTTAAACCTCGGGATCATGTATTGATTGGTTTTAGTGGAATGTTTACTTGAAGCAAGAGACCCACTATTCCTATGTGGCCCTGGCCCCAGCCCCGTTCCCACTTCAGTGATTTCCAGTCCCGCTCCGCCGGGATCACAATAAACAACGAGCAGCTGCACCCCGACCAAGAACCCCACCGTCTGCCGTTAAACGCCAGATGCATAGACACACCTTCTGCTGTTCCGCCGAATATCCCTCGAAGGCACCACAAGCCGAGGATCCCTTTTCTCCATGCGGTAAATAATATTTCACGGCCTTTCTCTTGCATTCCCTTTCTTCTCTCTGTTCCTCTTTCATTCACTGCCCTCCTGCGCCATGTTGGTTCAAACCGTTTCTTCTCGTCACGGGCAGGGGGCGCAGAGCCACGCATGCGCCAGTAACGCTCCACGCCCGGAACACTGGGATGCCGAGAGATTCTGCTGCTGAGTGGGTGGGGGCGCGCGCAGGGGAGGCGAGGGGGCGGGGACGCGCGCACGGGGCGGCGGTGCACCCGGGCGACGGCCGGGGAGATGCACGGGGGGCGGGGGCGGGGGGGGGGGGGGGGGGCGGGGAAGCGTGCAGAGGCGACAAGGGGGCGGGGCGCGCGCGGGCGAGAAGCGCGGAGGGGCGGGGCGCGCGCAGGGGAGACGCGCGCGAGGAGGAGGGTGGTAGAAGCGGGGGGGTGTCGCGCGCAGGCAGGTGTGCAACGTGACAATAGTCCAGTTCCAACCTCGAAGATGAATGATTCATTCAAACATAGATCCTTTTCCTTGTCAGCAAATTACTCAGACTCGTACAAAGCTGTTCAGATTGGAAGCAGTGCCGTAGGATCTGTCATTATTCTTCCTTAATTACCCGTGGGAAAAGATTATTTGGTCATTTTTTAGTAGTTTGGCAACACAGAAACTAGAAGCAGGAGATGGCCATTCAGTCCTTCGAGCCTGTTCCGCCATTCACTTAGATCATGGCTGATAGTCAAATTCAATATCCTGATCTCATGTGTAGGAGTAGAGTTAATAGAGAAATCGGAAGGGCAAAAGAGGGACAGGAGATTGTTTTGACAAATAAGCAAAAAAAAATCCAAAGAACTTCAATAAATACATAAAGGGCCAAAGAGTAACAAGGGAGAGCGTAGGGCTTCTTAAAGATCAACAAGATTATCTACGTGAGGATCCACAAGAGATGGGTGAGATCGTAAATGAATATTTCTCATTCGGATTTACTGTTGAGAAAAGCATGGATGTTAGGGAACTTGGGAAAATAAATAGTGATATCTTAAGGAATGTACATATTACAGAGAAAGAAGTGCAGGAAGTCTTAAAATGCATCAAGGTAGATAAATTCCCTGGGTCTGATGAAGTGTATCCCAGGATATTATGGGAGGCTAGGGAGAAATTGTGGCTCCTTTAGCAGAGATATTTGAATCACTGATGCTCACAAGTGAGGTGCCTGAAGATTGGAAAGTGGCAATGTTGTGCCTTTGTTTAAAAAGGGCTACAGGGAAAGACCTGAGATATAACGCAGTGAGCCTCATTCCGTTGAGTAAATTATTGAAAGGTATTTTGAGAGACAAGACCTACAGGCATTTAGAGAAGCAAGGACTGATTACGGACAGTCAGCGTGGCTTTGTGAGTGGAAAAACATGTCTCACAAATTTCATTGAGTTTGTTGAAAGGGTAACCAAGAAGGTAGATGAGGGCAATGCTGTTGATGTTGTGTATATGGACTTTAGCAAGGACTTTGACAAGCTATCACATGATAGGTTGTTGCATAAGGTTAAATCTGTCAAGATCCAGGGTGAGGTATCTAAATGAATACAAAATTGGCTTGATGATAGTAGAGGGTTGCTTTCCAAACTGAAGGCTTGTGATCAACAGTGTCCCTCAGGGATCAGTGTTTGTCCACTGTTATTTGTCATTTATATTAATGATTTGGATGAAAATATAGGAGGCATGGTTAGTAAGTTTGCAGATGACACAAAGATTGGTGGCATAGTGACATGAAGAAAGTTATCTCACATTGCAATGGGATCTTGATCAATTGGGCCAGTGGGCTGACAAATGGCAGATGGAGTTTAATTTGGAAAAATGCAAGGTGATGCATTTTGGTAGATTGAACCAGGGCAGGATTTACTCAGTTAATGATTGGGCATTGGGGAGAGTTATAGAACAAAGAGATGTAGGGGTACATGTTCATAGCTCCTTAAAAATTGAGTCATAGGTGGACAGAGTGATAAAGAAGGAATTTAGCATGCTTGGGTTCATTGGTCGGAATATTGAATACAGGAGTTGGGACGTCTTGTTGAAGTTGTACAAGACATTGGTAAGGCCATACTTGAAATACTATGTACAATTCTGGTCACCCTATTAGAGAGAAGAAATTATTAAACTACAAAGAGTGCAGAAAAGATTTACAAGGATGCTACCTGGGCTTGATGGTTTGAGTTATAAGGAGAGACTGAATAGACTGGGATTTTTTTTTCTCTGGAGCATAGAAGGTTGAGGGGTGATCTTATAGAGACCTATAAAATAATCAGGGCTAGATAGTCAATATGTTTTCCCAAAGGTAGGGGAGTCTAAAACTAGGGAGCAAAGGTTAAAGTGAGAGGGGAGAGATACAAGTGTCCAGAGAGGCAGTTGTTTCACACAAATGGTGATGGGTATCTGAAACAAGCTGCCTGAGGTAGTAGTAGAGGCAGGTACAATCTTGTCTTTTAAAAAATATTTAGACAGTTGCATGGGTAAGAACGGTATAAAGGGATATGTGCCAGATGGGACTAACTTTGGAGTTTAGAGAAAAGGACAGCACGGACAAGTTTGGCCAAAGGGCTTGTTTCCATGCTGTAAACCTCTAACATTCTATGACTATGACTTCCACCCACCCATCTCCCATATTCCTTTAGCTCCAAGAGCTATAGCTCATTTCTTCTTGAAATCAAACATTTCAACTACTTTCTGTGATAGTGAATTCCACACATTCACCAACTCTCTGGGTGAAGAAATTCCTCCTCACCTCAGTTTTGTTAAGGTTTAACCCTTATCCTCAAACTGTGACCCCTAGTCCTGGACTTCCTCATCATTGAGAACATTCTTTCCAAATCTATCCTGTGTAATTCTGTTAGAATTTGATTTTGATTTGATTTGATTTATTATTGTTACATTTTTTAACATATAGTGAAAAGTATTGTTTCTTGCGCGCTATAAAGACAAAATATACCATTCATAGAGAAGGAAATGAGAGAGTGCAGAATGTAGTGTTAAGTCATAGCTAGGGTGTAGAGAAAGATCAACTTAATGCAAGGTAAGTCCATTCAAAAGTCTGACAGCAGCAGAAGAAGCTGTTCTTCAGTAAGTTGGTATGTGATCTCAGACTTGTATCTTTTTCCCGACGGAAGACAGAATGTCCTGGGTGAATGAGGTCTTTAATTATACTGGCTGCTTTGTCGATGCAGCAGGAAATGTAGACAGAGTGAATGGATGGGAGGCTGATTTGCGTGATGCATTGGGCTATGTTCATGACCTTTTGTAGTCCCTTGCAGGGGTCTGAGAATGCAGCCTTGTGGGGCACCAGTGCTGAGGATGAACATGGAGAAGGTGTTGTTGCCTATCCTTACTGATTGTGGCTTATGAGTTTGGAAGCTCAGAATCCAGTTACAGAGGAAGGTGCCAAGGCCCAGGCCATGGAGTTTGGAGATGAGTTTTGTTGGAATAGTACTGTTGAAGGCTGAGCCAGAGTCAATAAATAGAAGAAATTTTACAAGTTTCTATGAGATCTCTTTTCGCTCTAAACTCTAGTGAATATAATCACATCATCCTTCTGAATTGGGAAATTCAGATAGGCAACTGAAAAGGAAGTAAGATTCTTATTTGATTATAGTGTCTCACTGTAGCCATCTGAAAATAATTCTTTGTATGTTTATTTAATAAATGGGCAGAGGTGCATCAATAATTATTGTTTTCATCTTCTCTGGTATTATTGCGAGATGTCCAGGTGGGTACAAGCCAAAAAGCTTCCATTCTTTTTTTTAGCAGTGCAGTTTTTCTTGAATATTGTGGTAGACTAGAAAATGTTAAAATGTTTGTGAGTTGTTTTACAATTTATTGAAAAGAAAACATAATGCTAGTTACATCAGCAATTGGTTAGTGAGACCATTAGAAAGGCCTCTTGTAGAAAGTAGGCATAGGAAAATCATAAATGCACAGCCCCAATTTTCCATTGATTGGGGAAATTAATAGAAGAGAACAGTAGTAAATATCCTCCTTTTAAAATGCCACCCCCACCCCATGTTTCCCGGGATACATGGCAAAGATTCAGAGAGTCACAGTACAGAAGAGGTTTTTCATCCTATCGCATCTGCACCAAACTCCAAAAGAACATCTCATCCAGGTCTCTTTCCTGCCTTATCCGTGTAACTCATGGCTAATCCATGTAAGCTGCACATTTTGGGACGCTACAGGGCAACTTAAATGGCCAATCCATCTAACCTGCACATCTTTGAACTATGGGAGAAAACTAGAACACCTGGAGGAAACCTATGCAGACATTGGGAGAACGTGCAAACTCCACACAGACAGTCATTAAGGCTAGAATTGAACCCAAGTCCCTGGAGCTGTGAGGCAACTGTGCTAACTACTGTGCCACTATGCTGCCCATTTGTCACTAGTGCTGTTTTTTCAGCTGTTTCATTAAAATAATAGTTGATGAAAGGAATGGCAGATGAAGTTACAACAAAATAAAATTGTAAATAAATCCAAATCTAAAGTTGGAACAGGCAGAGAAAAGTGCATTACCAATATAATTTCTTTAAATTCATAGAATCCCTACAGTGCAGAAGGAGGCCATTTGGCCCATCAAGTGTGCAGCAACTGTCCAACAGACCATCTTACCCAGCCCTACTCCCACACATTTACACAGCTAATCCTCTAACCTACATATCTTTGGACATTAGGGGACAATTTAGCATGCTCAATCCACTTAACCTGCACATCTTCATCTTTTGTTGTGGGAATAAACAAGAGCAGCCAGAGGAAACTAACACAGGGAAATGTACAAACCCTACAAAGATAGTCACTTGAGGTTGAAATTGAACCCTAGCATTGTGAGGCAGCAGTGCTAACCACTTCTGTCTTTATCAGCTTTGTGGAAGAGAAATAAAAGGGAAAAAATCTATTTACATAATGTACTTCACAATCTCAGAATATCACAACATTTTTGAAATATAGTTACCATTCTAATGTAGGGAAGCACAACAGTCGATTTACACACAGAAAAGTCCCACAAATAACGATGAGGTGACCAGATAATCTGTTTTATTGATGATCATTGATCACCAGCATACTGAGAGAGTGCAATTCCAACACTCAAGAAACTCAACACAATCCAGGCCAAAGCAAGCCTCTTGGTTGGTACACCTTTCACAGTACTCACTCACTCCACATTGACGAACTGGGCAGCAGTGTGTAATCTCCACAAAGTGCACTACAGGAACTCATCATGGTTCCTTAGACGGCACCTTCCAAATCCATAACCGATACTATCGAGCAGGAGAAGGGCAGAAGATACCTGGGAACACACCACTTGGAAATTCCCCATCAAGTCATTCACTGCTCTGACTTTGAAATATAGCACTATTCCATCTGCTGTTAGGTTAAAATCCTGGAATTCCCTCCCAAACATTGTTTTAGATGTACCTACACATCAGGGACCACACCAGCTAATGTTCCCCCGCTTCATCCTGAAACCTCAGGTAGAACTCCCTCTGGTTGTTCTCCAACCTCCACAAGTAATTTTGAATCCCACAGTTATTGTCGCGGACATTCCTGCCCTCTACCCTGAGGCCATTTCTGTTGATGTGGACCTCACTCCTCCTGATCTCTTCCATCTTGTATGCACAGTGATATATTAAGGCGACCTTCAGCAATAAAGCTTTATGTACAACTCTTTCATACATTTTCCCCATTTACAGGTTACGGATGCCTCCCTTGATTATGACTCTTCTATCTGCAGGCCAGTATCGAGCCAGATACCCTCATCACCGTCATGTGTGAGACAATTACCATGTCCTGTACACACCAAGTTGCTCCTGATCTCCATTGTGCATTGGCCTTGTCTCTCCATGGAGTGGAACCACAAAATGCACCCAGTTATAGTCCTATAGTGTCGCAGAAGGAACGCCTTTAATCTTTCACCTCAAGCTTTTGTCATCAGTCCCTCGACTATGACTGTCTGTTATTCAAGACTGACCACAACATTGTCTTCTTCCCCTAGTCATGAGTTTCTATGCAATCCTTCCATCTTAGCCACACTGACCCAGCCCCTTTGCTACTCTGGTGTCTGCATTCATCTCTTCCCAGAATCTGATACACCCCCTCTGCCCCCCCATAATGCATCCCACCTAATCTTTAGTACCCTCCCCTGAACCTTTCATCCTCATATCCCTCTCATTTCCCAAGTGCCATTGCACCTTCACAACCAACGTCAAACCCCCTCACCATGCCAGTCTCTGCTTTAGAATTCAGTCCTGCCTCATAACCAAAGTGAACCACAGATGTTCTCCTCCACGAGGGGCAGAGCAGTCACTGTGAGCACACCAGAAACACCCACATTGAGCTGCCTTACTGCACCTTGAGGAGCCGAATCAGAAGCCACCATCAGTCTGGCTGCAACAGTGCAACTTTGGCATTTCTGATGACTCAGAGCAGCATTGTTGCAGGTAGGTTTTGAATGTTGCAGTCACCTTGAAGTGATGAGCAAAGTGAACGTGAACAGCTGCATGCAACTTATACCAAAGTTTTAACAAAGAGTCATCTGGACTTGAAACGTGAGCTCTTTTTTCTCCTTACAGATACTGCCAGACCTGATGAGATTTTCTGGCATTTTCTCTTTTGGTTTCAGATTCCAGCATTCGCAGTAATTTGCTCCTATGCACACAATTTATTTCTGGTTGTGATTCAGACCAAACAAATCTTTATGTGGCACATTTTTGGGACAAGGAATGTGATTTTAGTAACTTACATAATGAATATCACGACAAACTAATACATGCAGGTGGGGTTCTCGAAATGGTCAGTGGACAATCTAATCCACCATGAGCCCAGTCTAACAGTGGTGAGGGAAAAGTTCCAACTTATTTCCAAAATCCAACTTTTGGCCTTTCTTAAAATTTTTCACTCCTACCCACCATGAAACCTGATACTTGTGCAACTGGAAAATTCTGTTCGAGTTCCTTCCTGGACCTAGGAAATCTGAAGAAAGGTCGTAAAAGTCTGTTAGCAACAGAAGTTATTCATATGAGTTACAGAATGAAGAGTAACATGGAAGGTAATTTGTTTACATTTCTGTTTGAGAATATCCAAAGCATGCCACATTGCCACGGAGATGGACTGTGGGGATAGAAGGTATTTTGGTTTAATTTATCTGAGTGTTTGCTGAGAGAACAAGCAGTACACTTTGGAGAACAGAAAGAGACAGTTTGAGCTCTGCTTTGGTGTAAATTGCATCTCTCCGAATTGAGAGCCAACAGGAGAAGAGAGTCAATTAGATTACACTTCAGGCAGAGAAATAATAACTTCATCATTCACCACTTGAAATGTGAGTTGGCCTGTATCTCAGTTTGGATTTTGTGAGGGAAATGGCAGCTGGAAATTTATTCTAGCTTGCAGCAAGTGGAAGTTTCTGTGATAACTGTCAATGTCCATACTTGTCTTTGTGTAACAATATGCTAACTGTCGATGTCCATACTTGTCTACGTGTAATGATGTGCTAACAGCTAATGTCCATACTGTTTATTATCTAACAATGTATAAAAGATGCTCAACTATCATTGTGTAATTGAAAAGGTGACTGCCTCTACTGCAGAGTGCTTTTCCCAAAGCTTTGTTCAAATAAAACTGTTGGTTGAACCTCCAACTCTGACTCTGAAAAAGTGACTTTCCCACAACAATGGGAACAAATGCAGCAAATGAAACCAACTACAGCTTTTCCAGGAGAGTGGCTTTCTCTAATAATTAACTCGAATATATCAGTACTCACTGAGAAATTAAGTTTCTGTGTATGTTCTGTATATCTTAAACAGGTAGAACATAGAACATTACAGCGCAGAACAGGCCCTTCGGCCTTCGATGTTGCACTGACCAATTAAGAAAAAGCAATGACCCTCTAACCTAAACCATTCCCTTTTCATCCATAAACTTATCTACTAACCTCTTAAACGCCACCAAACTTGGCGCATCTACAACTGCAGCAGGCAGGGCATTCCATACCCTTACCACCTTCTGGGTAAAGAACCTACCTCTGACATCCGTCCTATAACTACCACCCCTTAATTTAAAGCTATGTCCCCTCGTGCTAGCTTTCTCCATCCTAGGAAAAAGGCTATCACTGTCCACCCTATCTAAACCTCTAATCATCTTATATGTTTCAATAACGTCTCCTCTTAGCCGCCTTCTTTCTAACGAAAACAACCTCAAATCCCTCAGCCTCTCTTCATAAGACCTGCCCTCCATACCAGGCAACATCCTGGTAAACCTCCTCTGTACCCTCTCCAATGCCTCCACATCTTTCTTATAATGTGGGGACCAGAACTGCACACAATACTCCAAGTGCGGCCGCACTAGAGTTTTGTACAGTTGCAACATGACGTTGCGGCTCCGAAATTCAATCCCCCTACCAATAAAAGCTAAGACTCCATATGCCTTCTTAACAACCTTATCGACTTGATTGCCAACTTTCAGGGATCTATGCACATATACACCAAGATCCCTCTGTTCTTCAACACTATTAAGAGTCCTACCATTAGCCCTATAGTCTACACATTTGTTATTCCTGCCAAAGTGAATTACCTCACACTTTTCCGCATTAAACTCCATTTGCCACCTCTCGGCCCAGCTCTGCAACTTGTCCAAGTCTCTCTGCAAACTATAACACCCCTCTTCACTATCTACCACTCCTCCAACTTTGGTGTCATCCGCAAATTTACTAATCCATCCTTCAATACCCTCATCCAGATCATTTTCCATTCCCAGAGTGCTAGGTTATCTGCAAAAGAGAAATTTCTAGTGGTAATGTTACAAATTTCTACTCACAACACATGATCTCAGCACATAAAGGAATTCTGCCTGGGTACCAAACTTAAGATCACAAACTTACAAAATTATCCAGGTTGATGTGAGGCATTGCCTGCATGACAGTGATCAGTTTGGGAAAAAGCCAGGGTGGAAATAGGAGCTTTGCATTAAAATGGGAGATTTATCTCCAAAAGGAATTAGAGTCCAACATTTTCCTGCTCGTTTTTTGGGCAAGCTAAGTTTCACGAATTTACAGCGATCTATGCCATACAGAGACCTTCAGGTGGTATAGGCTAAATCAGTTGGAGAGCTGGCAACAGGGTGCTCAGGGGGCCATTGAGAATGCACCGATCTCCCAGAATAACCCCTCTCAACCTAACTCTGAATATCACTGGCTTCCCGAGCACTGGCTCCCACCCCAACCTGCCATCCCCAAAATTGCCAGCCTCCTGACTAATGGCCCTGACATAGAACATAGAACATTACAGCGCAGAACAGGGCCTTCGGCCTTCGACGTTGCGCCGACCAATTAGGAAAAAGCAATGACCCTCCAAACTAAACCATTCCCTTTTCGTCCATAAACTTATCTACTAACCTCTTAAACGCCACCAAACTTGGCGCATCTACAACTGCAGGCAGGGCATTCCATACCCTAACCACCCTCTGGGTAAAGAACCTACCTCTGATATCCGTCCTATAACTACCACCCCTTAATTTAAAGCTATGTCCCCTCGTGCTAGCTTTCTCCATCCTAGGAAAAAGGCTATCACTGTCCACCCTATCTAAACCTCTAATCATCTTATATGTTTCAATAAGGTCTTCTCTTAGCCGCCTTCTTTCTAATGAAAACAACCTCAAATCCCTCAGCCTCTCCTCATAAGACATGCCCTCCATACCTGGCAACATCCTAGTAAACCTCCTCTGTACCCTCTCCAATGCCTCCACATCTTTCTTATAAATGGGGACCAGAACTGCACACAATACTCCAAGTGCGGCCGCACTAGAGTTTTGTACAGTTGCAACATGACGTTGCGGCTCCGAAATTCAATCCCCCTACCAATAAAAGCTAAGACTCCATATGCCTTCTTAACAACCTTATCAACTTGATTGCCAACTTTCAGGGATCTATGCACATATACACCAAGATCCCTCTGTCCATCAACACTATTAAAAGTCCTACCATTAGCCCTATAGTCTACACATTTGTTATTCCTGCCAAAATGAATTACCTCACACTTTTCCACATTAAACTCAATCCCTCCCCAATCACTGATTCCCAATGGCCGATGCCACGTCAATCCCCACCCAATTCCAGGACTTCCCCTTTCATCTCCTCCTACCTGCCTTTGGCCTGGTTTCACCCCATCTGGCCCCAAATGCTGAGGCCCTATTCCCTCAGGCCCCTCCCCCGGAACTGCCCAGTGCCTGGTGCCCACCTAACAGGGTACTGTACTGGCACTGTTAGGTCGCAGATTAACACTGTCAAGCTGGCATGGCAAAAGGACATCTGTCCATTCGCCCCCAAATTCCTGGGGGCCTCAATGGCCTCCAATCCCACCAACAAGGCCATCATGTCAGTTGGAAACCTTCACCACTAAGGTTGGAGAGCCAAGTGAGCCCGGACAATACAGTCCTGAGCTTGCTAAAGAGATTTAAATTAGATCATGAATAATAAATTCAGTCTCTTGTCATTCCTCGCACAAGATTGATTACCTTGGCCTGGAAGGATCATGACCTGCCAGCTGCCAAGTGGGATTTAGGCCTCCCACGTATGTTTCCAACTCGTTACGCTAGTCAACCACCATAGCCGAATCTGAAACTTGCACCCAATGAATTTGAAACACTCTCCAGGAGTGTAATATGTCAGTTACCTATGTTTTGGGCCAATATTCATGCAGTCCCTACATTTGTTAATAAACCTGAATTCATATTCAACCTTGTTGCATTTCTCCACAAGCCATTTCTTCCACATCTGCACTTAAAGACTACAGAAATACCGATCTGTAATTAGCAAGTTCTAATTTTAGTAATTTCCTTGTGGGCCATTATAATATTTACTGCTTCCAACTTAATTTGGCAACGGTGATAATTAAAAACAGAGAGACTAGGGAACTGCTTGGTCCTCAGAGTGTAACCTCAAAAGAATTAGGATCAAATATTTGGCAGAACTGAGCTTTAGAAGAGATTGTGGAGATTTTGCAGCCTCCTGTTTGGCAGGAACAGAATGGTAACACCCTGAAAATGGTGAATTATGACTTAATCGTCAATTCCTGCCAATAATTACTTTCCCCAAGGCCTAGTAGTGGGTGGTTGGAGCACTCCTTTAAATCAAATGATAAGCTGTTTAAAATACAAAGATCACAACTGTAACCTTAGGACTCATCTGGATGAAGCATACACTATCTGTTCAGTCAAAAAATAGCCTAGAAGCTACGTTTTAATTTACATTTATGAACCTGGAAGGAACAGCATATCCTTCAAGCTTCACAAAAATAACCTGGGTCAGGTCAGATCTTTCTTTGGAACTCTCCCAAGAATGGACCTGTTTCCTTCCTTTTTGCAAGCCCAGAGGCTGACTGAGCTGACCCCTATTATAGTTGCTGCGCAGAGTTGGTGAGGTGGCTAGGGGTGCTGGTTTGTCATCCACAGTCTGCTCTCACTACATTCAGCCTTCCCACAGCAATCAGGCTGCCAGCTAATATGGTCCTTGGTACAGTTGCTTGAAAATTGAAAGGCAAAGCAGAAATAGCATTTACCAAACTTTCAAATGTCATCCAATGCGATTCTGACAAACGGCACAGGAATTACGAGCAGTAGTAAGTTATAAAGTCTTTTGAACCTTTTCCAACATTCAGTAAGATCATGATTGACCAGATTGTGGCCTCAATTCCACTTGGTATTCAAGCATTTGGAAAGAGGCGTTGGCATAGTGCTAATGTCGTTGGACTAGTATTCCGGAGGCGCAGGCTGATATTCTGAGAAAATGGTTCAAATCTGATGAAATATCAATTCAAAGAATAAATCTGGAATGAAAATCTGGTAATGGTGACTATGAAACTATTTTCAACTGTCGTGAAAACCCATCCTATTCATTAATGCCCTTTATGGAAAGAAACCTATTGTCCTTTCCTAGTCTGGTCTACGTGTGACTCCACATCCAGGGCAATGTGGCTGATTTTTAACTGCCCTTTGAAATGGCTCAGCCGGATGTTTAGTTGTATCAAACCATAGCACATAGAACAGTACAGCGCAATACAGGTCCTTCAGCCCTCAATGTTATGTCGAGCTATGTCCAAATCTAAGATCAAGCTATCCCACTCCCTATAATTCTGGTGTGCTCCATATTCTTATCCAATAACCACTTGAAAGTTCCTAAAGTGTTGGACTCCACTGTCAGAGCCGACAGTCCATTCCGCACTCTCTGAGTAAAGGACCTACCTCGGACATCCCTCCTATATCTCTCACCATGAACCTAATAGTTATGCCTCCTAGTAACAGCTACATCCACCCAAGGAAATAGCCTCTGAACATCCACCCTATCAATCCCCCTCATCATCTTATAAACCTCTATTAAGTCGACTCTCATCTTCCTCTACTCTAAAGAGAAAAGCCCTAGCTCCTTCAACCTTTCTTCTGTTTTTAATTCACATCCCAGCATCTGCAGTAATTTGCTTTTACCACCATCACCATCTGTGGATATGTCCTGTTCCATGGATAGTACAAATCCAGTCGAGGTGTGATACAGTGGGAACTAGTCAGGGAGGAAGTGGCCACGGGAATATTGAACTTTAACTATGAATCCATGAGGTTTCAAGGTATCAGGTAAAACATGGACAAAAAATCTCCTGCTGATTACTACCTACTGCCTCCCATTACAGTCCCCACTCTCCTTCACCCTGCCACTCAGTTGATGAATTAGTAATCCCCCCATGTTGAACACTTGGAAGCATTGAGGGTGGCATAGTGTAAATCGATTCTCGGTGGAGTCTTAAATGTTCATCACCAAGAATGGTTCAGTAGTATCACTACCAACTGAAATCGCTGAGTCCAAAATGATATAACTGCTGGACTGGGCATGTGGCAGGTGGTGAAGCTGTGAACATCAGGGAAAAACCTCTTTGACCTCACCCCAACAATCCTCATAGATACACTTGTCCATGACATTACTGGGAGAAGTGACCACTTCATAATCCTCGTGTGGACAAGTGATATTCACATTAAGGGTACCTTCCATGGTGTTGTGTGGCATTCCCATCATGCTAAATTCAAACATATAGCAGCTCAAAATGTGGGTCATCAGCAGTAGCAGAGTTGTTACAACTACAGTTTGTTATCAATGGTCCTGTACATTGTCCAATCTATCATTACCTTCAAAAGGTGAGGAGAAGATGACTGTCCTTCACATGAAGACAGCATTTGAACAAATGTGGCATCAAAGAGCACTTGCAAAACTGGAGTCAAGAGGAATTGAGGAAAGTTTTCACTGGTTCGAGTAATACCAAGCACAAAGGAAGTTAGTTGTAGTTGTTGGTGATCAACTCTGTCAGACCCAGGACATTACCGCAATGTTCCTTTGGGTAGCCTAACCATCTTCAGCTGTTTCATCAATGACTTACCTCTCATCATAATGTCGAATGTGGGGATGTTTGCTGATGCCTGCACAATGTTCAGCAATCTTCAAACTTCTCGGTTACTGAAGCAGTGTATGTCCAGGTGCAGCAAGACCTGAACAACATTCAGGTTTGGGCTGATAAGTAGCAAATAACATTTGCACTATATAGTTTGTGGCAGGCAATGACCATCTCCAACAAGAGAGAATCCAACATCTCTCATTGGCATTCAAAAACTAACCATCATCATCCTGTGGGTTGCCATTGACCAGACACCGAGCTAGATCAATCATAGAAAGACTGCAATACCCCTAGCAGGGCAGAGGATGGGAATTCTGCAGTGCGTAACTTAACTCCTGCCTCCCCAAAACCTCTCCACCATCTACAAGGCACAACTCAAGAGTGTGATGGAATATTCCCCACTTGCCTTGATGAGTGAAATTCTAATAACACTTGAGAAAATTAACACCGTTCGGGGCAAACCAACCTGCTTGAATGGCACTCCAACCACCTTCAATTTTCACTCTCTCCATCACCTCAGCTTCCACATATACAGTGACGACACCCAGCTTTACCCCAGAATCACTATTCTTGACACTTTCATTGTCTTTATATTGTCAGACAGTTTATCCAACATCCAACAATGGATGAGCAGAAACATCCTCCATTTAAATCTGGGAAGATCAAAGCCATTGTCTACACCACAAATTCCACTTGCCAACTCCCACATCCACTTGGAAACTGTCTTATTCTAAACATGGTGTTGCATTTGGTTTGGAGATGGGCTGCCAATCACATAACTGCAGCAACACTAAGCCAGCCTACTTCTACTTTTTTTTTTATTAAGCAACACAGCACGGGAAACAGGCCCTTCGGCCCAACGAGCCCGCGCCGCCGTCATACCAAATACATTATCCTATTTTAATATTCCTATATAATAATATATATATTATTCCTAATATGGAAAATTTTCACCATAGGGACAATTTGTTTCCCAATCAGCCTAAGAGCGAATTTTTGGGTTGTGGGAGGAAACCGGAGTGCCCGGAGAAAACCCACGCAACCACGGGGAGAACGCGCAAACTCCCGCAGACACCGGCCCAATTCCAAGTGTCTGCACAGCCACATCGATAGTCTCTGAGCTGTCATGGTGCCCTTCAGATGGTCCACATAAAGCACTCATTTACGACATGAGGTACCAGGCAACCCATGAATCAACATCCAAGAGCTGTACCGCACCACCTGCCGAATGCATGCTCAAAGTATGGACCGAATTACCTGTGGAAAAAAGCCGTAGTTAAACAGTCCTAATATATCCCTCTATCTGCATACCGCTCATGTGGCTGTCCAAGAGACCCTTAAACAGCCCCAGCGTGCCTGCTCCCACCACCTTACTCGGCAGTGCATTCCACACCCCCACTACCCTTTGTGTGAAAAACTGCCCTCTAATATTCGTCTTATACATAGCCCCCCTCACCCTAAGGCCATGACCCCTCGTCCTATCCATTTCTGAAGGTGGAAAAAGTTTACCTCCATTTACTCTATCTATACCCCTTATAATCTTATACACCTCTATGAGATCCCCTCTAAGCCGACGTCTTTCAAGGGAAAACAACCCCAGTCTATCTAATCGTTCCTCATAAGACAGTCCTTCCATACCAGGCAGCATCCTGGTAAACCTCCTCTGCACTCTCTCCAAGGACTCCACATCCTTCCGATAGTACGGAGACCAGAACTGGGCGCAGTATTCCAAGTGAGGCCTAACCAAAGTTTTATACAACTGCAACATCAAACTCCTACTCTTATATTCTATACCCTTTTCTATGAAAGCTAACATACTATACGCCTTCTTTGTCACCTTCTCCACCTGTGAGGACACCTTCAGAGACTTGTGAACCTGCACCCCAAGTCTCTCTGCGTCTCTATGCTCCTTATAGTTTTACCTTTTATCCTATAATTCTCTTCTACATTTTTCCGGCCAAAATGCATCACCTCGCATTTTTCCGGATTAAATTCCATTTGCCATCTATCTGCCCAATCTACCAACCTGTCTATGTCCTGTTGTATTGCCTGACACTGCTCTTCTGTACCCGCCAATCCAAGCATCTTGGTGTCATCAGCAAATTTGCTGATCTCACCACCTACCCCTACTTCCAAGTCGTTTATGTAGACCACAAATAGAAGAGGACCTAGTACTGAGCCTTGTGGCACTCCACTAGTGACAGGCTTCCAGCCGGAAAAAGAGCCTTCCACTACTACCCTCTGTCTCCTCCTCCCGAGCCAGTTCTCGACCCATCTACATACCCGACCCTGTATCCCATGCGCCTTCATGCATTCATGCATTCATACTTCTGCAGCATTGCTGGACATACCCAGCATTCCAGCTCATAGGCTGCTGAAACTATTGTCCATAACAGTTACTTCTAAAGCTGATTATACTAACATACTTTTGGTAGTTATGCCACTGTCAGTATTGAGAGCAGAAATGGGAAGAAACAGGTGTCTTAGCCTCTAGTCTTTGTTTTTTTATAGACTCAAAGCCAGTCAAAAAATGTATCTATACATGTATATATATATATATATATACACACACTATATATAAATATATATATGTATAAAATGTCCTGATCAGAGAACTTCTATGTGCTAATGGTACTTCAATTGTTATCCGGTCAGAAATTCTCCAGATTCCTTCCCTAATCCTTGTCTTCCTGTCTCTGCTAACTCCTCAACCACTCCAATTTGAATGCCCTCTTCTAATTCCAGAATCTCCTCACAATGCAGCACCTCCCCCAACTCTAGAATCCATCCTCCCAATTCCTGAGTGCACAACATTCAAGTAGGGGCTCTCTGACTAGCAGCTGGCAATGATTGCCATGAAACAGACTGGGAGATTATTCCTGTTTTATTGGGTTATCGCTGTCCATGGTGTGTACTGATAGCACCATTAAGCAGTCTTGTAGACATTACCAAGAAGCCTTTATTAACATTGCTGAACTATGTAGATGTTTACAGCAGAAGCTGGCGAGGGCACCATGGCATGTCTTCACACGTTGCTGCTTAGCTCTACACTGCTGATCCAAGCTGAACGTCAGCTGCCTTCTTACATCACCAGTGGATGGTCCAGCGCTTAGTTCCAAATTAACCCTTAATGTGCCAGACCCTTTTACTACAATTCTGTTTAAAATTAATGTAGTTTGACCTCATACTGACTCACACAGTACCTCATACTGATGCCTGTTAGTCATGTGGAATACCATAGTTAAAAAATTAAATTGTTGCTCTCCTAGACTGGCTGCAGACAATATTCGGGGTAGGACTGCTCAATTCCTGGACACTCCTGGTTATTCAGGTGAGTTGGAAATTTGAATCAATGTGCTGCAAGTGTCTATGCACAAGTGAGATGAGTCCATATATAGAGAGAAAGAGAGAAGTCACTTCACAATTTATTGGTGTTCTGGAAGCATTTCTCATGGTGTAATTTCAAACGGATTATTTGGTCATTTATCTTATGTGCTGTTGACAGGATTTTCATAGAATTCATACAGTGCAGGAGGAGGTCATTCAACCCATCGAGCCTGCATCGACCATAATGTCTCTTAAGCCCTATCCTCATACATTTACTCCAGTTGGTTCCTCCCTGACACCAATGGACAATTTAGCATGACCAATCCACCTAGCCTGCACATATTTGGACTGTGAGAGGAAATCCATGCAGATACAGAGAGCACATGCAAATGCCACATAGACAGTGACCCAAACCCGGAATTGAATCCAGGATCCTGGTGCTATGAGGCGGCTGTGCTAACCACTGTACTACCACGCTGCCATTTTATGCATAGGATTAACTACTATATTTGTCTGCATTTCAAAATAAGATATTAAGTGTAAGCTATTATGTATCATCTTTTAGAATAAATTTAATCTTTAATTTGCTGGTGGCTAATTTGTCAATCCTGATTTTTTTCTGGGGGTGGAAACAAGGCGGAAATCAACAAAAATGAGTGTATTAATATCTCATATAGCTTCAGTTGGTTCCAGTTGCTTGGAGTGGGCTTGTTCATGGAGTCTTACTTCCTTAATTTATCCAATTCTTATTGTGGAGTGGTGTTCCTCAAACTTACATGACCAAATGTATCACTGGAATGGAGAGGGATGCCTATGATCCCATCTATATCTAATTACCAAATAATCGGACACAGCAGTTACCAGAAATGCCTGACAGTGAGGGTCATATAAAAATAATTTCAGAATGCAAGTTCGGCACGGTTGTAAAAAATGGCTGCAGTGACACCTGCTGACAGAACATGGTATTACTGTACAAGATTCAAAGTCTGTTCTTGAGAAAGAGAATTGTATAATTATTGCTTTATTACACCTACATCTACCAAGGACTATTTTCCTCAGAGGCACTGTCACTATATACCTCCACTATGTCCAACACTCTAGCCCCAGTTCTAGTGCACTTCCACTGTAATGTCTAGTAGAATGCTGTGGAGTAGACGGAAATTGGGTCACAACGCAATCTAGTCCTAACCTTCAGTGTACCTGCCAAGATTGCAGTCTCAATCCACTCTCTACGTTCGCCGGCGCTTCTTTGCAACTTATGATATTATTAACATAGGTATGCCTGGAAACCTAACATATCTACTAACCTAGAAATAGATGTTTAAGTTTAAGTGTATTTGTTAGTCGCCTAGTCACCACAGCTCTTGTTCAGGTACACTGAGGGAGAATTTAGCATGGCCAATACACCTAACCAGCATGTCTTTCAGACAGTGGGAAGAAACCGGAGCACCTGAAGGAAATCCACACAGATGTGGGGTGTCTCCACGCAGACAGTGACATGTGAAATACATCTTAGAACGTAGGATGAGATCAAAACCTTAACCACCCCCCTTCCCCAAAGATTTATGCAAAATTTTAGAAATATTAAAATACTACCCCTTGCAAAAAGATTGCACAATTATCAAAGGTTTTCTTTCAGGGAAGTCTGATCCTTTGGCTGAACTTACCAGTCTCATTTGCAGGTAAGGAAGATATTAATAACAAGGGATCTCCCAAACTGAATATATTTTGACAGCTTCAGATGTAAGAGCTAGCATGGCATGCCCTCATCACAGAAACCTGGAGTTAGAAATTAGTTGCTTGATGGGGTCAAGTCAAATAAAGTCAGGAACAAGTTGGACTCCCTCCAACAAACACTACAACGGGCTTCTCACCAATGATTCAACGTGACTAGGTCCCAGGACTTGACCCGCCACTGCTCCTCCCCCCATGTCAGCTGTTTTTTCCACAGGGGGATCATGTAAAATATGTCAGGTGGATGACCCACCTCCTTCCTGCCTAAATCTGACCTATTCCCCATATATACAAAGATGAGTGAGGACCATTAAGTCACTCACTCTTAGGCCTATTGAGGTCCTTAACTGTCAAAGTAAGTCGCAATTAAGGACCACGTTCACTGGCATAAAATGCTGGGCAGTGGCAGGCAGGCCAGCGTTCAAAAGCATTTTTAAAAAATATTTTTTTGAAAAACTGGGATCAGAAATGTCTTCTGCGCATTGGAGGCAAGTTCCAAGATCCCCACCTGGCCTCAAAAACATCCATCCACTTCCCTGGGGTGCCAGTACATTTCCAGCGCCTCAAAAATGCAATCTCCACTCACCTCCTCTCCCTAGGATGCTACTTCCTTTCCAGCCTCTCCAGGATTTAACACTCTCTAAGATTTCTTGTTCATGGAGATAGATGCTTGCAGTCTGGCAGCACCAGTTCTGGCATTGCTGGGATCTCTGGAGCTGACAGCCTTCCTGTGGGCCAAGGAATGGAAATCATGACCCTCAGCATTTCGATACCCCCAATAACATGATATTACTGAGGGGCATGATTTTTAAAAGTCAGTCCACCTGGGACCAACTTTTCTTCATCGTCCACTGCCTCCATAAAATTCAAACACAGACTGAGTTGTATCATAGCTTTTAAGGATCCAGACCTTTAAAAGAATTGTACCTGAGCAGCCTCTAGATGGAGTTTTCCCTGAGTTTCCTATGTCAGCTTATTTACTGGTTAGACAGCAAGAAAATCTTGTCTGATTCCTGGATAACTACACAACTGACCTCCAAATCTCTCTCACTGACTACCCCCCCCCACCCCACCCTCCGCACTCCCCCTACCTCCAACCCTCCTGACTGTTTCCAAATTAATCCCTAACTACTCCTCAATCTGATCTGACTAGCCCCTCCATGCAACTACCCTCTCAACTCTCCCAACAAGGTTTGACTAACCCCGATACATGATTCCCCCAACTACTCTTCCTGAACCTTTGCCTAGTCCTTGACACTCTGACATGCCCTCCCGAATCTCATGACGCTGATCCCTTGACTCCCCTCAACAACCACCACATCAGACTTCTCAATCCTGACTCAATGTGACTAGGTCCCAGGACTCGACTTGCTCCTGACTTTACTTGATTTGACCCCACCAAGCAAATAATCTCCTGACCCATCTGTCCTGACTTGACTAGCCCTCATCAGCCATCTCTCCCACCTGATCTGGCCTGACTAGCCTCAAACTGATCGTCTTTCCCAGCTTGACCCATCAATCCACACACTTACCTGCCATTGTACACATCTGTCACTCTACCACTTCACTCAGCTGCCACCCTGCCACTATAGTCCCACACTACCTAACTCCTTTACCTTAACCATCATATCCTCTTACACATTTACCTTGCCCACTTTCCTTCTCTCCATCGATTTCCAAAGAAGCTTTGGAACATTTAAACTCTTTACTTACAGAATACTGCAGCAAATGCTGTAAAAAGGGAACGTGGCTTTCTTCCCCTGATGCTCCAGCATTGCAGTGAAGCTCTTTGATAGAATGTATGCTCAATAATTTTAGAGAAACCAAGATCAAAAATGCAGAGCTCTGAAGTGATAGATGAAAGTAGGAGCAGATGGCAATCCGATTGTGGTTATCATTCCTTGAAAGTTTCAGGCTATTGATTGGCTCGTTAACTTCACTATAAATATAAATATATATTTATTTTTTTTCACTCTTTTACATCATTATGTCAAAGATTGGCTGGACATATTGCCAGAAGTACTCAACTTCACACATTCAAAGCAACCCTGGGGAGCAATGTAAGCAGGGTGAACAGACTCCTGGATTTGGTACCATCAAGCATATAAGAAAACAGGAATTAGGAACATAAGTAGGCAATTCAGCCCTTTGATCCTGCTCTGCCATTCAAACAGAACATGGCTAATCTCTTCCTAGTCTCAAATTCACCTCCCAACTGTTCCCCATATCTCTTTAACCTATTTTTTCAAAATCAGAAATATAATTATATTATAAATATAATACAATCTTCTTGACACCATTTTACAATTCAGAATCCACTGTGCTATGGGAAAGCAAGTTCCACAAATTCACCACCCTCTACGAGAAATAATTCATCCTCATCTCGGTTTTAAATCTATCACCTTTCAACCCATATTTGTGACCTCTTGTGCTAGATGGCCCCACAAAGGAAAACATTTGGTCTACGTTTACTTTATCAATCCCTTTTAGTATTTTATAAACCTTGAACAGATCCCCTTCTAAACTCCAGCAAATATAAGTCCAAACTGTTTAATCTCTCCTCATATGTCAACCCAGTAACAATAATTATTGCAAGGTATCCCAATTCCTTCTCTGTGCTGTTGATGACCCCTTCCACCACTTTACATTGCAGAGACACTCGACGGCTCCAATGCTATTTGCCTTTATTGTTCCAATTTGTTGCTTAACAGACTTTGATCTTTCTACCCTGTGAGGTTAATTGCTTGAAATATTTCTTGTATGAAATAAATATAATGAATAGTATCATGCACATAAGCAGAAGAAAACCTTCTTCTACTTCTACAGAAGGAAAAGATCTTGCAGTTTATCACGTATTGAACCTTTCCCTCAGCACTGTCACTGTGTCCATATGGTATAATGAGAGTGGAGGCAGTTACCAAAATCATTATCATTGACATAGTGTCATAAATAATTTACGGGATATTTTTCTTTTGAAGATGTTACACAAAGATGTTAAGCTTGTAAAAAATGATTCATTCAGCCTCAACTAGAAAATTGCACCCAGTCCTGGGCTTTACACTTCCTACTATACTTTAGGAAAGATGTGAAGGCAATAGAGAGGTTGCAGAAAAGCTCTGAAATTCCATGGATGAGAGTCTTCAGCTTCAATGATATATTGGAGAAGTTCAGGCTGTTCTCTTTGGATAAGGTAAGGTTAAGAGGAGATTTGATAGAGGTATTCAATTCATGTAGGGTCTGGAAAGAGTACATAAAGAGAACCATTGCCACTGATGGAAGGATCAAGAGATAGAAGACACAGTTTAAAGGTAATTGGCAAAAGAAGCAATGGCGACATGAGCTTTTATACACAGGATTTGGTTAGCATTTGGAATGCACTGCCTGAGAATGTGGCAGACAGAGCCTCAATTGAGACAGTCAAAACTTGATCATTACCTTAAAATAAAAAATGTGCAAGGCTATGGGGCAAAGGCAGGTGAGCAGCATTAGATGAATTGCTACTAAAGAGAGACAACATATGAACAGGGATTCATTCTGTGTGGTAAATGATCTATGGTTCAATGGTTTCATCCCTGCCTTTGCTCCAGTGATATTAGCTCCTCTCCTCCATCAAGAAGGACATGCAACCATACCTGATCCTGCTGTTAAGGTGTTGCTGCCTCTGGTTTTACACCGCTTTATCCTCCAAAGTAAAAATAAAATGTGTCAGTAAGTATGCAATTGTTTGGGTGGTTCGCCTTTTACGGTTGAATAGCTGACAGTGTGTGAAAGAAAGATTGGTCATGTTAAATTTTCCCTTACTGCCTCAAAATGTGTGGATTAGCCGTGGTAAATGTGCAGGGTTATGAGTAAAATGGGGGTTGGGGGAGTGGTGGGTGAGCCTGGGAAGATACTGGGTTGGAGAGTCAGTGTAGTCTCGATGGTCTGAGTGGCTCCTTTTTGCACTGTTGGGATTCTATGATTCTATGAGCTGAAATATGTTCCTTAAGTGGGAGAACATCACTTTTAATTTCTCTGCGAGCTGATAATGGTCATGAAATTGGCTTCTCGTTGAAAATCAGTGGAAGTGTACGACTGGTCTTGAATGTGCACTTGAAGGCAAAGGCTGAGACTTGCTGAAATTGGCCCTCAGTTGCATAATACTGATGAGCTGTGGATGGCAGTCGGGAGTCCCCATACAGCTTTCTGGTCAGGATCTTCTCAATATCATCTGACTCTGACACCAACTCAACCTGCAGCTAATTTCTGGTAGAAGTCTGGAGGGGCCAGAAGAGGGGCAAATAAGAAAAGGGGAAGAAAGAATTGAAGAATTGCAGAAGGGAGAGAAAAGAGACAAATGGGCAGAGAGGGACAAGAGGGAGGACAGAAGCCTGCAGCATTTCTGTGGAACTAATTGCAAACAGGAATGTTGCTCCTGGCTCCAGTTTCAGATCAGCAATCTCTTGTAATATGTTTACAAAAAAATTACTGTGGATACTGGAATCAGAAACAAAAACAGAAAATGCTGCAGAATCTCAGCATGCCTGACAGCATCTCTGGAGAGAAAATAGAGCCAATGTTTTGAGTCTGGATAATTCTTTATCACAACAATCTCTTGTAGTTACACCTCTGTTGAGTGGAGAACTGAATACCTATCATTAGCACAACCAGTTCTTGTTAAATTTGACAAAAGCTGGGACTTCCTATCAGCTTCAGCCACAGGAGATCACTTCCAGAAACAGGTCAAGCAGTTTGATTTTCCTCCCAAAAGTAGGCATGATGACCAATTTCTCCATCCTTTGTTTAATTATTATAAGGACAAGGTCTATTATTTAAAACACATTTATATCAATACAAATAAATCCCAATGCTGCTTCATTTTGTTACAATTGACTGCAGCTGAGAATAAGTTTTTAAATCATGTTTTACTAAAATATATTTGGGATCCAACTACACAACTTTATTATTTAATACCCCTTCACGTTTAAGTTTTTTTTTCCACTTTCTTCGTTAGAAAGAATGATGAGATGGACTCACCTTTATCCCTTGAGTATCTGTTAACACTGCTTTCAAGCCAGTCCAGATTGTGTGCATGGTTTGGTTTGTAGGCAGCTGTTTTGAAGATCTGCTTTTGCACAGGGCACTTCACCTCAATTATAAGAATTGAAAGCTTTCACCTTCATACACTCCCCATGCCACTCTATACCCTCCACCTTTATGGTTCCTCATGTTTCCCTTTCCAAGCTATAGCATCCAAAGCAGTCCTTATACTCCTTTATGGCCTTGTATGCCCCATGCCAACCTATGCCCCTCAATCAACTTGTATAGCCCCTCATGTTCCCCAATCAAGCAATGGCACTTCCACTCCCATTCACTCACTAAAATCTACAGAAGCAATGAACAGGCTGAGAGACCAGAAATCCCTATCCCCGGTTCTAGATTTTCTAACTAGGGAAAACAATTGTGACACACTGGCACAGTGGTTAGTACTGCTGTCTTACAGTGCCACGGACCAAGGTTCAATTTCTGGCTTAGGTTATTGTCTGTATGGAGTTTGCATGTTCTCCCTGCATCAGTGTGGGTTTCTTCTGGGTGCTCTGGTTTCCTCCCACAGTTTGACAAACATACTTATTGGGTGCATTGACCTGAACAGACGCCTGAGTGTGGCAACTAGGGAATTTCACAGTAACTTCGTAGTAACTTTGAATCTCTTTGCAATGAAGGCTAACACACCATTTGCCTTCCTAATTCTTGCTGCATTTGTCTCTCCACTTCCATTGATAGATGTATGAGGATATCCAGAAGATTCCTTTGTACATCCACACTTTCCAATATATCACCATTTAAAAAATACTTCCCCTTTCTGTTTTTCACCCCAAAGTGTATAAATCACCTTGAAACTCCTTGTATCCTCCTCATGATTTACAGTTTCATTTTGTTTTGCATTGTTAGCAAACTTAGAAATGTTACATTTGGTTTCCCTCATCCAGATCATTTATGTACATTGTGAACAGATGGGATCCATGGACTGATTCCCTACCATACCCCACTAGTCACCACCTGCCACATGATAAAGGCCATTTATTCACACCTTCAGTTTCTTGCTTGTCAACCAATTCTTAATCCATGTCAGTACATTTCCCGTTACAGCCAATGTTGTTCCCTTGTTTAAGAAAGGTAGCAGGAATAATCCAGGAATTTATAGGCTGGTGAATCTGACATCAATTGTGAGGAAACAACTGTACTGTGCTGTACTGTTCTATATTCTTTGAAAATTTTGGGGAAGATACTGAGGGACAGGATATATGCACATTTGGAAGAAAGTGGGCTAGTTAATGATGAGCAGCATGGTTTTGTACAGGGAAGGTTATGTCTCATCAACTTAGTTGAGTTTTTTGAAAAGGTGACAAAGATAATCAATGAGCGAAGGGCTGTGGATATAGTTTAAACGATTTTGATTTGATTTGATTTGTTATTGTCACATGTATTAACATTTAGTGAGAAGCATTTTTTGCACGTTACACAGACAAAACATACTGTTCATAGTGAAGGAAATAAGAGAGTACAGAGTGTAGTGTCACAGTCATAGCTAGAGTGTTGAGAAAGGTCAACTTAATGCAAGGTAAGTACATTAAAATGTCTGACAGCAGCAGGGAAGAAACTGTTCTTGAGTCTGTTGGTAGGCCACCTCAGACTTTTTTATCTTTGTCCCGATGGAAGATGGTGGAAGAGAGAATGTCTGAGGTGTGTGGGGTCCTTAATTATGCTGGCTGTTTTGCTGAGGCAGCAGGAAGTGTAGATAGAGTCAATGGATGAGAGGCTGGTTTGCATGACAGATTGGGCAGCATTCATGCCTTTGTAGTTTGTTGCAGTCTTGGGCACAGCAGGAGCCATGTCAACCAGAAAGAATGCTTTCTACGGTGCATTTGTAAAAGTTGGTGAGTGTAGTAGCTGACATGCCAAATTTCCTTAGTCTTCTGAGAAAGTAGAGGCATTGATGGGCTTTTTTAACAATAAAGTTAGCAATGGGGGGACTAGGACAGGCTATTGGTGATGTGGACATCTAAAAACCTGAGCTCTCGACCCTTTCTACTTTGTGCCCATTGATGTAGACAGAGACATGTTCTCCTTTATGTTTGCTGAAGTCAATGACAATCTTCTTTGTTTTGTTGGCATTGAGGGAGAGATTATTGTTGCCGCACCAGTTCACCAGATTCTCTATCTCATTCCTGTACTCTGTCTGGTCATTGTTTGAGGTCTGACTCACTACAATGATGTTGTCAGCAAACTTGAAAATCGAATTGGAGGGGAATTTGGCCGCACAGTCATAGGTGTATAGTAGGGGGATGAGAACACAGCCTTGTGGGGCACAGGTGTTGAGGATGATCATAGAAAAGGTGTTGTTGTCTATCCTTACTTTTGATTGTGGTCTGTGATCAGGAAGTTCAGGATCCAATTGCAGAGGGAGGTGCTGAGGCCCAGGCCACAGAGTTTGGAAATGAGTTTTGTGGGAAAAGTAGTGTTGAAGGCTGAGCTGTAGTCAATAAACAGAAGTCTGACATAGGTGTCCTTGTTATCTAAATGTTCCAGGATTGAATGCAGGGCCAGGGATATGCTGTGGACCTGTTGCAGCGGTAGTCAAACTATAGTGGATCCAGGTAGTCTGGGAGGCTGAAATTGATTTTGTGCCATGACTAATCTTTTGAAGCACTTCATAATGATGGATGTCAGAGCCATCAGCCAATAGTCATTAAGGCATGCTGCTTGGTTTTTCTTTGGTACCAGGATGGTGGTCATCTTCTTGAAGCAGATAGGAACCTCAGATTGTTGTAAAGAGAGGTTAAAGATGTCTGTGAATACCTCTGCCAGCTAATCCTGCAAGATCTGAGTGCATGTCTGGGTATCCCATCCAGGCCAGTCCAAGGGGGACCTGATAGACATCTACAAAATTATGACAGGCATAGGCAGGGTGGATAGCCAGAGGGTGAAAGTGTCAATTACAAGGGCACAGGTTCAAACTGAGAAGGAGAATGTTTGAGAGAGATGTTTGGGGGAAGTTTCTCATGCAGAGAGTAGAGGGTGCCTCGAACATGCTGCTAGAGCAGGTGGTAGAAGCCGGCACATTAGCAACAATTAAGAGGCATCTACTGGAATAGGTAGGAAATAGAGGGACCAAGTAAGAGCAGAAGGTTCTTTTTAGTTTAATTAAGGCATCATGCTCAGCACAGACTTGGAGTGTCAAAGGGCCTATTCCTGTGCTAAACTTTCCTTTATTCTTATCCCATGTGCTTCAATTTTATCCACAAGCCTCTTTTGAGGGGTTTAATCAAAAGCGTTCTGAAAGTCCAAATACATCACGTCCACAGGTTGGTTCTCTCTTATCTATTGTACTGGTTACATACTTGAAAAAATTCCGTTAGATTTGTTAAACATGATTTGCATTTCATAAACCCATGCAGGCTTTGTCCAATCCTGTTAATGTTTCCTAAGTGTTCTGTTATCACATCTTTTATAATTGACTCTAGCATTTTCCTTATGACGGATGTCATGCTAAATGGTCCTCCCTTTTTTCTCTTCCTCCCTTTTTAAATAGTGGGATTACATTTGCCATCTTCCAATCTGTCGGAATTGCTGCAGAGTTTATAGAATTTTGTAAGATATCCATCAAAGTATTCACTATTTCCAGAGCAAATTCCATTCATACTCTGGGATGTAGATTATCAGGCCCCGGAAATTTGTCGGTCTTTAACCTAATTAATTTCCCCAACACTATTTTCTTACTAATTCTGATTTCCTTCAATTCCACTCTCATACTAGACATTAGTTCCTTTACATTTCTTGGAAGTTATTGATGTTCTTCTTTTGAAGACAGAATCAAAATATGCATTCAATTCTGCCATTTCTTTGTTCCCCGTCATAATTTTCCCAGTTTATGGCTGTAAGGAACCAATATTTGTCTTTACTCATGTTTTTCTCTTCGCATATTTATGAAGCTTTTATGGTCACTTTCTGATGCTCATGCAATTTTACTCTCAATCTATTTTCCCCACTTGATCGAATCTTTTGTCCTTCTTCGCTGAACTCAGAAATGCTCTCAATCCTCAGGCTTGCTGTATTTTCCAACATTTTTCTGACCTTCTTTATCTCTTCTTTGAATAACTTGTGTTCCTTTATAATAAAAATAAAAAGTGTTGTGTAGAGAGAAAGAATTAACGTTTTGACTGAAGAAGAGTTAAATAGACTTGAAACATTAATTATGTTTCTCTGTCTGCAGATCCTGCCAAACCTGATGAGATTTTCCAGCATTTTCAATTTCTATTTCAGATTTCCAGTATTTGCATTATTTTGTTTTCATTTCTGTGTTACTTTATGTTTTAGCTTGGTGGTCTATAGAGACTTTTTAATCTTTGCTGCCTTTACTCACTTTGCACTAATGATTCACCTTTTGAGAAGCTCAATATGTTTAGTTGGTCTACTTTATGTACCAAACCAGATATTCCAGACAAATAGAGGTGTTCTACCTTGTTTTCTCCTTTGTCTGTTCTTCCTGAACACTCCGAACTTTGTGCATTATATGTACCTAGGATGATTAATCATGATTGATTGATTGATTCTAAGGTTCATATTTTATTAATTTCCAATTACCATAACAAACCCTAGCATTATATTTATGAATGCTTCTGGCATTTATAAAAGAAAGTTAAAATGATCTTTTTCATATTCTTTTCTTAGTTGATAATTGATCTATATGCTTCTGATATCAGATCTAATTTCTTTTCAGTTTGGTGGGTTTTATGAACCAGTCACCCTCTCAACAAACCCTTAAAAAGAGATGATGAAGGGAAGATCACACAGAAGTGATGCTTTTACATTCACACGCTTACCAGCAGGGGTCACTAGATAATGATGGTGTGAAGGAATTCTGTACATTTTTCTTATCCTGATCTGAGGACATTGATGCCAGCTGTAACATTCTTACAATTTTCTTAGCTGAGACCAGCTAGCCTTAACCAATGACTGAGCATGTAATGTCCTAGTATATGCAGATAAACAACCTGCTGTCTTAATTGCTGAGCCAACAGTGGATTCATATTGTAATAGAAAATAGAGACAGGAGAAGACTATTTGGCCCTTTGAGCATGCTCTTCCATTCATTTTGATCATGGCCAATCAACAAAATCAATATCCTGATCCTGTCTTCCCCCGACATCTCTTGATCCCTTTAACCCGAAGAGCTATATTTAATTCCCTTTTGAAATCATAAAATGTTTGACCTCAATTATTTTCTGTGGTAGTGAATTCCACAGATTTACCACTCTCTGGTTGAAGAAATTTCACCCCACCTCAGTTCTAAATGATTTATTCCTTATCCTCAAACTATGACTCCTAGTTCTGGACTCCCCCACCACTGAGAACATTCTTTTTGAAACTATTGTGTCTGATCATGTTAGAATGTTACAAGTTTCTTTGAAAACACCTCTCACTCTTCTAAACTCCAATGAATACAATCCTAACTGACTTACTATCTCTTCATATGACAAATCTACTATCCCAGAAATCAGCCTGGTAAATCTTTGCTGCATTCACTTAATAGCAAGGACTTCTTTCCTCAGATAAGGACGCCTGCACACAATATTCCAGGTGTGGTATCAACAATACCTTGTACAATTGCAGTAAAAATTCCTATTTCTATTGTCAAATCCTCTTGTTATAAAGGCCAACGTACCACTTGTCTTCTTTACTGCCTGTTATACTTACGCACTTACTTTCAGCGACTGATTTCATACTTCTAATTTGATTGGTAGACCTTACATGAGATCAACATATCAAAAATATTTTGCATTTCCTTATATCAGCAAATTGCTAATTACACAGAATGACACAAAGCTTCTGCCTCTGAGTAACACAAGCCAGGAAAATGCAAGATTTAACTCATAGTCTAGTACGCTGGCTGATCTTGGTTGAAGAGACAATAGGGCATGAAGAAAGCCTGCTGAGGACTGAAGTGACCCCTACTAGAAGTATTTAAGTATTAAGCACATGAGTACCGTTCAAAAGACAACTTCCATTGATTATGTATAAATATCACTGACTAGGATCTAATAAATTATCAATTCCAGTTTTTGTTATTCGTGAATCCTCTATTCATGACAAGTAAAATCTGAACAATATTTGATGCTACTGTGATTGGTGAAAAATGACTTACGATGTCACTATTATGAGCTTAAATGCACTTTATCAAATTGCCTCATTTTATATAATGTATTCGAAATGATCATAAATATACCTTAATATTGACAACTGTTAAACTAAGTAATCAAATCATTCAGTGTTGAGATCTGGATAGGTGTGTAGTTTAAACATCAGAAAGATGGCATTATTAACTAGCACATTGTTGCAATTGTTCCACCTTAGGAATGTTGTGTTATTGAATACAGTCAATGATGTAACCAGTGTACTGAATGGGAGCAATTCTTTAGACAGTTGCTAGTGTTTGTGTTGTAATTAAACACCTGAAGTATGTATGATTCACAAAAGCAAAGCTTCTAGCTCGACAGATCAAAACAATATGGTGTGATTGTTAATGTCACAGTTTTGTACTCTGCTCTTTGCCTCAGTTAAAGGGGCATTCTTAAGGAAAAGTGCAACCTTTCAAAGGCCTGCCATTCACCACAGGAGTCTCAAGAAGATACATCAGAGAACAGAGAAAATATGCTAGGTTTGGGTGGTGGTAAAGGGGAGGGTTAACAGAGACCAGAACTTGTAATGGCTTCCATCTAAAAGGGTGATGCAATCATGAGATACATGTTTATATGACTCTAATATTGAATTTTATTGGAACTATTTTCTATTAATATTGACTCTACTGAATATTTCAAGAATTTTTACTCATTTACCTCATACAGGACAATATTTCCAACACATTTTCCTTACATTAGGTAAGACATTTTATCAAGCTTAAATGAGTTAATGATGCTTCTGTCACTCTGTTACATGGATGAATGCCATTTACCAATATCTTCTTCAAACGCAGCTGCAAATTAGCATTTGGTCAAAATTTATAGCTGATCTACAATTAAATTGTCTGTTTAGAATTGAATCTCCCTTTTCCTGATGGATGTGGAGAACCAGCTGTGAAACAATGTGAGTTGAATCTGCAGGACATAAATCATCTGGTTCAACTCCCTGTTCTCTTTTCTGTTTTGGATAAACCACAACACTATTATCAGGTAAGTAAATGAAACTGAACTGTTACAGAAATTAACATAAAGACTGAAAGATAAAATTAAGTTTAGATCACCTTGATATTTTGTCATCAAGCATGTTGCTGTCCTGTAGCTGACTATTCTGTTTTGTTATTATTTGATGTCTCCTAAGGGGAATACTTGCATCCAGCAAAAGATAGTAATGGAAATGCCTGACCATGTGTGTCAGAGCACAAGGTCAACAGTGTGAACAATGACACATATAAACATGAGACAAGTGAAGTTCCTGCGTTCAGTTAAATAAATTGTTAGTAGATTTGGCAATTTCATGATATTTACCTTAGAAAATAAACACAATTGTAAGGGAAAAGGTTGAATACAATGAATTTGTTTAGAAGTAAATTAATGTCAGGATTTTGCAGTCAAATATATAAAGTAGAAATAAATATTGCCTAATATATTTACTGATGCAACAACATTAGTTATTGATACATAAACAAATATGATTGCTAATCACACAGGCAGTGTGCTGATGTGACATGTTGCAATACAAAAGTACCACATGGCTAAAATATTGAGGGGGCAACACTCAATATTTTAATTTCTCAATACTAAGAAAGTAGCACAATGAGTTCAGATGACACTGCTCTATTACTGCCACCTGAATATAGATATTAGTTACTTTTTCAAGTTACACACCAATCTATCCTACAGTATATGATAAATACAAATATTTTATTTCCAGAAAATTGTTTTGGTTTTATACTGAGGCAGAAGGTCATGGGTCAAGCCCCATTCCAGAAATCTAAGCATGTTATCTAGCTTGACCTATTAATGTAATACTGATGGAGCACTGATTCATCAGAGGTGCTACTTATTGAATGAGACTTAAACCAAGGACCTGAATCTCCAATCAATGCCATAAAAGATTCCATGGGACTACTGGAAGGAAAGGAGGAAATTCTTTCAGTGTCCTTGCAAACATTTACCCCCAAGAACATCTCTAAATTATTGCAATCATTTGTTTATATCATTGCATTTCCCCTTGTTATGCAAAATAACTATGACTACGCTTCAAAACAATTAATTAGCTGTGAAGCATTTGAGATGACTTGAGGATTTGAAAGGACCTATATAAATGCAAACTCTTTTCTGACCTTTTGTTAGGAATAGATGTTTGCAGTGCACTGTGACAGACAATGAGCTTCCTATTAAATCATATCATTGGAACTAAATAGCTATTGTGCTTTTGATTTGAACTGAAGAGCTCATCCTGTGACTCAAGCTTTTATCATATCAGGTTTTACTTTTCTTCGTCTTACAGTTGAATGACATATTATGCAAGTGCTGTGTAGCAGTAGATTTAAAGCTATAATGTTGCTCTCATTAATGTGGAGTATCTATAATGTTTTGGTCCATGCTGCTCAGTGAAAATTTTAAGCTTTAAAATTAGAAATGTTGCAAATGTACAGCCAATCTGTCAGCAACTGAAAACATGAAAGGAAAGTTAGTGTTTCAGATGTAAAATCTTCTTTTAGCAATTTTACAAAAACAGTAAAGAGGAATAAAACCCTCAGGAAAAGGCAAGATCAATGTCTGTAAGTTCAGCTCAGTGCTTTTAATGCAACAAGATTGGTCACTATGGCAAAAGGCAAAAACTCTGAAACACACAGTAGAGAGTAGGCTGGTTATGGATGATATATATCAGCTCAAAGATTTGTTTGATATCATGCCTCAGTGGTTCTAGGATCATACCAATAATTGGAAATCACATTCCTCCACACGCATAAAACACACGGAAGGCCCAAGGATTAGCCACAAGATTGAGGCTGCAAACTCAGAAGATATACAGATATACGTATTCTTGGATGAGGTCAAAGATCTTGGTTTCTCATTTTGGAACATGGAAATTTCTGTTAATGGTCCTTTAACAAATATTAAATTAGACACAGGAGTGAGCGGTACTGTTCTGTTCTGTTGAACAAAGAACCATGGCTGAAAGACCTCTAGCTTTGAACAATGACACAGCATTTTATGGATATAAACAAAGAGAACTGCAAGTTCCTGAGTACACAAACAAAAAGTGTCCAGATTGTAATTTCAACTCTCAATTGTCTTCTCTCTTTGCAGAGCAGCTTTGTCCATTTCCATTACGGCTGTCAGAAAATCTTCAATCGTCAGACCAGCCAGCCACCCAGAAAATAACCATAATGCTTTCAATGGAGGATGCAATAGAGACCAATCAGTAGTCTGATGAGCCTCAACCTCCGGTTGCAATGGCAGAAAAGCAGGTCAACAACGCAACCATAGATGATATGCTGCAACTGCCAGGCAGCATGGCAAAGACTAAAGACTTTGTGAACCAATCCATTACCAACAATGAAATGCAGGGATGATTGTACCACTAAACTTCATTCTTGTCAAGGAACGTGCTTCCTCAGCCACAGAGGATATCAGGATAACCCATACAATGACAGAAAAAGCAACAGAAATAACAAGGAGTTGATCACAACATTTATCTACCACACAAGAAACGACTGATCGAACTGTGGTGTTAACTCCAATTTCCTACCACCCTATAACCCTTGACTTCTTGTCAATTAAATCTCAAACTAACTCAGCTTTGAATATATTCAATGACTCAGTCTTCATTCGTCATTGGGAGAGAGAATTCCAAACATTAAAACCCTTGGGAAGAAAAGAATTCTCCCTCATCTCTGCCTTAAATGGGAGATGCTTTATTTTGGAACTGTGCTTTCAATTCTAAATTCCCTCACAAGATGAAACATCCCTTCAGCATCTATCCAGTCAAACTCCTGAGAATCATACAAGTTTTAATAAGATCATCACTTCACATTCTTTTAAACTCCAGTGTGATTAGGCCCAACCTATTCAACCTTTTTTCCTTGGATAAAACAAAGGATGGCACAATGGCACAGTGGTTAGCACTTCACAATGCCAGGGACCCAGGTTCAATTCGGGGCTTGGGTCACTGGATGTGTAGAGTTTGCACATTCTCTCTGTGTCTGTGTGGTTTGCTTCAGGTGCTCTGGTTTCCTCCCACACTCCAATGATATGTGAGTTAGGTTGATTGGCCATGCTTAGTTGACCCCAGTATCAAGGGATTAGCTGAGTAAATATGTGGGGCTATGGGGATAGGGCCTGGGTGGGATTGTGGTTGGTGCAGACTCAATGGGCCAAATGGTCTCCTTTTACACCATAGGGATTCTGTGAGTCTATTCTATGGTTAGCACTGCTACCTCATAGTACCAGGGACCCAGGTTCCAATACCACTTGGGTCACCCTCTGTGCAGAGTCTGCATGTTCTCCCTGTGTCTGCATGAGTTTCCTCTGGGCACTCTGATTTCCTCCCACAGTCTGAAAGATGAGCTGGTTAGATGCATTGGCTATGCTAAATTCTCCCTCAATGTACCCAAACAGGAGCTGAAGCATAGCGACAAGGGGATTTTCACAGTAACTTCATTGCAGTGTTAAGCTTAGTAATAAATAAAAAAAATAAACCCTCATCCCAGGAATAAACCCAGTGGACCTTCCCTGGACTGTTTCCAATGCAAACATTTTCCTTCTTAAGTCAGATGATCAAAACGGTACATGGTATTGTAGCTGTGATCTCATCAATGACCTGTATTCTTTTAGCAAAGACTTTTGTGCTTAACCCCCCACCCTCCTGCTGTATAGGCCAACATTTATTACTTTTTAAATTATTTTCTCTACTTGCAAGCTGATTTTTTTATGATTTGTGTATGAGGGCAGCCAAACTCTTTTATAGCAGAATTCTGGTGAAAAGGAGTATAGTAGGGGCTGAGAACACAGGCTTGTGAGGCACCGATGTTGAGAATGATTGTGGAGGAGGTGTTGTCACCTATCCTTACTGATTGTGAGTTAGGAAGTTCAGGATCTAGTTGCTGAGGGAGGTGCCAAGGCCCAGGCCACATGTCCTTGTTATGTAGGTGTTGCAGGGTTGAATGCAGGTGTCTGCCATTGACATGTTGCGGCAGTAGACAAACTGTAGTGGATCGAGGCTGGAATTGATTCATACCATGATGAACTTTTTGAAGCACTTCACAATGATAGATGTCAGACCCACTGGCTGATAGTCATTAAGGCTCGCTACTTGGTTTTTCTTAGCTACCGGGATGATGGTCATCTCCTGAAGTTATAAATGACTATATCTATGTGACGAAATTCCTCTCTAATTCGATTTTCAAGTTTACTGATGACATCACCATAATGGGTCGGATCTCAAACAATGACAAGACAGAGTACAGGAATGAGATAGAGAATCTGGTGAACTGGTGCGGCAACAATGATCTCTCCCTCAATGCCAACAAAACAAAGGAGATTGTTGTTGACTTCAGGAAGCATAAAGGAGAACATGCCCCTGTCTACATCTATGGTGATGAAGTAAAAAGGGCCCAGAGCTTCAGGTTTTTAGGTGTACACTTTGCCAAAAATCTGTCTTGGTTCCCCCATGCCAACACTGTAATTAAGAAAGCCCAACAACACCTCTACTTTCTCAGAAGACTAAGGAAGTTTGGCATGTCAGCTATGACTCTTACCAACTTTTACAGATGCAGTGTAGAAAGCATCATTTTTGGTTGTATATAGCTTAGTAATTCTCCTGTTCTGCCCAAGACTGCAAGGAACTACAAAAGGTCATGAATGTAGCCCAATCCATCACGCAAACCAGCTTCCCATCCATTAACTCTGTCTACACTTCCCGCTGTCTCAGCAAAGCAGCCAGCATAATTAAAGACCCCACGCAGCCTGGGCATTCTCTCTTCCACCTTCTTCCTTTGGGAAAAAGATATAAAGTCTGAGGTCATGTACCAACCGATTCAAGAACAGCTTCTTCCCTGCTGCTGTCAGACTTTTGAATGTACTTACCTTGCATTAAGTTGATCTTTCTCTACACCCTAGTTATGACTGTAACGCTACATTCTGCACTCTCATTTCCTTTTCTATGAATGATATATTTTGTCTGTATAGCGCACAAGAAACAATACTTTTCACTGTGTGTTAATACATGACAATAATAAATGGAATCAAATCATAATAATATTCTACTTTTCTATTCTTGTTGCCAAACCGACAACCTCATATTTTATCCAATAGTGTAATCTAAATATATCCTGTGCAGACACTTTTCATTTTGTGCACAACTTCCTTCCCTACCTATCTTCACATCGCCAGCAAATTTGGCTAAAATACAAATCCCTTCATCCAAGTCATATATTATAGTTTGTATATTAATGGTTCTGCTTTTTGTGCCAGTCCATGAGTTACAATCTGTCATCGTGAAAAAGTCCCATTTATTCCAACTCTTTCTGGTTAGTTAGCCAGTCCTCTATCCATTCAGTTAGGTCACCCTGTAAATTGGTGCAGATGGTTAGATTTGGCAGAATACCTTTCAGAAATAGACAGTTTGGTTAATCTGTTGAAAATCAAAATATTGCTTTTTTAGGTTAATAAGCTATCAATAGCTAAATAATGTTTTAAGATAAAAGATTAAAGAATTTTTAAATGCAGAAATGCAGCATCTTCCATACAATTTACCCTGGATCACTATAGAAATGCAGGACGGATTTTGTAGATCTGATGTTTAGATTTTCCCCTTCAAATGTTGATGCGCTTCTGTTTAATTTTCTTCAATACAGACAAGGGAGAGTGGCTATTTATTAAGTTGACAGGTTATGTTACACAGCCCATACATCTTGTTTATGTCAATGGTTTGTAATGAGACATGTTCGAGCTGGAGAGTAGCTGCCGGTTCATTTTTTGCTACTTTTTAAGGTTGCTAAGCATGAAGGTCACAAAGTCGAAACGCTCAGAAAATGCCGCTTCACATCAATCAGATGGAATGATTATTGGGTAAGAGAGCAGTGAGGATGGACAGCTTTGAGCTGCAGATCAGAAGTGTCCAATTTTAAAATGATGGTCTTTCCCTTTGTGAAGCTGGAGTTTTCTATCTGTAGGGATTGTGATGGTGGAGATGCAGTGGGCCAGCTCTCTGGCTGCATACAGAAGCTGACATTGTGGCCACATTTGATGACTGATGCGAAATCTTTTGTCCCAACAAAAACTACAAGCTCCAGCCTGCAAGCTGGCTCTCGGGGGCGCGCACGCTCCGGGTGAAGGGACGGCGCCGTTTCCCCGGTTACCGGAGCCCAAACCCGGCGGCCCGGGTGCCACACACAGGCTCGGTAAGCAACCGGTTCCAGAGGAAAGGAATAGACCGTGGCTGGAAATGTGAGGAGAGAGAGAGAGAAAGGAGCTGTGTAATCGAGAGAGAGAACAGAGACATAGAGAGAAAGGAGAGTGCAAAGGGAGCTGAGAAAGAGAGAGCACAGATAGAGAAGAGAGGGAGCTGAGCGAGAGAGCAGTGAGAGAAAGAAAAGAGAAAGAGCATAGACTGAGTGGAGAGGGAGCTGGGAGAGAGAGCTGAGAGAGAGAGCAAAGAGAGAGAGCTGAGAAAGAGCAGAGACAGAGAGTTTAAGAGAGAGAAAGGGGAGCCGTGGGAGCTTAATGAGAGAGAACAGAAATAGAGAAAGGAGAGGGAGCTCAGAGAGAGGGAATAGCAGAGAGAAGGAGAAGGGGAAACTGAGAGCGGGCGAGTTTCGAGAGAGAAAGGAGAGCTGTGGGAGATCAGAGGGAGAGAGAGCTTGGGTGAGAGAAAAGGAGAGAGAGTGAGGGTGCTGTGTGAACCAGAATAAAGATTTGTGACCTGGAACAGACAGGGTGAGATTTCTCTTTACCAGGACCCAGTTCGGGATCCTGTCTGGTTTTTCTGCACACCGGGGGGATGATATTGTCTGTCCCGTCTCCCACTGCGGCTGGTTTAACACCGCTTTTCGGCTGAAGGAAACGGGAGGTGAGGTCGTGTGAACAATGTAACTTTGTGTTCGGTTATTTGGGCACAGAAAGCCGGCACATCCTTCACTGTTATTGAGCTTGTGTGGGGGGGGGGAGGGACTAGCCAGCCAGCCCCTACACAGGGTAGTGGCTAACGTGCAAATAACAGTGCTTTTTAATTAGATGTTTCAAATAGCTTATTAACATGTAGCTTTTATAACTGGGAGATCAATACATTTAGCTGTTTCTTTTTCATTTGAGCAAATGTTACATTTGATTCTTTGCTATTCCGATGAGGGACAGAACAGTACTTCAAACTAAATATTAGCATTCTGAAAGGGATTGTTATTATTTTGCTTCCTTAATAATATTTACGAAAACTCAGTGCAATATGTGAAGTGTGATATTCTTTAAGTGCGTTATTGTTCCTCTTCCAGATTTCACCTCGAGACTCGATTCGCCGGAGTTATATCATCGACGGAATTATCTCACTTACAGATTATTTCGATAATATAACCGCTTGCCTTTACTATCTGAAGCAGTTTCATCAGAAAAGGGATGGGATTCCAGAAATGATGATACATGTTACTAGCCGGTACTTGTGGCACTCTGCAATGTCATCACCCCATGTACTTGATTAACTGAACTTCAAACGGATCGCTTTGCACCGAAACTGGGCTAAGTTATTTGACTTCACGACTGGTTTAATCTCTGTCTGGTTTCAATGCAGCGATGGGCTGCTTCTGTGCGGCGCAGGAAGAATTTTATTGCGAAGTTTTGCTTTTAGACGAGTCCAAACTCACCCTAACTACCCAACAACAAGGAATAAAAGTAAGTTGATCCTCGTCCATCCCTCAAGTGGACTAGTGTCCATTCTGTGCGCTGATATTTTTCATAAGAACAAAAAATGCTGGATAAATTCAGCAGGCCTGGTGGCATCTGTGAAGAAAGTAAAGGACTTTTCCAGTCCTTACTCTTTTAGAGTTAAAGAAAGGAAAAAAACATGATGGATTTTATGCTGGTTAAGAGTAGGTGGAGCAAAGTAGAATGCCAAAGATAAATGGGAACTGTAGGAAAGATTGGATTAAAAATGTTATGGAACATTGCAAAGGGAGTGTTAGTGGTCGTGTTGAAGCCTCAAAAAGGTGCTGATACTGACATAAGTCCAATGGCAATATGCACGAACAACAGGACAAGGGTCAGTGCTCTCTGAAAACACAAGTGATAGTTGGTCCTATGGGGGGAGGTGCATTGGGATAAAAAAATTACAAAGTTGGCAAGATAGAGGAGTCAGTTCAGAGTCTGAGGTTGTTGAACTTGATGTTAAATCCAGAAGGCTGTGAAGTGCCTTTTGAAGATAAGGTACTGTTCCTCTAGTTTAGGTTGGACTTCACTGGAACATTGCTGCAGACCAAGGACAAACATGTGGGCATGAGAGCGAGGTAGTTAGTAGAAATGGCAAGTGATAGGAAGGTTGCAATCCTGACTGCAGAAGGTACTCTGCAAAGTGATTGCCAGTTTGAATTTGGTCTCGCCATTATAGAGGAGATCACATTGTGAGCAGCAGATGCAGCATACTAAATAGGTGCAAGTGAATTGCTGTTTTATCTGAAAGGAGTGTTTGACAGTGAGGAGGGAAGAGCTAAAGGGTATGTGCTGCATCTTCTATGGTTGCATAGGAAGATGCCATTGGATGGGGATGAGAAGCTGGGAGTGATGGAAGAATGCACCAGATTGTCATGGAGGGAGTGGTCCCTGTGGAATACTGATAAGGGAAGTGAGGGGAAGATGTGTTTGGTGGTGGCATCATGCTGGAGTTGGCAGAACTGGTGAAGGATGATCCTTTGAAGGCAGAGACTAGTGTGCTGAAAACTAAGTACAAAGGAACACTATCATGTTTCTGGGAGAGAGGGGAATGGATGAGTTCACGAGTGCAGGAGATGGGTCAACCATGGTGGAAGAAAACTCCAGTTCAGGAAAAAAGACCCATCAGAAGCACCATTTGGAAGTTAACATCAGAACAGATGTGATGGAGGTGAAGAAACTCAAAGAATGGCATGGAGGCCTTGCAGGAAGCAGGGTGTGAGGAGGTGTAGTCAAGGTAGCTGTGGGAATCGATGGGCTTGTGATGAATGTTGGGAGTCAATCTGTCACCAGAATTGGAGACCGAGGAATCAGGAAAAGGGAATGAAGGGACAAATGTAGACCATGCGAAGGTGAGAAAAGAATGGAACTTGGAAGCAAAATTAGTTTTTTCTAGGGACAGATGAGAGTCTGAAGTGTAACCAATATAGTCATCAGTTTGCCAGAAAGAGAGTTGTGGAAGGGGGCCTGAGTAGACTTAGAACAAGAAATGTTCCATGTACTCTTAAAAGAGACAGGCATAACTGGTGCATGTGCAGATAACCAAGGCATCACCTTTTTATTTGCAGAAAGTAAGAGCAGTTAAAGGAGAAATTGTTCAGGGGGAGGAGAATGGTGGATGTGAATTGTTCTAACCTCTGTTCAGGGAAGAAATGGAGAGTCCTCAGACTAACCTGGTGGAGAATAGTGTGGAGGGATTGAATGTCGATAGTGAAGAGAACATCAGAGGAATCACAAACATTGGTAGGAAAAGACTGAACAAGGAGAGAGAATAGAGTCAAGAAGGGAAAAAATTTAGTTCAGTGTGGCAGGAGTAGGCTACAAAGATGAGTCTACTGGGACAGTCTGTCAAACTTGTGAAGGAGCTAGAAATGGGATGTGCAGGCTGTGAAGGGAAGTTCTCCAGAGGAGATGAGATCAGTGACCATCCTGGAAACAATGGTTTGATGTTCAGTAGAAGAACCGTGATCCGTGGAAGTGTCTCTGAGTTGGCACTTGGCCTCTATGATAGAGGGCAGTTTGTCAGACAACAACAGTACCACCCTTGTCAGCAGATTTGATAAAGTCAGGATTGGACTTGAGAGAATGGAGCGCAGCAAAGTTCAGAAGGGGGTACATTGGAGTGAGTGAGAGGAGTAGAGAAATGGAGACAGCTAAGGTTACACTAACAATTTTCAACGAAGAGATCAAGAACAAGTAGGAGGCCAGAGGGAAGGATACAGTAGTAGGACAATATTGGAGGCAGGTGAAAGGATCCATTGAACAGTGTAGGACTCCTGCCTAAAGAAGTGAACACTGAGACAGAGATGATGAAAGAAGAGTTAAGCATAGTGCTAAACCCAAAATTCATCAAGATGGGATGAAACTGAGTCATTTTTTGAGTACAGAACATTTAGCTTTAGAGAGGGCAAAGTCTAAGGTTATGGTGAAGACCTGGCAAGGGCTGGGACTAGAAGAAGGGATGGGGTCTGAGGGATGGAAAGGTGTGGAGGGGACGGTCCTCCATGGGCATTGGCATCAATAAGTTGTTGTAGCTTGCATCCCTTACCATCTGAAAGGAAGAGAGAAAGCTACTTATTCAGGTATCGGATGAGATGAAGAATGAAATGGACCTGGGGACAGAGACATCTGTGGAATAGGGTGAATTATTGCTGATGGAAAGAGACAGGTTGAGTGTGCACATAAAGCTAGCACCTCAAAGGACTGAGTTTGGATCTCAGGTTGCAGCAAGAGCAGAGGACTGTTATGTGTCCAGGAGACATTACAATCACATTTTGATTTAATGTTTTAAGTTTCCTTTAGACTTTGGTTTTGTTTGGGCTGTCCCTCCCTTCCTTTTTGGAGGGCTGCCCCTTTTAATTTATCCTTAAGTTAATTTGAGTTTGTTTACATGTTTGGCATGCAAAAGAGCAATATTTCAAATCTGGGTAGAGTCGAAATATTGAGGCATTCTGACTCATCTATGTGGGATGAGTCAGAAATTGAGACAGTTGTGGAGGAGGAAATTTGGTTGCGGTAGCGAGTTTTGGTAACACCAAGAAGGAAAAGGAAAGCAAGAAAGAGACAAATTAAAATCCCTTTGGAGAGATACGACTTCAGTCCAGGCATTTTTGGCAGAGAAGTGATGATGAATTAAGCACTAAAATAAAAATAAGTTACTGTGAATGGTGGGATCTGAAACAAAGACAGAAAATGCTAGAAAGGTGCAACCAATCTGGTAGCATCCGTGGAGAGAGAAATTAATGCTTCTAGTCTGTCAGAATTAAAGGGAGGGAGAAATGTTAATAATTTGAGACTATGTTTAAGGGGGCTGCGGTGGAGCAGAGTAGAAGGTCAGGGATAGTTAGGAACTATGGGAGAGATTGGACAAAGATATTATGGGCGCAAGACAAAGAGAATGTTAATGGTTGCTGAGACTGGCATAAGAATACAATAGCAGAATGTGTTAATAACAGTATTTTCTATCTGTTTACATCTATTTTCAGCCATGTTATTTTCCAGCAGTCTTGAATGGCAGTAATGACATCTACCTAAATTGATATTTTCAATATTGCAGCAAGAATACTGCTAGATAATTACCTTATTTTTACCTTTATGTTTGCATTGAACAGATTATGGGGCAACTTCTCCCATTACTGTTAAGACAGACCTGCACAGAAAAATAAATCCATCCTTCAGGAAATGAAGCTCCTGCAAATGTATTAACATAATATAAGTATTGGAATATGACCAAGTACATGGTCTGGGGTGTGATCTCTCTTAGGTGTCTTCTCCAGGCAACAGAAAATTCAAGTATGGTAAATTAAACTCACCATAGTGATAGTGAGGCGTTTGATAAGATTCCCCATGGTAGGCTCATGAAGAACATAAGAATCTGTGGGATAGAATGAAATTTGGTTAATTGGATAAGTAATTGGCTATATCATAGAAGACAGAGGGTGGTGGTGGAGGGAAAATTTTCAGACTGGAAGCCAGTTACCAGCAGTGTACCACAGGGATCAGTGCTGGGTCTTCTGCTTTTTGTGATTTTTATCAGTGACAAGGGGCTGACGGGTGGGTTAGTAAATTTGCTGATGACATTAAGATTGGTGGAGTAGTGGATGAGGTGAAGGACTCTTGCAGGCTGCAAAGAGGCATTGATGGGATGCAGAGCTGGGCTGAAAAGTGGCGGATGAAGTTTAACCCTGATAACTGTGAGGTGATTCATTTTGATAGGACAAACTTGAATGCAGATTACAGGGTAAACGGCAGGGTTCTAAGGAATTTGGAGGAACAGAGAGAGCTTGGGTTTCATATCCACAGATCTCTGAAGGTTGCCACTCAAGTGGATAGAGCCATGAAGAAGGCCTATAGTATGTTAGCGTTTATTAATAGGGGGTTTGCGTTTGAGCTTTGGGGTTATGCTGCAACTATACTGGACGTTGGTGAGGCCACATTTGGAATATTGTCTGGAGTGCTGGTCACCTCACTATAAGAAGGATGTGGAAGCATTGTAGAGAGAGCAGAGGAGATTTACCAGGATGCTGCCTGGTTTGGATGGTAGGTCTTATGAGAAAAGAATGAGGGATGTTGGGTTTTTCTCTTTAGAGTGGAGGAGGATGAGAGGTGACTTAATAGAAGTTTTATCAGATGATGAGAGAGATTGATGGAGTGGACATGCAGAGACTATTTCCTTGGGTGGATGTAACTGTTACTAAGGGGCATAACTATAAGGTTCATGGTTGGAGATATAGGAGGGATGTCCAAAGTAGATTCTTTACTCAGAGAGTGGTTGGGGTGTGGAATAGATAGTGGAGTTGGACACTTTAGGAACTTTCAAGCGGTTATTGGATAGGCACATGGAGCACTTCAGAACTATAGGGAGGGGATAGCTTGATCTTGGGATTGGACATTGCCCAACACAGCATTGAGGGCCGGAGGGCCTATACTGTGCTGTAATTTCTATGTTCTATACTGGTGCCATTAGATTTTGCACTAGTAATGTGAAAGCAGACTTCTTGGTTTTAGCTGGAGTATGAGAGAATCATGATGGTATTTTGTGCCAGTAATTAATAATTGTAATAATTATTGAATCACTTGAGAATTCCATCAATTGGGAATTAATTAAAATAGTTTAGAAATTCCTTTACAATTAGAGAACCAATAAGCGCAAAAATGGTTTGCTGATTTAATACGTTGTTTGTATCTCAACTTTCTTGATATAGGCAATTACTATTGCAATATTTTAGCACCATAAACATTTCTACATTGACAGGTGGTTTATTTTCCCCAATCTGAGTAAAATAATGAATAATTTGAGTAACAAAATGCAGCAGGAATAATTGTCATCAGAGTTGCCATGTGAATGAACTTGCTTCAAAAGTGGATGTTTGCTCAATCAGAACATGAATTAGATAGCTGGGTGTGCAGATTAATTTACCCGGTTCACAGAGCTCAGTTTTCAGTAATTAGGATCGATCACTATTTTGGCACTTTTGTGCCCATTTCTCGGATCTATGTTCTTATCAAATGAGGCTATGTGCCAGGAGCATAAACTTCACAAATTTAGCCTTGCATTATCTTTCTGTTTGTTCAATGGGCTTACATTTACATTGAAGTGGAGAAAAGAATTGATGTTGATTCACCACTTGCTCTTGGCAGAAGTTTCAGTGGAGAATAGAATGTTTTCTGAAGAAGCTTGCTTAAATACGGGCATAAAGAAACTGGTGGCCCAATATAACATTGCTTGTCATATACAGAAATTTTTTTAACTGTATATTCTTCTTGGGACAGAGAAGATAACTCCACAGACGTCATTCATGCCTGCGTTCAATAAGTCCTGGATAACAATCAGGCTTGGGTTTATAAATGACAATTAATATTTATGCCACATTTGATTTGATTTATTATTGTCACATATGTGTTGGTATTGAGTGCCATACATGATCCATCTCCAACAAAAGAGAATCTAAGCACTATGCTTAATATTTAACTCCTTTTAACCACCTTGCTCAACTCCTGCCATGAATATTCTGGAAGCCACGGTTGACAAGAAACTTAACTGGACCAGCCATAACAGCAGGTCAACGGCAAGTACTATGATCTGAAATTCAAAATCCCAATTAGTTGCTGGAAGAATGAAGCACAAGATTCCATGTTTAAAATAAAATAGTTTTTGCTATACAAAAGTCAACCAAAGCAAATACTAAATACTATCTTAGGTCACTACCTATATTCTAAAACCCAGACTTGATACAAGTTAATTATGAATTAACAAGGAAATTGTGGTCAATTATAATCACTTAATGGCAGATACAATTAAATCTTATGATACTGGTTGGCTTGGCAGTCCACTCAGCATATAAATCAATCTCTGTCACAAAGTCCTCAAATCTCTGTATTTCTGACACTTAATTTCAGTTTGTCTTCACCTAGGATTTAGCCTCAGTCCCAGCTGCACAGTTCATATTTAATCCTAATTCCTCTGGCACGGTTTTAACTAAAAATAGCATGTTTGCAGAACATCTTTAACTCTGTTTATGATGGACTGGATGGTGAGTTTTTCTTTTCTTATTCCTTCATGGGATGTGGGCATCACTGGTTGTGCCAGTATCTTTGTCTGTCCCTAATTGCCCTTGATAATGTGGAGATGTCAAATTGCTTTCTTGAGCCAACACAGTTCATGTGATATAAATACACCCATAGTGCTAGGCATGGAGTTCCACAATTTATCTTGAAGTAACAGAAGGAGCTGCAACTTGTAGTTACCTATTTTCAGCTGACTTGGAAATATATCAACCTTCCTTCATCATTACTAGTTTGGAGTGTTTTCATTGGGTTGCAGCAGGTCACTGAGATGACTCAACCCTGCCTTGTCATAGCCAATTAGGGCTGGGCAATAAATAGTCCTGCCTTGTCAGCAATGTTCCAAGCATGAATAAATAATAATGGAGATTTTGTAGCAGTGATTAAAATAAAGAAGTATTTAGACAATAAACAAAGTAAAACTGTATATAGTGACAGAAGGGCTGATAAGCAAGGAACATAAATGTAAGATAGTTTGGAACAAAAACCAGAGGGGAAAGATCTTCTGTAATGAGCAGTTAGGACCTAGAATACACTGCCTGTCAGAGTGTTAGATATAGATTGTGTAGTTGTCTTTAAAAATGAATAGGGAAAATGGAAAGCAAGTTGCAATGATATGGGGAAAGAGTGGGGAGTGAGACTTACAAAATTGTTCCTCCAATGGCCTCTTAACTATCAGCCAGTGCTGTACTATCCTATGATTATTTATCATTTGTCTGGTGTTAGGAAAATAAGCCTGAAGTTTCTGCTCTGATGTATTTTCAAAAGGGAAGCTAATTTTACTGCATCCAAATGCTTCCAATCCAAATCTACTAGGCTTTAAGGATTATCCACTTGATGTAAAAGTGGCAATTATTTCACAAAGCCAATTTAATTCTTCATTGGTTTTGTGTAGTTTGTAGCATTTTGAGGGACTTAAATTATACACATCTTATAGTTGAAATGCAGGGTTGTGTTCTGAATGATGACTCCCGCTGCCCAATCCCCCCCACCCACCTTTATCACTGCGTGCGTGCGCATACACACACACACACACACACACACACACACACACACACACACACACGTAACATACGGAGGAAATTGTTGAATTATCAAAGTTGATAAAAGGAAATTATATACTTCTGTGGAACCTTAGTGTGTAGTAATTCAAAAATGTGATTTTTTGATGGCTAGAGATAATTCTCTTGGATGCCACATGAATGGGCTGAAAACTATGAAAGTGCAGTAACATTTTGTTGTTGTGTTCTGAATTAATTTTTCTGGCTTGTGCTTTATTACTTAGAATAACGGCAGTTGCTCTAGAAAAATGTTTTGGCCCAAACGGTTTGTCCCTATAACCAAAGGCAATACTGAACCTTTTTAAAAGAGTTTAGGCAATCTCAATTTTGCAGATATTGGTGTCAAAGTTTATGAAAATTCATCTACAAAATAGTCTAGCAACAGTCTGACATCAGTATGGTTCTAGGAGTATAACTATCAGCCAGTGACCAATAATTGTTTGATTTGATTTATTATTGTGACATGTATTAGCGTACAGTGAAAAGTATTGTTTCATGCATGCTATACAGACAAACCATACCCTTCATAGAGAAGGAAACAAGAGAATGCAGACTGTAGTGTTACAGTCATAGCTAGGATGTACAGAATCATCAACTCATTGTGAGATAGGTCCATTCAAAAGTCTGATTGCGGCAGGGAAGAAACCGTTCTTCAGTTGGTTAATATGTGTCCTCTTACTTTTGTACTTTTTTCCCGGCAGAAGAAAGTGGAAGAGAGGTGGCACTCATGACAGGAAATGATCATACAAAATGGATGGATGGCAAAAGACAGGTCCATTTAAACCTATCCAACAACCACATTGCAACTTAATGCCAGAACCCTCAATCTCCATACATATCACTAGCCATGCAATTTAATGGGAAGAGCAAAATATATAGGCCATTTTGGGGAAAGGAATTCTGGGAAACTGATGATTAACTACCCTTCCAAACCCAATCAGAACAATTTCCTACAGTTTGTGTAAGTGAGAATACTGGCCTGTGTTAAATGTCAGTTTACCTCCATTTAGAATGTTACAAGTGGATCTGCTCTTTGTGCACAAGCTGGCAGTATTGTAATAAGAACATAAGAACTAGGAACAGGAGTGGGCCATCTGGCCCCTTGTGCCTGCTCCACCATTCAATAAGATCATGGCTGATCTTTTCGTGGACTCAGTTCCATTAACCTGCCTGCTCACCGTAACCCTTAATTCCTTTATTGTTCAAAAATTTATCTATCCTTACCTTAAAAACATTCAATGAGGTAGCCTCAACTGCTTCACTAGGCAGGGAATTCCACAGTTTCATAGCCCTTTGTATGAAGAAGTTCCTTCTCCACTCAGTCCTAAATCGGCTTCCGCTTATTTTGAGACTATACCCCCTAGTTCTAGTTTCACCCACCAGTGGAAACAACTTCCCTGCTTCTATCTTATTTATTCCCTTCATAATCCTATATGTTCCTATAAGATACCCCTCATCCTTCTGAACTCCAATGAGTATATCTCCAGTCTACTCAGTCTCTCCTCATAAGTCAACCCTCTCAACTCTGGAATCAACTTAGTGAATCTCCTTGGCATGCCCTCCAGTGCCAATATATCTTTTCACAAATAAGAAGACCAAAACTGTACACAGTACTCCAAGTATGGCCTCACCAGCACTTTATACTGTTGGAACATAACCTCACTTTTTAAACTCCATCCCTGTAGCAATGAAGGACAAAATTCCATTTGCTGCCTTAATTACCTGCAAACCAACTTCTTTTGATTCTTGCAAAAGGACACCCAGGCTCCTCTGCACAGCAGCATGCTGCAATTATTTACTATTTAAATAATAGTCCATTTTGCTGTTATTCTTACCAAATGGATGATCGCACATTTACCAACATTATATTCCATCTGTCAGACCCTTGCCCACTCACTTAGACTATCTATATCCCTTTACAGACTCTCAGCATCCTCTGCACACTTTGCTGTGCCACTCAGTGTCATCTGTGAATTTTGATACACCGCACTTGGTCCCCAACTCCAAATGATCTTTGTAAATTATAAACAATTGCAGTCCCAACACTGATCTCTGAGACACACCACTAGTCACTGATCACCAATCAGAAAAACATCCATTTACCCCCACTCTTTGCTTTCTGTTAGTTAACCAATCCTCTGTCCATGTTAATACATTACAATGACTTTCTGTGCAAAGGAAGAGCAGTCCTTTGATATCTAACTTGGTGATGTGCTTGCATAATTTGTATGCATGGTCCCTAATTTCTACCTAATTCAGAAAGCCTTATTTTAGCCTTATGTCAACAGATCTCTCTGCAATCAGTGCTTTTTTTAAAATGTAGCTATCCAAGTGTTTTTGAAACCCTGTTTTTTAAACTATGTATCAGATTTATGGCCCTACTCTGAAACTTTTTCCAGGGCCTCTATTATCAATTATGAGAGGAGGCTAAATACTATGCTGGATTCTAATTTGGGTTTTGGTCTGATTTTCCAAACCTGGGCAGGAATATGATTTGGCCAGAAACTTTGTGGAATGCCCAATGCTGAAATTAAACTTAGTGTTATTAATTCAGAGTTGCTTTATTCAAATTTTTAAATTTTTTCTCTCCACATTAAACTTACACTTTGTAATCTTAATTCACACTATGCGAGATAATTTTTGCCTTGGAAAAAATGATATTGTTGAACTATAACCTGTAATAACATTTCAGAATAAGTGCTAAAGTGATGATTATTTTATATAACGTGTACTTTTGCAGTGCTTATAAATGAGTCATCCTTCCCATATACAAAACCACATTGGGATCCACTAACGTTTTGAAACCACTAATCGTTTGCTATTATCCTTTAATAAGTTCAAGTATTTTTGACATTCTTAATTCATTATGCCATATGATTGCCATCAGTTTGGTATTTGTAGGATTACAAATCAGTTTTAATTTTTTTAATGTGTGGAAGAAACCACTTAGTACTCAAACTTATAGACAGAGCATGAAGTTTTTGGCAACTTTAAGGTGAAATGTGCAATATAAAATTTAATATAACTCTTCAATTCATTGTATGGCTATATTTATCACTGCTCTAAGAACAAACAGAAGCCTGAGCCAAACATTTGACGGGGAACTGAGACAGTAACTGCAATTAGTGAGCTTTTGTTTTTTTTGTCAGAAAATCCTTAAAACAATTTACCAATGTAAAATATACAGATGCTACACTATACACGGTAGTGACGGAGTTGCAGTGTATTCCGTTTTCTCCATGCAGAACTACGAGAGCCTCCAATAATAAAATGGTACTTGTGACCCTTGCCCAAACACGGCTCTTCTTGTCAACAGATGTTAGGCCACGCATCTCCCTGTGCTTGTGTACAGGCTTTGTGATCCATTGGATTGCAGCGGATAGCTTTGTGGAATGGATTGATAAGAGCAACCTCAGAAGAACTTGTAGGTGGCATTTTCATCCATCGAGTATGCGCAGAACTCCACAATGACGACCAGGTCGCTCCTCAGCAACAGGTTGAAGGCTTCATGCAGTTGATTGACGTCATGATGTACTGCAACATAAGTTGCACTCTTGGCCTTTTTTATGGCCAAAGCAAATAAACAAACTCAAATTAAAAGGGACAGCTCCCTAAAAGGAAGGGGAACAGCCCAAACAAATCAAAGTACAAAGGAAACTTAAAAACGTCAAATTAAAATGTGATTATTAGAGTCAGTAACGCATCCTAGCTCCTGTGGTGCCCGGATACGTAAGGCGTCAACTGCGCCCGTGGACACTGCATGCTTCCTCTCCAGGGACACCTGGCCATGAACATAGCCGCGGGAGAAGGGCAGACAGTCAGGATGGACAGCCCCATCGATTGCCCGCTGCCTGGACCTATTGATGGGGCATTTTGTCAGGAGCAGGTTCACAAGGAGGTCGCCATCCTAACCCTCGCCTCTCCACGCCAGGTATCCATAGATCAGGAATGTGGGACTGAAGTGCAAACAAAACATTAATAAAAGGTTCTTCAGGAAAACAAAAAGGGAGTGCAACCTAAGACACATAGACATGGTCCATGGACTCCACAAGGCCACAGAAGGGACAAACTTCGGAGCCCGTGAATCCTACAGTTGTGCGGAATTGCTGCGTACATCACCTTCCACCCCAGGTCCCCGACGTAATTGGGGAAGGGACCTCCACTGGGGATCTCCGCCACCTGATGGCAACGAGGCCCACCAAGGTGTATCCGAACAGTTGCATTCTTGGGAACAGAACGTTTGTGGCCAATGCAATGTACTCGCATACGACATATCACATAACCTTGTAGTCATGATGTAGAGATGCCAGCTGGGGTAAATACAGTAAGAAGTCTCAACACCAGGTTTAAGTCCAACCAGTTTATTTGACAGGAATCCTACAAGCTTTTGGAAACTGTGTTCCTTTGTCAAGTGCATGGAAGGTTCTGATCAGAGAACATCAGATTACATAACTAAGTCCTTTCCCCTGGTAACATTCTAATAAAGTTCTTGACATCCTTTTTTAAAGTGTGATATTTGAATTGGACACAATAATTTAGCTGAGGTCTAAGCAGTGCCTCCATTTATCAACATAGATTGTATGCCTTTTTTTAAAAAATTGTATTAATATAGCACCTTTCATAACCTTCTCTGCTCAGAACCTTCCACAGACCTGACGAAGGAACACCATTTCTGAAAGCTTGTGGGATTACTATCAAATAAACTGGTTGGACTTAAACCTGGTGTTGTGAGACTTCTTACTGGCCTTGTAGTCCAGTTTGTGAGCCTTGTCGGGTCTGGTAGGCCGGGGAGTCCGGTGCAGAGCGGAGAGCTGGCGGTACTGCGAGCAGTGGACCCACAGCAGGAACCGCATCACTTCCGACTTCCATAGCTCTGCTTCTTCTTCCATAGCTCCTGCATGTACTTGTATGAGATGGGGCAATGACCATACTCTCGCTTGGAGAGCTGTTCATTCTGAAGCCCTAAGCAACCTCTGCAGCTGCAGTAATGTTTGGAGCCAAGTCTAAAAACAATTTTAAAAAGAGCACGCAAACATGTCCTAAGGATATTATTTCAGCAATACGCACTAGTCACGTTGAAATATTAAATCTGATTTCAGTTTGGGTTTCTTACTGGTATTCAAATATGCCTCTGTTAAACCTAGAAATAGGCGAGTTAGAGCTGAGTTGTGCTCCACCACTAAAAATCACAAATATTCATCTCCAACCAACCTGTAAAGGGGAGTTAAAGTTCTCCCCCAAAGTGTCTAGTTTTTAGCTGTGCAGACAAAATGCTGCTTTTTCATTGAATCGTGCATTATGAAAGGAAGCCATTTGGTTTACTCTTTTGGAAGTGTTTTGCAATTTGTCCCACACTTTTACTCTTTACCATTGAATGTTATTTTGACTCTGCTTCCACCATAACAATTTCTGCCTAAAACACATTTATTTCATCTTCTGGTTCTTCTCCCAATTATCTTAAATTGGTGGCCGTTGGCTTCCAGTGGAAACAGTTTCTCCTCATATACGCTCAAAATCTCCCTTTAACCTTCTCTCCTCGAAATAGCACAACCCAATTTTTTCTAATCTTGTTTCATAATTGAAGTCCTTTATCCTGGTAACATTCTAATAAAGTTCTTGCTATCCTTCTTTAAAGTGTGATATTTGAATTGGACACAATAATTTAGCTGAGGTCTAAGCAGTGGCTCCATTTATCTACATAGATTGTGTGCCTTTTTTAAAAAAACTTAAATTAATATAGCACCTTTCACAACAACTGGAAGTCTCAAAGCACTTTGCAACCAATTAAAAACCTTTAAAGTGTGATCAGTGTTGTAACCCTCTCATCAATTTATTTGCCATCTTAAAAAAAATAGTGAATGGAATCCCAGGTCTCTCTTTTCCTACACCACCTCTGAAATGGCACAATTTGTATGATACACAACGAGGTTTTTCACATTTAGCAAAACCAAGTTTTTGAGAAGAATAGAACATGTGGAAGGTGTGACTCAACTGAAAGGAATTTTGCAAAGTCTAGATGTGTTGAATTGGTGTCATCCTGGTGCTTCTGCTTTGCGAGACATTAACATTAACACTGTAAAGGAAAATAAAGATAATGGAATTTGTGTTAAACCTTGACAGAAATCAGTAAGTGGCTTATAACTGCTGACTTGCATGAATAAATTAGTTTTACTTTAATAATAGGTAATGAAATCTATATGGAACCTACACTTCATTGTATTTCTAGCTTTGACAATGCAAAATGCATGGAATAAAGACACAGTGTTTTAACATAGTAATTTGATATGCTATAAGACTGTTATCTTTCACCTTTTTCGAAGTTAATTTTTGTGGTACCAGAGGCTGTTTCAGCATTATTCAGATCTGACATGAAGGAACACCTGCCTCTAGCTTGCAAGATTAATTGTGGTTTAGAATGCAATATGAGCACACTCCCCATAGAACAAAAACGATTTTACCCACATGCTTTAAGAGTTAAAGCTGTTATAGATGGTTATCTTGTTGGACATTCGTTTAGCTTTCATCTTGACAGAGACAATTTTCAGGTTTTGTGGGAAATACTGTCTTGTTTCTGAGACAGACAGCAAACAAGTCCTTCTCTGTTCTTTGTTTTGCCAGCAGTCATTTTGGCCTTCTTTTCTAAACATTTATGACTTTTTCCTGTCATCTTCTATTTTCTGTAGCAGTGCTGTTAGACTGAGCATGTCTTTTTGCTCCATTAATCTGCAGCAGGACTGTGCCTGCTTTTCTTGAAAAAAAGATTAACTTTATTTTTTGCATGTCTCCTTAATACCTAACATGTATTAAGAAAATAGCTACAAGAAATTTTCATGGTTATTGTTGTATTTCTAGTTTTACTGAAAATGCTGCTCTTGATGTACAGAACAATTAATCGTTTACGAAAATCAAATGTAAAGAACTTTAATTCCTAATTCTTGAAGTAGATTTACTTTACTAATAGTAGATATGCTACTCCCAAAATATCAACTGCTCACTCTCCTGCTGAGTAATGTATCACTGTCATTTCAATTGGACTGGAAGTATTATATTTAACTTGCTTGAGTTCAGGATCTTATTTATAATTGTTGAATTGTGCACAAGGAACGTTCTTGATTTCACTTCTAGTTTGGGTGTAATTAATTATAACATGGACTAAAAGCATGCAAATAGATTCACCACTCCCCGTTTTAAAAAGTGGTTACAGAATTTGGATCTGTACTAGATTTTTTTCTGGGATTCTTTCCCACAAGCAGACCCCACTATCTTGATCAGGAGTTTACCATTACTACTTAATATCTAATCTGTTGTATGACCCAGCACCATTGTAATGAAATTCCTTGTGTGTACTGGATACTATAATCTTACATCCTCTGCCACATCATTTTTTTTCTACTTCCCGAAAGGAGGATTGATCAGTGCTGCAACGAGACAAGGTTGATTTCACTTTAATCCTCTCTGTGGCCAAAATAGTTTACAGAATAGTAAATCCCCTGAAGCTAGTTAGTTGTAATCTTCTGAAGAGAGTTGACCACCTCTATAGCATTTCCTTTGAAATCTATGCTGACTGAGCATGTAATATAGCTAGATGGGAAACCAAGCATTAAATCTCTGACCTTCCTCCAGTTCCCCATGTTGGGGAATGGCCTGATGAACTGTCAAACAAAAGTGCAGCTGCCCTCCTAAAGGCGGTTTCCAAGGAAGCTAACCTGCTCACGCTTCTCTCGACACAAATATGTTTGACTGTGACTGTGTGCAGGCTTATCTTTCAGATTAATGTTATGTTGTTATCTTTGTGGTGAGTACATAAACTTTATCAGTATCACAAGTAGGTTTACATTAACACTGCATTGAAGTTATTGTGGAATTCCTTGACTCAGAAGTTGTCAGCAGTAGGCTTTGCTTTTGTCGACCAGTCCATTTTGGATGACATGATTAATTACATAGAAGCATTAGCTATTGACACTTTAAGGATAAGTTATGTCTAATATGTACTTCAAGAATAAGAAATTATTTTCAAATTGGTTAAATTTGATTACAGGACATTTCAAATGATGTAAAGGTTATTTAGAGTTGAGGAGGAGGGACATTGATTGAACAGCATCATATGGTGTGGAAGAACTGAGTAGAGATTTTGGTCAAAATGATTTTGATGGAAGCTGAAAATTCAATGTAACCATAACTTAAATATATTTACTTTGCTTTACTTGCAGCCTAAGTGTTCAAGATATTTTTTTTTAGTAGGATACTGCAAGTTGGAAACGTCAAAATTAGTGCTATAAATCATTGTATAATTACAGAAAAGTAAGATCAGGTAGTATAATCCAGCGAGTCACTTGCTGCACAATTCAATGATCATACATAAGATTCTGAACTCAAAACAAGTTAAATACGATACCATCAATCCAATTGAGGTTATAGGTATGTATCTCAGCAGGAAAATATTGATACTTCAAGAGAAGCGTAAAGTACATTGACATCAGGAATGGGAAATTAGGATTTTCTGGTCCCACTGAACTCAATGGATTTTTGGCTGGCTCCCCAAATTTTCTCTGCCCGGAAAATCCCGGCCTATATCAACCTCCTAAATCCCATTTGTTTTTACCAATCCTGGGGTGATAAATGTAGTGCGAAGACTGGAAATTGAATTAATTCCTTGCATAATTTTCCACTGCCCCCACTGGGAATTGATTGCAGTGTTCCAGCGTGCCCATCTGGCCTGATGCAGATTGGCCTCTCTGATGTGCATCTCTCAAAAATCGAAAAACATTATACTGCTTGCATCCTGACATTTCCTAGGACTAATCTAGACAAGGAAAGCAATGCAGGGGCTGATTAAAGTCTATTTGAAGGATCAGCATAAATTTTTTTAATTTGTAAGTATAAATTAAATTGTTGAAGGCTGGATAAAAGTATTGTGATTTGTTTGCAAACTCAGTATATTTCAGAAAATTAATTTGAAAAATTTAGATTTCCTGTTGGAAAAAATTAGGTTTCACTGTGGAAACTGCTGCCATTCCGAATTTACAGAGAGTTGAGGCAAAGTAATTACATTTGCAGTTGCTGCAAAATTAGGAGGGACAGTGGAATCAGATGAGGCAGCTAAGAAATTTCATTGTGAGCAGCATAATGTAAAACTGCAATCAATTAAACAAATAAGATGTTTGATTCCATAGCCAAACAAAGTCGTGACCAAATTTACTGATGCTCTTGTTGGAATAATGTATCCATCTCTCATTGTTAAAGAAAGGATGTTGTAGAAAAGAGCCATAAAGCTGATTCCCATTGTCAGGGGTCTGTTATGGAGGGCACTTGAGTGAAATCCATGATTTTCAGAATAAATAGGAAACATCCTTACCTCTGTGGTCCTTGTGTGATTATCAACCATGACCATGTGTTTGACTCTAACGGCCCTCTGAAATGGCTTAGCAAGCCACATAATTGTATCAATTCTGTGTCTCTTTCACTCCTCTCCCCAGGGGATGGATTTGAACCCAGAGTTTTTGGCTCAGAGTTGGAGAAGCATTATTCAAACTATAGCAATAATAAAATTGAATGGACCTTTCAGCATCAAGCTAGGCACTAGATTTAAATATGAAAGCACAGATCTGATTGACTATGCAAAATCTCTTCATAGATATCTGGTGATTTGTCTAAAATTGGGAGTTGCCCCATGTAATGGTCTTGGAATCATATATTTCAGCCAATGTTCTGGACCTTTCCACTATCCCTTGATATTATCCTATCCCGTTGGCAGGACAGATCCAGCTGTGGTGCTGACTCAGTAGTCAGGGAGTAGTGAGGGAGTGGCTAGGGAGGGCTTCAATATTGATTCTGTGCTTCATGTGTCTCATGGCATCAGGTCAACCATGAGCAAAAAAATTTCCTAATTGATATATACTCTCCTTAAGGTGATGAATCAGTACTCCACCAGGAAAAATGATAGAATCCCTACCTAGGCTATTTGGCCCATCAAATTTGCAGTGACTCTTTGAAAGAGCATTTTACTTCAACCCCACTCCTGCTCATCCCTGCAATCGCACGTATTTACACGGCTATTCAACCTAACCTACACATCTTTGGATAATAAGAAACAATTTTTAGTATTGCCAATCCACCTAACCTGCATATCTTTGGACTGTAGGAGGAAACCCACGCAAACAGAAAGAATGTGCAAACTCCACATAGACATTTCCCAAGGCCAGAATTAAACCCAGGTCCCTGGCGGTGTGTGGCAGCAATACGAAGCATTATGCTACTGTGCTGCCCTAAATGCTGAGCAACACTTTGAAGCAGCAATAAGGATAATAAGGGCATCACAAAGGATAGCTAGGACACCAAATGTAGTTTGATGGATTAGGACACCTTCATAGAACATAGAACATTCATAGAATGTTCATATAAAATAGAACATAGAACATGGAACCTTCAACATGGTATTTGTGGCAACTGAATTGTGTTAAATAGAATAGACCCTAGAGTTCAAAACAGGTCATCACCAACAGTAAAATTGTATTTCACAACAATCTGTAACTTCACATTGAGTATATTTCTCGTGTACCACCGCTATCAAGTTGGGGTTCAATGTTGATTCAGTGATGGGCATAAAAGTATGCCATGTACATGAACACCTAAAAGTAGGGCGCCAACATGGCATAATGCAATACAGCACTACATACGTGTTGTGATTCCTATACACAGTGGATCAGATCACAGTTCTGATTTATTGCCATATCTTGTCATGAATGGTGAAAGGCAATTAAACAGTTAACGAATGGAAGAGGTTCCATGAACATTCCTGTTCTCAAAAATGAAGGAACCCAGCATGTGACTGCAGAAGACAAGGGGATGAATTTTCCCATTCCACTGCCAGGGAATCGGAGCAGACGAAGGGCAGACCATGGAAAGGGCTTTGACCATGGATGGGATTTTTCTGGTTTTGGGGTTTAGCACACCTGGAAAATCCCACCCAAGGTTTAAATATTTACAACCATCTTCAGCCACAAGTGCTAAGTGGTTGATCCATCTTGGCCTTCTCCTGAGGTCCCTATCATCATAGGTACCAATGTCAATTCAATTCATTCTGCACACTGTCAAAATATGGACACAAATACAATAGACCTTGTCAACATCCCAGCTGTAATATTAAAGACTTGTTCCTCAGAAGTAGTCAATGTCTTTCCAACCTGTTCCAGTCCAGCTACAGTTCTGGCATCTACTCAACAAAATGTAAAATTGTTCTGGTTTTGCCCAGTTCACAAAAAGGTCAAGTCCACTGTGGATTGTTACAGTCGCATTAGTCCACCCTCATTCAAAGTGATGGATAGTGTCATCAATAGTGTTATGAAGCAGTGCATATAAATAACCTGCTCAAATGATGGGTTCTGCCCTGGCTTCTTGGCTCCAAACCTCCCTACAGCTTTAATCCAAGCATGGACAAAAGATCTGAATTCCAGAGGTGAAGTGCGAGTGACCATGCTTGACCAAGTTTGAGGTCCAGGAATCAGAGTAAAATTCAAGTCAATAGGAATTGGGGAGAAAAATTTACACTGATTGAAGTCATTCTCTGATTCCCAGCATAAAGGATGATGGCTCTGGGTTTTGGAGGCCAATCATTTTAACCCAGGGCTTCACTGCAGAGTTCGTCAAGATTGTGTTTCTGGCCCAAATATCTTCAGCTGCTTCATCAAAGGCCTTCCCTCAATCATAATGTTATAACATGAATGTCTGAATTCTCTACTCCTCAGATGTGAAGGAATTTATGTCTTTATGTGGCAAGATTTAGGTGACATTCAGACTTTGATAAGTGGTAAGTAATATTCATGCCATACAAGTGCTGGGCAATGATCATCTTTGACAAGAAAGAGTAACCAACTCTTTTTAACACTCTAGATATTACTGTCACTGAATCCATGCCATCAGCATCCTGGAAGTCACATTGATCAGAAACTTAACTGGACTGATCAGATAAATATTGTGGCTACAAGAACAGTCAAGTGCTGGATATTTTGCAGAAAGTGACTCTCCTTACTCCTCAAAGTCTTTGCACATTTACAAAGCACAAGTAATTTTTGTGATGCAAAAATCTTTATACCTGAAAATCTGACAACACTTAAGCCTGATTCAATCCAGCACAATTTATCCCATTTATTTTGACACAGCAATGATGAATGAAAGGCAATATATTTCCTGAGAAGTTTTGACAAGTTTTTGCAGTGCATCTTTGTGGATGGTACAGCGGTGCAAGGTTAATGGTTAAAATAATTGATGAGTTCCCTTTAACTATTCACTGTGTGCACTGCTGTACCATTCACAAAGGTGCACTGCAGAAACTTGTCGAAACTTCTTAGTCTCCAACTCCCAAAGATCTATATGAGAACCACAGCCTCCAAGATCTCTTTCAAGTTGTATGTGATCCTGCCTTGGAAATATATTGCCTTTCATTCATCATCACTGGGTCAAAATTTAGTAACTCTCTACCTAACAGAACAATGGAAGTCCCTTACCCACTCAGATATCAGATAGAAACATAGAAGTTAGGAGCAGGAGAAGGCCATTTGACTCTTCGAGCTTACTCCGCCATTCATTATGACCATGGCTGATCATCCAACTCAATAGTCTAATCCTGCCTAACAGTGCTTTTTAACATACAAGATTATATTTACACAGTCAAATTTAGTCTTACAAAACATTCCCCAAAGTATTTTTCATTTGGTCAGACTCAATAAACACCCTTTAAGCAGAAGTCGTTCTCGAAACTAGATTTTATGGATTAAGTAATGTTACTCCCCAGACAAAATTACTGTTATTTTAGAGGCATATCACATCTTACTCTTCTCTTCCACTCTGCTGTAAAATTTCAAAATGTCAAGTAACCAGACTGTTGTTTGCCATCCCAAAAATGTGCAGATTTGATTGACCGGCCATGCTAAATTGACGCTAGCGTCAGGGGGATTAGCAGAGTAAATATGTGGGGTTACAGGAATAGGGTCTCGGTGGGATTGTAGTCGGGCAGACTCGAAGGGCCGAATGGTCTTCTGCTGCACTGTAGGGATTCTATAATTCTAATATTTCTCAGGTTTAACTGCGTAGCTGATTTAAAACTGCTTCCTGAAAAACACTTTACTGGCTTGGCTGGAAACCTTGCTCCTTCATCGCTCTTTTTCCAGCACAGGAGTTCTTAGATGACCATCGAAATTATAACTTTATTGTGCAGAAAGAGGCCATTCAGCCTAGTTGCTGATATCACTATTCATTGTGCATATTTGATGCTAGATTAATTTAAATTATATAATTATTCAGCACAAAAGAAGGACTTTGGTTCTTGTGCTGGTTTTTTAAAAAAGCTATTCAATTAGCCTAATCTCCCTGATCTTTCTACATATCTGTATGCCATTTTATTTTTCGAGATATAACTAAATTCCTTTTGAACGTTATTGTTGAATAGGATTCTCACCACAGTTTAAGGCAATTTATTGCAAATCATGACAGCTTGCTGATAGGTTGCTTCCTGGTAACTCTGATGCTTTGAACAATTTCAATTATAAATATAATTAAAAACAATCTACGTAAGGAAAGCTAAAACTCCATTAGAGATTTTGCAGATATATTAACAAATAAAAGATCATTTATTTATTATGATTTATACAATCATAGTTGTATTGAATTGTGGCTGAATATTTTACTGAGGATATGCAGTTGATTTTAATAGGTTTTAAAGTTTAATTTAAAGTTTGCCACTCTGCTCAAGTTCCAGCGAATGCTGGAAGTGAGAGATTATACGAACGCTGTTGTGGAATTTGTTTGAACAGACAAGTCTGTGAATGTTCAACCAATAAACAGAGTCATTTTTTTTTAAAGCTGGGAAGTCCTAATGATTGCTCAAGGTCCAAGTGGTGAATCATCCTTGTAATGAGCTTTGAGCATGGGAGTAATTTAGTAGCACTCCTCTGCTTCAAAGGCTGCTTCCAGAAAACTCTGAAGTACTCTGGGCTCTCTGTTAACTTGTGAAAGACTTCTTTGTTGAATATTTGATTTTTCGATTCTCTCTTATCTTTTCTGTCCTCTTAATTATTTATTATTAATATATTTTGTGAATTTCCAATCTTAGATGCTTTCATTTAATTACTGTATTTTCCTGCATTGTCTTTCATAACTTGGTCCCTTTTACTATGGCTGAACTGTACTTCTGCTGGGTTTTTTAGTTTTCAAACTATTTGTTTCTACTTGGTTCTGAAAGAATTTATTCCTTGCAGGGATTCAGTTCCACAAAGCTGGGTATCTTCTGTTACCTTACCTAAATAGCCATTGTCAAGGCTGAACCATATATAATGTGTGTTGACAAGCTATTTAATCACTGGGAGCTTTGAAACCAAGTTCAAATTCATTCACATCTGCACTTTGCACAATTTCAGTTGTTGTAGTACCATTTAATGTTCTTAGTCTTAATTTTAATTTAACATAGTACTTCTATTTGTCTTTTTCTACAGTTTTGTTCAGCTCATGTTGGGGTTTGATTCCATCAATAAAGGCAAACCTTTGGTATCAGAGATAGCAAATATCCCAAGACTATTCAGCTGTGAGGATGTCAAGCCAACTGCAAATATTCAAGCAGGAATTGCAAGATGACAATCAGCAACTGGAATCCTGACAGGTTTCACCTTCCACTGGAACCTGGGGATACCAAGGTTAAGAAGTTGCCCCTAGCACCTTAATAATTTTATAAAATAATAATGCAATAAAGGACCTGCTTAGCTTATTGTTTAAAAATAAGAGGTGAAATACTAATTATGATTTTTAGGATCAGTTGACAGCCCTACTTTCTGACAAGCAACCTTAATCCTGACGGTACATCACAGTCAGAAGATCCCAAAATGTGAAAAAAACAATGCCGTCTTTGTTTATGGATCAATTGAGCTATTTTGAAATGATGCAAACAAGATATTGTTTGCAATGTTCAAATGATGCATATATTTATTTAACAGTTCTCATCTAAATATTATTCATCCAGCTGCAGTATATCTGAACTCAGGGAATGAAATTTTATTCTTATCTGGTGCATTGCAAACATCTAAATGAACTGTGTTCACTCTATGGCCCTAAGTGAGTACAAGGTTAGGAACACAGGAAAAGCAATTCATACACCCAGGTTTATTATTGTTTCAGTTTTTCAGTGATTCCATGCAACTTGCACGTCTGCTTGATTTAGTATTACTGGAGGCACGTTCAAAATTCCAGGAAGTTCCAGTTAATTATGAAAACCAGTGTTTCTGCAGATTGTTGAAATTTGCATGGATTTGTGCAAAATTACAAAAAGTCTCCAACACAATACCTCCCATTCCAGTTGCTTCACCAAAATCTCAATTGCGATCAACCATTCAATAGCATTGAATGAAATCTAAACTGTTTATTCACATTTTTTAATCTCATCTTTTCTGCGTTCTCAGTTTTGTTCATATTTTGATTCTCTTAAAAATGGCAATGTTAAATTTACACATTTATTCAAAGTGGTAGGGCATGTTGAGGGTGAAATTAATAAAGCAGACTGCATTTTGAGCTTTATTATCAGAGGCATGGAATACAAAAGCAAGAAAATTATGGTAAATTAAGAAGGCTGGAACTTGAACCAGATTTGAGAGAATAACGTGCTTTTTAGATGAGAATTATAGGCATGGAACTCAGGCAGAGCAGAGTTGCTTTAGAAAAGAGGGGTTGAAATCCTCTGAGAGGAAGGCCAAATTTTTAGAGGATTTTGTGATTTATGGTGATAACTGTCATCTGAATGGATTGCTGAGACATTTGGGGAGCATATTTGCTATTCAATGTGTAGTTTGTGGTGTGTTTGACTAAAGTTTTGCCTGTTAAATCATGTATAACTCCTGTAAATCCTGTATGTTAAACTGTAAGATCAACAGTACTGGCTTTGTTTTATTAACTTCTATACAGTAAATGCTGTTTTGTTTATTTAAAACAGTGGGATGTTGTGACTTTTAGTAATTAATTGGGATTTCTGAATTCAGTCTACTTTACCAACAAAAATAGTTAGTGTTTCCTAACCAGATTTGGATGTCTCATCTGGGACAGTAAGAAAGTTGGGGGTCTAGTCTGGGATTCTAATAATATACATTCTGGGTATTCAGAAACCAATTCTCCTACCTGAACCTTGGCAATTAATAATGTACAAGATGACTGCACTTGAGTAAAGATATCCTTACTGAAAAACTACCAGGGTCACAACTGCAGCCTCAGAGCAAGACGAGGATGGTGTGGCCAGTAGGTGTGAAAATGACCATGATGATGAATTTCTATGCGTCAGGCTTCTTCCAGATTGGATCAGATAATATTTATAACATTTCACAGCTTGTTGTCCACTGTTGTATAACGGATATCACTTCTGCTCTATTCAAAGAGAGCTGATTACGTTTAATTTCTTTTCCTAGAGAGGAGTATGTATGCAAGCCCACGGGTTTGACAGGATTATGTGCAGAATGCCATTAACTGTACACATATTGCTGTGCCAGTCCTGCTTGTCAAAGGTGATGCACATGACCAACATACAAAACCCACAGTGTCCAGTTGGTGCCTGGCCATAAGTACCAAATTGTGGGCAGTGCCTGAATTCTTTCCATATGTATACAAATGCCCACTGATCATCCTTGTACATTTCCCATTTGTACCTGTCCTCCCAGGTGAGTGCTGCTGTGCAGTGATATCCGAATGACTGCAGCATGGCTAACAGAAAGTTGGTGACTTTCAGTGGAGGAGTTTGCACATGACTTCAAGCAGCTCTGAGCTGAGTGAACTACATGTGAACTGCAACATTTCTTCATGGAAGACAGCAGCCTAAGTGAGCTGACTAATAGGCAACACTCAGGACATGGTGGAGTAGTTGTGGTGGGCAGATGAGAGAGGACAGTAGATTTAAGCTGCTCTGCACACCCCCCCAACCCCCACCCACGCCCAGGACGACATGCCAGCAATCCTGTTAGAGAGCAGATTTATGGACTGCTGTGACATTATGCAACTTTTTTTAAACAGTGGTACCTACAGATGTGATTGCATCGTGTAACATATGTCTAAGCTTCCAACACAGTGCCCCAGACTTTGGCTGGCTTCTGTTTGTGCTACAATTGTAGCTGCAGCATCAACTATCAGACATTGCATTATGATTTGGTCTGCAAGTGTATTAATGGAATTAGCCATCCCTTCCTTGCTGGAAAGAGTGGCTTTCAAAGTTAGTTCACAGCCCTGCACGTAGTCGAAGCCGGACTTCTCCATGCTCCTTAAAGCGAATGACAGGCTTTCTGGAAGACCATCAACCTCCAGTAGCTTGAAGTGCTCATGAGTCCTCTGTAGCGAAGCTTGTATGTGACATTAAGTTCCAGGAAGCTGGCATCTGTTCTTTCTCTCTCTCTCTCTCTCTTCTTCACCAACCAACCAACCAACCCTGCCCATCCTCTCCCACCCTCCAGTGGTTTCTTCTGCCCAGAGTTTCAATGTACAAAGCTGACTGTGCCCACATGTAACAAAACCTGGACAACATGAAGACTTAGGCCAAATGATTAATACCATTTGCACCACAAATGCCAGGCAATTACCTTCAAAAGATAATCTAACTATCCCTCCTTAACATTCAATTGCAATTCCATTGCTGAATCCCCCTGAATCAACATTCTGGAAGTTACCAATTACCAGACACTTAATTGGACTAGTCACATAAAAGCAGGTCAGGTACTGGGAATTTTGCAGTGAATAACTCACCTGTTCACCACCTAGGAAGCAAAGGTCATTAATGAGATCTTTTGCCTGAATGATTGCAGTTCCAACACTCAAGAAGCTTGACACCAACCAGGACAAGGCAGCCTGCCACTGTTAACGTTCACTCTCTCCTTCACCGGTGCACAGTAAGCACCTGTATATTTCATCTACAAGATAACACTGCAACAAGGCTGCTTTGACAACACCTTCTAAATCAGAGTTTGCGAGAAGAATCACAGCAGAGATTCATTGGAACACCCACCACCTGCAGGTTCACCTCCAAGCCACATACCATCCTGACTTGGAATTATATTACTTTTTTTTGTTGTTGCTGGATCAAAATCCTGGAACATCCTCCCAGCAGTTTGTAGGTGTACCCACATCACTGTAGTTAGTACTGCTGCCTCACAGCACCAGGATCCACACTGAATTCTGCCTTGGGTGACTGTGTGGAGTTTGCAAATTCTCTACATGTCTGTGTGGGTTTCCTCCAGTACTCTGGATTCTTTCCATAGTCCAAAGATGTGCAGATTAGATAGATTGGGCATGGTAAATTCCTCCTTCATGCCTCAAGATGTGTAGGTTAGATGACTACCCCTGATAAATATTTGGGGGTTATGGGAATGGGGTGAGGGCCTGGCTAAGATACTTTGTCAAAGAGTCAGTGTAGATCTGATGGGTTGAATGATAACCTCCGGCACTGTAGGAGTTCTGTGAAAGAACTGCAAATGTTCAAGAAAGCAGCTTACAATGCCTTCTTGAGGGTAATTCGGGCCAAGCAACAGCTATTGGCCTTTCCAGTGTTTCCCACATCCCATGAATGAATAAAAGAATATACTGCTTCATACATGATATCCTTTAAATTATAAGCAGTGTCAGTAGCTGAGCTGGTGGCTGCAAACGAGAGATTGATGGTGTGCTCCATCATAAATGTGTTCTCACCAACAACAATAATTGTATTGGTAACATTATTGTCTTGCTTTTCCTTCTGTTGCTCATTTACTGCTTCCTGGCCAGTTTGTAGTTCTTTGGGCAAATGAAAGGAGGAAGACGCACAGGACTGAGCCATTCCACACCTGGAGCTTGCTGAGTCATTCAAAAGATCATGATCTTCTAACCCAGCTGCACCTTCCTGCTCTCTCCCTATATCATTGATTCCCTGAGAATTCCAAAATTTGTCAGTCTCTGACCAGAATAAAATTAACAACTGAGATTAACTACTCTATGGGGTGGAAAATTCTAGAAGTTTATAACCCTTTGAATGAAGAAATTTCTCTTCATCTCTGCTCAAAATGGTTGATGTTTATTATGAGACTGTGATTCCTAGTTCTAGATTCCCCAAGAGACATAGTACCCAAACATCTACTCTGTCAAACCTGTATGGTCACATGATTAGAGAAGGTGGGGAAAAGTGAGTTCACTTCACATCTTTTCCTAGTAACTTCATTGCAATGTCAATGTAAACCTATCTGTGACACTATCAGCATTCTCTTCCCATCTACCATAAATTGTTGTTTTTCCTTCATACTGATATTCTTGCGAAGGATTCTTGCAAAGTGACTTGATCAGTGTAAAGTAAAAAGTTTCAATATGTTTCTTTATTTCAATTTTTGGAAAATTGGTTAAGGAAATGGAAAACATAAACCTGTAGAATTATTTTGAAATCAAATCTGAGATTACAGCAGGCAGTCTAGATACAAAACTGATCCAATATATGGACTAGATTTCAAGAATGAATAGTGGAAGCAGTGTGTTAGAACCTTTTTAGAAAGAATTGGATGCTGAAATAGGCGAATTGGGGCTTTAGGATTCCTCTGATGAATTATGATAAGCCAAAAGATTTTCCTCATCCATTATTATCTTTTGAAATTGGGCTAATGTTATGTTCAACAATTTATTCTACTTGCTGATAGTGGAAATTCTGATTTTATTTGTTTTTTTTTTACAATATTTTCTCCATTGTTCCTCTCATTGGGCTATTTATTTTGGTTCTGAGCCACTGCCTTTGCCCGGATAGCTGTTGTTTGTACATGATGGAGTCATTGAAGTGGTCAAGCATGTGAAGCATTACAACTGGTCCAATCTCACCATTGACCACTTCTCAAATTACAAGTGTTTTAAAAAAAACATCAAATTGGTGTGAAATAATTTCCATTTAATGTTTGTCAGCCTGACATTTCGATGAGTCTGCAAGTCTGAAAGGGTGCATCTGAAATCTAGCTCTAAAGTGTGCCCATGACCTCCCCATGCCAAAATGTAAGAATGAGATTATTTGCATGTTTGTCGTTCATAGTCCATTCTTGAGATTGCAGGTAGGGACCAATAAAATGTTAATTTACTCTTCAACTTCTCATGGAGCAATCTGAGCTATTTTTGTAAACTATTATTTTTGGCCTCAGCAAAACTCCTGAGAGTTTCCAATTATCAATCATTAGTTTTACCAGCCTGGGGATAAGTAGATAGGGTTTCTCCTGGAGAGACAATGTGTGTTGCTATCAGGTGAATGAAAATGATATGGATTTTTCTTCAGTTTGTTCAGAGACTAAAATGTGGTGGTGTTTCTTCCTTTTTCATGAGAAGATACACAACCCGCTGCCAAGATTTGATTGATAGTTTAATTAAATTACTAATTAAATCAACCAAGTAAATTAAACTTTTTTCCTTATCATCAAATGGCAAAGACCGAAAAGACAGGACCAGATTGCCTGTCCCTTCTTTAATAGAGTTGCTGAACATTGGAAGTTGGTAATTAAATTAATTAAATTCAGTCTCCAAAGCTGAAGTTTTCCACAGCTTGTACTCAAAATAACCAGAAGGATTGGACAGTAGACTACTTGTTTGCTTATTGTACTGATCTACATGATTTGAGAATGTGTAGAGTAAACACAGACATCCAACAACATAGCTGGGGAAGCATTTTTGGCATGCCTTTTCTGACCTCCTGTTAATAGTTTACTATGGTGTGGCACCTTTTAAAACATTGTTTGTTATTTCTTTCCTAACCATGATAAAACTCAAATCTATTCAAAATCAAATCTTATTTCCCCACATGATTGGATGAGGATGTCTGAATTTCATATTTGGATTATTATTTTGTGTGCTGCATATTTATGGTATGTGTTACCATTTATGATGTATGCAGATAATGTTGTTTGTTTCTCTGCCATTTATTTATTAAAACTGTCACTGGAAAAGTAGTTATTCCTTTCCTTCACTTCTCCTTTTGTACTGAGTTAGCCAGATTAGCCAGGGCAGTGATTGAGTTCAGGAGATAACTACACCTGGAAGTTCGAAGTGTCAGTTTAGTTGACTTTGGGTATAATGACCAGCAGAGATGAAGCGATCATCATTGGCTTTGTTCAGACTTAGACATGAAAAATTAGTCTTTTTTTAAATCTTTATAGGAGTGAAGTTGGCATGGCTGGTATTCATTGCCTATCTCTAAGTCATAGAATTATAATAGTTTGCAGCACAGAAAAAAGCCATCTATCCCACTGTGTTCATGAATGATTCGCCTCATTCCCTTACAGCCCACCAAATTTTTCTGTTTCAGAAATTATATAATTCTCTTTGAAAGCCATGATTGAATCTGGAAGACACTAAGTAAAATTCCAGAGATGAAAAATCAAGGGGCAGAAGTAGAGGGAGGAAATAAATACAATAACAATCACTAGCAAAGAAGTACAAGGGAAATTAATGGAGCTAAATATTGATAAATCCCTTTGACCTAATGGACTAATCCCAGGATATTGCAGGAAGTAGCTACAAAAGTGATGGATACGCTGGTAGCAACCTTCCAAGAATCCTTAAATTCTGGAAAAGTCCTAGAGGATGAGAAAACTACCTTCCTCAAAAAAGGAGAGAAACAAAATATAATTAACTATAGGCCAATTAGTTTAACTTCTGTCGTTGGGGAAAATGTTACAGTCCATTATAAAATGTTATAGTAGAGTGTTTAGAAATACATATTACAAGCCAGCAGTATCAGCATGGCTTCATGAAAGGGAAATCATGCTTGACAAATTGATTAGAGGGCTTTGAAGTGATGATGAGCAGTATAAATAACCTATGTAATGTACTTGAATTTCTAGAAAATGTTCAATAAGGTACCTCACAAAAGGTTACTTATAAGATAAGAACCCCTGGTTTTGAGGTAGTTTATTAATATGGATAGAGGATTGGCTAACTGATAGAAGATAGAGGATCGGGACAAGAGCTGCATTTTGATTTGATTTATTATTGTCACGTGTATTAGTGTGCAGTGAAAAGTATTGTGTCTTGCACACTATTCAAGGCATGCTATTCATAGAGAAGGAGAAGACAGATTGCAGAATGTATGTTAGTGTTTTCAGGGTGGCAACCTGTAACTAGTGGAGTGCCACAAGGATTAGTGCTGGGGCACAATTATTTATATATTAGTAACCTGAACAACAGAAGTGAATGTACTTTTACCAAGTTTGCAGATGTCACACAATCGACAGGAAAGCACCAAAGTGCTGAGGATGACACAAGGATAGGATTTTCCAGCCACACTCACCCAGAAACAGAAAATCTTGCCAAAGATCAATTGACCTTTGCACGGTTCCCCCCCTCCCGGCTGCTATGATTCCCATGGTGAGTGGGACAGTAAAATTTCCCAAAGAGTCCACAGCGAGGTATGTACAGGTTAGATGAGTGGGCAAAACTTTGGCAAATGGAATATGATATAAGAAAATGTGGAATTATGCATTTTGGTAGAAAGAATAAAGGAACTGAGTATTATTTAAATGGAGAAAGACTGCAGAAAACTATAGCACAGAGGGATTTAGGGGCTTATGCACAAATTTACCATGCAAATTCAGCAGATAATTGGAAAGGCAAAGCAATGTTGGCTTTTATTTCAAAGGGAATGGAATATAAAAAGAGGGAAGTCTTGCCAAAATTATACAAAGCACTAGTTAGACCACACTTGGAATACTGTGAACAGTTTTGGTCCCCTTATTTAAGTTACGATCTACTGGCATCAAGGCAGTCCAGAGAGGGTTCACTAGGTTGTTCCCAGCTATGGAGGGATTTTCTTATGAGGAATGGTTGGTGTAGACTGGAGTAGGTTGGGGTTTAGAAAGCTGAGAGGCAGCCTTTCAGAGACATATAGAATTCTTAGGGGGCTTGACAGTGTAGATGCTGAGACAATGTTTCCTGTTGTGGGAGAGTCCAAGCCCCGAGGGTATAATCTCAGAATATGGAGTCAACCATTTAAAACAGAGGTGAGGAGGAATTTCGTCCCTTAAAGGGTAGTGAATCTGTGAATTTTTTTACTGCAGAGTGCTGTGGAGGCTGGGTTGTTAAGTACGTTCAAGGTTGAGTGGGAGAAATTTTTATCAGTCGGGGAATCAAGGGTCTTGGGGATAAGACAAGAAAGTGGCATTGAGGATTATATCAGACCAGCCATGTTCTTACTGAATGGTGGAGCAGACTCAATGCGTTGAATTACCTACTTCTGCTCCTACGTCTAAGGTTTTATAATCATGTGCTTTGTTGAGAGGATTGGAATACAAAAGTGAGGAAGTGATACTTAATGTGTACAGATCTTTGTCAGACTTTGTTGGAGTACTACTTTCAATTTAAGTCATTATATCTCAGGAAAAATGCATTGATGTTGAAGAAGATGCAGCACTGATCTGCCAGAATAACACCAGGAATTAAATGGCCAAGCTCTGAGGACAGGTTGCATAAATGTGGTTTGTATCCTTTGATTTGGAAGGTTTAGGGGGTGGGGGTCATCTAATTAAGGTCATAAAATAAAACAAATATTTATTAGTATAGATAGAGTATTTTCCAGACAAGGGGTACAATGTTCAAATTGGGGCAAAAGCACTTTTAGAAAATTAGAGTACAGGAAGAGTTATTCCGCTTGTTATGTGTGCGCTAATTTGTTGAAAGAGCTGTCATGCTTAATTGTATATTCCCAATTTTTGTTTGTAACCTTGTAATTTCTCACCTTCAGTTACCTACCCAACATTCTTTTAGCTCACATTACCTCCCAGATCCCAACATCTGTGTTTCTTCTCTTCATTGCTGGAGATTTGCAATACCTCATCAAAAGCTTTTTGGAAGTGTATGTAGACAATGTCAAAGGGTTCCATTCAATTATTATCTTGGTGGTCTGTTCAGAAATACTTCTACATTAATGTGAGAGACTAAAACCTCACACAGTCTGTTTATATAGCATACGTATAGATATACTCACTGTTATTTGTGAAATGATAGAAACTGAACAAGTACCTTTTAAAATGTCTGAAACTGCCTGTCTGTGACCCTGAACAAAAAAAAACACTTGACAGTTTTAGGAAAACACATTAGCTCTGAGGAGCCATTAATTGTTCCCTATGTATTGTGTAACCCATCTTCGAAGAGAGCAATGCAAATTTCTATTGAGAAAAAACTTCACTCCATTTTTGTAGAAATCAGAAGTATTTAAGGAGAAAAAATCATTGATAGGCTTGGTCTATAGACCACCAAATAACAACATCACAGTGGACAATAAAAAAAACCTGACGTATGTAAAAATGGTACAGCAATTGTCATAGGGGGTTTTAATCTACATGTTGGTGGGTCAAAGCAGTCTTGAGGAGAAGGCCATAGAATGTATCCATGGTAGTTTCCTCAAACAATATGTACTGGGACGAATAGAGGAGCAAGCTATCCTAGATCTGGTCCTATGTAATGACTCAGTAAGAATTTAGCAACACCAATTTTTAATCCAACCGATTTATTTGATAGTAAAATTGCGAGCTTTCAACACTCCGTGTCTTCCTCAGGCAAATGCAGTGTTCTGGTCTGCAATAGCACACCTCAGCACAGACAGTCAGAGATTGCTGATTAGAATGCGAATCCTTACATCTAACCTGCTATTCAAGTGTTAAAGTGGCTAACAATGTGTGTGAAGGCAATCCTGAGCATTGGTTAGAGAATTGTGTATTTTTTCCAGACAGCACAGTAAGTGAGGTTTTTTGCTAACCTAGGCAAGTTACGGGGGTTACAGATAGTGTGTCATGAAGCCAAGATCCCTGTTAAGACCGTCCTCATGTGTGCGGAGCTTGGCTATCAGTCTCTGCTCAGCGACTCTGCGCTGTCGTGTATCCCGAAAGCCCCCTTGAAGAACATTTACCCGCAGGTCGGAGGCCGAATGCCCATGACTGCTGAAGTGTTCGCCCACAGGAAGGGAACTGTTTTGCCTGGTGATTGTTGAGCGATGCTCATTCATCCGCTGTCGTAGTGTCTGCATGGTCTCCCCAATGTACCATGCTTCGGAACATCCTTTCTTGCAACGTATTAGGTAGACAACATTGGCCGAGTTGCAAGAGTATGTACCGTGCACCTGGTGAATGGTACCCTCACGTTTGATGATGTCGTCCATGTCTATGATCCGGCATGTCTTGCAGAGGTTGCTGTGGCAGGGTTGTGTGGTATTGTTGTCACTGTTCTCCTGAAGGTTGGGTAGTTTGCTGCGAACAATGATCTGTTTGAGGTTGTGCGGTTGTCTGAAAGCAAGAAGTGGGAGGGTGGGGATGGCCCTAGCGAGATGTTCATCGTCATCAATGATGTGTTGAAGACTCCGGAGAAGACGTCGTAGCTTCTCCGCTCCGGGGAAGTACTGGACAACAAAGGGTAATCTGTCCACCATGTCCCGTGTTTGTCTTCTGAGAAGGTCAGTGCGGTTTATCGCTGTGGCACGTCGGAACTGTCGATCGATGAGTCGAGCGCCATATCCTGTTCTCACGAGGGCATCCTTCAGAGTCTGGAGGTGTCTGTCACGATCCTCCTCATCTGAGCAAATTCTGTGTATACGGAGGGCTAGTCCATAGGGAATGGCTTCTTTAACATGTCTAGGGTGGAAACTGGAGAAGTGGAACATCGTGAGGTTGTCTGTCGGTTTGCGGTACAGTGAGATGCTGAGATGACCGTCCTTGATGGAGATGCGTGTGTCCAAGAATGCAACTGATTCTGGAGAATAGTCCGTGGTGAGTCTGATGGTGGGATGGAACTTGTTGATAACATCATACATATGTCTATGTAATGAGACAGGGATAATTACTGATATTAAAAGTTCGGGATCCTCTCGGAAGAAGTAACCATAGTATGGTTGAATTTAAAATATCCATAGAGAGTGAGAAAGTAAAATACAACACCAGTGTCCTGTGCTTAAACAAAGAAGACTGCAATGGGATGGGGGCGAAGATGACTACTGTAGACTGGGAGCAAAGACTTTATGGTGGGATAATTGAGGAACAGTGGAGGACTTTCAAAGTGATTTTTCACAGTGCTCACCAAAAGTATATACGTGAAAAAGAAGGAGTGTGGGAAAAGAGATAATCAGCCATGTGTATCTAAGCAAATAAAGGAGGGTATCAAATTGAAAGAAAATGCATACAAAGTGGCAAAGATTAGTGGGAAAATACTAATTTTAGTAGGATACCAGAATTGGGAAATCTTTAAAGGTCAACAGCCACAAAAAAAGCTATAAAGTAAAGTAAGGTGGATTATGAGAGTAAATTAGCTCAGAATATAAAACCAGATAGCAAAAGTTTCTATAAGTATATAAATTGAAAAAGAGTGGTTAAGGTAAACATTGGTTCTTTCGAGGATGAGAAGGGAGATTTAATAATGAGAAATGAGGAAATGGTTGAGGCATTGAACAGGGATTTTGTGTTGGTCTTCACAGAGGAAGACCAAATAACATGCCAAAAATTGAAGACAAGGAAGTATGGCAGGTGAAGACCTAGAAATAATTATTATCACTAAACAAGTAGTGTTAAGCAAGCTAATGGGGCTAAAGATAGACAAGTTTCCTGGCTCTGATGGAATGCATCCCAGGGTACTGAAAGAGATAGTGGGGGAAATAGCAAATGTGCTCTTGGTAATTTACCAAAGTTTGCTGGACTCTGGTACATTTCCAACAGATTGGAAAAAAGCAAATGTGGCACCACTGTTTAAAAAAGGGAGTGGACAGAAAGCAGTAACTGTGGGCCAGTTATCTTAACTTCAGTAGTAGGGAAAATGCTTGATGTATCATCAATGAAAAAATAGCAAGATATCTGGATAAAAATTGTCCTATTGGGAAGATAGAGCATGGGTTTATGAAAAGCAGGTCATGTTTAACTAATTTAGTGGGATTTTTTGATGACATTATGAGCGCGGTGGACAATAGGGAACTGGTGGATGTGGTGTATCTCAATTTTCAGAAGGCATTTGACAAGGTGTTGCACAAAAGGCTGCTGCATAAGGTAAAGGTACATGGGTAATGTATTAGGTTCGATAGAGGATTGATTAACAAAGCAAAAATTTGAGATAAATAGGTGTTTTTCTGGTTGGCATTCAGTGATGAGTGGTGTGCCTCAGGGATTAGTGTTGGACACAATTGTTTACAATTTACATAGATGATTAGAGTTGGTCTAATGACAGTAGGATGAGGGATACAGCAAAGTGTGCAGAGGACACAAAGTCTGCAAAGGGGTATAGATAGTCTAAGTGAGCAAGGTTTGGCAAATGGAGTAGAATATTGGTAAACGTGAGGTCACCCATTTTGGTAGGAAGAACAGCAAAATGGGCTATTATTTAAATGATAATAAATTGCAGCATGCTGCTGTGCAGAGGGATCTTTGTGTCTTTGTGCATGAATCTCAAAAAGTTAGTTTGCAGGTGTAGCAGGTAATTAAGAAGGCAAATTGAATTTTGTCCTTCATTGCTATTGGGTGCAGTTTAAAAACAGCGAAGTTATGTTGCAGCTGTATAAGATACTGGTGAGGCCACACCTGAAACATTGCATCCAGTTTTGGTCTCCTTAATTGAGAAAAGATGTTTTGGCACTGGAGGGAGTATCTTTGTAACAAGAAACACACTAGATTGATTCCGGAGTTGAGAAGTTTGTCTTATAAGGAGACTGTTGAGTAGACTGGGACTTTACTCATTGGAGTTTGGAAGAATGAGGTTATAAAACATGTAAAAGTATGAAGGGAATAGATAAGATAGAAGCAGGGAGGTTGTATCTACTAGTGGGTGAAACTACAACTAGGGACATAGCCCTAAATCTGCTTGTCCTTATTTTGAGGCTGAGTTGCGGAGGAACTTCTTCACCCAATGCGTTGTGAATCAGTGGAGTTTCCTGTCCAATGAAGCACTTGTTTTTAAGACAAAGATAGATACATTTTTAACAGTAAAGGAATTAAGGGCCGTGGTGAGTGGGCGGGTAAATGGAGCTGAGTCCATGAAAAAATCAGCCATGATCATATTGAATGATGGAGCAGGCTCAGGGCCAGATGGCCTACTTCTCCCCCTGTTGTTATATTCTTTTCAAAGGCCATTTGCATTTAGTAATCCAGGCTGGCCAGAAAGAGATGGGTTATTTGCTTAATCGAAGGCCTGACAGCTTTCCTTTTGATTCTTAATTGCTCAGACATTTAATAGTAATTGGAATCTAGATGGTGGATGCACATCCTTGTCAGAGATGGTGGAGATGTGACAGTCATGTGACATGGGCCTCTGGCTTAAAGAACATGTAATACTGTCTTCCTGAACCAAAATGCTCAGTGTGCTGTTTGTCATCTAATGTGCAGCCTTACAGAAGATGAATTCTGTCCTGGCCCCATCTTCACTATTTCTGGTGAAAGTTCTGTGCCATCACCTACAAGATTGACTTCTCTCTGCATGCTTATCTCATCTATGATGATGTCAACACTGTAGGTAATTTCCTTGGCCCATTACAGCCTCGATGCCAATTTAGTGTCAACCTACAACAGGGAATTCTGCGACACAAATTTTTAACTTGCTGACCTCCAAGAACAAGGAACGACCTTCGTAAAGAAATATCTCTTTGGACTTTGATTACGGATTCTCCAAAACCCCATGAAACAATATTTATTTTCCCTGTAGTTTCTGTACTGTAAAATGTTCTTTTCTCTATCTTTTTACTGAGTCTGGATTCTCTTGTAGTTTGAATGTGTGCAAGTGAAATAACCCTCTGAGTTCATTAAATCGAGTTTGCTGTGCAGTTATTAATGGAAAATTGGATCACACAAAAGTTGAGATGTTTGAAAATATGCCATCACTTAAAAAGAGGGAAACAAATCAAAACACTTCTTTATGGACTGTTAGAGAAGAAATTAATGCTATATAAATTAACCCCCACCTGTCTGTAATATTAAGAAACCATGAGCCAGTGGAAACTGAGTGAGTTGCCAAGTAGGGTGTAATGGGAAAAGAATGGTGGATTGGAAGCTTAGGTTGTCATGACTTGGCAAGGGCTATAAATGGTCATGGGGATGAATGGGTGTCATGTGGTCGTGTAGGTTGACACTAAATTGGCATCGAGGCTGTAATGGGCCAAGGAAATGAGTTTGTACAGAGGTTATGAAAGGCCATTGGAAATGGGTGCAGGAAAAAAGTTGATGTGGATGGGACATGGAGAGTGGGTGGGGTGTGAAGGGTGAAATTTAAAAGGGCTAATAGTCAATTAACAACTTTAATTGATGAAATCCCATGGCATCCTGGTAGGACTTTTAACCAGCCTATCTTGACAATTAGTAGCTCCAATGGCTGTCTTTGAACTGTTCCCTGCAAAGCAGGCCTGACTCCAGCAAGCATCTGCACCTCCTCCATTCAGAAAAAGATCCCATTAATCAGGGCACTTTTTCCTCAGGCAGCTGTGGTGAGCCGTGACATTTACCAACTCTGCAGACCTGCCTCCAGAGTGAAAATCTGCTCATGAGTTTGGGATTAAGATAGAGCCATCATGATTGTAGAATGGCTGACAAGGATCAATGAATTGAATAGCCTGTTCTGTAAATAGCATATCATCTGTTTTACCTTGACTCATTTTACTGAAGATTGCTAGTAAGTGTGCTTGTTGCAATACTATACTTATTGGTATTACTGAATAGCTGTCCAGTATGGAATTATTACCTAACAATATGCAAGGCTAGGGGAAGAAGGCAGGAGAATGGCAATAGTTGAAAGGCTCATTTGGAGAATTGGTGCAGACATGATGGGCTGAATGACTTCTTGCAATGCGACATTTCTTTGAATCACTCTCAATTCTGAATAATTCTGAGAAATAAGGAAATCTGAAAGAATCCAATTCTATTCAACATTTCTGGCATTTAAGTACAAAAACTAAGTTCCATAATTGGCACTTAAATGCTTATTAAATGTATGACTGGTTCAAACTGTCAAGCAAATAGCTACCTCCAAGAAAGGAAGAATTTCATTTTTATGGTGTACAGCAGTTAAGCAGTTTATTGAATTTTTAAATGCACAAATCAATAATATCTGCAAAGAAAATCAATAGTGCAAACTGCATTATTTAAAATGTGACCGATTAACTCCAGAGTATCGAGTGTAAAGGTCATTCATGTTGACATAAAAACCGATCTTCACCGTGTAAGAAAAATTCAAATATTCCCTATCATTCCAAATCACAAGGTGCTATTTGCATATTGTAATTGGATTGTGAACCTTTGCCATTTACCACACTTAAAACAACAATTTCAGGGCTTTGAACTGTTTTTGATTTGAAAATGAAAAATGATAAAAGTCTTTGTGGTGGGTGCCTCATTCAGCAGCAGGGTTTTAACTGCCACATTGATTTACACATTCCCTGACAGATGGGTGTTTCTGTAATGTCAGCAGTAGGAATCATCTATTTTTTCTTTCATTATTTTTGCTTTTATGTCAAATTTGCTAGAAATCTATTAATTAAATGTTTCTATAATCCTCTTGAAATGCCTAATTCTTGTCTCTGTTAGTTGACAAACTTCAAAGGTAATTAACTGAACATATATAACTGAACATCCTAGTTGGTATTAATGGCCAGGTCAGCAATTTAACTTTTCTACAAACATTACTGCTATTTTAATTGAGTCATTAAAAAGAAACATAATTCCCTGCAAAAGGAAATAATCTTGTTTTAAATTGTTAACTTTCTTTTACTTTATGGTGCATGAAACAGAAGAGGACGCAGACACTGTTTGTTGATAATATGGGCCTTTTTTTGTCAGGTGCATCTCCTGTTAGGCTATCTTTTTCTCCTTTAGTTACCCTGTGCTGCCTCAATATTCAAGATTATGGGAAGGCCACCTGCTCCCATATCACTATGACATTTACCCATTTCTACAATAGCATGCTGTAGAAAGGAGTAAGCCTATAATACACAGTGCTAAATTTGGGCAACTTTGTTCTGTGGCCCAAATTCAAATATAAAGAACCCTCCATGCCTTGGGAGAGCATGTTGGCGCCTGTTGATCCTGTAGGACCAAGTGTGTATTTTTTAAACGATCTGTTTAATAAAACCACATACCAATAAATGAGTAACTTGTTCAGACAGAAATCTGTTTGGGTTGTAAAACTTATCAAATTGAACTGATGCTGCATCAACAAGCATAAGAGATAAATTTAACAAAATATATTTATACATAAAGGCTTGATTTATTTTTATCTTGGTAAAATTTATAAGGACAGATTTTTTGAGAAGAATTGATACAATTGGAAAAAATGAAAGTTTTGCCTTTTCTTCCTCCCCCACACTTGAATATATCCTTGACCTTCACCTGCTGCTAAATAGGCAATCAAGTTCAAGATACTTTGATATCTGGTTCAACTTCTTTACCACCTCTCTATAACCCTCCACTGCTTCTGTTGTCAACTTGCTTGTATGATATCCAGTCTTGAATGATTGCAGTTTTCTCCATTTAAACATTGGTAATATCAAAGTCATCATCTTCTGTCTCTGCCTCAAATTCTATACATTCACCATTGATTCCAGTGTTCCAGATTGAACCAGACTGTTCACAAACTCAACACCTCATTTGATTCTTCTGCCTCCAAACCCTTTCTGTAATGAGGATTGCATTTTTCAACTTCTGTACTGTCATCCACTTCCACTCCAGCTTTAGCATTTCTGAATTCTGTTGCCATTATGAGATTTAACTATTTCACTGTTCTTATGATTAGCAGACTATTGTATACCCCCAAAAACAACAGGTCAATGTGAAGTTCTGCTACTTGCATGCTTTTTCTTATCAAGTTCCACTCCTTTACTTTGTAATTGCTGAGTCTCATTAGCTTCCAGTACCTGAAATTTATAATCCTTATCTTTGTGTTTAAATGTCTGTCGCACATATCTCTAATATTCTCCCAACCTTACAATGTTGCAAAAACTCTACGTATGGAATTTTATGAGACTTTTTTTCTAAGTGTCCACCTAATCTGAAAATGGAAGCATTCCAAATCTGTTTTTTGGGTGAGTTTTTACAGCCAATCTTTGCACTGTCTCTGAAATTTTGGACTAATTTGGTCAGTTTCTAGCCAGAGAGTCTGGGGTGGGTGGGTGGTCAGTTTCTAGCCAGAGAGCCTGTAGAAGGAGGTATTGAACGTGTATGACCTCTGATGCTGCACATACGCATTAGTCGTAGCAGGGGTCTGACAGATGGAGAGAGCAGGCAGTCCCCAACTAGCTCCACCCCTCTCCTACACTCACGGGGAGCCCCTCGACCTAAGGAGCAGCCCTTACCGCTCAGACTGACTGTGGACCCCTTCCCCCCACCCATGCAGAATGGCAGCGGGAGCACTGCTGCCTGGCACTGCCGAGTGCACATTGCCCAGGTGCCAGGCTGGCTCTGCTGGTATAACACAGCCCAAGGGACTCCTCTGCCTTGCACACAGCCTCCCTGGGGAGGGGGTGTGCTCAATGGCCTCTGGGTTCCATTGGTGAGCCATCGGCCAATACAACTGTCCCCTATTCCCCGCTCATGGGAAGTAGGTGTTTTTGTTACCGGAAAGAACTTCTCACGGGGAGGCTATAAGGGCACGTGAGCCTGGACGGTTGAGCACCAGGCTCGCTAATCACGTGGAAATGAGCATTAGAATAAATTTCAATAAATTAATCAGCTTTTGCTGACATCTGACATGCTGGAATTCTGGGTGTCGTAATATCAAGGATGGGAGGAGGGTGAGTTTCTGAGGCCAGTCGGGATAGAACATAGAACAATACAGCACAGAACAGGCCCTTCGGCCTTCGATGTTGTGCCGACCAAAATAAAAAGCAATGCCCCTCCAAACTAAACCATTGCCTTCTCTTCCATATACTTATCAATTAACCTCTTAAACGCCACCAAACTTGGCGCATCTACAACAGCTGCAGGCAGGGCCTTCCACTCCCTAATCACTCTTTGAGTAAAGAACCTACCTCTGATATCCGTCCTATAACTCATACCCCTTAATTTAAAGCTGTGTCCCCTCGTGCTAGCTTTCTCCATCCTAGGAGAAAGGCTATCACTGTCCACCCTATCTAAACCTCTAATCATCTTATATTCTTCAATAAGATCCCCTCTTAGCCGCCTCCTTTCTAACGAAAACAACCTCAAATCCTTCAACCTCTCTTCATAGGACCTGCCCTCCATACCAGGCAACATCCTGGTAAACCTCCTCTGTACCCTTCCAATGCCTCCACATCTTTCTTATAATGTGGCGACCAGAACTGCACACAATACTCCAAGTGCGGCCGCACTAGAGTTTTGTACAGCTGCAACATGATGCTGCGGCTCCTAAATTCAATCCCCCTACCAATAAAAGCGAAGACTCCATATGCCTTCTTAACAACTTTATCCACTTGACTGCCTACTTTCAGGGATCTATTGACACATACACCAAGATCCTTCTGTTCCTCAACACTATTAAGAGCCCTACCATTAGCCCTATACTCTACACGTTTATTGTTCCTGCCAAAGTGCATTACCTCACACTTGTCCACATTAAACTCCATTTGCCACCTCTCGGCCCAGCTCTGCAACTTGTCCAAGTCACTCTGTAAACTATAACACCCCTCTTCACTATCTACCACTCCACCGACTTTAGTGTCATCTTCAAATTTACTGATCCATCCCTCAATACCCTCATCCAGATCATTTATAAAAATTACAAACAGCAGGGGCCCCAAAACAGTCCCCTGAGGCACACCCCTCGTCACCGAACTCCACGATGAATATCTCCCATCAACCACCACCCTCTGTCTTCTATCTGCCAGCCAATTCCTATCCAATTAGCTAAATCACCCTCTATTCCACACATCTGCATTTTCTGTAGAAGTCTTCCATGGGCCACCTTATCAAACGCATTACTAAAGTCCATATATACTACATCAACCGCCTTACCCCCATCCACCTCTTTGGTCACTTTCTCAAAAAACTCAATGAGTTAGTAAGGCATGACCTACCCTTCACGAAACCATGCTGACTATCCCCAATCAATTCATTTCTCTCTAAATAACTATAAATCCTATCCCTAATAATTCTCTCCAATACCTTGCCCACCACAGAAGTAAGACTCACTGGCCTATAATTCCCAGGACGGTCTCTCTTCCCCTTCTTAAACACTGGGACCACATTCGCCATCCTCCAGTCCTCCGGAACCACACCCGTAACCAACGAGGACCTGAAGATCAGAGCCAGAGGCTCTGCAATCTCCTCTCTTGCCTCCCAGAGAATCCTAGGTAAATCCCGTCCGGCCCAGGGGACTTATCCAACTTCAAACCCTCGAGAATTTCTAACACATCCTCCCTATCTACTACAATACTCCCCAATTTGCAACCCTGTACCTCAGTGCTCTCCACAGCTACATTTCCATCACTCTGCGTGAATACCGAAGAGAAATATTTATTCAGTGCCTCACCAATCTCTTCAGGCTCCACTCACAACTTCCCACTGCTGTCTATGACTGGCCCTAATCTTGCCCTAACCAATCTTCTATTCTTAACATATCGAAAGAAAGCTTTAGGATTCTCCTTAATCCTATCAGCCAACATCTTCTCGTGTCCCTTCTTAGCTCTCCTCAATTCACTTTTTACCTCCTTCCTGGCTAATCTATAGCTATCCATTGCACTAACTGAGCCTTCAAGCCTCATCCTGACATAAGCCTCCTTTTTCTTCTTAACCAGCAAATCAACTTTTTCGTACACCAAGGCTCTCTTACTCGACCATTTCCTCCCTGCCTGACAGGGACATACTTATCAAGGACTCGCAGCAGCTGCTCCTTGAATAAGCTCCACATTCCAGATGTTCCCAGTCCCTGTAGCTTCCTAGTCCAATCTCTGCACCCTAATTCTCTCCTGATGGCCTCATAATTACCCTTCCCCCAGCTATAACTACTGCCCCCAGCTTCATGCCTATCCCTGTCCATCACTAAGGTGAACGTACCGAATTGTGGTCACTATCACCAAAATGTTCACTAACTTCCAAGCCTAACACCTGGTCTGGCTCATTGCCCAGCACCAAATCCAATGTAGCCTCACCTCTAGTTGGCCTCTCTACATACTGAGTCAAAAAACCCTCCTGCACACTCTGTACGAAAACTGACCCCTCTAACGAGCTAGAGCTATAGCTATTATATGTATGAAGGGAGAGCATAGCCCTAGGGAATGAGCTGATGCACCCCTCAAAGGATGTACACACTCTTCCTTCCCATCTTTTCATCTTTTTGACTGATAAAGTGGCCTTCCCACCAGCCTTCTGCTACCCACATATTATGGAAGTGAAGATGGATCGTGAGCGCCTTAAATGGGCAATCATTTACAACTAAAAGGCCTCAATACTTCGATGTCCTGACCCTGCTATAGTAGGTTTGGGTTTCATAACAGTTTTAGGAAGGCTGATCTTGATTCCTGGGATGAGATTTCTGTAATAATACCATTCGATCATCCCCTCCCAGTTGAATAGAATAAGCCTGTATTCTCTGAAGTATAGAAGGAGGAGAAATTGTCATTGGGGAAGTTGAATGGGAGTTTGGGAACTGTAGCCCTACGCGGGTCTCTGTGCACACGCTGTCTGGGAACTGGCCGTATATGTACAGCTTGAGTTCTGTTCCATTTTCATGTCTCCTATGCATGTGCTGGCCAGGAGGTAGGTGGCTGCTGACATGCAGTTTGTTGATTTCTTATCTGCACCAGTCAGGAAAGTGCCACACATGTGCTTTTAGTGGCTTTTATGTCTTTAGATCAAGAACTGGTCCTGCGCACATGAAGAAAAATGAGACGAAAAGTGAAACATTGTGAAACTACAGGTCAGGTGACCTGAAGAGGAGCACTATTGCAAAGGTGTCCTGAGTAGGACCTGGTGGGTGCACAGGGAGAATATCCAAAACCAAGAAGAATATCCCAGACAAATGAGTGGGACAAAAGCAAGTCCCAGAAGACAGTCCCAAGTAAGGGCCAAAGTTGGAAATCAGAAATAGATCTTTTTAAACAAAGATGAGAGGAAGGGGCAGAACAATTGACTCCGGATTGAAGAGAGAGGAACAGAATTGAAGCAAAATGGGCCTGTGATAAGCCCTGAATACCCAAGCGGGCAGATGAAGTTTGTGGACTCTGTGTTGGGCGCATTAAGGCCAAAGCACCCATTGGTGCAGAGGTATTCTTGTGGCATGGCCAAAATTGAAACCCTGGAGGTGGATCCTTGTTAAAGTCATCCAATTTGGAATGACATTTGGAGAAAATTCAAGGTGAGGTCTTAGAATATGGAGTCTGGAAACCTCGTGAGAAAGAGTTTCAATGAGACTGGTTAGGTCACAGTGTAACAGGTTTCTGGATGGGTAGTTGAGAAATGGATAGAATGTGCTTTGATTGCATTTGTTACTTACTTTGGAGTGTGATGCGCCAGTCCATAGATCACCACTTGGCTCTCATGTACTGCATACTGACCTTGAACATTACAGAAAAGATTTATTTGGTAAAATTGTTTTATCTTTCTGAATTTATACACGTCTGTAAAGATATAATTAGGGTGGAAAAATTATCAATATTTGAATCTTTCCTTGTGTTTGTATTGAGATTTTTCCAATTGTTTTGTTTGGCATAATATTTTCTGGTTGGAAAGATGTTTTATGCTTTTTGTTAAAATTTCATCAGCAGACTCCTGTGAATTTGTTCAGTAATTTACCTCCATGGTTTCTTAAAAAAAGTTAGGATTTTTCAAGCCGAGTTTCATTCTGTGATCAGACTTGTTCTGTATTAACAACAGCTGGGATTGTAACGAGATGACCTCATTGTAACACATACAATTTTTAGAAGACTTGACAGGGTAGCTGGATAACCCAGAACTAGAAAATGTCATCTCAGGATAAGAGATTGGCCGTTTAACACTGAGATGAGGAGAATTTTCTACTGCAGAGTGCCATGCTCAGTGATTGAGTATGTTCAAGATTAAGATCAATAGATGTCATGGCATATGGAGAATCATGAGATATGGAGATTGGCCAGAAAAGTGGAATTGATGTAGAAATTCAATCATGATCTTATTTGAATAGCTCAATATGCCATACGTATTACTCTGATTTATTTCCTTTTCCTTATTTACCAAGCTTACATCCACCAGATATTTATTTGGCTTGATATCAATTTTAGTTTATTACGATCCTATTAAGTGCTTTGGGATATTTTACTATGTTAAAGACACAGCATAAATGCTAGTTGTTGTTGGACTTCGAATGCCACTGCCAGCACTGAAAATAATTGTGTGTGCATTATTATTTACAGTCATAAATGTTACTGTTTTTCACCGTGGTTTTGCTTTTGTTCAGAGGGTTATGCCAATATGTTATCAACATAAAATCACAATGGTAGCCTGTCTTATCAAGCTGAGAACAATATTTTGATTGAGATATTTTAAATGTGAATAGTGGTGAACTGACATAGTGGTACTAGCATGATAAAGTAAGGAAAATAGGGAAATATTATTCTTTCCAATAATTGAATTCTTCAGAGTTTTAACTCTTTCATCCAGGGGACTCATTACAAGATTTAAGAATAATCCAGTGCCATTTCTCATCCAAACAATGAATAAACTCTAATTATTGTCAAATCTAATGATCATTATGTAATTTTACTTTGGTAATTTTGTTTTTTTTGGTTGGAAAATGATTAATTATAAACTTACCTCAATTTGGCTGTTGGTTGCAACCAAGGTTGATTTTAATTAAATAAACCATTGAAATCTTTGAAGAAGATCATTTGCATTTACTTTATGACTGCTGTTCATTTAATTCAAAATTCTTGTTTTGAACCTGAAAGCAAACTTCACTAAATGTTAAAGAAAATTGCTGGGGGTGTTGAAACGAATTAGCCTCTTGTGCAGCTGCTTGAGAAGCGCTCTGGGGTAAACAGCTTTCTGAAAGATGTTCTGTCAAACTTCCCCAAGATCTTAGAATTCATATTTCTTTCTCCATTGACTTTTTGCATATTATATTATTTTGCAGTGTTAAATGAACCTGATTATGGGGCTACATTAGTTTGCAATAGTCTCTTATTGCTTAGCAGTCTTTTTGTCTAATTAGAAGATTTTTGTGCTGTCATAAAGCAGAATAACAACCTTATGACGCATCACATGAAAAGTGCTTGTGACAGTCCTCTTTCTTTTATCTGGGAGATTTGTACTACAAGTTAAACTTTCTGGAGTGTTTACTTTGTTTTAGTAATCCCAATTCCATCATCACATAAATCAGATGACAAACTCTTAAAAATCAAGAAAATCACAGGAACATTGGAATTAGGAGCAGAAGTAGGCAAATTCAGCCCTTCGAACCAGTGCCACCACTCAATCAGATCATGACTGATCTCCCCTTGGTCTCTAATCCACCTGTCCACCTATTCCCCATCCCCTTATCCCTTTTTTTATTAGAAATCTCATCTCATCTTACTATTTTATTCAAATGTTAGTCAATTGATTTATAAACCTCATTAGTGGCATAATTTATTTCTAGCAGATTGCATAAAGCTACACTTGTGACTGTAGAAGTAGACCCGGACGTTGTGCTCAAAGATCCTCAGTGTCCCTGCATCCCCACACCACTTAATTTTGTTCTTGCTTCCAATCCAAATTAAGGCTGATTAATATTCTCATAAGGAAGGAAATTCTGCAGTTTTAATCAGCAGTATATGAACTTTGTGTATGGCTCCTGGATTAATATGACTAAAACTATCTGCCTTATTCTGTCAGCTAATTTGTGGATTGACATTTTCATGGATCTATGATTCTGTGGCTGGGATATATTGGTAGGTTTTAAAACGTGAAAGCAGAAGCCAAGATATAAATGCTACTCACCTACAAAAGTAGCACCAAATATAAAAGTGCATTTTGTTACAAATGAAGACTTGATGCCTGCAGCAAGATGTAGCATGTTGGCACACTGGTTAGCATTGCTGTCTCATAGTGCCAGGGACCCAGGTTCAGTTCCAGCCTTGGGTCACTGTCTTTGTGGAGTTTGCTCAATCTCCCTGTGTCTGCGTGGATTTCCTCTGGCTGCTCCAGTTTGCTCCCACAGTAAAAATGGGGGGGTTAGCCATGCTAAATTGACCCTTAGTATCAGGGGGATTAGCGAATTAAATGCATGGGGTTGTGGGAATAGAGCCTGGGGGGTGGGGGTTGTGGTCATTATAGACTCAATGGGCTGAATGGCCTCCTTCTGCACTGCAGGAATTCTATGAATTCTATTAGGTCTCCAGTGCTAATGGGTCTTCAGGCTATGGGTCACTTATATAAAATACCATCAATGGCACTCCATTCCCATCAGTATAAGATATCCTCCAAAAGTAAAACTACATAAGTAGCTGTAATATTCATATCAGGTTCAACTTTGCAGTCTGATGTACCAAAAAATAAAATTGTTTCAGCTTCAAAATCCACGAATGCTCCAACTTTATGGGATATGTCAACAGCTAGTTCTGTAATATCACCACTGTTCTGGGTTAAAACTGCTCATAACCTTGTTAAATAACTCCACTAATTATTGTTACTCTTCTAGCATACAAACTATGATTTGCCATTCTCACCCACTCTTATCACACTCTTTCACTATGTGTAGCCTGAACAGACCTCCGTCAGTCATTTACAAACCCTTGCAACCTCCTCCTCTCTGTAAAAGTGAGCAGAGAATCCTCAGAGCAAGGAGCCTCAGCAATAAAATCTCTTTCGACTGGCAGGACAGCTTTCATTGAGTTTTCCATTTAAGATGGTAGCTCCAGATGTTAATAAGAATTTTCCAAGAAGCCACCCACCAAAAACAATTATTCCCATTTGGCTGAGTATAAAACATTTACCCCCGAGGAAATCGTGGGATTTAAAAATTCTCCCACAAGAATGAGAGGCTGAATTTTACTGACAAATTGCATCTATTGTGGTAAAATTGCAAAGGTTGACATCTTTGCCTTTGAGTCCTTTCTAGCACAGCATGATTTTTCTGTGTTCTGAAATTGATATCTCTAGTGGGAGTTTATTCTTGACTATGTTTTTGCTAGTTTGACAATATAAACTTATCCACCTTAGTGCAGTCTTGTCCCCTCTTCTGGCAATTCATGACAGTGATTTCTGTGGTATTATTTTACTAAATACTACTAGTAACAATTCAAAATGGTATCAAATATTTAAAACATACTGATGAAGGAGCTCAATAGCAAAATGTGTAGGTCTGCTAAGTGCTGCTGTGCTTTTTGACTTGGAGTTGATGGAGTGGTGAATCCCCCTGTATGAAGTGTTTATTCATTTGCATAGAAACACAATACGTATTTTCACAAGCTCTCTTTCCCATTCTTCAAGCATGCATAATCACTGCAGCCCTCCCCTCCACCGCCATCCCCATTCCACTCCCTTTCTAAAGTGCTCATATTAAGAACACTTTTTTCTTGGTTATTCTTTAGAGTAATGTTTCAATGAATGGTCATTTTAATTTATCTTCCATTTCCTCTTGATGGCAGTAACTCATACTGTTATGGTTCTGTGGACACTTGTTATCTTACACCACCTTGCAAAATTGACTATTGTTCATGCATAAATCCAGATGATGATTGTCTGGCAGTTCAGTTGTGAGAGACAAAGCTAAAGCGGATCTTGCCCTCACTTGGTATTCACACCAGTGTGATTTCCAGCTGAGGTCACAGTATAGTGGTCAGGGGTTGGGTGTTCAGTTGATTTTTCTGCCATCGTCTGGAGTTAGAGGCCGGTAATAATGCTGCTGCCAGAGCTTTCTGACATCAGTCATCTTGGCAAAGAACAGGAACCAAATTTGCAATTTTCCTGGCTTGTATGGCTCCATGGTAGTTCAGCATTGATTCATCCAGTCATTTCAAGTGCTTTTTTTAAATCTTCTTACCTTAATTAAATTTTTATTTATAATAAAGCTTGACAACATGTAAGTTTCTTTTGAAAGATACAAAGCTATGATACTTCAAAGAAGATGTTGTATTCTGTCTTAAAACAACTAGGGTGGATTTAATTTCAAATTTCTACTTTTTGCTTTTTACTTTTGTGCCATCAATTGAAAAGTTCTTTTTGAAAATAAAACCTCAAGATAATAACGATCAAAATTAGTCAATACTAATAACTCATCTGGCCAATGCTAATAGACCATGGTATTATCAGTGTAGTCACTACAAAGTTTTGAATGATCTTAGTCTGAAAGCTGTATTATAGTTTCAAGCCCAGCCTTCAACTGTTCCCCTACAAGCTAATATCTATAAGACAGGTTGTCACAAAATTTAAATTCTAAGATCATATAAGGGATAGAGTTACAAAGTGATTCATAAACTCCCTAAAGGGTATGTTCCGCACACATCAAATGCCTTGTTAACTGTCTACAATTTTGAACATCTAAGGATTTGCATCAAATAGAGTTTAAGTTAGTGACACAGTATGCTCATTGTTGCACTCATATAACATGTTTAAAATAATGGATGCAGAGGGCTAAGACCTGCCTGATTTCTTTGAAACTGCTATAAGTGGTTTGTATTATTCCTTATCACAGTAGTAGACTTTCTGGCCAGAATTTTATGCTTCTCCTTCCACAATATTCCCCCCAACCCCAAACCCTGCAGCAAGTTATGAGGTTGCCGGGGGGGGGGGGTCTTTCCAGCCCCCTCTCCTCCTCCTGTCCTTACCCAGTCTACCCCTGATACTGAGACCATTCCTCCAGCCCATCCCCTACCCTTTCTTTGCCAAGACCACTTTTACTTACCAAAAATGCAGTTCTGGTACTGAGTCTCTGGTATGGTGCTGCAACACCTCTTCTTTGACCAACAGTTCTCTAAGGCAGGTCTTTCAATCAGTTGAGGATAGACGTCACGCCTGCTTTCAATGAGAGTGCTATTAAGTCTGAAATGGCAACAGGCCTGTTAGAATCACCAGGGATGTTCCACCTCTCAGGAAAATTCTCAGACACCAAACTCTTATTATCCCAAATGTTCAGGCATCTGTGTGAAAGAAGAATATGGGATTAAGTGGAATCCTGCAGAGTAACATCTATCTTTCATTCATGTATCTGACCTGGGCATGCCAGCTAACTTAAGCTTGTTTAATTTGGTGTTGACATTTACGGTGGGAAGAGTAATCAAGCCCGAGGTGGAATCTTCTTTTCAGGTCAAGGATCCTGACAGCAGGATCTGAAGGACATTCCACTTTAAATCCAAGGAACATAGAACAATACAGCACAAACAGGCCCTTCGGCCCACGAGTTGCGCCGATCACATCTACCAATCCACAGACCTATCTATAACCCCCTATCCTATTCGTTTCCATATACTCATCCAGAAGTCTTTTAAAAGACCCCAGCGAGTTTGCCTCAACAACCCTCCAATGGCAGCCGATTCCATTCACTCACCACCCTCTGAGTGAAAAACTTACCCCTAACATCTCGTCTGTATTTGCTTCCCTGCACCTTAAATCTGTGTCCTCTCGTAGTGAGCATTTCAGCTCGGGGAAATAGCCTCTGAGAATCCACCCTATCTATTCCTCTCAACATTTTATAAACCTCTATCAGGTCGCCTTTCAACCTACGTCTCTCCAGTGAGAAGAGTCCCAGCTCCCTCAACCTATCTTCATAAGGCCTGCCTCCCAATCCAGGCAGCATCCTTGTAAATCTCCTCTGCACTCTCTCAATAGCCTCTACATCCTTCTTATAGTGAGGTGACCAGAACTGCGCACAATACTCCAAGTGGGGTCTGACAAGAGTCTTATAGAGCTGTATCATTACCTCCTGACTCCTAAACTCTATTCCTCGATTAATGAAGGCCAATACACCGTACACCTTCTTGACCACTTCCTCCACCTGCGAGGCCAATTTAAGATCCTATGGACCCAGACCCCGAGATCCTTCTGCTCTACAACACAGCTAAGACTCCTACCCCTTATATTGTACTCCTTCATCCCATTATTCTTGCCAAAATGAACCACTACACATTTATCCGTGTTGAAGTCCATCTGCCACTTCTCCGCCCAGTCTTGCATCCTGTCTATGTCCTGCTGCAACTTTTGACATCTCTCCAGACCATCCACAACACCACCGACCTTTGTATCGTCGGCGAACTTACTAACCCATCCCTCCACTTCCTCATCCAGGTCATTTATGAAAATGACAAACAGCAGTGGTCCCAGAACAGATCCCTGGGGCACTCCACTGGTTACCGACCTCCATGCAGAACAAGACCCATCCACAACCACTCTCTGCCTTCTGCCGGCAAGCCAGTTCTGGATCCACGAGGCTAAAGCCCCTTGGATCCCATGCCCTCTCACCTTCTCCAGAAGCCTTGCATGGGAACTTTGCAAGGAACTGCTGCGGTCCACGCAATCGTGTGGTGACTAACTAATTAGACACACATTACTATTATTCCTACGAAAATCATCTCCAAACTCCATGGCCTCAGCTCCTCCCTCTGTGACTGGATCCTGAACTTCCTAACCCATAGACGGTAATCAGTAAGGATAGGCAACAGCACCTTCTCCACAATCATCCTCAACAAAGGTGTTCCATAAGACTGTGTTCTCAGCCGCCTGTATACTCCATATACACCTATGACTCTGTGGCCAAATTCCCCTCCAATTCAATTTTCAAGTTTGCTGATGACAGTGAAAAGTATTGTTTCTTGTGTGCACTATACAGACAAAGCATAAAGTTCATAGAGAAGGAGAGAGTGCATAATGTAGTGTTACAGTCATAGCTAGGATGTAGAGAAAGATCAGCTTTGTCAAAGTAGGTCCATTTAAAAATCTGATGACAACAGAGAGGAAGCTGTTCTTGAATCGGTTGGTATGTAACATCAGACTTTTGTATCTTTTTCCATGCAGAAAAAGGTGGAAGAGAATGTGTTGGGGTGGGTCGTGTCCTTAATTACGGTGGCTGCTTTGCCAAGGCAATGTGAAGTGTGGACAGTGTCAATGGATGGGAGGCTGGTTTACATGATGGATTCTTTTGTAGTTCCTTGTGGTCTTGGCAGAATAGGAGCCATATCAAGCTGTATACAACCAGAAAGAATGATTTTTTTGCTGCATCTGTAAAAGTTGGTAAAAGTCATAGCTGACATGCCAAATTTCCTTAATCTTCTGAGGAAGTAGAAGCATTGGTGGACTTTCTTAACAATACTGTTGGCAAGAGGGGATCAATCAATAGGTTGTTAGTGATCTGGACACTTAAAAACTTGAAGCTCTTGACCATTTCTACTCTAGCCCATTGATGAAGACAGGGGCATTTTCTCCATTTCCTGAAGTCAATGACAATCTTCTTCATTTTGTTGATGTTCAGGGGGAGATTATTGTTGACCTACCAGTTCACCAGATTCTCTATCTCATTCCTATACTCTGTCTGGTCATTGTTTGAGATTTGACCCACTATGGTGGTATTATCAGCACCTTACCTCACTTCATCTTCTCTGCAGCTTTTGGCATAGTCATCAACATCATCTACTTTGAAAACCTCTCCCCTCTTTGTATAATAATACAATGATAAATCGAATCAAATTTCTGTGTTGCTGCAGGTACAGAAATCTGATTTGGAGAGTTTTAAACCGAGGCTCAGAAGATTATTTACCCAGTTGCTCATTGCATTGATTTTTTCCCTTTAAAAAAAAAGATACTTCCAGTAAGTTTGGGGCATGTTTTAAGAAGAAATGATCTTGACCAAAATTCTTGATATTTTTCTAGAGGTGGAAAAATATCTCACAAGGCTTGCATGTTTTGCAAGCCTTGTGAGAATGAATTGCTGTATCAGCTACATTACAATGTGTGTTTTTACATATGATAAAGTGTTATATGAATGTAATCTTTTGATTTGCCCTCTGTGGTAACGTGAGAGATAAGCCTTGGCCAAGATGCTTGAGGAGCCCTTTCTGTAAAACGCCTTTCAGTTTAAAACATTTAATCCATGAGAGAGTTTTTATTTAATCCTGGAATTTGGATCACACTAACAAAGTCACAAGTATTGCCCATCCCTCTTTACTCTGAGAAAGTAGTGAAGGGCCTTAGTGATTGTTTACAACTGGGCAGCTTTCTGAGCCATTCCAAACTTTGTTCTGAAAAGTCAACTCTTAAGTGTGATATTGGAATCATGCATTGCCAAGATGAGGTAGAGACGTCAACCTTCCTTTCCTGAGGCATGTCAATGAGACAAATAGATTTTTAAATCTAGCGGCTTTCCTGATTATTCTTCTAGTGTCAGATTTATCAAATTCAGTTCTGCAATTTTCTCTGGTAGGCTTTAGTCTCATAATTGCAAGTCAAATAGAATAACTGCTGTCATACCCAATTTGAAAAGTGGTTGTTCTTAGCTTATGGGTGATGCTGGTTAAGTTATGTCTCATTGTCATCCAAGGTTGCCCTGAGAGGATGTTGTGATTATTTTCTTGCACGCTTGCAATTCTTGTGCTCATATGTGAGATTAGGTTTCAGATATGGGTCCCTGTAACAATAGGACAGATACAGATAGCAGTTTCTCTGGGAAATTTTCGTATAACCTGTTTTCAAGAATGTTCAAGGTATTAACTCATTGTTGGCTTTTTGGTAAAATTAATGTTTTTTTCAAATAGTCAATTTGGTTGCACAAAACTTGACCCTCACTGAAAACAGACATTTTGTCGAAGTTTTTCTTGAATATACACCAGGATAATCGCAAGAATATCAATGTCAGCGAAATAGCGTCTTTATACTGTATGAGAAGAGAGTACTGATTGATTGGCAAGTGGACTCCAATTCGTAGAAGTGTTGCCATGGAGAACTCACAGTTAGTAGTGATTGATAGTTAACTGTCAGGCATTGTTTGAAAATTTGAACCAGGCATTTTGACACTGGTTCATTCCCTGAGGAATGAACCAGTGAATGGCTACCATTTATTTTGTATAGATGAAACAAGCATAATGTGTTTACATGTTCTTTTGTTAGAAAGAACAAGTCTTGTGTATTAATATACGTAGCTTGCAGTCCCAGCTGAGAAGGCCGTTTATTGGGGTTGCGATTGTGTAAGCAGAAATAAATGGTTTGTGAGAGCTGGGTCATTTTAGAAAGCCTTGACTATCCAGAAATCTTGGGGCCATAAAGTGAGCATTGTGAGTGCAAGTGACTTGGAAACAAGGCAACAGCTGTGCAAGTATGTAAAATATTTGGAAATAGGCATGAGTATCAACATCCTTTAGAGATAAGGCAATGCCCTGGGCATTAAGGGGGTAGGAGAGAGGAATGAGGGGCAGGGAGACATCAAAGGCCACACTTTCAGCACCTGCAGGAGATGAATCTACCCGCAAATATCAGTGAATAACTGCTGTGGGCATTGTGTCTATCTAGGTAGATGGTATCTAAGATTTTGCCCACGTTGATTGTATAGACTTTACTGTACTACAGGTACAACAGGACATAGATAGGCTGGTAGATTGGGCAGATAGATGGCAAATGGAATTTAATCCGGATAAATGTGAGGTGATGCATTTTGGCCGGAAAAATGTAGCGGGGAGCTATAGGATAAAAGGTAAAACTATTTGGAGTATAGAGATGCAGAGAGACCTGGGGGTGCAGGTTCACAAGTCTCTAAAGGTGTCAGTACAGGTGGAGAATGTGATAAAGAAAGCGTATGGTATGTTAGCCTTCATAGGAAGAGGTATAGAATACAAGAGTAGGAGTCTAATGTTGCAAGTGTATAGAACGTTAGTTAGGCCTCACTTGGAGTACTGCGTCCAGTTCTGGTCGCCTTACTACCGGAAGGATGTGGAGGCCCTGGAGAGAGTGCAGAGGAGATTTACCAGGATGCTGCCTGGTATGGAAAGGCTGTCTTACGAGGAAAGATTGAACGCACTGGGGTTGTTTTCCCTTGAAAGACGTCGGCTGAGAGAGGATCTATTAGAGGTATATAAGATTATGAGGGGTATCGATAGAGTAAATGGTGGTAAGCTTTTTCCACCATTAGAAAAGGATAGAGTGAGGGGGGCTATGTATAAGACGAATATTAGAGGGCAATTTTTCACACAAAGGGTAGTGGGGGTGTGGAATGCACTACCGAGTAAGGTGGTGGGAGCAGGCACGCTAGGGTTGTTTAAGGGTCTCTTGGACAGCCACATGAGCGGTCTGCAGATAGAGGGATATAGTAGGACTGTTTAAATATCCTATTTGTTTCCACAGGATGTTCGGTCCACCTTGTTGACCAACAAGGGCATGCATGCGGCAGGTTGTGCGAGAGCTGCTCTTGGATGTTGCTTCAGGAGTGGCCTAGTGCTTCACGTCGTTAGTGTATGCTTAAACTGGACCATCTGATGGGCACCATGACAGCTCAGGGACTATCGCTGTTGCTGTGCAGACACATGGATTTGGGCCTGTGTCTGCGGGAGTTTGCACGTTCTCCCCATGGTTGCGTGGGTTTTCTCCCACATCCCAAAAACGTGCTCTTAGGCTGATTGGGTAACAAATTGGTCCCTATATGTCATGTTAGGACGGCGGCGCGGGCTCATTGGGCCGAAGGACCTGTTTCTGGTGCTGTGTTGTTCTTTCTTCTTTGTTCTTTGTACTATTTGCCATGCTGTACGAATGCTATTAAAGTCATTAGCCTAGAATGATTTTATCTCTAGTCCTTGGTGATGTTTATCAACTGGCAACACATCATCGCATATTTACAAATACTGGGCATTGCATACAGTTTCCAATAGATAGGATGTGGCAAGCACAAAAGGCAGTGGGATCTGCCTCCATCATTGGATTATTGCGGGTCGTCGTTTATTGCAGTCACGTGGCCATTGTGCCAACTGAGCAGCCAGTGAGATTGCTGAATCGGAAGTGCTTTCCCTCCTAAAACATTCAACTGTTATGGGACCACAACAAGTAATTTTTGCATGTGTGCACCTGCTACTCTTATAGTTACCATGATGTCTTCACCTTCTGGCATTTGAGAGTGCCACTGCTCACAATGTCACCTTTGAAGCTCCATGGATGACTTCTGGGGGAAAAGAGCTATACTTTGGAGAATTGGCTACTTGTATCCTTAAATGATTAAAGAAGGAGCCACAGAGGGGCTAGAACTGAAACAATCAACTCATAAAGACCACAGTTGAACAGGCCATTGACATTCTGAAGATGTGATGCTCACACACCTGGGATCATGCCTCAATACTTCCAATGAAATTAAAAATGAACAGTTCGTACAAGCACAATAAAAATTACCCAAGTGAACTGTTCAGTGTAATGAATGATGTAAAGGCCTTTGCTTGTGGCCTTGGATGAAGTGAAAGCAAGTTCTGGTGTGTGTTTGCTTGTGGCTGAGCTATCCATTGCAGTTGTCTAATCATGGAGGTGTTAATGGGGACACATCCAGAGGCTGCTGCACTGACATCAGTGCAGGGGGAGAGAGCATGTCACAGAACCCTGCAGCATAACAACTCTGCAGTCAGTGCAGAAGCACATACGTTCAAAGCCTTGAGTCATGGTAGTTCACAAGAACTGAATAGGCTTCTCTATGCCTCTATACATCCATGTCAGAAAATATTTTTGGTCAAAATCTTGCTTGTGATTCCTGAGGCTGTTCATCTGCATCCAGCTAAGCATGGTATCTTTTGTCCTCCATCCTCCGAGGGAAGAACTGTCTACAGCTGCAAATGCCTCTCTCACCAATTCTTATTTATGGCATGTTCCTCACCAAGTATCATCCTTTTCTAATCCTGTTTGAGGGCCTACTGACATGAATGTCTATGCTCTGCTGGAGGGTTATCTTGAATTGTGTGACTGTGCTGACTCTGTGACTTCTATCTCATCCAAGGGCCCTGATAATATTGCTCCAGGACTGGCATGCTCTCCCACCACAGCTGGCACTGTGGAAGATGCAAGATCATGAAAATCTGCCTTTAACAGCAAGTACTTCTCCAGAGTTGAGGCTTCCCAATGCAGCTAAAGTCTTGGCTATTGTTGAATTTTGTGATTTTTATAAATGACCTGGATGAGGAGGTAGAGGAATGGGTTGGTAAGTTTGCCGATGACATGAAGGTTGGAGGTGTTGTGGACAGTTTGGAGGGATGTCAGAAGTTGCAGTGTGATAGGATGCAAGACTGGGTGGAGAAGTGGCAGATCGACTTCAACCCAGATAAATGTATAGTGGTACATTTTGGCAGGTCAAATGGGATGAAGGAATATAGTATTAAGGGTAAGACTCTTCATGCTGTGAAAGATCAGAAGGACTTTGGGATCTTGTTTCATAGAACTCTCAAATCGACTTCGCAGGTAAAGACTGTGGTTAAGAAGGCTGTCCTTCATCAGTCGAGGAATTGAGTTTAGGAGTCAGGAAGTAATGCTGCAGCTTTATATGACACTGGTCAGACTCCACTTAGAGTACTGTGCTCAGTACTGGTCGTGTCATTACAGGAAGGATGTGGAAGCTATTGAAAGGATGCAGAGGAGACTTACAAGGATATTGCCTGGATTGGGTGGCATGTGTTATGAGGATAGGTTGAGAGAACTCCATCTTTCCTCCTTGGAAAGACAAAGGATGAGAGGGGATGTGATAGAGGTGTGTAAGATGATGAGAGGTATTGATCAGATGAACTCTCAGAGGCTTTTCCCTCGGGCTGAAATGGCTGCCATAAGAGGACACAAGTTTAATGTGCTGGGGATTTGGTACAAAGGAGATGTCAGGGATAAGTTTTTCACTCAGAGGGAGGTGGGTGAGTGAATTGGCTGCTTTTGGTGGTGATGAAGGCAGAATCGATAGGGTCTTTTAATAGACTTCTGGATGAGTACGTGGGACTTAATAGGATTGAGGGTTATAGGTAGTAGGTAGAGATAAGATCAGCGTAACTTGTGGGCCAAAGGGCCTATTTGTGCCATAGTTTTTGTATGATTCTATGAATAGGGAGGAGTGCACTCCATTCCTTCATTTACAGAATTCTGTATCCTTTCACACCCTTGTTCTAGATTATTATGATCTTAAACCAGACTTCTGGTATGATCCAGTTAATGGAGAGTAATGTTTTGTATAAAGTAGATAAAGTTTAAGATCACAAGTATTTAGTAAGGTAAGAAAACCACAAGATTTTATGGTTTTGAATACACACAAAATAAAGTTTACTAAATATAATACTTACCATAGACTCTAATCTTTAGAGTCAACATTAGGACATGTGGATTGTTATGATCATGAATGAGAATCCAAAGCAGTTGGACTGATCTAGTTAGGGACTAATAACTTTTAAGGGTGGCACGGTGGTACAATGGCTACTACTGCTGTCTCTCAGTGCCAGGGATCCAGGTTTGATACCCGGCTTGGGTCACTATACAGAGTCTGCACATTCTCATCGTGTCTGCGTGGGTTTCCTCTGGTTCTCTGGTTTCTTCCCACAGTCCGAAAGACTGGTTAAGTGCATCGGCCACACTAAGTTATTCCTCAGTGTACCCGAATAGTCTCCAGAATGTGGTGACTAGAGGATTTTCACAGTAATTTCATCATAGTGTTGGTGTAAGCCACTTATGATACTAATAAATAAACTTTTAACCTTTAAATTTTTTGTTTAAATTAGACAATATTTGAAATTCAAAACACTTACAATGAGAATAAAGCCACAAGATTTTAAGATTTCGAATAAACAAAATTAAATTTTAGTATGCAAAGTCGGAAAGATAAAACAATTTACATTATCCACTCATACTCTAATATTCAGAGTTAATATGAGGTACATGAGAATTAACAGGCAAACTGCAGTTGAATACACTATGCTGCATAGTAAATGGCAAATGCAACCAAAACATATTACACAGATTCAACAATCAGACACGTCAGCATACACTGTGGTCAACCAATCTCATTAAACTCTGTCTCTCACATATTGGATTCCATTCTTCACCTTTGAAGATCTCACCTTGGAATTCTCTCCAAAAGGCCACTCAAGCTCTGATGACCTCAATGATGACTCATCTTACAGGGTTTCAGTCACATCTCCTGAGACTGTTTTCCTGGATTCCAAACTCACAAGCACAACTCAGTTCTTTGCCATGTTGAGCAGAATATTACTGCTTCAACGGAGTACTTTCACTCCCAACAGCCTACAGCATGGAGTGATCACCCTCTGCTGCCTTATTAGATCGTCTCTCTTCATGGGATAGGGTGGGGGGCAGCTGGAGTGAGCTCCAGGAGACTCTAGGAGGGACTGCCAATCCTGGAGTTCCAACATTGTCAGCATCATGATGTGAGAACTTGTGTGCTGTCACTCGTGCTGGTTAGATGCAATGGTTGTGCTAAGTTCTCCCTCATTGTACTCGAACAGGCACCGGAGTGGGACAGTTAGGGCATTTTCACAGTAACTTCAGTGCAAGTTAATAATAAATTGTGACTTCTGTCTTAAAGGGGAGCCCTCCTATTTTTAAAGTATGCCCTAGATTTAATCTCCCCAAAAAAGAGAAATCATCTTCTGGGTATCCACCCTCCCAAGTCTCCTCAATATCTTGTTTGTTTCAGTCAGGTCATTTCTTATTCTTCTAAACTCCAGTGAGTACAGCCCAGCCTGCTCAACATTTCTCGAAAGGACAACACTTTCATCCTAGAAATGAGTCAAGTTAACCTTTCCTGAAATACTTCTACAACAATTATATCTTTTTAAAATACAGAGATCAAAATTACATTCACTACTCCAGATGTTTTCTCACCAAGGCCCTGTACACCTGTCATAAACTTCCCTACTTTTATGTTTCATTCCTGTTACAATAAACATGAACATTCCATTTGCTTTCTTAATCTTAAACCCGTGTACCAAAGTTATATAATTCATGTATCAGGATGCCCAGATCCTTCTGTACCACTGAGTTTTGCAATAATCTCACTGAAGCCAGTCTTCCATCGCCAGTCACCCTTTATTTACAGTGTGTTTGAAGTGCAATTCAGCAGTTAGCATGCAGGCCAGCCCCGAGTCTTTTGACTGCTGGCCTGAGCAGATCCGGCTGATTTTAAACACCCCTCCCCACTTCCAGCTGCTCCTTCCCTATTGGGTGAGCTTTCGCTTGCCTAATTGGGAATCTTGTATTTTATGAGGACCATGGAGATTTATTGACGAATTCTCCATGGAAATCATAGGAGCAGTCTTTCCCATTTAAATAATATGCTGCTTTTCAATTCTTCTTATCAAAGTGAACAAGTTCACATTTACCCACACTATACTCCAACCACCAAACTTTTACCCACTCGTTCAACCTGTTTCTATCCCTTTTCAGACTCTCTAACTCTTCTTGACAACGTACTTTCCCTATCTATCCCTTCATCTAAGTTAATAATCTCAATTACAAATGTTTCAGGCCCCAGCACTGATCCCTGTGGCATTCCACTAGTTACAGCTTGCTGATCTGAAAAAGACCTATTTATCCTTGCTCTTTGAGGAAAATAGTATGTAGACAAAGCATTTTATATGGAACTAAAAGTAATAATTATCTCCTAATACTTTAAAGGCCATTGAATGATAATATCAGTTAGTTTCATTGGATATCTCATTGAATGCACCACAGAGAAACAGCAATATTTCGGCGGCCCTAGGAGTTAATTTTTTTTAGTGGACTTTATCAGCATCATTGTGAAGTTTTCTGTTGTAAATATCTTGGTCAATGTCTGGGAATTTGTGAAGTATTTTTGTTTATTAAACAGTTTTGTGTGATCGAATTGCAGCTGGAATGAAGAAACTATGATGGGGTCACATTGGCTTTTCTATGGCTTGGCATTAGACTAGATTTTGTACTGAATGGTGATTAAATCACATGCCACTATGTGGCTTAAAAATCGGATCAATTTCGCAGATGTTTGCTGATGCTTCTGTCTGAGGGTACTGACTCACAAAGGCAGGCTTCTTTTAACAGGTTGCTGCAAGAATTTAAACACTGCCAAATACCTCAAAGTATAAAGGTATAGTGTAATTAATATATCTTTTACTCTTTGCCGCATACAGAGGGTTTTTTTCTCCTTCAGATATCCAAATTCAGTGTCAGATACTGATGAGTCTTGAAATATAAACCATACCAATTACGTAGTCCAAAGACCTAAGGGTATGATAACTTATTTCTCCGGAATTGGATTTCCCATTGATATCCTTCCAGTAGCTCAGTAATGAAAACACTGCTTGGGATGTCAAAGTTAGTGCATTACTGGGTAAGTTAAATGTCAGCCAATTAATGTTTGTTATATCTATTAGTTATTGCAGATCTTTTGATCCTGTTTACTGACCAGACAATGATGATGTGACTTGAAGGGAAAAGCAATATCAAATGGACAGCACAGATTTTTCTCAAAGTTGTTTTTACAAGATGTTTTTACTTGAAAATGTTATAAAGCGGAGCTGAACCAGTTATCTTGCCAATAATGAGTAAAATATTATAAATGTTGTAGGTAAAGATATCTCTGAGACTAATTGGGAGTCAAGTACAGCAGTTTATTCAAAAGCTTTTGGGAGACATACCCCGGTCACCTACGCATCTTCTCATTCTCAGCAGGTTCCCAGGCTGTGGGTTTGTCCTCCATCACGGGAACATGGCTGCCTTGGCATTTCTTCATGGTTATCTCAAGGCTGCAATTGACATGTGTGATTAGCTCTTAGCTAATATACAGGACAACAAGACAAGTTAAAATTAATGGGCTGGTATAACAATCTATGCTCACAAGCTGTATAACATATAATATGTATAGTATGTTGGTACATGACACATAAGCAGTATATAATGAATATATGTATGTGATGAATATATTTAAGAAATGCAACCTTCACTATATTAGGCAAAAGTCCACAAAATTAAAGATACAAACATAACTACAGGCTGGGTTAGCTACATTTTTTCATTCTCCACCAAGTATTACAAAGTTCATTAACCCATTCACTACTGCATAAACAAATCCTTATTCCACTTAATTTTGAGTAAAATAATGAGAATATACAATAATTGATATTCTTAGCCAATTTTCAAAATAATTTGGAGAGTTTTTTCTGCAGCATTCTTGTGATTTTTGATTTGTGCAGCATTTCAGCTGGATTTCGAATTATTAAAGGGAGATTAAGTAAGAAAAAGATGGGCAACTTTTAAAATTGTCCTGGTATCTGCAGTAACTCTAATTTTCAACAATTTAATTTTTAGTTTCAAAGTCAAAGGAGTGTATATTTCCTACTGCCCACATTTCTTTGACATCTGTGATCATTAATTTGAAAACATGCAAACAGATGAGCTTCACAATTTACAAGTTTAGAGATGTCAGGTTCATTTATGTTTGTAATTGGCAAAAACATAAACCATGTTCAGTTTGCCAATTCCCAAAAAAGAAATGCTTGCGTTTCAACACCCTCAAGATATCTCAAAGTGCTTTATGGCTAAGGAAGTACTTCTGAAATACATATGCTACTGTCATGCAGAAAGTATGATAACTAATTTGTGCGCAGAAAGCTTCTGCAAACAGCAATGTGATAAAGACCAGAAAATTTATTTTTGTGATGTTGATTAAGCAGTAGATATGCTATGACATTTAGGATAATTTTTCAGCTTTCCTTCGACATAGTGCAACAGGGTTTTATGGTCCTAACAGGCAGTTGGTGAAGGAGGAACTGAAGGCCTGTAGTTACTTGGGTAGATTTATTCAGAGTTGCCCATAATAAGCATATGGTCCCCATTTCCACTCCATTCTTGCATCAGTAAGTTCCTCTTTATATGTGCTTAAGTAACCATCCAATTATTGCCTTCCACCTGTATGTACTTATCTGTTAACTGCATCAATTGAAGGTTTTCTTCTTTCACTTCTTATTAAACTTAACAGTTAGTATTTCTATAGAAAAAAATCCATATTCTCTCAAATATTATATTAATATGCACCTTGTCTAGGGCCCCCAACAATATCTTAGTACAAAGATTTTCTTTTGTTAAACAATCAGATGGTTTTACATCAATTCATTTTATCATTAAGATTCCATTTCTCTCCAATATTTGTTTTAATTCCCTGAGTCAATCTGCATTATATTTTACTCACACTTTTTTAGAGTGTATGTTATCCAACAAAGAATGATTGTCTACATAACACTACAAGTGCAGATGATATTCCGTACACTCTGTGTATTGATCTCATCTAAAATATTTGAGAAATGGAATTCCATACCCATTGTTTTCACAGCAGCCAGTGCTTCTGCAGCTGAGATACTTTTAAAACCCTCTTTATTTTTGTAGTTTTATTGGCTAAAGAACAACACTTCCCATTGTCACTCGTCATGAATACTATGAAATCAGCTTTTTATTTTGTTCATTCATGGGACGTGAACTTTGCTGGCTCGGCCAGCATTTATTGCATAGAACATAGAACACTACAGCACAAACAGGCCCTTCGGCCCACAAGTTGTGCCGAACACATCAAAACCTACCCAGCCATAGACCTATCTATAACCCCCAATCCCATTGGATCCCATATACTCATCCAGAAGTCTTTTAAAAGACCCCAGCGAGTTCGCCTCGACCACCACCGACGGCAGCCGATTCCATTCACTCACCACCCTCTGAGTGAAAAACTTTCCCCTAGCATCCCCTCTGTACTTGCTTCCCTGCACCTTAAATCTGTGCCCTCTCGTCGCGACCATTTCAGCCCTGGGAAATAGTCTCTGAGAGTCCACCCTATCTATTCCTCTCAACATCTTGTAAACCTCTATCAGGTCGCCTCTCAACCTTCGTCTCTCCAGGGAGAACAGTCCCAGCTCCCTCAACCTGTCTTCATAAGGCATGCCTCCCAATCCAGGCAACATCCTTGTAAATCTCCTCTGCACCCTTTCAATAGCTTCCACGTCCTTCCTATAGTGAGGCAACCAGATCTGCGCACAGTACTCCAAGTGTACTCCAAGCATGTTCCTAACTGTTCTTCAGCAGGTACTGGTGAGCTGTCTTCTTGAACTGCTGCAGTCCATGTGTTGTGGCTACAGTGCTGTGGAGGGGGGAGTTCCAGGATTTTGACCCAGCAACCATGAAGGCATGGCAATATATTTCCAAATCAGGATGGTGAATTACTTGGAGGGGAATGTCCAGGCGGTAGTGTTCTCGTGTCCTGTTAGCTTTGTCTTGCTAGATTGTTTATTTCTTTTGTGTTAGTGTCACAAGTAGGCTTACATTAATACTGTGATGAAGTTACTGCAAAAATACCCAACGTGGTAACAGTCGTGAATTTGGACGGTACCGTTCCAGTAGCCTCTGGCATTCCTGCAGTGTATCTTGTGCATGGTACACACTGCTGTCACTGTGAGTCAATGATGGAGGGATGTCATGAGTCAAAGAGTCATGCTGTGGAAATGCCAGCGTTGGTTTGGGGTAAACACAGTAAGAAGTCTGGTGTTGTGAGACTTCTTAATGAGTTAAAGAGACCAGAGGTGCCAAGCAAGTGGGCTGCTTTTTCCCACATGGTACCTCGTTTCTTGAGTGTTATTTGAGCTGCACTCATTCAGGCAAGTGGAAAGTATTCTATCACAGTCTTGACTTGTGCCTGGTGGACAGGCTTTGAATTCCTCGCCATAGAATTCCAAATGTCTGATTTTCTGTGGTACCCACAGTATTTATATGGCTGGTCCAGTTCAGTTTCTGGTAAATGGTAATCTGTAGGTGTTTTGTGGGAATGCAGAAATGATAATGCCATTGAATGACAAGGGGTAATGGCTAGATTCTTTATTGTTGGAAATGGTCATTTCCTGGCACTTGTGTTGTGTGAATTTTACTTGCCACTTGTTAGCCCAAGTTTGGACATTACCTAAGTCTATCTGCATTTGGACATGGACTGTTTTGACATCTGGGGAATCGTGAATAGTGCTGAACATTATGCAATCATCAGCAAATATCCCTAGTGCTGACTTTACGATGGAAGGAATGTTATTGATGAAGCAGTTGAAAATGGTTGAGCTTAAGACCCTACTTTGACAAACTCTGCAGTAATGTTCTAGAATTCAGATAATTGACCTTCAGCCATCACAACTATTATTCTTTGTGCTTGATGTGATTCCAACAAGCAGAAAGGTCTCCTCCTTGTTCCCATTACCATACTGCCTTGATGTGGGGCAATGCACTTGCGGAGGCAAACAATACAACAATGTACTCAATAAACATGAAGATATTGAGAGGATTTGAGAGAAGGAAGCCATCGAGCCCGTTGTGTTTATTACAGTTCTCTTCAAGAGAATCTCGCACCCCCTCCCTTCATGACACTGCAAGTACTTTTTCTTCAGATACTTGCCAAATTCCCTTTTGAAAATCACTCTTAAATTAGCTTCAACAGCACCCCTTGGCAGTGCGTTCCAGATTTTAACCATTTTGTGAGCAAAAGGTTTTTTCCTTGTGTTGCATTTGGTTCTTTTGCCAGTCACCTTAAATTGGTTACTTTGCTTTGGTCTGAAATTGGAATTGTTGATGGTGCTAGTGCTGTAAGAAAAATAATACGTAAATTGACAGTAAATGAAAATTCTTTTTTAAAACTTGAGATATTCCAAGAATGTGAGAAATGCAAAATAATATACATTTTTTCAAAATTAACAATCATCATCTGATAATGAAAGGTACATAATTATAAAGATGAAGCAGAATAAAGGTTAAAAAGTGAAGTTAGTCAAACATTTTTCATAGAACAATTGAATAAGAAATCTAATAATACTGCACTGTCAGTGGCTTGATCAGCTGTTTTAGCTATCCTTGATCAAATGGTTTGAATACAAGATATCAGTGAAATTCTGCCTAGAGATTGCTTATTATTGTTTCGAATAGCTAGTTCTCCAGCTGTGCATGTTGCAAGAGTTGCCTTTCAATGGGGGGAGGAGGTTTTGTTCTATTTGATTTCCCCATAATTAGTCATCTCTGAAGGGAAAGGAGACCAGGCTTTTGCATTATTAGCTAAGTGCTAAACATGCTTGTTTCCTGGATGTTTTTAGGTATATACATTCATTCTGCAGACTGACTTTAAATGGTATTTAAAAACAATGAATGTTACTTTACATAAGCAGATTGATAGAGAACAAATGGGTGAAATGTTTTAATGAGGATCCAAAAAGGACAGATGAAATTCCACTTGGGAGACTGACAGTGAATTCTAGTCATTCTATATGAAGTACAGAGGCAAAGATGTCGTATATCAGCCCAGTATTATAGGTCTATAGCTAAAATTGCTCCACTGTGACTTTGTTGGTTCTTTTAAAAAAGATAAATGTAAGTAAAACTGAGTGCTGCAGGACCCAGTGAATTTAAATCGGAATGCTCGGGACAAAGAGGAGGCAGGTCAAATATGAGCTACTAGCTCAGATATCCAATAACTAATTTGGGGCTCAGGTTAGTTGCTATTATTGGAAAGAGATTCATGTAGCCTTGTTATCAAGTAAGAGAAAGTCGATGCTGAGAAATTACAGGTCATAGCATTTGACTCTAGTCTTAGAGAGGCTGACTAAAACTATTACATAGCATATGATATTGGATCACTTGGAGATCAGTTTATTAAAAATTCACAACCTAGCTTTAGAAAAAGTTGGTCCTCCACAGTAGCTTGAATGAACTGTTTGAGAACGTGATCAAAATGGTGGATGAAGATAGTCTAGTCGGTGCTGTATGGCTCGGCTTTCGAAAGACATTTGATAAATTACCACTGTGATGGGGTTAAAAGAAAATTAGATTGCATGGATGATAGGAAATGAAAGGGTTGCTATTATGCTGGCTAAAAAGCTGGTTGAAATGAGATAAGCAGAGTGGTGTTATTAATGGAGCTAGTAATTCATTTAACCTGTCTCCCCATTTTCTTGAGGATTCTGGCTTGAATGACATTGGGCCCTGCCTAAAGCACTATCAGCTTTACTCACATTTATTCTGGTTAAAAGAATTACAGCATGCAGTCATGCCTAATGAAGCAATTCTGCACATGCATTTTACAATACTGGGCCTAGGAATGCTTGGCCTCTGTACTTTATGTGGAATGACCGAAGTGTAGTTTCATAGAGCTGTATGTTGAAACCGTTGCTTAATCATCATTTTCATTAATGATGGAGAGGAACACTTAAATAGAACCATTCTTAAATTTGTTGATGTTGCAAAAATATGCACAGAATTAATAATTCAGACCATAGCAACAGCCTACAGGCGGATTTAAATGGTATAAACACCTATATAATTGCAAATTGTTGTTGTTGATGTAACAGACATTGACTAATGTAGGCAAATGTAATGGTTGGGACTTGGAGGCTCCTAGCATGTTTATGCACTGCAGGGGTACCTATTAAAATTAACAAATTAGAGCAGGTGACTTGGGAATAACAGTCAATCTCTAATGAGAGATGCATATGCAATGGGAAGTGGCTGTAGTGAAAACAAATAGGGTTGTAGTTGTATTGCGAGAAGCATCAGGTAAAAATGAAGGCTGATGTTTTCAAGGCTCTCGTATGTCCAATGCGAATTCATTCAAAGCCCGTCACTGAAGTGGGAAATTAGATACTAATCTTTTACTTAATACTAGATTAATTTACAATATGCAGCATTACAAATGTCTGCCTCTTCTCTATCAAACCCAGTGTCCTAGAAGTTTTTATTTATATGTGCCCATTACACTTAATCAATCAACGTTATTCACTCGTGTGTCTGTAACTTGATAATCTAATTAACATACCATTAATAAATGCTTCTCTTTAAATTTTATATTTTATAACACAAACAAAATTTCAAAATTGATGAAAAATTTTTTTTCTCTATTTTATATAATCCCATCATAATATAAAACATTCCTACTCTTGGAAGGTCAATAGTCTTTTTACATAAGCATTTATTTTTGTAAATGAAGCAATAGGTGACACGAGTTGATCTATTTTATTTGGGAAAATTCTTTTATTTCTAATTTCTCTTTTATTCTAGCGAGATGAATCCTTGGGGCTGAATTTTATGAAGAGGTGGACTGCTTGCGACCCCGAAATGAAGTTAGATGGAAGAAGACTTGCCTATGCAAGCCCCTCCTTCAGCCATGACATGAAGTGAACGAGCTAAATTCACTATCAGTGAAACTCCCACATTTCACTCGGGAAAAGGTCCCATATTCTAGAGCTGTTAGCCAATCTGGTCAGCAGCTCTATCGCTCCTGGCAGTGCCAGAGCTCAACAATGGGCACTATTGGGGCTACAGCATAAAACACAAACAGGAATATTTGATCCCAGAGAATTAAGGCAAAAAGGAATTCTGTAGCTTAAAGAGGATAGGGGGAGGAGGTGGCATGCTAGGCTCCGCCAGACAGGCGGCATAGGAGGAAGACAGGTAGCATCTCGGTGGGTGCATCCGGACATCCCCTAAATGAAATGCGGCTTCCCTTCCTGCTCTTGTTCATACAGGTTATGAAAAACTGCCTGCCAATTCCACCCAACTGCCCATGCCATCCATATTATTTCAAGTCAGTAGACCTACTAATGACCTTAAATTGTCTTTTATTATTTATTTGCATATGGCAGGTAGGCTCCTGATTTTGCCATCCTTCCAACTAGTCACACTCTGTCAACATGCACCATAAAGATGTCTGAGAGTTTCCCTTGGTAATACCAATAGAAATTTACTACATCTGCTGCCAGTCGAATACAACCTACTTTCAGCAAGACAGGCCTTTGCTGAAGATTTTATGCTTGATGCATCATTCAGTGGAAAAATGTGAGGTGATGCACTTTGGTAAGAGTAATGTGTGTGCAGAATATAGGGCTAATGGTAGGACTCTTAGTAGTGTAGATGAGCAGAGAGATCTCGGTGTACAGGTGCATAGATAAAAGTTGGTATTCAAGTTGATAAGGTTGTTAAAAAGGCGTATAGTGTGTTAGCATTTATTGGTAGAAGGATTGAATTTCGGAGCCAAGATGTTATGTTGCAACTGTACAAAACTCTGGTGCAGCCGCACTTGGAGTATTGTGTACAGTTTTGGTCGTCACATTATAAGAAAGATGTGGAGGCATTGGAAAGGGTACAGAGGAGGTTTACCAGGATGTTGTCTGGTATGATGGGTAGGTCTTATGAGGAAAGGCTAAGGGACTTGAAGTTATTTTCATGAGAGAGAAGGCAGCTAAGAGGTGACTTAATTGAGACATATAAGATGATCAGAGGGTTAGATAGGGTGGATAGTGAGAGCCTTTTTCTTCAGATGGAGATGAATAGCACAAGGGGACATAGCTTTAAATTAAGGGGTGGTAGTTATAGGACAGATGCTAGAGGTGGGTTCTTTAATCAGAGGGTAGTAAGGGCGTGGAATGCCCTGCCTGCAGCAGTTGTGGACTCGTTAAGTTTAAGAGCGTTCAAATGGGCAGTGGATAGGCATATGGATAGCATTGGAATAGTTTAGGATAGAGGGTCATAAAATTGGTTACATTGGTCGACGCAACATCAAGGGCCGAAGGTCCTGTACTGCGCTGTAATGTTCTATGTTCTAAACATATTTGCTTTATTTACACAGCTTTCCGTCTACATTAGCTGCCTCTTTTGGTGGTTTCAAAAAAACGCTATTCTGAAAAATGCAGCTTTTAAATTGATCAACCTGCATTCTCAAGAATGGTCAGCTGAGCTCAGAAACATTTCAGGATTACTTTTTTCACAATGAAGCAGTCAAATTTAACATCTTGATTTCCAGGGTTCTCTTTGAAACTCCAAGCTGCTTGTCTTATTTTGGCCTTTTATATGTCTCATCTGGGAAGGACATTCTTCCTTACATAACTATATGTGTGATAAGGCTGGCTGTCCTCTATCTGGCATTTCAGAGTACACAACAAATTTTCCCATGGACTATAGTCCATAAGCATTTGAAGCAAATTTGGTACGTGGTTTGTCCATGTCAGCGCAGTTGTCAACTTATAGTTTTTTGGATGGCTAAGGTCTTATGAAGTATCCCATTGATCACTGAAAGAACATTCATCTGTGGTGTTCATGGCTACACAGCTAGTATTTTCATTGATGTCTCTAAACATGTCATTGACAATGTGTGCCTCCCCCGCCCCCGTCGTCTGTTAGAAAATTAGCCAGTCCTCCCCCCTCCCCCACCGTCTGGCCCCTATCCATTTTTCCGTAATTTTATCTACAACCATCCTTTTGTTCTTGTCATATATTACTTTAGAAAGATTGAACCTGGTTGCCATGTCTATAAAAGTGGAAAATTAATATGTTTCTTTTCCCATTCCTTTCAATCCATGGCTTCTACTTCATTGAAGATTCATGCCAATGCGAAACATACAGTGGGTCGTGGTGGCATCTTCCAATATCTTTTACATTTATGATAATTTTCACTAATATCAATGCAATCAAAAAGAGTCAACATGGTTTTGTGAAAGGAAATCATATTTAACTAATTTATTGGAGTTCTTTGACAAGTAAAGAACAATGTGGCATTGCTGGTTAAAGCGTTTGACTAAGTCCTGACAAATGATTATCATGCAAGATTAAAGCGTATGAGATTGGGGGAAGTGTATTGAGATGGATAGAAAACTGGTTGACAGAGAGGAAACAAAGAGTGCCACTGTGCCGCACAGAGATTAACTGGTCATTTAAAAATACACCTCTCTTCCAACTCTAACCTTTCCTTTCATAAACTGCTTGTAACTTGATTTGTATCTACAAATAATAAAGAACAAAGAAAATTACAGCACAGGAACAGGCCCTTCGGCCCTCCAAGTCTGCACTGACCATGCTGCCTATCTTAATTAAAATCCCCTACACTTCTGGGAATTATATCCCTCTTTTCTCATCTCATTCATGAACTTGTCAAGACGCCCCTTAAAAGTCATTACTGTATCTTCTTCCACTACCTTCCCTGGCAACGAATTCCAGGCACCCCCAGCACTCTCTGTGTGAAAAATCTGCCTTGTGCATCTCTTTTAAAACTTGCTCTATGCACCTTAAACCTATGCCCCTAATAATTGACATTTTCACCTTGAGAAAACATTTATGATTATCCAGAACTATATTTGTCTAGTATCAGACAATACGAAACTTTTCCTCCACATTAAAAGTCCTCAACATGGCGATGTTTGAGAGATCCCCATTGTCATACCACCTTCTACAAAATGTGCACTATAAACAGAACATTCCGTGTTTTTTAAACAGCACCATGGAACAACCCATGTTATTTTTAACAGCATCATAGAACAACCTGTGTTATTTTTAACAGGATCATGAAACAACCCATGTAATTTTTAACAGGATCACGGATCATCCCATATTATTTTTAATTGCATCACAAAACATTCCATGTTATTTTTAACAGGATCACTGAACATTCCATGTTATTTTTAATAGGATCATGGAACATCCCATGCTTCTTTGAATAGGATTAGTTTGTAGAGCAGCAGAATTTACCCAATGAACTATTTTCAACATCCCGTGACCCACCTTTGGGTTGCAACCCCCACTTTGAAAAAGCCTGTTCCAGAGAAGAGCACAAGTGAGTTCAGGAATGATTTATCCTGATCTGAGAGATTGTAACCTTCTCCATTAATTATCCAACAATAATGCTGAGACGGGGGCATTCTCATTATTCATTACTCTTTTTATTTTTGCCAAATCAAGAAAGATAAAGAATTTGTCAAATCAAGAATTAATTCCTCTAACCTACACATCCCTGGACACTAAGGGACAATTTCTTTGCATGGCCAATCAACCTAACCCGCACATCTTTGGACTGTGGGAGGAAACCGGAGTACCCAGAGGAAACCCACGCAGACACGAGGAGAATGTGCAGACTTGTAACCTGAGCCATGAGCAAAGTGCATAGAATAACTAAGGTTGGAGAGATGAAAATGAAGAATATGATTAGGGAATTATACGCAAGGCTGATGGATTGGTGTTTGTAACAAGTCTCTTCCACAAACTGTTGAAGTGCACAACCATATAAAACAGTCTAATTAAATTAATCTGTGAAAAATTAATCCGAATCAAACCTAAAACTTCTTGTGACTAGTACAATTCCCTCATGGATTCTCATGATTTATGAGGTATAGAGAAAGTGGGAGCTGCGTTATTAGGATGGTCTTTACCTGAAATGTGCTGGAACCAGTTTTCTGGTGTGTCATGGAGTTAAGGTGGTGAAGAGGGCTTTAAACTAATAGTGGTTCAAGGGAGGAATCATATGAGAATGGATTTGGTAAATTAAAGAGAAAGGCAAAGGAAATCGTACAAGGTAACAATAAAAGCATTGATAATCCATTGACTCTGTCTACACTTTCCACTGCCTTGGAAAGGCAGCCAGCCGAATCAAGGACCCTATGCACCCCGGATATGCTCTCACCTTCTTCCATCAGGAAAAAGATACAAAAGTCTGATGACATGCACCAACTGACTCACCAACTCCCTGCTGCCATCAGATTTTTGAATGGACTGACGTCGTATTAAATTGATCTTTTCTACACCCCAGCTAGCACTATAACACTACGTTCTGCACTCTCTCCTTTCCTTCTGTTTGAATGGTATGCTTTGTATAGCACGCAAGCAACAGTACTTTTCACTGTATGCTAATATACGTGACAATAATAAATCAAATCACTGCTCCAACAACCACATTTCCACCTTCTTAACAAGGAATATTAATTTTTAAATGTTGAAGTTGGATGAATGATGTCTTTAATAGTACTGGTGGGGGACCCCAAACTCTGTTGAATGCATATTCACCTGTTTGAGAGGCTGTTTATTCAAACAATAGGGTGGAAAATTACATGTTAGGGGTTAAATCCGAGTTGGATGCTAACTAATGCCATAATCTGCCTACTTTACATTCTTACTGCACACACCCATAAAGCCAGCAGTAAAGGCCCTCAGCAACATGGCTGTCAGCACAAGTCACACTGTGAATGGGAGACAGCATACAGATCCCACCTTTTACCTATACAGACACTACAGGTGCTTTAGAGGGTTATTTTGCAGGCATCATATAAATTTTGCCTGATGTAAAGATTTCAAAATTTTCATTTCGTATTATATAATTTTGAAAAGCCATGGAGCAGAAGCATCTAGAATATTGGATCACTACAGCTGTCTGAATGGAACAGATACATTCTGACAAAGTAGATGCATTGCACAATGTGGATTCACCTCTGAGACAGTCCAAATCCAGGCTTTCAAATAAAATCTTTATTGGTTTTAAAAAATATGAAAAAAAAGTCAGTGGATCAATATGTTCATACTATTTAGGAATGTGATTGTTTTTGTTCTGTTTAAAACCTTATCTTGGGTGTTACAAATTTCAGTTACTGAAAAAAAAATTGCAGCTGAACAAAAGCATTTTGAATGATTTATGGAAACCCAGCAAAGAGCCAGGAATATATACTCACTGTAAAATAGCAGCTATTGTGTTTGTCAAAGGCGTGGTAAGGAAATGTTAACATTGAATAGAGCTGTCACAGCACCATCTACAGGAGTAACAGCCATGGCAAATCTGGTACTTAATTGCAATACACTGGTGTGAAATGATTTATGGTTAAATAGAAAATAATTTGGCAATTTGAGAAGTACAAAAATAGCATTTGCCAGGGGCAGACTGAGGAGCTGGAAGTACAAAACTGAAGCACCACATTCCTCAGCTGGCAGAAGAACATAAATGTAGCATGACAAGGTTTACACAGACATTTTCATTATAAATGTAGACATTTGGTGGAATTGCCTCACAAATAGGCAAAGTCTGATATCGGGCAGGAAAAATGGAATTTGACCTGCTGCAGAGGCACGGGTTTCATGTCAGATCGCCAGGGGGAGGCGGTGACCTCTGATTCACCCACACTGCGATGACCTCAGGTCTTCAATAAACCAAGCACCATATTTAAAGGGTGCCACTGCAGGAGCTAACAATCTCTAGAGATGGAAAGGCTCTGGAAAATTATGTGCTCCAAAACAAAAAAAATGCTACTCCCAAATTCAGTGACATCTCTCGAGCATCTACTAGACACAATAGTCATCCAGTGCCAATTCCTCCACTCCCACTCTGGACAAAGAACCTCATCAATCCAGCATGAGAGGTTGTGACAGCAGTGATTTGATTTCATTTATTATTGTCACATGTATTAACATACAGTGAAAAACATTGTTTCTTTTTTACCATACAGACAAAGCGTGCTGTTCATAGAGAAGGAAATATAATGCTACTGTCATAGCTAGGGTGTAGAGAAAGATTAACTTAGCGCGAAGTAGGTCCATTGAAAAGTCTGATGACAGCAGGGAGGAAGCTGTTCTTAAGTTGGATGGTACATAACCTCAGACTTTTGTATCTTTTTCACGATTGAAGAAGGTGGAAGAGAATATGTCCGCTTGCGTAGGGTCCTTAATTATGCTGCCTACTTTTCTGAGGCAGCGGGAAGTGGAGATGGAGTAAATAGATGGGAGGCTGGTTTGCAAAATGGATCAGGCTTCGCTTGGAACCTTTTGTAGCTTCTTGCAGTCTTGGGCAGTGGTGGTCAGCTTCCCAGTGCAGAAAGAAAATGAGTGATCTCTTTTGTTCTGCCAATCACCGTCTCATCACTCTCAACTCTCACACTCAAACCTTGAGTAAAGGACTTGACTTGTAGACACCCTTGGCTGCTTCCCAGGTGTGCCTGTGAAAGAAAGGAGAGATCATTATACTGGCTGTGGACTGCAGAACAGGTGACACCCCTCACAGCGTGGTTATCAGATGGATGTTTTAGTGCAGGATCTTCACTTGGTTGAGTTCTGCTGATCTCACCGTCAGTACAGGAACAGTCCACATCCTTGCCAATCAGTTGGGTTATACTGTTCTAAATGTCTACAGGGATCTTGTCCACTGCCAGCTCAAGGGACATAATTAGTCTCACTTTCTTACACACCTTCATCTCCTTAGCAGGTTGTGTCCAATCCAATCCATGGCACCACTCACCACCCACACATGTCAGGCCTCCTCCTCATCTGGCAGGCATCCTACTTACAATCTTTTCACCTGTCATCATGCAGGACAAGCCAACTCATAACCAGAGGGAGCGATCCCAGACTGGTGGTGGAATACCCAAACTGAACATCCTCATTGACCTTCAGAACAAGATAACCTAACTGGCCAGTGAGGATATGGACCATTCCTGTGCTGATGGTGACGTCAGAAGAGCTCAGTCAAGTGAGGATCCTGCACTAAAACATACGTCAGACAGCCACATTGTGAGGGATGCCTCCTATTCCGCAGTCCGCAGCCACCTGTCATGATCTCTTCTTTCACAGGCACATCTCAGAAGCAGCCAAGAGTCTATAAGTCAAGCCCTTTACTCAAGGCTCAAAGACACATCAGAAGACTAATTTGATAAACACTAATTGAAGTCCTGTCACAGCGCTTATCTACACCCTGCAGAGCGAGACACTTTGATGAGACATAATCCTTGAATGGCCTTGGGGTCACAAACTGGTGAGCACACTGCTCTGTCTGATCCACAGCATGCGATGGCAGGGACCTCCCAGGAGGCTGGCACTCAACAACTGGAGATCAAGGGTCTACTGGTTCCAAGTCAGTTGAGGAGTGTCTACACTTGGCTCTATCTCAGTTACTGGAGCTTCAGAAACAGGCTTGGAGAAATCTGGAAGTGATATCTGATACACCCCTCAGATTGCAAGGCACAATGGAGGAGTCTGTAAGCTTTCAGTCTGAGATGACCATCACATTGAGGTCAGCATTGGTCTTGGTCCAGGACATCAGTTCTACCAGATCAGTCAATGCACCAAAAACTCATTTTAAGGATTCCAGTCATGTTCACCATCAAAGTCTGGTTTGAAACATGAACCTTGTACATTCTGTCAGTGGAGTCTCAGGTCACTACGTGGGCATAATCAGCCAAATGCTCCGTGGATATTCCTTACCCCAAGAGACATCTCTGAAAATTTTATGGATCCTGGAAGATGTCAGGGATCTGAGACCTGCTGAGAAAATATGAGTGATGGATATATCTGTGCATCGTGTACGAACCTGGATAATCCATTTGTTATGCTCACAGATGAGCAGAACGTTGAGCAAGTGGAAGCCCTTGTAGTTCACATACTAGACAATGGTTGCCATGGAGATCTTAGAGCCACATGAGTGCAGTTGCTGGCACCCTGCACCTGTGCAAAACCGTAAAGCTCAGTGCCCTTGATTCCTGGCTTGCCTAATCTCGAACAAAATTGACAAAGTTGTGTTCCTTGGTGAAGATGTTGTCTGTGTCCACCTGGATACATTTGTGAGTGGAGGTTTGAGAGATCTCACGTAGGTCACCAATGGAGCTCTGGAAGGAGCCACTGCCATAGAAATTGAGCATCACAGTCACTTTCAAAACCACTGGCAGCAGATGCCCACTGAGTCATTGAGATGCCATATGTGAGTAACCAGTGCCTTTGACAATCTCAGACCTTGGTGATGCTGGTTGTTGCTTGCAGGTAGATATTATCTTAAACTGCCTTCCAAGGCTTGTGGTTAGATTGAACCATGAAGTTTACTGCTCAAAACCTGAATGACTACAATGGAAGGGGTTCTGAGTATTTCTCTTGGTGACTGTTCTATGCCCACCAACAGCAATCACATGTATCGTTAAGATTTTGTGTTACTTGAATGGACATAATTTCTACCTTGCCTGCCTCTTCCATCCCACTCCACGCCAGTATTGGGGCCCTTGTCCTGAGGACTCCCCTCAGTGCTATCATATCACAATCAGGTGTGGAAAATCATGGCCATTGACTTTTCTTATTGAAAATAGACATGATCACAGAAATGTAATTTTTATTCCATTAAAAGCCATGTCTCTGTTCACACTGCCTGTTGCTGCCAAATATTGTGTCATGAGTTTTGTTTATTTATGTCATATCAGTTGTTGTTGTTAATCCTATGCTGGCAATTTTTTCACACCTTCAAATTCTCTTGGACGATGCTTTTCTGCCTTCCCAATAGGATTTGTCTAACTATGTGTCTTTCAATTTTTCCGACAGAAGTCTACCAAGGGGTCTGTTGTCTTGGATTACGTATTCAGACATACAAACCTAATGGAGACCGACTACTTTGGTTTGCGTTATTGTGATAGAAGCCACCAAACGGTGAGTCATAGAAAACAGGTGAGATGGCAGTGAGGGTTCAAGGGAGGCAGCTGCTGTCATTTAGAGTAAAAAAAGATACCGGTAATTTTTGACAGAATTAAATATTTTAGCCACTGCATTATTTTTCAACTTCATCTACGTGTTAAGTGAGAAAATATTGCAGTTGAATAATTTAAATATACTTTTAGAACAACAGGAGCTTTTTAGCACAGACAGTATAATTGGTGCATCAATTTGCATCATCCTATGTGATTGTCATTGAAGCTGTCAGTTATACCTACTTGCCTTGGCTGGATGAGGTATCTTTCTCTTGATGTGGCACAACAGGAATAATAAGCAACAAATTCAATACGAGCAGAGTGAAAAAAGACTTTCCCAATTGATTTCATAAATGTTAACATTGGATCTGGTAAAGTTTGCATGCCAAAATCTACCATCATCCCAACTCTGGGACAAAGTGGCAGAAAACAGTTGAATTGAGGTCTGGTTATTTGATCAACATTTTAAATTCCAGCACTAATTCAAAGATCACAAAACACCACTCATTCAAAATATTTCTCTAATTGCATCATATGTGCCTTCATTAATTTATTTTGTTTGTGATGCTTCTACAGAAAATGTGATTATCATTTCTAGGATATGAATTTTGTTACTTTATGTTTCATGAAGATTATCTTTTAAGGTGTGACAACAACAAACCTGTCTCATCAGCAGCTGATCAGTCTCATTGAAATGAGACGTGAGTTTCAATGTCTTATGTCAGGTCCCTCTGACTTCTTTAATCAGGTACAAGCATTATAACCTGTGCCTTGCATCAGCTGGATTCATGGTCTTGGTGCTGTCTAGAGTTTCCAATCAGAGTTCAGCCCCTGCCATTCCAAAGTAACTGTTATCAAAGTTCTAAAAGTCTTTGTCACAAAAGGGAAATTATCCTTTCTCTACTTCTCGACCTGTCTACAGTCTCTGCCATGTTTGTTTATACCACCTTCCTGCACAATTCCTTCTCCATCATCCGACTGAGCGCCACTGCACTCTCTTAGTTCCATTCTTACCTTTGCAATCATAGCCAGAGAATCACCTACATTGGTTTCTCTTCCTACTCTCACACCGTTATCTCTGGAGTCCTTCCAGATATATCCTCAGACCTCTCCTACTTCTTGTGCATGCTGTTCTTCAGTGACATCATCCAAAAACAAAACACTACATTCGCTTCCACATATCACTGATCACAGTTGTATTTTACCACCACATCTCTCAGCCCCTTCTCCATTCTCTCTAAATTGTCAAGTTGCTTATCTGACATTCAATCTGAATGAGCAGAAATTTCCTCTAATTGGAGGCCTCCTTCTGTTCCTGTTTCTTGAGTTCTTTTGAATACTGGGACATTTGAAGCCATTGAGTTTTTGAATCTCACCACAACCTCTGCTTTCCATCCACTGATTCTATCTTTCTCTTTGAAATGTGTCAAATGCTGACCCAGACTGTTCACCACATTGGTGTCATGTTAGACCCCTCAATAAGCTTTCAACCACACATCCGTGAAATTACTGATATCACTTATTTCCATCTGTGCTGCATCGCCTGACTTTATCCCTGCCTCAGCTAATCTGCTGCTGAAAACATCATCTGTGTCTTTTTTTCCTCTGAACTTGACTTGCCTGATAAGGTAGTCTGGAAAGACCATGAGAAAGCAAAGGAAGAAAAGAATTACTTGATTACCCATCTTCCCAATAAAGACCCTGAATCCATTTATGTGCAAATGTAATGTATGTTTCAAATCTAAACAGATCAGAATACATGATAATGCTGACAATATGAGTTTTTGTTTCTTAAAAGCTTTCATATGTTACTGTTACAAAATGAATTTGACTTATTTCTGAATCTATTATTACACTGCCAAATGAATCCATCTAAATGAGACATACCTGATTTATTTTACACAGTATTGGCTGGATCCCACAAAAACTCTTGCTGAACACAAAGACCTCATAAACAGTAAGTAATGCTTCAATCAATTCTTGCAACAAACATTTACTCCTTTCCAGTGCCAATCAAAGTAGATTGACATCTCAGGGACTGTTGCCCTTGTGTATTTTTTAGCCTGTCTGCACCACATGACAAAAACAACGCAGATCATTTTGTGTTTTACTCTCTCACAAATGAACTGATAAATTTGGGGTTCAAATACACGTGAAAAGTAGTACATCAGTCTTTTGGCAAACTTTTTATGACAAATTGGTTTTTTGACCTGGGCCATTCAAATTACTTCAATTGTTAGTGTTACATATTTGGATCTGCAGTAAATCTCAGGATCAGAGCCGTGAGTTTCTGGAAAAGATGTTAAACCAAGGCCCATTTGTTCTCGCAGTGGATATAAAAGATCCAATGGAACATCAGGGGAGTTCTTGCCAATATTTATCCCTCAGTCAACATCACAGAAACAGATTAGCAGGTCATTATCACCTTTTTGTCTGTGGGAGTTTGCTGTGCACAAATTGGTTGTATTTTCTGCATGACAACAGTAACTACACTTCAGAAGTACTTCATTGAATATATAATGCTTTGGGATATTCCTATGTTATGAAAGGTGCTATATCAATTGAAGTCTTTTTCTCAAGCATTCTAAACATCTTTTGTGCAAGTTGCCAAAGTCTGCTTTACTTCTGTTTGCAAATCAGATGGTGATATCAGTATGTATCACTTCAGTGTCGACTAAGCAATGAGATGAAGCCAGACATGAATTATTAAACGACTGTGTTTCACAGAAGCAAACTGAAGGAATCCCCATTCTGATCAATTCAATCTGTGCAATTTATTTGTAATACTGCAAAATAAACACTGCCGCATATCTATGAGATATCCTGATTGACTTGAACAGTGTTTTAAACCACCCTTCAGCATTTCCTATCACTCCAATGCAACAAAAAGCCTTTTCTTTTTAATAAACTGATATTCTTCTATTTTCACAAAGTTCAAACCACTGCTGTTTTCTCTTTATCCCTATCATCAAAGACTGTCTGAGTGATGGGGCTGAAGTGGTTTTCCATTGCCTGACAAATTGATTATTATTTATATTCTATACAGTAACAAACTAATTATCATCTTAACAACCTCATTTTTTTTACACATAATTTAAGTGTAAGTTGCATGAATACACAACACTTTAACCACACGGAGAGCATCTTTTTCCCAGTCCCTTCTGTGAAAAAGTTGCCAAAAGATTCAGAAGCACGACAGGATGTTTGATGATATATCACAGCTAACATGGGTAAAATTGATGGCAGTCAAGGTGGGATTGGTTGAGGAAAATCCTCCAGGACGTTTGATCTGATTCTTCTACAAAATCAATCTTCATAGCTTTTAATTACAGCACCTCTGTGCTTATTTGATGAACGTCTACCCTTGTCTCAATTTTCTCTCTTGACATCCCTTCAGTCCTCTGTATGAATAAAATACTTGCTGATCTGAGTCCTTCACAGACCAGAATCCTTGCTGTCTTCATAGAATCATTATAGAATCCCTACAGTGCAGAAGGAGGCCATTCAACCTATCGAGTCTGCACCAACAACAATCCCATCCTGCCCCTATCCCTGTAATCCCACATGTTTAGTCCGCGAATCCCGCTAGCCTATGCATCCCAGGAAACTAAGGGGCAATTTTGTATGGCCAATCCACTTAACCACATAAATCTTTGGACTGTGGGAGGAAACTGAAGCATCAGAAGAAACTCTCACAGACATGGGGAGAACCTGCAAACTCCACACAGACAGTGACCACCTGGTGGCAGTGCCAAGATGTCATCTGGGCATTGGCACTTTGGGCAATGCTGGGGGTTCAGTCTGGCACTGCCAAGGAGGCACTACCCTAGGTGCCCGAACCTCTGGGGAGGGCCTTGATCGCCCCTGCTTCACTGCAGCAAGGTCAGCTGCAGCTCTCCAGAAGTAGGGAGCTATAGTAAATCCTGCTGGAGTGAAATATTCCTGGGGGGAGGGTGGGGCAAGGCTAGTGGGACTGCAGATTTCAGTCCCAGGCTCGTTAATGGAATTTAAATTATATTAAAATGAAGGTCTACATTATGTAGCTCCGCAGTGATTGTTGGTGCGTATCTGAAGGTGCCGGAAATCTGGCTGTCGGAGACACGCGGAGGCTGTGCTGCCCAGCGGGTAATCCACGAAACGGCCTCCGCTGCACTACAATAACAGCGCGCAGAGGGCTGGGAGAATGGCCCCATGTCTTTTACTCTCTTGACAGATTTTGGACAATGTGATTAATTCATCATTGATTAACTGGATTGATTCCTTTGCCATGGACTGTTCACATTGAAATCCATCTTTTGCGGTAGCACATCAGAATATTATAGACATTGGAATTTTAAGTACATATGTGAATTTTAAAAGTTTAAAAAAATCCATATATATGATTGCATTTTATTTCAAAGTTCCTTTTATTTTTTTGTAGCTGGCCCACCCTACACGTTATATTTTGGTGTGAAGTTCTATGCAGAAGATCCTTGTAAACTTAAAGAAGAGATAACAAGGTAACAAGATGTAAAAAATAGACTTTGTTTTTTAAGTTATAAATGACTGAACATCGTGTTTTTCTGCTCAGTGGACTTGATGGAGCTCTGGAAAACCAGTTTAAATTACCTTTACAATTTGCCTTTGAAAATTGTTTTTAAATGAATAGAGTGGAAAGTAGGAACGTTTCTTGCATGCAACAGATTTACAGAGCAGTATTTATTAAGACGGAATTACAGGAACTGGGGGAATTAGTTTGTGAGTGCCGATTGTTAAGGGTGTTTGGCACTGATTCCCTTTCTGCCCTTTTTATTTCTTTTGCTGCAATAATCAATTTATATGAAATCTTTAATATCTATCTGGACTGTGTGAAAGGAAAAAAGTTTATTTAGCATCCACAGTGGGTCAAATTGTAATACTTAATTTTGACTTCACCTCCTGCTGTAAATTTATAATTTCCACCTGTCATTGAAGTTCTGCCCACTGGGGAAGTGAATAGTGATATATATGATAAAGCAAAGCAGGAAAGTCAATCAGAAATATTTGGCAAACGTGCCTCGGATCTTTGAATTTTCACTCCCAAAATGTGTAGGAGTGTTGACTTGCATAAAGCCCATTTCCCCCAGAACAGTGTCGAAGCAGCTATGGGGGCCACTGGGTGCTGAGGTGGGCTGGTTAAATGGCTTGCCCTAGTATTCTGGGAATTTGTTCCAGTTACAACAAAAACAAGAAAGTACAAAGTCCTTGATTCCTCAACGCACACACCCCTTCACTCCCCACTCACTCTCCGTGCCCCATTCATGCTAACCCATGCTACCAATCTTGCTTAAAAATTAGGACATAGAACATAGAACACTACAGCACAAACAGGCCCTTCGGCCCACAAGTTGTGCCGATCATACCCATCTCCTAAGCCATAGAACTATCTGTAACTTCCAATCCCATTTAATCCGATGTACTCATCCAGAAGTCTTTTAAAAGACCCCAGTGAGTTCGCCTCTACCACCACCGATGGCAGGCGATTCCATTCACTCACCACCCTCTGAGTGAAAAACTTACCCTAACATCTCCTCTGTACTTGCTGACCAGCACCTTAAACCTGTGTCCTTTCGTAGCGACTATTTCAGCCTTGGGAAATAGCTTCTGAGAATCTACCCTATCTATTCCTCTCAACAAATTTGTAAACCTTTATCAGGTTGCCCCTCAACCTTCATCTCTCCAGGGAAAAGAGACCTAGCTCCCTCAACCTATCTTCATAGGGCATGCCTCTAGAAGTCTTAAAATATTTTTTCTCATCTCAAATAATAGGTAGCTTTAATATTAGTGAATGTAAAGACCTATCATTTTTCTGTTTCTCTCCTCAACTGCTCTGGTGACAGAGATTGTTGGGAGGGATAGGAATGTGGCATGTGGGTTCTGTCCCTTCTGTGTCTGGATTATGTTGGTCACTTCAGTGGATTGAGCTGGGTCTGATCAAGAGCCCTTTATATTTAGTGGATGTAAACAAGTATATTTTTTCATGAGATGAGCAGCTCTCGATTAGGCCTAACACTGCTTCCCATTGAAATGGATAGATACATGTACAAGTGGAGGTAGCACAGGGCCTGACACTATAGCAGGTCGCTTCAATAATGTACTATTATTTCTGGAATTGCAACAAACCATCAATTAATTTCAACATTAAAGGGGCAAGTGTGTTTACTCTGAAGAAAACTGTTCCAGTATCATTGTCTGCTCAGATTATTTTAGATGTTTTAATTGTCTAAGAGAATTGAGATGAGTAAAACAGTGTGCATGGCTGAAACTTAATGGCCTCCCAGCTCAGCCTGGAGATAGGGGGTTATGTGACTGGGCAGGAAGGTGTAGGATGGAGATCCTGCCACCACCGTCTCTTTCTAATCAAGTCTGAGATGGAAGTGCTTGCTGCCAGCCTTTCCATCCGACAGGAGTTGAGGCCCCGAAGTCAAGAGCTTCATTTCACCACCGGTATATAACCAGTGATGGGTGGGGGCTGTCCAGCAAACATTGACAGTGATTACCTGTAGGACCCCCATTCACAAGTTGTGCCTGATTAACGAACCCAGCATCGGGAAGTGGGGATCACCACAGAAAGCCCTGCACTCCTGCCCTTGATTTTGACCACTTTCCTGTGACCCCCATCCTGCCCCACACTCACCTCTCTCCACGGTTCTATTGGCAATTTCTGGTGAAGACCTGGAGCATTGCTGTTACTGGAGAGCAGGATCTCTAACCTAGTGGGATCTTAAACAGACAAGAGATCTGACACTGCCCAGGCAATTACCTGATTGAAATGTAATCATGTCAGCTTCCTCAGACAAAACAATGTGAGCCTCCCATTGATTTTCCAGCCAGTAGGTGAGACCTATCTCCCAAATTAAATCCCAGCCACGAGATTGTTTTCCAATTATAGACTGATTTAACAGAAAAGTTGGATATATTGATGAGATCCAGGTTTACAATTTTTTAATTGATCTTTTTCTTTTTCATTTTAGATACCAGTTTTTTTTGCAGGTCAAACAGGATGTCCTTCAAGGTCGATTGCCTTGTTCTTTAAACATTGCAGCACAACTTGGTGCCTATGCTATCCAGTGTAAGTGGACTGTTCAACCAGTTTTATATATGAGCTTTAATGAAGGATTACTTTTAAAGTGGCTATACTATTAACATTTGTCTGTTTAAAAAACTCTCAAGTTAACTTCATTAAAGAAGAACATGTATTAGACCTGTAGGAAAAATAGTTGCTTTGGACTTTCAGCTTCATTAGCTTTGCAAGGCTCCTGATTTTCATTCAGACACTCCCTTTGCACACTTGGAGCATTTATTTAGATATTCTGTTTCCCAATCCATGAGTTTGACTTTTAATTTTAACTGTCAGAAAATCACAGGTCGGGGATTTGGAACATCTTGATATCCACTCGCAGTGTGTAACAGGAGTGTAAAAGTTGGAAATCTGAGCCAATATATCCCAATACAGTGAAAAGTTCTAAGTATTATAACTGGTAGTGTCAGAAGGCCAGATTTTCACACCTGATTTGGGAGTGCAGATATGGGGAAATGCCTGACTTGGGACAAGTGCTCTGGAATTTCATATTTTCATTTTGGATGGACGGGTGTTAACTGTTTCTGGGGTTGTGGACCAGATTCCAATGTGGAGGCCACAAGGACAACTGGGAGCTGAGGTAGACTGGTTAAACAGCTGGGCTTTGAGAAGAGCTGATTAAACAGCTGGATGATGACATGGGATGGTGAAACAGCTGGATGATGAGATGGGATGGTGAAACAGCTGGATGATGAGATGGGATGGTGAAACAGCTGGATGATGAGATGGGATGGTGAAACAGCTGGATGATGAGATGGGATGGTGAAACAGCTGGATGATGAGATGGGATGGTGAAACAGCTGGATGATGAGATGGGATGGTGAAACAGCTGGATGATGAGATGGGATGGTGAAACAGCCAGCCTGGGTGCTGTGGGACTTTGTGTCTATTCCATTAGAAGCAAGAAAACAAAAAAGGGTTTGTGGATTTCTAATATTCAATAACTTTCATTTCTACTGAGCTTATCCACTTTGTATGCACATTTATGTAATTCTTAACAATCCCAAAAGCTCTCTCAGGATATTCACCTCTCCCAAAGGGGCACCTGATATTTTTTTCATTGTCCCTGGGTTTTTGTGAGTCACTGCCTAGACCAGCATTTGTTACCAATGCCTAATTGCCCTTGAGAAAGTGATTGTGAGCTGTCTTGTTGAACTGCTCAAGAAGATTAACATTATCCAGGACAAAGCAGCCCAATTGATTGATACCCATTAACATCTATTCTCTCCACCACTGATGTACAGTGGCAGCAGTGTGTACCATCTACAGGATGCACCTCAGCAACTTGCCAAGTCTCCTTTGCTGAATTGCTGCAGTTCATGTGTTGTAGGAACACTGTAATGATATATGTTCATTTTATATTGTTTATATGTTCTGCATATAATCTTTATAGCTAAGGAAAGCTGTGTATGTGAGTAATGAAAGCGTAATTTGTAATGAGGCCTAATAGTGTGATTTAATTTACAAGTAAACAGAGGAAATTTGAAATTTACTTTCAGGATTTAAATTTTGAAATTGTTGTGGAATTATTGCATTTAAAAGAGGTTCAAAGACATTCAAGCATCTCACAGGAGTTGTGAGTAAACAGGGCAGACTGTTTAAATTTTATTGATTCCAAATTGGGATAATATATATAATATAATAGAAAGCTAAGCTTAGGTGATTTGTGGAGACAGTAGAAAGCAAACTATAACCTGCCCCCATTGCTCCAAAAATAGTGGATGTAAGTTTGTATGTGTGTGGTGCATTTGCAGGCTGCTGTGGGGGTGGCGGGATTGCTGGAAGCACAATTCTGGTATTATTTTGATAAAAGCACAGAGCCTTTCTAGTGTTGTGAAAATTGAGGCCACAGAGTCAGTTTGCCATGGTGAGAGAAATACAGAGACTTGGAGGTGGAATTCTACCGAAAAATTTTCCAAGTGTGAGCTCATGTGAAAACTGGAGTAACTTACACTGGTCTTTTTTTTTAAGCAACACAGCACGGGAAACAGGCCCTTCGGCCCAACGAGCCCGCGCCGCCGTCATACTATATAGTAGCAAATCCATTATCCTATTTTAATATTCCTATATAATAATATATATATTATTCCTAATATGGAAAATTCTCACCATAGGGACAATTTGTTTCCCAATCAGCCTAAGAGCGAATTTTTGGGTTGTGGGAGGAAACCGGAGTGCCCGGAGAAAACCCACGCAACCACGGGGAGAACGCGCAAACTCCCGCAGACACCGGCCCAATTCCAAGTGTCTGCACAGCCACATCGATAGTCTCTGAGCTGTCATGGTGCCCTTCAGATGGTCCACATAAAGCACTCATTTACGACATGAGGTACCAGGCAACCCATGAATCAACATCCAAGAGCTGTACCCGCACCACCTGCCGAATGCATGCTCAAAGTATGGACCGAATTACCTGTGGAAAAAAGCCGTAGTTAAACAGTCCTAATATATCCCTCTATCTGCATACCGCTCATGTGGCTGTCCAAGAGACCCTTAAACAGCCCCAGCGTGCCTGCTCCCACCACCTTACTCGGCAGTGCATTCCACACCCCCACTACCCTTTGTGTGAAAAACTGCCCTCTAATATTCGTCCTATACATAGCCCCCCTCACCCTATGGCCATGACCCCTCGTCCTATCCATTTCTAAAGGTGGAAAAAGTTTACCTCCATTTACTCTATCTATACCCCTTATAATCTTATACACCTCTATGAGATCCCCTCTAAGCCGACGTCTTTCAAGGGAAAACAACCCCAGTCTATCTAATCGTTCCTCATAAGACAGTCCTTCCATACCAGGCAGCATCCTGGTAAACCTCCTCTGCACTCTCTCCAACGACTCCACATCCTTCCATAGTACGGAGACCAGAACTGGGCGCAGTATTCCAAGTGAGGCCTAACCAACGTTCTATACAACTGCAACATCAAACTCCTACTCTTGTATTCTATACCCTTTTCTATGAAAGCTAACATACTATACGCCTTCTTTATCACCTTCTCCACCTGTGAGGACACCTTCAGAGACTTGTGAACCTGCACCCCCAAGTCTCTCTGCGTCTCTATGCTCCGTATAGTTTTACCTTTTATCCTATAACTCTCTTCTACATTTTTCCGGCCAAAATGCATCACCTCGCATTTATCCGGATTAAATTCCATTTGCCATCTATCTGCCCAGTCTACCAACCTGTCTATGTCCTGTTGTATTGCCTGACACTGCTCTTCTGTACCCGCCAATCCAAGCATCTTGGTGTCATCAGCAAATTTGCTGATCTCACCACCTACCCCACTTCCAAGTCGTTTATGTAGACCACAAATAGAAGAGGACCTAGTACTGAGCCTTGTGGCACTCCACTAGTGACAGGCTTCCAGCCGGAAAAAGAGCCTTCCACTACTACCCTCTGTCTCCTCCTCCCGAGCCAGTTCTCGACCCATCTACATACCCGACCCTGTATCCCATGCGCCTTCACCTTCTCTATCAGTCTACCATGAGGAACCTTGTCAAACACCTTACTGAAATCCATGTAGACGACATCAACAGCCTGTCCTTCATCTCTAACTCCTCGTACAATTATTGCCTTCGTTTTTCAACTGTTTTTGCCAGTCACACTCCTCGCGCATTAAAACACATGCACTGAAGACCCTCAGCTCTCGGATATTCCTTGTCTACCTTCTGGTGTTACCTACTCATCCCTCTCTCTCCCACTCCCAGTTCCCGCTGTCTCCCCACCCTCCCTCCCTATTAGTTTAAACACTTCTGAAACACTCCAGCTAACCTCCCAGCTAAAATATGTGTTCCCCTCCCAGTCAACTGCTCCCTATCCCTTGTGAATAGGTGACTCTCCCTCCTGAAGACTTCCCAATGATCAATAAATATGAAGCCTTCTGACCTACACCAATCCCTCATCCATGCATTTAGTTGGAGTGTCTCATTTATTACCCAATCGGTCCCGGGCACAGGCAGCAGCCCAGAGAACGCCACCCTGGAGGCCCTACCTTTCAGTGGAGCCCCCAACTCCCTAAACTGTCTACGTAAGTCCCCCCTGCGCTTTCTTCCTACATCTTTTTGTCCTATGTGAACTATTACATTTGCCTTAGACCCTTCTCCCTTCAAAATTCCCTCTACCCTCTCTGATACATCCTGGACCCCTGCTCCAGGGAGGCAGACTACCATCCTGGAGTCTCTCTTTTGCCCACAGAATCTCCTATCGATCCTTTAACCATCCCATCCCCCACCACTATCTCACCTCCTGCTTTCCCGCCGGTCTCTGTGGCATTCTGTTCCCCCTCACCTGCCCTCTCCATCACAGCTTTTACCCCCCCTTGGTTTTCTGGGAATCCTCCTTAGAGATGGCCTTTGTGCCTTGATTTTTGTCCTTGTTCCTTGTAACTGTACCCAGCCCATCCCTACTACTAGATCCTGGGGTCCCTGCAGGTCTGCCCTCCCTATTCATTGTATCCTCATTTTCCCTCACTAGATAAACGTCCTCCAAGCGCAGCTCCAGCTGTCTCAACTTTGCTCGTAAACGTTGCAGTTCTAAACATTTTGCGCATATGTGGGCCTTCGGCAGACGTGATGCCTCCAAGAAGGTCCACATATGGCAGCGTACACAGTGGACGCGTTTGGCCAAGTATTGTGGCATTTTGTATACCCCTTTAAAGGTGATTAGGTAGGAAGCACGTTATTCCGTGTCCAAGCCTGCGCTCGCCCAAGCCCAGTGAGCTTAAGCTCTTGTTGTTCTCACTCTAATTCCCGCACCCCACTGCCCGCTCCCGACGCTGCCCGCTGTCTTACCTTGGCCTTCCTTTTACACTCCCGCGCTTCCTTCCCTGCAGCCCCCCGTGCCTATCTCCCGCTACGGAGCGCCGAAATAAACACTCTACCAAATAAAGTACAAGACAGAAATTGCAAGTCAGGATTCTCTCCAGCCACTCTCCAAAAAACTCTGCTCTGGAGAACAGTAAGGTGTACCCACTTGTGAGCACCTGATTTATACTCCCGCGCTTCCTTCCCTGCAGCCCCCCGCGCCTATCTCCCGCTACGGAGCGCCGAAATAAACACTCTACCAAATAAAGTACAAGACAGAAATTGCAAGTCAGGATTCTCTCCAGCCACTCTCCAAAAACTCTGCTCTGGAGAACAGTAAGTCTTTCAATGGGAATTCAGAGAAGAATCTCCCACATTCTGTAGAGGTCACTATATGAATATCATTATAAACTGGGCGGCCTAACTTGGCTGGAGAGGCTGAAATCAGCGTGCTAAGCAGGTCACTGTACGTGCATTGATCCAGTAAGAAGTCTGGCAACACCAGATTTAAATCCAACCGATTTATTTGTTAGTAAACTCACAAGCTTTTGGCTCTATGGCCTTCTTCAGGCGAATGAGGTGTTCTGGTGTTCCAATGCCAGCATCTCTACATCATGCATTGATCCGTCAGTGCTGAGATCTGTGTATGCGCAGTGGCCCTGCATTGAAAGCCTCTCAATTGCTGGCCAATTCAATTGCTGGCCCACCCCCTTCCCCTTGGACCATTCCTAGGCCTGCTCCAATCTCCAGCCTCCCCTCCCCCGGAATCCCAACACCACCCCCTCTCCCCCCCACAGCTGGACGATCGCTGTCTTCTCTCCTTCACCTTCCGATCCCTATACAGACTGGTAGCAGGACCTTTACCCCTACTGCCCACTCCCATCAGGCCTAGCCTCATGTGCCCTGTCCTCTTGGCTTTGCTTCTTGTCCAACGGTTAGTGCCAATGTGCCCCCTGGCATTGGCACTTTTTCTGTTGGGCAGTGCTGGGAGCACAGGCTGACACTGCCAGGGCCAATGCCTAGAGGCACTCCACTCTGCCACTTGACCCTCTAGGGGACCTTGATTGGCCTCTCCACACTCGGGGCTAATAATTCCCCGTTTGTGGGAAACTACTCTAAGCGCCACTAGAATGAACCATTCTGGCAGTAGGGAGATGCTAGCGGGCCAGAAAACTTCAGTCCTGGGCCCACTAGTCACTTTTAGATTATATGCAAATGAAAATGGATTTTTGTCTCCCCACAGATTTCTGGTGCTGGGAGACATTAATGGGGCATGAACATGCGTGTAAACCTCATGAGTCGGCCCATGTAAGAATCGCCGGGGAGAATGGGAGAATTGTGACCATGGGGTGGGATTTTTTGGCCAGGTTCACCCGGAAACTGGAAAATTTCACCTGAGGTCAACAGACTTTACACGGTCTTTGTCCTGTCCACTATGATTCTAGTGGCGGGAGGGACAGGAAGATTCTCCCTATGACCTGAAATGACTTGTAAGATGAAATGTACATTTGGAACAGTTAATGTCAACTTGAAAATTAGAACTTAAATTAGACAGGTTGATTCATTTTTGTTATAATATAATCCTTTAAAAAAACTACAATACAGCTTCTTATGCTTTCCACTCATGCATATCTATATGTTGCCTGCAATTCACAGGAGCTTTACGTGTCTCCATAGTGTTATCGGACAATGTAATGTGAATTAGCTGGAAAGTGAATTGGATTAATGCATACTCTGACTAAACTTCAGTTGCTATTATATTTCACCAAAGACCTGTGCTTGCATTGCCAGCTCTTTCTGTGCAGTGCTATATCTGACTGCATCCTAAAAATACATTTGTTGAATTCTGCTAAGTTTACTTTTTACTTGTAACTTTCTGTTCAAGACTTTGGGATTTTGTGCTATACCATGTGTTTTGTGTTGAAATTTTCTATTTGTGCATTTGCCAGCTGCAACGGTGATAATTATGGGGATTTTAATCTGCATATTGATTGATTGACTCAAGTTGGACATGGTGTGCTTGAGGAAGAGTTCTTGGAATGCTGTCAGGATAGTTTCTTGAACAGTATGTAACAGAACGTACGAGGGAGCGAGTTATCTTAGATCTGGTACTGTGTAATGAGGCAGGCTAAATTAGGGATCTTCTTGCGAGGGACCCTCTTGGGATGAGTGATCATCATTTGATTGAATTTCTGATGCAGATGGAGGGTGAGAAAGTAGGGTCCCGAACCAGTGTCCTCTGTTTGAACAGAGGGGAGAATGATAAAATGAGGATTGAATTGGCTAATGTAGATCAGGGGTGCAGATTGGTTGGTAGGACAGCTGAGGAACAGTGGAGGATTTTTAAGGGGATCTTTGTTTAGTATTCAGCAGAACCATATTCCAATGGTAAAGAAAGACTGTATGAGAAGGAATAACCAGCCGTGGTTATCAAAGGAAGTAAAGGAGAGTATTAAATTAAAAGCCGATGCATATAGAGCAGCTAAAGGTAGTGGGGAATTAGAAGATTGGGAAAGATTTAAAAAAACAACAAAGAATGACTAAGAAAGTGATAAAGAAAGGAAAGGTAGAGTATGAAGCTAAACTAGCCCTAAATATAAAAGACGATAGTAGAAGTTTTTACAAATATATAAAGAAGAAGGGACTGGCTAGAATGAATGTTGGACCCTTGGAGGACGAGAGGGGGATTTAATGGGGGGTAACGAGGAAATGACTGAGACCTTAAATAAGTTTTTTGTGTCAGTCTTCATGGAGGAGGACACAAGTAGCTTACCGAATATTAAAGATAGAAGGATGGTAGGAGATAAGGTCCTTAATACAACTACTGTCACTAGAGAGGTAATACTTGGTATACTAATGGAACTGAAGGTAGACAAGGCCCCGGGACTGGATGGAATACATCCTGAGGTTTCTCTTAGAGGGTGGTGAGTGAGTGGAATCAGCTGCTGTTGGTGGTAGTGGAGGCGAACTCACTGGGGTCTTTTAAAAGACTTCTGGATGAGTATGTGGGATTTAATGGGATTGGGAGTTATAGATAGTTCTATGGCCTGGTACGTATGGATATGATCTGCGCAACTTGTGGGCCGAAGGGCCTGTTTGTGCTGTAGTGTTCTATGTTCTATGTAAATAGCAGAAGTAATAGCAGATGCCTTAGTAATTATTTATCAAAATTCGCTGGACTCTGGGGAAGTGCTGCAGGATTGGAAAACAGCTAATGTTACGCTGCTGTTTAAAAAAGGTACCAGACAAAAGGCAAGAAAGAAAAGGCATCAGAAAAGAAATAGCAAAACACTGAGAAAAGAATGGTTTGATCAAGCAGATGCAGCACGGATTTGGAAGAGGGATGTCGTGTTTAACAAATTTACTGGATTTCTATGAAGATGTGACTAGTGTGATAGTTGGAGTGGAATGGGTGGATGTGGTGTTTTTAGATTTCCAGAAGGTGTTCAGTAAGGTGCCTCACAAAAGGTTGCTGCAGGAGGTTAAGGTACACAGAGTGTTAGCGTGGATTGAAGATTGGTTATCTAACAGGAAGCAGAGAGTTGGAATCAATGGATGCTTTTCTGCTTGGCAGTTGGTGACTAGTGGAGTGCCACAGGGATCGGTGCTGGGGCCTCAACTGTTTATCATTTACATAGATGATCTGGAGGAGGGGGCTGAGTGTAAGGTAACAAAATTTGCTGATGACACGAAGATGAGTGGAATAGCATGGAGGGCATGCAAAGTGTGCAGAAAGATCTGGATAGGCTGAGTGAGTGGGCAAGACCTGGCAGATGGAGTTTAATGTTAGCAGATGTGAGGTTGTCCACTTTGGTAGAAATAATAGTAGGAGGGATTATTATTTAAAGGGCGAAAAGCTGCAGCATGCTACAGTGCTGAAGGACCTGGGGGCCCTTGTGCAGGAATCACAAAAACTCAGTCTGGAAGTGCAGCAGGTGATCAAGAAGGTGAATGGAATGTTGGCCTTTATCACGAGGAGAGTAGACAATAAAAGCAAGGAGGTTTTGCTTCAACTGTACAGGCACTGATGAGGCCGTAACTGGATAATTGTGTGAAGTTTTGGTCGCCTTATTTGCGAAAGGATATATTGGCCTTGGAGGGAGTACAGAGAAGGTTCACCAGGCTGATACCAGAGATGAGGGAGTTAGCTTATGAAGAGAGATTGAATAGACTGGGTCTGTACTCGTTAGAGTTTAGAGGGGGGCTCTTATAGAGACTTACAAGATAATGAAGGGTATATAGGGTAGAGGTAGAGAGATTCTTTCGGCTTAGAAAGGAAGACAGAACTAGAGGGCACAGTCTCAAAATAAGGGGGGGGGGGGGACAGTTTAGAATAGAGTTGAGGAGGAACTTTTCACTCAAAGGATGGTGAATCTCTGGAATTCTCTGCTCATAAAAGTGGTGAAGACTACCTTGTTGAATATATTTAAGTCACGGGTAGATAGATTTCTGATAGACAAGAGAATTATGAGAAGAAAACGGACAAGTGGAACTGATCCACTTGAGATCAGCCATGATCTTATTGAATGGCGGGGCAGGCTTGAAGGGCTGGATGGCCTATTCCTGCTCCTGTTTCTTATGTTGTTATAAGTTTCCTTCCAGCCATTTAAAGGGCAAGAAAACTGTACGTTGGTAAATACGGGAGTGGCCAACACCATTCCCTATATCCGAAGGACACATGTAAATTTTCCCTTTTGTTGACTTGTTGGAGCATTGTTTATTTTTTATTTTCCATTTTACACAGAATGTTTGGAAAATTAATTAGAAAAATGAGACATCTTCAAAGCAGGAAAGAATTGATAATTAGCATAACATTCCTGAGTTCTGATCTGCTTGTATCACAGGGAAAGAGGGACCTTAAATAATGATCTGGATTTTGTGGTGGTAATGAAGTGTAACTGTCTGCATTTACCATCATAACATGTCTCAAACATAGTGACTTGTGGAATCTGCCCTTAAACGCAAAGATACAGAGGTTGTTGTCATTGATTCTACATTGCCCATTGGATGTGTTGTTAAAGTGTTGCTAGTCGATAATCAAGTAGAAATTACTGAATTGATGTGATCTCATCCTTTGATGCTATTAATCACACTATAAAAATGCTTGAAAAAGTTATATATTGAACACAGCATAACAGCGCTCTAAGCAATGTGCTAAATTCATTGTTACACCTGTAAAGCAAATCTGTCCTAGAAAACTAATTTAACATTTATGAAAGTTTAATTTTTCCAACAAGATCGAAAAAATGTTTCCTAAGTTTGTTAATGCTTCTATTTGAATCCCATATATATGCCTCAATCACTTATTTAGCTCTCTATAAAATTTAATTGAAAATTAAGAATAATATAATCCCTGGTTATGTATTTAAGACTAACTCAGTGTTTACCCTAGTTGATGATGTCAATGTTGCTGAGTGCCTGGTGATTCCCTTGTCTTGCTGCCAGATTGGGAAAGTAAAATCCATGTCATAGAGATCTTTAGATCTTTATTTTGTAAAGGTCCACAAAATGTTTTGAAGGCACAACTGAACTACTCATTAGACAGAAATAAGGAAAGAACAATATTACTGCAAAATGGATGAAAATGAACAGAAATGACAGGTTCATTATATGCTGGCAGACTTTTCAATGAGCACGATAGCATTAATCAACATCTTAGTGCAAGCATTTTGAGAACAACTTTGTTTACTTGCATTGAGATAGTGTGTTAATGTTTTAACATTCAGAGCTAAATGTCTTAATTTCTTTTAAATTCGGAAACCTAAATTACAGTGCGATGCTCATGGTTTATAATACCCGTGCACATTAATATTAAATTAATTCCACAGCACTGGATTAATTAATTAATACCAGTTAATTAAATTGGTTGTAAATATGAATGCAGAAATATGATTGATTATTATTTTCTCTCTATTCAGCTGAACTTGGAGACTATGATCTTTATAAACACACATCGGGTTATGTATCTGAATATCGTTTTGTTCCTGATCAGAAGGAGGACCTTGAAGAAGCAATAGAACAATTTCATAAAACATTAACGTAAGGGTATTCTGTTTTTTTAACAATCAAGCTTTAGGAAGTATTAGCTAATTTTATAATGTATATGGGATGTTTCTAAACTAGCTAGAAAAGGATGTAATACAATCTTTTGTCATTATTAAGCACAGTAGTTTATATTAATGACAGAAAATTTTCACTAGAAACCACTGTTCTGGCAGACTTTCTAACATGTAGTATGAGATGCGTCCCCTGAGTGAAAGAAAATGTCTAAAAAATTTATTCCCACTTCGCAAACAACATCCTTTGAAGAAATAAATGATAACCTGATTTCATATGGCACGATGGTTATATCACAAATAACCGTAGATATCGTACAGTGTGGCAATGCTGCAAGCTTGAGTTCACTTAACTGTTTCATTCAAAGATATGAGGTGAAAAATTGGAATCATTTTCTCTTGATTGTTAAGCATTTTGAGTGACCTTAAGAGTTTCAAAGACATCCTGAACAACACACGCATATTTCTGAGCCAAATCGCACTTGATGCCTTCCTGACGTGGGCTTTAGATTGTGAGCAATGAATGTCTGTCAGAAGTATGTAGAGATGAGAGATCATGACACCAAATGTATATGCACCAGTGGTTTAATGCCAACAGTGTGGCCAGTGATCTTTCAAGGGATCATCCATTACTTACAGATTAGCTTTGCTTGATTTATGTGAAGAGTTGCAAAGATTCTACATGTGTTTAAATGCTTTCCAGTTGCAAAAACCACAGGGAATGATTTGGCAAGTATGAAGGGTAATTTGCTCATTTCAAGGCTTCTGCTAGTATGGATTTACTAGCAGCTATTCATATGAATGTAACATTTTTAGGACAGAGGTACAGAGAACAGGACAAGCTGGAGTATGGTGAAAACCAGAAGGGCTCCTAACTGGAGAAAGTATTTGCTCAGGCTGGTCAAGGAGTCATTCTCATCCCTGAACCTTAGTGAAAACTATGGGCTGAAACTTAACAGTCAGAATCAATGGAGGCTTTCAAAAGAGAATCAGACAATTACCTGAAGAGAAAATATTTGCAGAGCTACAAGGAAAAGGCAAGACGTGAGATTAGCTGAGTTGCTAGAAGGCTGACTCTCACACTGTTAATTGAATGGCCTCTTTCTATGCTGTAACCGTTCTATGATTCTATAATTTATACTTATGAATCATATTGTACAGCAACTTTAGTGCTGGCTAAAGAACTGGAACCTACAAATATGAGGTTCTGCGGTGGCATCATTGGAGGAAGAATGTAACTAAATTATAACAAATTACATTGTCATTTTCAATTATAAGTGGGGCATATGAATTAATAATGGGAATAATATATAGAAAATGCATCTAATTCTCAGATATTTATTACATTGATGTTGATTCAGTTGAATAAAGCATGCCCAAAGATTTGTATTTATCCTGTGGCTAAATCAAGTTAATTGTATTATTATGATGTCAAATTAGAAAACAGTGAATATGGCCAGAACTTCATAATGGTGGGAGAGTGTGGAATTGAATAGACGTGATTCCCCCCAGGTTTCGGCTTGCTCCAATCTGGTAGAGATTTTATGTTGGGGCATGCAGGGCCTTGGACAGGAAGTCTGATCTTGTCCCATTTGAGACCCTAATCGTCTCCCCCTCTCGTGACACCCACCCCAGACATTCATTACCCTCCATATTTTGGACCTTTGCCACTTAGCTTCTCCTCCAGTTTTTAGGACTTAGTGCCAGACAGCTCCCCTGTAGAGTCACTGCAGCTCTGTGCATGGAGGGACTGGATAGTTGCCAGACAGTCTGATTTTGCTGACAGCTGTCCAGGGTGGGACTTCCTCCTGAGTGATGGCAGGAAGTCCTGCCTTATGCAATCAACACTCATTAGATTGTAATATGGCAATGGGGTTGTTGGAATCAGCAGGGAACTCATCCCGTCATCTTCTCATCTTGAAAATTTAGGCCTACGTGTTGTAATAGATATCGCCAAATGTTTTTGCAGTAGTCAAATATAATGCTATATCAAAAGTCGCATTTATTCAAAATTAATCCATAGGCTATATGAAACTTTGAACATAAGGTTCTATATAATTTAACTTATTTTCTGTGTGGTCTGTTTCATTAAAGCTGCAGCTGGATAAACTTTCTTTGTTGGACTCCATCCTTGAGATGAATTATTCAGCTATCATTGCAAAAGCATTGCTGTCTTCCTATCTGACTTACTTTGCTTTATTGTCAATTGCAGGTCAATATCAATATCACCTCTATTTTGTAAAGTGCACCACTTTTGCCAATGTCACTGCTACAGCATCATATACTTTGTTGTTTTATCATCAAGCTTGAGATTGCTGTCAAGAGTTAAAACTGCAAAGTAAATAGCATATAAAATGTCTTTCCTGATCCTTAATCCAGAATGACCCTGAGGTGTTCTGACTGAATAGAAAGTTTGTTAGCTATAATTATGAGTAAGACGATATTTGCATCACATTGTCGGAAATGTTCATTGTAATAGATTGGACATCCACGCTTTTGCTTTAGGAGCTGGAATGCAATACTACTTGCTAGATTAATCACCTGAAAAGAGTCTATTTTCACATCTCTGGCAAACACAGTAGGCTCTCCATCTCATTTTGTATCTGCTGCAGTAGAAAAAATGATTACAAAAGGCATAGAGAATTTTTTCAATGACAAGAAGTCATGGACTTTTTACTAGAGTTGCAGTAAGTCTGAGAATCTGTACTAAAGTGGTGCAGATACATTTCACTTTTGGGGATGTGACCTGGTTTACATTTGAGATTCCTTTTCCATTGGTTATTCACCTGTTCTAGCTCTGATAAACTTGAACCAATCCCTTAACTTGCACAAAAGAAGCTTTGTTTCCCTTTCTTGTCAAGGCAGTCATGAATACTTGTAAATGCAGAATGAGTGTAGACATTCCAGATTCCTTGATGTCTAAAAGTAATTTCTATGCAGCCAGTCTGTTCTCTTCTGACAAAAGTTGGGGACTTGGTAAGTCTAGTCTATGATTTCTTCTCTCTCAGTTTTCTCTCATACTGCCCTTGAAATACTGACTGTTCAACAATATGGTTCTCTTTGTGCCACTAACTGTCCAATAATTTGTCCTTCTTGCTACTTCAAGTATGAATTAAATATTTAATGATAATAGACGGTTTGGCTCTGTCCTCATTAAATGGGCGCTAAGCAGTGGTCATATGTGGTCTCTTCCCAGCCTCTATCATTTCAGATACAGTTCCATGAGACCTTTCAGACAATGAATATACTTTACATGGGGAGGTGGTGGCGACATGGTATTGTCATTGGGCTTGTAATGTAGAGACACAGAGTAAAGCCCTGCAAATGTACTCAACACTGCTATAGAGACATTGAATCTGTCAGTTATCTGACAAATTAATTACCTTTACTGACATGTAACCATAGTGCTTAATCTCCATGTTCTGATTCCTCTGCAGATCTTGTGTTCCTCATTTGATTAGTTACCCAGTACCCCTTGAAACCACACAGAAACATACAATTATCCTTCAGAAAGCAATGTGCGGTATTTGAAGTCAGTAACTTAACCACAAAGAGATACTCAGAACGCAGGACTGTTTGGAGGTGAAAAATCCCACTGAGACTCGTTGTTATTGTCAACTCTATAATCCCTGGCTCATTGGATTGCAACATACAAAGTAGTCTCTGATTGCTAACCATTCGTAGTATGGCAATGTGCATGCTTCTATTTTAGACCAAGATGAAGCCTATGGCAGGGTCTTAGAAGTTAATGTAAGCACAGGTTTGTGTGATCCTTTGATTGCGGTTTCTGTGCATGACCTAGTAGATTTCAAGAGTAAAAATTATGTTAAGACTAAAAAGGCACCATTTCTTGACAATACTATCATTGTCAAGGATGAATTTGAGGAAGCATATTATAAGGGTGAAAAGTTGCAGGCATCCTTACGGTAACAGAGGCTGAGGAACCTTTAGGCACGAAATCCCTTATGTTGATAGTCTTGTGAGGGCCAGATAGAGGTTCTGTCCCCACAAAAGACACTGGAATCGGCACTGAAAGTTAGAGCAGGACATCTGGGTGAGTTGGATAGCCCTCCATCCAGCTCTATAGTAAGAATACATTGGGAAGAACTACAGATTTTCAACCTTGTTTCTGTAACAATATCCTTCCTTTTCACATCAGATTGGATGATAGGATTAATTTGGTTATCTCTTTGAGCATTTACTATTATAATGTTTGTTCTGTAAATATATACATACATATAATTATCACTTAATTGCCAAGAAATATACTTTGCTTTCCACCTTGACAAAGAATCATTTTGTGAAAGACTTCTTAATTTGTTCCTGGAATGTAGGAACCACTGGCTAGGCCAGCATTTATTGCCCATCTCTAATTGCCCTTCGATGGTGCTAGTGAGCTATCTTCTTGAACCACAGGGAGGTGGGGGGAACTCAGCGACATTGAAGTAACAACAGCATATTTCCAAATCAGGATGATGAGTGACCATTCAAGTGGTGGTGTTCCCAGATATCTGTTACTCTTGTCATTTTAGATGGTAGTGGTTGTGGAGTTTGGAAAGTGCTGCCTAAGGAACTTTGATGAGTTCCTGTAGTGCATCTTATAGCTGTTCGTCAGTGGTGGAGAAATTGAATGTTTGTGAAAAGGGCAGCGTCAAGTGGATTGCTTTGGGCTGGGTAGTGTCTAGTTTCTTGAATGTTGTTGGAACTGCACTCATCCAAGCAAATGGAGAGTGTTTCATTATTTATACCTGATTTATGCCTTGTAGATGATGGACAGACTTCGGGGGAGTCAGGAGATGAGTTACTTGCTGTGGGATTCCTGGCCTTTGACCTGCTGATTGCCACAGTATTTATATGGCTAGTCCAGTTCAGTTTCTGGTTAGTGGTAACCCCCAGATTGGTGTTTGTGGGAGATTCAGTGATGGTAATTGTGATGACTTCAGCCTAATGAGGTTGGCTTACTAGAGTATGAACTACGATGAGTCTGAGTTCATGGTTAAATCAGAGAGCCTCATGCACCTATTTAAAGCAGGTGTGTCAGATTCCTAGCCTGCATTTAGCAAGGAGCAACAGGAGAGCTGGCTGTGTACAGATGTCTGGTGTAAATAAAGTAATTTGGTGATGGAACTTTTGCCTCCATGGAGTTATTACAGTGGCGGCGAGAGAAAAGGAGTGACCTGAAGGAACTTGCTGAATCACTGCATATATTGAGGGTAAGCCATTGTTAAGAAAACATGCCGCTGTTTGTGAAATAGGACTCTTTTGACTCCACAGCGGAGGACTGGGCCTAATACGTGGAAAGAATAAAGTATTTCTTCAGAGCAAACAGCATAACACTTTGCTTCTCATCTGAGGTTATCCTGCTGACTGTGCGTGGACCCAGCAAGAAGTCTGACAATACCAGGTTTAAGTCCAACCAATTTATTTGATAGTAAATGCAAAAGCTTGCGAGTTTACTATCAAACAAATTGGTTGAACTTAAACCTCATGTTGTCAGATTTCTTACTGTATTTATCCCTGTTCAATGCTGGCATCTCCACATCATGGACCAACAGCTTTTGTGATTATATGTAGTTTAACTTTCCCTTAGGCATTGGATACAAAGTCCTTTCAAGAGTTATCAAACTTAGTGCGAGAATATTATGACCTTAAGCCACCTGTCATCCTACAGAGGTACCATTTTTCTTCCACATTTAGAAAAGCGGAGGAGTCAATTATCAGTTTCCTAACAAAGTTAAGATGTCTGGCGGAGGCTTGCATATTCGGGGGACACTAAATGAGATGCTCTGAGACTGGTTGTTGTGCGGAATTAATGATATGACTATACAGAAACACCTGTTGGTGAAGGCCCAGCTGGACTTTAAACAGGCAATACAGCTGACTTTGTCGTTAGAAAAAGCGGCAAGCAGAGCGCATGAGTTCCAAAGTATCCCAATGAAGGTAGAGGCCAACATGAGGGAGATGGAGTTAGGGGATAACCATCATGGGGCAGGCCACTACATAGCAGCCCTCTGGAAGGATTTGGAAATGAGGGAGCCCAAGTCTGCCTATAGAACAGCACCTAGATAAGATCAGATTAAGCCCAGAGTGATAGCAGTTCCAGAAGAGCTCTGCCTGGCACAACATTGCTATAGTTGCCAGTGTCAAGCTGCACAGAGGAAAAGCAAGTGTCCTAAACCAACATGGCAGAAAAGAACATGTAAGCTCAAGGGCAGAAGAATCACAAACTGAAGCTCCCCCTACCTCTGACAAGGAAGAGCTACTGTGCATAGCAATGACAAAATCAGAACCCATCAAATTGTCAGTGAGACTGAATGAACATCCAATTTTAATGGAGGTTAACACAGGCACAGTCTTATTGGTCATAGGGGAGACAGTATTTGATAAGATACGCACTGGACTCCAACTCTTAGCCCTGACCAGAACTTCAGCAAGGCTGAGGACCTTTACGGGGGAACCACTGAAAGTAATGTACCAATTGCTTATGGGAAACAATTAGTTAGGCTCCCATTAATACTAGTGGAAGGTTCGGGACTGAGCCTATTAGAATGAAATTAAATAAAAGAGATCCAGCTCGATTGGACAAATATCTTCCAGCTGGAAAATGGTCACCTGAGTGAGACCCTGAGCAAATATCCGGAAGTTTTTCGGGAAGGCTTTTTAGGGACAATCAAAGGAGTCAAGGCAAAATTGCGTGTTGGCCTAGAGGCTGTCCCAAAATTTTGCAAAGCCTAACTGGTATCATTTGCTTTAAGGGAAAAGATCGATGTGGAAATCAAAAAAATTCCTGCACGAAGCAATAATAAAATGGTCCAGTTCGCGGAATGGGCAGCACCCATGGTTAAAGCTGAGTAGCTCGGCGCCCCTTTGCGATGATGTCAAACAAATTATAAATTGTTACACTCAGCCAGACAAATGCCCAGTTTCCAGAATTCAGAACCTGTACACAGAGTTGGCAGGAGGACTCCTATTTACAAAACTAGACATGAGCCACACATGCCTGCAACTACGGCTGGACGAGGATTTGCAAAAATTTGCCACAATAAATATACTGAAGGGCCTTGTTCAGTATAAAAGATTGCCTTTTAGGGTTTCATCAGCTTGTATCATATTCCAAAGGACCATGAGAGCATCCTACACGGGTTACCACTGGTTGCCATTTATCTAGATGATGTCGTCATTACATGTAAAATAAGGGCGGAACATCTGCAGAACCTGGAGGAGGTTCTCAGGAGATTTGCAGCAGCAGGAATGCGTATGAAAAGAGAAAAATGTGTCCTGAACCTGTGTCCTCTGTTTGAACTGAGAGGAGTATGATAAGATGAGGGCAGAATTGGCGAATGTAGATTGGGGGTGCAGATTGGTTGGTAGGATGACTGAGGCACAGTAGAGGATTTTTGAGGAGATCTTTCTCAGTACTCAGCAGAAATATATTCCCATGGTAAGGACTGTAAGAGAAGAGATAACCAGCTGTAGTTATCGAAGGAAATAAAAGAGAGTATTAAATTAAAAGCTGATGTGTTCACAGTGGCTAAATATAATGGAAGATTGGGACAAAATCATGGATGAGAAGATTGGGAAAGATTTAAAAAAACAACAAAGAATGACTAAGAAATCGATAAAGAAAGGATAGAGTATGAAGCTAAACTAGCTCTAAATATAAAAAATGATAGTAAAAGCTTTTACAGATACATAAGAAGAGGAGACTGGCTAGAGTGAATGCCGGACCCTTGGAGGACGAGAGGGGGGATTTAGCGGTGGGTAACGAGGAAATGGCTGAGGCTTTAAATAAGTTTTTTTTATGTCAGTCTTCACGGAGGAGGACACAAATAGCTTGCTGAATATTAAAGATAGAAGAATGTTAGGAGATGAGGTCCTTAATGCGATTACTGTCACTAGAGAGGTAGTGCTTGGTACACTAAAGGGACTGAAGATAGACAAGTTCCCATGAGCTGACGGAATGCATCCCAGGGTTCTGAAAGAAATGGCAGAAGTGATAGCGGATGCCTTTGTAATTATTTATCAAAATTCTCTGGACTCGGGAAGTGCTGGAAGATTGGAAAACGGCTAATGTTACGCAGCTGTTTAAAAGAAGTAGCAGACAAAAGGCAGGGAATTATAGGCTGGTTAGTTTAATGTCCACAGTTGGAAAAATACTAGAATCCGTCATCAAAGAAGAAATAGCAAGACAGCTAGAAAAGAACAGTTTGATCAAGCAGACGCAACATGGATTTGTGAAGGGGAAATTCGTGTTTAACAAATTTATTGGATTTCTGTGAGGATGTGACTAGTGCGGTAGACAGAGGGAAACCAGTGGATGTGTTTTTAGATTTCCAGAAGGCATTTGATAAGGTGCCTCACAAAAGATTGCTGCAAAAGGTTAGGGTGTACAGAGTTGGGGGTAGGGTGTTAGCATGGATAGAGGATTGGTTGTCTAATAGGAAGCAGAGTTGGAATCAATGGGTGCTATTGTGGTTGGCACTTGATGACTAGTGGAGTGCCCCAGGGATCAGTGCTGGGGCCTCAAATGTTTACCATTTACATAGACAATCTGGAGGAGGGGGGCTGAGTGTAGGGTAACGAAATTTGCTGATGACACGAAGATGAATGGAAAAGCGAATTGCGTGGAAAGTCTGCAGAAATATCTGGATAGGCTGAGTGGGCAAGGACCTGGCAGATGGAGTATAATGTTAGCAAACATGAGGTTATCCACTTTGGGTGAAATAATAGTAGGAGCAATTATTATTTAAAGGGCGAAAAGCTGCAGCATGCTACGGTGCAGAGGGACCTGGGAGTTCTTGTGCACGAGTCGCAAAACCCTGTCTGTAGGTGCAGCAGGTGATCAAGAAGGTGAATAAAATGTTGGCCTTTATAGCTAAGAGAATAGAATATAATAGCAAGGAGGCCTTGCTGCAACTGTACAGGGCACTGGTGAGGCTGCAACTAATGTACTGTCTACAGCTTTGGTCGCCGCATTTGTGGAGGGATATATTGGCCTTGGAGGAAGTGCAGAGAAGGTTCACTAGGCTGATACCGGAGATGAGGGGCCTAGCCTATGAGGAGAGATTGAGTAGACTGAGTCTGTACTCATTGGAGTTTAGAAGGCTGAGGAGGTATCTTATGGAGACATATAAAATAATGAAGGAGCTAGATAGGTAGAGGTAGAGAGATTCTTCCCGCTTACAAAGGATAGCAGAACTAGAGGGCATAGCCTCTATGGGGGTGGGGGAGGGCAGTTTAGATAGGATTTGAGGAGGAACTTCTTCACTCAAAGGATGGTGAAATTCTCTGGAATTCTCTGCCTGTTGAAGTGGTGGAGGCTACCTTGCAGAATATATTTAAGTCATGGGTAGATAAATTTCTGATAGATTGAGAGAAAGTGGGAGAGTGGAACTGATCCACAGCAGATCAGCTATGATGTGGTTGAATGACGGGGCAGGCCCCAAGGGCTAGATGGCCTACTCCTGCTCCTATTTCTTATGTTCTTATGTAATCAATTTAACATGCATATTTTAGACTAACTAAACAAAAAACAATATTTTCATTTAACTCTGCAAAATGTAATTAATGTGTGCCTTTCTATTAGATAATGTGACAATTTAATGCATTTAATTAAAGAACATGTGACAAGATTATTTGTAGATAGATTTAAACAAAACAAATTCTGAGTCAGGAAAGAATAAGACTACAAATTTAGTAGGAGTGATAAGTTTTGATAGGATTATTAATTGAACATATAAACAAATGAGTTAAGAACAGGAGTAGCCCACTCAGCTCTTTTGAGCTTGCTCTGCCATTCACTAAGATAATGGTTGATCTGATTGTAATCTCAGCTTCATATTCCTGTCTATCCCAATAATCTTTTACCCTCTTGCATTATTAAAAATCTAGCTATTTCTGCCTTAAAGATGTTCAAAGACTCTATTTCCACCATCTTTTGAGGAAGAGAGTTCTAAAAGCTTACAATCTTCAGCGAGAAAAAGTTTCTCCTCATCACTTTTAAATGATGACTCTTTTTGTCCGATGACTCCTAGTTCTAGATTAACCCACAAGAAGAAACGTCCTTTCCGCATCCAACCTGCCAAGACTCTCAATATCTTTGTACGTTTCATTCAAATCACCTTTTACAAATCAAAATTTCAGCAATTGCATTTCTAGTCTGTCTAACCTTTCCTCGTAAGACAATCTTCCCACTCCAGGTATTTGTTTAGTAAAGCTTCTCTGAACTGCTTCTAATGCATTCATAACTTTCCTTCAATAATTGATGAACAGTAGTTTGGGAATATCATTCCACAAAATAAACCCATGGAGTATATATGATTTTGAAGATGACTTTGAAGTCCAAAGGAGGGAAATTAGTAGTCAAAATAGACCAGTGAGGACAGGGGGTGATGAGTGAATGGAATAGGATCCATATGATAAAATGTTATGTCAATTGAATTTCTACAATGTAGAAGCAGGGAGGCAAGCAAGGGCAGTATTGGAGTACTAGAGATAATGAAGGCCTGTGTAAGGGTTTAAAGGGCAATGGTGAGGAGGTGGATAGGCATTGACTATGCTGCTGAAGTGAAGGTAAGTGGGGAGGTTTGATAGTGGAGAGGACATTTAGTTTGAAATTAAGCTCAAGATCAAATGGGCCTCCAAATTTATGAATGGTCTGGTTGGTCCTGGGTCATTTGATTGGATTTTTAACACTATTCCTAACGAATTGTAAATGTTTAATGTGATGCTTAGGAACTCAATGATGCAACAATATTGTATAGTTTCCACTGTCGCCACAGAGAACCTCACCAGTTTTATAATGATTGAACATTTTAATTTACAATAAGACAGACATGCTGGAGTGATATAGAATTTATCACACCTCCATTCTAAAGGAGTGCTTAGGAGCTCAATTAAAAACTAGTAATAAAACTTCTTAAAATAATTTTGACAGTATTTTATCCTTTACTGAATATTGTTTCAGTTAGATGGTGCTCAAGGAATGTTATTTCCTGATTTGAGACATTTAAATGAGCAAACGTTTTTGACGCAGCGAGTGGTTAAAACCTGGAAAACATTGCCTGAGAATGTGGTGGAGGCCTGTTCAGTTTAGCTTTTCAAAAGGAAATTAGATCTTTATCTGAAAAGGAGAAACTTTCAAGGCTGTAGGTAAAAAGACAAAGGATTTGGCCTTAGGTGAATTGCTCCTTCACAGGATCAGCGTATGCACAACAGTTAAATGGTTTCATTCTATGCTGGAACCATTCTATGGTTAGTGATGCAACACCAAAGTTTATACCACATAAATATCTTCAGAGATACTTGAAAAGATTTCTGTAGTTCATATTTAATTAAGATATAATTTTTTTACCATTGTCCTTGCCCTCATTTTGAATAATATTTGATTGTAAATTGCTGAAGTGTTGTTTTAGTTACGTTATTAATGTTTTTCTGGTTAACTCTACAACATGAGTTTATCAGATGTTAACTTTGTTTAAGTAGCAACACTCTCTCCTTTGAGGGTTGTGGGGTCGAGTTCAAGTCCAAGCATAAAATTGACACTGACATTTCACTGCAATGTGGGGAGAAAGCTGCACTATCAATAGTATAATCATTTGGATGAAGCATAAAACCTGTCCTTTCAGATGAATGGAACTACTCAATGAAGAGGGGAGGAGTTATTTCGGTGTTCTGCCTAGTATGAATCCTTTAACCAATGCCATTAAAACACATTATATGGTTACTGTCATGTTGCTTTGAGTGGAATCTTGCTTGCATAAATTGACTTACACATTACCTTACTTTACTACAAGCTACATATCAAAAGTGCATCATTAACTTTAAAGCATTTTGGGATGTTCTGAATTTGTGAAAAGCACTGTATAGTCCAGATACCAGCCATTTCCTTAATCTGATAATCTCATACAGTTCTGATCCAAATGGTTGTAAGAGCAGGAGAGTTCTGTCCTGTAGCCGAGTCGACTTCAATCAGCAACTCTCCCCTCAAATGGTATAAGTTGTTCTGATTGTTGCAATTTAGCATTCTTGTATATGTCCTGATGAGCGCAAGCTGAAAAGCTTCAGCAATGTACCTCTCTTTTCAGCAATATTCAACTAATTTTTTTGTTTTCCCCCTTAGGAGTCAAGTTCCTGCTGAGGCAGAACTTAATTACTTGCAGATTGCCAAATTATTAGAGATGTATGGAGTTGATCTTCATCCTGTTTTTGTAAGTAATATTTTCATAAATGTGATTAAAGTAAATAATAATTTTCAACATTTTGTTTTTCTTTATCTCCAAGTCTGGTTCTATGATTTTGATGGCCCTTATAGGTCTTTACCCAAAAGTCTGTTCTAACTATTCAGATGTGGAGTTATCACCTTATCCTGTTCTTGCTCTGTCATTGCACGCATTCTTCAGGGCTCCCAGATAATTTGGGCCCCTTGCCTTGTGACAGAAGGTGAGCTGTCATGTTGTCATCACAATATTCGTTGAGATAAAATATCTTAAAAATCAATGATTTGTCACTAATAAATTCAATGAACATTCATGATAAACTTTTTTTAAATCCCAGAGACAGATTAGCGTACGATACAACAACATGAAGTAGTTGAGGCAAATAGTAGAGGAACATTTAAGGAGAAGCTATAGATAAGTATATGGTGGATTAAAAAAAGGCAAGTATATTGATTAGGTGGGATGAAATAGCATCAGAGATAGCTTTAACACTTTCGTAGACCTCGGGCATAATGGTCTATTTCTATGCTATGAGTCTACATAATCCTAAACTTGTTACCTTCTTGTCTGTTTGTGCATGATGCCACACTGCTAAATGCAAAGAAGCCATTTGGAAGCCCTATACTTAAAAGAAATGTAGCAACCTTCCAACGATGTGCAAAGTAACAAATTTTACTTCTGTTTACTTCTGATAAAAGAAGTAAAATCTGTTGTCAATAGAGTGTAAGTTACATAGATTAATAACACTCTTTGTCAGCCAGTTAGGTGGAACTACGTTTTACTGGTTCTATTTTTATCTGTCCACTATCACCAGAGAATCTTCTGCAATAGCTTCTCTTCCAGTTGCTGTGCTATTATCCCTGTAGTACCCCTTAACTCATGTTAACTCATCTCCATGTTTCCCGTAGGTGACATCAATTGAAAACACAATATTAAATTCTACATGTATGCTAATGGGACCCTACTCTACTTGTCACCACCTCTTTTCGACTTCTGCCTTCTCTAGTTAACCACGGTGCTTGTGCAACATCATAAGTAGAAGCTTTCTCCAAATAAGTATTGGGAAGGCCAAAGTCTTGGTCTTCAGTCGCTGCCACAAACACTATTTTCTTGGTTGAAACAGGCCAAAAGCAATTTTGGTATAATTTATGAACCCAGATTAAGCTTTGGACCAAATATCTATCCCAGCCCATTTCTACAACCATAAAATTGCTTAACGCTCACCCTGTCTCAGTCTATTTGCTTCTGAAATCCTCATCCATGACTTAGTTACCTCTTGACTTGATTATTCCTATTCACTCCTATCCAGCCCCCACCGCCACCTTCCAATATTCCATCCTTTATAACTTAGCTCAGATCAAGCCCTGCTGCTTGTAGCCTAGCATGCACCTAGACCCATTCACTCATCACTCCTGCAGTCATGGATCTAATTTGGTCCCATTAAGTGGTGCCCATTAATTTTATAATATTAAGCCATATTTTCAAATCTCCCTATGGCCTTGCCCCTCCCTATCTCAATTTCTGCCTCTTACACATTCCTATTTATTATTGCTACACCACTGATGGCTGTGCTTTTGTTACCCTGGCCTTTAGGGTATTGAATTCCTTTCCTAAACCTCTCCATGTCATTACTTCCCTCTCCGCCTTTAAGACAGTCTTTGATCAAGCTATTGATCATCTGTTCTAACATCTCAGTACGTTGTTTGGTGCCAAATTTTATTTCATAACCTTCTTGTGAAACAGTTTGATGTTTTAAAGGTGTTAATAAATATCAATTCATAAAATTGCATCAGACTTAAGACAGGTTTGATCTTGCTAATATGGTTAATCACATCTGTCATTGTATGTATAAAATCCCAAACATGTGTAAATAATTTTATGTGCTTCTAAGTTAAAATCATACTGTGTACTTATATAAAAGTGAAACACTGTAGATGCTGGAAGTAAAAAGAAAATTCTGGAAAGACTCAGCAGGTCTGGCTACATCTGTGGCAAGAGAAACAGAGTTAACATTTTGAGTCCATATGACTTTTCTTCAATGTATCATAGAAATCAATAAAATGTTAATATTTCTATGGAGATAACATGTCTTTACCATCAATAATAGTTTTATTTTTGAAGTTCCTTTTCTAGGTAGTTGTGCTAAATTGAGCTTGCTTGAATTACTGTATTTATTTGATCTGAAGTATAATTTCCATTTCAGTATCTCAATCCAAGATTTGTTAAGGTAGCCATTATTCCCCAAAAGCCGGAGGTTACATTCTCTTCGAGCATACCCTCCCATTTACTCCCAGCATATACTCCCAGGAGTATAGAGGCGCAGAGAGACTTGGGGGTGCAGGTTCACAAGTCTCTGAAGGTGTCTTCACAGGTGGAGAAGGTGATAAAGAAAGCGTATAGTATGTTAGCTTTCAGAGAAAAGGGTATAGAATACAAGAGTAGGAGTTTGATGTTGCAATTGTATAGAACGTTGGTTAGGCCTCACTTGGAATACTGCGTCCAGTTCTGGTCGCCGTACTATCGGAAGGATGTGGATTCCTTGGAGAGAGTGCAGAGGAGGTTTACCAGGATGCTGCCTGGTATGGAAGGACTGTCTTATGAGGAACGATTAGATAGACTGGGGTTGTTTTCCCTTGAAAGACATCGGCCTAGAGGGGATCTCATAGAGGTGTATAAGATTACAAGGGGTATAGATAGAGTAAATGGAGGTAAACTTTTTCCGCCTTTAGAAATGGATAGGACGAGGGGTCATGGCCATAGGGTGAGAGGGGCTATGTATAGGACGAATATTAGAGGGCAGTTTTTCACACAAAGGGTAGTGGGGGTGTGGAATGCACTGCCGAGTAAGGTGGTGGCAGCAGGCACGCTAGGGCTGTTTAAGGCTCTCTTGGACAGCCACATGAGCGGTATGCAGATAGAGGGATATAGTAGGACTGTTTAACTATGGTTTTTTTTCCACAGGTAATTAGGTCCAACTTGACCAACAAGGAGCATGCGTTCGGCAGGTGGTGCGAGGACAGCTCTTGGATGTTGATTCATGGGTTGCCTGGTGCTTCATGTCGTAAATGAGTGCTTTATCTGGACCATCTGAAGGGCACCATGACAGCTCAGTGACTATCGCTGTAGCTGTGCAGACACTTGGAATTGGGCCGGTGTCTGCGGGAGTTTGCGCGTTCTCCCCGTGGTTGCGTGGGTTTTCTCCGGGCGCTCCGGTTTCCTTCCACATCCCAAAAATTCGCTCTTAGGCTGATTGGGAAACAAATTGTCCCTACATTGAGATTCTTCCAGATTAGGAATAACCTAAAATTAGAATAGGATAATGGAATTGTTACTATATAGTTATGATGGCGGCGCGGGCTCGTTGGGCCGAAGGGCCTGTTTCCCGTGCTGTGTTGCTGTAAAAAAAATTTACCTTTTAAGTTCCCCTAACAGTCGAGTATTTGGAAATTATTGAAGTTTGAAGGGTAAAATTTACTTCCTTAGAATACCCTTATTCTATGCAACTATTGATTTTTTTTTTTGGATAAGTGAAATATGAATAGGTTTTGAAACAACTTTTTATATGTTTATATGCACACAAATATTTTATGTGTCAGCTAACTCATATCATTTAAGTCATTATTAGCACCAGAGAATATGCTTATAAGCTGAGCAGAAAGGAAAGAAAAAGCTAAATAATGCATATGGTACTAATCTATTATTAAGATTGCACACTTGTTACTGATATCTTGTGTATTGATCTTCCCTTGGTACCACCACAGCCTCACCCTCCTGCCTTCAGCCAGATTTCCATTTGTTATATTGCTTATATAAATCAAATTTTCTCTTTTTTTGTCTCATCAGCAATTGACTCTCCTTCCTTGTACTAACAAAACTTATTGCACTTTTTTTTTTACTGAGGTGGCGATGTAAGCTCTGTACAGAATACAAAGAGGCTACAAAGAGACATAGACAGGTTAAGTGTGTGGGCAACAGGATGGTAGCTGAAGTATAATGTGGGGAAGTGTAAGGCTTTCATTTTGGTAGTAAGAATAGAAACACGGGACGTTTTTTGAAATGAATGAAACATGTAAATGTTGGTGTTCAAGAACACTTGAGTGTACTCTTATAAGAAACACAAAAAGCATGCAGATACAGCAGGAAATTGGGAAGGTAAGTATCATGTTGGCTTTTAGGGGAAGGGCACTGGAGTACAACAATAAGGATTGCCACAATTGATGAGACCACACCTGGAGATAAGTTTTAGTTTAAGAAAGAATATATTTTCCTTGAAGGTGATACATAGAATAGAATCCCTACAGTACAGAAGGACGCCATTCAGCCCATTGAGTCTGTACTGGCCACAATCCCACCCAGGTCCTATTCCTGCGATGTATTTACCCTACTAATTCCCCCAGACACTGGGATCAATTTTAGCATGGCCAATCAACTTATCCCACACATACTTGGACTGTAAGAGGAAACCAGAGCACCAGAGGGAGCCCATGCAGATATAGGGAGAATGTGCAAACTCCACACAGACAGTGACCCAAAGCTAGAATTGAACCTGGGATCCTGGCATTGCGAGGCAGTGGTGCTAACCATTGTGCCACCATGCCGCTCGTATGTTGACTTTTAGTGGTCAGGCACTGGAGTACAACAATAAGGATGCCTTGCTATAACTGTATAGGATAACCATATCAGGAGATCAGCTTTAGTCTCTGTATCTAAGAAAGATTATACTTTCCTTGGAAGTGGTACAATAAAGATACACTAGATTCGTTCCTGGAATAAATGAGTTGTCCAATGATGACAGATTGAGTAAATTGGGCTTGTATTCCTTGGGGTTTAGAAGAATGAAAGGTGACCTCATTGTAACGTAAGGATTCTGAAGGGACTTGGCAGGATAGACACTGACAGGATGCTTTCCCTGGTTGAGGAACCTAGAATACCAGAGCACGTTCTCAGACAGGAGGCTGATCATCTAGGACTGAGTTGAAGAGAAATTGCTTCACTTAGAGGGTTGTGAACCTTTTAAATTCTGTAATGAACGAGTTATTGATCTTTATCATTGAATACATTTAATGCAGAGTAGGTGCCTCAGGAAGCAGACAGCAAGATGGAGCTGAGACAGAAGGTCAGCTGTGATCATGTTGAAAGGGGGAACAATTTCCAGAGATCTTATTGCCTACTCCTGCTATATCCAACATCTTGACCAGTTTTCATTTCTCTAGCAATGGCATCCCTTTTCTCCCTGCTACTTGAATGCTGCTGTATTTTTATCTGCTCCAGTAGAATCCACACTCAGCAGAGGATTATGGAGTTCTCTGCTGCACAGCTCAGATCATGGAGACAACCAGCTGATAAAGACAATTTTTTGCTCCAGTGCCTACATGTCCCAATTTTAATCCTTTGTATTCTGATGCTTTTTTTTTACTTATCTTGTCCTGTTACCACCTCACATTCAATGATATACCTTACTGAAGTTGGTTAATTTTAAGCTTGTGCTATTTTTAGTTACCAGCAGAATAAAGTCAGGCATCGCACAATTTGTGAGTGAGTTTGGAGACAGACTTCTAAACTTGGCCCCACAGCAGCACCTTCATAGTGCAGCTAAAAATCATATCATGATGATAAAACCTCTGAATAGGAAGTATATAAATGGTGTGAAAATATTTTCAATTTATATCTGTAATTGCTGCCTCTCATTGAATTCCAGGGAGAAAACCAGACAGAATATTTTTTAGGATTGACACCTGTTGGGGTTGTTGTCTACAAGAACAAAATCCAAGTTGGAAAGTACTTCTGGTAAGTGATCTTAAGTGTACAGTTTGTGTTGTTTTATTCCTTCACTTTGTTTTAGCTTGAAGTTAAAAGGCTCTCTGTTTGATAACAGGCCAAGAATCACGAAGGTGAATTTCAGAGAAACCCAATTTGAACTAAGAGTGCTAGGTAAAGATGTAAGTATCACACCAGCATTTCTCTTGACATCAATCCTAAAGACTCTTCTCCAAAAGATTATTGTTTTCACTTGATTTAAATTTTGTGCCATTAAGTAAAAACAATTCTAATATTTCCAAAATATATTGCATTTAGAAATGAGATGAAAAATATGAATCCTAAAAGGTGAAAATAAAGTTCATGATCAAACTTGGTGTTTCTACTTCCAGTGGCATTTACAACTTTGATTTAATATTGCTTCAGCGTGCTTTTTAGAAGCATCTGCATAACAGTATAATGTCGATAAATGTGAGATTATCCATTTCTGCAGCAATAGTAGGAAGGTAGATTATTATTTGAATGGGTGTAAATTGAGAGAGGTGGATACTCAGTAAGACCTTAGTGTCCTCGTTCATTAGCCACTGAAAGTAAGCACATAGTTACAAGAAGGCAAATGGTACGTTGGCTTTCATAGAGAGAGAATTTGAGTATCGGGGTAGGGATGTTTTGCTGCAATTACACAGGGCATTGTGAGATCACACTCGGAGTTTTGTATGCAGTTTTGGTGTCCTCATCTGAGGAAGAATGTCCTTGCTATAGAGTGAGTACAGTGAAGATTTACCAAGCTGATTCCTAGATGGACAGGTCTCATATTCCTGTCAGATGATACCTCCTTGAATAGGATTATATTCACTGGAATTTAGAAGAATGAGAGGGAATCTCATAGAAACTCATTAAATCCTTACACAGGCTAGATATGGAAAGAATCTTCCCAATGGTAGTGGAGCCCAGAACTCAGGGTTATGGTTTGAGGTGAGAAAAAATTTATTCACCCAGAGAATGGTGAATGTGTGGAATTCACTACCACAGAAAGTTAAGGCCAAAGCACTGCGTGATTTACAAAAGAAGTTTAATATAGTTCTTGGGGCCAAAGGGATCAAGGGATATGGGAAGAAGGTGGGATCAGGATATTGATTTTTATGATCAGCTATGGTCAAAATGGATGTTGGAGCAGACTCAATAGATCTGCTTTTATTTTCTACGTTTCAATCAGCTGAATGTTGCATTTTCAAAACTCATTCCGAAAGAATTTGTGTCTTTAAATTTAATTTACATTTTTTGAGGTAAACGCTATCTGAAACAAAAACTGAGCTGCAAAGGGAAATAGAACAAGGAATCATAGCAAAGAAAATGATCTTCGTACAGAAACAAAAATGAACTGCAGTTTGGAAGCCAACCTTGCAGTGCCAAACTGACCTTGGTTATGAGATATGGAAGGACACAGATCACTCCAAGCTGCGCAGTCACACTTGATGAGCTCACTGGTTCAGTACAGGCAAGCTGAAGAAGACTGAATCTACAGGCTAGATCCACAAGTTGAGAATAAGCAAAGATATAGGGCAGAATTTTACAACCTCTTTGCACACATTTTCTGGCTAGAAGAATGGCACTCATTTTTTCCCGTGATTTTAAAATACTCAAAAACCCCAATGCGGTCAGCCTGTTGCCAGAAAGGGGCAAGAGGCTGATTAAAGTTTTAAAATAGTGTTTTCTATGTCTTCACTGAGCCTGGCATTCAGCCATCCAGGCTCGCTTGCCTTTATGGCCTCACTGGGAGGGGTTCTCTGTGGCAAAGAGGGAACAGTCATGTTGGCCTTGCTGATGGAGCTGGAGACTGTTAAGGCCCCCTGGAGAGATTGAATGCATAGTTGGTGGTGTCCCTTGGACAGTGCCAGATTGACAGTGCCACTTTTGCAATGCCAGCTTAGTGCCAGGGCAATGCCCACTGGGCACCTTGGAGCCGTCCAGGCAGTGTGGGAGTGGAGATAGCAGGTGGGGACAATGGAGATGTGCCTGGCAGGGCCAATGGGGGGTGGGAACAGTGGGGATATGCCAGGGGCCAAGGCCAATGTGATAACTGGGGATTTATGGGGGTGTGCCAATGGGGGGATGAAGGAAGGAAAGGAGAGGGAATCCACTCAATTGGTGGGAGAGGGAAGAAGGAGGGCCACGATTAGTCTAGACAGCTAGGGGATGGCAAGGACTGTATCTTGGGCCGTGGATCCCCCATGATTGTGGAGTTGGGGGAGTGAGGTTATTGTTTGAGGCTACCTGCAATAGCAGAGGCCTGACAGCTCATTCCCTGTCTGTCAGACCCCTGCTAATGTGCATGTGCAGCATCTATATATATGCACAATACCTCCTCCTATAGGCTGACTGGTAAATTAAGCCCTGCCCACAGCTTCTCTGGCTAGAAACTGACTAGCCCATCTTTTGACAAACTGAGGGCAGAAGATTGGGTGTGAAAACTCACTCGAGAAACGGATCTGGAGTTCTTCCATTTTCAGTCCAGCTGGACACTTAAAAAAAATCTCGCAAAATTCCATTCATTGAGTGAGATTTGTCTCCTCCTCCATGATGTGTTTCATGGAGGCAGTTTTCATTCGCTGGCAGCAGAGTCTTATGGTCTCACCATAGCAGGGTTTCCTGTTAAATTCATTGAATACTACAGTTATAGAGCTGTTATAGTGTAAAGGTGTCTGGGAAGAACAGGGGTTAGTTTTGCACTGGAGAACAGTATTGCTCACGTTATGATGCAGAGTCACATGATAGTAGACTGTGTAGAGCAGTGATGGGCAATCCAGGCTAGTGACTGAGCCCTCCATCATCTCAGTGGATCACAAGATTGAAATCAGCTTGTCCACTAACTATAATCCCCATGAATATGATTAAATATATTTAATGCACACTGAATATCTTCTAACAAGGTAGAGAAAATATTTAATCATTAATAGAACTACCAGCAACTTCAAATTTTAAAAATACAATGGAAGCACATGGCTCTCTCAGTCAATATTGTATGCAATCAGCATGCATCACTTGTCTTTGCTTTACGTGCATATCACTTTAGTTGGTTGGAAAAAAAACATGAATGGAAATCAGCAGAATGTGGAAACTCTGCACATGAGCAACAATCAACAAACTGTCTCATAGACTGCAATCACAACCCAGATTGGCTGCATGTGGTTTCTGGGCAGCAGGTTGGCCACCACTAGTCTAGAGTCTGGAAGGATCCAGCATGGAGACAATACCCTTACATGGCTGTACTTGGATATGTACATAGTTATAGCCTACCAATAAAGCTTTCTGTTCAACCATACAAGCCTCTAGATCTCTTAATGGGACACCAAGCAAATATTCAACATGGTGTTAGTGAAGGATGAACCCCAAAATCACAGAGAACCTGGAGCAAGAACCCAAGAACTCAAAGCATGAAGAAGTAAAGAAAAGAAAGTCGCACCTGAGAGAAAAGTGTCTGAATAGAACATAGAGTTGGAATTCCCTGACAAAAAAGCTGCATTGCAGATGTGAAGGGTGAAGAGCTCCACCAGGGCAGATGAAGGTCCATTACCAGACCTGATTGAACACAAAGTCAAGTGATGTGGCTGGATCAAAACATACTGAGCAAAATTCACAAAAGGGAATAAAAATGAAAATCAGCTGAAGAATCGACTGTATAAATGAAATTAGGAGCCTGAGCAGACCCAGAGTCAAGAGACATAGCCTGTATTAAAGGAAGTAGAGGATAATAATGAGGAAATTGTGAAATATGTTTATTTCATATATGAAGAAAACAGTTTAATGGAATTGTAACCTGGGGTCAGGCAGCCAACCTGCTTCCAGAAGGCAGGTTAATGATCGGAGCACCTCACTTCCACCGCCTATTCCTTAGATGCAGCTGCAGGTTCTTTCTGCCCAACTGAATGCCAACTCTGACTTCTGGGTGGGTTCCTGTCAAAAAAAAAGATATGTGCACTGTTAAAACTTTGCAATGAATAGATAAATTGGGCTTCTCGTCAAAACTGTAACCCCTCCCCCCCACAAACTGGCCATTATACCTCTGAAATTCCTGCTAATATTTGTCAATATTGGGTCACTGAGCACAACATATACACTAAAGGACTTGCTGTCTACAGAAAGTATGCTGCAATAGCTATCATTCATACTCACTACTCCAGATGGGAGGACACTCTTTGAACTTTATGCAGGAGAGATTGGAGCCACTGAGCCCCACTGAAACAATGAAAAGAAATAAGTCAGCACTTCCAATGTAATTAAACCAAGCTAATCATTCCAGATTCCATTCCAAAAACAGGTCTTTGGCTTGCTGATGTTTAATCCTGACCGTTTTATCCTTGACGGGTTTTGTCAGTGGTCGTTTACCATTGCATTCCACTCTTGGGCATAGCGATGAAGCAGGTCCCAAATTTATCTCAGCCAAAAGATAAATCTCAGCCAAAACCTTTGCTTTTGGTATTATTCTGAACCACATGCTAGCCATCTAAAATAATTATTATCGATACTGAATAGAAGTGATTTCTATTGTTACAAATGTGGAACTTACCAAGACAATCAAAATATCTCCTTTAACTTGAGGTGAAATGTCATGTTCTGGATGGAGGTGAGGGATGGGAGAGATCAGACTAAACTTCCACCCAGTGACATGCCCATGTGATTTGTTTGTCATGGGCAACGACATCTAAACCAAAACATATTGAAAAGCAAGTGATAGTTTTTACACCTTGCAGAAAAAAGGAGATAAGAAACAGATATAGAGAGAGGGAGGCCAAAGCAGCTATTCTGTGAAGAGTAGGAAATACTGTTTTTGTGTGATCTACCAAGCAAGATGCTGGTGAGAGCTGGTTCTCTGTTCAAAAAAAGGTCAAGATTGGTGAGGCCATTGGTGATTTAAACAACAGAGTTGCTAAGGTGGGCTTTGCTCAAGAAAATCAGCTCTAGAATACTCAGTTTGTGTGGAATGATATTTGTTGAATACCAGAAGATTCAACTTGATATGGCTGGAAGGCTAAGAGTAATTGGCAAATGATCTCTAATGTCACATATTTGCTAGAAACATGACATCATAAGCACATTTTCATATAGCATATTTCAATTGCATTAATATTTGATGGAAAAGTAACATTTCTTTAATTTGATGCATTGGTTAGCTGTTGAGTACCACTGAATCTACGTTCATTTTAGTTTGTTACAGTAGAAGCCTTAAATGAGTCATTTCTGATGCATTAGTTGCCTGTCGAGTAATCTTCAGTCTGTTGTTTTTAATTTATTTGTTACAATAGAATCCTTAAAGCAGTCATTTCTGTTGCTCATTAGAAAATTAATCACTTCAAAAAAATTATCAATTTCAAAAGAGGATTGTGATATTAATTGAATTCTATTATTTTGAAACTTGAAGATTAATGGGTTCGGATTAACCCTAGAGCATCTTGTCTTTCTCAGTTTGAATCAATGAAGAGACGTGTCATCTTATATGTCTGAGACCCAAGTGATGTATCCATTTTTACAAATACTTTGGTTGATTTTGTTTTCATCCCTTTCACACTGGCTCTCACATCGTAGGAGTTCTTTTTAGAAAATTCCACACAGGCAAACTCCATGTTGCCACAATATAATTAACTAATGTGATATGGGACTTGAATCCATAACTTACTGTTCTAACGGTACCACCAACTCATGCCTGTTTGCAAACCTCACCCTAAGAAATCATTTCAACCAGTTTTAAGTTCATGGATCAAATTATATAGGTTGGAACAAATTAGAATTGATGTGCTGTTCAGGTAAACATTGACAAGATTTTTATGACAACTGTGCCCAAATTTCCAAGGTTATTTCTAATTCTAAATCAGATTGCACACATGAACTTTTAAACTAAACTGAAAATAGCAAGATCGTTTTTTTATTGCTGGGTGAAAAAAGACTTAAAGCTAATTGGTAACATATTTCAAACCTTGCCTGGTGTCTTTGAAATGAATGAAGTTGTTTCTCTGAGATATAAATAATTAAACTAGCTATCAACCATTTTTTGTCCAGTGATTAAATTTTAATTATTCCCCTTGTTTTTAATGGAACGAAGGAAAGAAAGAAGGAACTTGTATTTATATTACATCTTGTAAGGCATGAGGCCATTCCAAAGTGCTTCACAACTAATGGAGTACATTTGAGGTTCAGTTCCTTTTGTAACACAGGAAATGTGGCAGTAAATTTGTGCCTAGAAAGTCTCACAAAAATCAATGTAATAACCATCAGATCATTTTTTTAATTGATATTAGTTGAAGGATAAATATTGACCAGGGCATTTGAGATAGTTTCAATGTTCTTATACTATTATTGGATGTGCTTTGATTTATGACTCACTACTACATTCATTGGAATTCAGAAGAATGAGGGGAGATCTGTTAGAAACATATAAGATTATGAAGGGAATAGATAAGATAGAAGCAGGGAAGTTGTTTACATTAGTGGGTGAAACTAGAACTAGGGGCCGTGGCCTCAAAATAAGGGGAAATAGATTTAAGACTGAGTTGAGGAGGAACTTCTTCACTGAAAGGGTTGTGAATCTGTGGAATACTCTGCCCAGTGAAGCAATTGAGGCTATCTCATTGAATGTTCTTGAGAAAAGGCTAGATAAATTTTGAAGGAATTAAGGGTTATGGTGAGTGGGACTGAGTCCATGAAAATATCAGCCATGATCTTATTGAATGGCAGAGTAGGCTCGAGGGGCCAGATGGCCTACATCTGGTCCTAGTTCTTATATTCTTATGACTATAAACAGAAATCATTTCAATGTTGCAGAGAAATACACAGACTTCTTATCAGCAAAGTTTTGAAAAGCATCTGAGAGCCATGTCCTTATGTCTTCTTCATATTCTCCACGATCCTTCCATACAACTTGCACGGCACCTTATACTCAATTGCCATCTCATACCACCATGATAGTTCCATAAACACTCATCTAGCATCTACTGTGGGCAAACCTCAGGAGCCATTTAAGAACCTTAGGAGCAGTTCAACTCATTCAAGAAATGTAAAAAATGTAACTCCCTTTAACTATTCAATCAGTCATCAAAACGAACAACCTTCTATTCATAAAGACTTCAAAGACAGCCTCTTTAATCTGCCAATCAAAAGGTGAACTCAGTACTGTCCTGTTGGGACACGTGCTTATTTTAGCATTTGAAACTCAGCCAAGCATTCATAATGACCTCAGTTGGAATAACAGCCAATGTCAATGGGTAATTTTTCTAACTACATCAGATGGCTGTTCAAACAAAGTAGAATTTTTTTTTAGCAGAAAACTTCAGCCTATTTTCATGGGGTTTAAAAAGACTTCAGATCATAATACTTAAATAGATTTCATCTGCTATTCTAAAGGGTTTATATCTATTCCTTAACATTGTGATTCCCATGGTATGGATTAAGGCCCCAGGAGCAGCAAAATAGGATCTGTTTGAAGGTAGCAATCATTTCAAATGGCCCTGTTGAATTGGCTGCCTCTTTTCCCCTGCCAGCAAAAATATGATCTTTTGGAAATGAGATGAAATCTCCACATCCAGGTCTCATCTGACATTTTTAGAGGCCTTGATTGATTCATACAGTTAGGCAGCACAAGGTTACATTGTTAAAGTGACAGGAATTGGTAAATATTTTTATTTTATAGATTATTTCAGATTGAAGTTTGCCCTCCCACCAAGTTTTCCAATTAAAATATCTGGGCAGTATTTGATACCTGCTTTTCGACAACAGCCAAATTTCACCATTTTTGCAGATTGAGTGCTTTCAACAAATTAAAATCATCTCTTTCTCTGTGAAAGTAAGTAAAAAGGATCTCTCATTCATGATAGTAAAATTGAAGTTCAGTGATTCCAGAATTGCAGCCAACTAGAGCATATCAAAAGCGTCTTTACTTTTTTTAACTATTCACTATGCTTTGTCAGGAAACCAAAGACAAGCACAAACTCCCTCCAGAGCTGAGGTGTTGTGTTAACTTTGTGCAGGCCTCCTCTGTTTTAGCACAAGGTGAGTTCTGGGGTGAAGTTTTCGTATATTTTTCAAGGAATGAGAGGCAAGGACAGAGTTGGAATCACTCAGACTTCTCCTGGCCCCTAGGATTCCATGTAAACGTGACCATTTTTTAAACCTATCCTGGCTTCACTTAGTCACTCCACAGACTCTCCAGGATTGAGCTGTTGTGTTGTCTTTGTGCAGGTCTCCAGTATATTATGCATTTTATCTAGAAGAATATTTTTGTTTATGGCTTACTTGATTTTTTATATGACCAGTGAGTCATCTAATTTCCTCTTACTACTTTGAGGCAGCACAGTGGCACCATGGTTAGCACTACTGCCTCGTAGATCCAGGGACCTGGATTTGATGCCATCCTTGGATGACTGGAGTTTGCACATTCTCCCTGTATTTGCATAGATTTCTTCCTACAGGAGAAATTAAAGCACAATGGTGTGAATGGACAGAGGGACAAAGTGCCAGAAGAGAGAGGAAGGAGAGAAGGCGTTTCAGAAGGAGTGCCCAGAGTTTTGAGGTAGCAATTCTACCACTTAAATCTCTATGAAAAACAATGTGTGAGACAGAAAGCTGAGGATGTCCTGCTGAAATGGGTCACCTACTGCAGCAACAGCTGCAGCTCCAGACCAGGGAAAGAACTGCATTGTTTGTGACATTGTGATGAATTCTTTGTGATCTATCTCCTTCCATACTGCAATTGGAGATATTTACCACACCTCTCAGTTTGTCATCCATTTTTTGTGTAAATGGAGCTCACGGCTTCACTCACTTTGCAGGTCTCCAACAGTGTAGGCTGCTATTGACAGCATGTACATTGCTTTGCAGTGCCACATGTCAGCTCAATGCTATACTGGAACCAAAAGTGATTCTATTCTAGCTGAAGTGTGACAATAGACAATGAATGATTCAGCTAGGTACTGGCTGTTCTGACAGCAATCATGATGCCTTTGTTCTTTGGCAGTGCATTGAGTTGCAATTGAGTCAGCACAGCAAATAAAATGATATCCTGCAGGATGATGAGCCAACTATTAATGATATGGATAACGACACCTATTTCCAAGCTATGTAAATGTGTGCAGCATACATATAATGAAAGCCATGCCACCCCACAAGCTGTGAAAGAACATTTCATTAGCATGCTAAAACAGTGCTTCTACTGCCAGGACTGCTCTGGAAGACCTCTGTGCTTCTTAGAAGACTGGGCATCAAGAGTAGTCATCTAATGCATGCCACACAGCCTCAGTATCATGAGAGAACATCTCCTACTGTAAATAGAACAGGGACCAGTTGAGGAACTAGAGAATATAAGGAGAAGGAGGTGGAAAGGAGGCAACCCAGATGGCCCTTTTCTTGCCAGGCTGTCTGCGATGAACTCATCTAAGCATGATACCAATCACTGCAACCCCAATTCTCTATCCATCAATAAGCCTATATCTTCCTTTCACACTATCACTGGCCATTACAATGGCCAACTGGCCACAGTGCAAAAATAAAATTAAACATTCTTAACCGAGGGTGAGAATTACAACCTCTCAGCCACATGTTTCCTGCCCAGGGGGAGGTGGCATCTTGTTTCTGTGATGACCGGAATTCTCCAGCCGTTCACACCAGTCAGAGTCTCCAGATCCCCTACTGTCAATGGGAATTCCAATTGACATCACCCCACACCAGCAGGAAACCCACGGTGAGGGTTCACTGCCGGCAGGACTAGAGAATCCCACCAGCATGAATGGCCAGAGAGTTCCAGTCTTCAAATTTATAAATGAAATCATTCCGTTTTGCAATCAAAGGTCAAGTGCTGCTGAAGTTCACTGAGAGGAGATTACAACTGACCTCCTCTTAACAAGTCTGGCAGCATGCAGACTGATCAGCTCATGCTCAGCTACAGTTTGGGTTGGCAAGCTGACTGATAGACAGCTAGAAAGCCACTGGGAAAATGACAGGTTTTCTACAAGAGGAAATAAGCTATTGGTTAAGATTAGTAGATTCATAAAAGTTTACAATATGGAAACAAGTCCTTCGGCCCAACTTGTCCATGCCGCCCTTTTTTTAACACTGAGCCACATTTGGCCCACATCCGTCAATACCTATTTTACGCATGTAACTGTCTAAATGCTTTTTAAAAGACAAAATTGTACCCACCTCCACTGCTTGTCACAAATTGACCCTAGTGTTTCTTATATCCTCCTTTAAGACATGAGCAGGAGAAATTGTGAAAGTTTATTATTTAGCGCACTTGATGATCATAATTATGGTGAATAAAGTCATCGACATTGCTGTGATGGCAAACCATTAAATTCATATTGTCAATACGAATTGTCAAAATTCAGACCAAATCATTAGCTTCCTTCATGCCTCTAAGAATTAGAGCTTCAGATTCAATATTAGCAGATGCTTACTATTGTCTGAAATCATTTACTTCTGAAACCTCTTCCTTATCCATTGTGACTGAGCCAGAGCTTCAAAACATTCTTAAAATGTGACTGCCCAAGAGTGAGAACAGTTTGAGGAAGCTACATCAAAGTTTTCTTTATACAGAGGGTGATGGATACCTGGAACTTCTTGCTTGGAGAAGTAGTGGAAGCAGATACGATCATGACTTTTAAGAGGTGTCTTAAAAGATGGAAATAGAGGGAAATGGTCCCCAGAAATGTAAGGGGTTTTAGTTCAGTCAGACAGTGTGGTCAGTGCAGGCTTGGAGGGTGAACGGCCTATTCCAGTGCTGTAATTTTCTTTGTTCTTTGTTATGTGAACAGTCTTCTGGAAACATTGACCAGTTTAGGTGGTCTATAGTCGAGTTATTACACTAAGAAAGATTATTTGAAGTGTATTAATCAAGAGAAGAAAATTGGTACATGGGGAACAAAGTCAGGCCATTGCATAGATAGAATGATGGTTTGAAGGTTTCAAGCTCATTGAATATAAAAAAAAGAATGTGCCTCTGCACCTTCCTTAAATGTATTGAGAAAATGGTCTATTTTTCAACATCATTTTATTCCTCGATTCCAACAATGTTTCCTGTCAGAGTTCAAATTTCAATCCTAAAATATAGTTACTAAGAAAAACATCTATTCATTATTAACCGAGAAGGCTATATGCTGAACCAGAGTAATGCTAATCGTTGTACAAATAGATGAGGAGTGGTTATCGCCATTAGCAACCAGCAGAAGTTTAAGATGAAACAAACTTATTGCTGTCGGCCAAAAATGTTAATTGAAAGTGCTGATTTATAGCACCAAGCCTATGCATGTCCTGGGCCATTGACTCTCCTGTATTGTTCCTGATTTTGGATAATTAAGACAACTTGCTGATTAGGATGATAAGACAGCAATAGGAGCTTTAATTAATTTTCATTCAAGTTCATAAAATGTCACAACTCAGACAAGACCATGAAGTCAGTGTATATGTATGATTAATCTGTCAGTAGACAGTAATCAATTATAGGTGTTGCAACTTTATCAATTTTGCATTAAAGTTTCAGTGATCTTTTGTTAATAATGCATTCACTGAACCTGAAAGACCTGGAGTATAATGTTGAAATATCAAATATGTTTATCATAGTCGATATATATTATATATGTTATCAATGTAACATGAGTAGATGTAAAAATTAAGTGCAATAATTTTATATTATAACTGAGGGGAAAATAAAATAATTGCAAGAAAAATAGAAAATGTGGCAAGTTTACAGCAGATCCTTTGTCATCTGAAGAGAAAAGATATATGATGAGTTCAAAAAAAATGTTATGCAAAGCTTATGAATGCTTACTGATTGTGAAAAATAAATCTGTCTGATGAGCTTAATTTACCACATAGAATGTCATAGTGAGTGACCCTGGCAAAAACCACCTTTAGTTCTTGAGCGTACCTTTCAATCCAGCACAGTGAACCATCATGTTTTTCATTGAACTGCAAATGATTACTGAAACAGCTTTGTTTTCAGACCAGCCACTGAAGTAAAACCTTGATTGTACCGAATTCTCCTTTATTCAAAATCAGCAAAGTGCAACCACATCCATCCGTCAAACTGTGTTGTAAAATAATACTTCATTCTGCTATCATGAAAATTCCGTTCTCAGGCTCAAGGTTAAAGTGTTGGAATTTTAAGTATTTAAACATTTAAGCGTTTTTTTTGTTAAATGCACTGAAGCTTTGTCTTTGTTTTTGTTCCATATCTGTCAGAATGCATCACTAACTGCTTTTCATTCCATTAAGCAAATAAAAATATGGCAAATTTAATAGAATGGTTTAGGCCCAATTTCATATTAAATAATCAATATCATCTCCTTTCCAATCTTTGGTAAATCTGTGGCACAGCAAGGGAAATTTTAGCCGATATGAATGAGCAGGTTGGAGGTGGCAGGATTGTAAGAGCTATAAAATTTTCAAACCTGACTCCAACCAACATAATTCTGGTTTTAATGGAGACAATTCAGGCTGGGTGACCAACCCACACTCAGGAGATTGAAGCAGCACTGTGTTTCCGCTTTAACTTAATTTTTATTTACAGCTAAACAGGGTTGAGATTCTCAGGTCTTGGGAAGCCGATCAGGTAAGAGATGAGAGGGGCTGGATCTGTGAGTTCATAGAATCTTGGAATCCCTAAAGAACAGAAGGAGGCCTCTCGACCCATCTGCACTGACAAAAATCCTACCCCACATGTTTATCTTGCTAATCCCGCTTATACACAGAAACAATTTAGCATGGCCAATCAATGTAACCCATACATCTTTCGACTGTGAGAGGAAACAGAAGCACTTGGAGGAAATACATGCAAATGAGGGGAGAACGGGCAAACTCCACTCAAACTGTCACCCAAGGTGGGAATTGAACTGGGTCCCTGGCACTGTGAGACAGCAGTGTTAACCACTGTGCTGCCATGCTACTGTTTCATTGCTTGTGGGCAAGAGGAGCAGGAAGGTTTCTCCCAGATCCAGCAAACTTACCTTCATGTGATGGTACCATTGTGATGTCTAAATTCCCTTTCCAATATGCAACCCCCACCAGTATTCCAGAACTCCAATGGTGTATGATCCCCATCTCCCATGTCATCCCTGAGCTTTTTTTTCCATCCTGTCAAACTAGTTGATTGTCAGGCAGGAAACATGTTGAGAAGGTGGAAAAGTTATCCTGCCATTAAATTTGGCAGGATATGTGTGAAACTCTTATTTAAGAACATAAGAATATAAGACATATGAGTAGGCCATCTAGTCCTTCAAGCCTGCCCCGCCATTCAATAAGATCATGGCTGATCTGAAGTGGATCAGTTCCACTTTCTCCCCATAACCCTTAATTCCCTTGTCTATCAGAAACCTATCTACCCATGATTTAAATATATTCAGCAAGGTAGCCTCCACCATTTCATTGGGTAGAGAATTCCAGAGATTCACCACCCTTTGAGTGAAGAAGTTCTTCCTCAACTCCAATTTAAACAGCACCCCCCTGCCCTTATTTTGAGGCTGTGCCCTCTAGTCCTGCTATACTTTCTAAGAGGGAAGAATCTCTCTATATCTACCCTATCTATCCCCTTCATTATCTTTATGTCTCTGTAAGATCTGCCCCTCAGCCTTCTAAACTCCAACAACTCAGTTTATTTAATCTCTCCACGTAGGCTAACCCTCTCATCTCCAGTATCAGCCTAGTGAACCTTCTCTGCACTCCCTCCAAGGCCAATATATCCTTCCGCAAATGCAGCGACCAAAACTGCACACAGTACTCCAGCTGCAGCCTCACCAGTGCCCTGTACAGTTGCAGTAAGACCTCCCTGCTTTTATCTTCTATCCCCCTCACTATAAAGGCCAACATTCCATTTGTCTTCTTGATCACCTGCTGCACCTACAGACTGGGTTTTGCAATTCGTGCACAAGGACCCCAGGTCCCTCTGCAGTGTAGCATGCTGCAACTTTTTGCCTTTTAAATAATAATCCCTCCTATTATTTCTACCAAAGTGGATAACCTCACGCTTGCTAATATTATACTCCATCTGCCAGGTCCTCGCCGACTTACTCAGCCTATCCAGATCTCTCTGCAGACTTTCCACACCTTCCACACAATTTGCTTTTCCACTCATCTTCGTGTCATCAGCAAATTTTGTTACCCTACACTCAGCCCCTTCCTCCAGATCATCTATGTAAATGGTAAACAGTTGAGGCCCCAGCACCGATCCCTGTGGCACTCCACTAGTCACCAGTTGCCAACCAGAATAGCACCCATTGATTCCAACTCTCTGCTTCTATTAGATAACCAATCCTCTATCTAGGCTAACACCTTACCCCCAACTCCGTGCATCCTAACCTTTTTGCAGTAACCTTTTGTAAAGGTATCATCTTATTTCCAGGTATTAGAACCCATCTCTCTGTGATCCTCCTCCCCTCACCCACTACTAAGTAATCTGCAGCTCTGCTACAGTCTGTTCCAAAATTTGGGCCACCCAAAAACCAGTCAAGCCGCATAATCAGATAGAAAGCAGTATTATTTTAATTTATTTCAGCTTACTGGCAGCATTTGAATGTTACATTTATTTATCTGATGAAGGAGCAGCGCTCCGAAAACTTGTGCTACCAAATAGACATGTGGACTCTAACCAGGTGTTGTGAGACTACTTACCATGCCTACCCCAATCCAACACCAGCAACTCCACATCGCGTTTTTTTATGGAATGGGTGTCTTTTTTCATCGCATTAATTGTATGGTAGTTAAACACAAAGAAGGTAAAATAAATTTCATCCTACTATTTATTTCTTTATTTGAAGTGCACTGAAACATCATACTTCTTTGAAGTACCCAACAAAGCAGCCTGTAAACATCTATGGAGATGCTGTGTGGAATATCATACATTTTTCAGGTATGTGCTGTTATATTTCTTTATTTGATCCGAATAATAATCAAAACATTAATAGGTCTTATTTGTTGCAGACAAGTCCCTGTGAGCTTTTGATGATACTCAAGCAGTTGTTCACTTTTACCTAAATTATAACCTTTGTTAAAAAATTATTTAAAACACTGGGCAGGATTTTACAGTTTCACTCGAGCGAGACTGGAAATTCCTGCCCAAGGTCAACAGACATTTCCATTGTCTGCTTCTGGCCCACTCCAAATCTATGGTGGACAAGGCAGTAGAATTCTGGTGATCGTGTGTAGTATGAATTTATACCAGGACTTGCATTTTGTTAATAAAATGTTTCTAGCCTCCACAAAAGAGAAATATAGCCTAGCACTGTGTAGAGAATGCAATTAACCACACAATTCCATCACTGCTTTATTAAAATACTTTACATACATAATGCAAGGGATATGTGAAGTGTAACATGGATTTATTTACCTTTTCTCCATGCTTTTAAAGCACTGATAAGTGGACGACTTGGAAGATTTACATTGTTCAATACAGGTTTTAGCTATCCAAGGACATTACATCAAGTGTGAAATATGTTTGTATTCAGCATACATCACTATAGTTACAGCAGCAATATTAACTGTGATCCTTACACTGCGGTGTGGTGCCAGGTCTTTTTCATTGTAGCTCCATTGCATGACTATCGATGCATTCTGCATAATTTGTTTGGAATGTTGCAGAATTATTCCTGCACGTACTTGGTTAGTTCTGCTCAAACTTCTACTCAAACGCACATAATTTTCCATTAAAAATGTTTGGAGAATCTTGAACAGTGGAACACCTGCCCATCTGAGCTCATGATCCAGTGGGATCAGTCTTTTTCCATAGGTTTGCTTTAAGTGCCTTTGCCCATAGGTGTGAGTTTTGAGCTGCCTCCCTGAGAGAGTGGGCTCTAAAATTGTAGAAGTGCAGCTGAAGAATTAATTTTATCTGCTTAACTTTTGATAGAATGAATGTTTTTAATTTATTAATTTAACATTTAATTTTCAAAAAAGTCTGAAGCTGTAAATGTTCAGACATCCCAGGACAGTGATATGCACCAGCAGTGTCACATATCAGTCACCTTAAAGGTGGTGTCATGGGAGGAATTTTAATTTTATTTATTCAGTTGTGGGATGAAATGGCCAGACTCGCATTTATTGCCCATTCTTATCTGTTCTTAAGAAAGTGGTGGTGAATCAGCTATTGAACTGTTGCAGTCTGTGTGGTTTAGGTACATCCACAGTGCTGTCAGGAAGAGAGTTCTAGGATTCTGAGCCAATGACAGTAAAGGAACTGCAATGTATTTCCAAGTCAGGATCATGTGTGGCTTGGAGGGAAATTTGCAGGTGATGGTATTGCTTATGCATCTGCTACCTATCTCCTCCGGGGTAATAGAGGTTGCACATTTGGGAGATGCTGTTGAAGGAGCTTTGATGAGTTGTTGCAGTGCATCTTGTAGATGGTGCACATTGCTGTCACTGTGCATCAATGTTGGAAGAAGTGAATGTTTAAGATGATGGATTTTGTCCTGGATGATGTTGAGCTTGTTGAGTGTTATTGGAACTGCACTCATCCAGGCAAGTGGAGAGTTTTCCATCACATGCCTGATTTCTGTTTTGTAGATGGTGGGCAGGTTTTGGGGAGTCGGGAAGTGAGTCTCTCACTGTACCAGCCTCTGACCTGCTTTTGTAGCCACAGTATTTATATTGCTAGCCTAATCCAATTTCTGGTCAATGGGAACTCCCAAGCTGTTAAATGAGTTGAAATCAGTGACAGTAATGTCATTAATTGTCATGAGGAAATATTGGATTTCCTCTTGTTGGAAATGTTCATTGCCTGCCACTTATGTGACATGATTGTTACTTGTTATTTATCAGCCCAAGCCTGAATATTGACTTGGTCTCGCTGCATGTGCACAGACTGCTTTAATATCTGAGGAATTGTGAATAACTTGTCAGAGCAGCACAGCTGCACAATGGATAGCACTGCTCCTCACAACACCAGGGATCCAGGTTTGATTCCCCACTTGGGTCACTGTCTGTGTAAAGTTGGCATATTCTCCCCATGTCTACATGGATTTCCTTTGGATGCTCCAATTTCCTCCCACAGTCCAAAGATGTACAGGTTAGGTGCATTGGCCATGCTAAATTGTCCCTTCGTGTTAGGGAGACTAGCGGGGTAAATGCATGGAGTTATGGGGGATAGGACTTGGGTGCGATTGTGGTTGGTGCACATTCAATGGGCTGAATGGTCTCTTTCTGCACTGTAGGATTTTATGATTCTTGAATGCTCAATCATCGTCAAACATTCCACTTCTGACCTTATGATGAAAATAAGATGCACTCCCGCAGTGATATCATAAGACTAAGATGATTGATATCTGACAGCTGTAACCATCTTCTTTTGTGCTAGGTATAACGTGTGAAGGTTATTCTCCCTGATTTGGATTCACTCTCAGTTTTGCTAGGGCTCAATGATACCATACTTGGTCAAATGTTACCTGGATGTCAAGGGTAAAATAGAAACATAGAAAATAGGTGCAGGAGTAGGCCACTCAGCCCTTCAAACCTGCACCATCATTTAATATGATCATGGCTAATCATGCACTTTCAGTATCTCACTCCCACTTTTTCTCCATACTCCTTGATCCCTTTAGCCACATCCAGCTCCCTGTTGAACACATTTAATGAAATTGCCCCAACAGCTTTCTGTGGTAGAGAATTCCACAGAATCACAATTCTCACTCCTGAATGGCTTACCCCTTATTCTTGGACTGTCACTGTCTCCTCACCTCTTGAGTTCAGCTCTTTTTACCATGTTTGGACTAAGGCTGCAATGAGAAATTTGCAATTGAGGTGAGACATAATAGAACTCAGACAATAGAAATAAATGAAAATATTTCTGAGTAGCCAACCATCCTTAGGATTATCTGCTATGAGGATATTGGCCTTTAAGCTTTAGTGGAGCTACTTCCACCAGATATACTTTGTGCAGATGAATCAAATCATTTATTTTCTGATATTATCTGGAAAGAGAATGGATTCAAGAAATATACATATGCAACGGCTGAAGGAACATGCAATGGGAATTGAGCATAACTAAGCCCAAACCCAAAAACTGCGTTGCTTTCCCCATTGCAACCTAAATCTATCTGGTACATTGCAGATTTTTGCAGACCATGGTGGAAGATTGGTTAAGGCCTGATATTGGTCCCATTCACCGTGATGCTACAAATATGCAAATCAGCACTAAAAGAATGCAAACCTCAGCAGTGGCAGACATTTGTGTAAGTTTAGCACCACTTAAAATCAGCCTGCATCTGCTAAAGAGAAAGGTGTATCCTGGTTGCAGCAGTACTAGAATTGATCCTAATGAGTCTCTAACTAGGAAGAAAAACAAAAATAGCGCAACAGGATTAGGAGCATGATCCAAGATTCTCTTATACAGTATTGGAGACTTTGGTGCATGAAGTGAACATGAGAAATTAGATCCATTATACACACAGGACCAAAAGGTCCTCTAGACTGACACTAAGAAGACAATGTGAGCAGATAGCCAGCACTAGCAATGCAAGCAGTCTTGCCCTAGGACCTGGATCCAGTGCAGGAAGTTTTGTAACCTCGTGTACGTGGCCAAGGTCAGAAAATAGATCTTCAAGAATCAAGTACCTTTGCCTGGCCTAGTGCTCCTATGCAGTGTTATCCCAGTGACTACAGCATAGCTGGTGGGTGGCTGCTGACTTTCACTGGGCGTTTCCATAGAGGGTGCCATGGGATGAATTTGAAGAACTGCAGGCCTATAATATCCAGCTTTGAACTGTACCACCTCAGCATGCAAGGTAGCGCTTTTGACTGGCTGACAGGCCTTTGGCAGCATGGCAGGCATGGAAGAATGAATGTTGTCATCCTAAGAGAGAACTGCACTTGTACCACTGAACTACATAAAATGCCATTAGGCACTGACCATGCTAGTGGTATGATCATGTGGTGTTGGCATGAATTTGGGATCAAAACGGCACCAATATCATTAAAACCAATAAAATCTGCCTTAAATCTGTGCACCAAGATGGAAATTGCAGTGAGGAATATTCCTTATTCTTTTTTTTCCCTTTGCTTCAATTTTGTCTCTTCTTTTCTCCTTCTCCCAGTGTGCCTTTCTGCTAGCAGTGGCGATATATTCTGGAATGCAGCTGTATAAATTTGAGCTCATGTACCCAAGTGATCACATTGGTGATTATTGACTTGCTGGGTCCTTCAGTAACTGAGTCTGACTCTATCTTTGCTTCATGTTTTTCCAGTTGTAGAAGAGATGACAAGTATTTATCTTAAATTGCACCTTATGAAGTATTAGTACCAATTTCTCACTTCAGGGGGCCTGTATTTTATCAGCTCTATTTCTCTTTATTAAGTAAAATCATTTTATTTTAATCAGATTGCCTGAAACCGATGACTATTCAAATTCTATGACACGAAAACTTAGCAAGCTGGGTTCCCTAGGGTACAGACATCGATACAGGTAATCAGATTTCACTGAACAATTGGTTTAGCTTAAGGGGAGAAAAATTGTGCAGAGCAATTCTTCTTCTGAAGTAATCTTTGTGTGTTAAGGAGGAAGAGTGACTAAGACTTTAGTAAATTTGCACGTTGGAAACATTGTGGTATTTTTGCTTAATAGCAATGAAATAATTGTTGGTTTTATCATTAAAACTGGGAAAATATTAAATGTAGAACATTATTCTTTGTGAACTATTTATTCCTCATTGACAATTGATTAGTTCAATTCCTTTTAATGAATGTTGATTCTAGTAATAATATGCTACATCTTCCTTTCAATCCTGTTTTATCTAATAAACACTCACCCTGCTGTCTCCATTTTAAATAAGTTCCAGTTTCACAATGCTTTATTAAAAAAGTTAAATTTAATAACCTACCTTGTGAGGTTGAATTTTTATTGAGCTAACTAAGTCCTCAGAGGCTGCAGACAAAGCTAACCAGTAGATGGATAATCCCCAGTTTTAAAAATTAGCCTGAAATGTTTGCCTTTTGAATCAAGTCAAATTAATTACGTGCCGTTGCTTCATATTGACTGTGATTTAATGGACATTATTTTCTATGCAGCAACTGAATTATCAATTGCACAGCAATGTAAGTTTGTACATCTTTGTCATGTGACAATCTTCATGGAGACCATTAGTTTAAAAATAAATAAATTTAAACCTCAGTTAATAGCTTAAAAATGACACAGGATTTCACCTTTTGGTAAACAGCTTAGATGTTAAACTAGAGAACAGAACTCCCCTTCTTACTTCTAACACCTTCTAAAAATCCTTTTCACAGGTGTACTTTACACTGTTCCTTAAGTAGATATTAATTTTCCTAGAACCAGTCCAAAGTGGTTCTTAGCTTCTTCACATTTACTTGCTGTCTCTCAGCCTTGTAACTTTTAACCTCAGGTCACCTTTTACAGTAAGTGGTTTTCCTGGAATTTCTCTCTGGCATAAGCTAAGTGAAACTTCCAGCCTTGGGTTTTTTAATCCAAGTGCAAGTCAAACCCACATTCCTGTGCAGTGACCCTTTGAGACTTTTAGCCTCTTGATGCTGTCTCTCGTGGATCCTAGCAGACCACCTATGTCTGTGAGTTTTCAGGAATAACTTAGAAATTTTTTCCTCTGATAGCCCACCTCCATAGTAACATGAATCAGATGGGCTTTGTATCCAGGAAGAAATGCTGATTAGCTACCTTTAAACCCGAAATCAATTCTATCTTGGAATCAAATGCAAATTTTAAACTATAACTGTTTGCAACCTAACATTTTCCACAACTTCCTCAGACATTGGAGACTAACAGTATAAAAAATATAAAAGCAGATGCTCCTGCCATTGTCTCCAGGTGTGAACATTTTACATCTTCTTCTTAGCAAAACAACCCTGGCCTCTCTTTAATCTTTAACAGCCATGTTATCCAGGTCTGTTGTCAGAGCAATTCATGTAAGTCCTTTCATGTTATCCTAAGTTAAAGACACAGTTCCAAACTAATAATTTTATAAAACTTGTGTTTTAATGATCAGTTTCAGAAAGGAGTAGAACTGCATGTTTTATTAATTATATTTAATAATGACCTGCAGTAAATGCATAATTATTTTTTCAGACTAGTCTTGGCTCAAGAAGTAATTGCATTTCTTGTTGTAAAAGTGCACCATCATTTCCATATATTTCATGTTTTTTAAAGAATCTTTTGTTGGCCAAACATTTGGAAACAAAATAGAACCTTGTCAATAGCATGTTATTATTTGAAGGCTGGGGAGAAATATACATGTAAATTTGACAAATGCATACATTTCTTTTCAAGATTTAAAGTAGCTGGAATAAGAAGTATAATACTGTGTATTTCATTTTAAAATTGGGTGCTGTGCTCATCGTTCTCATCTGACAGACCACTCCAGCTGCAAACTACAATTGTGTTAATTAAGGAATTGGAATTCACACCTACAATTAGAGCAGCTGATTGATTTCAATCCTGTTCACTTGTCATGTTTGGGAACCAGTCTAACTTTGGCAACACTTTGCTGATTATTACGTGTTTGGACTTTGTAAATTAAAAATGATTCACATACGAGAAATAATAAATATTTATTGAAAAGATAATGAAAATAGTTATGCATGTATAAAATATACATTTAAAGTAACAAAAATATAATAAATTATTTCTGAGCAGTGGTAAGACTGCATTTCAACTAAACCGAGACCAATCCATTGAACTGCCGCGACCTAATCAGAACGTACAAAGAACTCGCAGCAAAACTTACCCTAAAAGGACACTTCACTCTCAGCAATCAGGTAAGCAATATTCTAATGGCTACAGCTGGTTCACATTTAGCACCTATTTACTGGCCATTGTATTGGTTTAAGACTTTTGTGATTTTTTTTGTTTCCACATTCTGCAACCATATAAAATGTCTTACTTCACCCTCACTCCAACTCCAATACGGTAACCAAGGTATATTACAAGTAGTTCAAAACATTCTAGATTAAGTGTTATGTTAAAATTTCCATATGTAATACAATTTTTGGCAGATGTTGCATTGGTTCTTTAGGTAGAAAATATTTGCGAGGTTACACTGTGTCAACATAATAGTCCTTCCATTGTTAAGAAGGTATATGGAGTCTTAGCTTTTATTGGTAGGGGAATTGAATTTCGGAGCCGCAACGTCATGTTGCAACTGTACAAAACTCTAGTGCGGCCGCACTTGGAGTATTGTGTGCAGTTCTGGTCCCCACATTATAAGAAAGATGTGGAGGCATTGGAGAGGGTACAGAGGAGGTTTACCAGGATGTTGCCTGGTATGGAGGGCAGGTCTTATGAAGAGAGGCTGAGGGATTTGAGGTTGTTTTCGTTAGAAAGAAGGCGGCTAAGAGGAGACCTTATTGAAACATATAAGATGATTAGAGGTTTAGATAGGGTGGACAGTGATAGCCTTTTTCCTAGGATGGAGAAAGCTAGCACGAGGGGACATAGCTTTAAATTAAGGGGTGGTAGTTATAGGACGGATGTCAGAAGTAGGTTCTTTACCCAGAGGGTGGTAAGGATATGGAATGCCCTGCCTGCTGCAGTTGTAGATGTGCCAAGTTTGGGGGCGTTTAAGAGGTCTGTGGATAGGTTTATGGATGAAAAAGAAATGGTTTAGGTTAGAAGGTCATTGCTTTTTCTTAATTGGTCGGCACAACATCGAGGGCCGAAGGGCCTGTTCTGCACTGTAATGTTCTATGTTCTATGTTCATTGTGTTGTTTACTGAAATGAAGTTGAATCTGAACGTTCAGCTTTTCTTCTCTGAGTGCAGAACTTTACATTCTGGGAATGCATTTTATCAATCTGATTGTCTTTCTCTCTCAATTTCTGTCCTTAAAAATTCATGCATATAAAATGATGGAGCAAGTGCCTGCAGCGCTGTTATGCAGGCTGTTGGGTGAGTTGTAGTGCATGCTGAAATGGAATCTGTTAGGGAGTGTAACAGTCCCAATCTAATGCAAACACAGTAGAAGATAAGAATGGATGGTGTTTGGAGAGCTGATGAGCCAAGTGTAGAATGAGTGGTTTGTCCAAGGTTAAATAGCGGATTCATCTGCCTCCACAAAATGTAACTGACATTTCTGGAACTGGTGTCATGCTTTTTCTTGCTGCATTCATACTGTTACTTCATGATTATTGGCATTTTTACCCGATTACTTTGGTGTAGCTTTGCTCGATTTATAATTAATATGGTTGCTAAAGCCTCAGGACAAAACTATGAAGTATGCAGAAGGCAGCAATTATTCAGGAATTCTTTTGGGGATTTATTCTGTAGGCCACCCACCAGTGGTACATGTCAAATCCTGTTTCGAGGTTGCCGTGGTATATGTTTGATTCCAGTTGCATCATGTACTTATGCATTTTCTCAGCCTGCAGTTGGATTCATGTTTATTATCAGCCATGTTTGCGGAGGGTAGCGTGCTACCACTCTTCATTCTCATTCCTTTCAAATTAGGGTAACACAGACTATTGCCTTAACATTGTGTTGATTTCTAGGCAAACACATTCATGGTGGAAAAGTAAAATCTTTTCAGTGATAGCTTGACTTATGGGAAAATTGAAAACTGTTAATTTTGTACCCCAGTCAAAGTAATGATCACAAAATGTTAACGAAGATCCTTTAATTCAAAACTACTGCTGTGGGCTGATTAGTATCATTGTTATTATTTGGCAGACCTTATTATGGCAATTGCTTGTTAATGTCTTGAAAGTATGTTTTAAATTTATCTTTCTTTGATATGATAATCAAAATATATTGGGAACTTGATATTGTTATTGCTTATTGAATATTTGTCAGTGCTCTGGTGTCAAATAAGTGGTGTAAAATTGCTGTGTGTGGAATAATTTTGATGCAAGTTGAGAATACGAGAAGAAGCAGTTTTGTTTCATTTATTCCGCATCAGCCACAGTATAAATGTAGGATTGTCACGGACTAAGGTTTTTAAAATTTGCTTTATTATACAAAGACTTTAAAATTTTGGCACTTCAGTGTTCGGAAAACCAAGGAAACTAAGATGGACGTGACAGCTTGATGCATTGAGGCATCTCAAAACTCGGTGAGGTACAGTGGAAACTTTATGAAACAGACAGTGTTGGTTTAGAGACATCTTTGTGAATTGAACAGTGGAATACAGTGCACAAGTGAGTGCAACCACAGATATGGAATGTGATACTGAGCACATTAGATTGTGCTTGAAAACAGTGAAGCTGATTCCAACATCCTTGGAATGTTTAAAGCTATGTTTGTTTTTCTGAGTGAGGTATGTTCAAATAGGACAATTTTAAACCAAAGTGAATGAGTCTTATCAGATTGTAAAGAAACCTCCAGATGTGCTGTGGGGAGAGATTGTTGGCATTAAGTTTACTGTGCCTTATAATTAGCAGCTAGAGATGGTGGGCACTGCTCACGTCATAGATGCTATTTGTTAGACAAAGAATATAACCTTTTTGCCAATATTCCATGTAAACTGGAGCAAACTGATAATACTTACATACTTCTAGGTCCCTGTGTTAATTCTTGGAGATTTAAATACTTCTATAAGACCTTTTTTTGATTTTTTTTTCGAATTTGAGAATAAACTTTAAAGATGTTGGCCTCCTGTACTTAGCAAACCTAGGGAATGAATTCTTCTCTTTGGGCTTTGCCAAGACCAAACCTTCAGTTGTTAAGTGTTTGTAGAAAGAGAGGCCATTTTATAGCATTCTCTCTCTCCATTTAGGACTTTAGTGCCATCTCCTGCGGCCTACTGCCCCTTTCCATTTGACAGCCCTGAAAAACAGCAGTAATTGGGGCATTGAGGGGGGAACTGGGGTATACAATGGACAAAAAGTTGCAGCTTTTGGTGGTTGTGTCTAGGGTAGGAATATCCTGGTGAGGCAATGGTAGGTTTGGCCATCTAAGTTTTCTATCATTCTCCTCTGTTTCCTGCCTGATTATGAGAAGAATACATGTTGTTCATTGGCATTTTTTTTGACATCAAGAAGAAACCAAATCATTCAGTCCAATTTTCCCTTAGCTGGAATCACAACAGCACATTGTTTTGCTGTGTGCTGTCTTGATTGGTATTTATGGTGAACATTTAATATTTATATTTTACAGGTCATACTTCACAAGTTCTCTTTCCCAAGGTTGATCTGCCCCGTAGTACTATGATCTCAATTACAGAGCAAGGAGGCAGGTCGTGAATCCACCCCAGCTGGAATAGGGATCAAACCTCTTTCTGTTGGCATCAGTTTGATTCATATTTGACACCCCCCTGAGGAGTTATGTTGCTGTGACAACATACACTTTTACATGTAAAGCTTGAAGCTATGGGTAGTGATAATAAAGGCTCCAATTTCTTTGTCATGTGGCTGATTAAGAACTCCTCTCACTCTTACTGCCCGCCATTGGTATATGTTGTGAAGAATTTACAGGCCATTTTATGAATGTACCTGTCTGGCCATGAATTCTGAATGTGAGACTTGAACCCCAAGTTTCTGGCCCAGCTGCTTCTACTGCAAGACTTCCTGTGGATCATTCTCACCAGCAGGAAATAGCCTAGACAGAGATTTAGACTTATTTTTACTGTGAGGTGGGGATTTGAAACCACTTACTGAAAAATAAGACAGATGTATATACTAGTTAATTTTTGTTTTCTCATCTATTTTGTATGAGATATATCTCTTAGCAAAACAAATGTATTTTATATTAAGTTAGTTTCACATGAAGTAATTTCATGATTGAATCTTCTTTACAAAATATTCTTCATTTAGCACTCGTATAAACTTGATTTTTGTTACCACAGGACCAAACAGTGTTAATCACAGCCATATGAAGACAAATCTTGTGGAATACGATGGCACTACCAAAATTATTGCTCCTTCACCAGTGAAAAGGTAAACTTGTGGTATACTTGACAGTTTGGATACATCTATATGAGAACACATGTTTCACAACTTTAATTCTCAAACATCTGGATCCCAAAATCCAAAACTCCCTTTGCTTACTTTCCATTTAGCATTGGATTTTTGCTTCTCAGATGTTTTGATCCTGAATTTATTTTTAGGTTTCTGCTTAAGGTTTCACACCTGTGCTTCAATAATATGAAGCTGCGTCTGTTTCAAAGAGATCACATATGCCTCTCGTATTTGAGTGGATAAACTCTGAATGATCTGAATTTTAACATAGCAATCCTGCATTAAAATTTTACAATTGCACAAACACACTATTCACCTGTTTCCATTACAATTCCTGTGCATTAATAATGGAACTGTCATGGTGAACTTGTCACACTTTAATTACAGACTGTCCCCAGTGGAGGCATTGTTTTATGTCTCTCAGTTACTCAGCCTGTACTTCAAGGAAATTCATTTCTTTCAACCAGTTTGTTTATCATGCCACCATATGCGTCGCTATGTAACTCTAGATACTATAGCATCTAAAGGATCATATATAAAAATAAAGACAGAATTTACAACTAAAAAAGCAATGTCTTGTGCACCCTGGCCCAATTATCTCCTGCTAACCAAAACTGTTTCATCTGAAGGCAACACTGTGGATTTTCTGGTCCCAGGGAAACAGAGTTCATTGACTTTGGTGGCGCTGGTAAATTCCGCCACTGGACAGGGCTGGAAAATCCTGGTCTTGGTCTTGACTCCCCATGTACAATGCCACAGGAGATCAATTAATGGGCCATGAAAAGGTTGCTGTTTAACCCCATTGAGGAGTTAAATAGCATACAAACATACATATGGACATACAAATTGGGAAAAGGAGTAGGCCACTGAGCCTCTCAGACTTGGTCCACCATTCATTAATGTGATTGTGGCATCAACCCTGTCATGACACAGAAAAAATAAAATAAAAACAATGAATGAGATTTTGCAGATTTTTCTGGAAACGTTATACTGCCTCATCAGTAAAGAAGAATCACTAAACAATCAAAATTTATACTTCCACACTTGAAACGGTGCAAATGGGGGAAACAAACATCAAGGTATGATTTACTGTGCAGTTATAAATGCTTGGTACTGAGCTCTATGTCAGCTCTATTGTAAATAAATAATCTTGGCACTTCTACTGAAATATGTGCTTGATGGCTAACATTGATTGATGTTGTGCAGGTGCTCAAACTAATGCCATAAATCTTCTAATTACTGTATTTGCATTGGGGGCAGTTTTACTTTTCATTATTGCAACAAATCTATCTTACTAGATTATGCTGAGGGCATGATTGCATATAGCCAGTTCAAAGAAAAATTCATATCCTTACCTTATTCTTAAATTTAATCTGAACAGATTCTGTTTCAACTTCATTATTGTCCCATATATTGTGTACTCACTTCCAAGCAGCATCATCCTTCAACCAGGAAGGGTGACAGTCTGGCCCATAGTTATTATTACTCACATGCCTCTCACTGTACACAGAGGAGGGAGGAGGTGGGATTTCAGTGAAAGACTTTACCCTCCAAAGGTGTGTAAGGGAGCATTTCCTCTACCTACATCTCAGGTGGAAGCAGTGTTTTTTTCATCAAAGGTGGTGACTGAGCTGTGTGTTCCCTTGCAATACAACCTGCAAGTTACACTTCAGGATGAGAATGGCGCTATCAGTGATCATCAAAGTTGTTGCAGCCCCAACCCTTTATGCCATCAGACCTTCGTGAATGGGAGAATGTGAAATTGGCAAGATTTCATAGTCTGTGTTAGCCATCACATTATCAGGGGAATGACAGAGGCTCAGTATAGAAGAAAAGGGAATTTCATAGTATCTTCACTTTCTGGAAAGAGCAGGAGGAGCCAATATGTGGCTTTCCTTGTTCTAGTTCTGCTATGCAATATGAGCCAGGGCAGGTGTCGGTAGGTGAGCATCTTGGGAATGGAGATCATAATTCTATCTCTTTCACAATAGCGATGGAAAGAGATAGGATCAAGCAGGCTAGGAAGGTGTATGTCTGGAGTAAGGGGAAATATGAAAACATTAGGCAGGTAATTGGATGTATAAACTGGAAGGAGGTGTTCTTGGGGAAGAGTACAGAAGGAAAGTGGCGGATTTTCAAGGAATGTTTGTCTGGGGCACTGCAAGACAACGTTCTGAGGAGTCCAGGAGGTTCTGGTAGGGCATGGGAACTGTGGTGCACGAAGGTAGTGGTGAACGTAGTTAGGAAGGGAAAAAAAGGTATGTAAAAGATTCAGAGAGCTAGGAGATGTTAGGGATCTAGAGGAGTATAAGGTGTGTAGAAGGGAACTTAAAAAGGAAATTAGGAGAGCCAGAAGGGGTCATGAGAAGGCTTTGGCAGGTAAGATTAAGGAGAATCCCAAGGCCTTCTACAAATATGTGAAAAGTAAAAGGATGAGAAGAGAAGGGATAGGGCCTATAAAAGGTGAAGGGGGAAAAGTCTGTGTGAATCTGGAAGAAATGGCAGAGATGCTTAACGAGTACTTTGCCTCGGTATTCACGGTGGAAAGTGAACTGGGAGAGTGCACTGCAGGTTTGAGGCATACAGAAAAGATTGAGTATGTGGATGTTAGGAAAGAGGATGTGTTAGACCTGTTAAATTCTATCAAGATAGACAAGTCGCCAGGACCAGATGGGCTGTACCCCAGGTTATTGTGGGAGGCGAGGGAAGTGGTTGCAGAGCCCCTGGTGATGATATTTGCGTCGTCCATGGAAACGGGAGAGGTTCCGGAGGATTGGAGGATTGCGGATGTGGTTCCTATCTTTAAGAAAGGGAACAGGGATAGTCTAGGAAATACCGATCGGTGAGTCTGACTTCAGTGGTTGGTAAGCTGATGGAGAGGCTTCTGAGGGACAAGATACATGAACATTTGGAGAAATTTGGACTGATTAGAAATAATCAGCATGGTTTTGTCAAGGGCAGGACATGCTTTACGAGCCTAGTTGAGTTCTTCGAAAATGTGACTGAACACATTGATGAAGGAAGAGTGGTGGACGTAGTGTACGTGGACTTTAGTAAGGTGTTTGATAAGGTCCCCCGTGCAAGGCTTCTGGAGAAGGTGAGAGGGCATGGGATCCAAGGGGCTTTGGCCTCGTGTATCCAGAACTGGCTTGCCGGCAGAAGGCAGAGAGTGGTTGTGGATGGGTCTTATTCTGCATGGAGGTCGGTAACCAGTGGAGTGCCCCAGGGATCTGTTCTGGGACCCCTGCTGTTTGTCATTTTCATAAATGACATGGATGAGGAAGTGGAGGGGTGGGTTAGTAAGTTCGCCGACGATACAAAGGTCGAGGAGATTTAGAAGGATGCTGCCTGGATTGGGAGGCAGGCCTTATGAAGATGGGTTGAGGGAGCTGGGACTCTTCTCGCTGGAGAGACGTAGGTTGACAGGCGACCTGATAGAGGTTTATAAAATGTTGAGAGGAATAGATAGGGTGGACTCTCAAAGACTGTTTCCCCGAGCTAAAATGGTCACTACGAGAGGACACAGATTTAAGGTGCAGGGAAGCAAATACAAAGGAGATGTCAGGGGTAGGTTTATCATTCAGAGGGTGGTGAGTGAATGGAACCAACTGCCGTCGGAGGTTGTTGAGACAAACTGACTGGGGTCTTTTAAAAGACTTCTGGATGCGTATATGGAAAAGAATAGGATGGGGGTTATAGATAGGTCTGTGGATTGGTAGATGTGATCAGCGCAACTCGTGGGCCTGTTTGTGCTGTATTGTTCTATGTATTCTGTTTTATGAGCCTGAGTAACCACCCCTCTCCATAATCCCACTTACCCCACATATTTATCCCATAATCCATCTAACCTACACATGTTGGAACACTAGAGAATAATTTAGCATGGCCAATCCACCTGAGCTGAACATCTTTTGACTGTGGGAGGAAACTTGGAGCACGTGAAGGAAATCCACACAGACACAAAAAGAATGTGCAAACTCCACACAGACAGTCACCAAAGCCATATTTGTACCCGGAACCCTGCTGCTGCGAGTAGAGGCCTCCAACGTTCACAGAAGAAGACGGCAAATGGCACTGCAGGATTCCCTCAAGTTGTTTTGGGGCTTGTGGGCCTTGTTTTGGACTGTCCCACCTCAGCATGGATGGCTGTATTTGGGCTGACTGATTGAAGTGCAACACCCAGGGCATTGATAGATTGACAGTGGTTGAGGGATGAACACTCAAATCTTGAGAGGAGAAGACCATAAGATATAGGGGCAGAATCAAGCCACTTGGACACTGTGTCTGCTCCGCCATTCAGTCATGGCTAACAAGTCTCTCACACCCATTCTCCCACCCTTTCACCAGAACCATTGATCCCCTTACCAGTTAGAAATCTATTTATATATGTCTTAAATATACTTAATGACCTGGCCTCCACAATCTTCTGGGGCAATAAATTCTATAGATTCACCACCATCTGGTTCTAAAGGGTTGTCCATTTATTCTGAGGCTCTGCCCTCGGATCCTAGTCTCTCTTATTAATGGAAACATCTTCCCCATGCCCACTTTATCCAGGCCTTTCAGTATTAGAATTATAGAATTCCTGCTATGCTAAAGGAGGCCAGTCAGCCATAAAGTTTGCACAAACACCAATCCTATCCAGTGCCAATTTTGAACAGAAATCCAATGCCTCATGATTAATTGGCAGAATTGCACCACAAGATTTCACATCTTTATACAAAAACAAACTTTATTTTATGAAAAAAGAATAAAATAAGCAAGTATTGTTAACACAATAGTTTATAACTACTTATGCTTTGATCTTGGTCCTACTTTTCTTTTTCCCCTGAGCGTTTCCTATTCTTGAAGATTCAGTCACTTTACTGGCTACTGACCCAAAGGTATGCCACAACCCTCTAGAATTCAGTTTAATTCTCCTCAGTGTTCCAGCTATTCTACGAAGTAGGATTCTATTGGGCACTTTCCATTAGCTTTTTGGTGACATGACTCTCCACTGTTTCTACATAGACCTCATGACTTGAGTGCCTTGGCTCCTTGTTTGGATTGCCAGCAATTATCCAATGGCCTTCCCACAATTTTCAAAGCTGACTGTTTTCTGCCACAAGGTTCAGTGAGAATCATTGTAGTTTCCTTCCACCAGCTGCAAAATCCAAAGTGAGATACAACCCCATCTCAGGATGAATGATAAAGTTAGTATTTTCTCTGCTTGACATGCAGGCCTAGCTGACTATCATCTCCTGTCGGATCTCAATTTGATGAAATGCAGTCTATGCTGAAACAAAACTATAACTGCGTCTGCCTAATCCCGAAACTGAACAACTTGTTTCTGTAGAAAGCACACAGATAAATTAAACCAAAGAATCTCAATGCCCAAAGCCTGTCTCAATTATGAAATGACATGCTCTTGTATGCTCTCAAACAGAAATGTAAACAAATCATTTTATCTTCCATGCCAGCACTGTAACCCATATGAATAATATATATTGCTAATGGAATTTCACAAACCTTTATGTAAATTCCCTGAGTCCATGAAGAAACCTTACGTTTACAAAGTTATTTTCAATTTTCTTTCACCTGAAAATTACACGAATGGTTTCAATATTTTTTTGAAGAAAGGATATATCTTCTGGCCCCCTCAGGCAAAGATAGGAGATCCCCTATTGCTTATGGCTTTCACACTGCTATCTTTGACTTTGAAGATAAACATAATTTAACCAAACTTACTTGAATTGCATTCACATCGGCTTTATTTTACCAGTTTCTCAATCAGGATTTTCCATTTATCTTACGCTTAACACTTCAATTCCTACAACTAGAAGTTATATTCTAAAACATATAAACCATGAACCATATTTTTGCAATGTTACATCAATGTCCACAAGTGCTGTCATGGAATTGACCTTTAAGCTCCTTTGCTCCAAAGAAAACAACCCTGGCTTCACCAGCCTAACCTGGCAGCTGTTGTGCCTGTGCACAGTCTGTTTTAACTCTTATACGATGGACAAAAAATTGTGAATAGACTTCTTGTTAGTACCACCAATATTTATTTAAAACACATAATCAATAATCACCCACCCAACCAGCAATAAGTTATCTTACTGAAAAAAACTAAAGTTCAAGTCCAATATGAGACCTTGACTTAACTTTGTGTGACTGGCAAATACCCAAGCAGATATTGGCCTTTATCTGTGCACTCTGGCTCTGGTCTTCCTTCCTTCTTGGACGTGGTGGCTGTCCTTATGCTGGTTGTTGTTCTCGTCAATCATTATTGTTGTAGCTCATTTGTGGGGTCAGAGAGAGAGAGAGATTCTTGATTGCATAGCACCCTTTATACTCTGTTGGATTTTGTGCCCCCTTTGGCCATTGCCAATCAATTGATCAGGACTTGATCACCCGGATCGATAAAAGTCCAATCAGGTGCTATCACACCAATCTCTGGCTGTGTCCCCAGCAGCCATGTCTGCAGGTGCTGGGGGCATGTAGGACACACACCTCCCTCCCAAATATGGATGGGTTACGACATCCATATGTCTGCGGTTTGACCAGAGAGTCCCTTTTGTCCTGGAGATGGCCCACATCCTGTATACTCAGTCGTCTGAGTTGCAGCCTCTTAATCTTTGTCTTTTAGGCGGCAGCCAGCCATTTTAATTCTTGCCTGATTGTCCCAGAATGCTTTACAAGTAGCCATTTTAGATGGCGTGTTTGGCCACACTGTGAAAATCCCCAGTCCTACAACCAAGAACTGGTGAAAACAATAAAACATTGCAAAAGGCTATTGTTTATGCAAATTGGCCATATCAATTAAATATCATTATTTAAATAGTTTAGCTCTCCTCCCCCATCACCCTTCTGCCAGGAATGGTTTACTCCAGCAGAGTTTACAACAGCTCCCCAGTAGTGGGGTGCTGATAACCAAACCTCTCTAGATGTATAGGGGGGCAGCCGTGGAGGCCCCCCAGTAGATCGCGACCCCACCTCTGATTCCCCCACACCCCGATCGCTGGACTCCCAGATATGTCTAAGCCAGTCCCCTCCCCACCACCCACTTCTGCCCAACCTCTAGCCATCTGCCACGCAGTCTTGATGCCTCGATTCCACCACCATCCCCCTGCTGCCCCCCGCCACCCCACCCCACACATCCTGCAGCTGCAACCATCACCCTGCCAGCAACCTAGATTGCCTCGCCCACCTTGGTGTTCAGCCCCAATCTTTTGCCTCCCTCTCTCTGTCACTGATCCAAACTACAGAATGGCAGCAGGATCTCCCATCCATGTACACCCCTTCAAGGCCCTCTCCCCTTGCCATTGCCCATTCTCCAGTGGGCAAAGTCAAGGAGCTCCTTGTGCATTGCCGCTTTGCCCTTTGGGCAGTGCCAGGAGGCCAGGCTCATAATGCCCAGGGCCTTCCCTTACCCTGACCTACTGCGGGCCTCCACGGCCGTCCCACTTTTAGTCCAGAGGGGTTTGGTTATCAGCATCCTACTACTGGGGAGCTGTTGTAAACTCTGGCGGAAGGGTGATGAGGGAGGAGGGTTAAACTATTTAAATAATGGTATTTAAATAACTATGCTCCACACCAGTTTCTGATGCGGAACGGATAGTGCCAGCAGTCCAGTGGCCGGAGACACACGGAGACCATAGTGCCCAGCCGGAAACCCGCTACATGGCCTCCACTTATGTTTCCAGGCCGACAGCACAGCAGGCTCGGAGAATCACCCCGCCTCCCCCCATTTCATATTTGTTGTATTAAAGAAGGCTAATCATCTCAACTTCCACTGTGAACCTCATTTTTATAATTGTGATGAGATCCTGATTCACATTGGATTAGATACTGGGAGCTTGACAGAAGAGAAAGGACAATCTATGTTAAAAACCTTGAGTTGAAGTAATCGCTTAGATTTGGGTCAAAAACACTCAACTCTTTAAAAACGTAAATGATTATTTTTAGAAATTCTCCTTTGTCTGCATCTTCTTATCTCACAAAGGGCTGTACTTCACAACTTGCTGCATTAAATTTTATCTGTGCATTCTACCAATTTATGTCCTGTTAAAGACATTGCATTTGATACTTTGTATTTCATTTTTGTATCATCTACAAATTTTAACATACCCAAGTCTAGAAGAAAGACAATATAAAATCTGATTAAATAACCCCAGTGAATCATAGAATCCTCATAGTGCAGAAGGAGGCCATTTGGTCCATCCAGTCTGCACTGAATTTCTGATAGAGCATCTTACTGAGGCCCACACTTCACCTCTCCCTATAATCCCACATTTCCCACATATTTATCCCGCTAATCCATCTAACCTACACATCTTGGGATGCTAAGAGATAGTTTAGCATGGCCAATCCATCTAAGCTGAACATCTTTGGACTGTGGGAGGAAACTGAGCACTCGGAGGAAATCCACATGGACGTAAGAAGCATGTGCAAAATCCACACAGACAGTCACCAAAGCTGTAATCGAATGTGGGACCCTGCCGCTGTGAGGTAGCAGGGTTAACCACTGTGCCACCCGTGCCAAGAGTCAATTGTTTTCTATAGAAATCAGACCTACTACAAAGAACATTTGAACAAAATGCAATAATGAAAAGTTGCAGGTAGTTGAAAGCTCAAATATCGTAGTGCAAATCCCTTAAGACTTGTGCATTTGCATAACAAAACTGCCTGCCAAGTGCACACAAACTGTAACGAGGCTGCTGATGTGAGAAAGAAACTTCAATGAGGAAATTGGGATGAGACAATAGTAGCCAAGTAACATTCATGAAGCAGACAAGAAGGAGATCAACCTTATCTCTTGATAAAACTTCTCTTCATTGACGATCTGGGCCATTAAAGACAGAGTCGGGGAAAGGGTGAGTGAATCTCTGGTAATGAGGAAGGTACAGAGCCAGTTATCACTGACTGGATGGGTAGCAGTTATTACTATGCAAAACATCACAGTCATTACTTAGAACTGAGAACCATTTGGACTGGATAGCAAGGTGCAAACAATGAGAATTGAGAAAAACACAGATAATACCACGTAATTTATGCTGTATATTTTTAATGAAATAAAATGATGTTTAATTCAAATGAGCATTAAGTAATTTATCTGATGCAGCAAATCACCTAAACCATACAGCACCTTGATACAACAAACTTTCCTTGTTGGTCCCCAGATATTTGATGCACAGGTATGCCCCCTAGTGCTCAGTGCTATAAAGTAAAGTTGATTTTACTGAGTTTACCCCAGTCCAATGCTGGCATCTCTACCTCAGTGCTATAAACACAGTTCCCCTCATTTTTACATTGACCTATATTTTTTACATTCATTACCCATCTCTGTTTTGTGTCCTTTTGTCAATTTCTTTGCCATGCTGCCATATTCTTTAAAACTGCGTGGCTTAATTTTCTAAGAAAATATCCTCTGTATTACCTTATAAAAAAAACTTCATCGCAGACAAGTGAATAAACTTTGTCCTTTCATCTTGAAGGAACCAAGCTAAAGAGGCAACCTGATTGAGATGTTTAAGATACTGGATGAATATTCTAATACATTGAGGAAAAATCCTCTCTCTAATGGGAAGAACCCAGAAAAGGGAACTAAATCTTTATTTAAAGAGCAAGCTGCTTATAAATGAATACAGGCAGAAAAAATAGCCAAAAGATTTTAACAATGTATATCAAGTATGCTTAGAAAATATTCTGAAACAGTCACCTGAAGCCAGCCCTTACCTTCATGTGGACAGGAAGAAATGGAAGAGCAGCAGGAACAAGAGGAAGTAAGGAAGAGCAACTTGGCCAGTCTCTTGCCTGATGCGTACTTGTGCTTGTTGATCACCCTCTGAATATCCTTCTGACATATCCTCTTTTCTCTGTGTGAATCCAATCTCTGAGCTGATGTTTGCTAAGGTCAGTTGCATTTTGCTGGGTGTTGCCTTCCTCTTCCTGTAATACGTTATAGCACTTTACGTTTGCTGTACCTGATGTGAAAGAGATGGGCAAGAGTTAACATTTAGCAGAGAAAGATGATAGTCGTGCAAAACACACTTGTACTTTGACATAGAATGTGTGTGTGGGGGGAGGGGGGGATGTGTGATAGAAACAAAGAAGGAAAATGAGACCAAAGTATGAGGAAATTCTGAGAGATATTTGTTCTGTTCTGTCCACTTGCAATGGCCATGACTCATAGAATCTCTACAGTGCTGAAGGACACTATTTGGTCTATCGAGTCTGCACTGATTCTTACCTAGGTTTACCTGTAATTCTATACTATGTACTTAATCCAGTCCCATCTATATATATTCTGAATAATGACAGTGGTTAGAGGGATAATTTAGGATGATATTACATAAAATTGATAAAACTTTTGATCCCTGCAGTCTGTTCGGGATCATTTCCATCCCATACTGCCTAACAACATTTCCTGTCCTATGAGTGATGCTGTAAGTACTTATTCTTTTGATTGACTCTGAAGCTCCTTTTACAATACAGTTGTTAGACCACCTTCACTGAAAAGAAATTGAGACACAAAAGAAAGAACATGGCCTAAATTCAGATTTAATAGATCCTTTGCATTCAATTATATTAGTAAAGAATGAAGAATACATTATGGTGTTATCCACTGCTGCAAGGTATTCTTGCTGCTCTACCTCCCGGTAGCCCATTCACTAAACGATTAAACAAATCAAATAGAATCCCGGAGAGAAACCTTTTGCTCTGAGGTAATTTTGATATTACATTATCTTTAAATAGCCTAAAACCAAAGTGTTTTGGGCTGATGCTTATCTTTGGCTCTAGTTTCCACTTTTAAGACTGAACAGCATCAAATATTCAATTATATTCAGGCAACATCTTGTATTTATTTACACAGCGACTTTAACATTGTAAAGCATTCTGCAGTTCTTCACAGCAACGTTATCAAAGCAATTGACACAAATCCACATGAGAAGATAGTAGGGCAGGTGTGAGGAGAAAGAAAAATTTAGAGAGGAAATTCCAGAGTTCATGGTCCAGGCAACTGAAAGGATGATTGCCAAAGGTGGAGCAATTCAATTTGCGGATGTACAAGAGGCCAGAATATGAGAAGAGAGAGCTCGGTAAGTTTTAGGACTGGATTACAAAGATAAGAGAGGTCGAGGCCATGAGGGATTTGTAAACAAGAACGAGAATTTTACAAGTAGGGTGTTGCCGGACTGGAGAATGTGTATATCACTGAGCATAGGGTGATAGCTGAACTGGACTTGGTATGTGTTAGGATACAGGGAACAAAATTTTGATGAGTTTGCGTTTACAGGAGTGGAAAGTAGGAGACCAGCCAGGAGAGCATTGTAATAGACAAATCTGGACATTGTTATGGTCGTATCATATATCTGTGAGATGTATGTGGAAGATGGTCTACTTTTAAAAAGCAGCCTGGAATTTAGCTTCGTGTAATCGGCTACAAAAGGTCAGGTGATTTATTCTGTGGTTTCTGTACAGAAAATGATTAACTCACCCCTGACCATGTCACTGGAAAAAGAGAAATGTATTGGAGAAACTTAAGAGGCTAAAATTCAACAAGTTCCCAGGTCCTATTAGCCTACACCTTGAGTAAGTGGCACGTAAAAGGTAAAAACGTAGAGGCGCAGTCTCAGGCTAAGGGGCTGAGGAGGAGAAATTTTGTGAATCTTTGGAATTCTCTACCCCAAGCTGTTGTGAGTGCTCCATTGTTGAATATATTCAAAGCTGAGATAGACAGATCTTTGGTAACTCGGAATTAAAGGATGTGGGGAATTGGCAGGAAAGTGGGGTTACAATCCAAATTCAGCAATGGTTGTATTCAATGGCACAGCAGGCTCGACAGGCCACGAGGTCCATTCCTGCTCCTACTTCTTGTGCACTTGAAAATCATTAAAATGTAAATATCCATTTTGGAGGACCTTCACTGAAGAGATACCAAGTTGCAAGAGCACTTGTGGAATCTGCCATTACTATTGTCTGGATGGTTACAGAAACTTACATTTTATGGTTGCTCCAGGCTTGGTGACTGAAATCTCACAAAAAGGTTGCAATTGCACATTTGTTCACAGCTGTGAAATGTATCGAAAATCCTCCATTGTGTGGAAAATTGATTAGGTATCAGTCCATTGTGTGAACAATGGAAAATCAGTATTGTTATTGCAAGATAGAAACTGATTAGAGCTAGCAAATATGTTATTTATTCTAAGAAAACCTCCAACGGAAACAGCTTGGAATGCAAAAACCAGAGGAGGTCCATCCGGCCTAGCAGAAGAGAAGATCATTTTCTGATATTATTAGACAAGTGGAACTAATTTGTTTTACCTGTAAGATTATATTTCCTCATTATGGAGGTTTGATCACAACTTTGACTAAAGAGCTAGAAACCTTGATGGCTTGGAATATCCTTGTGTGTGCTCGTGCATGTGTGAGGTTTCAATGTCTGATGGGCAAATCCCCAACACTGGGAACCCCTAAAAATCCGATATAAGCTGGAGAGGTAGTAACAGAATAATTATCCAGGAAATGTTAGAAAGATTAAAACCATTTCTGACTGCTGACAGTATTGTTCCACTTCCCCTGCCAATGGATTCCCTCTCCTCCCCAATACTACTTTTCCCTTATGATACCAACGCGAACCCTCCCAACTTCTGATTACCTTCTTGATACCCCAACAACTATCCCAACTCTGAAACTTGCACCCACCCCTCAACTTGCCTCCCGACACCCTGACAATCTCCTCCTCAAACTCACCACCTTGTCCCTGACCCATCCTATCCCCTAACCAAGACTACACCCCCATCCTATCTGCTCCCCTGTCCTACCCTCTTTCCTCTCCCCCTTCCTATCCTAGCCTCCTCTCTCCCCATTCCCATTTTATCCACTAATCCTAAATACTTATCTTCTCCCTGGCTAGTCCAGTTGACTGGTACTTTTATAGTAACTGCTTTATGGCAGCTAGTTCTGTGTCAAGGGAGTTGTGGCTTCATATCCTCCAAATCTGCTGCTCTGCAGTGAAGGCCTGTCATGCTGCACATTTCTTTCCAGGCCCAAATTGGAAGGTGGGACTGGAAATATGCAGCACCCATCTGCGATAAATGAAAAGGCGAGAAATGGCAATCTGACTCTGCTTACCCCTCCTTGGAAATTCTGGCCCAATATATTTTAATGATACATGAAAGCTTAACATTGGTCAGGACTCTGGTTCTGCAATCGCACGAATGTATTTATCCTCATTTGGAAACAAGAACAGATTCTTTGTAGTACAGTATAATTGGGGACCACGTTAAAGTGAGGATATGCTCCTGTGCTATCATCATCAATATAGAAATCATTCACATCATGCAACAGAAAATAGAAATACAAGGGCATCAATCAACATCTGTGCTTTTGCATTATCTGCAATTTTTATTATATGTTATTAGAGCATGTGATTTGTTAGGTAGAGGTCCTGTTATGGGCACTGCTGTATTTACTGTGAACTTACTGTGTACTGTAGAGTTTAATTATCCTGAAATTTGAGATTTCTCATCTCCTTAGCTCAAAGGTAACCAAACAGGAAGCCAGTCCAAACACACAAACCAAAACCAGTGCACCATGGGAAGAAAATGGTCCCCAAAGGTAGGAAGACATTGATTAACTTCGCCAATTAACTTGTACTGCCCTGACAGTAATGCTTTTTCATCCTTGTATACTGAAATTACTAGTCATTCTTCTAACTTGTCACCAATTTATCTGAGTGATATTGGAAGCTTTACTTCTGACAAATTAGATCTTTTACCAAAATGTTTTAATTTTTTGTGGCTGTGATTTTTTTCTCTTTCTTTGGCACAGTAGTAGTTTAAAGCCTACTAAAAATCATGATTATTGCTCCACATATAATTTAATCCAGTCCCTTTATAAACAGATGATGTTCTGTGGAATAAACTATTGTGGGGGAGAATTTTGATCTAAAATAAAAAGCGAGTTTGAGTTAGGTTAGTGGATGGAAAAGAGTCTAAAATTTTAAATGGCTTCAACTCAGCTCCCTCCACTGTAATTGAAGAAGGACAGGAGACCAATCTGTTCCCAATATGGTAATGAGGTTGCAAGTTTCATTGTTATTCAACTTTTTGAATTTAACTGTTGTTGGCTGGGTTTTTGGAGCCTTTGGGAATCCAGGGACTAGGTGAGGATTTAGAGGATCCTTGAGGTAAGTGCCTTTGCATCTACCTGCTGAATCCAGTGTACCTGCTGAGAAACCCCTCCAGTCACACACCCTGCCTCCTGAAAACTTCCCTTCAGGCCTCTTGCTGAGTCTCCTATTTCACCCCGAGGCCTCACACGACTCCCTCCACCCCCCCCACCCCCACTCCCCCAGCTTCCAATCCCTCACTCTTCCCAAAGACCTCTGATCTCTTTCCGCTAAAGCCTCTCATATCTCATATCTCCTGCCCCTGAGACCTCCAACACCTCCAACTCCAAAGACTCTGATTTCCCCACCTCTGATCAATTTGTGCCTCCAGACTTACCTGATGCTGTGGCCGCACAGACCAGCTCCCCATCCAACTAGTAGCCATCCTGTGGAGCAGTTGCAACTCTGGAAGATGTGGAGGGTATTCCAATTACTGGCTTGCCCACAGTTTTCGGATCTATGCATTCTTGGGACAATTGAATTAAAATCCAGGCCATTATGTCTCCTTCCTGCCTCCCCCTCTTCATAAAACAAAACACCACAAGATTTTTAGCTCTCAATCTGTTCCCAAATCATTGTAACTGAAAAAAGATCACATACGTGCATTGCTGGAGTTATTAAAATACCAAATGCATTTTCTAATATTAAGTCTTATCATCATGTACTGAATTGTCTTTTTCAGTGGATTGTATATTTCTCCAAGTGAACGCAACAAATCACCCAAATTCCCTCATCCTAAACGACGGTCTCCTTCTGGTGGTAGTGATCATGAGTCGAACCATCCTGGCAGGCGATGGTAGGAATTGATATGTTTTAATTGATTGATTCTGTTGCGGTTTTAAAGAATGCCTGGCATATCCAAGAGTTGGAGCCCATGTGATCCTCACCACACCCCTGCTCCCCTAAGGAACTCCCCTGCTCGGATACACACAAAGTGCATGTTACTCAAAATCATCCTATCCCTTTTTGTTTCTGAATCATCATCATAAGCTGCCTCTTTCCCATAAATATCTAGTAATAAGTCTCACAATACCAGGTTAAAGTCCAACAGGTTTATTTGGAAACACGAGTTTTTAGAGGGCTGAGCCTTTATTCGGTGAACTCTGAAAGCTCGTAATTCTGAATAAACCTGTTGGACTTTAACCTGGTGTTGTGAAACATAGAACATAGAACATTACAGCGTAGAACAGGCCCTTCGGCCCTCAATATTGCGCCAACCAATTAGGAACAAGCAGTGATGCTCTAACCTAAACCATTCCCTTTTCATCCATAAACTTATCTACTAACCTCTTAAACGCCACCAAACTTGGTGCATCTACAACTGACGCAGGCAAGGCATTCCATACCCTTACCACCCTCTGGATAAAGAACCTACCTCTGACATCTGTCCTAAAACCACCACCCCTTAATTTAAAGCTATGTCCCCTCGTGCTAGCTTTCTCCATCCTAGGAAAAAGGCTATCACTGTCCACCCTATCTAAACCTCTAATCATCTTATATGTTTCAATAAGGTCTCCTCTTAACCGCCTTCTTTCTAACGAAAACAATCTCAAATCCCTCAGCCTCTCTTCATAAGACCTGACCTTCCAACATGCCTGGTGGGGCACAGTATGTCCAATGCCAGCACTTCCACATCATGACCACAAATACCTGACAACACAACAGGGTATCCAGAAGCAGCAGAACAAAATCAATTTGTGTTAAACCTTTCAGAAAATAAATATAACTCTTTGAAGATAACCGCAGGTTAGCACAGTATTGTGGAACTGGTGGTACTAAAGTGGTGGGCAGAATCATCCCCTCCTGGCTGTGGTGGGAGATAGAGTGGGATGAAATCAAACTGTTTCCTAACCGCGAGAAATGGCGGAGCGAACTTGCGATCCTGACTGTCATGGTGGGTTCCCGACGGGTTGCTGTTCCCCACTGAAGCTCATCAGGATTTGAATTTGCATGTCATGCGTGCTGATTAAAATACCTCTTCCCCCCACTCCAGGAGGGGAGGGGCATGGGCACGGGGAAGGGGGGCACTGTGAGGTTGGATTCATATTGGTCCAATTCACGACCAAACAAATCTGTACACATGGCAAGACATGGTCTGGTACAGTGAAGAAAGATGAGGAGGATCACAACAGACACCTCCAGACGCTGAAAGATGCCCTCATAAGAACAGAATATGGCGCTCGACTCATCGATTGACAGTTCTGACGTGCCAAGTGAAAAACCTCACCAACCTCCTCAGAAGACAAATACTTTCTCTCCTCCAGAGCCTTCAACATACCATTGATGAAGACAAACATCTTGCCAAGGCCATCCCCATAGCCCAATTTCTTGCCTTCAAACAACTGCACAACCTCAAACAGACCATTGTCCGCAGCAAATGACCCAGCCTTCAGGAGAACAATGACCACGACACTACACAACCATACCACAGCAACCTCTGCAAAACATGTTGGATCATCGACACAGATGCCACCATCTTTCATGAGAACACCATCCACTAGGTACACAGTACATTCTCTTGCAACTCAGCCAACGTTGTCTACCTATTACGCTGCAGGAAAGGATGCATGGTACATTGGGGAGACCATACAGACGCTATGACAACAGATGAATGAACTCCGCTCGACTATCACCAGGCAATAGTGTTCTCTTCCTTTTGGGAAACGCTTCATCAATCACAGACGTTTAGCCTCTGATCTTCAGGTAAGCGTTCTCCAAGGCGGCCTTCATGACAACGCAGAACTGCTGAGCAGAAACTGACAGCCAAGTTCTGCTCGCACGAAGATGGTCTCATCTGGGATCTTCAGTTCATGTCCTACTATCTACTATCCCCACAACTTGCCAAGGCTTGCAAAATCTCATTATCTGTCCTGGCTGGAGACAATACATCTCTCTAACCTGTGCTTAACCCTCTCTCCACTCACATTGTCTGTACCTTTAAGACTTGATTACCTGTAATTAAGTATTCCAACCATTATCTTGTAAATTGAGTTTGTGTCTTAATATGCCCTGGTTGTGAACACAACTCCCACTCATCTGATGGAAGAGCAGTGCTCTGAAAGTTTGTGGCTTGTGTTATCAAATAAACCTTGGAGTTTAACCTGGTGTTGTGAGACTTCTCACAGTGAAGGATACATGATTCCAGATGTAGTGCATTCTGAGGAATAGAAGAATGAGTGACAGCTTTGCCTGCCTCACATCGCACAGAGTATCACCCTCCAGTTCTAGTTTTCAAGATTAATCATTCGTCATGGGATGCTGAGAGGAGACTGACTTCTCCCTTGACACAGTCACAATCACAGTCCTCTCTTGCCAGCTTAACAATGTGTTGCTCAGATTGTGTGATGGCTGGATCTTGGGCATGCCCCCATCATCTACTTCTTTGGCCTATTGTGTGCTGTCTTCTCCTGAATGAGAGCAGTTGGTTGGATTATAAGCATTCTGTTGCAGGAGCAGATTACGTGCTTCTGGTTTTATGGCTAAAATGTGGCCTTCTGACACTCCAAAGCTGGTCCACCACAAACAGACAAGTGAGGAGTTTGAAGGAATACTGTCTACTTGCTGGATGAGTATTGCTCCAACAGCAATATCTGGACACCAGGACAAAGTAGTCTGTTTGATTGACACCCCATCAGCACCCTCAGCATTCAGGCCCTTTACCATCAACCCATAGTGGCAGCTGTGTGTGCTGTGGGCATTGCTGCTGGTCTCCAAGACCACTTCAGAGCCCTCTCCAGACTTGCAAACTCTAGCAGCTAGGAGGACAAGGTAGTACACTAAAGCTATGGGATCAGCAGATTTTGCAAGTTGCCCTCTGCTCCAAACCCCGCCCCTCCACCAATACCCCCAGCCACACACCCACCCCCATTGTCCCACATTGCCCCCATACCCCCACCAGTAATCAATAATAGCTGTGCCTTCAGTGTGGCTGGGTCAGCACTCTGGAGTTGCCTTCCTACCAACGGGACTGCAGTGGGTCATTGAGACAGCATTACAGCACTGTCTTAAAGTCTTTTAAGGATGGGTCACACAGATGACCTTGCCATTGACACTGATGTGGAGATGCCAGTGGAGATACCCCTAAGTTGAGCTTAGGGGTGAACACAGTAAGAAGTCTCACAACATCAGGTTTGATAGTAAACCCACAAGCTTTCGAGGTTTGACTCTTCATCAGGTGAATGGAGAGTTCTGGTCTCAGAGCATATAACAGCGCACACGATTTACAGATTACTGATTAGAATGCGAATCTTTACAGCTAACCTGTTATTCAAGTCTTAAAGATGCAGACAATGTGAATGGAGAAAGCATTAGGTACAGGTTAGAGAGATGTGTATTGTCTCCAGACAGTACAGTAAATGAAGTTTTGCAAACGCAGGCAAGTCATGGGGGTTATAGATAGTACGACATGAACCCAAGATCCCGGTTGAGGCCATCCTCGTGTGCAGAACTTGGCTATATATTGGCTGTATTGGCTATATAGCCAAGTTCTGCATACATGAGGATGGCCTCAACCGGAATCGTGGGTTCATGTCACACTATCTGTAACCTCCATTGATTTGCCTGGGTTTGCAAAACCTTACTTACTGTACTGTCTAGAGACAATACACATCTCTTTAACCTGTACCTAATGCTCTTTTCATCCACAATGTCTGTATCTTTAAGACTTGAATAGCAGGTTAGCTGTAAAGACTCACATTCTAATCAGTATTCTGTAAACTGTGTGCGCTGTTATATGCTCTGTCTGAGACCAGAACTCTCCATTCACCTGGTGAAGGGGCAAACCCCGAAAGCTTGTGGGTTTACTATCAAACCTGATATCCTGAGTGACTTACCCCTTATCCTTAGACTATGATCTCCAGTCCTGGACTTCCCCAACATTGAGAACATTCTGCATCCAGCCCGACTAGTCCCATCAGGATTGTGTATGTTTCTATGAGATCCTCCCTCATTCTTCTAAACTCTAGTGAGTACAAGCCCCATTGATCCAGTCTCTCTTCAAATATCAGTTCTGCCATTCTGGGCGTCAGTCTGGTGAACCTTTGCTGGACTCCCTCAATAGAAGAATATCCTTCCTCAGACTAGAAGACTAAAACTGCACACAATACTCAAGGTGTGACTTCACCACGGCCATGGATAACTATAATAAGATGCCTTTACTCCTATCCTCAAATCCTCTTGCTATGAAGGGGACTGTGCCATTAGCTTTTGGAAAAATTCCAGCCACAGAGTGGGAAGAGGCACATGCTTAACATAACACTCACTTAGGCCCCAGTAAGGACCATATTGAGCAGTGACTGTGACATTTCTCAGCTGCGGCTGAAGCTGAAGAAGAATATTGATGAGGGCACAATCCCCATAGCTTCCTAATGACTCATTAGTTACACTGGCATTAGTAATAGACTGGAAACAGCTGCACATTTGACTGTATATTTTCATGTCACACAATAGAGGAGAAAAAAGAAAGACATGACAGAAAACGTAAGAAAACTATTCTCGGAATGATTTGCTCCATGAGAAAATGAAGTTACAAAAAAATGACAATTTTTATTGGATAATAAATTTACAAAATTTAGAGCTATAAATTTTGAGTTAAATCTGCCAGTCACTGCTATTTACCATGTTGTTTTGTTATGTAACTCCCTCTTGCTAGTGTGCAGCTGAAACTACATGATTAAACTGGGCAGATGTCATGGAAGAAAGGCAATGCAACATCAAGAAAATTAATATTGGAACAAAGTATATATGCACTTGGTATACAAAGTGAATGAGTAAGGACAGTTGAAATATAACTTTTAGAACTTGAAGCCAGTTGAATGTATTAGAGGCTGCTATTCTTTCCCAGTTAGGTAGTTTACCGAGTAATATTGATTTGTTTTCACCATAGGGACTGGAGCAGCTTCACATCACAAGTCAAATTAGATTGGCCTGACTAGCATTCCTTAAATCTTGAAGTTGAAACCGAACCAGCAAACACTGATGCAGATAAAATGGGCCATAAGTTGTTTGTGATTATTCTAGCAACCGAGATTGTGATTTCAAATCTCATTGTGGCCACTTAGATTTAATAAATCTGAACATCTGGGGATTAGCACAAAGAAGATAATCATGAAAGATGCCATGGGAGTAAAAACACAAATGGTTCATTAATGCCTTTTAGATAAGAAAACCTGCTGCCTCCTGGTTCAGCCTGCTTATGACTTGAGCATCTTAATTGTAATATGTTGCCACCCATCTTATTTTGTGGGATGCATCTTTTATTAGAGCTACAAGAAAACAGTAAGATCAATATGTTAGGTAATGGAGGATGTGGTCAGGCAGGGTAATGTTGTATGCAACATGAAGTAAGAAGCCTTGTGCAGTGTCTCAAAGAATAACGATGGACATTTTAAAGGGTCAGGTCCACAGCTGCTCCCTTTTGGGCCAAGCCTAATACAGCACAGGAAGAGGACACTCAGCCCATCATGTCTGCACCAGCCATTTAAAGGAACTATTCAGTTTAATTCCATGCCCCTACTTTTCCTCATATTCCTGTAATTTTTTTTACTCTAAGCAGTTATCCCAATTTTCTTTTGAAGATTATTACTGAATCTACCTTTATCACCCATTCAGGCAGACCATTCCAGATTTTACAACTCGCTGTTTAAAAATGTCCTCATGTCACCTTTTGGCTCTTTTCCAGTTAGCTTAAATCTGTATCCTCTGGTTACTGGCCTTTCTGCCTTATTGATTCTACAGTGTTTTTGAGCATTAAATTTCCCCTTAACCTTCTCTGCTCTAAAGGGCAAACCCCAGTTCTATGCAGACCTACATTTCCATGTGTAAAAACCCTAGTGTATAGCTTCCTTGGTGACGGAAGCTTTGTTCACGGCAAGTGTTTGGTGTAGAAGGAAAAAACGAATGTAATTTGATTTCAACTTGTTTGAACCAACCAGGAAGAACCAAAACAATGGAGAGGATATAGATCCAAAGCAACAAAAGAGAAGGTAGGCTATTTTAAAAATAATGTCACGATGCACATTACTGCTGGAAAATGCATAGTGCACAATGTAATGACATTGCTGATTTCCTTGTGATTGTTTGTGTATGCTCCAAGAAAAATATGCTTTTTCAATTATTAGAAGTGACTTTACACAGCAAGTTAGGCAAGTTATAAAATCATAACCTTCAACTGAATGATCAAATTCTAAATTTTGCACCAAAAAGGTTTCCAAGCTACAGCTTTCAAGTTATTCTTTTGAAATGAATGTTCTCTGTTTCTTGTTTTGCTGATGTGATGTTTAGAGAACGTTCCTGATACGCCAAGCTTCAGATCAAGCGTTTGTGGATTTAAATGCACCCCCTTGAAAACATTGCTTTACACCATCCAGGGAAAAGATATAGGGCAGTCTGGAAAATCCCACCCAAGGTCAACAGACCTTTGCATGGTCTGTGTCCTGCCCACTATGAGTTCCATGGTGGGCAGGATGGAAAAATTCCACAAAAATTTGTAGAAGTCAAAAAAATTAAATTGTTTAACCTCATAAAGAGAACAAGTAAGAGTTAACACAATCCAAAGTGTTTATTTTAGGTGATTGGTAGAGCTTCATAACTTATGACAAATAGCTCAGTATTTCAGCCACTGACTGGGCCTCTGATTTGTTGTTGCTGGATTTATTTTCTGTCAGCAACTCCCAGTGATGAGCAGCAAAACCATCCATCACCAGATTGACTTGATCCACATTGAGCACGATTGGATTCCACTCTCTCCCCTGCCTAAACTGTTCACAAAACCAGTATCAACTTGGAAAGCTAGGAATCTCAGGTTTCCTGACTCCATTGCCAACTATTTCCTTACACCTCTTCCTCCCTCAACAATCACCTCCAGAAATTACAAAGCAGTTATTGTAATGATATTTCAACCACTTCCCAATTCAATAGTATTTTTTTAAACCATATATGACTACATTTTTCTGTAAGACACAGGGCAGAATTTTTTCATTTTTGACTGAGTGCCAGCTCAAACAGGAAAGGTAGTGCACTGCTCGACAGCTCTACCTCTGGCACCCTGAAGGCCGATCCCACGAAGCCCATCCTGCCAGCAGTAGAAAAAAAAAATAGAATAGAAAAAAAAAACTCAAAGAAAGGACCCCCCCCCCCCCCAGACATAAGAACATTCCTCCTGCCCAATGGATACAGATCCCCTCCCACAATCACATACAGACTACATACCTCCCTTGGAACCTCCCCGCTCTGAACCTTCCCAATGAAAGTCCACCAACATTGCACCTGGCACTGCACCTGCCAGGATACAGCCTGGGCATGACTCTTTTACCACTGGAAACTGTACTTAGCTTTGTACTTCCCTGTGGATTCTGCTCACCAGTTCCCCATTGCAAAAATCAGCCAGGAACCCTGGCGGAACGTTCATGCGTGGGTGGAATTTCCAGTGTTAATTATTTGAAACTGAATTCAAATGGGGTTCTTGTCATTGCAGAAACCTTGTTATGACACTGGTGGAGGCGGGGACGATCAAGCAATGAAATCCCACTGGAATAAAGGCCGTTTTGGATTTTCCCCTCGATTCTCTGCTCAGCCATTATTCCCATCCAAACATTGGGTGGAAAATCCTTCCCTCCCCACAGTGATTAAATCCTAGTTCTAGTCTCACCCACCAGTGGAAACAACTTCCCTACTTCTATCTTAGCTATTCCCTTCATAATCTTTTATGTTTCTATAAGATCTCTCCTTATTTTTCTGAATTCCAATGAGTGTAGCCTCAGTCTACTCAGTCTCTCCTCATAAGCCGAATTTCTCAATTCTGGAATCAATTTAATGAATCTCCTCTGCACCCCCTCCAGTGTCGTTATATCTTTTCTCAAGAAAGGAGACCAAAACTGTACGGTACTCCAAGTGTGGCCTCACCAGCACTTTATATAGCTGCAATTTAACCTCGCTGTTTTAAAACTCCATCCCTCTAGCCATGAAGGCTAAAATTCCATTTACCTTCTTAACTATCTACTGTACCTGCAAACCAACTCCTTGAGATTCCTGCACAAGGACACCTAGGTCCCTCTGCACAGCAGCATTCTGCAATTTTTTACCATTTAAATAATAGTCCATTTTGCTGTTATTCCTACCAAAATGAATGACCTCACATTTACCAACATTGTATTCCATCTGCTAGACCCTCACGCACTCACTCACACTATCTATTTCCCTTTGCAGACTTTCAGCATCCTCTGCACACTTTGCCCTGCCATTCATCTTACTGTTATCTGCGAATTTTGACGTTCTACACTTGGTCCCCAACTCCAAACCATCTATATAAATCGTAAACAATTGTGGTCCCAACATTGATTCTTGAGGCAAAGGGAGTCACTGATCACCAAACAGAAAAACACTCATTCCCCTCACGCTTTGCTTTCTGTTAGTTAAACAATCCTGTATTCATGCTAATACGTTACCTGTAACACTGTGCACTTTTATCTTATGTAACATTCTTTAGTGTGGCACCTTGTCAAATGCCTTCTGGAAACCCAGATACACCACATCCACAGGTTCCCCATTGTCCACTGCACTTGTAATTTCTCAAAGAATTCCACCAAATTAGTCAAACATGACCTTCCCTTCATGAACTCATGCTGTGTCTTACCAATGGGACGATTTATATCCACGTGCTTCGCTATTTCTTCCTAATGATAGATTCAAGCATGTTCCCTGCTACAGATGTTAAACTAACTGGCCTATAGTTACCTGCTTTTAGTCTACCTCCTTTTTCAAACAGTGGCATCACATTTGCTGTTTACCAATCTGCAGGAACCACTCCAGTGTCCTGTGAATTTTGGTAAACTACCACTAGTACATTTGCTATTTCTCTCTCTTTTAGTACCCTGGGATGCATTTCATCAGGACCAAGAGACTTATCTATCTTTAGCCCACATTAACTTGCCCAACACTACCTCTTTCATGACAATGATAATTTCTAGATCCTCACCTGCTATAGCATTTCTGTCATCAATTTTTGGCATGTTATCCACTGTGAAGATCAACACGAAATATGTGCTCAATACCTCAGGCATTTTCTCATTACATTCCCTTTCTCATCTTCTGAAAGACCAATGTTTACTTTAGCCACTTTTTTCGTTTTATATATTCGTAGAAACATTTGCTATTTTTTTTCAATATTCTGAGCTAGTTTATTATCATAATCCACCTTTCGTTATAGCTTTTTCATGGTTTTCTGCTGACCTTTAAAGATTTCCCAATCCTCTAGGTTCCCACAAATCTTTGCCACTTTGTATGCCTTTTCTTTCAATTTGACACCCTTCTTTATTTCTTTGGCGAACAAGTATGATTTGGTGGTGATTAGAGAGACATGGGTTGCAAGATGGTCATGACTGGGAGTTAACTGTCCAGGGATATCAATCAGACTGTTCGGAGGGACCAACAGGAAGTAAGGGAGGTAGCATAGCTCTGATATTTAAAGATGATATCAGGGCGGTAGTGAGAGATGATATAGATTTAAGGAAAAAAAGGTTGAATCCATTTGGGTGGAAATTAGAAATAGTAAGGAGAAAAAGTTACTAATGAGCGTAGACTTTAGGCCACCAAATAGTGACATCATAGTGGGGCAAGAAATAAACAAAGAAATAATTAATGCATGTAAAAATGGTACAGCAATTATCATGAGGGATTTTAATCTACATATCAATTGGTCAAACCAAGTTGGTCAAGGCAGCCTTGAGGCGGAGTTCATAGAATATATCCTTGAAACCTTCCTTGAACAGTATGTAATGGAACCTATGAGGCAGCAAGCTATCTTAGATCTGGGCCTATGTAATGAGACAGAAATAATCTTGCAGTTAGGAATCCTTTTGGCAGAAGCAATCACAATATGGTAGAATTTAAAATATAGATGGAGCACAAGAAGATAAAATCCAATATCAATGCCTTGAGCTTAAACAAAGAAAACTACAAAGGGATGAGGGAGGAGTTGGCTAAGGTAAACTGAGAGCAAAAACTTTATGGTGAGACAATTGAGGAACAGTGGAGGACTTTCAAAGCGATGTTTCACGTTACTCAGCAAAAGAATATACCAGTGACAAGGAAGACTGTAGAAAAAGAAATAATTAGCCAAGGATATCTTGGATATCAAGGGAAGCAACATACCATCCTGAAGTCTTGTTTGCAGCCACAGAAATGCCTGCCTATTCCCCTTACAGCTGAATCCCATATAACCATTGCAATGGCACATATTTTTCCCCTCCCCTCTGCAGCAGAACTAACCATGGTGCAATGAGTTTGGCTGCTGCTGCTTTTCCTAGAGAGGGCCGAATGATATCTTTCTGTATTGTAGGGTTTCTATGATTTCCATGATTCTATGTACATTTGTTCTGGAGGGGAATGGTCACGGAAATTCCTGCACTACCTGCCCACCAAACGACTTGGAAGTTGGGGTAGGTGGTGAGATCAGCAAATTTGCTGATGACACTAAGATGCTTGGATTGGTGGGTACAGAGGAGCAGTGCCAGGCAATACAACAGGACATAGATAGGTTGGTAGACTGGGTAGATAGATGGCAAATGGAATTTAAACCGGATAAATGCGAGGTGATGCATTTTGGCCGGAAAAATGTAGAAGAGAGTTATAGGATAAAAGGTAAAACTATACGGAGCATAGAGACGCAGAGAGACTTGGGGGTGCAGGTTCACAAGTCTCTGAAGGTGTCCTCACAGGTGGAGAAGGTGATAAAGAAGGCGTATAGTATGTTAGCTTTCATAGAAAAGGGTATAGAATACAAGAGTAGGAGTTTGATGTTGCAATTGTATAGAACGTTGGTTAGGCCTCACTTGGAATACTGCGTCCAGTTCTGGTCGCCGTACTATCGGAAGGATGTGGAGTCCTTGGAGAGAGTGCAGAGGAGGTTTACCAGGATGCTGCCTGGTATGGAAGGACTGTCTTATGAGGAACAATTAAATAGACTGGGGTTGTTTTCCCTTGAAAGACGTCGGCTTAGAGGGGATCTAATAGAGGTGTATAAGATTATAAGGGGTATAGATAGAGTAAATGGTGGTAAACATTTTCCACCTTCAGAAATGGATAGGACGAGGGGTCATGGCCTTAGGGTGAGGGGGGCTATGTATAAGACGAATATTAGAGGGCAGTTTTTCACACAAAGGGTAGTGGGGGTGTGGAATGCACTGCCGAGTAAGGTGGTGGGAGCAGGCACGCTAGGGCTGTTTAAGGGTCTCTTGGACAGCCACATGAGCGGTATGCAGATAGAGGGATATAGTAGGACTGTTTAACTATGGCTTTTTTCCACAGGTAATTCGGTCCAACTTGACCAACAAGGAGCATGCATTCGGCAGGTGGTGCGAGGACAGCTCTTGGATGTTGATTCATGGGTTGCCTGGTGCTTCATGTCGTAAATGAGTGCTTTATCTGGACCATCTGAAGGGCACCATGACAGCTCAGTGACTATCGCTGTAGCTGTGCAGACACTTGGAATTGGGCCGGTGTCTGCGGGAGTTTGCGCGTTCTCCCCGTGGTTGCGTGGGTTTTCTCCGGGCGCTCCGGTTTCCTCCCACATCCCAAAAATTCGCTCTTAGGCTGATTGGGAAACAAATTGTCCCTACATTGAGATTCTTCCATATTAGGAATAACATAAAATTAGAATAGGATAATGGAATTGTTACTATATAGTTATGACGGCGGCGCGGGCTCGTTGGGCCGAAGGGCCTGTTTCCTGTGCTGTGTTGCTCTAAAAAAAAATCTCCCTTGCTCTATCTTATATTAGCTTCAATACTAAATTTTTTGGCAGGTATTCAGTATAGCACAACTTGCGGAAGAACAGGGCAAATCAGACAGCAATTTCCGGATTTTCCCCGTCTTCAGCTGCAGATGTGCAGACTCTAAAAGTTGCTGACTGATTTATTTGATAATAACAATGAGCATTAATATCCTCTTCACACAAAATATAGACCTGTATTATTGTAACTTTTTTAGCATGTATTTTATCCACACCTACTTGCCCTTTTGGGGAATAGAGGAGAGGCGGCACAGTGGTTAGCACTGCTGCCTCACAGCGCCAGTTGACCTGGGTTTGATTCCCAGGTTGGATGACTGGCTGTGCGACATCTGCATGTTCTGCCTGTGTCTGCATGGATTTCCTCCAGGTGCTCTGCTTTCCTCCCAC